>JAUGSI010000005.1:0-1200000 GCA_030770045.1 Colletotrichum brevisporum | reverse complement strand
ACCTGCCTGGGTAGGGTGGGGACCTCTCCATCTGAAGGCGAAAAAGCACTGTGACCTCACCTGCAGGGCGCTCTGCAGCGCTGTGCAGCATTAACAGCACCCGCTGCAATATTAGTAGCCATTCCATTCCAGCATACCTAGGTAGCTACCGGGAACTTGAGGCCATTGATGAATCTGGACCGTCTTTAGTGTTCCTTACTGGGCTGATTGGCCGACGGGCCTGCGTTTGGTACCTCATCGCTAGGGAGGGGGATATGGGCACGCGACCTGGAAGGAGGTGCATTTGCCGCACCCACGAAGGATTTCGATTTTCAAAGTACGGATACGGCGCCTGGTTCATCGCCGGCCAAAGCTGCGCGCCCAACACGAGGTGAGGCGCTTTGATGCCGCCGTTTTTCCTCCTTACCTTTCAGAGACGGGAGCGGCCGACCGAAGAAACAATGTTCAGGTGGCTGCAAAAAGAAACGTCGAGGACGGGAAGGGGAAGGAGAAGGTAAGGTGCCAAGGAGCATCCCACTGAACACGCCAGCCCGAGAGCTGCTGCAGCTACACCGCCCAACACCCGCCAACCACCACACCGAGGGAGGTCAACCAGAGGTTGGTTTGGTTCAGTTTACAGCCTACAATTGCAGGTACCTAAGTAGCAAGTTAGGTACCTAAAGTTGGTGATTACCTACCTAGGTACTCTAGAAGTATCTCGTGGTTCGCCTGCCTGGTTACCTAGGTAGGTAGGCACCTGGGAAGGGACCTGAAAGGCACCTATCTCGCGGTACCTCAACCGCCCCCAAGGTGGTAACGCCACGTGAAGATAAGCTAAGGAAGCCTGGCGAGGACGGGCCACCAAGGACCACCTTAGCCTTAACGATAAGCCCAAGCTCCAACAAGGTGCTCCGCTGCGCTGCGCCGCGAACTCTGGCCAGGCTCCGCTTCCTGCCACCTCGCCCTAAAATCTCCCGTCTTGGTTGAATTTAATCACCCAGGCTTCCCAACTGTCGCCTGCCCTTACGCTCTTTCCCCTCCGGACGACTGAACGAAAACCCTTCCAAGCCAAGCCTCACAAATAGGTCGACAACCGCTCTCGTCTGCAGCTGTCTGCCTTTGTAGACCTTCCTCGTCGACTCGCCGCCTGCTGCTCGCTCCCTTGCCCGACCGAAACGGAACGAACCTGAGCTCCTTCTCGGCCTCAGCAACCCGCGACCCGGATCTCCTCCGCGTCCCCTCACCGACTTCCTACCCCTCCGTCGCGCCTCGAACGACTATATCCTTAGCTCCGGCCCCGTCGACGACCCCGATAATCACCGCGATAATCACCGCGGGCCCTCCTCCACCGGCCGACATCTCCCCAGTCGGTCTACCGTCCAAAGTGGCCGTCCGGCGCCCAGCTTCACCTCCTCGGTCGGCGCGGCTCCAGCAAGCCAGCTCGTCGCGCCGATGTGGTGGTTCTTCCGCATCATCGCCAGTTCCGTCTTTCTGCTGAGCATAGTCCTCTCCATACCCGTCGCCTTCGATGTCGGCGGCAGGGACAGCGGTCTGGCCTACAGTCTGGCCCTCTGCAGCTTCTACTTCGTCTACTCGCTCATCGCCGTCGTCACCCCCGCCGAGTCGCGCGTCCGCTGGGCCATATCCGTCATCCTCCGCCTCTCGCAGTGGGTCGTCATTCCGGGGCTTCTGATCTGGTCCCTCGGTCGCTTCGCCGTCGATGCTGGTGCCACGAACTGGGTGGAGCGCACGCTGCAGGGTATCACCACCTCCAAGTCGACGTCATGGGGCGAGTGGGTGTTTGGCGAGGGTGGTGTGGTTGAGACCATCACCTTGGGAGGCTGGGATTCAACTCTGAGATACTCAAGCCCGGTCTTCCAGCTGCTGGAGGGCTTCTGCACGTTGCTTGTCATTCAGGCGGCCGGCCAGATCACAAAGTGGCTTGTGAACAGAGGACGTAGTGACACATGGATTGTAAGTGGTCTGTCTCTTTGTTGATTTGTGCAATTTTGTCCCGTTGGCGGTCCCAATTTCCCAAGTCTCTGCGTACTATTGGGCCATGGCCATGCTAACATGTTCACAGATTACCCTGCTTGCCCTCTCTGGCAGTATTCTTGCCAGTGCCGTCTACTTCCTGTGGCGCGTTGCCCACTTCCCCCACATTGACAACTCCGACGCCATCCTCATCGGGATCACCATGACCTCGGCCTTCTTCCTCTGCGCGTATGGAATCGGCAGTGGCCGAGGAAACCCTGTCGAGTCCTCCCTCCTTTTCGCCTACGTGGTACTCTGTGTCTACCAGATCTTCACCGACTACATGCCCTCGGAACACGCTGAGGCAGACCACCAGCAGTCTTCGCAGCCCGATTTCCCGCCTCTGCCACCCATCATCATGGCTTCTTACTCGACCCTGCTGCACATGCTCGGCTCTCTTCCTCACGCGGTGCACTCGTCTCTGAGCCTCCTCTACGCCGCGTTCCAGACCATCACCCCCTCGGTCATCATCTCTCTGGCCTTCCGGCTGCTGGTCTTCTACTGCGCCACCCGCATCATTCCCGCCGTCCGCGAATCTGGCGCTAGGGCTCTGATGGAGGAGCCGACCCTCGAGGAATCCGACGCCGCCAACTGGCTCGTCGGTATCATCACCTACTTCTCGCCCTCGATCCTGATCGCCATGTACACGAGTCTGCTTCTGCAACACTTCTCCACCAGCGACGGGCCCGACGGCTGGACTCTTAGGGGCGGCGACCCCGGCGGCAATGTCTGGCGCTGGACGAACGTCGTTGCGACGATGGCCCTGTACGCGGTCGAGCTGTACCTGGGCAACGAGGACCACGACGGTGGCCTGACAAATCACTGGAAGCTGGACTAAAAGCTCACGCCCAGCACTTAACAGTCTCTAGGAATTCAACCAACGAGACGAGCAACATTCCCCGTCTTCTCGGGGTCTAATGATACCAGCCTGTCCAAGCAGGCCAACAAAATCCGATCGATCAACGTACATAGGGTCGTTACGACACACGGGGGGTACGGGCACGGAAAGGGGAAAGGGTCGGCACAGAATACGGCGTTTTGGGAGGAAGTCTGCATGTTCCAATGCCGACTTTTTGTTACTGTGGGTTCTGCGGGATGGCTTACAGGGACTTTTTTAAACTATCGCAGCCCGAGGGTCTATTACCAACTGCTGCCTCGAGCTTTTCCATACACCTTAGGAAACTCATCTTCTAAATGAAATGCATTGGAGATGTCGTATCTCGCTTCTTGGTCCGCTCGCGTGTGTAGCTCTTAAACAAAAGATGTCCTGAGATGAGGGCCGATCGTCAGCGGGGTGGTTGCGTCGTTGTGGATGAGGCGAGAAGATGTTCAGGCCGTTCGGGGACGGTCGTTGCGCAACCCACTTTGACAGGTGCGCAACGACATCTCCTCTTTCCTAGTGCCGACCTCGGCAACTCAACTTAGCTTCACTTACACCCAACCTCTATCAACAATAACTCGAACCACACATTCAGCTCGGAATTCTCAGTCCAAGTTGAGCAATATCCCAGTTCGTGTCTCAAACGACGTCAGCCCCCACAATGCCGGAGATCAACCCCATGCAGACGGCCGCCGCGCCCCCGCCCGCCGTGTCCAAGACCACGATCCTCATGTCGGGCCTGCTCTGCGACGTCTACGGCCTCGACGAGGTCTCCGCCCAGCGGCCCGGCGGCGTGTCGTGCCTCTGGCTGTACCACGGCCGGCTGCGCGCCAAGGAGGACATGGGCGACTTCGCCGCGCGCGTCGTCTCGCGCTGGAAATCGTCGGAGCACGCCTCCGCCGCCGGTAGGGGGCTCATCGCCGTGGCGTTCGACCAGCGCAACCACGGCTCGCGGCTGCTCTCGGCGACGGCGAACGAGTCGTGGCGCGGGGGCAACAGGGCGCACGCGCTGGACATGTACGGCATGGTGGCCGGGATGGTGAGCGACACGAAGGGCCTGATCGACGCCGTCGAGGGGTACGTCAAGACGGAGATGGAGGGGGAGCAGGAGTGGCGCATCGACCAGCACCTCGCGCTGGGCGTGAGCCTGGGGGGCCACAGCGTGTGGCAGGCGCTGTTCGAGGAGCCGAGGATCGAGGCCGGGGTTGTGATCATCGGGTGTCCGGATTACATGGGTGAGTGTCTTGTAGTCTTTTGATGTGCTGGCGGAGACCTGACGAGATGATGTTGTAGCGCTCATGTCGGACCGCGCGAAGAGGTCCAAGCTGTCGACGTACTCGGCCGAGGACGACGGGGCGTCGTTCCTGGGCAGCAGGGACTTCCCTCCCGACCTCGTCGCGGCGTGCCTGCGCGGCGATCCCAAGGGCATCCTCTTCGGCACGGGGGCCATCCCCGCCGCCGCCGGGGAGGAGCTTCCCGCCGCCCGGATCCGGACCCTGCGTGCTCTGCTCGACGCGCGCCTGGGGCCCAAGAAGATCCTCGTCTGCTCCGGCGGGGACGACCGGCTGGTGCCGTACGCCATGACGCGGCCGTTCGTGGAGTTTTTGCAGCGCGCGGCGGAGACGTGGTACGAGGACGGGTCGCTCGAGATCGAGAACGTCGTGTACGACGGCGTCGGGCATCTGTTCAGCGAGGGGATGGTCGAGGACGCGTGCCGGTTCCTGCTGGACGCCGTCGTGTCCGCGAGGGAGGTACCGGAGAAGTCCAAGATCTGAAACCCCGAAGGGAGACGGTTCACAGGTAAAACAGTCAGAGGGAAAAGGTGGATGGATGTATGAATACTACGAATATACCTAAGCCCACGGCCTCCTCGCCTCCTCCACCAGCGCCTCGTGACCGTCCACGACGCGAGTGACGACGCCGCTCGCAGCCCTCTCGTCCTCGTCCGCGAAGAGCCTGTCGTCCAGGCCCCAGGGGTTCCTCGCGCGCCTCTTGCCCGCCAGGCTCGCGCCCACGCCGTGCGGGTCGCGCGTCCACTCGTCCGCGGCGCGCTGCACGCCGGCGACGGCGCCCTTCTTCTCCTCATCTGCCTCCTCCCCTCCGGCGGCGACGGCCTGCTGCATCCCCGGCGGGTCGATGCCCACGAACCGCACCCTCCCGAGCGGGAACCCGACGGCGGCGCAGTGGCCCTCGACGATGCGCGGCCGCTTGAAGGCGTGGCTGACGATCGTGAGGGTCGCCGGCCAGGTCGCGTAGGTGCGGCGGAAGAGGAGGAGGGAGTGCAGGACGTTGTGGTACGAGTCCAGCGCGCGGGCGTCCTGCAGGATGCGGGAGGTGAATGAGACGTCGGAGGCTGGGATGATCTCGAAGTAGGAGTTTGACGCGGCGAGGGCGGCGTAGCTCTCCGCCTCGGAGAGGCGGGTCTCCTTGCGGGTTGGGCCACTTTGAAGGGGGGAATGTTAGCGTAGGTTCACGTTCCATGTGATACTTTGAGCATTTGAATGGAATGAGCAGAATTGTCACTCGTGAGATCTCACATGTGAGATTGACAGTGATCGTTGCATGCGCAGCGGTCACGGAGACATGAGCGTAGCTTACCCCGAAAACACGAGCACGGCTGCCGGGTCGTCCCGCAGCGCCGCGAGCCCGGCCTTGATGTGCTCGACAAAGGTCGGCGTCTCGCCGGCCTGGAACTCGGCGATGAGCCACTCCGACTCGGCGCGCCCGCGGGTGGGGCCGCCGGTCCAGATGCCGTGGCAGCAGACGACGACGAGGTGCGTCGGGGTGGTGGTCGTCATTGTCGGTTCGGGATGAGGTATTGTAAAGGGTTTGGATTCGGGAACTTGCATAGGTTACGGAATCGGGGTCCTGTAAGGATGTGGATCATGTGATGCTGCGGCGGCCGGTTTCATGTCTCCGCACAGCGAGGAGTGAGGCTGTCGCCAATACGCACATCCGTGTCATTACCAAGTCTAGTGCGTTCAATGGTCGCTTTGTTGAAATTACTTGATTTCAAGAGTATCATGATAACATCGACACAAATATCGTCCTCGTCTCATGTCTCATAAGCCCCGTACGCATCTCCAACTAGATACAGACTGCCTGTCACCACAATAGGGCCGTTATCGGCATTTTCGACAGCCCACTCCATGGCCGCCTCGAGGTTCTCCTCACCGGCATATATCGCCTTCGCGCCGGCCTCAGATGCCATCTCCCGCAGCGTGGCGGGGGGCAGCGGCTCGACCCAAGGCATCGTCTCGCGCTTGGAAAAGGGCACGCAGGCGACGCTGTCGCCCGGCCTCAGCAGCGTGCGGAGCATGCCCCCGGCGTCCTTCCCGTCCTGCTTGGACACCGACACGATCCAGGTGACGGGCTTGTCGGCGACGCGCAGCCGCCGCTCGACGTAGGCAGACAGCGTCTCGGCCGACTGCGGGTTGTGCGCGCCGTCGATGAGGACCGACCCGTCCTTCCGCGAGGGGTGCTTCCCGCTCACGTCGAGCCACGACAGGCGGCCCAGGTGGCTGACGTCCTTCAGGATGGGCAAGGCCTGCTCGGCGGAGAGGCCCAGGTGCGGGTAGGCGAGCTGGAAGGCGGCGATGGCGCAGGCCATGTTCTGGGCCTGGTGCGGCATCAGGTCGGGGGAGCGGTAGAGGGCGTCCAGCAGGCCGGCGCGGGACGTGGTGAGGTGCAGCGGGGCCGAGACGGTCTCGGCGTGGCGGCGGAAGACGTCGAGGACCTCGGGCGGGTTGCTGCCGTCGACGACGCAGGGCACGCCGGCCATCATGATGCCGGCCTTCTCCCTGGCGATCTCGGGCAGGGTGTTGCCGAGGAAGGCCTGGTGGTCGAGGCCGATCTTGGTGATGACGGTGACCTTTTTCTGCCTCAGGACGTTGGTCGAGTCGAGGCGGCCGCCGAGGCCGACCTCGACGATGCCGGCCTGGACCTCGGCGCGGGCGAAGACGCCGAAGGCGATGAGGGTGGTGACCTCGAAGATGGTGAGGGCCTCCTGCGCGTCGTCGTCCCGGGCGAGCCTCTCCTGCTCGTCGTCGAGGATCTTGCGGCGCACGTCGTTGTAGACGTCCTGCTGGACGGGCACGCCGTTGACCTTGACGGCGTCGCGCGGCTCGACGAGGTAGGGCGAGGTGAAGAGGCCGTTGGAGATGCCGAAGGACTTGCACAGGGCCGAGAGGTAGGTGCAGGTCGAGCCCTTGCCGTTGGTGCCGGCGACGTGGATGGCGTCCCATTTCTGGGGGACGCCCTCGAGGGCCCTCGAGATGCGGTGGAGGCCGAGGCTGATGCCCTTCATGGAGGCCATGGTGAAGGTCTCACGGGGACGGGGACGGGGACGGGGACGGGGACGGGGACGGGGACGGGGTCTTGGTCTTGGCGGCGGTTGGGTCGGTGCCTTTCAAGCCATGTGCACCGAGATGGCCGTTTGTCTCGGCGCCGGGAGGGGCAGATGGATGGACGTCAGCGGACAGGGGAGGGGAAGGGGGGCCGGTAACGGCTGTCGCAATCTGTCGAGTGGCCGGCCTGCAGCAGCGAGTGGTGGCTCTCTCTGATTTGTGTTTGTGGGAGTGAGTCACTGGGACTGGGACTCGTTAGGTGTTGGCGATGAACGGGTCTCGGAGTTTTTTCAGGGTCCTGAGGTCGCAGCTGCCTGCATGCATTACCTGCCAGGTGTAGGACGGATACACTAGAATGGACTGCATCCGCATCAACGTCCGGACCCGGCAGCCAGTGCTGCGGACTTGGGTTTAGGTTTTGTGTGAAAAACACATGGTAAACTCAACTTTGACCATTTACTGATAACCCCTTGGTACGTAAGATGTGCTCAGGAAAATGAGCTTCTTTCCGGGCCAGTATCAAGCTTCACGTGAATTCAGTACGCTAGCAACAGCTGCAGCACGCGTATCTCCCAGGTACGCGCCGCGGCAGGCGGTACCTGTAGCAAGGGTACCTAGGCACCTACGGAGTACCTGTATCCGTATTGTAATAGTACTAGTATGTATTACCTAGGTACGGATAGATGTGCCCGGGCTTGTCTGGCCAACCATGTCCGCGGCTCTCGCCACAAAGAAACCTCCATCCAGCCGGAACTCCTTCAGCCACACGTAATCCCCTGCGCTGAGGCCAGCCCGTGATTGGCCCAAAATCACCTGCGTCAAAATGGACGCCACAGGGGGGGCCCGCACACAGGCGCCAGCCACTCACAAAAAAAAAAGAGAGGTAAAGCGGCTATTCCCCAAAGACCCGCGCGATTCCCGTTCCCTTCATTTTTTTTGGATTTGAATTTTCCCTCTTTGCCTCCTCGCCGTCCCGTCCAGTCCAGCCAAGTCTAGTCCAGTCCGGTGTCTTTCCAACCGGTCCATACGCGTCCACTCCCAGTCCCAGTCGCTAGTCCCGGTGCCCACGTCCCAGTCGCTTGTCTCCATCTTTCCTTCCCCCATTAATCCGTACCTTGCCTTGCTTCGTGTTTGCTTGAGTTGCGCTGCCCCTGTTTTCTTCATTCTGGCCGCCCGCCCCACGACCGGGAAAGAGCGTCCACTTGCGGCTCCTTCTGCCTATTATCGCGCACGGCATCGCGAATCCATCGAGAACACGGCCCCATACCAGTTTCCATCAACGTCGACCGTCGCTTCTTCCAATTAGCCCACCCCGACCGGCTCGCTTGCTATTTGCCCATAACCAGCCATCGCATATTCCGTTGAGGCCGTCCGCGCGACAACAGTACAGTTTGAAGATGGGACTCCCGTAAGTCTTCCCACCCCTGCCATGCCCCTCTACCCCGACGGTGCTGCATCGCATTGCGCCGCGCCTGGACGGACGTTGGCTCAATCCATCAAGCCCGCCCATCCAGTCGCGTAACCGCATCGTCCCCGTCCAATGCCTCCATTCAAAATCCCATCTCGTCCGCATCCAGTCATCATTCATTACCATCCGCGCTCGCGTCACGATTGCGCGCGCGACGCCGAATTCCCGGCTGCCTGCATCATCTCCTCCGTTGCGTCGATGCCACGATACCTCACCATTCCATCGTTACGACCGCCGTCGCTTTGCGCGACGGCTTCGCCTGACTCTACCCCTCGCATCCGTCACTAATGTCGCAACTTTGCTATCTGCAGACTATTCGTCGCCCCCGTCGAGTCGGACCTTCCGACCAAGATCGGCGACAAGTCGGCAACCACGCGCCGGCCGCGCTCGTCAATCCGCCGTCGTGATATAAGGGACGGGAACTCGCGTTTCCGTGTCAGGCGCGCCGCTGTTCTCCGTGACAACTTCCCCACGCCCGGCCCCGAGCCCGTTCCGCAGGCACGGTATCCATGGATCGAGTCCGGCCATCCTCCGCCACCCGAGGCCTACCGCGCACCGCCAACGCGGACCATCTCGCCCAGCGATGCGGATCGCCTGGCTCTTATTGCCGAGACTACTGAGCGGAGCGAGGCCCTAGAGCTGCGTAGACAAGGCCTCGACCCCGTCGAGGCTGCCATCTTCTTGGAAACCCACAACAGAGAAAGGCGCAGAGACTCCGCGACCCCTCCACCACTCATCAACGGCCGCCTAGACATGGCCGCCGATGGATTTGAAGATGCCGTTGAAGCGACGCGAAATGCCATCGCCTCGCAGCGAAGGTTGCGTCTTGAACAGCTCAACCGCTTGTCCATGGTAAGTTGTCCCACCATGTACCTGGAGGTCCCGTAACCTAACGTGCATCCAGCCTGCCCCTCCTGTTGCTGCCAGATTTGATCGCAGCCCAGAGCACTCGACATCGATGGGACCGTCCAGCCGGATCACCGGCGCATCGGATACTGGCCGGCCTGTTCTGAATCGGGGTGTTCGCCGTCTGCGCGTCACCGGGACCCGCCGGCGCCCTACCGGACTTCCGGCCGAGCACTCTGGTACGGACGGCCTGGGCGACCGCAACAGAAGCCTGAGCCCTGACGAGGACGGCGTCTGGGATACGCTGCTGACCACCCTGACGCCCGACCCTCAGCCGCCTAGTGCTGGCTCGTCGTTCGCTTCAGCAACAGCCTCGGCGTCGGCCTCGGCGTCGGCCTCGGCGTCGCAGTCCCAGAGCGCCGCAGCATCGTCGCGCACATCTCTGACCGGGCCTGAGCCAGCCGAGGACACGTTCGAGCAACCCTGCGAGTCTGGGCTGGACAACTCGGATAGCGAGGGCCAGGAAGAGCCTCCCTTCCGCATGGGCTGGCCACTGGAGCACTGGACGATGAACTATCCCTCACGGCACAGGCGGTTCGTGGCGGACCTGGACGCCAACGACCCGAGCAGGATATCGTTCGTCAGGGCGGACAGGTCGTTCGGCAGCCGCGGCGAGCAGGAGATGCGTACCCGCCGGCGCCTCGAGCTCGCCCGGCACTACCGGATCGCCACCCGCGATCCCACCCCGCTGCCGGAGCTGCTGGACCACATCGTGCGGGACTCGAGCGAGGAGTCGCGCGGCGCCGGGGGCGGCCAGGGGGAGCCCGACGCCGACTCGGCCCCGTCGAGCAACGGCCACACGCCCAACGACAACGCGCTGCATGGAATGCAGATGATCGTGCGGAACCTGGCGCGGAGGGAAGACATTCCCGACGAGTGGTGGGCAGGCGCCGGACTTAGTCGCAACCTGCCCGAGGAATCCTAGGGTGGGTCGCGTGCGAGTTTGACGACCAGCTTTTACGACGAGAAGTTTCAAAAAATGGCAGGCGATTTGAAAAAGAAAAATAAAAAGCCGGGCGACTTGCACTCGGCAGAAATGGACGGAGTTTACATGGAGGGGGCACCATTATGAAGGGGACCACCGGTGCTGTGCAACGGCGGCTCGGAAGGTCTGTATGATATTTGTACTTGTGAGCGGTGAGAAAGGCTCGTTGGGTCATGCACGATAGGAGACTTCATCTCTTAATCTGACCCGGGACAGGCGCCTACGGGAGCCGGAGCAGCCGGGATATTCGAGTTTGCCGCTAGAGAATGAAGGGTGTGAGGCGGCCACTGGCCGTTCTCTCAATGATGATTATTGCCTGCTTGCTGTCTGGGACTTTTGAAGGCCGGTGTGTAGAACCCGTCCAAGGATGAAATGTGCACACGGCGGATCCCGGCTGTCTCGGCCTTGTAGTGAGATGCTCGAAAACTTTTATGAGTCGTTGGAATCTTTTGCGGCGAGGTCCACCATCTCGATGACCTGGAATGTTGACGATGCCCCTAGGATGACTATTTTTGAACAATCAAGGAGAAAGAAATGATAGGCGGATGCTGCGTACACGCCCAATTGCTCGTTTACGATGTTAGTAGTATTCCATGATGAGTAGTATGAGCATTGGGTTCTGAGGGAGAGGGAGTTTGCCGTTCGGGCCCAAAGCACGATGCCGGGTTCGCCGCGAGCCAAGGAAAGGAGACTGAGCTGTACATGTCAACAACCCGGGCCTAGTCTCGCTGATCATTGCGAGTGATAAGAGCGCTTTCCTCCTCTACCCTGGCCTGTCTCCTCCTATTATTACCCGAAATCTTCGAGGAGCACGTAACGAGAGGAGAGCTTCGATTGGTGTGCCTGGCGTTTAAAACATGGGCCGGGGGGGGGGGGTAGGGGTAGGTATCCGTACCGCACATTGAAAAAGCAAGCCGGGGTGTGTTGTGAGGGGAGAGGGGTTTGTTGACTTTTTTTTATTTAGATGAGACACATTGTCACCACGAAACCAGAGCAACGGGGAAGCTTCGCGCTTCTGTGGATGTTGTTCCTGCGTCGAGCCTGGCCTTATTGATGCGCATCCCCCGGATCCCGAGGAACATGAATGAGAGCATGTCACTCACGTCTCTGTGGAATGCGTGAATAAGAAGGGCGGGCGTTCTGAGAGGAGGGGGGGGGGGGGGGGGGCTGTGTGACGTGGATTCGCGTGTCTTGACTTGGGGGAGGAGCTAAAGATGGAAAGAATCCGGGGAAAGACCAGCTAACTTGATGGAGGAGGAAAAACAGTCACGCAAGATACTACCTATGTAGGAATACAGTGACATCGTGGCACATGTGAGTTGGTTCACTCTGCGTGACTGACAATGCTCTACCGTGAAGAGATCCGAGCCCCCTCTTAAGCCCAGAAGAGACACGGCACATGGGAAACATTCGCGTACCGCAGTGACGAGGTGACGATGAGCCAAGGTGCCTCCTGCCGTCCTGTTGTCTGTTGTTTCCAGTTCAGGCACCTCGCGAGAGCTTCTAGCGTGGGAGCTTACCCGGACCACACTAGCGCCGACGGCCCAGCGCTCGTCCGAGCCCGGGGTTTCCCACTGGGCTGCAGCGACGATGGAGAAACCCCAAGAAGCCCAGGTCATTTAGCGTACATTTGCTTGTGGTGTAAGTTGTGTGGTTGTATCCGTCACCTTGGAAGTTCACCGTCACCACTTCACCAACATTAGGCGCTAGAGGGAGCCGGGTGCCCTGGAAGGATTTCCTCGCTGAAGCGCCGCCCCGCCGGGCCCCTCACGGTCCTCCCCCCCCATCCCATGCTTGTCTGACATCCCAGCAGGGAAACTCGGGATCCTATGTATGGAAGCCCTGAGAGACATGGACTGGAGAGGCGCGGTAGCGGGCCAATGGAGGGCTGTCGGTACCTGCCCGCAGTGGGATGGCAGTGGTGAACGGCCGGCTGGCCTTGCACCGATCGGCTGTTTCTTCTTAGCTGAGCCCCCAGCGGATACACGCTAGACGAGGGCGCCAGGGGGCAGCCCGGCACCGAAGTGGGTAGCGAGCGTGATAGCGATGCCGTCAGGCGCGAAGAGTGGGTGGCACTGGCACAGGCGCGGAGGAGGAGGAGCGGCGTGGATGCCGCGTGCATCATTGTCATTGCTGCCCTACCTATCCTATCCGTAGGCATTACACGTCCGTATGCGCGCTACGGATACAGCGAAGGGCCTTGGAACCAAGTCCTCCAGTCCCAAATCTCGCTCTTCCTTCTTTTTTCTCCATACCCCGTTTCCTTTTTCTTTTTTTCTCCTCTCTTACAATGGTGTGCGCGTGCGCGTAAGCAGCTTACTCTTGAATCTTTTAGTCCAGTTGGGAAAAAAATCTCGTCTGTTTCTCTTTTTCCCCGAACATTGTTTTTCGTCTCCTCTCTCTCCCAATCGCAGCTATCCGGGGCCGAACCAAAAAAAAGAGACACCACCGTACCGCTCGTTTACCCGTAGTTTTCGCACCGACACGAACCCCTCCACCCGCCCACCGACCCGACCCGGCCGACCGACCGTCCGAACGCTCGAGACGATATCGACAGCTGCACAGAGTCATACGAGAAAACGGAATCAACAGAGGGGAACTTTCCGGGCTTCTCGACCTGCGTCTCTGCCTGGAAACCGCCACCCGAGTGTGTGTATGATCTGGGCCTGCCGCTGCAACCTGGAGACATAAGTGCCGGCGTGCCTCTTGTGTAGTTCGTCTGTTATCAACCGTTGGGGGTTTTGGGTCCAGCAGCGCTCTCGACTCGATTCGACTCGACCAGACAACGACCTGGTTTCTTTTTCCTTCTCCCCCCGCTGCCGAGCGCCCACCGACATTTCCATGGCCTGCCCGAAATTACTGTGACGAGAACGAGCGACGAAACTACAAAGCGCGGAAAAGGAAAAAAACCGCCTCGAGTTCCCCTGCGCACACCGACTGGCATGCCGTCCTGCTGCTGGGCAGTGTGCACCGCGCCGTCTTCTTACCAACGCCGGAACCGCTGCTGCTGAGATCGCGGCAAGACCACCTACGATTCGACGAAGGGCCCGGTTATTTTTCTTGGAATTTCCTCCGAACCGGCCCTGCAGCAGCTTTGACTCCCATACGGAGAGAACGGCCTGGTCCCGCTCCGGGCTGACCATCCGCCGGCCATGCCCAACCCGTCGCCGCCGTCGTCGGCCTCCTCCTCCGTTGAACGCCAGTACCATGTCAACGGCAGGGCGGCCGTCGTCGCCTCCCGCGAGAGGGGCTCGGGCACACCACGAAAAGAGAAGGGAGGTCCCAGGGAGAGTTCGGCGTTGCAAGACCCTGGGCTGAAGGACTACGTGCGTATATCTGCCCATTGAGGCTGCCGTCTGGGCTCGAGGATGGAAGCGGCCACCGATTGGACATAAGGCTGACTGTTTCTGCCAAACAGCGCTTGGGGGAGTGCCTTGGGAAGGGAGCCTTCGGGTCTGTCTACAAGGCCTTCAACTGGGGGACGGGCGAGGCCGTTGCCGTCAAGCAGATCAAGCTCGCTGATCTGCCCAAGAGCGAGCTGCGCATGATCGAGGTACACCTTGGCTCCCTCTTCCCCCGCGGATCCATCATCCGAAGTGGCTTGCGGAGATTGACTGACCTTGCCTAGTCCGAAATCGATCTTTTGAAGAACTTGCATGTGGGTTATTCCTGGAGAGAGCGCTGGCGAGGCGCCGCGGCTGACCTTGTACCCAGCACGACAATATTGTAAAGTACATTGGCTTCGTCAAGTCGGCTGACTGTCTCAACATCATCCTCGAGTGGGTTAGATCTTCATTCCCCTCCAGACATGGCTGACACCGGCGCAGGTACTGCGAGAATGGCTCTCTTCACTCGATATGCAAGTCGTATGGCAAGTTTCCCGAGAACTTGGTCGGCGTCTATATGACCCAGGTCTTGCAAGGTCTGCAGTACCTCCACGACCAGGGTGTCATCCACCGTGACATCAAAGGCGCCAATATCCTCACCACCAAGGACGGCACCGTCAAGCTTGCAGACTTTGGTGTTTCGACGAGCACCCTCGCCGGAGGCCAAGACAAGGAGGCCCAGGTCGTCGGCACGCCCTACTGGATGGCGCCCGAAATCATCCAGCTTTCAGGCGCCAGCCCTGCCTCCGATATCTGGAGCGTGGGATGCACCGTCATTGAACTACTACAAGGCAAGCCGCCGTATCACAACCTAGCTGCCATGCCTGCATTATTTGCTATCGTCAACGACGATCACCCGCCACTTCCCGAGGGCATTTCTCCGGTTTGTGGCCCCTTTCCTTTTCTCTTGGGTAGTGCGACGACTTGTCTGACTTTTTCCAGGCCGCCCGGGACTTCTTGATGCAGTGTTTCCAGAAAGATCCGAATCTCAGAGTCACGGCGAGAAAACTTTTGCGACATGCGTGGATCGTCGGGTGCCGAAGGAGCGACGCGCCAGTGTCCAAGGCGCCTGCTAATTTCAGCCAAGCTGTGGAGGAAGTCAAGCAGTGGAACAAGGCTCTCAAGTCGTCCGAGACCTCGCTTAGGGTGTCCATGGGCTCGGACGGCGGGGTGCCCGGACTGCAAGGACACCCCGGATCGAGGTTCAGCGCGAACGAACCGCTCCGGCCGAGTCTGGTTACCCAGCCCAAGGGCCTGTTGGCCCTCGCGAAACCGAGACGAACGCCAGAGGCATTCAGGTCTCCCGAGCTTGCAGGTGAGAGCCGTCGTCGACGTGCCATTCGAAATAAGCATGTTGACTTGCTGCCAGGTGACGACAATTGGGACAATGACTTCGCGACGGCCATCTCGCCAAGTGCGCTCCATCTGCCTCATCTGAAGCCTCAGGACAACTTTGGCGGGCTGCTGTCTGCCGACAAGCTGAAGGCCTTCGCCTCCATTTCGGAGTCCCGCAACGACTCGGAAAGTTACGATGACGATTTTGAAGGGGAGCTCCTGACCATAAAGGGGCCGCGGTTCAACGACATCGACTACCAGGAGCAGACAATCCGGCCCACGCCCCGCAAGAAGAGCGACAAGTACGCAGAGCCGACGAAGCAGCAGTCTCCTTCGAAGCCTAGCCAACGGAAGCACTCGAGGACATCATCGCGCCCCAAATCGCCCGGCAAGCCGCAACTCGGCCCTAACAAGTTTGAGATCCCTGCGCCACCGGACCTGGCATACCGGGAGCAGACCGTCGAGGATTACTCGGATCTTTTCCTCGACAACGACGCTGTTTTCAACGACAACAAGCTCAACCCGTTCGTGAAGAAGGTAATCCTCACCCACACGCCCATTATTTGCGGAAGGCTCACGTGCAGCAGCAGGTTGATTCGCCCCAACTATTCCACCCGTCGGACCTGACGAGCCTTCCCCGCTCAACACAATCGCCAGTAGTAGGAAGCTCAAGGCGACCTACCGGTCACAAGCTTCGGCCGTCTGTGCTGCCGGACCGGCCCATGCGAAGGACCCGTTCATCCATTGAGATTCAGAAGTTTGCCGAGGACGAGGGCGACGAAGATTTCTCCGACGTTTTCGGCCCAGAGGATGCAGTCACTGAAAGGGACGAGAGCGACAGGGGCTCAGAAGACGGTGGCCTAATGCTGCTCTCCAAGCTATCGAACAATTCCTGGCTGGGAGATGACGAGGACGAAGACGATCCGTTCGCAATGATGGATCCCGGATGGGATGAAATGGACCTGGAAGCGAACATTGCCAGGGACAGGCATGCGAGGCTCGCGGAGAAGGTGGAGGAGCTCGTCCGGTCCCTGAAGACGTCGGAGAGCGAGGAGAGGTTGTGCGAGCTCTCCGAAGACTTGGTAAGCACGGCTTTCGTATATATGCGCATCACCATCGCTAACACGCGCAGCACGCCTTGCTGTGGGAGAACAACGAGGTCAAGGATCTGATCCTGAGCGCCCACGGCTTGCTGCCGATTCTCGAGATCCTCGAGCCCTGTACAGTCAAGAGCAGGCAGCAGATGATCCTGGCGCTCTTGAAGGTCGTCAACACTGTAAGTTCCCGTGCGACGAACATGCTTATCTGGCTAAGCTAACACATGCACAGATTATTCTCGACGACGTCGAGATCCAGGAGAATCTCTGCTTCGTAGGCGGTATTCCGATCATCACCAAGTTTTCGGCTCGGCAGTACTCGAACGAGATCAGGCTGGAAGCAGCAGCCTTTGTCCGCCAGATGTACCAGACTTCGACGCTGACCCTGCAGATGTTTGTCAGCGCAGGCGGTCTGAACGTTCTGGTGGAGTTTCTCGACGAGGACTTTGACGACGCCCGCGACCTCGTCTTGATCGGAGTCAACGGCATCTGGAACGTTTTCGAGCTGCAAGGCCCAACGCCCAAGAACGACTTTTGCAGAATCTTTTCAAGAAGCAAGATTTTGTACCCGCTTGCGCTGGTCCTTCACAGGGTACTCGACGAGGAGGGCGAGGACGAGCTGTCCGAGTTGATTGAGGGACGGATCGTGAACATCTTCTACCTCTTCTCACAGGCCGAGAACTATGTCAAGGAGGTCGTCGCTGATCGACAGGTGTTGAAGAGTAAGGAACTCCTTAGAATGGCCATTTCATCTTGCTAACACAAAACAGGCGTGTTGAAAGACCTCCGACGCATGACACCAAACCACCAAATAACGATGCTCAAGTTCATCAAGAACCTATCCATGCTATCGACAACGATCGAAACACTCCATACGGCCGATGCCATCGATTTCCTCATCGATGTCCTCAGCTACAGCATGAAGAGAGGACACAACCACTTCCGCGAGATCTCTAATCAGGTCCTGAACACTCTTTTCAACCTGTGTCGCTTGAGCAAGGAGCGACAAGAAGACGCCGCCGTGGGCGGCATTATTCCCTTGTTAATGAAGATTATGCACACCGACCGCCCGCCAAAGGAGTTCGCCCTGCCCATCCTCTGCGACATGGCCCATTCGGGAAGCAAGGGCCGCAGGTATCTGTGGCAAAACAAGGGCTTGGACTTTTACGTGTCTCTCCTGGCGGACCAGTACTGGCAGGTGACCGCCCTGGATGCCATCTTCATCTGGCTGCAGGAGGAGACGGCCAAGGTCGAAAGCCACCTCCTCGACGGCAAGTTCACCGACGCCATTGTCGCCTGCTTCCACACGAACAAACTAAACTCGTTCGACGCCAACTTGTTGGAACCTCTTCTTAAACTGTTGCGGTTGAGTCCCTCGATCGCCGGCTCGCTCGCGAAGCCCGAAATGTTTGCTGGTATCAGCCAGAGGCTTGGGCACAAGAAGGCTGTCGTCAGACTCAACCTGCTCCGTCTCGTGCGCAACATCATGGATGCGTGTGATCCGGAGATGCTGGGCATGGGCAACGGCAGCAGCTCTCTGAACATCAAGCAGGTGCGGTCTCTGTTCGACAACATCCAGACGCTGGCCAACAAGGACTCGGCCGTGCTGGTGCGCAACCTCGCGTCAGAGCTGGTCAAGTCGCACAACGAGAGCGAGCTCTACGACATGGCCTCGGAAAGGAACGGGGCCTCGGGTTCCGTGGCATCCAGGCGCTCGGGTTCCGGCCCCCGACGCAAGTCCTCGTACACGCCTCCGGGGCTTCACTCGGCCATGTCGATGCCAGTTACACCGACACAACCCCAGTCCCGCCACCCCTGGTTATCGCAGATGGCATCCGCGTCCGGCGGTGCGTTCATCGAGGTGGCAGCAAGCCCTCGTCGAACCGCTGTGCAGGAGCGCGAGGCCATTCTTTACCGACCCAGGAGCAGGGACGGCGTCGTCACCGGCATTCCCAGACGGGTCAGCGGTGATATGTCGGCGGGCATGCCTAACGGACCCTCGTCCGGCAAGAGCCGGCTCCCGCGGCACTCGTTCGCGCGACCCACCAGCAGCTCCAGCTCCTCGGGGCAGCCCCCCTTGGTGAGGTCCGAGAGCTCCATGTCAAATAAAGAAAACTTCAGCAGGAATCCGTCCGCCGTGTCGGCGCCTGCTGCGTCGCCGGCCCCCTCGACAAGCACAGACCGTAAACGGCGGAGTAGAGCTCCCAGTTCGGACGTCAAGTGGCCGTAGAGTGGCCGCAGACGAGACGAACCTCGGGGAGGGGGGAAAACACATGCACGATAGCCAACCTGGCTGCTCTTTCTTCTTTGTCTATTTTTTGCATGCGAGGTCGACGATACCTCGCCGGGGCCGCCGCCCCCGGATCCTTTGATTATAGAACAAAAAACAGTTGTGTATTCGGTTTGGTAGAAAGAACATTGCGGGGATTGCGGGATCGAGTCGGTCAGGCTCGTTTCGGTGGAAGAGAGAGAGAGAGAGATGATTGTCATGCTGGCACGTTTTGCAACGAGATGAGACTGTCACGATTTACATTTCATGCCGTGAAATTAGGAGACGAGAGGGGGAAGAGAGGACGGAGAGGTCTCTCTCCGGCAGGGAGAGAAGCATACAAATAACACGTAATCGGTGGTTGAACTGCTGCCCCCTATTCTACACCTCCCCGTTCTCAAAAAACGTCCCGAAACATGTCGTGAATGTCTATCCAATCTACCAGCTACCTACGCCTCACGCAAGCCACGCATCGCCCCTGAGCACCTCGCTCCAGACCTGCCCCTCGGCCCTCTCGAAGCCCCTCGCCTCCTCGACGTCCGCGGCGCCGAAGTTGCGCCCGTACAGGTGCGGGAAGCACCCGTCGCCCGAGGGCAGGTCGTCCCACCGGATGCCCTCCTCCAGGGTTGCGTACGGCATCTTGAGCAGCCAGAGCTTCGCGGCGGGGGAGAAGAAGCGGTCCGCCGTGCCGAGGACCTGCAACGCATGAGTGTGACTGAGTTGTTGGGTTTTCTATTACCACTCGAGTTTCACTTGAACCAATTCTTGTGTGGAGGTGTACAGGGGATGGGGGAAAAGAGAGGCGGGGTGGGGGACGTTTTTTTTTTTTTTTTTTTTTTGCAAGGAAGAGAGGATGAACGGGGAAAACGTACCTGCTCCGCCGTGCTGAGGTGGATGAAGCCGTCGCCGCGGTCCAGGTCGGAGAGGGGGTACTCGGCCGGCAGCGGGGACGGGGGCGCCTCGGGGACGATCTTGTAGAGGTACGTCGGCAGGGGCGAGGGGGCGGGCATTTTGTATGTTCCCTCCTTTTTTTTGTTTCTCTATTATGGGTCTCTCGTCATTCGCTGGATTGTATTACTCGTTGCGGAGTGTCGAGAGAAGAGTTGATAAGCAAAGTCGTCGTTTGAAGAAGAGAGTGTGTGGAAAAAGGCCGACTGCGGCAAGTGGCAGAATCGAGCAGGGGAAAAAAACCTTCCCCACCCGCTTGCTCGCTTTCTGGGGCGGCTCAAATGACGAACGACTCCTGTTGAGGCTAGACGTCGACTTGCGCCAACCAATATGACATGCGAAGGTCACGAGAAACACACAGAGACACAATTCAATAGAAGATTGATTTTATTGTCATTTTTTGGCACTGACGGGACAGTACGGCCCACGTCTTTTTCAACACTCACCACACTTCGCCTTACTCACTTCCCCCTCGCTCGTTCAGGACTCTTCCTCTCTCATCTCGAAGAGTCCTCCCTCCATACACCGACAACCGCTGAACACCTACCGCCTCCATGAAAAGAACTACCTCCCCACAAGCAGATGGATGACTTCGTCAACTTTTTCCCTCTCCCTTGGTCTACTGCTTCCCCTTGAGTTCTCCAGACCCCGAGGGACCCCATCCGCTGAAAAACTTCTTCTCCTTTTCAACCTAACCTCGGGAGGATTATGAAATTCTCGAGAAAAATGATTGTGTGGGCATCGTCGTGAGACAGCGGTGGCGGAGCCTCTTCCCTTTGCCTCTCCCGTCCCCTCTCCTCTCCGTTTCTTCCCCCCCTTTCCAGAAGGAAATAGGATACTGTAGTCGCTAGCACTTAAGCTGTCGTGGTCGTTGGCGTTTTCTTTTTGTTTTTCGTTCAAAAGCTCGAAACAACGCTGCTTTTCATTCTTCGTTGTCCACATCACCCTACCAACGCGCGCCGTTCATGCAACCGACCAACACCCCTCTTTTGGAATCCCGCTGTTTGCGCCGCCTTCTGCAAAACTTGGCTTTTTTTTCTTTTGGGTTGTGCTGCACCACAGCAGCCCGAAAAAAGAAGCGCCTCTTCTCAGACTCGCTGGTAGAATAGAAGGTATGCCACCTTGTTGTCCTTGACGTTGTCCTTCGCCGGCTTGCTCTTGGGCGGAGCTGTAGGGCTGTTGCCGTTCGTGACGGCGCCTGATTTCTTGTCCTTGATCTTCGTCCAGTCTCCTTCGTCCTCGTCATTCATCGCACCGAACCTGTTGGTCGACGCCTCACGAGACGAGGCAGCCTTTCGGAAGGCATCCTTGGGTTCTTCCTCCGCGCCTGCTTCGGCGACGTCCTCGCTGCGGACGCGTCTGATATTCGTATCATCCAGACGGATCCACTCTTTGCCGTCCTGCCGTCTCACGTCTACGGTGTAGTGACCACTGGTGGCTTGTGTGCTGTGGTGGTAGACGACGCTGATCAACCGGTACTTGGGCAGGCTTGCGCCCAGAGCGTTGCGCAATGGCTTAGAAAGCGCCTCCATGGGGAGCTGCAACTCCAGCGGGTAGCCAATCTTCTTCCCAATTTTGGTAGTTCCCTTGGCATCGAATTTGAAGCGCTTGAGGTGCAGGATAAGAATAGGCGGGAGGTTCTCGATCCGAATTTGCTTTGTAAAGTGCCCAGAGGAGTCGTCGTCGTTGAGCTTCTCCACCATCGTGAGGCTTTTGATGGCATCAACGACATTGTTGGTGTACGGGGAATCGATATCCAACTGCAACGATTGGAACGGTTCGTGGTTCGCCGAGTCTTGCTTACCGGACCGACGAACCTCTGATCGATAATGCCCGGTAAATATCCGGGTGATTGGAGTAGGCAGTTTGGCCCTGGAGGAACGCGTCTCGATGGGACGCTGGTTCTGGCCTACCTCCTGCCATTCATCTGCGTCATCGTTAGACTCGACGGCGCCGGCGGACGATATACGTCGTGCCCCGGAGGTCCCGTTGGTTGATCCACTGGTAGAAAGAACCGTTTTGCATTCTTCGTCGATGGCCTCTAAGATCAAGCCAAGGAACTCCTGAGCGTCTTGCTGCGCTCCTTGCTGTGGCTCTTGTTAGCAGTGTATTTAGTCTGAAATGGGCACCTGGTTGACATACCTTGATATTAACGAACTTGGGAAGAGGTTTGATAGCGTCGTACACGAATTGAGGTTTGAACGGCTCGCCGAACTGCTCCAACTGCTCCATCCTGAGTTTGCTTCGAAGCTTTTCCACAGAGTCGGCAGACTCGATGACGCGAAACTCCCGCATGAACAAGACCCTAGTCGCAAATTAGTTGCGGCCCGCCGCGCAGTCAGGAGAGACAGCTTACATGACGTCTAAGACTGGTGTTTCGCTCTTGAACCTATGGACAGTCTTGCTAACCTGATCCAAAAAGTCATAGAATGGTGCACAGAATAGAAGAACTTGTAAAACCTGCTACTGTCAGCGACATATTTTGGACAGCAAGTTCCGTCTTGTAGGACTCACTGAATTCATATAACACATGTTTGCGGGGTTCTCCAAGCCCCTGGGCTCAATGAACTGGACCTTTGATAGGCTGCCGGTGCGGAACTCCTGGATGGCGGCAGCCAAACTGTTCTCGGAGATGTTCGAAGTGCTGCCGTTGGCTGCACCAACTCCATTAGTGGTCCTGCCATCCGCCAGCGCGGTGGCGGCAGGCCCGTTGGCATTTGACTGAGTCTTAGCAGCCGCTCCTGGTCTGTTAAAGAGCGAACTCCAAGGTTTCATGGGAGCAGCCTGTGAGGCGGCAACTGGTTGAGCTTCAGCCTTGTCCTGCCCCGAGCCCGCAGCGTACGCCGTCTCAGGCGAATCCACGGGCTTGGCTTCCTGGCCAACGACATGCTTGTCGTCCTCGACCGGCACCGAGACGGTGTTTGCCTTGGTTTCTTTAGGGCTGCTCTTTGGAATGACAGGCACAGCCGGCACAACGGGAACGACATGTCGAGAGGCGTTGGAGCTGCTGGCCGTAGATTTCCCGCTCTCCTTAGGAACGTCTGACACCGTAGTCTTGGGACTGCCTAGATCAGAGATGTTTGCCACCGACTTGTCACTCCCCTTGAGTGTTTCGGGCTTTGCAGACTCTGCACTCTGGGTGAAATTCTCGGAGTCGGTGTTCTTGGGATCCCAGCCTGACTTTTGGGGGTCGTTTTCCGAAATCGCGGCATCTGTCTCTTTGCTGATCCTCGTCGTGCTTGAACTTTCAGCTTGGTTTTCTGACTCGACAATGCCGTCCTGCTGTCCCACGGGGAGCGTGATGTTCTGTGCGTTCGCAGACATCACTCTTCTCTTCCGCCGTCTTGACTTGAGGGCTTGTCTGGGAAACGGCCACGGCCCCTGCCCGGGTACCGACCAGGGCAGCTAGGGCTCGTCAGCTATGCGAAATTAACAACTTGAAAGGCAAGTCAACTCACAGGTGGCCAATATGCGCGGATCCCCTCCTTAAGCTCTGGTTCCATGGTTTGGTACGCCACGTCTACCCGAGGTCCCTCACGGGGGGGAAGCTGTGGTTCCAGGGTTTGATATGCCACGTCTACCCGAGATCCCTCACGTGGGGAAAGCTCCGATTCCTGAGTTTGAGAGTGCCCAT
The DNA here is from genome assembly GCA_030770045.1 of Colletotrichum brevisporum. Classification (NCBI taxonomy): domain Eukaryota; kingdom Fungi; phylum Ascomycota; class Sordariomycetes; order Glomerellales; family Glomerellaceae; genus Colletotrichum; species Colletotrichum brevisporum. The sequence goes on along the minus strand of JAUGSI010000005.1, from coordinate 1,176,733 downwards.
CAATCCGAGATGCGCCAGAGACCTCAGTGACCTCAGGGACCTCATAGGCCTGGTCTACCTGAGAGACGGGTGGACCTTGGATAGCAGATGCCGCTGGTTTGAATGGCTCTGCAGCCGGCGTGAGCGGTTTCGAAACGGGCTTTAGAACAGTAGATTCCGGAGTTTGGCGAACAGGCTGGGGCTGATGGTGAGGCGGCGGAGGCGACTGAACAGGCACAGCAGCAGAGGCGAGAGGCGGTTGGTATTGTGTCGACAGAGCAGGCGACGGCTGTGGCTGCTGGGGGTACAGCGGGGGAACGCTGACGCCAGCCATGGGAACATACCCGGACGGCATCGGCTGTGGTGACCGAACATACTGTTGTGGCTGCTGGTAAGGCATATAGCCGGGAACGCCGCCATTCGGATACTGGTGCGGCGGATGTTGATAGTACGGCCCAGCAGGGTAAGAGTTCATGTAGGGTGAGTACATGGGCATCTGCTGATACGGTTGATAATGCTGCGCATGCCCATACGGCGGTTGTTGCATCCTACGCCTGCCCCCGCCTCCGACCATGGCATCACCACCACCTCCTGGTCCACCTCCCCCCGGCATGGCTTGCCCAGCCGGCAGATGACGGTTGCTCATCCTGCCGGCTTGGGGAGCGCGTGTTTGCAGTGATCGTCCACGTCGGGGACTATCACTGCGACGTGGTTCTGCGACCGTCTTCGGCACGATCGTTGGCGCGCGGTGGCCTGGAGCTTCGACGGGGTTCGAGTCGACTATTTTCGATTACCGGCGCAGGTTGATCGCGAGAAGAGTCGCGCGGGGGAGCAGGTGAAGTGCTTCAAACCCAGGTGTGCTCGCGTGTCGGCTATTCTTTGGGAGACGTCGTTCGCCAGAGGGGCCGAAAAAGCACAACAAGCGCTTTCTTGCTGAGTCAAACGTCGAAACGGGACCGAGGCGGCGCTCTTTCCGACGACGGTAATGGAGACGCTGGCGAAGGTCTAGCTTCCGAAGAAGGAGAAAACGATGAAGCAGCAACGACCGGAGCAAGGCGGCGGCCGTAGGTGCAAGCTGTGCTTTGCTTTGCTTCCAATTTGGGGGACAAAAAATTAAGCCGCGCGCAGGACGGAAGGTTGAACTGGAGCTAGCGGGCTGCGGGCTCCGGGGTTTGTTGGCGCAATGCGATTATTGCCTGAGCCGAGCCTTGTGCATTGACCACAAAACGATCCCCGCACCTCATTCACCTTAGGTCAGCTTCTCCCCGAAATCGGAAAGGTAGGCGAATCAAGGTACGGATACCCGTAATTGGTGGGCAGTTGTGATTCATAGAGCTCTCTTAGGGTGATTCGACCTCGGGAGGGCTAGATACTTAGGGTAAAGAGCTTCATGAGGCTAAGACGTACTAGAAAGTGATTTCATTCTTCAGAGAAGATTACACTTGCATGACTTCAGTTTTGGAATAGAGCTTTTTCTTTTTCTTCCAATGCAGTTATCAATTCCCCCCGCCAGCAGGCAGGTACTCTTGTTAACGTGTTATTGAATGATGCTTTGGGCCATCAAGACGAGCTTGGCGAGGCCGACTACGTTACTACTGCTAGTAAGAAATCCACGTGGAGTCAACGGTTTCCAACCTCCAAGGGCTACCAGACGCATGTAATCATGCGGGCGGGCAGAGCTCTCCTTCACTCGTCCCTGAATATCCATCGGCCCCCCCTCATGGCCTCGCGGTACCTCTCTTGAATCATTTGCTTCTCCCTTTTCTCAGCTTCTGCCTTCTCAGCTTGTACCTCCTGCGTGCTGGGAAAGTCTGCGTTCCAAAAGCCCGGAGGAGAGGCTCGCCGAGCGTATCGATGGCGGTGCTTGCCCAATTCCTTGGCGAGCTGCCACGTCTTGGCCTCTACCCAAAGCTCCTCCTTCTCCGCTTTGGACATGTCCCAGATGGAGCTGATCCTGTCGCCCAGGTAATCCTCGAACAGCTTGGTATCCGATGACTTGCTTCGGTCGGCACTGTTCTTTTGAGCGAGTGCCATCGCACGAAAATGCTTTCCACAGCAGTTCATGTCGGTGCAACCGGGCAGGCAAGATCTGTCGTCCTTTCCTCTGACAACTTCTGAGTAGGCGTAATCTGAACCATTGTTGAACTTGGGGTTGATTTTGAAGTCGTCGAGACGCAACGAGGCCATGGGCTTCGATCGAACCAAACCTTTCCCCGTTGGAAGCGACGTATCAGTCGCCGCAGGCCGGCTTCTAGCTGGGCCGCGCGCTGGACGTTCTTCTGTTGTCTCTTCATCGTCGTTTCGTTTGGAGGTGGATGGCTTCTCCCGTCGGTCTTTGCTGAACGGCAATTGTCGACGCTCAGGAAACAGTGGACCATCATCTTCAAACTGATTCGTGTCTCGAAGTCGAGGGGCTGACCGTACTATGGTAGGCGCCTGTTCGGGAGACGGCATGTTTAAGAGCGCACTGAGGCGTCCTCCAGGGGGTTGCGGTGTGCGAAATTGGCCTCCTGCTGGCTCTCCACGGCCCGACTTCTTGTAGACGCGACCATCCTCGGCCAGGGTTCCTATCCCGTGGGCGAGTCCTCTTTTTGTCGGCTTCTCCGCAAGATTTCTCTCGTATGGACGCACAGGGCGCGCATTAGGATTTATGGGTGTCAGAGCTGTGCTGGTGTTGGGGGCTCTTGTCGTCGGTGTCTCGACATTATCCGGTCTGACGAAGACGGAATCGGCGGACCTTGCTCGTTCGGGATCTACGTGTCTGTTCTTCCTCGGGGTGCAAAGCTTTTGGCCAACTTCGTCCAAGTCCATACTTTCTTGGATTTGGGTACCAGGCAAACCGCCCGAAAGATCGGAGCTCTCGGTTTTCACTCTTCGCGGTCCTGGTTCATCAGCAGTTGTGTCGCCAGGCCGCTTCCTCTTTCCGACGTGGCGCTCAGAGACGAAGACCGGACCATCGGAAGAGGGTTCAGGCTTAACAAACATCTCAGAAGTGACGTGGGCGGTTTGTTTCAGTGGCGGGAGAGTCATAGCATCGGCGCCCTTGCTGCCTTCGCTGATTTCGTCCTCAGCCGAGTCGGCGGGGGACAAGTCTTGGGCATCTTCGCTTCGGGTTTGAGGCCTTGCAATAACGGCATCGACGTTCTCGTGATCGTGCCCGCGATCAGCTCTGATCTCCGTCGCGAAGCTCGAACTTCCGCTGACTCGAGGCCTCCCAGGCGAGAGCCCGCTCCTTGACTCTCCGGACTCCTCCTCCTGAATCCTGAGCCTCTCCTCCAAGCTGCCCACGTATTCCTTCAAATGCTTGTTCTCGTCTCTTCTCTTTTGAAATTCGGCCTTCAAGACCTTGTAGTTCTGGTCTAGCGCGGTGTACTTCCGGTGAAGTTTCTGGCTCTCGCGCAGAATTTGGTCCGTGTCTGTCTTTTCCGTAGACGATGATGCCTCGACCGAATCTGTATTCGTGGATTGATCGCGGGTCTCGACGCTTGGGCGCGGAGTGTCTCTCGGCCGGTCCAAACCTCGGCTTTGCTGATGGAACTGGAGCAGTCTCGTTCTCAGATTTCTATTCTCAAGTTCCAGACGGTCTACCTCCTCAGAACGGGACCTGAGAATCTCAAGCTCCTCGACGAGAAGCTCGTGAGACCGGTCTTTTTCGTTAAGTCTGTGTTCGACCTCTATTCCGCGTCTATGGTCAGCACACGTCGTGGGTTGCCATTACGTCAGGAGCTCTCGTGGTGTCCATACCATTTTGGAGCTCTCTAGTAATAGTTTCGCGCAAAGCGTTGAATGCATTCTGCACCGCAGTGCGACTCACTGATGACCAATTTTCCATGGTCCTGGAAGTAACAATGTCGAGCAAGCCGGTGCGAGGATAGATATGTAGAAAAGCCTCGTTGGCTGCCTTGATGGGTTGCGCCATCGCAGTCGACGCGCTCCCCTCCATGCACCGCGTCTGTTTAGGGGGCGCCACATCACGTGTGAAGGAAGCCTGTCGCGCAGGCCCAGGCCCGCTGGAACCTGCCTGGATGGAACCTATCTACCTAGGTCCCTAGGGCAAGGATGGGAGCCACCTGTGGCTTCCCACCACCCGACCAGGTACTTTCCATCCTCCATCGATCTCCATACAATACCTAGTTGAAGAGGTACCTCCATTGTACCTAGCTATAGGTAGGTAGGTACCTAGGTATCAGCCCCTCCTCCCTCCTGGACGTTGGACACTGGATTCTGGAGGCCCCGCGGTCTCCATCCCACCTACATAGTGTCTCCGCCCGGCTTTCCTGTGAGGACGTGGCTCGGGAGTGCTTCCGATTTCTCAACACTACTACTTTTCTTGAATTGTTTCCGCTTGCAAACCCGGAAAGGAAAAAAGGCTCGCCAATATCCACACCTTGGCTTCGCGAAATCGGAGCTGAGAGGACCTCTCGGGCAGCCCGTCTGCTGAGCACCGGAGACGCAGGCCGTCCCATTCTTGCCATTAATTGGCACGGTTGAGTTGAAGCTATCAGCGGTGGGGCCTACGGTCGGACGAAGCGAAGAAGCAATGGAGGCCGAGTATTTAAGGCATTCCGGCCAGCGGGCCAATGCTCTTGTTCCCCCGGCTCGCGGTTTCCCGGCCCGGTAATGTTTTCGACATTCGATGGTCCATAATGAATGATCGCCGCGGGCTTGGTAGGATGTGGGCGCTCTTCAGCTGGCTAACATGCAGCCTCTGCAACGACCTGGTAAGATTTTGCCGATTGCTCAGAAGATTTTGCCAACGGCTGTATTGGAGCTCATCGGCTATGGTGCGGCACTTCCGACAATCAAACATGGCAGCGGCTGCAAATTATTTCAAAAGTTACAGTCGACGGGACATGACTCTCTTAGGCAAGAATGTCCGCAAGAGGACGACAAGGGTCTGGTTTTGCGTCTCAGTGACGTTGGCCGGCCATTTCGTGCCGTCTTCGCGGGCTCCTATACCGATACTTTATATTCGATGGGAGACGATCACTACGTACCTTATACAGCAAGCCGTCGAGCCAAGCTTCGAGAAGTGTTCCGCACGTGGCCAGGCCAATCCTCAACATGAGCCGATTGGCCTTCGGCAACCAGACCGTTGCGACGACCTGATCGAGGCCTCGAGGGAAGAGAAGTTCGCCCATCGATTTCGTCAATGGGAGATATCGCGCCTCGAGAAGAGGCCGGCGCGATGCGGTTATGCGATGTGCTCGCCTCGGAGGCGCCAGGGGTACATTCCTAGCGAGCCGATACCGACAAGTCCCTTCTCATGGCTTCTATAAGCGTCAAGTTTGCGGCGGCATATGGTTACATGCCGTGTTAGTGCCTCGGGCTGCACCTGCGACCTCGAAGTGGCCAGCTGCCCGGCATATTCTCCAAGAAAGCCGCATGAAAAGAACGATGCTGCTCCTCCTGTCTGTTGGAGAGCAGACACGCCGATGCCGATGTCAATTTCTCTGGTCACCGTCATGCTGTGAAACTCGATCAGGCAGGTCGACTGCAACATGCTCATTTCGCCAGAGCCACTTCCAAGTCTTTACAAATAAAATCCACCGACGGACTTGGGCGACGGCGAAAGCAAGCCAGAAATACTCGGTGATAGCCAATTACACATTCAGGTGAAGCTGATTGTGCGGGTTAAGGCATGATGAGTCTCATACGTGCACGTTTGCATAATCCCAGGCGAGCAACTTACAGGGAAAACATTCGATGGAACAAGGGCAGGACCGACGTTTCCCGGCCCTCGCCGGCGACATACCATTCGAATGGAAACAAGTCCGCATGCAGGAAAGACCAGGACATGTTTCCAAATGCTTCCGCGCGCGTCGGGTGCATACTCGCTCAGCAGCACCGGCCAGAACTGAAATACCTACCTACTTGCCTACCTACCTACGGACCGGTGGCCGTTTAAGGTGGTTGGCCGGGTTCGTCCTAAGTGACTCTAGCAGACTCGGGGGGGAAAGCTTACGGATACCGCCAACCAGAACTGGAAGAGTGGCCGAGATTGAGCGCGGCAGATCTGTCCGGGACACAGGTGAATCTCGATGGAACGAACCAATCCCTGGACAAGGCCAGTACTGATGGCGTGGCTCGCGGGGGGTTGGAAAACCCAGAGTGAGTGGAATGAAACTCTTGGGATTTGTGCGGTAATTCCTCCAGTGAGATATCACGGATCGGACTCCAGGATGGAAGGAGGTTGTGAAAGCACCCAGTTGACGTCGGGAAAACAGCCATGGGGGCTTGCGGTGTGCTGGTAGGGGGAAGGGGAGCTGTCGATCTGGAGGGGCCGTCCAAGCCTCGGTCCAACCCTACATCGAGGCACGTCGTCCGCCCGTGGCAGTCAACCTGGGGAATGGGTGCGGTGCAGTGACCACCGACGAGTCGACGACGGTTTTCAGATCGAGTAAGGTGGGTGTCGGGATCCCAAAGCCACTGACGCGGGAAGGTTTCGTGCGCATGCCTGGATCTCTGTTGATGAGATGTTTCTCTGGCAAACAGACAGAGCTTCCACCACAGCTTCTGTGCTTCTCCGCATCTTCTCCTGCCAAGCAAAAGGGCCAGATGGAGGCATGTGTCATCCCACCGACACCGACGTTCCGCCAGCAGCAACCGGACCGGGACCACGGGCAGCAAAGCGCAGCCGAGACCACCACACGAGTGACGAAAATACGCGGGCACAGCGCAGCGGGGTCTCTCAGTCTCAACGTGGGATTGGGATGTGAATGTGATACCTCAGGTTGACATGCGCGTCTTGAGACATCGATACTGCTGCACAGTGTGAGCCAAACTTGCGGGCAAAACACTGAGATTTTCCTGCATGGGCAGATATCCAGCCCACCACCGCCCGATAATATCCTGCGAAAACGACCGGTTTGCTCCGTGTGCATAGCCGGAGTTGGCCTCACCGTTCCCCAGAGGCTATATAGGTTATATGCCGTACTCGACTATAGGGTCATCTAGTACTTCCCTCCAGCACTGCTAGTAGGCCAGGCGTTCACATCAACAACAAGTCAGCGACAACGAAAGGTGGCGATGGCGATAAGGGCAGGATTGGCTCGCTCTGTTGTTATCCGCATGCCCGCAGCCCACCTCGTCTCTCAGCCTGTGATGAGGGGCATGACAGGGAGAGGATGCAAGGGCACTGGCACAACTCAGGGATCATGAGCCCCTCACTTGACATGGAAAGGGTTTAGCGACTTCTTGCTCACAGTGGCTGCCCTGGTCAGGCCTTGCATCTCGGCGATTTTTAGCATCTCCCACACCCCTGTCGTCCTCGACATGCTAAAAATCCCATGTCAGATGAGGGGGGGCAATTAAAAAAATCGAAGAGCGCGAGAGAGAAAAAAAAAAATCCCAGGGCCGACCCAAAAATAATGGAGGGGAAGCGAGTCGAGCAGAGGCGGCCACCCATTTCACGCCCACAGGCTCACAACACTTTTGAAGCATCCGGCTCGGCCGCCATTGACTCTTCGTTCTGTCTCGGTGCCTCTCTCAATTGGGGGCCCCGAGTGTGCCCGGGCACCTTAATAACCTCTAGCCTTGGAAATTGGATTCGTAAAGTCAGCTGCCTTTGAGTTCTCGTCCCTGGAGCTTAGCAGGAGCACCAAACGAGCGCACACCACTTCTGCTCTCCGAACGGATGTTGATTTCCAAACCCTGGAGTTGTCTGTCTTCTTTCTTCTCTGTTTGGGTTTCCTGTACACCACTTCCCGTCTTATCCGCCCTACCAGAAGCTTCGAATTGAAGCTTCGTCCCGGGTCATCTCAACAGTGCCGAAGCTTCGTTTCCTGGTGCATCCCGGGCTCCAGTGCGGGCGGTACCACGTATGCGCAAAGCTGTACGTGCTGCTCAGGGGACCGCGGCCTATTTTGCCTTTGGTCTACCTCATGAACACGACCCCTAGCAAAACCCAGGTTGCTTCCGGTCCGGCAACAGTTACCTGGACTCGCGTCGCCCGAGGTAGCGTGTGGCTGCTCTTGCCTGTTTCGTGCGGTCTAACTGACACCCGGGCCATATCTGAGAGACCCGAGGCGATGTAGACGACAGGCCAGTCTCATCATCGGCTCCGGCTTTTGAACCAGAGGCATATCTCGGTTTACGGAGGCCACCTCAGCTCAAAGTATCGTTTCCTGTGCCCCGTACGTGAGGTACTGTTTATTTTCTTTCTTCACAGCCAGCCCGGTCCAGCCCATTACTCGGCCTCAGGCCAAGTTCCAAACGCCGTTCGAGGGAAGGGGAGGGCAAGTACTCGAAGCGCAGTACACTGTACTCGCACCAAAACTGGCCGGAGAAAAGCGATGAGGAGTTAAAGCGCCCAGGTTTGACAGCCTGCCTTGAAGATGCATGTACGGGTTACCAGGTGCAGTGAGATACTGTACCTACTTGCCCTAGGTACGGTAAGGCAGGAGGTAAAACCGAGACACCGTGTCTCTGACCAAGACATACGTGGAAGTTAAGACAGACAGGCAAGCGATCTGTAAACCACCACCTGGGCCACCTGAAAAAGGCAAGGCAAGGCAGGGCAGGACAGGGCGTTGAGAGGGGCAGGATCAAGATGGGGAGGCGAGGACGAGGACGAGACTCACGAGAGGCCTCGAGAAGCTGAGTATTCCAGGCAACGCAGATTATCACCTAGATAGACAAGTACTATATAGCAAGGCAAGATGAATTGAGGCTAGACGAGGCGAGACGAGAAGGCTTTACTTTGGCATGGAAGAAGCCTGTCTCTATCGGTCTCTCGTCTCCCATTATCTCGACGTACCTACTAATACATACCTAGTACATACGTAGTGATGCCTTGCCTAGGTAGGTGCTAATAGACGTACCAGGTCTCGGGTGTCTCGTGTCTCTTCTCCTTTTTCCGGGACGACCGCACGGCATCAGCACCAGCATTGGTGACCGGTACTTTCCATACCTAGGTAGTCTGCATGGAAAGTGCAAGTGCCAGTGCCACTGGGCTGGCTAATTTCAATTTACTGCTCCCCTACGGAAAGCCTCTTGCCTCTTTGATTGGATGTTACAGGCATCGCTGCTTAGGTCCTCGCCTGCCAGTTTTTCTCTTGCCCCACAAGGCGGTCTGGGTCTGGGTCCCTGGGAGGATGGAAAATTCACTTTTAACAACCCCCCCAGCCGCACTTCTCTCCCATTCTTGAGAAAAAACACACTCCTACATTTCGCAGACCTTGCAACCTTCCACGACCCCTCCTTCGAGCAGAGATTTCGACTCGATTCGCCCTTTTTCAGACCCGGTGAGTAGATTTTTTTTCTTTCGAGCTATTCGCCCTTCCGTCTATCGTCGCCGTCGCCGTCGTCGTCAATGGGTAGCCTCTCGCCGTCGTCCTTGCCCCGCGAATATCAGTGTCGTCACCAAGCGCTTTTCGACGCCCTCTCCCTCCTGTACCCGAACGACGACGGCGCAAGCAGCGAGAGATAGATCGGCTTATCCATCTCCAATTTCCCCACATCGCGCGCGCACACACGCACACACAACACTCGCACAAGCAAGCACACGCGCACACACACGCATCGCTTGCCACTCCAGCCGCTGCTCTTGCCCCCCACCACCACTACCTCGACCACAGCGCATCGCAAACAAAACCTCCTTCCTGCCTACTGCCAGATCTCCCGCCTTTCACCAAAGCTTGGCCTGATCCTACTGCGACTTCTTGCTCTTCGCGCCAACCGACTCCCGTCATTCCCATTGACTAACGTCTCGATCTTTCTTCAGACACAGCACCTTTACATCCTCAACCACCCTCCAACAATATCCACAATGGACTTCCAGGGATCCGCTGCTCCTCAGCCCCGCACCTGCTTCACCTGTGAGTTTACCCGACTTCAGTCTCTCGCGTCACGCCTGCCCGCTGCTCCCGACTTTTTCTTTGATACTTTCCCTCTATTTTTGGTCCTGTGCGAGTGGCTTTTGGGCTTCCGGAACAACTACCAGCTTGTTCCGGTATTTTGATGCCATTGGCTCAGTCCGTTCTCACCGCTTCAATCATGTATTGAGGGGGACTGTTATTGGCGGCGGTTGATGCAGCTTCCCTTTTGGACATCTGATTTCGCATCAGTCTGCAGAGAACCCGTCGGGGCTGTTTGGCTTCTCTCGTGTTCCCGGCTTTCAACGGCGGACTGGGGTGTTCTTCGAGAAACCCTAGTTTGACTTGAACTGTTCAATTCAAGAGCAAGCTGGCGACCGAGAGGTGGCAGGCAGACCGATGCCTTTTTGTGCAGGTCCCCCCAAGTCTTCATGGACAGCTTCGTCTAGTGCCCGATCTGGAAACTACTTCGACGTCCTACTGACTTTGAGCTGGTGTGCCAGCAAGCACCTTTCATACCTCATTCCCCTCCTGAAATTGAAGATGTGAAGCGCAAGAGTCTGACCAGAGAAATTTAGGCGGTGCTGCCGGCCACCAGGTACGCCATAGGATGCGCGGAGACGTCCAGCTTTCGACGTACTAACAAATCACAGGCCCGCGAGTGCCCCAACCGTGGCGCCGCTAAGTGGTATGCTTTTTCCTCTTCTGGCCTATTAACCCGTTACTGACTGGTCCCAGCTACAACTGCGGCAGTAAGTCTGCATGCTCGCTCCGTTGACCGCGATCCCACTGACAATTTCCCGCCATCAGACGAGGGCCACATGAGTTAGTCTGCTTGCAACCCCGTCTGTCCGATATTCCAACTGACGCTTTCTGAAGGCCGTGACTGCCCCGAGGGCCCCAAGGACACCAAGTCCTGCTACCGCTGCGGCCAGGCTGGCCACATCAGCCGCGACTGCCCCCAGGGCGGCAACGTTGGTGGTGGTGCCTCCAGCTCCGAGTGCTACAAGGTCCGAAGCCCAGAGCTCCAATTCTGTTTCCAGTGATGCTGACTAGGAACCAGTGCGGTGAGGTCGGCCACATTGCCCGCAACTGCCCCAAGTCTGGCGGCGGCTACGGTGGCGGCTACCAGTCCGGTGGCTACGGCGGCGGCTACGGCGGCGCCAGCCAGAAGACCTGCTACTCTTGCGGCGGCTACGGCCACATGTCTCGTGAGTGATGAGCAAGACCGGCCCGAACAGGACTCTGCTGACAAGACCCAGGCGACTGCACCAACGGCTCCAAGTGCTACAACTGCGGCGAGAACGGCCACTTCTCCCGCGATTGCCCTAAGGAGTCTTCCGGCGGCGAGAAGATCTGCTACAAGTGCCAGCAGCCCGGCCACGTTCAGTCCCAGTGCCCCAACAACTAAGCTTGCTATGGAAAATCGGTGACGAGTCCCGCCCCGACGGCAGGGTCTGATTTCGACGACGGTTCGACGGCCTCGGTGCGACCACGGTTCGCTTTTCACGATCGACTTGGCATTGCGGTTGCTTTGTACATTTGGGGGTTTCTTTTTTTCCTTTTCTCGATTTTTCTCCCTCTTTTCTCTTCCTTGCTCTCTTGTTCACACGGCAAACTCTGGGACTCGGCCTGCGGAAAAGTTTTACAGGGAACAAACGGCATATGAATCACGGCTTTTTCTTACGCACCATGATACACCTCATCGCATGTGGTCGTCCACACTTGGGCACCTGCGGGTTTGGTTGGATTGGTTGGATGACGACTGCAGCTCAAGCAAAGAGAGACAAGCTTGCGCTACCTTCTCTCCGGGTTATGAGAGAAAATGGGAGGGCAGAGTAGGACGGGAGCTGGCTTTCACGCGGAAAGCCTCCCGGCTCTGATGAATCTTTGGTCGACGGGAGCGTTGACTTGGGCAGGTGGATGCCCAACTTCGCTGAGGCCCATGGCAGCGTGTGGGCCATCTCAGGCGGCTACTGCCGTCGTTCAGGGCAAAGAATGAAAAGTTTCCGACATACATCATCGGTGTTTGCATGTGTCTCTGTGAATGCGATCTTGTCTTCCCCTAGTGCTATCTATCCGATCTTGGACATCCCGAGAGAACTGGACATTCCCCTGTAGGTAGGCAGCATGGTTCGGCACAGCTGGGGCGATCTCTTCTGAAACCTGGCCAAGTCACGTCGTCCCATGGCGGGGGCGTCTTCCCGACTGCCACGGGCTGCGCGCTAAGGGCCTTAGAGTTTTGATGCGCGTTGACCGGTCCGACATGGGGCGGTAGGCATACGACGCCGTGCGCCCGAGAGGGAAATCCGTCGAGACGAAACAAACCTACCATGGCCCATTTCGTGAGCGAACCTTGGAACATTCGATCGAAGCTTCGTCGCGGGTGGGAGTTCGGATTGTGTATGTTCACGGGTTTCTCGTCGATTTGAAAGGGAGTTCGTTCTGTCCGGGGAACATGATCTGAGTGGTGCTGGAGGATTCTCAGCGTTCTGGGTTCTAAAATAGGAATGAAAATAATTCTGATGCTAAATGGATAGTAGATGGTTCACGATGGTAGATGATACATTTCAGCTCGGTCTCTCTCGTCAACGCTACGGACAAGACCCCGCCCTCCTTTTATTCCCCCGTCTCTCTCTCCGTCTATAACCTCGACTTGGGCATGAACTTCATGGCCTGCCTGACGCCCAGGTCGCCCAGCACCTCCTCTGCGCCGCCGAGGATGGCGTCGAACTTGTACGTGCGGTGGAACATCTCGATGACGCGGCCCATGCCGGTGCGGGTGAGCCCGCGGCCGCCCCAGATCTGGACCGACTCGTCGGCGATCTCGTGGGCGGCGCGGGTGGCGCTCATCTTGAGCAGGCCGATGGGACCCCCGAGGTGCTTGGCCTGCTCGGCGTAGGGCATGTTGCACATCTGGTAGGTGATGGTCTCAAGCCAGGACTGGTTGGCCTCGGTGAGGGCGATCATCTTTGCGAGCCTGGCGGGGGAGGTGTTAGTATCGTAACAGGGAGAGAGAGAAATCGGAAGAGAAGAAACACGAGGGGGAGAAACGCACTTTTGACGAATCACGGGCTGGTCGATCAGCCTCTTCCCGAAGACGAGCCGCTGGTTCGCCCACTTGAGCGACTCCTCGACGACGGTGCGGCACTGGCGGATGGTGGCGCAGGCCATGGTCCAGCGCTCGTGGTTGAAGTTGCTCAGGATGACGTGGATGCCCTTGTTCTCCTTGCCGAGCAGGTTCTCGACGGGCACCTTGACGTTGTCGAAGGTGATGTAGGTGGTGCCCGCGGCCGGGGAGTAGGACGTCTTGATGGGCTTGGTCGTGACGCCCTCGCTGCGCTCGATGAGCAGCACGCTGAGGCCCTTGTCCGTCTTGACGCCGGTGACGAAGTAGTCGCTCCAGACGCCGTTGGTGATCCACTTCTTGGTCCCGTTCACGATCTGTTTTTTGCTTGGTTAGATTTCATGGTTCTCAGGCGAGTGAGTGGCGTGAAGGGGAACTTGCGTAGTGCTTGCCGTCGGGCGTCTTCTCGGCGGTCGTGCGCAGGCCGGCGACGTCGCTGCCGGCAAAGGCCTCGGTGATGGCCAGGCAGATCTTCTTGCGGCCGCTGAAGACCTCCTCGGCGATCCTGTTCTTCAGGCTCTCCGAGTTGGCAAAGTTGAGGACGACGGGCAGGCCGATGGTCATGCCGGCCATGTTGCCGTCCTGGAAGCCGCGGCAGTTGGTGCGGGCGAGCTCCTGGCTGACGATCATGTCGTGGAAGTAGTCAAACTCCTCGCCCTTGACGGCGCCGCCGAGCAGGTCGACGCCGTGCATGTGCTTGCCCGGGCCGAGGCGCATGTGGAGCACGCCGGCCTTGGACATGCGGTCGATGAGGTCCTGGGAGATGTAGTCGCCGCTCTCCTCACAGGCGAGGGCCTCGGGCGTGACGTACTCGTCCGTGAACTTGCGGATGGCGCGCTGGAGGGCGCGGTGGGAGTCAGAGAAGTAGGGCGACTTGAACTGTGGCGTGAGCCAGAGCGGCTCGGCGTAGGGGACCTGGGAGAGCTCGCCGGCGCCCGGGGTGACGACCTGCGGGGTCTCGCCGGCGACGGTGCCGATGACGAGGGTCTTGTCGTACTTTGTCAGGACCTCCTGGCGATGGAGGTTGTAGAAGGCGGCGGTGGCGTCGCGGCCGGCGACTTGACGGAGGACGGACTCGCCGCCGGGGTGGGCATCGAGGAAGTCGGTGAGGTCGTAGACCTTGGAGTCGATGATGCACCAGAGGGACTCGTCGTGGTTGTTCTTTGCGACCTCGTCGCGGGTGTACGTCTTTGCGGCCATGATGGCGTCGGAAGGCGAATCTGGTCTCTTGAGGCGGTTGGCGAGGGAAATGAAGACTCAGGGACGGGAGAGGGAGTCTCAATCGCTTGGAATTGCAAGGTCGTCAAGTTCGCGATGTGTGTAAAGGAAGTCGACGCGCAGTTCGAAGCTGTGTTCGCGATGAATCGTGGTAGGAGGACGAAGAAGAGGACGGACGGACGGACGAGGACAAAGAGACGAGACGGTAGGTAACCGATTCAGCCGTCCACCAAGCGCCTTTAGGGGAAGCGCGTCGGTTGACGTCGGTCAGCTAGACGGCCGCTTGCAGCCATGTCTGGAAGTGTTGCCGCGTGCCTCGGCTTATGTGGAGGTCTTGGGGCCGTGCTGATTTCGGGGGAGACGTGATTGGCCGAGGAACAGGCTGGGGGGTGCAGCGTGGTCGATGAGATGGCGTAGGTATCTGGGGGGATGAACTGAACTCCTGGGTCGTCCGGGGTCCGGGATGGCGGTCGGGAGGGCTGAACATGTGTTGGAGTTCTGGTTCCGTTTCCTTGCGGCGTTTGGATTCGATGAGAAATCAGATCAGATTACTGAACGGTCGAGCAGCGAACATGTGAGTGAAGTTGAGGGCATACCCAACGTTCCCAGGACCCAGTGACAGTCGGTGTTTGGGACAACCGGAGCACAAGACGGGGCCCCCTGTTGATGGTTCCCCCACAGGGGAAGATTTACCCCGCAGAGGGGCGCATCGTCCCCTCCACGAGCTCACTATCCGAAGCTGGAGGATCCCCTTTGAGGCTAGTCATCTTTCCCATCTCGGTGCAGAGCCTCTTGATGGCTTTCAGGGATGGTTCAATGATAATTGGACGGCCGTCCAACATCATACTGTATAGTACATCATCAAGATGCACATAGCAAAGTGTCGAGTTGTCCTTGCGTCCAGCAGCGAGGCTCCCTTGGAGCAACTGTCATTGTGCCTGCTTGCTATTCGCGGAAGGCGTTCATGCTGGCTTGTAAGTACAGCTTACCTAGGTTGCGGGGAGAGTCGAGTGGCTGAACGGCTGATCAGGTAGAGCAGTTGACTGGCTGCGTGTCCATCACCATTACGGTTCTCAAACGCTCTGTAGGATGATGTCAGGTTGGAAGTGAAAACTCGAAAGCTGTCGGAAACATGCAAGTTCCCCGGCACCCGTTGGAGATGGTGTGGAATTCAACAACTTTATTGTCCAGGAGACTTCCCAGGTAGCAGGTAGTGTCGCGCCACACAGGAAACGACGACTCACGGACGAGCTGGTCGTGTATCTCCTCGTATCCAGAAGATTCGGGTCCGGCTGTTCACTTCGTACGCCATACATCGCTGGCAGCCATGGCGTCTGCAGCGCAGTTGTCGTGAAGGACCTGTGCAGCATAAGCGGAAGACGTGACGCGAAGCCCAGTCAAAGTAGTGGCTGTAAACTATGGGAAGCACGATGACGACGACGAGAGTAACGACGGCCAAGTCCTGTTTCGCCGAGGGATGCTATCCTTGCCGTCCTCTCCAACGTCATATCGATTGACCAAGGCGTCAGTGGACATGGTAACTGCAGCCACGGAGCCAGATGCTTTGGGAGACCCCGTAACGCTGTCCCAACAAGCTGTCTAACAGTGTTAGCTGTACGCGGGGTTCGTGATATCGTCTGTTGTCGTGAGGGAACGAAACCCATCCACCGCCGCAAGCAAATACAAACGCAACTGGATGGTTCGGCGACATTGGCGATACACAAGGCAGTTGAAGTAAGCACCAGACGGAAAGGTCCGCTCCGGGGAAAATGAACCCTACCAGGCGGCTCGTCGTTGTCGTTCGTATCGAGAGTTACCAAAGAGGGCCCAAAAAACCGACGTGCCAAGGCTCGGATGCCTCCGCCGACCTCAGCCCGGTCGTCATGGGCGGCGCCCTGGGAGGCTCCGGCGCCGGCTACGACCAACGAGAGTTGCGGAGCTGAGCGGGAATGAGGGGTGGCCAAGGTGAGCCCATGGCGAATCGCGGGTTGGGAAACGTGACGACACATGAGGCTCCGACCACCTATTTGACGAGGAGGGAAAGCCGGCACGGCGGGCTCCATGGCGCAAAAGCAAAAAGCACGGTACTCGCAGGATGCTATCCCTGGTCGCGTCAGCAGGGTCCTATGGGGTTAATGGAGTCCTGAGGTGATCGACAAGGACGAGTATTGTTGCGTGTCTCGATTGAGAAAGCGCCGGTGGATGGACGGCGACGTTTTGGGCGACCCGAGGAGACGAGACGGTCTGAGGGTATCGTCGGGTTTTCTTTCCGCTCCCTCCTCTCAACACGAGGAGAGCTCTAGACTCCCATCATCCTCACGACGACGTCGTCGGTTCGAGTCATGACATTCGTGGCAGAGCGTCTGAGATGGAAAATATTATATGACACGCCGGTGTCTTGGGTTCTCTCACATCAATCATGTGGTGGCGTGGGCAAGGGCGCGAAGGGGGGGGGGGGGGGGGGATGCAGTCGGGCCAGGAAAGGAAGCGCATGAAAAGGAGCGGAGAGACGGGAATGGGGCCTTTAGTGGAGGGATGACGCTGCAGTGGAGAAGCAACAGTGAAGTGTCACCGCGTGTGCCCCTCCAACGTCGCAACGAGGCCCCCGCGGGCCCCTCCCCTCAACAGTCCGCTCTTGAGTGTGAGTCTGGGAGCGGAGGCAGAATTTGGCAGGAGGTACGGACCTATACCATACTCCATAGGTACGGAAGGTATTACCACCTCCTGGCTCCTGCCAAAATATTGCCATGGGTACCTAGGCAAGGTACCTACCAACCTGCTTTCCTCTCCTACCTACCTCCAGAACGGTGTGATAGTACAGAATACTTGGCCTAGAGGCTAGGTAGGTATCTGTACCTAGGTAGTTGCAGCGATACTTGGGTACATGCGGCAGCTACGGCTACTCTCACAAGTTACGGGCCTCCCACCTGGGTAGGTACACCGCACACTACCGGGCCACTACCTAGGTACCCTACCAGTACCAGGTAGGCCGGGTCCTCCTCCGCCCACAAGCAACAGCAACGCAACAGTGTGACTGGAGAAGTTTGATTACCCTTTTCCCGTCGCCGCAAGTCTTGCTGTTTCTCTGTTCCAAAAAACAACACCTTCCCGACGTCGTGGTGCTCGCCGTCCCCCTTCCATTCTTTAATTTTTTCCCCCTCCCGGACGACGTCCCTCCTGGGCATCGGCTTCCCGTCTCTCGTTTCCGTCCCCTCCTCCGTCTCCGGCGTCCTTCTCGACATCCCCGACCGACTATCCGTATTCCAGTCAAAGCTCCGACCGCCGCGGCCGGTATCCCGGATGATATCGCGGCTTAGCGCGCTCTCTGCCTCCCCCGCCCGATCGCCATTAATACGAACAAATCGGTGAGTCCGTTTCTACTACCGTACCTAGGGCTGTCGTTCTGTTGTTGCCTCCATCTCCCGTTTACCTAGATTTCCTTGTTTTCTCCTTGCCGTCTCCCCCACGTACCGCGCCAAACAAACACCATACCATACCATACCATACCTTCACACCACAACCTCACGCCCGCATCAATGCAATCATCATATATCATATACCGTACACCGGACACACACCGCACCAGACGGGCGGCGGCGGCGGCGGGCAGGCAGGTCTCCGGACAGACGACGCAGGGACGGCCTACCTCGCTTTGCGCCGGGCCACTACCTTCCCGCGTGCGCCTTGGCTTTCGAGTCCGGTTACACACGCGCAACCCCCGGAGCCACTGGCCAACTCTAGCGTCCGGTTGTGCCATGGAATTGGATGGTATTGCGCCGCCACTGTCAGAGAGTTGTTGCTTCTCGAGTGCGGAGCAGACAATTGCTCACCAACATCCTCGCCCGCCGTGTATGGTTCCTCCGGTCTGATTGGCGGTCGCCGCCTCCAATCCTATCTGCAACTCATCACCCGCCCACCTGCCTATACCTACATAGTAGGAAGGCTGAGCAGCGTGGAAAGAAGAGAGCTGCAACAGAGTCGGGGCTTGGTTGGGTTGATTGGTTGCACTTGGATTGTGTTGCCTCCAAGTGCAAGGGAAGAAAAGGAGACTAATCAGCCTGTCCCAACCACCAACCACCCTTCTACGCTCTTGTTGCCTCTAGCTCTTGTCTATTAGGCGGGTACACAATGACTTGTCTGGCTGGCCTGCCTGCCTGCCTGCTTCCAGTTACCCTGCGAGGTATCAGTCTGAGTTGCAAAGTGCGCATTCGGCGCTGACATGGCTTGCTTGGGGTGCCGTGACAGCTGTCATGAGGTGCCTCGCCTCGCCTCGCCTGCCTTGCTTTGCGCTTGCTTCCTTACCTTATCTGGACTCGTCGCGCTTATCCCCTCCGGCGGCTATATATGCACTCAGCCCGGACGGCTGGGCTCTTTACATCAACCAAGGGACCCATGATCTCTCCGGTTCAAGGCCATATGTTGGTCGTTGGCGGCAAGACATTCTCGCCACGTTCCCCGACATCCCCGCGTTGGAGTTTGCCGCCTGACTTCTCCCCCGACCCCGACTTTCCTTACAGCTCTTCTCTTGTCTCAGTCTTTTCTTGCTTTTCGCCCGGATCCAACCCGCCTCTTGTGACTTCATCCAGTCCTGGCGCGGACTAGCGCATCAGTGGCAGCATCACCGAGGCTTAGTTTGGCCTGTTCACGAACCCTCCACTCACCCAGCCCTGCCCATCAAATATCCCCGCAAACCGCCTCGTCATACCCCCATCTTGGCAATTATGGACGCTTACTCCGTCTCCTTTACCAGCCCTGCCAACCGCGGTACGTCCCGCATTTATCAGGACCTCGAGTCGTGTCGACTCCAGAGCTTCTTCGGATTCGGCAAGGAAAGGCTGCTTCGCAGATCGTTGACCATGGATTCATTTGCGCGGGTAAGTCTGCTTACTGCCAACCCACGTGCTTACGTTACTAGCGGGACGCTTCGGGCCGGGGCCGCCGACTGTTTCCTTTGATGGACGTGGACGAACCCGTCCGACTCCCCTGGTCGTACCTGTTGTGTAACCACCGTCGGCGTACGTGCCGACGGCGATATGCTTCTTCCTATCAGGGCACCTTGCTCATGACACATCGCAGCGCAAACAATCCGAGTCGGGCCCAAGACCACACGTTGCTATCGTCGGCGCTGGCCTCGCCGGGTTGCGTTGTGCCGATATACTAATCCAGCATGGCCTGCTGGTGACCATCATCGAAGGCCGGACGCGCCTAGGCGGCCGCGTCGTCCAGGACAAGCTGCCGAATGGACACACGGTCGATCTGGGCCCCAACTGGATACACGGCACCGACGACAATCCCATCCTCGACCTTGCAAAGGAGACGGAAACCGCCGTCGGTAACTGGGACGAGCAGTCGCACCTGTTTGATGAGGCCGGGAACCTCCTTAGTCTGCAAGACAGCGAGCGCTATTCCGGCATCATGTGGGGTATTATCCAGGACGCCTTCCAACACTCCAACAAGAACTGTGCCAGCATTGACCCGAGCGAGAGTCTGTGGGACTTTTTCCAGCAAAGAGTCGTCGAGAAGATCCCCGAGACGGAAGAGGACTACGCCACACAACGTACCATTGTTCTGCAAGTTGCTGAACTGTGGGGTAACTTTATTGGAAGCCCAATTCAGAACCAGAGTCTGAAGTTCTTCTGGCTCGAAGAGTGCATAGACGGCGGTAGGTGCCCCTCCACCCCGAGTCCTGCAGGGACGTTCGCTGTGCCTCGGGACCAAGGTTGACTCGTGTGAAAGAAAACCTGTTCTGCGCCGGCACGTACGAGAAGATCCTCGAAAGGATCGCGGAGCCGGTCAGGCACAACGCGGATATCATGTACGATGCCCGGGTCACCAAGGTGGAGCTCAAGACGCCGGACCGTCCGAAGCCGAGGGTACACACCGATACCGGCCACGTCCTCGAGTTTGACGAAGTTGTCATGACGGCGCCCCTGGGCTGGCTGAAGAAGAACCTGCAAGCCTTTGAACCACCACTGCCCGAGAGGGTCGAGCGCGGCATCAAGGCCATAGGCTACGGGTGTCTGGAAAAGGTCTACATTACCTTCCCGAGGGCGTTCTGGCTCGCGCCCGACGAGGACGGCCGGATAGTGCAGGGGTTCTGCCAGTGGCTGGCCCCGACGTATTCGCCAAAATCCAACCCGAAGAGATGGAACCAGGAGATCGTGGAGCTCGCCGCGCTGGGCAAGGACTCGCACCCGACGTTGCTCTTCTACCTCTACGGAGACGAGTCCAAGTACATTACCGAGGAGGTGGCCAAGCTTAAGACGATACCGGAGAGGAACTACTTCATCTACGACTTCTTCAGGCCATACTACTCGCGGCTACCGCACTTTGACGAAAAGTCCCCGGACTGCAGGCCGACAGGATGCCTTGCGACGGACTGGATGCGCGACGACCTCGCGGGCAACGGCAGCTACGCCAACTTCCCTGTGGGACTGGAGGAGGGTGACAAGGACGTCGAGGCGATGCGCCAGGGCGTGCCGGAGGCCGGCCTGTGGCTGGCCGGGGAGCACACGGCGCCGTTCGTCGCGCTAGGAACGGCTACGGGGGCCTACTGGAGCGGTGAGGGCGTCGGCCGGAGGGTGGCTGAGGCCTACGGGCGGGCGAGCAGCCGCACGGCCCTCGGAGACGAGCACTAGGGAAAGAGGAGAGAGGAGAAAGGAGCCGACTGACTCCAGACTACCGTGGCTCGCCGGCGTCTTCTTCTGGGGGCCCGCCGCCTTCCATGTGATATTTTGCGCGGTCTTGATTAGAATTGGAATTCCTTCTTGGGATGTAGGGCCGGCAAGCGTGGCGTACCCTGGGTGCGTCTCGACCGGCCGTGACGTCTATCGGGCCTCGAGGCTACTTTACTCTATCTACTTGATCATTTACCTCAGTCCGAGCCAACAGCTAATGTAGTCTCCCCATTCTGAGTAGCTTTTGGCGCTTGGTTGTTGAATCTGCCGGTATCTGCTGCCTTTTCATGCACGTGGGATGAAGGGAAGAAAGAACCAAGAAAAAAAAAAGAAGCCTTGAAACTGAAACGGAGTCTCGGTTCAACAAAGCGCCTGCGCATTGTATGCGGCACCAAAGCGGATCGACAAAGGAAAGAATCCTTTAACAGCTTTTTGTGAGACTGGGAAGATTAAAAGAGTTATTAGCCTTAAAAGTTTGGTGTACAGTAAGGCATGTCCAACATGGCTATCTTCGTAGATGATAGATGATCCATCCAGGTATTATCCATTGGCTGATTCCTGGTTATCAGCAATAAAGCACACACAGAGAGGAAAGGGGTACTTTGTACCCCCGGCCCAAGGTTGCCAGGTGTAACAGTCCAGCAGGGCTGGCTGGCACGCAATTGCATCCTGCCACAGGCGCAGGAATGACGACTTTGGACAGCTGGCAGCAGCATGAGACGGTGATGTTGGGGCGCACAGAGGTCAGTCACAGTGTGGCCACAAGGTGAGGCGGCCTGTACCTAGCTCAGGTGGAACGGTGATGCACGGTTCAATGTTGTGGTATTACTCCCCCTCAGGCATGGTGATGGTGACTTTCCAGCGATGATAGTGGCCCCTCCACCCTCCACCTATGTACCTAATCGATTGGCCCATCACAGCCCCATCATTATCGATAAGGCAGGGGGAACAGGCACACCCCAGACAGCGAGTCAACTGATGAAGACCCCTGTGCATCGTGCTGGTGACGTGAACTCCGCCAGAGTCACGCGCTCTCCAAGCCTGACACCCCCTGATGGGGAACACTATACGAAGTACTGTGGTAGAGGATTGTGGGCGGGGAGGTACATACAAGACACAAATCTCTAGTGCATATGCTTCCATTGCTTTGCCTCTACACTATGGGCGGGCCATGGCCTCCATGACCGCCTTTGCAACACTGTGAACCCCCCACCCCCCCATCTTTCCGGTCCAGTCCCGTCCCGACGTGTGCCTCATCGTCACAGGTGAGGCAGGTCTACACTATCTATCTGCTTGCCTTAGGTTCCTTGTGCCTCTCTCTCTCTCTGTGTCTCTGCATCTCTGTCTTTGCCCATCACCTTAGGCTAACTTTCAGTTTTGTTATTTGGGCTTGTTTTATTTGTCTTTCCAGCCTGCAAACTTCCATCACGCAGCTTATCCCGCGTTGGACCCCGTCAAGCCATCGCCTCCATTCCTGCACCGCCTCCAACTGCACGCTCGACCCCAACGGCTCTCGGTATCTCTATTGACATCACCCCCAAAACCTCCCCTCTCTCTAGTAGCGAAAAACAACCCCTTCATCTTTGAATGACAAGCACAACATGAACCACATCCCCGCCTCTGGTCGGGTGTCCTCTGATTACACGGCGACTGCGACTGTAGCCATCCCCCGCGCCCGGTGAGGAGCGGCCCCCCGCCTCCACGATCCCAGCTATTAGCCACAGCTGCCGCATAGACTTCCGGGCTTTTGCCTCGGCCTCCCATTTAGGGTCCTTTGCCTGCCTACCTTTGTGGCTAGAGCAAGCCCTCGAAGGCGTTCCGTAGAAAGGCAAATTTCTACGGTCGACAGACTTTTTTTTCGCTTCCAAGCCTCTTTTTTCCACTTCAGTAGTATCCTCCCATCCTCTCCTCTCTCCCTGCGAGCCGAGCCGAACGAACCATCGCAAAAACGAAGCCCAACTCAGACTCCCATCGAGATCTCGGGTTGGGGAGCCAGTACTCTTCTGGTCAACATGGCGACGTTGTTCCAGAGCTTCCGGAGCTCGACGCTCTCCAAGCGTCTGCTCATCTACGCCCTGCAGCGTCTGGAGCTGCTGGACGAGGAGACGCTGGACATGGAGAACCTGCAGTTCGCGCTTGGCAGGACCACGACGGCCGAGTTCAAAGATGTAGGAGTGCGCCTGAAGGTATGGACCGACGAGATCCCCTCCGCTTCCCTACCCCATCTCCTTTTTGTAGGAACCCGCAAGTGTGGCTAATCTCTTTGACGTGCAGAAACTCGAGCGACTCCTCCAACTCCCCGCCTCATTCCAAATACAAAAAGCCAAAGTCTTGAAGCTGACCGTCACCGTCCCCGTCGACTTCTACACGAGCCCCATAGTCATCGAGATCGACGGTGTCGACGTCAGGTTGAAGGTGGCCGCCGGCGAGGATAACAAGGGAAAAGCGAAGGCAGCGTCGGCAGGCGAAGATGACAAGCTACCCAACACAATAAACCTGGCTCAGTCGTTCCTGAACGAGGATGCCGCCCTGAAGGACGCTTCTCTGGCAGAGGAGAAGAGGAAGCTGGAGGACGCGCTCGCCGCCGAGACGCAGGACCTCGCCAGCTCCATGTCCATGAGCGAGAGCTCCGTGAGCGACGACGACAGCCAGTTCGGCACGGGCCAGCCGCTGTCCCTGCCCGGCTTCCTGGCCGGCTTCCTCCAGGGCATCGTCGACCGCATCCAGGTCCGCATCCGCGGCGTCACTTTCCAGATGGACGTCGAGGTGCCCGCCGAGCCCAACGCAACGACCCCAGAGCTGGTCACTTTCCAGCTCGCGCTGGACCGCATCGACGTGGAGGGCGTCACGACCGAGGCACAGAACACGGGGGATGCCCCGGCCATCGTCCCCAAGGAAGGCAAGCGCCACATCGCGCTGTCAAAGATCCGCGCGTATCTGATCTCGGAAGCGAACGTCTTTTCGCAGTTTGCGCCCTCGCCGTCGGTCATGTCGCCCGCCGTCTGCCAGTCTCCGTCGTTCAGCGAGCGGAATCCGGGCTCGAGGCAGGGTTCCTTCCGGCAGAGCAGCATGCACGGGAGCTACCTTTCCGACTCGGTCGCGCTGTCTGACGTCGACGATGGCCTGCTGCAGGACTCGGAGGAGGCGTTTAACATACCTTATGACTTTTCTAACCAGGCAGACGAGTCGGCCGAGGAGGAGGAGAACACTAACACCCCGCGCGCCTCGATATACCAAGACTTTTCGCCCCGTCGTGTGCCCGTCTCGCACTCGACCATCGTCGACGAGCGCGATCACACGTCCCCGTGGGCTAGTTTCGAGCGAGAGGCGAGGTCGGAGCCGTCGCTCCAGCCGACGGGTATCCCCCCAATCACGTTCCACGATGCCGAGGGCCTCGCGGCCTCCCAGCACTCGAGCATCGCCAGCTCTGGCTCCGAGCCCGCGGAGGACGATGATCTTGCGCAGTCGCACGTTTTCACGCACGAGGAGGCCGAGAGCATGTACATGAGCGCCTTTTCCCAAGCTGCCGAGTCTCGACCTTCTGGGTCGCGAATGCCGGGAGGCTGGGACGCCGACTCCAGCCCCGAGGCATCCCCTATTCCGAAGAAAACCATCTCATCCCCTCGACAGCCGTCTCCAACATTAGGTGGCGAAGTCAGTATTGCGGAGCAGGTTCAATCATCAGAAGCGACCACTGCCTCGCCACCGGCAATCCCAGCCTCATCCGAGCGGCTCGACACCACGCTTGAAGACCGAAGCTCACCGCGGGAGTCGCCGACAAAGGCTTCCTATGACGAAGAGGTCGCTGCGGATTCTCCAGCCCAGGCAGACGATGTGGCTACGCCACGAGGTCCGACAAGGCTGGTGAAAGAAATTGTGTCCCTTAACAACATATCAGTATACGTTCCCTCGCTAAACCAGCAACCACACGTTCCTGCGGATACTCAGGCGTCGATGCTGGGCCAGCCGCCAATATCACCTGGCCTTGCGAGATCTGTCGGACCACAAGTTCCCGGGGCCTTCTCCGTCTACTCCACGTCTCCAGGAACAAAGGCAGGCTTCGCACCACGATCTCCGGGCCCCATCGAGCAGGGAAGCGGCGAAGATGTCGAAGTCATCCTGTCGCCCCTCGAAGTCCGTTTCGATGCTTCCTTGGCATACCTCCTCGCGGTAGTCGTTGGCAAGCTGGTGGATGCCCTGAAAGGCAAGGATACCTCATCTCGCCCGAAAACGCCTACTTCGGCAACGCCCCAGCCGGAATCGACGACGAAAGACATCAAGGTGATGTTCCAAAAGATTTCGCTTCATTTCCTCCACCACCTCGGCGGAGTGGCCGATACGGCCGAGAGGTTTCTGGGCTCCGCCGGCCTCCAGCTGCAACCCGAGATTCTGCTGCGGACGGATCTCGAGAACCTCAGCATCTCGCTGAAGAGCGTGAAGCAGTCGCTCGAAACGAGCATCGACCTGGAAAAGTTCCGGTTCGGCTATGCGAAGGACGACATCGTCTGCTTCGACCAGAGCTTGCAGATGCGAGCATCCGTCATGGACAAGTTCCCGTCGGCAGGCTCGGACATCTCGGTCAAGGTGATTACGTCTCCCGGTTCGACCCGGACAGAGGTCACGACGCTGCCTTTGCTTGTTCAGCTCGACTTGCAGAGACTCGACGAAACGTTCAGCTGGTTCGGCGGGTTAAGCAGCTTCCTCAACATGAGCTCCTCCATGTCCTCGAGCGCATCTCCCTCGGTCAGAACACCAGTCCAACCGGCCCCGAAGCCCCGAGGCGTTCGATTCGATGCGCCCATCAACCCGGATGACAAGTCTGCAGCTTCAGAGAACAAGATCGACATGCGCATCGGCGGTTTCAACCTAGAGCTCAAGGGTAAGGAGTGCAGCGTCGGTCTCGAGACGAGCGCGGTCAAGATGGTCAGCCGAGAGCTCGGCACCGGATTCGCCATCAGCAAGGTCCGACTTGCCGGCCCCTACATCAGGAATTCCAGAGCAGGGCCGCCAATCTCTGCCGAAGTCGGCGGCGTGCGTTTTGAATACCTCGCGACGCCAAAGGACAAGGACCTCGAACGGCTTCTGGAGCTCATCATCCCATCCAAGGTCAAGTTCGATCAGGGCGATGACGAGATCATGGTGGACACCCTGCTCAGACAAAGACGCAAGGGGGGTGTTCTTCGAGTGACCCTTGAACAGCTCAACGTCAGGGTCGAGAACATGGACCAGCTGAGCTGTCTCCCCGCGCTCGGTGAAGAGGTGGCCCGCCTCGCCACAGTTGCCAAGTACCTCCCCGAAGACGATCGTCCCGGCCTGCTGCTCCTGGCAGAAGTCAAGGAGCTAGGCGCTGTTGTCGACATTGGCGGAAAGATCGGTACGATCAACGCCAACCTCAAGGGATTCGAGGTTGCTCAGATTACCGTTCCCTCGCTGGTGGCATTCGGCGTGCACGCCATCTCCGTGAATCGCAACCACCGAGAGGAGCTCGTGAGCTCATCAACGACATTACCCCCAGGAACGCTCACCTACGGACCGGTTCTCATGGTCCGCATGATTGGAGACGAGATGGAGCCCGTGATCAAGATCAAGATGCGCGACGTAACAGTGGACTACCGCGTGCCGACCATTATGGATGTCCTCGGACTCGGCGAGGATGCTACCCCCCAGGATTTCGAGGCGAGCCTGGCCGCTTCGGTCGCTAATCTTGGCGAGCAAGCTCACACGGCCTTGGCCGGTAAGAAGCCTCAATCTGCCCGTCCCCCTGACCCTGCCCGACCGAATAGTAAGCCTATGACGGTCGACTTGGTTCTGCGCGATTGCATGATTGGCCTCAACCCGCTTGGTCTCCCTTCAAAACTCCTGGTCGCATTGACAGATGCCCGGCTCCAAGTGGTTCTTCCAAAGGACGTGGACACCACGGCCACGCTGGATCTCAACAAGGCCTCGATTCTCCTCATTGACGACGTGGCTAACATAGGTGCCAACACTTCCGTGAACCGTCGCCAGTCGGCAGACATGTCGTCTCAACAGGTGTCCCGGCTCGTCTCCCAAGGCTTCGTCAGCATTTGCTATATTTCCTCCGCCAAGGCGATTGTGAAGGTTACCGAGAGTCGAGAGGACGGCGAAAAGCACGTCGACATCGAACTGCGTGATGACCTGTTGGTGCTGGAGACCTGTGCTGATTCGACCCAAACGCTCATCACCCTCGCGAACGCGCTGAAGCCGCCGACCCCGCCGAGCAAGGAAAACAAGTACAGGACCAACATCGTTCCCGTGGAAGACCTGTTGGCTTCCATCTCCGCGGAGGCTTTCGGGAAGGCAGAGGGCAACTATGACTTTGACAGGGACTTTGAACTCGCCCAGGAGCTCGGTGGCGACGACGAATACGACATGGCAAGCGAGAGCGACGACAGCGGACTGCACGTGAACTCGAACTACTTTGGCAACCCGAGTAAATCCGAGCCGCTGTTTGACGCAGAGGCCTCGATGGCTTCGAATGCTACGTCGGGCCGCGGAGCCCGTGATGCTCTGATAGATTTTGCGAGTGGATCTCTTCACGCATCGGATGACGGCAGCGATCTAGTGATTCACGACACCTTCTTCAACCAGGGAGAAGATACCAAGGGCAAGGCGAAGATCTGGAACTCGGCCAGGAACACCTATGACAGGGCCCCGAAGGAGCTCATAGCAAGGTCTCCCCTCCGAGTCTCGATTCGTGATGTGCATGTCATCTGGAACCTCTTCGACGGCTACGACTGGGAACGCACGCGCAATGTTATTAGCAGGGCCGTGCAGGACGTCGAGGACAAGGCCTACGAGCGCCGCCGACGCTCTGAGCGCGTGGCATACGAGGACGAGGGGGAGGAAGACGAGACGGTTATCGGCGACTTCCTGTTCAACTCCATTTACATTGGGATTTCCAGCAAGCAGGACCCCCGGGATCTGGCGCAGATGGTCAACCAGGAGCTCAACGACAACGCCACGGAGACCGAGTCCCTTGCCACGACGGCGTTTACCACCACCACCGGTCGCGGCGGTGCCCACAGGCCAAAGAAGAGGCTGAGACTGAATCGCAGCAAGCACCACAAGATCACATTCGAACTGCAGGGCGTCAACATCGATCTCCTCGCTTTCCCTCCCGACTCGGGCGAGACTCAGAGCTCCATCGACGTGCGGGTGCAGAACCTGGACGTCTTCGACCACGTGCCGACATCGACATGGAAGAAGTTTGCGACTTACGACCAGGACGCCGGCGAGCGGGAGATGGGCACCAGCATGGCGCACATCGAGCTTCTCAACGTCAAGCCCCATCCAGACCTCGCGGCCTCCGAGATTGTGCTGCGTGTTACTCTCCTGCCACTCAGACTACACGTGGACCAGGACGCCCTCGACTTCATCACGCGTTTCTTCGAGTTCAAGGACGACACCGCGCCGGTGCACGGCTCCGCCAGCGACATCCCCTTCCTCCAGAGAGTCGAGGTCCACGACATCCCCGTCAAGCTGGACTTCAAGCCCAAGCGGGTCGATTACGCGGGCCTGAAGTCGGGTCGGACGACGGAGTTCATGAACTTCATCATCCTGGACGAGGCCCGTCTGACTCTCCGACACACCATTATCTACGGCGTGTCTGGCTTCGACAGGATGGGCAAGATCCTCAACGACATCTGGATGCCGGACGTCAAGGGAACGCAGCTCGCCGGCGTGTTGGCAGGTCTCGCACCGGTCAAGGGCATTGTCAACATCGGAAGCGGCTTCAAGGAGCTGATCGAGGTGCCGATCAAGGAGTACAGGAAGGACGGGCGGATCGTGCGGAGCATCGGCAAGGGCGCGGCGGCGTTCGTCAAGACGACGGGCACGGAGATGGTCAAGTTCGGCGCCAAGCTGGCGATCGGGACGCAGTACGCCCTCCAGGGGGCCGAGAACCTGCTCAACCAGCCGCAGGCGGACAGCACGTGGGAGGACGCCGACATGGACCCGGAGGAGAAGAAGCAGATCTCGCTGTACGCGGACCAGCCCGCGGGCGTGATCCAGGGCATGCGCGGCGGCTACTCGAGCCTGACGAGGGACCTGAACCTGGCGCGCGACGCCATCATCGCGGTGCCGGGCGAGGTCATGGACAGCCAGAGCGCGCAGGGGCTCGCCAAGGCGGTGCTGAAGCGGGCGCCGACGATCATCTTCCGGCCGGCGATCGGGGCCACCAAGGTCATCGGGCAGACGCTGATGGGAGCGACGAACAGCCTGGACCCCCAGAACAGGCGCAGGGCGGAGGAGGTGAGTTATGCGGGTTTGCTTGAGGGTGGCGTTTACGCGGTGATGCTAACGCTTTTGCGCAGAAATACAAGAGGCACTAGAGATTTCAGTGCTATACGAACACGCACACGCACTTGATACACAATACCAGATACCATGGTCGGGATGGGAGGTTTTTCGCTTTGTTCTCTTTTTTTCCTACGACTTGACCGGCCCCAGACGTCACCGAACCAACACGACTGCATATGAGACTGCATCATAGACTGGCGAAGGAAGGCTTTTTTGTGTGTTGCGGTTTTTTTCCTTATGACTTTTGGAGGGAGGGGGGGTTTACCTACCATTTTATATGGGGGAATTCAAACGCGAAAAAAAGAAGAATGTTCAAGGCCGGACGGGACTGCGAGAGGCCGAAGAAGACAAAACCAAGTTGTAATTTGATGAATTTTTTTTTTGTTTCTACATGAATGTTCTCTTCTCCATCACAGGCGTCTTATGGCCAAGGTTTTGGCTGTGGTATTCGTCCGGTTGCGACTGAGGAGGGGACTCACAGAGAGTCTTGTGTTCGCGAAGGTGGGAAGGGAATCTGGCGTTTAGGTTTTAGTCGATTGTAGTGAGAGAGTTGTCAACGCTGGGTTTAGAGCCTAGGTAGGTAGCCATAGCCCCCGTCATGTTTAAGAAAGGGCGAATACTCGCGAGGTAGCTAGTTGGGTCTGTGATCTCGAGGCCATCGCCGTCGGCTTGTCATGCCTCCTCGCAGGTCTAGCTGCTTCTGTGCCGCACACGTGGGATGATGGCCAGGCCTTGGGGGAGGCTGCCTCGCTGGACGCCTGAGATTATCACTACCAGCGTAGAAACAACCCGTTGATAGCCGCAAGCCATGTCTCTGCTGCCTGAGTTTGTGTGACGTGGGGTGCGTTTTTGGTTGCGAGAGGGGTTGGTTTGCTACAGCTACTCGGCCAGCCTGCCGATACTTGCGTATTGGCCATAGCCTTGGAGAGAATACATTTCCCAACATTAGATCATGAGATTAAAAAGGTATAAAAATACTAAGAATTTCTTCAGGAGTATTTGATACTAACATTTCTTGCATTACTCGTTGATGTCGAGAAATACTTAGCGGTAAAAGGAGGGTTTTCTAAAGAGCAACCGTCTTTCTTGGAATCCGAGCGGGTGGGCAGTAGAGTAGAGAGTACCCGTTTTTAGTAGTGACCTCATCCCTTATCCTGTAAAATAAGGCCTCTTCTTAGTTCTCTGTGTAAACGGAGTGGATTGCATATCTGTGGATGAAAGCTGACCTCTATCTACTACTGTCTCCCCCTCCCCTCATTGGAGCTCCAGATGTTAATGTCTCAGGCTCTTAGGAGATACTGTCGACAGTATCTTGAGGCCAGAAGTTGGAGTTCCCAGCGCCACATGTCCAGCTGGAATTCTTGAGCCGCAGGGATGGATGGGGTGCGGGGGGTAGATGGACGAAGGATTCGTGTAACACGCCTTCCTGTGTATGTGACGTTATCTGGGGGCCAGCTTTGGCGAGGATGTATATAGTCGTCTGCACCGGTCTACAGCCTTATGAGCATCATGAGTGCCCATGTCAGATTCCGCTCTTTCCCCTGAACCTAGACATCTCTACAGAGGGTTTATTTGCCCGCGGTTAACACCACGACCATGACACCTCCGCCGGCACCGCCACCACCACCAGTTCAATCATCATGGCCACCGCCGTACCCGTATAAGCCGCTCACCGGATCACAGATCCGCGTCGTCAGGATACTCCCAAGCAGCGACGATAAGATCAAGTGTCGCCTGCAGCACGTCGCCCTGGACGAGGCGCCTCACTACCACGCGCTCTCCTACGTGTGGGGGAACCCGGCCGTCAAGAAGCTCATCAACCTCGACGGACAGGACTTTTTCGTGACGCAGAACCTTCACAGCGCACTAGGAAAGCTGCGGTCGATCACGCCGAGAGACGGGCGCGAGTTCAACTTGTTCTGGATCGACGCTATTTGCGTCAGCCAGACAGATGGGGCAGAGAAGAATGTACAGGTGCCGCGGATGGGCGTTATATACAGGGAGGCCGACCTCGTCTTTGTCTGGCTTTCGCTGGTCAGCGTTGGAGAGGAGTCTGATTTTCTTGCGACTACTTTGCACCAGGCCGTCCGGCCTGAGGAGGCGAATCAAGCGGCGCGGGAGGTTTGGACGCTGTACCGCCGCCAACACAGCGCGCAGGACAGGAGCCAGCTGCAGCACTCCATCCTTAAGCTCGCAACGATACACCCCTGGTTCCGCCGGATCTGGACCCTGCAGGAAGCGGTCCTCGCGACCAAGCCTCCGGTGTTCCTGTTCGCCGACACCGCCTCGGCGCCGGGGGAGCGCGAAGGAGACATCACCCTGGACTCTCTCGCGCGCTACGAGCACGGCGGCGACGAGTTCCTGAACGGCCTCACGACGATGAGGGCCTGGGTCAGGGACCCGGGGCAGGCGGCGGAGTCCGTGGGGGGCAACGCCGGGTGGATGCTGCTCAGGGTGCTCGCCTTCGTCCAGCTCAAGGACGCGACGGTCTTCCACGACCACCTGTACGGGGTGTACGGCGTCCTGGAGACCCTCAGGGGCCAGTTCCCGCGGCTGCGCCTCCCCGAGGTGGACTACGGCGTCCCCGCGTCCCGCGCCTTCAGCGAGCTCACGAGGTTCATCATCGAGAGCACCGGGAACACGGCCGTGCTGGACTCGGTGCTGGAACGGTCGCGCGTCCCCGGCGCGCCGACCTGGGTGAGCGGGTTCCACAACGTCTGGGCGCCGACGTACTCCCCGCCGCTGGACGATCCCGCCGACAGGCCGGTCGTCTCCCCGGACGGCCTCCGGCTCTCGATCACGGGCCACGTTGCGGCCGCGATCTGGATCGTCGTGCCGGAGCTCAAGAACAGAGGCGGACAGAGACTGTCTTCGTTCCAAGACCTCTTCCGGCCGGTCGAGGACCAGGTCGTGGCGCCGGTCGCGAGGCGGTTCAACATGGAGCCGAGGGCCGTCAGGCGCAGGCTCTGCAGGGGCGACGACGCGCTGCTGGCGTGTCACGAGCGTCTGAGGCTGGGCCGGGCGGGCGGGGCCGAGGACATGCTTCTCCAGGGTTTGGTCTCTATCACGTTGGGGTCGTCCGTGTTTGTCACGGACCGGGGTTTTGTCGGCATCTGCCACATCGACATGGATCCGGAAGTCGGCGACTGCTTGTGCTATCGGAAGGGCGCCGAACAGCCGATCATCGTCCGCCAGGTGTCTGGTGCGGACAGGACTTCCGGCACGTACCAAGTGATTGGACCGCCGGCGTGGTTTGGCGAGGATCCGGTTCTTTCGGAGCTGCGCCGTATTACTCTAGAGTGAGGTGTGTAGTAATTTAAACAGAGGGGTGTATTGATTACGTACCTAATGTGGCGGGAAGCAAGTTTGGGATCTTGATCACTGGTTCCGCTCGGGCCCCGAAGAGTTGCTCATTTTATACCGAGTGTGTAACTACATACCGACTTGGGACAATTCGACGTACGAGCCTATCTTTTCATATATACACCCGAAGTGAGTTCGATTTGTAAGAAAGATATCTCACTCCGAAATAGCAATATGCAGTCTCTCAACCCCTCTTGATCGTACTCTTAGCATGATCTTCGACAGTCTTATGCTCCTTTTAGCGAGTGCAGCAGTCCCACTAGAGTATTGTTAGCCAAGCCAACGAAGGAGAGAGCACCAAACCGCCCGCCTGATCGATCCCCCTGAGCGAGAGGGCATCGTGGAAATCGCTTACCCCGGCGACGCAGCTCGTGCCCTCGATGCCGCAGTTGCTGCTCCTGATGAACGGGCTTTCAGCCCTTTGTCCTGCTGGGCAAGTCGCCGCTCTTCGAATCGCAGCGTGATCGCAGTCGCGAGAGGTTGCGGTGATCCTGCAGCCCACCTCGGCGGTTTGACGGCGGCATGACTGCGATAGAGCTGGAGTGGCGGCCAAGGCGACGAGAAACGTGAGAATAGATGACTTGAGCATTGTGAGAACGTGGTTGGTGAGCTTGGAGTGACGGTGGAAGCGATGAGTTGGAAAATGATATGGAAGACAGACTGTTTAGATCACGGGAAGCGTCGTCGTCTCTTATATAAAACGGATAGGTTCAACAAGCAAACGCTGCCACGATGTATTCCGATGACCCCCAGCCGTGGCGGACTATAAGGCCGCGTCCGATAGTAGTTCCGTTGTCTTGGTCAAACTATAAGATTGAGTTGAAGCGTCAAGCATGATAGCCGGCGACTTCTCACTTGGGTATGTGCATACATTGGGTGGCTATGTGAGTCGGACTCGGAGCCCGATGGTCTTGACTCAACCCCACACAAGCATCCAAGGGCCTTCCGTGAAGAAAGGATGAACATGAGTTGGACCGTGACTTCCAGACCTCCGCGCCGAAAGTGGTATTAACTTTACCAAGTCCTTGGCTTGTCAATCAGACGCAGCTGTACGGCCGCAGTCGCAGCTGCCGTTGTAGCTGAGGTCGTAGCCAAGGACGCAGAAATACGGCAGTCGTGGCTTAGAAGGGGATACATAAAGTGGCAGAGATTGGCAATCTACAACGGCAGCTGCTGGACCTTTCGTTGCCTGTACACAAGAATCGGCATCTTTAGACCACTGGGTGGACAAGACCCTCTCTCACCTTCCACCCTCACCTGCACTTCCGAGCCAGGCCATGACGACACTGCAGAAGCTGAGCTATGTTGTTGGCTCCCATGACAGCCTTGCTTCCGATAGGGCTGATTATGTCGGCAGCTGTTTTGGTGACGAAATGGAGCAGCCAGATGTTGCTGCGTGGCTCGAATGCGTACAAGCTTCTGCTGGCAGTCCCCGTGTCGAGATACGTATGTACCTATGTGAATACGGACAAAACCACGAGTATGGACTTGCCGGCATGTGCCGCAAGTCAAGATCTAGAATTGTCTAGATAGGTAGCCTGCCTAATTTAGCTGTGCAATGGCCTACCTATGCAACCGGCCGGCTGACAATCGCACCTGACTACACCGTTCTAACTGTCAGTGCCCGTAGTCCTACCCCAGAACACGTCTGCCAAGGAGTGACGCGGTAGAATTTAGGACGTGGAAGTAGGATAATCGGCAGCCTGATTTATTTGACACACCACTACTCGAATGCAGATTCTGTGCCACGAAAAAACACCTGTGGACTCCAATCAAATGCAAGGACGAAAGACCTAACATACCTATCTTCCACCTGTGGGAGCCACTGAACGTTCGGATGGCATTACTTGTGTCTTACAGCTGGAATCCACCGGTATCGACATTGACAGGGAGAGCTTCTGAAGGCTGTCATCCAATGCACGACAAATATATATAAGAGGCGTGATCCCATGTCAGTTCAGAAACCAGAGGGTTGGCCAGTACTCTGCAGCCGCATCCTTCCAATCTACCATCCAAGGCACCCACCAGGGCGCCCATTTTCAACGTTTGCAAAAGTCTTTTAACTTTCTAGCTTCCAGAAAGTTGTTTGTAAGCCATGTCAGGGGACTATGAGCCAGTTCATGATGTGAATTTGCAACTAGATGACTTGACAGCGGGTGCAAACTCGACAACTGGAGTGTTCTCTTCGGAGACTTCGATTTACAACGACTCCCAGGGTTTGCTCTCGGCCACAACAATGAACCTCATAACAGAGGATCAGGATCACTCTCTCAGCAGTGCCAGCCGACACACCTCAGGGAGTGATGCTACTATTGACAATCAGACCTCCAACGGTATTCTTCGGTCCCAAGACTTTGGTCCGGCCAACTTCAAAGTCATTGCTCTAGCGCAGCCAAGACCAAAATCTTATGAGCAAGACGATGATAGCCAATATGGCCATCCAACAATGGCGGATCCGACCCATTCGCCTGCCGTCTTAGCACCGCGCTCGGCACGTTCTTTCGTGTATCGCCTCTGGCTATGGGAGGTTGCCGCCTCCGTCTTCAGCCTCGTCTGCATGGCTGCTATCGTTGGCGTCCTACTGTACGAAGACGGACGACGTCTGGACGAATGGGGCCTGGGTTATGCCTTTAGCTCGCCCACGGTAGTCGTATCTTCTGGGAACACTGGCGAAATCTGCCTCAGTTCTGGTCATTACGGAGGTCATCTCGCAGTCGAAGTGGCTGCACTTCAACAGCCGGCCTCAAAGCCTCAGCGACCTGCAGCTATTCGACAGAGCGTCCCGCCGCCCCTGGGGAGCTCTCAACCTGGCCTTCTTCAAGAACCGGAAAGCGCTGACGGCCTCGTGCGCCTCCGTGCTGATGCTCTGCTTCCTTCTCTTCGACCCCTTCACCCAGTCGGTCTTCCCACCGGTTTCCAGTAGTTTGAGGTCGAAATGAGACGCCCGACAAAGTAACTCATGGGCCTGGAATGTATTGCATCATCTTTGGCGGTATCGGCTGCCAACGTGTGCCCCGGCCCTCAAAGCATCTACTCGAGAATGCAGGCCGGAATCCTCTCCCCCATACTGAATAACACACAAGCGCCATCCTTGCCCTGCGCGTTCGAGCAGTGCGAGTGGCCGACCATTACCACTCTCGGAGCATGTAGCAGCTGCGTGGATCTGACAAAGACTGTCATTCCGACCTGTGTTGGAGACGCCAGCAAGTGGGCCGCGCCGATCCGTTGTAACTACACTGTTCCGCTCACTAATACGACGATTGAGGCGGTATTCGACGCAGATGGGGGCGCATCCAGAATCCGCAGTTGCTGCGGTCGCAGGGTTCGATGGCGGAAGTCGGTCTGATCCTTGGTCAGGCATCGTCGGGCAGAATCGGGGCATACCGGCTTGGCCAACTTGACGTTCGTCCAGCTGTTCCCCGACACGTTTTGGGGCGACCACTTCATCAACGACAGTTTCGTATCCTTCCCTCCAATTCGGCGTGCTATGCATTGCAAGTTTGAGCTGTGCGCCAGGACCTTCACAAAGCCGTATTACGCAAACTTCCGACAGAGTCCGCTGACTGGGCCTCAAACACGACTGGTCCAGTCCAAGAAGGACACCAGGTTCACCACTGTGACCGCGAAAGGAGGAAGATTGTTGAGGAGTGGGCTATTAGGCTTGAAGCCGTCGAACCCGTCCGATCTGCCGGCCGACACTGTTTTCCGGATAAACTACTGTGACTGGGTGCATATGAGCGCGTACCTGGAGGACCTCTTCACCGCGACCAAGACCAACGCCGGACCCTCGTACGTTGACGAAAATCGATGGACCCCCAATCTGGGCATTCCGCTCAGTCAAGCCGACGACGTAGAGGCTCTGATGCATGACATCGCAGACAGCATGACCGAAGTCATGCGCACGTCTCCCAACAGCACCCAATTCGACGGGAGGGCGTTGAACAGCGTGACCTATATCCGGATCGCCTGGGAGCGGCTGGCGCTTCCTCTCTGCGCCATTGTGTTGTCGTCCCTGATGCTGATCGTCATCATCATCCGCAGTCGGGCGGGGGGGACGCCCGCCTGGAAGAGCTCCAGCCTGGCGCTTTTGTTCCACGACCTGGAAGGATGGAGCGACGACGAGCTGAAAGCCCAGGGTCCCGAGCACTTGGACGAGAAGTCGGCGAAAATGAAGGCTCAGGTGCTGTGCGGTGATGATGGGAAGCCGGCGTTCTTCAACAAAGCATAATGATCGTGGGCCGGCAAAGTTGCGGAGCGTTGTTGGACTACGGTGATGAGGCCGACGATGGAGATGGCTTTTGAGGCGGTGGGTCTCAGCGTTGGCTTTCCATGCACGTCTCTAGCAAAATGAAGTCACAAATTTACACATACAAGGAAAGAAAATCGATATGCTACGTAGATGGATAGGTATGCACCTACAGTTGGTTAAAATGAAGATGAGCCAAAAACATACAACACCAGGTATTCGCTGGTCGTCACCGACCCAACTACTAATCCGGCCCTCATTGGCTTATCTATGGGAGAGCGGACGGGATCCCGAGTTTTCCAATGGGTATGGTCGTATGTGGCAGGTTGAAACGTCTAGGTGGATTATATCGTGATGGTCGCTTTTCGGAGCTCGGGGTTGTTGTGCGCCCAGAATCTCGGGACCGATAACTATGCCCTATCAAAGCTCGTCCAGCTGGCCGCGGTTCCCATGGGAAGGGCCCTGCAGGTGTGATCACGTCAAATTGACAGGCCTCGCATGTGCGGCTGCGATTGGACCGTGGTGAGTTCCGAGACCCCCCGGGCCATCCGATCTAGAGGCTTGGGTGCGGTGCCTACAGGGGTTGGAATGGTGTCTGTCGGCGCGAAGACGCGAGGAATTTCCCCCTCCAATTCAGCCCAGCGCTGCCAGGTGAGACAGAATTCCCGTCTTTTTGGCAACGGGATTTCTTTCCTTCGATAGAGAGGAAAGGGTGCCAATTGGTGCTCTGGGACAGCCTCATCATCTGTGGGCAACCTCTCATCTTGGCTGAACTCTGATATAGTTCTTCATTTCGCTCCTTTCCTTTTCGCTGCGTTAGCAGAGCTGGTATTATCCACGGGGAGAGGAACTTTCGTGGTTGTTTTTATGGAGATACGCGCCAGAAAAGAAATCCCGTCGGCCTCCCAACCGCGTCTTTGATCACCTAAACCCCGCTCCTCTCATCATCTCATCTCAAATCTCGCAGCCCCCCCATCCCCGGCCGGCCCGCTCGCTCAAATCTCGTACCCAACCTTAAGTCGCGCGCGCGAGAAGAGAGAGCGAAAACGGATGTTAGAGGCGGTACTATTACTCCGTAACTCCATGCTTACTATCGTGTAGCTAGGTAGCTACACTGCCCTATCTCCTCCCCCCACCAGTCTCCGTCCGTGGACACAGCAGACCGTCGATTTCCAAATATGATGGCGTCATCGACGTCCCGGCCGATCGGAATCTCTCGCTGTTTATCAGCCGTCTTCGCCTTACGGCGGAGGAGTATGGGTGCAAAAGTCCGACGGGGACCCCATTGATGTGGACTAGAGAAGAAAGTGACGGGTAATTCCCAGTCCACGTCTCTTCTTACCAAATCCCCCCCCCTCTTCGCGATGGGAAGGTGCCACCACCACCACCACCACCACCACCATACCACGGGAGGTTAAGGTCCTCGGGACTAGTCGATTCTTCTTTGTCTGGTAGGAGGGTACCACGCAGTTTGACTCGCGTCGTCCAAGGGCTTCTGTCTATATCTTATCCTTATTAAGAAGATCTGCAATCTCACCTGCCCTTTTTCTTGTTTCCCATCCCCCCGGGAAAGCCGTTTTGAATGTTTCTGACGATCTTTCTTGTCTTTCCTCGTCGCTACATCCGGTAACTCTATTACACGCTTTATTTACTGCTCCAACCTGCATCGCCGAGCGCTCGTCTGAACTTCTCAAAACCCAACGTTTATTACATTCGAACGACCTGCACTACAATACTGCCTCGAATTCTGTTTTCCCTGGAATCTCTGTTTCTTCCGCGTCTTTCGCATACCCCGCCTCCACCGTCGGAACCTGCCCCGCTGCGAATCCGTCATCGCGCGCAGCTGCCTCGAGTCGTCGCATCACACATCGTTATCGTCACCACTGTCGCAAACATGTCGGACGGGAAGCGCGCCGTTAACTCGGACAAGGGTATG
This sequence comes from Colletotrichum brevisporum, assembly GCA_030770045.1. Lineage (NCBI taxonomy): Eukaryota > Fungi > Ascomycota > Sordariomycetes > Glomerellales > Glomerellaceae > Colletotrichum > Colletotrichum brevisporum. The sequence continues at coordinate 1,138,053 of JAUGSI010000005.1, read as the reverse complement.
TCTCTATCGCTTCCTTTTTGATTTCCCATGTCGCGCTGGCCGCTCACCACCACCCCTTTGTTATCCGCGATGCCCTCGAGTCGCAGTTCCGAGCTAACCCGGCCTTCCGAATCAGTCTGGACGACCCTGATCACCAACCTCGAATACCTCCCGGGCCTCCTCACCCTCCACTACTCGCTCGTCAAGTCTGGCAGCCGCTACCCCCTCGTCGCCCTGTACACCGATACCTTCCCCGCGGCCGGCCTCGCCGCCCTCGAGCGCCGCGGCATCCCCGCCCAGCACATCGAGTACCTGCTGCCCACCAAGGGCCGCGACTACTCCAACGACCCGCGCTTCTACGACTGCTGGAGCAAGCTCACCCCCTTCTCCCTGACCCAGTACGCCCGCGTCGTCCAGCTCGACTCCGACATGCTCGTCCTGCGCAACATGGACGAGCTCATGGACCTCGAGCTCGACGACGGCGACTTCGCCGCCGAGAACACCCCCGTCGCCGCCATCGGGGGCAGCGGCGGCAACTCCCCCGTCTCGGCCGACGACCTCGCCGTGAAGAACCCCAGCACCCGCGTCTTCGCCGCCGGCCATGCCTGCGTCTGCAACCCGCTCAAGAAGCCGCACTACCCGGCCGACTGGACCCCCGAGAACTGCGCCTTCACGACCCAGCACGGCACGCCCGACGAGGCGCAGACCGTCGGCCCGGACCCCACAACGGCGAGCCCGCTGGGCTTCATGAACGGCGGCCTGCAGGTCGTGAACCCCTCCAAGCGCCTGTTCGAGCAGATCGTGCGGCACATGGAGCAGGGCGCCATGGACATGGACTTTGCCGACCAGAGCCTGCTGTCGGACCTGTACCGCGGCCGCTGGGTGCCGCTGCCGTACGTGTACAACGCGCTCAAGACGCTGCGGTGGGAGGGCGTGCACTCGGAAATCTGGAGGGACGAGGAGGTGAAGAACGTGCACTACATCCTAGCGCCCAAGCCGTGGGACGAGGTCGACGAGAAGGGCAACTGGACGGGGAAGGACGAGAGCCACAGGTGGTGGGTCGACTTCAACAACGAGAGGAAAGAGGCCGAGAAGGCGCGCGGGGTTGATGACGGCTTGTAGGCCTCGACGGCGAGGGAATGTTCTGTATTTGTGCTTGTGTATCTCATGATGGTGATGTTGCGAGAGGGCTCTCCTCTCTTTCTAATGGACAGGTAGTAGATGGCATTGCCTCGATGGTCCGACTGGACTGAAATAATACCCGGGTTTGATATTCGCGCACATTCGCAGTCTTGTTCAAACATCAGGAGTCTTCGGGCCCTTTAGGTATAAAACCGCGAGCCCGTGAGCATTGATGATTCCACCAGGCACCCTGTGTCAACAGCTTCACCCTTCACATCCGCGTCTTACGACTTCGGCAGTCCGAGTGTCCACCAGCGGTCCCGGCTTTTCTGCTTGTTTTCCTCTCGTCGTACTTTACCGGCGTCGGTTCCGTATCGGGACGTAGGATATATGACGGACGGCTTTCGTCGTCGATGTCATGATTTCGATGTCGAGCTGTTCTTTCTTTCGTGACTTCGGAGGGGTAATGTTCGCATGGAGCCGAGCGGCAGGAGAAAAGAACCCAACGGAGAGCTGCACCGGCCGCGGCCGCGGCCCCCGCCGAGGTGTCTGATAGAAAACAGCAACAGAAGAAGGTCCTGCTGGCGCTTATATACGTCTCGCGTCTCTTACTTTCTTTTGCCGCGTGAGAAGACCGGTTGGGGCTGTATCTCTCTGGCCCTGACACTATTGCGGCCGGACTGGGTTTGTCGGTATATAAACGTCGGGTAGTTACCGAGGAACGTAGACTGCACAATGCCGGGGGAGTCGCGGCAGAACTCCTCGTTTGGCTCGGAGCCAGACAGGTCTGCCGGGGCCACTCTGACGTTGTGTTTCCGTGGAGGAGGATCGGGGAGGAAGCTGCCCGCCAGGCGCGTGAGGTCAGATTGGTGTATCTATCTGTTCGTTTTTCTGGTTTGTGTGTGTTGCTAAGGAATACTCCGCGGAAGACAGACGATAGAGAAAGGCCCTGTCCACGAGACACCGGGGTTCGAGAGGATGTCGCCGGAATTGGAAGCGTTCGTCGGCTTAGACGTCGGTCACCGGAGCGAGCTCTACCCATGCCGACAAGAAGAACATGTCTCTGAGTTTCCGCTGAAGAAATGGTTTTCTCATGATCCGCCTTTTGTAGATGGAATTGATAACCCAGCTTCGACAAAATCGCCGGCTCCTTAGAGTATTCCAAGCTCGAATTCAGTGCTAGCTGGTGTCCCTCGACGAGGATGAGCACCATCTCCGCCCAGACACATATTTCCTTTTCGTGGAGAGGCGATTCCCGTCCAGTACCAGGCAACTTACGACCTCTCACGAACTCATGCAGGAAGTCGAGGACCCTGAGGGATTTAGTGCGCTGGTGCTCTCCAGCTTCATTACCTTCCCTCGTCTCGCCACGATCACGTCGACCTTGAATGATATACACATCCTCGTCTTGGGTAGATTCCGTGAGGTTCGTCTCCAAGTGAGTCATAGATCTGAAGGCTTTCGAGGCACGATGCCATCAGCTTTCTTAACTGGACGACTGCGACCAACCGACATAATGAGAACGAGCTGGCTCTGTTAAGTCTCTTCCTGGCAATGAACTACTGCTGAGTTGAAACTTGTTTTCATCCAAGGCAAGTGGCCGCAGTCTTGGTCGCGCCTGAGACTTGAAGTACATGGCAAAGTCTGCCCCCTTCGAGAAAAGCAGTCCAGACTTCTTTCGAACGGACGAGATACTCTGGGACATGGCCGACTCATGATGAGAGATCGCCTTGGAGCAGGTTCTTTTCTCTCTCGCCTGATATTCGTCTTGGACAAGAGATAAATGTAGTTCGAATAAGGACTTCCTTCAATCTCTCAATTTAGATTGAACCCCGTTTGGTACGGTCCGGTGGATAATATCATCACTTTGCCCAAGCGCATCCAACGACTTCGAGACCCTCGAGGAAAGCTCGCATGTGGGGTCTCGATTAGTATAAATTCAATGAACAGACCAAACAATACTGCCATCCTACCCACGGCATGTTTCCGAAAGGGGACAACCGGATCCTGGGGCGGGGGTAGAAAGAAAAGAGGTTAAGAGGACTTGATGAGAGCGCCGGTATGCTGCCCAGTAGCGAGTAATCGGATACCAGGCTCTCCATCTCACAGCGACGTCGTCCGTCATCTCTCGCCTCTTTCTCCAGAGTATTCAGCGACGAGTTCCGACGGGTTGCCTACCTATCTTGCAAAAAGAGGGGGGGGAGTGTCTTCGAGCCTGACGCAGTAAACTTTCCCGCAATTGAATTGGAAGACAAGTTGCGACAAACTCTCCCTGTTCTCGTCACCTGTGGTTGTATGTTCTAACTTGGCTGGGATACGCTTAATATATATTCCCCTTTTTCCCTTTGGGTGACGAATACGTCCCTGGAGTATGGCGTCGGCAGCCAAGCTATATCTGCAGAGATTACAGCAAGACCGAAGAAGGAGAGGACAAAAAAGAGAGTGTCATGGCACACCTGGATCGTACATTCATTTACTATATCCGCGCCGCGAGGCTCGCCACCCATGAACAGGCAACATAGCTATGGCGAGAAAACAACGCTGCTCCAGCGGAATACTCACAGATAGACAGACAATGACGGACAGCGATGACAGACAGCACTGTGGTCTCGCCTGGCTCCAAGGTGCACCGCCAAATCTTCCCGGTCGGACTGGACACTCAACACCAACCACATCCCGGATATCAACGACTTCAGCAATTAGTATCAGACACCAAAGAGAGGGCGCCTTGCGCGGGAAGTCTTTCGCTATTTCGAACACCAATATATACCCAGCAACCACCCTCTAGGGAAAAAAAGATAATTGAGAGGCACCTGCCTCAGAAACTTTTTTCTTTTCGAAGGGTAGATTTCGAATAGGCTCATACTTCTCAAAAGCGGTTTCAAGAAATAGGTCTTTGAGACAGCGAGAGGAAACACGTGCGAACGGCATTCATGAGATGGTTTGAGATGATTCTAGAGTGGCATTGAAAGTTATGCTGTTATAATCGTGCACCAAGATAGGTAGAGCATCTTTCGTTTGATGGTGAGCATATTCCGGTGCGTTAGCTTCAAGGCATGTTGCCATGGTAGTGTGTCTGCTCCCGCAAACAACCTTCACTTCATCTACATGTTGCAGGATGGTTCGGCCCAACTGTTCCATGACTATAAGTATTGTGAAAGCACCATGCCCGCGGTGGAGAGACGTTTAAGGTCTCGGCGCAGAACACCCGCAAAGACTTCGGTGCCGTCGATGAAGACCTCGACTGTCACGTCTTTCGTGTCTTTCTGCAGCCCCCCTGTACCAGAGGGCACGACGAGGAACGCCCAGGCGATGAGCTGAGACATAGTCGGACTTTCGGGTGGCTGAACATCGAGTTCAGTTGTCAACGACAAGTCTCAAGCAACGAGTCCAGGGCTCCAAACCGGCCGATGCTGCTCAAAGGTGGTGGGCAGGCGAGCATCCGGTATCGTTTCTGCTCAACCGAACAGCCGCAAGAAAGAATTACGCACCAGTCCTCTGAAGATGAGCGAGCTACTGTGGTCGTTGAGAGAGCTGCAGAAGCATTCCGGAACCCCCCGTAAAAGCCCCGAGACATGCGGAAGCGGACCCGGGATGCTCAGGCGCCGGCGAAAGTCTATTCGCGGCGGACGAGTGGGGCAATGTCTCGGAGCCAGCTCCGTCAGAAAAACCACCGCCTCCCGGAATCCCCCTCCCCGGAGTCCCCAAAGTAGTATAGAAAGGCCACCAGCAGCGGCGACACCGGCGCAACCCAGCAAGCAATCACGCATTGACATCATCGGCCTCCTCGCCACCCCCTGAACGTCTGCGTCGAGAGGTACGGCGTCCAAAAGCTGAAGACGTCGTCAGCAATAGTCTTGCAACCAAAAGGCTGGCGCGACTATCGTGAGGCTAGGGAATTATGGATGTCAAAGTTCGCGTTGAATATGGTTCGCGACCCTACCCCGGAACAGGTTAGGCCCTGTCTCCGGAGTCTGGCTCAGTGCTACCGCGGCACGCCTCCGTGATATGACGACGTCTCGTCGCAGTCTGGGCCGCCTCCTCCTCTTATTCACTAGCGTACCTTTGGCAGCTCAGAAACGGTTCGAGGCTACGTGAGATAGCCTTGGCTCTGGGAGCTGGCATCCACCCTCGCCTTAGGTAGATCGGCCTCTTGGCCGTGCGTGCGCAGACTGCCTGGAGCCGGCGGTGATTTTCGGCGCCGTCGAAGATCACTCAACTAGGCGACGTGCGCAGAGTTAAGCCGCATTCTCTTGCCCCTGCATCACTCGCCTTGTAAAGTATGGCATAATAATCGGGCGGTGCGGCTTCATGGATCCGGCGCCGAGTCAGAGGCGTAGCGTGCATGATGGCTGCCACGCGTTGGGATGGAAGGTGATCCCGTAGGCTACGAGGGCCTGGGCGGCGTTGCCATGGATTCAAGTCTAGTCCGCGCCGTCGCGGCCGAATATTTGGCGGAGAGGAGCGTCGCATGCGCTCGGCGAGACCCGGACCCGTCATCTCTGCAGGAGAAGTCTCGACCTAATATTCGTTGGGATAAGAGTTGGAAGACGGCAGGTTACTCGTAGCGCTTACCTGTCAGACGGTAAGCGCGGATTGCGCTCAAAACTAAAGACCCCGATCTCATGAGGTTATTGGTAAAGGTGGTGCAACGTCTCGGCTTTGGGCAGGGAATCAATCGGATATCCAAATCCGACAATGGCCGCGTCGAGCACCGGTCTCGTTCATATGCTACAGCTCGACCCCTCCACCCCAGCGAGAATCCCTGCCGTCCTCATCATTTTGCCCGTCTCGATACGGACGGGAGCAGCATACGAAGATTCCTTAATTGGACGGATGATCGGCGCAAGGCCTCCCCTCCCTGACGCGCTGAGCGACGCTTCACAGGGACCATGAAGCTGGGACGGCGCGGGAGCTAACGCAGGAGGTCAGAAAGAGGCAGCGGGGAAGCGACCCGGTGCCTCCGCGGGCGTCCGGGGTTGGACTACCCCCGGGAGTCCGAGAGCCGGGCAGATCGACCAGTCGAAATGACGCATGGGCGTGTTCCAGCCCTGTTGCTATTGAAGATGTTCGGCAGGGGAGCGATGTAACGGCGCGACATGAAGATGATTTTTGACGCCCACGTATTGGCCCAAGGCTGCGCGGCGGATAGAGGACCATCGTATGCATGGACATCTGAGCGGTCATGATAGACCGATCCAAACTGGCGTGTTACTGGGCACGAGGACGACAAAAATTGCTGCAGATTGAAGTGCCGATACCTCCAGCGTCGGCACATCAGACAGCCGGCGATGTCCGCCCTGCTCCGTCGTTGTGGCCGCCCTTTGCGCTACGTTGCGACGGGTTTCGCGTCATGGACGGCCGCCAAGCGGGCTGGACTTCTAGCTGAACAATAGGGCGAAGATTGTAACCTTAGAGAAATTGTCGGTGCGTCTCCGCGGAAGTGAATGTTTAGGTCTTCAGCGTCGAAGATGACGGACCAATATCGCCATGCTACTCCCACCCATCAACACAACAAGGGCATCCGTGTTGACACACCAAGGGAAGCCTGTGTGCCGCGCCCCCCTTACACCTACGCCGAAGACTATGTGACCTTCTAAGTCAGGAAAATTGGACCCGAAAGTGACACTAGCACATCCCGAGCATTGCATCAGCTTGGGATCTCAAGGCGTAGCTGTTCCATTCATCCAACAGTCTGTGCTGTTTCCAGTTAATATTGTCATGTAAGCTGACGGGATAGTCAGTAGAACAAAACGGCTGGCCGAACAGAGATGGAACCTATCATCCGAACGTGATCTGCCTCCCCATCAAGCTCCTGAAAGCGTCGTCGAGGGCTTTGCGCTTCCGGGTGCTGTTTTCCTCGTCCTGGTCGAGGGGCTCTGGAGTATCATCGTCAAGTTCGGGCCCCTTAAGCCTCGGCATCCAAGTTCGAATCTGGCCATCCAGGTGAGCGCTGTACATGGCGCCGCAAGCACTACCGCCGCCCATGACGGGCCCTTTTGGGGATCTGTAGCCCCCGTTTCCGCGCCACACCACACCCATGGTGCGGCTTTTGACGTTGAGGCCCCCAATGCCCTGACCTCCCGCCGCTGTGGACGGTCCTGGAACGCGTAATCGCGAGACCAAAATGCCTTCGTGCAGGTCCATGACCAGGATCTCCTGCTCATTCGGCCAGAAGAGAAGCTCTCGCCGAGCGGGTGTCAAACTCGCAGGGGTGACGAACATCTGGACATTATTGGGTTGCTGATTTTGTACCACGGGCCCGAAACTTGTTAATGTGTTTGCACCAGTGGCAGCGTCCCACAAGCGTATTCGGGAATCCAGGCCAGCGGACACAATGTAATTTCCGTCGTCGGTCCACGTGAGTCCGTTGACCCCTCCGTGGTGGGCGCGAGCTGAGCTGCGAAAATGCGGCATCTGATTCCAATTCATGCCCGAAGCCATGGCGTGTTTGAAACGGTGCACAACACCCAAGCTATCTTCCTGGTCCAGCTGTCCCACGATGCTGGAGGCGCGTCGAACGTCCCAAATCCGAACTCTCCCGTCCACGTGGCCGGTGGCGACGACATGCTCATGGCGAGGACTCCATGCGACGGATAAAACAGCACCCCCATTAGCCACAAGAGACTGGACCATCGATCCCGACTTGAGATCAACCAGGCGGACATGTTCGTGCTGGGTTGCGCAGGCGACCAGGAGGTGGTTGGCAACGGGGCTCATTGCGTGGGTGTATATCTTCGACTTCAGATCAAAGTTACCCGATACTGCCATCCGCTGAGTGGACCACATCTTGAGAGATCTGTCGTAGGAGCTTGAAAGAAAGGCCTCCGAGTCAAAAGGGTAGAAGTCGAGGTGGGTGATGCCATGGGTGTGAGAGCTGCCATCCCCTGCAATGGAGCGGGCGATGTTGGCGACAGGGCGAAAGACGTGGGTGGAGTGTGGATTGCTGGCATGATGCAGATCCCAGAGCTTCAAGGAGCCATCAGCACCCCCAGATAGAAGACTAGCCAGCTGTGTGTTAGTCAAGGGGGTCAAGAGGTTATGGTCGTCCAACTGAGGGTGAACTTACAGACGGCCATCGAACTTCTCCAAAGCTAGGGCACTGACACCAGTGCGATGGGCCCAGATGGAGTTGTTTGTGACCTCATCCTCCGACTCGGTGCCCTCTCCGCTGAATCGGTGTTGAGGGGCGGGAGCAAAGGATCGGACGAGGCCGGTGGTGGTCACCCGCTCAAATGAGGTTTGGCTCAGTTCACCAGTTGAGCGGGCTAACAGAAAGGCCTCCATTCACTGAACTGAACTACAACCTATGATGCAGGATAAAGAACACTGGCGGGCAGGTGGCCTCTGACCCGGGAACAGGTCGTCTGGTGAAATGAGTAAGAGTGAAGTTGGGGTGATCAATAGCCTCCAGTTGTGATGTAGGTTGTTTACAAATTGGTGATGATGTCAGCTACGCCCTTGGGGAGGCAGGTACCTTCCCTGCCTTGGGTACCAACTTGGCACCTTCCATTGATGATAATTGAGGTGGTTGACAGGAGGAAGGTGCACACTGAACCGCCCCAGTAAGTTTTCAGCGCTCACTTCCAGTGGTAGGTGCACTGAAAGAGCCCACCTAGGTACAGGAAGTACCTGTAGTTGTGTTGTCTAGGTACCTATGGACCTAGGTAGGCACCAGATTCGGTTCTATTGGACCAAGATCTGAAGACCCGCTCTACCGGCCCCACCTGCTTCCAGTTTTCCTCGAGGTTGAAGGCGCGCATCTGGGGGTCCATAGTTATCTAGGTAGGTAGGATGGACTCAGCAGAATGGAAACAGTTTGCCTCTCAACTCTCCCTACACCAAATAACACCACTTCCTCACAGCATATCCTTCACTCTCATCTTGGGATATTCTTCTTCATTCCAGCATTCAAAATCTATTGCCCACGAACCACAGAGATATCTCACAGCCAAGGGAAAGAACCGCTCGCTGCCAAACTCTGTCGCAGCAAGCCCAGCCCACCACACCTCGGTTCCCATCTCCTGCTGGCTTACAAGCAACACGCCGGTCAACGAAGCCAACTCCCACCCTAGTTCGTTAGTCCCGTGCAGACAAGATGGTTCAGACAGACGAGGACACCGACCTGATGGGTATGCACGATTCGAGTGACTCGGAGCCGATGCAACCCCGGGCGGAAGGACCTAAGCGGCCGCAGCGCCACGCCAACCTCTACGATGCTGTTGCAGGTAAGGCCATGGCCACCTTTGGCTAGACTTCTGCCCACTCGATCCTGATGCTGACGCCCGTACAGGAAGGGTCACTTACGAGACTACCTTGAGCTCCTTCGAGAGCAGTGAGAAGGCGCCGACCGTGGCTCCCAAACCCCCCAAGCTAATCAAGCATTCTGTTCGTCCCACTACCCTGGCCCCGGAAGAGGCGCTCTTTCGCCGCAAGGCTGCGCCTGAGCGTTTTGCCGAGTTCGACGTCTACATGGCACACGACCGGAACCTACCAGACGGTGGCCGCGGATCCCTGCCAGACTCTGACCTCCTCAAGGCCGTACACTCCTATGCGAGCCACTTCTATGCCGCTCTTGGTGGCGAGGAACGCCGTGCCATGTACCAGGTTGGATCTCGAAACATTGACGAGCGAAGCATGGATGAGTCAGCCCTTCTTGCTTTCGGTATCCTCCTCGAAGAGGCTGGCAAAGACGTTTTGGGGGACAAGGGTGACATGGTCTTCACCGAAGGCCTGGATACTGATGCGGATATCGACCCAACATCGGCAGCACGCTCTGCCACCGACGATCCAATCCAGCCAATGACCACCAATAGCTCTCTGCGACCTTCGGCATCAGTTGGGTTCACCGACCGTGGCTCTTGGAAGAGAGCCCCTAAGAGGCGGAAGATGATGGACCCAGATGAAGATGTGTAAATGTCTCTCAAGCTCAGCCTACTGGTATCGAACTTCGATATTCAACTCCCCAAATTCAACTGGGTTCTTATCGGGCCTTATACGGCGTAAGCATTGTAAGCCACCTGAACACTGAACAAACCGAACAGCCCTTGTTAATAAATGCAGATAAAATGACTATCAGGTGCGGCCAGTCTGTGTTTGGTACGGTACTCGTCTGCACCTGGACATTAGCCAAGCTACCCAAGACGAAGATGCTCGTCGAAAATGCCCCGCCTGACCGTAAAAGCGGCAAACAGCAGTGAAGAGCGATGGAGACCCTATATCTCGAGATTGAGGACATAATTTCAATCAGCAAGCGGGCACAGCTGCGAATCTCTGGGCATTCCTTCAGAAGTTGCTGCCACCCCAAGCGAAGCACCACGAAGATCTTCCGTATCAGCGGCCCTTCGACATGTCCATTATCTTAAACAACGGAAAGGGTCACTGGAGCCCGTGACTCCCACAATCAATGCATGCTTCACTGTGCTGCATACTTCAACGTCACGGTTGCTACACAAGGCGAGGTTTCCGTCTTCACGCGCGAGCCAAGCCGAACGAGCACAGTGTCGTTACACAAACGACAAGCACACACATGGTGGTCACCAGGGATATTGTTTGCGATGGACATGGGACAAGCACTTATTTCTACTTGTTTGCCACTTGAAAGCACACTCTGCTGCCAACCGCTTGTCCGCCACAGCAGCCAGTTACCAGTGCGACTAGGCGAGAAAAGGGAGCCCGCAGCGCCGTATTCCCGTCGAACGCGCGAATGGTCGGGGAAGCCAACTCATCCTTGCGAGATGAGAACTTGGTTCCTCGAAAAAGGCGTCGATGAATGCCTATCATAGTAGGGCGTACCAGTATCAATATGACTACGTATCTATTGACCATCCAGTCGTCTGTCAACGCGCACGAGGAGACCACTAGCCATTATTCTCACACGTAACCCCTCTATGCCGGGCGAACGACCAAGTCACATCTTTGGGCAGTGTCGTCTCATACTTATCGGCAGATGTACTGGTATGGGGACAACACGGTCAGCCGCTCCTACGCCGGCCAAGGAGGCCAGTGGCATGCGTCTGGTCAATGACGCCCATCGACTGCAGAAAAGGTTTTACAGTTGTTCAAACGTGCCTCCGCAATTGTTTGAGCTGCCGGTCTGCTCCGGTAACTACGGGCTCTGCTGGCAACGCTGTTTCTTCTCAAAGTCACTTGGGACTTGCTCGATTGCAGCGGCCAGCCAACGAGCCGGTCCGGATGGATGTGGGCAGCCCGACAGCGGTAGTGGGGGTTTCATCCGGTATGGAACCCGGCTCCCGCCCTCCTACGCCTGTCCTCCGAGATACTTCAGATCGCTCGCGACCGACGGCATGTTAACGGGTGGATGGATTTCTGTCAAGGCGCCACGGTGCCATCAACGTTCCACCAACAGGTCGATACTGTGGCTGTCTTTGAGCCTCAAGCTTATGTCAGGGATTTCTTCGATGAATCGATAAGAATTATCAGCGATTTCGGAATTGGAGATCATTATCCTCACGGATCCCAGTTTATGCAACGCTACATATCGTGGACCACCACTGGAAGTAATGTGGTCGGTGACACTAGATGAAGCCCCTTTTCGACCTCAAAAAAACCCCCCCCGGACTGGTGTGAGCTAAACGATGAAAAATTTGTCTTTGGCGGCGACGCTAACGATGGCGGAGAAATCTAGGGGTTCGCCATCTCAACAAGGCATTGTGCCGTTGCCCGACACAGAGATCGGGGACGCCGTCGTAGTTGGGCATCGAGATCAACATTTGGCGACCTTGCGATGAAAGTTTGTCTGGCCATGTGCAATTCGCATTGACCGCAGGAGAGCCCTCGCGCGCGAAAACCCTTGACTGAATCGCCGGCATGCCCACCCAGGCTTACGATATCCAGGCATTAGGCCTGCTCTCGAGTTTGATTCATCCTTGAGGGCCACGCGATTTACAAGGGACGGTATCACAGTTTCGGTGTCGCTTTAGTCACGTGATCCAGAATGCAACGGTACACTACCGTTGTACTCGTTCTGCGAAGGACACCGGCGACCTGCGCCTCACGGAGTCATGGCCGAATCTGGAAGTACGGCAATTGTGCAGAATAGCATATATGGCAACAGAGGGGAGATTTCGATGCGATTCGCCGGGTTTGGTTGATCCTCAACCCGTAACGAAATATCGGTCAGAGGCGGAAATTCCCGAGTCTCAACTGTCGTCGAAGAGCCACGGCGACTTGCGAGGGCTTAATCGAGGGTGGTTACGAAACGGAAAACCAGTCGCACGTAATTACCGCGAGGGCAGCATCACGATTCATTCAGTCCGCTAGCCTAGCAGTCGTCGCCACTAACGCTAGGCTTGAAAGATAAGCACAGCGAGCACCGGCTGTTCAAGAGCGGATGAGCAATACCACTACTAGTACCGCCACAAAATCAAGGCAAGCGCACGACCATCGTATCGTACACCGCTCCCAGCCCAAATTCAGAACCGTGGCCGCAGACGGAGACGGAGACGGTTGATGTGGCCGCCTCCTGGAACTCACTCCTGGCCTCCTAATGACGACGGCCAGTTTCAAGTTCTGCTGAAGCGACCTTGTCCTAGTTTTTGCGGACCGAATGGCGTTCCAACCTTCTAGTCGCTCTCGGCACCGAATCGAAGCCAGTTCTTCTCCATTTCTGGGGACATGTGAGCCCTTCGATTGGACGCCGTTTTCGGCCCGCTCACGGTGGGAAGAGGGCGACATGGAGGACCTTGCGCGTGTCCGGATTCCGGTCGTTTAGCCTCGGAGCAAAACCTTCACCCCAAGACGCTCGAGGCCCACGTGGCGACATAATTTGGGGTAATGGTGCGGCTTTGTCTTCCATTACTTTCAATTTGAATTCAGACGTGTTCAAGGACGGACCCGTCAGCGATAAGCGTGGTTGCTATTCTCAGGCACAAAATGAGTTCTCCCAGAGTAGCGCTCTCCGAATTCTGGGTGCCATGCGATTGCCCCATACTACCCACGTATGCAGCTGGATATGATCGACGCAAGGCCGGCTGCCCGAATCCTAATAGCAACCTCAGTCGAAGCCTGATCCAACTACTGTATGGTGCCCGTCGAGCTCCTCGGAGGCCTGCAACACCCTTGATATCGATTTGCCATCTTGACCGGTTGTGACGACTCAGCCGTCTTGGGGTCTCGGTGTGGCGGTAATGGCCTGATCGATATGCGGAATTTAACGAGGGAAGCTCCCGAGTCTCTTACACCGCCGACCGATACCCCGAAGCCCGCACGGCAAGATCACTAAGCACTGCAGGATTTCAGTGGTTGACTAGCAAGCCCCGTGGTTTGTTTGACCCAACAAAGAGTCGGGGTTTGAGGGGTGCTCCAAAGCCACATTCAAACTTCCAGAAGACTTGTTCTACCCTTGGTGCAAACGGAACTCAAAAGATTCTGATAACTGACAACGGACGTCGGAGAAAAGCCGATCCTCCTTTTTGCCCGGATGTCGACCGTGGCATTGGAACCAAGCTCTACTCATCATTGGACATAACCATCAGTGTCCCCACAAGAGCTGTGGTTGCCGGGAAAAAAAAACCGCACTTGATGATGCGTCTAGGAACTCTGCATTGAGAAAACCCCAGTGCTGAAGCTGCACAATGAATTCCCACAACACCGAGTTACAATGAGTGAGCCGGCGGCGAGGCCAGGGAAGAGAAAACGAACGGGCAGTCGCAGGCGCTACCACACAGCATGGTATCATCGCAACATATCATCACTTGGCACACCTCAGCCAGTCACACCGGCCGTTGCAATCCAAGACGTATTAGGCACGTTTGTACGGACACAATTCGTCGCCATTGTTCAGATGTCATTTCGATTTACCAGACAGCGCAACGGTGCCATTCTGTGGAACAAGTCTTCAGACACCGGGCGAGGCCAGTTAACGGCCGGGGGCCTGGCTTAACGCTAGTCGGTTGTTGGGTTCTTATCAATTTGCAGCATCACCGTCGCCTGGCTTACCCCCGAGATCCCAGCGGCCCTTGCAAACCTTCGTCTCCAGCCTGCGCGGCTCCAATCTCCGGATCTCCATTGTCTCTATGGCTTGCTCTTTGGTTTCCGACACCCATGGTCGCCAACTGATCGAGAGTCGTATTCGGCGGCACTGATCATATGTGTCATACATACCACGCCGCGTTTTCACATCTCTGCTTCGACAGGTCATCTGACCTGGGTATCTGTGCAAGGTAGGGATCGAGACGGTTCTCGTTCGTACTGTTTCTTTTTGTTTTTGACGTAAAAAACGTTGTTTTTGAAGTAAAATACACGGCAGGGGTACGAATGTGGATTTTAGCCTAAAAAAGGAGGCCGCTGCGGAGTGGCGGGGGATTTTTTTTTTAGGATAGGGCATATACTATCCTAGATTACACTAAGCCTAAAGAAGCTGGATTATATAATATATTTTTAAGTCTAAAGTAGCTAGCTCCTTCTGGATTGGGCCTAGTGGTTCTGTTCTCGTTTTCGTTGTCTTTGGGTAAAAAAACGAGTACGTTGTTTTTTTTATTAAATACGTATTTACTCGATCCCTAGTGCAAGGTAGCAATAGAGGTCGCCTCACACGAAGCAGGCTTGTTTCGGGATAGCCAGGCACCCTCTGGGTAGGACAAACTTCGGCCGTCAATGAGACTATTGGAGGCGAACCCTGTCGATCTTACTGCTAGATTCGTTCCCCGCACTCCGCGTCCGAGGGATGTCGAGTAGCTCTCCGCGGATATGCCCTTCGGTCACCGGCCCGTCAGCTGGCTGAATATCAGTTCTCGGGAAGGCGCACTCCGGACTTTTCCCAAGACGAGATGAACAAGAGGAGCCAGCTCAAGTCCAACATCCATCCCTGACCACGCCGACTCGGCATCTTCTTTGTAAAAGAACAAAAGAAAAACTCTACTTCATATTCGGCATCTTCAGCAAGAGCTCCGTGGAAGTCGATGCGATGGAGGTTGATGTCAGCTGACCCGGACATGTCACGTCCACCAAAGACGGGCAACAAGTAGTCATCGACCTCGTGACGTTGCTATCACTGTGCTCGGATGCACATCTCATACCTGATGTGCGGCTAATCAGACTGCTGCTTCGCTGATGCTGCACGTCTTTCTGCAGCTAAGGACACAGACGTCGAGAAAGGGTCGGCGGGCTTTTCTGTTGCAGGGACAGCCTAGTACATGCAACCTACGAGTCAAAGCCACGCCATTTGTTCATTCACAATTAGAAAAGCTCACTGCTGCTCGCCTTCCTGTTCCACCACATCTGCTTGCGGCGGCGACATGCCGGTAGTAAGGCTGACGGCGAACGAGGATAGGGGGCCTTGGAGGGCCACACCGGTGACCGGGCTTTTTGATCGATGAAAATTAAGATGTCGAAGATGCCCCAGGATTGCCAATACAGTTACCATTGGTTGAATGCAGCGCATCTGCGCCCCAGAACCTTAGCCGGCGATCTCCAGGGAGTGCGAGGACTCCGAGGGACGACGTTGAACAGCACTCGCAGCAGGTGGAACGCTCATCGGCAGAATGGATGGCGCGCCGCACAGTGCTTCTGCCGAGCGGCTTCTTCGCGACGGCAGTTGTCGTGTGGCACGTCGGGCACGTCGGAGCCCGCGCGATTCTTGTGCGACGGCAGATTCTCAGCGTCGAGATAATACGAGCCACTGGAGTGCGCAACCGCTGCGACCGTCAATTACAACGCTGCTCCGGTCTGGCCTAGTCTTTCGGCGGATCTCCGTCAAGTTTCCTCTCCCAGGTCACAACACCAGCACGGTGGGCTTCGAAAAGGCGGTGACTGATTCGAGGCCGACAACACCGCTTTGTTGTGGGCTTGACGGTGGATGTCGAATTCGAGAGAGGGATTTATGTTGGTGAGGGGGCAGCCTGTCATTCCGTCGGCGTGCCTTGCCTTGTCGCGTCGCACAACGGACGGATGTCTGGTCTCGTCAGACTGCGACCTGGGTTATCACGCAAGCTGGGGGAAGAGGCACGGCGATGGATGGAGCTCTGGAGTGCGCACGGAGAGCAACACGCGAAGAACCCATTGACCGAGGAGAGGAATTTCTGCCCGGCTTGTTGCTGTCAAGTCCCATGCATGGAGAGTTGCGAACCGCTCCGGTCCTTCGGGTGCCACGAAGGCGGAACGCGCTCCGGTGCCTCGCGCGTTCAATCGCGGGGTTGGTTCAGCATTCACGGCCCGGATCGAATAACACCAACAACAAGTGCCGTACGCGTATCTTGTTCAATGAAGCGCACACATGAGATGCCGGCCGACGACATAAAAGCCAATCACGACGAAACTCTTCTTTCTCTCCGAATCCTATTTTCGGGACTGACGGTCCATCCTGTCTGTCACCGCCCACAGGGAAAGGCCTGCAACACCACACTGCCACACTCGCAGGAAACAGAAGGGAGTGTCCTGTTGCGAATCACAATACGGACATGATACGGAAGACTTGGACTTCTCCTTGGCGGCTTGCCACCGCTCCTGGTTCTTTGTGAGAAACACCACAGACAAGGGACGCAGTCGCCCTTTGGAGACGGCGGTCAGGCGTTGATTACATCGGTTTGCACGTCACCGGTTGTTACCGTGTTCCACCGTCCATGAGCTCGGACAGGGCGCTGGGGTTGCCGACGTGTCATCACATCCCGTGATGGAGGTCGGTCAGCATAGACCTCGTCCTCCACCCGCCGCAGGCAAAGCTGGTCATCACGGGCACACGTGCTTGCCTGCTTGGAGGTCACGTTGATCTCAGAAGACACCAAATACCAATCAACGGCGGGAAGGATGTCCATGAGTGTCACCCCTCGCATTCAGTGTGCTCGGGCTGGAGTCGGCAGCCATTGACCCGTTTTCAAAGCCCATGCGGTATCCGTACTGGGGGCATGGCTCCCTCACCCCTGCTTAAAAGTGACGAGCGTCTGACTAAGGGGCGGTACTTGGAGGTCGCTGGTACCAAACCACCACGAGGAATGAGGTGCAGGGGGAGGCGGGGCCGTCAAGTGTGAAGGTCGCTCCGAGTCCCTCACTCACCGACGTCCGCACCACACCGCACCGCCGCTGTCGTCTGTCGCGCGCAGATATCTCGCGTTATCCGTCTTTGCATCAAAGGGTCCGATGAGCTGTCAATTTCTTCCCGGCCGCGGTGTGGTTCGCGACGATCCGCTATGCTGTGCTGTGCTGCACTGCGCTTTTGGTGGCGAGCCGGCCTTGGGAGTGCGTGGTCGAAGGATGACGCACTTTAATGAGCACTGACGAAAAGCACGATTATGACATTCGAACGACGCTGGGAGATGAGGCGCGGTACTCCGAACATGAGCTGAAATAGCGGCATGGCAGCATGGCATGGCTCGCCGCTCCTGGTAGCCAACGTCGCCCCACGAAACCTTGTTCCTGGTGACACCAAGCTAGAAGCCAGGCACTCTGCTCTGAGATGATGAACAGACCTTAGTAGCACAAGACGAGACCGCAGTCCGACTCTGCGCAGACAACACGGCCGTATCTATCCACGTGCCGCAAGCCCGCCGGTGGTCCCGAGCCCGAATCGGGGACGGGCATGGCTCGGGGCGCAAGTCTTCTGTCTCTGATACTATCCGTACAGTACGACGAATTCGTATCAGGTACTATATGTACCTTGGTCTATTGATGCAGCGGGCGCCATCTCCAATCTCCAGCTCCATCACATTCAGGTCGACGGTGAGGGGCACGATACCACGGACACGGAGACAACCGCACGTAGTAGTACGTACACAACGACAGGCCGATGATGAGAGTGGGATTCGGGGATACTCCATTGTTCACAAGCTGGAGGGGGGTAAAAAGGGCCAGTAGGAAAGGGAAAAAAAGAAAAGGACAAGGAAGAAAATTTCAAACGTTCTGGGCAAAATCCACATCTTAGCACCTAGGCCCCACTGTGATGGGTGGGATGGGATGGTATTTCGGCAGTCAAAGTACTGTGTACGGCGCCAGACTCGAGCATGGCCAGCGAGTCGCGGGGCAGCAGAGCGCTGCGACGAGTCACGGATACAGCGAAGGCGACGTCGAGAAGACTGAACCCTCAAAATGAGAGGGGCTGGACGACTGGACCTTACTCGGCAAGCACTACCTATGCAAGTACGTGCCCCAGTCTCCAGAGCACCTGCCACGAGTAGGTAAGTACCCTGTCATGTACCCCTACTACACGAATACTTGGAAAGTGACTTGCACCGACCAACAGAGGCGACGGCACGGTCTCCTCTGCTGCGGCCCGAAAGGGGGGAGAGAGCTCACCTATTCATCACATCTCCATCCTCCCCAGACCACAGCTCCCGTCATCATCGCCCGTCTCGCCTCACAGGGCGTTACCAGAAGAGGCTTGGAGCTGGCGAACGAGGAGGCGGCCGCGACGAGCGAGAGACTCTCAGACTCAGACACCCAGACTCAAACAACCTGGTCAGCAGACCAACGGCAAAACATGGCGCGCCTAGAAGACGGACGGACGGTCCACCGCCAGAAACCAAAAAGCCTCATACTGACTTTTGACACAGCAGCGAACGCGCTTGGACGTCTCCAGCCCCTGCCTGGCACTTGCAAGTTGCGAGAAGACAGATGGAAGGAAAGACAGCGGCGGAGGAACAACTTTGTGAGGGCAACACCACCCGGCACCTCCAGTAGTGTCCGTCGTCGTCGTCCTCCTCCTCCTCCTCCTCCGCCTTTTCCTCCTGCTATCACTCTGTATCTCGTGGACTGGTGCGGCGGCGTGTGTGCTTGCCCCTCACAACCTCTTCGGCCACTAACCCCGACTGACGGGCAGCATAGATCCTTGCTCCCTTGCTTCTCGCACGCGGCCTCAGCAAGCAGCAGCTCACCCCGGTACACCACCGCCAGCTACAGCTACGGTCTACACTACCTAGTGTACAGCTACAGCTCCAGCACCTCCAAAGACCAAAAGAGACGACGCTGCTGTCATCTTCTCTCCGCACACGCCCCTCGAACCCCTCGGTCGCTCGACGCCACACCCTCCCATCCCATCTCATCACCCATCTTGGTCCCTCCTCTCAGACCGCAGCCAGTCTCTCGGCCGTCCAGGACCAGAACACCCCAGTCGGCCAGCAACAAGTCCTCGGAGCGCCGAGTCCTCCCAACAGTACTTTCCAGGTACCGGTCCGTTGGAGCGGCGCTGCGGTTGTCTGCTTGCTTGGTTTCGACCCTCGCTCTGCTTGACGGTGACCGCATCGCCAGCTTCCCAAAGCTTGGCCTCGCTTCCAATTTGCCGAGTGAGAGTCGTCGCCGGCCCTGTCTACTCTGTTCTCTGCCCAACGGCGCAGCGACTCTGCGGCGCTCGTCTCCTGGGTTTGAATGATCCGACACCCTTGATGCTGTCGCTCCAACGTCGCCGCAACGGAGCACTGCTCCGGAGTTCAGACTACCCCAGCGCGTTCCGTCACGTAATTAAACCACGGACGAGCCTTTTCGTCCAAGCATTCACTCATTGTCTTTCGGATTCATCTCCTTTCACGGCATCCGTTGACACGCCATCGAGCCAAACCCCAGACGCCAGAGCCCGTTGCCAAGTTGCCTCACGCCATTGTGACGGGGAGGATTCTCCTGTCTGTTTGTTCGGATCACGGCGCACCTGCTCACCGGGAGAGAGCGTACGGATACAGGGCGAGGTATCACGGTGCCGCCGCAATCCCTCTTGCAATTCGATCAGGGGTGTAGTATTCGACGTCCGGAGCCGGCGGCTTGTCGACAGATAACAACGGCGGTCAGCCAGCAGGAATCTGAGTCGAGGACAGCATGGGCAACTGGGCCATTGCCGTCGAAGCGTATTCAATGTTTGATGGGCTTGCTCCACACTCGTTTGCTCCTCGTCGCATGGCTGGGCATCGCATCGCATCGCATCGCGTGGCACGGCGGCGGTGGCACTCCCACAAACCCAGAAGAAGGGCCATCTCAAACTCTGTCGCCCAATGGCATGGCACGAATGTCCTTCACCGCACCAGCACCAGGTGGGCATGTTCCCGCCCACCCGGTCTGGCGGTATGAGGGAGGCAAGCAGAAGACGTAATTACTGGAGGCAAGACGATGAGAGGGGTGAAAAGAGCCCCAGAAAAGCGGAACCGCGTGCGTTCCTGCGCTCGGGGTGTTTGTTTTTTATTTTGTCTGACTCTCCCAGAACCCAAATTTCCTTGTCGAGTCCCGTGACCGGCGTGCCCAGCCGTGTGGCATGAAGGCGTGACCCGGCATCCCGCGCAGTCAGTTCGTCGGCCATCCATGAAAAACCCCTCTCCCGAGTCCCCGACGTGGCTCTCCGGGCGGCGCGTCCCGCCCTGCTGGCAACTGCCTTGAGAGACTCGAGCGGACGAAGGCGGGCGGCCGTGTCTGCGTATTGCATTCATCAGATCAGCCGCGGGAGCGGTGTCGCGGAGGGGCGAGTGGGAGGGGAGATGCCTGAGCCCTGAGTCGGTCTACTTGCCGGTCACCGCCCATCCTTGACTTTCCGAAGGTATGTGTGTGTGCGTGTGTGTTTGGAAGTGGATGTGTGTCGAAGCTGTGGGCGTATTACTGATAATAGTAGGTAGCGGGACGGCACTTTGCTGGATGGATATCCGTGATGAGGTGCCGTCACCGTTATTCTGACGAAGCTCCTTTGGTGTCCATTCACGCCTCTTTGCTATCGCACAGGACGGCATTTGGACCGTACTGACATTGCCTGTGCTTGGCTGAGGTAAGGAAGACAGACCGGTATGTACATGTCCACGGCACCGTGTACCGTACCTTGCTCTGTACACACGCGAGACATGACTACCACAGAATGTAGGCCTTCCGTCTCCCAACCTCGCCAGGAACGCACGCGCTTTTTCGTTCTTGTGCCTCGTCCAGTGCCTCGTCCAGGGCGGCGCGTGGTGGTGGTGGGAGAGACGGCAGAGACATGATAGGGACACGCCCCTGCACCCCAGTTCTGTCGCGAAGATCCCTCGCCCTGGGCGCAATCCTAGAATGGCCGTCGGCTTTGGCACCTTTTTTTTTTCTTCGTTTTTTTCACGCTCTCTCTGATATTTTCTTTTTCCTTCCTCGCCTGCTCGACCCTTGACTGCAGTTTTCCAGGATCGCTGGGGCTTGATGCTACGAACGCAGTGTACATGTCCGTTATGTACGTACGTACGTACGTACCCCAAGGTGCCGAGTCACTAAGTACATGCACCCCATAAGACACTGTTCTTTCTGAGACTTGCGAATTGGCAGGGTCGGTTGGATTTTGAGTAGGTAGGTACCTACATGAAGGGCACCTCTGTGTGTGCCGCGGTACCCACGGCAGCTCCAGCAGAGTGCAAGAGTCAGACCGCCTTTGGGGGTTGGAGGAGGCCGTTTTTCTGCCCCCAAGCTCGGTCCTCACCCTTGTCTCGAACTCAAATGTACCGCCTCTTGTGCGGATACGTACTCGGCAGGAGAAGGTACGGATTGAAAGTACCTGGAGAGAGAGAGTGCTAGGCTTGCGGCGCACCATTCCCGACTCCCAAAGTCCATCTGCCTACCTAGGTAGGTAGGTACCATATTTACGCCCCCCCCGTCCGTCTGTACCCGCACCCGTACCCATATCTTCCTTGCCTTAGTTCGTGCCTTAGCACCTTATCCCGACACCTCCACCGGGGCTAGGTACCTGGGTAGGTACTCAGCAAGGGCCAGGTACCGCCAGTCTTTTGAGCGTTGCGGCGAGGTATGCGGATACTGGGGAGGATACGGTAGGTACCTTTTGATGGTGACCAGTGGAGGCCTGGACATCCCATCACCACTTCCACTACCACTACCTTCCGTCGCGGTCGTCGCGGTCGCCGCCGTCTGCTCTTGACGTTTTCTCGACCTCCCTCCCCCCCTTCCAGCCTCGAAAAAAAAGCCTCCCCACCTTACTCCCACCTCACCCCGTCGTGTCAGAACAGTAAAATAAAAATAAAAAATAAAAATAATATCCCACGGCACAAACACTTTCATCGCGACCGACCACCCGTTCAACTTCGACACAACCTACCAACCGCAACCGTGTGCTCCGTAGGGGAACATACCTACCTAATACTACTTGCCTCGAGAGAGCTCCATCCATCTCTGCCCAACGCCACGCTGATCATACCCCCCCTTCCACGTCTTGCCCTGCCGAACCCTTTGGGCATCCGGGCGCATTCGCAGAAGTGGAAATTTCCCATCTCCAAGTTTCAAGAACCACACAGCCGGGAACCACCCCCAAACGGCGCGCGGTATTACTCTCTCTACCCAGCCCTGACGGATACCCTTTTTCCTCTCTACCTACGTACACGCCTCGCCTACCTTACCTACTACTTTCTCCATTACCTACCTCGAGTGCCTACGCCTACTACCTAGTTACGGTGTCGCTACGGTACCTACCTGTATACACAACCTGGCCCTTCCTTGCCTGGGGTCCAGCCTCGAGTCGAAGCTTCGCCGCGCGCCGCCTGCCGCTGCCGCCGCCGCCCCTCCGCCTTTCGCATCTCCCGTTGCGCGCACAGCATTGCATTGGAGCCTCTTTCTCCTCCTCTCACTCTCACGTCCACCCTTTCCACCCTCCTCCTCCATACCTATCCTCTCGACACAACTCTGCCCTGACCTGGCAGCATAACGGCGCATAGCCCACCCAACCCGATACTTGACGATACATACGCCGCGCCAGTTACGTTATCTCCCCGGCGTGTACGGATACTCGCTCTCGACCTTGACCTCGTTCGCGTCCTCCCAACCAACACCACACATCCCAACAACCCCGTCCTGTCCTGTCCTGTCCTGTCCGACTTTCACACCGACCTGCCGCCATCTCTCGACGTATCCGTACCTTACCGTACTTCGCGCCCACACGTTGCGGCCACGCCATAGGGCCATACGAGGGGCACCGTCGCCGCCGCCCCATGCCTTGCGCTCTTTCATCCAAACACTTCTCTCGCCCGCGCGCCCAAACGTCCAATTGCTGCGACTAGGCCTCCACTCACCGTACGGCTTCTCACAGGCTGTTGTCGCCTCCGAGTGATTGCTTCCTCGGTTGCTTTCGCTTGCTTGCCCCCCTTTCCTCCTCTCTCCCTCCTCCTCTCTCTCTCCATCAACACCCCCCGGCCGCGTCGCCGTTCCCTTCAAGAGTACTCCGTCGCGTTGCGTTGCGCTTGCGCTGCGCTGCTCCAAGAGAACCAAGCACAAGCAAGCATAGCATAGCATCGAGCATCCGTACCTTGACGTACCCGCACCCGGTCCGGCCTGGCCTGGTCTCCCACCTTGCCCTCTGCTGCCCATAGCTTTTCCATGGCCGCCACCTTCTCCTCCTTGGACCTGGCTTGACCCTATTTTCCCCCTTCGTCTCTTGTTTTTTCTTTCATAAGCCTTGTACGTATGTACATATATATCAAGCATGGATCCGGGGCAGCCTGACAGCAAGCGTCCCCGTCTCTCGACTACCAGCTCGTGGTCACCAACAGGCGCACCACAACATCAACTACCGCCCCTCCATCCGCCTACGCCTCACCAGGCTCATCAGCCTCACCACTCCGCGCCGCCAGTCCCGCCGTACCACCCGCAGCAGCAACAGCAGCCGCCGCCGCCGTATCCTCCTCGTTCTGCCGAGCCCCATTACCCTCCTCACCCGGCCCAGCACCAGCAGCACCCCGACGAGCGACGACATCATGACCAAGACCCTCCGCACACGCCGATGCAGGACCACTACCGACACCCGCCCTCTCCCTCCCCCGCGCACCCGGCCTTCCACCCCTTTCCGCCTCGAGACCCTGGAGGCGTGAAGAGAGAGCCCCACGAGGACAACCTGCCGCATCCGAGGCGTCCTCACTCGACCGGCGGCGCGCCGCCAGACAGCTTGCCGCCCCCGGGCCCTCACCCTCCGCCGCCGCACTCGGCACCTCCCGTTCCTCCATACAACGAAGACCCCCGACGGCCGCCGCACATGAGCTACGATAACCCTCCGCCGCCCCCGATGCCCCCCACGCCGGGGGGCTACCGAAGCTCCTATCCTCCTCCGCCGATGCCCCAGCAGCCTCCTCCCCAGCAATACGAGCAGCCTCCGTACCACTCCCAGCCTCCTCCCGAATCCATCTACAGCGTCTCCTACGCCTCTACCCAGAAGCGGAAGGCGACACGAGCGTCTCAGGTGCGACGGCGCAACGGTTCTTGTCTTGCATGGCGGCGTGCGCTAACCAATGTCTCAGGCTTGCGACAGCTGCCGACAGCTCAAGGCGAAATGCGACGAAACGAAACCCTGCAAGAGTTGTAGGGAAAAGGGCGTGGAATGCAAATACCGCGACCCGATTCCGAAGGCGTTGGTCCAAGTCTGACCCCAACGTCGAAAGTGCCCCGCTAACGGTCTTTTTTCCCAGGATCGACAAATCACAAACCGATATACTGGAGGGAATCCACGACCTCAAGACCCTGATAGAGAGCAGGTTCATCCAGGTGGACCGTCGGCTTCAGGCGCTGGAGGATGGTGCACCGAGACCGAAGGCTGTCAAGCTGGAGAAGGATGCGTCGGCGTCTTCGATGTCTCCGCCGGCCAAGTCTCCACCCTCCCCCGAGCCCGCCTACCACCACCTGAGACCGGAACCGATGCACGACGACCCGGAGCCCATGGCTGTCGGCGAAACGAGCCTGGCCGAGGGCGACATGATGGAGACGGCAGAAGAAGAGCGAACACCCGGAGCCGCTGTAAATCCCGGGCAGCCGTCGATCCCCATCAACCACACTAGCCCTGTGAATCTCCTCCTGACGTGGCCGGCAATCAAGGAGATGACCCAAAAAACCCTGAGTCATGAAGGTATCAAATACCCGGAGAACTTTCCCCTCGCTCGCGAGGTCAGGCGTGGCATGCTCCGTCTCTTCGGACGGGGCGAGGGCAATGGCCACATATTCGGATCCCCTTCACATGGGGGGTCTAATCCCGTCATTGCAGCGGAAACGTACGGTTCCACCGAAGAGGACACCTTCTCGGAGCCAGCTGCCTCGCCTTCGCCGGGTGAAGCCTGGGGCCAGGTCGGCAGCCTGAGCCCGCCCAACATCGGCTACAGCAGCAGCACGCTCACCCCGGAAGGCAACCCGGACTACAGCGAGGCCAAGGTCAACCAGTACGTGGCCAGCTTCATGGCCAACATCTTCACGATGCACCCGATCATCATGCCCGGCGATCTCAATCACCTGGTCAAGCGTTTCTTGGAAAGCGTCGCCATCAACGGAGAGAGGAAGGTCAAGACGCCGCATCCCGGCATCGCCAAGTTCGTGCCGCCACCGATCGCACAGCACACCGACGCCTCGAGCAAGAGAAAACGCTCGCCAAGCGGGGACCAGATGGAGGAGCCCGTCCTCCCCAAGAGACCCGGAAGGCCCCATCGGACCATCGAGAGCGCCCTCGTCTTGGTTGTTCTGGCCCTCGGAAAGGTTTGCCTTCACCAGGAAAAGATACCAGATCCAGCCCCGACTCCGGAGCCCGAGCAGTCGACGAACTCTCCGATGGCCAGGAACGGGCATCCTTCCTCGCCCGGGCCGTCGGCGCACACGTCGCCTCCTGCTTACCCGTCCCAGTCGTCCGGTCTCCCCTCGCCAAAAGAGCAGAACAACAACTACTCCTCCAGACGACAGTCCTTCCAAGGCTCTGCTGCAAAGAACGGCAGTCAATCGTTCAAGCGCAATTACGACATCATTCCAGGTCTCGAATACATGGCCGTGGCATGCGATATTCTGGGTCAGCACCAAGTGGGGTGGACCTTGAAGCACGCCCAAGTATTCATCCTGTGTGGCCTCTACTACGGCCAGCTCGGCAGAGTCATTGAGAGCCATGCTCATCTCCTCAACGCCGACAGGGCTCTCCAGATGATCATGCAGCGGTAAGTGCGGAACGCCTCGTCGAGCAATGCCTTTACTAACAGATGCGGTGTCCAGTGACTTGGATCGCTTCAAGAAGATCACGGATGGGTCGCCAGATGCGCCTAGGCAGATCGAGAACAGACGCGACAACATCGTCTTGATCACCTACTGGACTTGTCTCCAGCTGATTAGGTAGGCAACCCCTGAGTCGCTCGTCCCGTTATCTGAGCTCACACTCCTTCAGCGACATCGTGGCAGAGCTGAAACTACCGCTCTCGCAAGTCCTCAACTACGAGGAGATGATGCCTTACCCCAACATGACGATGATGGCGAACGAGATACCGGTCGAAGTCATCAAACTGTACTTTGGGCAGCTCTACCTCCGAAAGCAGCTCAACAAGATCCACGGCGCTCTGTACAAGCCGGACCCGCCCAACCAGGAGCCCCCGCACCCGATTGACAAGTTCCGCAAGGCCATGGACATCCAGAGCGCCCTGCAGAGTTTCCAATGGATCCCTCCTGAATACCACTTCAGCGAGGACGCTCCCCCGGCAAACAACCTCAACGAGGCTAGGCTGCGAGCCAAGTACTGGGGCACGCAGACCCTCATCTACAGGCAAATCCTCAAGCTGGTTCTGGATATCGGCGTGAGAACCAGGAAGCAGGACGAGGGAACCACGCCGAACTCAGACACCGCAGGGGGTCTCGGTGTGTTTTCTCATGGCGACGCCAGGTCGTTCATCGGACACAGCGTCACGACCTCGGACGAGCTGGGACCGCAGGTGGAAGAGTATACCAAGGCGGGACTGAAGGCCTTCATCAGGAGTACCGAAGCGTTCCACGGCGTGGACAGCAAGCGACTCCTCGTGACCAACATCTTTGGCACGGCTCATGCGTAAGTCACAGGCCTACACCTTTTCCTGGAGCTGTACTGACTGGTCCGTAGGCAATGGGGAAACCTCCTGATTCTGGGTGCAGCATACAGGGATCCTTGGTGCCGCCGCTTCATCGACGGTCAGCACCTTCAGTCTCTGTTCCAGCGGACGATCAAGATGTTCAAGACGCATGCCCAAACGACGAGCGCGTTGGCAGTCGACCTGCGTGTGCTTGAGACCGTTGAGCGAGAACTATTCAGCCAGCCCTTTGACGACCCGAGGACGACGACGAGCTTCTCGAGTGCCGCAAGCGGAGGGAACACCCTGGGTCCCCTGGGCCCGCCGCCGCCGCCGCCGCCGCCCCAGAACAATCATCAGCCGCCGCCGAACAACCACCAGATGTCGATGGCGTATGCGATGGAGCCCAACCACCACAGCGCACACAACTCTCCCAGCCAGGGGCACCGCATATTAAACCACGGATCGAACCATGTACAGAACCACGCACACCCCTACTAGGCACAGTCGACGTCACCACGTACGGAGGATCCGGACGGTCACGACTGACCGCGATCAGGGCGATCAGGGCGATGGATTTTTCATCGCAGGTTAATTGCTCGCTGACCTCACCGGTTTTGGGGCAGCCCATCAGCAGGAAATAACTAATGAGGAGGCCTAGAGGACGAACGGGCCGATCACAGATATACACAAACACATACCACTTCGCATTCCAACTCGGCATTGATCGGCGTTCTGCGAATTCGATTCATTTCTCGTACCTATTTGACCGCTGGGGACACCATTACGACACGACTCATTTGGCGTTGTTCGGCCTTCTACCTCTTAGACGCACGACTTCTCTCCGAGGCGGCCGCTCTTGCAGGCACACGACCGTGGGCAAGAGCCGGCGCAGAAACGACAGCAGTACGACCCCTGTTGCTCCGAAGCAACAGGGGGGGTGAAAGTAACAACGAACAACAACGTGGGGGGGACTGGCAAAGGCAGCATTTGGGAAAAAAGAGGAGGAGATGGAGGAAGGAAGGAATGGGTTGGTAGGTTTGGCAAAAGCTCCGCATCCGTCGTTACTAGACGACTTTCTCTCAACTTTTTGGGTTCTTGTGGGCTAAACGGAAAGGGGGGGATTCGGAACGGAACGGTGGTCGGAAGGAGGGGGGAGGGAAAGGAGGATGCATATAAAAGGCGGACTGGACAAGTCGGGGTAGCCTCCCGTTTCTCCTGTTCTGATCCATTGGTGTTTTTCTTTTTCTCTTCTCTCTTTTTTTGCTTGCGTCCGCCCGACTGCATCCCTCCCTTTTTTGATGCATTTCGTTCTTGTTTTCGACCGCCCGGCATCGTTCTGTTTGGATTTTGTTTTTTTCTCCTGGGATCAGCCGCATCATGCATCTCGGATGACTGGAGGGTACGCGCGTGTTGTTTTCTCGATTTCTTTTTCTCGCGTCTTTGGTTTTCACTCGCATGTCCTTAAAGGACCTCCCTTTTTTTTTTTTTGCAAATGCCACGAAGTTTTTACTGTCCGTTCTTCTTCCTCTCTCTCTGTAGGCTTTAGGGGCGGGGGCTTGGGTTCGTTCTGGTCCTTGAGGGGATGGGAAAGGCAGTCGACCATCGTATTCAACATCCATACCATCAAAGTCCTTGCAAGGTCTCCAAGTTCGTTTTTTGCTGGAAGTGGTTGTCGTGGAGGAGATACCAAAATAGGGGGGCAAGAAAAGGGCCCCTTGTCTACTTCATAAAATATATATTGTGTTTCACTCCCCGCTCTTTCGTGTGCTCTATTACGTGGTTTGTTCATGTCGTTATCTGCGTGGACGTGTGTGAGAGAGGAAAGGGAGTGGGGGACAGAGCTATTGGTGGGAGGAGAAGGAGGGATGTGGATGTGGATGTGATAGGGCTGAGCTTTACAATGGGAGAGGATGAGGGTTGGGGAGGGGTGGACGAGGTTACGACGCGATGCGTGTTGGTGTGGTTATCTGCGAGTTCGTTCACGTGGGAAGAGGGCAGGGGGGCGGTTAGGAGGTTGGTAGCGATTCTTGACGTGTGAGTTTTACGCGGGTTGAGTGTACGTGAGAGATGTCTCGAGTGGGATTCGATGAATTACGAGGGTTCTTTTTTTTTTTCTTTTTTTCTTTTTTTTGCTAATTGGGAGAACGATACCCTCGTTCTTGTATGTATCGCTTGATGTGGTAGATAGTATGGGGAAGAGTACTAGAGGTCTGTCCTTGGTTGGCCCAAGTGATCTGAAGACCCTTCTTCTCTGGCCATGAAACATGATTCTCGAAACGCCCGTTTACCTTTCCCCCCCGTTCCTGCAACGCCTGAAACCCTCCTTGCCATGCCCCGTTCCCATGCTGAAAGAGAGAAAAGAAATAAAAGAAATAAAGCCGCCCCCCCCCCCCCCCCCTCTCACAACAAGACGACGGCGAGGCAGAGCCAGCCGTCCGGGTACGCGGCCTCCCTCATCAGGGCCTCGAGGGGCGCGGAGAAGGGCACGGGGCTGCCGTGCAGCACGGCGTTGGCGAGCACGGGGTCGCGGCTGGAGGGGAACAGGCCCGGCAGGGCCGCGCGGAGGGCCTGGCCGACGGTGTGCGGGGTGCCGCGGGTGCCGGGGACGGTGGGCGGGACGAGGGTCTGGAGGACCTTGAAGGCGCCCGAGGAGGAGGAGGCGTCTGCCGCCGGCGAGGAAGGTGGAGATGACGTCTGCGGCGGGGAGGACGGGATGTAGATGCGCAGGGGAATGTTGCGGAGGGGCGTCGGGGCGTTGAGGAGGAGGGCGTTGACGCGGGAGAAGGCGGCGTAGTCGTTGTCCTGGACCGCGTTCCAGAGGGAGGAGGTGTCGGCCTTTGAGAGGGACATTATTGCCTTTGCGTTGCCGTAGCGGACGAAGTCTGCCTTTGGGGGGGTGTCAGCTGGACGGGGGAAAGAGTGTCATTCCAATGCGGCGGGGGTGGAAAAGCAAGAATATCGAGATGATGAGAGGAAGTTGAGACATGTGTGGCGGGGGGGGGTTCATGTCCGTTTGTCAGGTGAGCATGATGTCTCTCAGAGCAATGAGACAAGGGAGAGCCGGGAGAAAGGTATCCCGCATGACGGTTACAAAGCGAGGTTTGCGGGGAGGTCATGACGGGAAATAAGTCAGAAGAAACACTGAAAATAAAAGAAAGAAAACGCACTTCTTTGACGCAGTTGAGAAAGGTGTCGCCAATGTCCCAGCTGTCGCCGTCGCTGACGGTCAGGCGCCAGGGCAGGCTCGGCTGGTAGAGGTCGACGAGCAGGCCGAGGGGCAGGTTGCGCAGCAGGAGGTCCTCGTGGTGGAAGGCGGAGACGGGACCGCGGAAGAAGGCGGCGCAGCGCGGGGCGAGGAGGGCGAGGTAGGAGAAGCGCGGGAGGGAGGTGACGAGGGGCGCGTTCGGGCGGGAGGGGTGGGTGATGTGGAGGGGGATCTGGGCGCGCCAGAGGGTCTGGGGGAGGGGGTCCATGGCGGAGGTTTGTCTTTTGTTGTGTACGAGATGAGGTGGTTGGTGGTGTTGTGAGAGTTGATGTTGGTGTTGTGAGTGAGTTGAAGTTGGTGTGAAGTGACGGTCAGGGCGTCATCGTGGAGTCAGCGTTTCACCGTTCCGCGACTGAGGACTTGGATGACCTTCCAGAGGCGGAGAGAATCTGGAAGTCGGTCGAAAGAAGACGGAGGTCGCACCGGCGAAGGATCACGGCGACCGTCGGACGTCGTTGCGGAGGTGCGGTTGCGCCGGGGTAAGGCTGAGTCTCGGTGCGGGAGCGGAATGGTGGGGCCGCAAAAGGTCTCGATCCTGCTTACCTAAGGAAGGAGAGACTTCGGTACCTAGGCCGTCTTGCCTGTTTCGGCTACCCGGGTCATCCCTTCCTCTCAGGTCGCTAGGTTCCCAGACAGGGGGGCCTCCCCCCCAAGCTCGGAGCTTTAGCTTTAGCTGGAGCCTGGAGCTATCCGTGCCTAGGTAGGTAGGTACCTACAGCTAGGTACAGCTGAAGCTGGGAAGGAGCTCCTGCCCGGAACTTTGGGTGCCGTGGACGCTGAATGAACCCCCCAGGCAGCTCTGGAAGGATCCAGCCCGCACCAACAGGGGCCAGCCCCGGGCGTTCGGGGCGTCTGACAGCGGCTTCTCCTACCTAGGTGCCCCGGAGCCCGGTACTATCAGAAACGGGCCTGAGCGTACACCTAAGAATCCCAGCGACCGGATTTCCATTTCACGACGTTCTTGCCATTTCGAGGACTCAAACTTGACAACTCGCAACTCTTTTTCCATCGACCGACCGTCGGCCAACCTGACACGCGGGCCTGGCTTCTTGGTCTTGGGTCGACGGCGGACCGAGACACCGCGAGATTGGATCACGGCTTAGCTTTCTATCGACGCCCCGAGATCCTCCAGACCGTCCTTTCGGACTTGCAATCGACGGCGGCGCAATCGCGGCGGGACGCCTTCTTTTCGAGGGGCGTACGGCTACGCAGTCACACACAGCCCCCGCCTTTCGTGTCGCATGAAGGAACCTGAGAGGCTTCTGCTTGTCTATCTGTCTGCCTGATCCTCTGCCGAATGAGATGAAAGGGAGAGAGGTCCTCGGCGAAAGACCGAAGTGTGAAGTCGGATATGGAAAGGCGCCGTACGAATCTTTGGACCGTCTCCGCAGCATCATACCATACGGATACCATGCCACGCCTTGCGCAAGACGCGCATTGGAGACCAAGGAACCTCGAGAAACACAAACGTTCCATCTTCAACGCTGCTGCCTCATGTCGTGGCAGTGGGCATTGGTGACGGCGCACATGACCCGGCCGATCCCCTCGCTTCGCCTTCGCCGCCCGTCGAACGGTCGAATCGATGCTGACATGCGTTTGCCGTCACGACTATGTACGTCCCGACGCGCCCTCATTCGTCGACGCCATCACAAGTCCATCCAGTGAGGAAGAATCATCACGGAACCCGCATACGTACAACACACACACCCTCTGTGTCACACATACGGATACGCTCACGCACATGTTGGGACTTGGCAACAACTCGACGCATACCACACGCCCCTCCCCTCCGCGTTAGCCCGGCATGCGCAGCTAAATGGTACGGTACACCGCAGCTTTCAAGGGCAGAAAAAGCAAAGAATACGCCGCGTGCCACGCTGTGGCTCCGAGACACACAGCGGCTGGTTGCACGACTGGAAAGCAAGAGCCCTCGGGATGATGGGGGTGGAACTGGAACGCGCCTCTGGCCAACCAACACTTGGAGGCCACGACAATCTCCGCACGCTGCGAGGGGTTCAGGTGCAGACTGCGCAGTGTTGCGAACCAGAAGATGCTCCGCTTCGTCCAACCCTCGGGGATATTCGCTGTATCAGAGGCTCCACGACCCAGACGCGACCAGGAGTTCTCGACCGTCTGCTTGCTTTTTCCCGACGATGCGGTCGTCTCTTTGGATGCTCTCCCCAGTCCGAACCCTCAGTCCATGTGTTCGTGGACGTGGAGTCGTGGGCAATAGCAAAACGTCGTCGCCTTCGATATGGAGAAGGGCCTCCACCCGAAATAACCCACCAACCAACCAACCAGTCTCACATAGTAGACGCACTGCTCGTCCTGGTCTGGCCTGGGCCGTCGGCACGCACGGGAGGGGTGTCCAGGTCCCGGGTCGCACAAACTCGCAAGGATCTGCGTAGACGAGAGACAGTCGACTCGACTGCATTATCTCACATTTCCCACGTCGGCGGTCAAACCACCACGGCCTCAGATGTCGCCCCCTTCAAGGATTGGCAGCAGTGCGGATATCAAACAACGATAGTCCTACAGTCTACTGTTACTACGCAGATGGAGGAATCGTCGAATATCACTTTCTGCCGCGCGAGGAGAATGCCGTATGGCGCCTTAGCGCCGTTCACTAATCGGCAATCGGAGGCGCGCTATCAGATTTCCTCAGATTTGGGAATTTACCAGCAAACGGATCCCTGCCCAGCCGTGGTGTTGTGCTTCCCTTTGCTCGTTTGGCGGTGGTGGCCACCTCGACGCCGAACCGAGATGGCGAGCAAGAAAGCGAAAAGGAGAGCAGTTGTTGCTTTTTCCCGCTCGCTCTATATCTGGCATGGCATGCCATGTCCGCCCCCAACAGCAGAGACTGCCCGCACAGAGTGCTGTGAGACTGCTCGCAGGCATATCGTACCAAGAACATGGTACATGTGTGTGTGCTTGCTGATACTACGACTGCTATGTACCCCTCACCCCCTCCTCTTATCACTTCTCATTCTTGACAGAATCACTCAAACGAGATGGGATGCACAGCTCGCAGCACCACACGGCGGCAGCAACACATGCGCTGCGACCTTTTCGCTCTTCCTTGTGTCTCTGCGCCGCAGCAAGTACCTCTAAAGTCGAGTGACTTGTTCTCGACTTGTCGTGACTTTGGACAATCTTGACTCTGGTTTTTTGGTTCGGCCTGCAACTCTGGTCCATGACCTGCATCGCCAAGGGCCAAATCACCTACCCACACGCCTCGACGACGTCTACTGGTTCACACTTCGCTCATGTTAACCCCTGTCTAGCAGCTTTCCACCTTGCACACACACCCTCTTCCTTGCAACTCTTTTGCGCTTTTCTGTCACTTTCCCATCACCGCGCTCGACAATTTCCCCATACTGCCTGCTTGCCCGCGATGGCTGCAAAACGCCGGGAATCTGAAAATCGCGACGCACGCTAATTCATCTTGGACCCTCGTTTCTTTTTCTCGTTCCCACGGGCCACGGCCACCTCGAGTTTTGGTCAGGAATCAGCTACCGTTTCTCCTCCTCAGGGGCCCCCCCCCTCGCCCCTTGCTCAGACACGGACGACCAGAAATGGTCCTTCCCGTGCCTTGCCTTGCCGCGCCGCCCGTCCGTCTCTTCGGTCCCGATTCTGGTCTGGTCGGATGCTACTTTAGTCTTCGTGAGCTTACACACCCCTCCGTCTCCGCCCTGCGTCGACCGCCGTCCAGCCACCCCGTCCCGTCCGCAATCCCAGTCCAAATGACACCGCACACCTTGGCTTGGGAGGCTTTCCCCCGTCTTCCTCTCTTTCGGGTAGCCTACACTGCGCTACCATGTAGGCAGAGCAAGCCACGCTCACTAATTCCCAAGGCCAGGACGCGCTAAACAGGGCCTACCATCACGTATCCGCCTAAAAGCCCCGGCACAGGACCGCTCAACAAGACAATCCCATGGCACCGGGTCCTCCTCCAGCCCCCCGAGCCTTCGAGATCTACGTCGCCCAGCGTGCGCCACAGGCGTAGTTGGACACAGACAGCAGGGACACCACTGGGGCACCTCCCCAGCAACCCGCGTATCCCTCCAGGTGAATGTTGCCCATCAAATCTCCCGGGCTTCAGCTCCTCTGACCTTTAATCTCGAGGGTTTGCGGAGGATCCCGCAGCCAGGAAGGCACCAGCCTGCCAGCCAGGCTGGATAAGGCCGCTGCTAGCCATCGCCAATCTAGCCGCCTGCCGTGCCGCGCTTGCCTTGATAGCTGCCAGTCGCAGTCAGCCTTGTTTGGTTTCCTGGCTTGCCTGCCGCCATTCCATCACTTTGCTGCACACCCACTCCCACTCCCCAATCACTCGCCGCTCATCCCTCCGGCTGTCATCACGCTCGTATCCGACGCAACCCGGCGGCGAGGCGATATGCCAATAGCCTTGCAACCCACGCACGTCGCGTCGCGCGCCTGTCACCACCAGCGCAGGGCGAAGAAGCAGGGTGCGCGGGCGGGTTTCCCAGTCCGCCCCTCCCCGGGCTTGGAAGAGGGTGTACGGGGTGAGGCGGTGGGCAAAGATAAGGTGCAAGCCCCCCCAGCAATAGTACCGGCTTTTCGCAATTTTGATGCCCGTCGCCGTGAGGGTGTTGGGCGGCTGTCATCAAGGGGTCTGTCGAGGGGCATTTGGCTCGGCGGCGGAGGCTGATGGGCACTTGGGCACGATGTTGGATGGTAGGTAGGGAGCTACACTGCTAAATTGGCCCCCCTGTCCATTGAGGCGAGGAAATAAGAGGTGAGTGACAGGACGGTGACGGGCGGGGCGGCGGAGGAGGGGACGATTCCACGCCGCCAAGTCTTTGGGCCACATCGATCACATCGGTCGTTTGTCGTGTTGGTGATAGGGTAGTGGGGAGCTTTTTTTCTGACACCTGCCAAACCTCCTTTTTCCAATGTCGGAAAATTTTCAACGTCTGTGACGGAACGGTAACCGTTCGACAATTACCGTCCAGTAGGGAGATCTTTTCTGCAGGTATCCTTCCCCCCCCCCTAGTGTGTTGTTGAATATGTGTTCCGCCGTATGATGATTTATGCCCCCCTTTTTCGCCAAAGGAGGATGTACCGCGAAAAAAGGCAACCAGACTTGAGCCCCTCTCCCTCGAGGATACACAAAACGGGGACGAAAAAAAAAAAGAGGAAAGCGTTTTTTTTTACTGTGTGGGCCCCGCTGCTCCTTTTTTTTTTTTTTTTTGGATACAGTTTTCCCCGATCGGTGGTGTAGAGCCCACACTTCTTATATCGGTCATATTTCCTACCTCCCCCCCCCGTCACCAAGGGTAGTTTTCTCCTCAATGTCGGTGAATGTTTGCCATGTTGGTTCTTCTCCAGCTCCCCCATTGTATATCCTCATTGCGTTTCTTCGCCTAGTCCCCGCCGCCGAGTCCGTATTGAATTGATGTGACCTATAGTGCGCGTGTGTGGGGGGGGGGGGGGTAGTTCCCCCCCGTCGTGCCTACAGGCCGTTTTGCGCATTTTGGTGGAGGAAGTTTTCCGGATGGGCATGGCAGGAGGGGGCCTGGGTGACGTCGACTTGACGGCCACGACAACTTTCGTTCTTCGCGAAACGAGAGAGAGAGAGAGAGAGAGAGAGAGAGAGAGAGCAGTTTCTTCTTTCGAGCTCGTGGGGCGACTTTACCGTCATCCTCCCAACATGCCCGCTTCCGCGATGAACGGAGAGCTGATTTCCTCTCGGCCATGGTGTGTGTGTGTCCCCGTGGGATACCTACCCTAGGTGCCGAAAAAAAAAAAAAGGGACAAAAAAAAACATGCGGGTCGGCCGAGTGGGCAAGGCAGGGCGGTGGACGACCACTGGATTCGAGTCTGGGTTTGGGTCTGGGTCCTAGGTCTGAACGCAGACGCTCGAGATGGAAACCGCCGGCGTGAGCAGAAAGATCTCAGACGGCGTTAACCTTTCTTCTCCCTTTTTGTCTCTTTTCAGGTCGTTGCGTTGGCGAATCCTTAGGGATCCGCTGTAACAAGCAGTCCAACACGCGGTTGGCTGGTATATGGCGGGCTGTGACGGACGCACGACGGTTGGGTGAGGAAAGATGGAGAGGAGGCATGGGAATTTCGAGCATGTGAGATGATCGGGCCCCGTGATTTGGTAATATGGGTTGTGAGAGCTGGGTGAAGACGGTAATCAAACCGCATCTCTGCTAACGAGCGGTGACAATGGGCTTGGAGGAATTGTGACACCAACATTGAGGACTACTAATTGTGTCCAGCATCAGGACATTAAAGTTAGCGACGGTTTTGGAGTAGGCATCGATATATTAACAGTGGAAACATTAGATTATCAGAAAGCAAGCTAACGTCGACAAGGAAGATTGGAGTTGACTAGCAGACAACTCAGAGGCTTCTGATGGCAAGCAGAGGAAAATGTTGTCACGTGTTTGGCATGTATCACATGGAGAATAGAGTTAAGTGTTTGTGAAGAGGCTAATATCATTAGGTCATTTAGGCTATGGTACAGTAACGAGGTATCAAGTCCGTCATCCATCGCATTAAAAAGAATTCCCAGCTCACAATCCGCGGTGCAGGTCTTGAGCAGACACCTTGCTGTTGCGCCTTTCGCGGTTGTGGGTGTGGTCGTCGTGGGCGATCTGGGGCTCGCCAATGTGCTTTGCCAGAACAGACGGAGGAACCTGAGCGGCGTCGGTAGGATCCTTTGCAACTCCCGTGGTGTTTCTGGGGTTGCAAAAATTAGTGTCTCTGTTCGGCTGGCGCACATCGGCGAATCGCACTCGGGTGGTAGCGCTTACGACTGGGCGTAGGTCTTGTTACCACCGACGGTCTTGCTACCGTCAAGGTCGGAGTCGACGCGAGGGTCGGCCTTGTTGAGAGCGTCGGACTTGTGGGGACCGGCGGTGTTGGGGGCGGGGCCGGTGCCGTGGGTGCCGCCAACAGCAGCGCCGACCTTACCAACACCTGTGTGGGCGCCCGAGGTGCCGTGGGAACCGGTCAGGCCAGAAGAGCCAGTGGTGCCGTGAGAACCAGTCAAGCCAGAGCCAGTGGTGCCAGTGGTGCCGTGGCTACCGGTCAAGCCGGAGCCGGGGGCGCCACGGTGGTCGCGGTCAGAGTCGACGCGGGGGTCGGCCTGGTTAGCAGCACGGCTGCTGTGGGGGCCGTGGGTGCCGGAGGGGTCATCGTAGCCAGTGCGGGCGTTGGAGCCCGTGAGACCAGAAGTGCCAGTGGTGCCGTGGGAGCCCGTGAGGCCAGAGGTACCGGTGGTACCGTGAGAGCCGGTCAAGCCGGAAGTACCGGTAGTACCAGTGGTACCGTGGGAGCCCGTAAGGCCAGAGGTTCCGGTGGTGCCGTGAGAGCCGGTCAGGCCAGAGCCAGGAGCACCACGGTGGTCGCGGTCAGAGTCGACGCGGGGGTCGGCCTGGTTGGCAGCACGGCTGCTGTGGGGGCCGTGGGTGCCGGAGGGGTCATCGTAGCCAGTACGGGCGTTGGAGCCCGTGAGACCAGAAGTGCCAGTGGTGCCGTGGGAGCCCGTGAGGCCAGAGGTACCGGTGGTACCGTGAGAGCCGGTCAAGCCGGAAGTACCGGTGGTACCAGTGGTACCGTGGGAGCCCGTGAGGCCAGAGGTTCCGGTGGTGCCGTGAGAGCCGGTCAGGCCAGAGCCAGGAGCACCACGGTGGTCGCGGTCAGAGTCGACGCGGGGGTCGGCCTGGTTGGCAGCACGGCTGCTGTGGGGGCCGTGGGTGCCGGAGGGGTCGTCGTAGCCAGTAGTGCCGTGAGAGCCAGTGAGGCCCGAGGTGCCGGTAGTGCCGTGAGAGCCAGTGAGGCCCGAGGTGCCGGTAGTACCGGTGGTGCCGTGGGTGCCGTGGGTGCCCGTGGCAGGGTTGGCGCGGTGGTCGCGGTCAGAATCGACTCTAGGGTCGGCAGCGTTGGCGGCGCGAGAGCCGTGGGGGCCGGCAGTGCCCTCGGGCTGCTCGTGCTTCTTGTCGGAGTGGAGAGCCTCCTTGACCTTGTTGACGATGCCAGACATGTTGGGTGGTTTGCTTGGGACTTTGGGGTATCAAAAGAGATCTAAAGTTGGTATTAGGGAAGAGAGTTGTTGCTTTTGGTGAGAGCGTTGGTTTGGTTGTTTGGGTATCTTGGTTTGTGATGATGATGAGAGAAGAGGAGAGAGGATGACGGTGGGGGGATGTCGAGGTTATATAGATGCAGAAGGGACATGGGAAAGGTGCATCTGGCCGCTCCTTCCCGATGGCAGATGAGAAAAAGTCGATCGCGATCCAGTTCGGCTTGAGCTTGGTGGCTGCTGGTGCTGGCTCTTGCCGTTGGCCACCACCTTCCTCATCCTCATCCTAGGTACATAGTAGGCAGGCCGTGAAACTGGCAACAATCAAGGAATCTGCACCATCCAGTGTTCCTGCCTGTTCGGATGGTTTGCTGGCGTTTCCAGCCAATGTGAGCACCAGCCACTGGTCAACGAGGCGGGGCATGCTCAATGGAGAAGGGACCTTGGGGCCGTAGAGTGCAGGAACGCCTGGTGGCCTTACTTCATACGTCGTCATAGGTCTTGGGAAGGAGCTGTCTCATCGGGGGATACGGACACAAGCTTCGCAAGCTCTCGACCACTCGGTACAGGGAAGCTGCACCGTGGGCTGCCGGTACGTATGGTCCGGACGGAGACTGGGGCCCTTGGAGCCGCTGGGCCAATGGGGCCGGGGACGAGAACGGGTCCAGGTTACCGTGGCTTGGCTGTATGACGACCTGAGGCTTTCGTCTGGCGTGACACTGCGCTTGTTTCCTTCAAGCCTTGCGTGCTGAATGCCGGCGATGAGAATCTCCCGTCTGGTGGTCGACTGGATCCCTGTTTGAGGACCCCGAGGTCCCTAGCAGACGTAAGAATCCAAGAGCTTTTCGTCATAAGTGGGAGTGAGGGCGGGTCACGGTGGTTGAAGAGGATTGAAGATCTGTGGCTAGTGACGTTTAAGGCTGGGATATCCACCAACGGATGGCAAACTGGAAGGCAAAAGTCAGAGCTGGTGACTGAGTGCTAGCGTGTACCTTGCCTCCGATCAGGAACGGCATCCACACGTGGAGGGCGGGAGCTCGGGGCTACCTGGGGACAAAGCCACTGTTCGTCCCTCCTCCCCTGGCTCAAGCTGTCTGATGGGATGGTGGTTAATGCGGCAAACCCCGGCCTTTCGTTTTGGCCTACTCGAGAAGTACCTAGTATCTGGACGGATAGGTGTACCGGTTGCCGCGCGTCGTGTCTCACGGGGCTGGCACGACACAGGCTCAACAAGTACCAACGAATGGAAGCTACGCGACATTGGTGGTGGTTTCTGACAATAGCGCAATCCGAGCGGCGGTTGTGTGATGCCGCAGCAACCATACCAAAGATACTTACAGGTACGTCGGTGGTTGTGAACATGGCTTGATGTTCCCGAGAGCTCCAATGCCAGGATCCCACAAAATCAAGGCAGCGGAAAGAACACAGTGAAACCCCGCCAATGACGCAGCGCGGATGTGCGGGTGATCCGCCCCACCTGTGGCGTAAGCTCTCCCAGTCTGGAAGGCATCGGGAATGGCAGGAGATTGTGATGTGGCTAGTGCTCCTTCCTCTCGCGGTGGTTTCGGTGCAAGCGACTGTAGGTCGTCGAGCTTGGCCCCCAATGGAGGCCGCGACTGTGGCGTCACCTACCCCACAGGATGCGGTCATCGCGATCTCACCTCCCCGTGGCGCCAGCTCGAACCTGCTCTGACCCCGCCCAAAACGCGGCACTGCGGGGCATTACGCCATGCGGCTCTCATCAGCAACAGCCTGTCAACAGACAACAGAGGCAGGAAGTGAGAGCTCATCTTCCCGCTGACTCCGCCAAGGTGCCTCCTCTCCCGCTTTCGCCTGCCAAGATACCCACTGCTGTTATCTCTGTTCGCCCCCAGGTCTAGGCCTCTGGCCAGCTCGTCTTGCCAGAAATAGCAGCTACCTACGATCGACCAAATTGGGTCATTGTAATTGTGAACGGTGAACGGGATTATGCGCAATTCCCATCCTTCCCCTCCTGATTCACCCTGCCGCCGTCCCTTACATCAATCTGCTACTCAGTATGTCTCTTTTCCCCGCCTTCTTCACCTCCCTAGCGCCTTGATTTGCCTCTGTCCTTCACCCGCCAAGCGAAGGGAGCCAAACAACGCACGCCGTGCGCCGTTTTCCTCATGCCGTCTGCACGTTTTTCGAAAACAGCCATCTCGGGAAGCAGGCTCTCTCTAGGCCGTTTACGAACTGCTAGCAAGCTCTCGCGGTCCAAGCTCCAAGCCTAGGGAGGCACGCCAGCTAGAAGCGGTCTGGTAAGCTTGCCTCTAGCCGCGACACCGCCGCGGGGTCTCTTGTCTCTCCTGCGTTCTCGGATCGCAGAATTCTATACAGATCTCGAATTGCTCGCCTTCGCGGGATGCTACGTAATTCCCATTGGAAATGGTACAATGGTTCGATCCTCGCCAAAAGCCTTGGGACGTCCCCGCTCAAGGCGCTAAGGCACACCTGCCTAGCCAGCCCGGGCCTAGGTACATGCCTCTAACACCCGTAGGCAGTTTGAGAGAGGCCAGCGACGACAAGAATATGGGGAAACCTGTTTGACAACCAGACGACCGTCCGAGACAATCCCTTGCCCCCGCGGTCTGGATCGCTCCAAATTCCACAGACTCCAGACGGGAATCGGTCACGAGAACGCTTCGGATCTACCTGTGCTTCCCAAACCCTCAGCCCCGGAGGCCGATGCTGCTTTCGGAACGGAAAGCGGCACCGATACGAGGCGGTCAGCAACGACCAAGGCAGGCACCGCTCGCTCCGCGGCAAGATTGCTCTTGCAGCTGCAGCTGCAGCTCTTGGCCGCTGAGCCTTGGCTAATCTCGTCGCCTATAGCAATCCCTCGCCTCTTCAGCTCTCTTCTTCATCTCGCTTGCTGCCGCCGGGCATCGTCGCATCATCCGCCCCGCAGCCCAGGTCTGGCCGCGTGCCGGGTCTTCTTCAGCTTCAGCTGCCAACGTCATTTCGGCCGGCTCGAATGCTGCACGAGAGACAAGCTTCTGGGACCGGCGCTTCAATGTTTCAAAATACCTGGGCAGACCGTCAGCCTTTCTTCGACAGCGCTTCAAGCCGTTCGAAACCGAAGTGAGGCGGTCTTGAATGAGGCCTCTGAAGTATGGTGGCGATGTAGAAAGGTTTGACCGGATAGCCAGATGACTAGATCTCTGATGAGTTGGTCTTTTCTAGCCCAAGTCTTACCGCCTTTCGCATTTCATTTAAAGTTTTTTGCGAGATACGGCAAATAGGGAAATAGGTCGTACACCTGCTTAGTGCGTGTTTTAAGCCTGCAGGTAGTTGCTTTTACGTTTGTAAAACATCTGGGCACCTATTGGATGAGTGCGATCTTTTCGCTGAACATCTTCAGCTCCTGGTAGTACCACGATGGGTGCACAATTTATAGCAGAAGGAGGTTTACTGCCCGTGGCTCATGAAGCCGCTCGTAAGCCTGCCTTGGGCAGAAGCAACCGAAAAAAGAGGGAAGCATTGTTGTCAAGTTCTCGCGAACAGTCGTAAGTCACCATGTGTGAAACTTTTGTGGTTGGTCTGCGGCAAGTACGGAGTTCTATCAGCCCGTGATATTCGTTCTGTTCATTTGCCCAGGAATTGCACGTTTATGCTTCAACTGCGGTTGATTATCGGGGTGAAGTCAAAGACCAAACCGGAAAAACCTGGTGACACCCTCGTTGAGGCTGCACCGGATGCAGCCAGCCGTTGCCGGTCAAGTTGCCTGCCCCGATCGTTGAGACGACGCCCCGGCGATGAGGACCCGCTTTCCCCGGATCGTCCCGGCTGTCAACTACCCTACCCGTCCCCGACGGGGGTGTGGGTCCCCCGTTATCGGTCTCCAGCTAGCCCTGTCTTCGGCCGGCGCACCGTCTGGGCAGAGTGTCTTTCCAGACAATGGGACACAAGCTAAACTCACACGCACAGCTGGGCCGATTGATTTACACAATCCGACGTGTTGAACACGCAGTTCAAGCCTGTGGGTAGCATGCTGCAAGTTCTCTGCGGTCGAGGCCGATGTATCACTCTAACCAGTGTCACGGCGCATTAGGGGACGATTATCATGCTGGTTAATGATACATTATTAAGGCAGGTAGTATAGTACACGCGGGGGTATTATCGGGGTATCAAGTCTTCCAAGCTGAAGCCTCAAGTCCATCCTCATACAGTCGTAGGTGACAAAGAAAAACAAAGAACTCCTTCCCACTTGGCAGCTTTCCCGTACACATCAGGTACAAAACGGAAAAATCAGCCGCATATTAACGGAAGGCGGTGGTAGGTGCCTCTCGCAGAACAGGCGAAAGCAGGCCGCTTAGACGCGGGAGTTGTACCAGCGGCGGCGGTGGACGGTGCGGTTGTCCGCGACGGCGCTCCGGCGGCGCACCCAGAAGAGCCCGATGAGCGCGGAGGCGAGCCAGACGATGGCGGAGAGGAAGCAGAAGGCGATGTTGGCCTTGTGGCGGCCGCAGCTGTCGCCGCGGGGGCTGACGTTGCTCCAGTCGAAGACGGGCCCGCAGCCGTCGCCGACGAGGTTGACGAGCAGGCCGAAGGCGACGAACCACAAGACAGACAGAAAGACGTCCATGGGCCAGTGCACGAAGCTGGCGGAGAAGGGCAGCAGCCATATCAGGGCGAAGAGCATGGAGATGCTGGACACGACGATGGTGTAGATGAAGCGCCCGTTGTCCCACGACGAGGCCTGGTCGTTGGCGCGCAGGTAGGAGCCCGTGATGCCCGTGACGATGGCGGCGAAGGCCAGCTGGGCCGCGCGCAGGACGAACTGGACGATGCGGTCGAGCGCCATTGTGATTTTGGTTTTGGGGGAGATGGGGTGGTGTGTTGGTTGGTTTGGGGTTGGGATGAGTTCCTGAGAGTGGGACTCGTCGAAAGGGGAAAGCGTGCTGATCTGCTTTGCTTGGTTGTCTGTTGTTGGTCTGAAGAATAAGAGACTGTCAGGAACGGGATGGGGAAAGAGAGGTGAATATTTATCGACTTTCCCAGGGATGGGCCAAGAAAGGAGAGGGAAAAGATAGATCATGGATGCGTGATCAGGAGCCGAGCCGCCAGTAGGGGAGTCACATCAGGATGACGCCCAAAAGCGAAATCAGGTTTGAGCAACAAGACCGAGATGTTTTACGCCGGCATCTCGTCACCGCGCGCCGAGAGCGAGCCAACGGCACTTTCCTTTGCGCCAGCCC
Source organism: Colletotrichum brevisporum (assembly GCA_030770045.1). Taxonomy (NCBI): domain Eukaryota; kingdom Fungi; phylum Ascomycota; class Sordariomycetes; order Glomerellales; family Glomerellaceae; genus Colletotrichum; species Colletotrichum brevisporum. The sequence continues at coordinate 1,094,706 of JAUGSI010000005.1, read as the reverse complement.
CGTCTCGGTGTGTCACTACAATCACGGAACGCCAGGCTTGCAGCAAACGAGTGAGTAATAGTGGTGTAACTAACAGGTCCCTGTGAATCTTTCTTCTTGGGTGGGTAGATGCAAGGCAAGGCAGGCGGGACGCAGAGACCCTTGCCAAGATCCGGCACCCAGAAGCCGCGTGGGCTGGGTCAAGATAGGAAAGGGAGACAAGTATGTGAAGACACTGGAGGTAACAAGGGTGGGTTGAGGACCCGTACGGTTGGCCAACGTCAGAGGGAGAGGTCTGGATGCGTTGGCACGCTGGCGGGAGTCCGTTCGCCTGTTAGTCGAGAGACGCGACGGCGACCGGCGTCTTGGTACCCTGCAGCATCAAGGCACCCCTTATGAGGTCATCAGGCCCTGGGGAGAGACGGACAGGAGGGTAAGAAAACGGCCTTTGATAGGACGGCGCTTCATTGAGGCGTGGTGGTGAGGTCTTGAAACAAGCCTTTGCGGGGCCCGTGGTTGAGATCCCTTGCTCTGCCCTGCAGGAGGAGGAACGGAATGCGCTTGCTGTCTATTACCCTCTGACCAAGCCCGCTGTATGTTTGTTGGCTTGCAATGAGACAAAACAGCTTCTTTCTTTGGGCGTTTCCATGCTGTCAGCCAATGCGCGCGGCTGTCTGGGCGAGAGAAGCAAGCGCGAGGCCGAGACGGTCCGTGAGGCAACGGAAGAAGCAAAGAAGCCATGGCGGTTCGGCCGGACGCTCTGGGCAGAGTGAGTAGCAGCTTTTTTCCCGTGACCTCATCGGCGACACAGCTCGTGATCGAAACCCGGCGAGCGTCGCAATCTTGCTGCCGTGTGACGACTTTTGTTTGGTAACATCATTATTGTGGTTGAATGAGTAATGCGACGCGGATACATCGGCAGGACTGCTGCTGCCCAACCGTGATGTGGCGATCTGTGGCGGCAAGTTCAGGGACCTACACGAAAGTGCCAGGCCGTACTACGCTCTCATCATGGACCGACGCGCCGACCTTGGGTGGGAAATGATCTGACAGGCCGTCACGCGGCCTCTCTCAACCCTGCGATCTGTGTGGCTAGTGTCAGCCCCTGGTGACTTGGTAGGAATTTTCTTTTCCAGGGGTTCGTTGGTATGTCGTCGTCCAAGAGGTCGCCATGAAATCAGGCCTGGCGATGGTGACGTCATGCCTCATCTCCCCTTAGTCCTACCAGCTTCAGCCACACGACCAGCCCGTGAATGAGGACCAAATTTCCCATTAAAATCCCTGCCAGAGATGACAACCCTAAGATAAAGGAGTGGCTGACGCGGGCTGGCTCACCTGAGGGGGCACAGGCCCAGCCAGAGGTTGCACCGTTTGTGCTGCTGCTGTGGCACTTCACTCTTCACCCCTTCATGCAGCGCATCGAGACGCCGCACTAGGAGGGAGCCATGCCGGCACTTGGATGCCGCGAGGTATTCGCCCGTCGTTACGTAGGGCCAAGCGCACTCGCGCCGGCGCGGGTTTTGGTCGCGATCGCTCGATGGGAGATCATAGTCTCAATCTGGCGGGTGCGAGTGGATCGCGGCCACGCGTTCCGTTCTGATGGATGATGTTGTCCAAGACCGCGCGGCGTCGGACGGTGCCGACCTACAAGGCATTTCAAGGGAAATACTGTTCATCCGAGAGCCGTGACCTTGGCGTCAATTCAAGCTCACCTAGGTAGGTCTGTATTCTCAGGACAAGAGCTATGTAAGCAGGCCGTTGTTGTGGAGATGACCGACCGACGCGGGGCCTCGGTTTCTCGGTCCTCTTCGGCACTTTGTGGGCCCTGAGGCCCCGGAGGTTACCCCAGACTTCCTTAACCGCCCCACATACTGCCGACCCCGCCTGTCTCATATGGTCCCGAAAGTCTGGGTGCGTCCTGTCCGCGGTTGCTTGACAGATACATAAAGTTTTTGACTGTTGGATTCTCCAAACTCGTGTCAAGATCGAACCTTTGCAGCTCCACTACTACGTGCTCACAATTGACAGTCCCGGGGCAACAGCCGGGCAAACAGCCGAGTGGAGTATGAAGCCCTCCGGATCCAACTCCGGCTTCTTTCAGGAGCTGCCGGTGCTCCCCAACCAGTTCTTCGACGATGCCAGTTACCAAAGAGCTCTAAGGCGTGAGAAACACAACCCGAGTCATCCCATCACACCTTAGTACTAACCCCCCCCGCAGTCTTTCTCCCCAACCACGTGGCGAAGCGCGTCGAGGTGGAGATCGCCCAGCTCGGCGAGGACGTCCTCTCCGACCAGATCTTCGCGTGGGTCACGGACTCGGCCAAGAACAAGCCGTACCTGAAGGGCAACGGCCGCGACGCCTTCGGCCGGCCCACCTCGGAGCTCGTCGTCGGCGAGGGCTGGCGCAGCCTGCAGGACTTCGGCATCGCCCGGGGCATCGTCGCCACCGGGTACGACGCCTCGCTCGGCTCCTCCGCCCGCGTAGTGCAGTTCCTCCGGCTGCACCTCTGGGAAGGGTCCGCGTCCAACGTGCCCTGCCCGTCGGCCATGCAGGACGGCGCCGCGCGGCTGCTGCAGCTGCAGCTGGCCAGGCCCGACCTCGAGCCGGCGCAGCGCTGCGTGCTGGAGAACGCGGTGGGCCATCTGCTGTCGACGGACCCGAGGACGGCGTGGACGAGCGGGCAGTGGATGACGGAGCGCACCGGCGGGAGCGACGTCTCCCTCACCGAGACCTTAGCCCGGCGGGATCCCCCCGCGCCCGGGGCCGCGGGCCTGGCGAGCGCCGAGGAGGACATTCCGCTCGGCCCCTGGAGCATATCCGGGTTCAAGTGGTTCTCCAGCGCCACCGACTCGGCCATGACCATCCTCCTGGCCCGGACCGCGGGCGGGATCAGCGCCTTCTTCGCGCCCATGAGGCGGCACGACCCCTCCGCAAAGACCATGGCCGGCAAGTCCAGGGGCCCGGCCGGGACGGAGCTCAACGGGGTGCGGATCCAGCGCCTCAAGAACAAGTTCGGCACGCAGTCGCTGCCCACGGCCGAGCTGGAGCTCGACGGCATGCGCGGGTGGCTGCTGGGCGAGGAGGGCCGCGGCGTCAACGAGATCAGCACCGTGCTCACGCTGACGCGGATCCACTCGGCGGTCGCCGCGGTGGGGTACGTCGGCCGCGGGCTCGGCATCGCGAGGGCGTACGCCAGGGTGAGGCAGGTCGGCGCCGGCCGCGGGAGGAGGATGCTGCTGGCCGACAGCCCGCTGCACATGCAGACGCTGGCCGACATGACGGCCGAGTACCACGGGCTGATGCTGCTCACCTTCTTCGCGACGTACCTGCTGGGCCTGGACGAGCATGCCCACGCCGAGAAGCGGGGGCAGTCTCCGGCCCTCGCGTCCATCACCCCGGAGCAGAAGCACGTCGCCCCGCTGCTGCGCGTCCTGACGCCCCTGTGCAAGGCCTACGTGTGCAAGAAGTCCATCCCGCTGCTGTACGGCTGCATGGAGGCGCTGGGCGGCGTCGGGTACCTCGTCAACGGGGAGGCCGAGTACCTGAACGTCTCGCGGCTGTACCGCGACTGCTGCGTGCTGTCCATCTGGGAGGGCACCACCGACGTGCTCGCGACGGACTTTCTGCGCGCGCTGAAGCACCCCAAGAGCGGCGCGGAGTCGATCGAGGCGCTGGATGCCTTCTTCACGAGCAGCGGTGCAAGCAGCAGCAGGCCGGGACGGGATCCGGCCGAGGCGTGGCGGGCCGTCAAGGAGACCCTGCTCCGGGAGCCGCAGGCGGAGCTCGTCGGCGACGCGAGGCGGATCCTCTGGGCCGTGGCGGACGCCCTCGTCGGCGTGCTGCTCCACGCGGACGCGAGCAGGGACGAGAGCCCGGCGGCGTTTGACGTGTTGTCCCGCCACGTGCTTGGCGGCGCCGGCGGCGAGACTTTTGGGTCGGGAGCTGCCAAAGATTCGGACGAGGCACATGGCAGCAGCAGGGAGAGGTTGGACAGAAACTATGCCATCGTGTACGGGAGGTCGAGAGAGACCACCGAAACCTTGCCGTCGTCAAAGTTGTAACCGGCCTCCTGGATGAAGGCGAGGCATTTAATGATCTACTGGCTGATGTTTCGACGAAGATCGTCATTTCCTTCTGCTTTCCTTACGCTCCCACGTGGTGTCCCGACGAACCCTCCGTGAATCATAAAACGAAACCCATGTTGGTAGGTTGGCAGGCGGATGACAAGGAAAAGGGAAAAGTGCACATCTGGAGCTTGGGTTTAGATGATCATACCGATTGTAAGCTGAATTTTCGTTGCGAAGAAGGCATAAATGCTACCATATTAGCTCGAGTGTGGACGTTACTTTGTCTCCTGGTTGGTCGACCATTGCTTCGAATGAAAGAGTCCAAGGGAAGACCAGGGGGAGGGCATTCCTTTGTTCCAAGGTCCGGGGTAGCGCTTAAAGACAACGGATTGCGACAGAGCCGAGTACGTGCGTTTCGAGGCCAGTCCGGGATCGTGGAAAAGCCTAAACCAAGCTCCTCGATCTCTTACTCGTCGATTCACCCTCCCTGATCGACGTGGCCTAGGGGTGGACGAGGTCCGAGCGACAGACGGCCGGCGTCCGAGCTCCGGAGGCTGGTAAGTGCTCTCTCTTCCTCCTTTCTCCTGTTTGATCCTCTAGACTTGCCTTCTCTTTCTTCCTTACCTACCTACGACTCCAACTGACTCTTCACCTCGGCGAAGATTGCCCGTTATGCCAGTCTGAGTTACCGACACCGTACCGCATCTCCCAACGCACCTTATCCATCCAAATATGCCAATGTCGGGCTCGCTCGAGACGGAATCATGCGGGGGCCGAGTCCAAATGTGCACTTGGAGGTCGACGATACATACCTGCCCGAGGTCTGGGTAAGTCCAACCCCAGCCCATCGAGGTTTCGTACGTTCGTCTCGGGTGCCTGAAGCTGACTGCGTGTGATTGCTCCTAGACGTGGTACGCCATCGGCGTGTTTGTGATACTGTTGCGCTGGGCGGTGCGCATTCGAACCGTAGGGATCCGCGGATTCCGCGGCGACGACTGGCTTGCGCTGCCTGTATGTTCCGTTCAGCACCACAACCGTCGGGTCCGACGAGGAGATTCTGTTCTAATCAGATCGCTAGTATCTGCTATTGTACTCGTTGAACGCCTACATCGTCCAGGTCACGTACTACACGGGCGCGAACATCGACATCACCGCCGACGCCGTCGATTCGCTGTCGGACCACGACGTCCAGATCCTGGAGCTGGGTTCGAAGCTGGAGTTTCTCTCGTGGTACTCGTACCCGGGCTGCATCTGTAGGTTCATGCCGCCGAAGCCATGGCTCGAAGAGGGATTCTCTGACCGGATGGTGTATAAGGGGTCCTCAAGTTCACAGTGTTGTTCTTCTACAAGCGCCTGACGCTGGGGATACTGCGGCGTAAGACGCTGGTCAGCCTCTTCTGGATGTGCGCCATCTCCTACGCGGTGTTGTGCTTGACCATAACGCTGAGCTGTTCGCCGTACGTCCCATCCCACCGGCACGACGAAACGCCGGGAAACTGTTAACGAGACGCATCAGGTACTCGGACAACTGGCGGATCCGACCGCTCCCCGGACCGGAGTGCACCTTCCGCCCGCAGAACTTCTGGATGCTACTCTGGCTGAACGTGATCACCGACGCCGCGTTGCTTTCGATTCCCGTACCGATCCTCTGGCACCTCTGTGTGTCCCTCCGGCGCAAGCTCGGCGTCGGCGTCCTTCTCTCGTCAGGCGTCTTCGTCATCTCGACGGCCGTCGTGCGCGCCGTGTCTACCCTAGGCGGCAAGCCGTCCGTCATCAACATCAACCGCTGGGGCTTCCGCGAGACCGCTGTCGGGCTCGTGACGGTCACGGCGCCGGTGCTAAGCCCGCTCTTCACGCGGCCGTTTTGGCGGCGCGGGCCGTACATACGAGACTACTACGATAGACTACAAGCCCCGCGGGAGCCGCAGAACAACGCCCGGTTCGGGAACTGGTTGGGAACGATCGTGCTGCGATACATCGACGAGGAAGAGGGGGAAGCTTTTCGGAGCCCGGCGGCCTTGAAGGCGCTCGAGGACGCCGGGTACAGGGAGTGGGCGTGCCGCGCGGCGGGGGCGTCGCCGGGGAAGGCGAGCCTCGAGGCGTACGAGATGGAGTCCAGGGGCGCGAGCGCGAAGAGCGTCGAGGGCGTCGAGTCCATCGAGGCGGCGGTGACGAACGTAGAGAGCGCCGAGTCTATCGAAGCGGTGGTCACGAACGCACGCTGCACGGAGATTCAACAGAGATGAGCATTTTAGCGCTTGCGAACTAGGATAGATACCCCCTCCCCCCTTTCCCGTTTGCCCGCGCGGGGAACGGCCATGGAATTTAGTGATACCCGATACAAAACCGCTTAATGTCGCAAATTGAAGTACCCGTACACGAAATCACTCTGGCCCGAGGTCTCCCAAGAGTCCACGGAGCAGCGTCTGTGGCATGCCCAAAAAGCCAGGCGGACCGAGACTCCGATGCCTAAAGATTAGACACTGCACCGGAAGACTATCGACTTCTATTTTTTGTTCATCAACCAAGCTTCGTACTAATATTGCGCGAACCCCGAATATCGACATCGGCGGGCTCACCAGGCCGCACTCGGTATAAGAACCAGCCAGAGTTCATGCACAGACCCCCGGCCAAGACGGACGAAGATAGACGCAGGGAGGGGGCGGACCATCCGGATGTGCCCCCAAATAGAGTTGAAGAGGCAGCAGCAACATGAGTCGAGCTGGAATACTCCGGGGGAGACATTCCTGTACGGTAGTGGCGGGAGAGCCGGTGCCACATCTGCCTCATTCGGTATCTAATCCCGCCAATGGCTTCTCTCTCCCAGCATCAAAGACCAATGTATGCTAGAGTAAACGCTTGGGTGGACTATCACGATCACCACGACCAAGTGCTCGAAATAGCGGGTCATGGACAAAGCAAACCGTCGGCATCTCCCGAGGTTTGCTGGGGGGGTTGGCTTCGCGACTAGCACCGGTGACTAGGAAGCTTGGCGAGTCGAGAGAAACAGGACATTCAAGATTCGTGGGAAATGCCTTATCCCCCAGTCTGTAAGGCTGGCATGACAAGGGGACGCATGGGATGCAGAATTTAGGGCGCTCTGAGGCGCGACGGGCCCTTGTTCTTGTCCGTGGTGCGTTCATGGAGTGTCTCCGTCGGTGGCAGGCCGGGATTGATGCCGATGCGGGCGTTTCTGGTCGGCGTGGGTCCCGGCCGGTGGTGGCAGGGATGCATGTGGGGAGAGGAAATGGGCCGACTAAGCGGCATATGCAGTTAAAGACCACAACGCCTGGGATTGTTGCCCCGCAGCAGGCAGACGTGGGGTCAAAGCCACCTAGGCAGGTAGTACCTAGGCTCCGGTGTCTTCAGCGCCCTCACATGCAGGTGCCGCCCAGGTGTTCGGTATGCCGGCTCTTTAAGGGTCGCGTCGCGTCGCGTCTCCTCCACCATCCCATCGCACACCTGCGTCATGCTGCCGCCGTGATGCACCACGACCACCGCCACCATGGGAGACCCGATCGTTATTTCCGACGAAGAATCGCCGGCAGATGTCAACGGCACGAGACACCCCGCCGACAAAGCCTCGGGTAAACGCAAGGTCGACGTCGATTTCGAGGTGAAGGAAGTCTGGGACGCCGACTCGGACCAGGAGCTCCCCAAGCTCAAAAAGCGGAAGGGCCGGCCCGCCTCCAAAGCAAAAGGCAAGGCCAAGGGAAAGGGCAAGGCGGAAGCCAAGGGGAAAGGCAAAGCCGCCACCAGGAAGGGCGCTTCGTCTTTGGCGCACGTTGTCGTCGACGATGACTCCGAAGAGGACGACTTCGATCTCGCCAACGCCCCCGACTACCTCAAGGAGCGACGCAAGCACTTCGACGACAACCGAGCGAGGCTGCAGGAGGCCGGGCTCCTGCTGCCGCCCGACTACTCCGACCTCCGCTTCTCGGACGACGAGCGGGCGCGGACCCTCGAGAGGCGGCCTCAGTTCGACGAGAGCACCAAGATCAAGCCGTGCCGGCCGTACAAGGACGTCGAGCTGGAGTACTCCGCGGGCGTCATCCCGGCCCCCATCGCGCAGTACCTCCGAGAGTACCAGATCACGGGGGTGCAGTTCCTGCACAGGCTGTTCGTCTACCAGCGGGGCGGCATCCTCGGGGACGACATGGGTCTCGGCAAGACGGTGCAGGTTGCGTCGTTCCTGACGGCGGCCTTTGGCAAGACTGGCGACGAGCGCGACCGGAAACGCTTGCGGAAGGTCCGGGACGAACCTGGGCGCTGGTACCCGAGGGTGCTGATCATCTGCCCGGGATCCATCATCCAGAACTGGAAGAACGAGCTGGACCGGTGGGGCTGGTGGAGGGTCGACGTCTTCCACGGCCCCGGAAAAGAGGACGTGCTCTCCGCGGCCAAGGCAGGGATGACCGAGATCATGATCACCACGTACACCACATACAAGAACCACAAGAGCTTGGTCAACACAGTCAAGTGGGACGCCGTCGTTGCCGACGAGTGCCACCAGATCAAGGAGAAGAGCTCCGAAATCACAAAGGCCATGAACGACCTCAACGCACTCTGCCGTATTGGGTTGACCGGAACGGCCATCCAGAACAAGTACGAGGAGCTATGGACGCTCTTGAACTGGACGAACCCGGGCCACTTCGGCACTCTTTCGGAATGGAACAACACCATCACCAAGCCCTTGACCAGAGGCCAGTCGCACGACGCCACCCTCTACCAGCTGAAGGACGCCCGCCTTACCGCGCGGAAGCTCGTCAACAATCTTCTCCCGGGATTCTTCCTGCGGCGGATGAAGACGCTCATCGCCCATCAGCTGCCCCGCAAGAGCGATCGGGTCGTCTTCTGCCCCCTCACAGACCAGCAGCAAGAAGCGTACAAGAGGTTCATCAGTAGGCCTGAGGTTGAGCTTCTTCGTACGCTGTCGGACCCCTGCGAATGCGGCTCTGGCACCGGCCAAGGCTGGTGCTGCAGGAAGACACTCGACGACGGGACGTCGTGGCAGTCGATCATCTTTCCCTGCGTCACGACCCTCCAGAAGCTGTCGAACCACCTTACGCTGCTGATCCCGTCGGGAAGCGATCAGGAGGACAAGCAGAAGAGGGAGATGCGGACGCTCCAGACTTGCTGCCCGGACACCTGGAAATACCTCTACGAGAACCGCGACGCGATCATGAATCTCGCCAACCCCGAGTTCTGCGGGAAATGGAAGGTCTTGAAGAAGCTGTTGAAGTTCTGGCACGCCGCTGGCGACAAGGTCTTGGTCTTCTCGCACAGCGTTCGCCTGCTCCGGATTCTCCAGCATCTTTTCCACAACACGAGCTACAGCGTCACCTACCTGGACGGGTCGGTGACCTACGAGGACAGGCAGAAGGCCGTCGACGACTTCAACTCCGACCCCTCCCAGTTCGTCTTTCTCATCTCGACTAAGGCTGGAGGGGTTGGTCTCAACATCACGTCGGCGAACAAGGTCGTTATTGTCGATCCTCACTGGAACCCCTCGTACGATCTTCAGGCCCAGGACCGAGCATACAGAATCGGACAAGTTCGAGACGTCGACGTCTTCAGACTCGTGTCTTCTGGGACCATTGAGGAAATCGTCTACGCCAGGCAGATCTACAAGCAGCAGCAGGCCAACATTGGCTACACGGCATCCTCCGAGCGGCGCTACTTCAAGGGCATCCAGCAGGACACCGACCGCAAGGGCGAGATCTTCGGGCTGGAGAACCTCTTCACCTACCGCGAGAACCAGCTCGTGATCCGCGACATCGTCAACAAGACCAACATCGCCGAGGCGAAAGCCGGAAGCGGCATCGCCATGACCAGCGTCGACATGGAGAAGCTGGTCAAGGAGGAGGAGCTCGGCCCGGTGAAGGCGGAGCCCGCAGACGCGGAGGACGGCGGCATGAGCCAGCTCGCGGCGGTCCTGACGGCCAAGAACCAGAAAGCCTACCTCGACCCCGCCAAGTCCAAGCAGCAGCAGCCGAAGACCGACGCCGTGCAGGCCATCCTCTCGGCCGCGGGCGTCGAGTACACCCACGAGAACTCGGAGGTCATCGGCACCTCCAAGGTCGAGGCGGAGCTCTCGCGCAAGGCCGAGATGGCCGCGTCCTCGGACGCCGACCCGGAGGGCGACAGCGCGCTCTTCGCCGACAGCCAGGCGTTCGACGCGCACGCGTCGAGGCAGGCCAGCAGATCCAGGGGGATCCAGTACGTGTACAACCCGCCCGAGGACGTGAAGCGCCGCCACTTCTGCGCCATGGCGCGCGAGTTCGGGTTCGCGAGCGCCGTCGAGTTCGCGCTCGTCGTCGAGCGCTGGACGCAGGAGGAGCGGCGCCACTGCCTCGACACGTTCTACAGGATCCGCGAGGGGAAGCTGCTGGCGGCGGAGGCGGTCGAGGCCGAGGGGGAGGAGGTGAAGGTGCAGGTGAAGAAGGCCGAGAGTCCGGTGGATAGCGAGGCTGAGACCGAAGACGAGGAGGAGGACGTCAAAGTGGAGGTTAAGGAGGAGATCAAGACGGAGGTCAAGGTGGAAGTCAAGGAGGAAGAGATTCCCGAGACGGAGGACGAGGACGAGGGAGAGGACGTCGGGAACGAAATCGAGGAAGAAACCAAGAGGGAAGAGGAGGTTCCCGAGCCGAAAGAAGCCGTGGACAAGGAGGCGAGCCAGCCCTCGCAGAGGACGTCCATCTTCATTTACGACTCGGACGACGACGACGAATTGTAGGGCGTTTTTACTGGCGGAACATGATACCCCGGGGTAGGAGACTTGGGACTGGGAAGGTTTAGAATTTCAAGCGTTCGTTCATTCGTATTGATTGCCTTTTGCTACGTTTCGTGTTCTACATGCGTGACTTTTACAACTGCTCTTACACAGTAACGACTATATGTACAAATATTCACAGACCTACCTCAGTACACCCCCGGAACGTAGTCGTCCTCTTCGGTGACGGACGCGAACATGTTGTCGAGGTCGGCCATCAGAGCCCGCGGGTCCGGGCCCAGGTACACATCCTGCTGCCGCTGCGCCAGGCCCTCCAGCCCGCGGTCCGCGAAATGCAGGTTGCTCGCCGGCACGGGGAGGACGTCGTCCGCTACGTACGAGTACAGCATCTGCCCCTCCGGGCCCTCCGGGCCCTCCGGATCAAGCGGGGCCCCGTACGCCAGCGAGAGGCGGCTCGCGGCGTTCGACTCGGTCGACGGCTCCGTCCGCGGCGGCGTCGGGGGCGCCCTGAGACCCCTCCGCGCGGCCCAGTGCTCGTATATCGAGTCCAGCGCGCGTCCCAGCACAACGCGGTCGTGCGCAACGGAGCGCTCCACGCGCCCCGCGAGAACCGGATCGCACGCGGCGAGGTAGTCGAGGAGGATGTCGGCGCCGCGGGTGGCGTGGAACTCGCGGTAGGCGCAGAGGTCGTGCGACAGCTCGGCGTCGACGTAGGCCGAGGGCGGGCGGGGCTCGCCGGGAAAGACGACGTCCCAGATGGCGAACCACTGCTCCTCCTCCGAGTCCTTCGGGTTCGCGCGGCGAGAGACTTCGAGGCGCTGGGCGCGGGTGAGGCCCTCCGGCGCGGGGCCGCGCTCGACGACGAGGCAGCGGCGGGCGCGGAGGTGCTCGTCACGGTCGGCCTCGTCGGGGAACTCGGCGCCGCAGCAGGCGCAGGATATGGGGGCCTCGTGGAACTTGTAGAGGTGCTGCTTGACGTACTTTATGCGGCTGAGGACCTTTTTGTAGCAGTGCCTGTGATTCTCGGGATCCTTCTTCCAGAAGGGGCAGGCGAGTTGCCTCCCGGCAGTCGTGGGGGTTGGAAGCTTGGGACGCTTGAAGTCTGGGGGCGCGTTGGGGTCGTTGGGTGAAGGTTCTTGCTCGTCCGGGTGCTCCGAGTGCGAGCGCTTGCGCGAGTGGCGGGAAGAATCTGGGGTTGAGGAGTTCCCTTGCTGAGTGCTTCTACGACTGCCCTGGCCTCCACGTTGCCGTGTTTGGTCCGTGTGGTATTGTTGAAGGATTCTGGCGACCACGGCATCAATATGGGGAGCGAAAGGGTCGTCTGGATGAAGCTGCGATGGCTCTGTAGGAGAGTCGGGGATGGAAAAGACGCTCGAGTCGATGGATGAAGAGGAGACGCCATCGTCACTTTCAATCCCTGAATCCAAGTGTTCCTCGGCGGGGGTAAAGACGGCCGAGTGAGAGCGAGATGAGCTCGCAGACCAGGCGCTGGCAAACACTGGTGGCCCAGAGACGAGACGATGTGGGGTCCTTTCTGTCGGCCCGGACTGCTGGATAGCTGAGGTAGTTGTCGAGGACCATCGTCTCGGACTTGTATCCGACACGTGAGCTTCGCTAGAATGACAAACTTCTGGATCCGTGGGGATCTGAACGCCAGGCCTCTGTGGTCTCGACTGGCTGTACGCGTTTTCCGGCCGCAAGGTCGGGGAGCCTCTCATTCTCCTCAGGCCCTTGGCTTGGTAGGCCGGTTCGTCATTCCGCGGCGTTTGCAGTTCAGGCGTTCCTCGATGAAGTAGCGATCTCTTGTTGGTCGGAGTATTCGTCATCAGTGCGCGTCTGAACTCGTATCGTAGATCGTCGGCCGTGGCCTCTGCGATATCCTCGTCGTAGTCTTCGAAGCAAAGGAAAGGCTTTGGCGGTATGAAATCAGAACCGGCATTCGTCTTTTGCTTGCAGATGCCTCCGCTGGCCTTTCGAGGGTGTCGACCCGTGTCGGAACCGTATCCCGAGTCATCTGAAATCCTCTTGCAGCGTGATAAAAAGTCGGAGCCGTACTCTGAACCGTCCGAAACCCTCTTGCAGCGCCTTTCGTCTACCAGCTCCGTCTGTCTCTCGAGGCCGTCAACGGAAGGGCTTCCTCTGTAGTGCTTCCTCGGGTTGTGATGGGTTTCCTTGTGCCTATAGGGCAGGTTCGATAGCGAGGCCGGTTCGAACGATGAATGCCGCCTGTCGGCATTGGGAGGAGGGTTGATTGCCATGGGTGATCGTTCGTCCGCGTCGTCGGCGGCAAGCATGCCGTCGCCTTCATACTGGGAGGCGATTGCCCGCCGTGCCGCACGACTCATGCGGAGGAACTGAACAGCCAGGTCCCTAGAGGCCTCATCGGTGCGTGTCGACGCGTCGAGCGACTGCTTTCTTGACGCAGCGATTTCGCTCTCTTGCAAAGGTTCGGCCTCGACGATCCGGTCCTCGACGACTGTTCTCTGCCCCATGATGTCAACCGCAAAACACTCAACAAAATTTCCGCAGATGCGCGTTGCTCGAGTATGGTTAGAGAAATCAAGTCAAAATGACCGAAAAAAAAAAGAGTGCCAGACTCTGAGAACTCGTCCAAGGGCGAGCATCGCAACGTGAAATACTCAAGGGCGCATTTGCGCTCTTCTCGACCTGCAGCGCTGCGCCGCGTCGTGCCGGGGTGGTGGCATGGCGGTTGCCTCAGCTCCTCCCTTGCGAGCCTGCTGGTGCTGGCGCGCGCCCGGCAGGGCATATTTCTTCTACTTTTGGGGGGGCCAATGATGGCGGTGCTGGCGATGGTCGCGTCGATTCGGCCGTCCTGAGCAGCGAACGGCATTCGACGTTGCGCTGCGCAGCCTGCATATTTGCGCAGCATCGCGCCGTGGACCTTGCATGACGTGTGAGGGGGACCACCCCTGGGTTCGTTTCTGCTGCCGAAGCAGGCTGCGAGTCTGCGTGATTGCGTGAAAGATCGCAACACACGTTGGCGATGGATCGAACAGCACGTTTGTGCCCTTGGGATTTTTCTCACTTGAGCAGAGCTCGACCGCGATGGTTTCTGGGTGCTCTCGCGTGCCAGAATTGGCATCCTCAGGATGGTATATCAGTGGAAGCCTCCGGCGATGGGAATGGAGATGCTGGAAAAGAGCATCATCGTAAACATTTTCCCATCATCGCAAAGCTTCAACCTAGAGAAGATTAGTCAACCCACAGATCCCCAAAGACCCTTACCACCCATCTCAAACATGTCTCAAGGATCCGCTCCCTCGGCGACGACGACGTCCAACGGCCAGTAAGTGTTGGCTTGGCCCCCAGATGGCATAGGCATAAGTATAGGTAGTGGTGGTGGTGGTGTGCTGACATTCGCTTGCCCCCAGGCCCTTCAGCTCCCTCGCGTCAGCGCCGATGCTGGCGAGATACCTCGCGAGCCCGTCGGAGTTACCAGACCGTCTGGTGTATATCGCCGAAACATCGCCGTCGAGCAGCCACATCACGTCGAGCAGGTTCAGCCAGACGCAGCAGAATGCCGCCGCGTGGGACGCGAGATGGAGTCGAGCTTCTGGCCAATCGACCTGAGACGAAGAAAACGACGACGTTGGCGACAAATCTCTGGTTTTTCATCCCACCATGGCAAAGACCCCTCCGTGGGAACTTTTGCTCGTGTAAACGGCACGCACCTGCCCGAAAAGCGAATTTTGCATGGGCCGTGTAGTTTCCGAGAGAGCAAGCACCACTCTGGTCGACGAGAGATGAAGGCGCGATAAGGACCTCAAAAAATGGCTCTGAAGGATTCGCAGGGCGGGTATGACGGAATACAATCGCCGGAGACGAGGAATTGACAACACGCGGTTGGAGGGTGACATCCATAACGGCAGGGATCGAGGTGGATCAACCCGCACACAGATATGTACATACCGAGGGTACTGTGTACGATAATGGGGTTAGGGTTGCAGGTCGATCCCCCGCAAAACACTGTGAATGTACATAACACCGCTTTTCTCAATACAGCAGGTCGGCGACCTTCTCCCACTTATAAACGGCTCGGCCCCTCGGCTGTCACATTCTCCCCTGATATTTCTCTCTCGGCTGACTTACAGACGGATCGTGGCGAGAAAGGGGCTCATCTGAATTGCCTCTGCACAGTTTCGACTTGGGTATCATCCATTCGCTTACAAATTCTCCCCGCCGTCCATCCCCCCTGACGCTCTTCACCCCTCACTCACTCGACACAGACTCCTCCGCCATGCCGTCCCTCACCGAGCTCAACGCGCTCTTCTGGGGCCTCGTGGGCCCCTGGCTCTTCCTCGCCCGCGCCTTCTCCTACCTCCCGGGCACCGTTCTCCGCGCCCTCCGCGCCGGCGACCTCCGCACCCTCCTCTCCCCGTCCCGCCTCCAGGACGCCTGGTTCTCCGCCTTCTGGTCCTTCATGGGGCCCCAGATCCGCGAGGGCAACGGGCCCCGCATGGTCGCCCTCCTCGAGGGCCGCATGTCCGCCGGCCACGTCGTCGACGAGCCCGTCCACCAGCCTGTCGGCGGCGTCGTGCTGGAGATCGGGCCCGCCGCGGGCCTGTGGGTGAACGTCTTCTCCTCCAACGACAAGCCCGGCCCCGCGAGCCTCGGAGGCAAGACCGCCGACGGTGTGAGGCGCGTCTACGGCGTGGAGCCCAACGTCGAGGTCCACCCCGCGCTGAGGCAGCGTGTGCGCGAGGCCGGGCTGGAGGATACCTACGAGATCGTCCCCGCGGGCATCGAATCGCTCTCCGACCCGACGGCGTGGGGCGGCAAGATCGAGAAGGGCAGCGTGGACTCTATTGTCTCCATTCTGTGCCTCTGCAGTATCCCCGAGCCCGAGAAGAACATCCCCGAGCTGTATTCCTACCTGAAGAAGGGCGGCAGGTGGTACCTATACGAGCACGTTCAGGTGTCCAGGAACTGGCCTCTTCGTTTTTACCAACGTAAGTACTCAAGGGACATCTCATCGGGATGCAGGAAGCTGATGTTTAAAGGTATCGTGAATCTTGTCTGGCCTCGCGCCTTGAATGGATGCCAGTTGTGCCGGGACACTGGCAAGACGCTCAGATCCGCAGGGCCATGGGAGAAGATTGACCTTGCGCAGCCTCCCGCGGAGCCCTGGTTCCAAATAGTACCGCACATCATCGGTACTCTCACCAAATGAGTGGAATGAAACAGGCGTAGAGAGCATTTCGGTCTTGCCGGTAGACGCACCTTGCCGGCGATGTGCTCTGCTCTGCATTTACAAGGGTTGGATCTGAATCAAAGGGGCGCTTGATCACCAGCGAGAGGCGTTAATCAATGATTTTGTGCATTACTGTAGGGAGCTAGCTATACTGCGTATGCCCTGCCTTGGTCCTCATGTCCCCTCGTCAAGCAGTGCTGCATTACACACCACCCAAAGCAGCCTCAAGCACTTCTCAGAGCGGCCTAGCATATCCCTCCGAAGTACCTCAAATGCTTGCCTTCGCCGGCGGGTCACAGGCTGCAATGAACAGGCCCGGCTCCTTCACCTTTCCGTCCTCCATCTGGACGAATGTTGTCGATCCCGAGCCTTGGGTACCGCTCTTGTCCTTCGACTGTTGATATCCCCAGCCGCCTTTCGCTCTGAGCATCCAGGTCATCTTCCGAGGCTCCGCGTCGCACTTGAAGTGGGCAAGAAGCGTGCATGTGCCAGGCGCAATGCGGTTGAACACGTTGCCCGTCCAAGGAGCTGACGGGTGCGAGTCCTTGGTGAGTTCCAACTCCACTCCGAACTTTTCCATGTCCATGCCAGGCAAGATGTGCATGCAGACTGCAGAGTCGGGCTCTTTGGTACAATCAGGCAAATTGAGCAGAAGTCCGCACCGTTGACCATCGTCGGTCGATGCTTTGCCGCCAGGGAACGATGTCGGAATGTCGAATTCAACCTCCATGGCGAGGGAGGCATTTCCGATGTGGTCCAGGCCGTCTTTACCGATGTCGACGTCGGCGTCAATATGAACGTACCCTCGGGAAATTGAGGATTTGACAACGGGACCCAAAGACAGATGGCAAGTAGGGAAGTTCTTGAGATCGTCCAAGCGATCATCCACTGACCTGCGGCCAATGCTTGGGTTTTTCGTGAGTAAAGGGACCCCAGAGACAGGAGCTGGGACATTCGACCGAAGACTGCGAGTGCCGGCCTTCTCAACGTGGAGCCTGACTACCTTGCAGCCTTCAGGGGTTGCGCCAGCTGGGATCTTTCGCTGGGAGAGGGTGAAAGATGTCGGTGGGTTCTGGCCGGAAATTGCGGGACAGAGAAAGAAGAACTGTGTGTTATCCTGCCACAGAACTGTGGGAGGCTCGTACTGTCCAAGTCGGGTTGCAGGGCGGAGTTCGAAGACATTGTCGCCCGATAAGCCTCGGTAGCACTGGAGATTAGGATTGCCGTCTTTGGAAAAGCAGTTGAGACCCCGCGTGTCGAAGATGGTCTGTTTCGTGTCGTTCCAGCAGAGGTAAGCGCGTTGGAAAGATCCACCCACTCCAAGCGTGCCGATGGTGTTCATGACGACTGGCCCAACATGAGTACCAACGGTGTCGAAGGGAGGAGGGACATCGTAAGCGTTGAGAGTGAAGCAGGTAGAGCTGTCCGGCCCTCCAACGGAAGCGAGGAGGCGGTCGAGCGCCGACAAGGCTGCTTGAGGTGGTGCGGCAAGAACCGCAGTGATTGCCACCGAGACGAGCAACAGGAAGCGAGTGGTGACAGAAGAAATCATGTTGACAATACGACGAATGAAAGAGAATGATGAGAGCCAAGAATCGACGACGACGTTGATAAATGAATGGTGTCTGTGGAATGATGTCTGTGGGAGAGTTGAATCTGGGAGAGGTGCAGGACAGACTTTTAAGGAGGGGATGGAGGGGGTGCCAGAGGATGTCTGGCGGCCTTCCTACCTATCTGGACAGAGGATCTCTCCTCTGGCTCTTTCCTTGTGTCACCAGAAAGCCAAATCAGCTCCTTCCTCTTCAGATAGGTAGAGTGGTATAGAGGTCAGTGACAGAACAGGAACTTCTAAATCACCTGATTGGATGTGGTAGGTGAGAGGGGGTCAAGTTAAAGGTGTAGACAAATTGTCACAAATGTGCCTTTACCAATAAGGAAGATACAAAGAAATACAACAGGGGCAGAGACGGACGCCGTGATGGACGGGGATAGTAACCAACGGACCAACATGGCAAGAGCAGAGGAGACACTACCTACCTTACCTAGATACAATTTGGAAAGAGCAAAGCAGAGTGACTCGCCCGTCTTGTATGAGATACTTACATCCAAGAAGTACCTTCTCTACCTACATACTTGGGTACCAGCTAAGAAGGTAGCCACCAAGAGGAGTCAGAAATACATGCCAACGGGTACACCCCAAGCGAATTGGCCCGCTGGGTACTTCAGGAGTTTCTGTGTTGAGAATGTGTTTGCTTAGGTATATCACAGTACATAAATGCCCATCAAATCATCAGTCATTCTGTCTTTCATAATAATGCTGTATTCTCAATTTGGTTCATGGCTGGTTGCTCCTATGCTGCAGCAATGGGGGACAAGGGTAGTGCTCCCACCTTCGTTGCCTCTTTGTTGAGTTCATCAATCTCAGCTTGCACCAGCGGGATACCCGTCTTTTCTCTTTCCTGCTGAGCAAGCTGCTCAATCTCTCCAGGGAAGTAGATCCGGTCCACTCCTGCCGCCTTGTCTGAGCCAACAACACGCTGATACAGGTAGTCCATCCTCTCGCGGAAGTCGTCCAGGCTCATGAAAAGATCCGGCTTGATGGCCACGAGGAAGTGGCCTACGTCGGCCGGCTTGGAAGGATCATACGGATTCGTTACGTGTCCCGCAAAAGCAGAGCCGGAAAGCACTCCAGAGAAGACGTCCATCATGATGGACAGGGCCGAGCCCTTGGGACCGCCCATCGGCAGCATCACACCCTCCAACGCCGCTGCCGGGTCGTCTGTCGGACGGCCCTCCGAGTCCAGCGCCCAGTCCAGGGGAATCTTTTCTCCGCGCCTCTTGGCCTTGTAGATCTTGCCCCTGGCCGCGACGGAAGGCGCCATGTCCAGGATGAACGGCTTGTCTTTGCCCGGCGCGCCGCACGCGATGGGCGAGACGCCCATGAGCTTGCTCTTGCCGCCCCATACGGGCAGGGCGGGGCTCGAGTTGGTGAAGACCAGGCTCATCATGTCGGCGTCGAGGGCCTGCTGGACGACCCAGGCACTCATGCCGAAGTGGTTCGAGTGCGTGATGCTCGCCATGCCGATGCCGAAGGTCTTGGCGGACTCGATTGCCGCAGCCATGCCCATGCTCGCGGCAACGAAGCCGAACCCATTGTGGCCGTCGACGTGGGCGACGACCGGGGTCACTTGCCGAAGCTCGGGCTCCGCAGCGGCGCTGAGGACGCCCTGGCGGATGCGCTCCATGTACGACGGAATCCGGTTCATGCCGTGGGTGTCTACACCGCGCAGGTCGGCGGCCACGAGACAGCGCGCGACGATGGCGGCGTTCTGAGGGGGCACACCATTGCCTTTGAGGATATCTTCGACGAGACGCCTGGCTTCGGCGGCCGAGACGTGGATCTTCTGGGATTCTGAAGAGTCTGCCATGTCGAAAACTCGGAACACTGTGCTGGAGAAAGAGGTGGGTGGGGTGTCTTTCGAGGGGGGATTATCTGTGGGCTTGAGAATATGAAAATCCTTGGAACGTATTCTGAAAGTATTTTATGGAGAAAGGCTTTCTAGAAAAGAAGATGATGGGACGCTCTCTTTGACGTTCTTGAGAATCTGGTGATGATGGATTCCGGGACACAGTCGTGTTGAGGTCTTTGAACTGTGCGGAAAAAGCCCGAACCCAACAAAGGTTAGCCAGCGGGATTTCCCCGCGCCCCGTGTCTTGGTCTCGACTTCACCTTTTCGTCCCACATCGGACAATTCCCGAGTCTCTTCATCCTCCATCAACCCAATCGAACAACATCGTCTCTGAGACTCGGTCCGCTCCGCAGGTGTCGTGTTATCTGCGCTTCCCCGGAAACATGCCTGATTCGAACCCTTCCCGGCAGTCTGGGCGACCGCCCCGGAGGACGGCCCGGCTGCGATTGGCGTGCGCTCGTTGCCAGAGACGGAAGATCCGTGTAAGTGTGGATTGCGCCCGGTCGATAGGCGTCTTGGATGAAGGCTGATTGGATACCAGTGCGACGGACAGCTGCCGACGTGCAACAACTGCAAGAAGGCGTCTGTCCCTTGCACCGATGGCGAGAGCGTGCGTCTTCGGGACCTGCCGAGAGCGTGAGTTACCTTCTTCCCTCACGGAACAATACCTAGCTCTAATACCCACGCAGTCAGATTTCCAACCTGAAAGAGCGAATCAGATGGCTCGAGGGGATCGTCCGAGAGAGATGTCCCGATGTCGACCTGGCCCAGGGACCACTGGCTGATTTGTCGGACATGGATGTCGACGGCGATGACACCTTTGCACATGAGTCCGTCATGGAAGATGGCAGTGTCCAACCCGAAGAGCACCACCGGCAAGAAGACCTAAATCGTGTGGAAGCTGAGCATCCTACTCCTTCCGAACCTCCGCCCATCCCCCAGCCAGTCCGGCAAGAATCACGTCTGGTGGACCCTTCGGCAAGCAACGCGCTCTCACATGAAATCGGCATGGTATCGCTGGGCAGTGACCAGGACCCCAAGTACATCGGGCCTTCAAGCGGGTACTTCCTGGCTCGTCTGATGCTGACATCCACCCGTCAAGACGATCACGCAGCATGGCCGTCCAAGACCCCGGCAGCCAACGCACCTTTCCCGACTGCGCTGGTAGAGGCAATGCAGGGTCCCATGGCGTTACCGGGTAAGGAGCAGGCGAGACACTTGGCTGAGTTGTACTTTGAGGTTATCAACGTGCAATACCCCATTCTTCACCAGCCCAATTTCATGGCCCTGCTGGATCAGGTCTACGAGAATGGTACGGAAGCCGATCAAGGCCCTGCGGGTGCTTTCCAAGTCTTCATGGTCCTCGCACTGGGAGCCACGGTTCTGTCTCGTCGGACAAGGGCTCGGCTCTCGGGTGAATCGTATTGTTTGTCGGCGTTGCAGTATTTCGATCGCATCAACGTCGAAAATTCCATTCGTGGGTTGCAATGCCTCCTGCTGCTGGCAATCTTTGCTATGCATAGCCCTTGCATGCGTTTAAACATATGGTATCTAAACTACCAGTGCATCGCCGCTGTTCTAGATCTCGGACTTCAGCGAGATATCAACACCAACGCTGGGATTTCCCTGCTAGAGCAGGAGATGAGGACGCGCATCTTCTGGGTTGTCCTCATGTTGGATAGGATGATTGCAACGATGATGGGCCGGCCGATAGGACTGCGCGATGAAGCGTGCGACCTCCGAGTAAGTTGCAAGCACTCTTCTTGATCACTAGCTTTGCTAACTTTCCCAGCTACCTCAAAATATCGATGACGCCGCCTTGCAGACGATCAATGCCCAGCCAGGATTCACACCTACCAGCCGAATGGCCTTTTCGATCCACCTATTCCGCCTGGCCAAACTCAACTCTGAATTCAAGTATGTCGCCAATAGCATTGTTCGCGATACCCCGAGGTATGCCTACCCCGCCATTATCGACATCAACGAGTGGCAGCAAGGAATGCTCCGGCAGTTGGACGAGTGGCACAGCAACATACCTCACGTGCCAGGCTTCGACTACATCCGCATCGTCTGTCAGATCAGGTACTATGGATTGCGGATGCTCTTGTTACGCCCCAGTCCGGCCATACCCAACCCGTCTCCCGAGTCGCTACGCAAGTGTTTCGGCGCTGCATGCGAAAGCATTCGCCTTCTAGACCAGTTGTACAAGCAGAATTTGCTCATGCACGCTTGGAACACCCCTCATTCGGTCATTCTGGGGATCATTACCATGTTGTACTGCATCAAGATGGTTCCCGAGATGGCCAAACAAATCGCCTTGGATGTTTTGATGTCGGACCTCAGCACAGGACTTGGGGTCCTGGCTGCCACTGGAGAACACTGGTCTGGGGCGAAACGCTGCCGAGATATTCTCGACGACATGATCAGAGCTATCGTTCGATGGATCAAAGATCTTTCCAGCCAGTCCGCTGCAGGGGAATCACAGCACCAGCGACGATCTTCCCGGCTTGAGACGATCAATCCTTATGAATCTAGTCTCGGCGGTACAACACCGCGGCTTGGGTTCTCCGAGGCCCTTTCGCATCCCATGCCCGCGGCATCGATGGCGGCTGGCGCAACTGAACCTTTCATGCCGCAAGATCCCTTTGAGTCATTCCTCGCCAGCAATTCTTTCAGCGACCAATTTCAGATGGGCGACCCGTCGAATCTGGACAACATCATGCGTGGCCTATTTGACGACTTCATCCCGACATATCCAACCTTCACTTGAGGGATCATTTAAGCGATTAGTGTACTATCAAGATGTTTCGATACATGAAGTCAGAATTTATTACATTTAACGTCCTACTTATGACGGACCACTAGCCGTCAAGAAATCAAAGTCTGCGCCTCCCTCGGCTTGATTCACTGAGCGCAAATACAAGCCCCGGTAGCCTCTGATGCGCTTCTTGGCCACCCAGGGCGCGTTGCTTCCACCGTTCGCCTCTTCCTGCTCGAGGGCTTGTAACCTCTCGTCTATCCTCCTGCGAATCTCCTCATCCGAGATCTCCACCTTGATTAACCGCTGCTCGGCATCGAAAGTGATGATGTCGCCGTTTCTCACAATGCCCAACACCGACTCTGGGTCGGCTGCCTCGGGCGAAATATGCAGGACAATCGTTCCACCTGCTGTGCCGCTCATCCTGCCATCAGAAAGTCGGAGCATGTCTTGCACGCCTTGCGCGGCAAGCTTTCTTGGGATGGGAATGAGGCCGGCCTCTGGCATGCCGGGGTTGCCAACGGGGCCGATATTCTGAAGGACGAGAACGCTGTCAGGTGTCACGTCCAGGTCGGGGTCGTCGATGCGGAGGGCCATGTCCGCAGAACCGGCGAGTACGACCGCAGGACCAGAGTGTTTTAGCAGATGTCGGTACTTGGAGGCGCTCTGCTTTGTTACCGCACCGCCGGGCGCAATGTTACCGCGGAGCACAGCCAGAGCTGAGGCAGGGAACAACGGCTCGTTGAAGGGCTGCAGACAGTTGACGAGACTGTCCCTCGGCACGGGAATGAACGGCGTGCTCTCCAGCTCCTCCCCCAGGGTCTTGCCCGTCACCGTCATCGCGTTCAGGTGCAAGAGCGGCTTGAGCTCGTGCAGCAGGGCCAGCATGCCCCCGGAGTTGTGGAAGTCCGTCATGTAGTTGTCGCCGCTGGGCTTCAGGTCGACCAGCAGCGGGGTCTTGCGCCCGATCTCGTCAAAGGTGTCGAGCGTGATTGTGCCCGCAACGGCCGGGTGGCGGCCGATAATGGCCATCATGTGCACGACCGCGTTGGTCGAGCCGCCGATGGCCTGCAGCACGGTGATGGCGTTCAGGAAGGACTCGCGGGTGAGCAGGTCCTGCGGCTTGAGCTGCTGCTTGTGCAGGGCCACGGCGAGGCCGCCCGTCTGCTCGGCGATGCGGAGACGAGCGGACGAGACGGCCGGGGCGGTTGCGCCTGCGAAGGGCATCATACCCAGGCCGACGAGGATGCACGCCATTGTCGAGGCGGTGCCCATGACGCCGCAGGTTCCTCCCTGCTACAGTCAGTTCACGAGCGTCGTTCAACAGGTTCTGAAGTACTCACTGTCGGAGCAAGCTCGTCGTTGATGGCCGATATGTCCTCAATGTCAATCTTACCGGCCCTGTAAGCCGCCCAGTTGTTCCGACAGTCTGTACAAGCACCGATTCTCACGCCCTTGTGGCTTCCAGGCATCATCGGGCCCGTGACAAGGTGCAGGATGGGCTTGTTAGCAGAGATGCCGCCCATCAACTGAGCCGGAGTGGTCTTATCGCAGCCTACACTCATCGTCAACGTCACAATCTGCGTATCAAGGAACACGCATCCCACCTCCGATGAGGACCACGGCGTCGCACGGCTGCGCCTTGATCATCTCCTCCGTGTCCATGCTCATCAGGTTCCGCAGGTACATGCTCGTCGGGGTGGCGAAGCTCTCGTGGATGCTGATGGTGGGGAAGTCGATGGCCAGGCCGCCATTGAGCTGGACGCCGCGCTTGACGGCCTCGATGAGCTGCGGCACGTTGGCGTGGCACGGGTTGAAGCTCGAGTACGTGTTGACGATGCCGATGATGGGCCGGGAGAGTGCGTCCTCGCTGTAGCCGAGGGCCTTGATGAAGACTTTCCGCAGGAAGAGCGAGAAGTGGGCGTCGCCGTAGGACGTGAGGCCCTGGCGCATGCCCGAGGAGTTTGGGTCGATCGGGGTCGAGAGGTCGTAGTCGCCCGTGACGGGCTTCTTCTCCTTTTGCGGCGGCGGCTGTTGTGAAGCCATATTGCGGTAGCTACTGTAAGTCGTTGTGAGATGCTATGATATCACTGGACTTGGGACTTTCACGGTGTTGCTTTAAGAAGCTCCCCCAAGCACGCAATGGCGGTCATTACTATTCCTTCTTTTATGGTTGGCCAGCGCAACTTATCCGACTCGGCGAAGGAAAGTGCGGGGACTCCTCCGCATGTCGCGATCGCCCCCCGCCGACGGTAATAGTGCGGCCGTGCGGGTCGGCGCCCGGTCCGTAAGGAGGCGGACTTTCTCCGTCTGGCGGTCATTTACTCCGGGCTACGCTGATGTTTCTTCAAAATGACCCTGATGCGCATTATTATTGTGATCTATCTCATTTACTACAGTTCAAATCGACCTAGGGCTTTGCTCAGAGACTCGTTGGCGCGTTATATCTCGTTTGGTCCAAGTGATTCTTCCCCATCCTCGGAATTCCACCCAAAGACTCCATCTTTTCCGAACCTTTTCCGTCGCGCACCTCACTTACACGCCTCAACCCCCCCACAACCAACCCCCAATGCTCGACCTCAAAGGCAAAGTCGCCCTCGTCATCGGCCTCGGCCAGACGGGCTCGGAAGGCTGGGGCATCGGCGCCGCCTCAGCCGTCGTCCTCGCGCGCCAGGGCGCATCCATCTTCGGCGGCAACCGCACCGTCGCGTCCACGACGAAAACCCGCGAGGCCATCGAGCAGGCCGGCGGAACGTGCGACGTCGTCGCGACGGACGCCACGTCCTCCGCCTCCGTGAAGGCGCTCGTCGACGCCTGCCTCGCCAGGCACGGCCGGATCGACATCCTCCTCGCCAACGTCGGCGGGTCGCAGCCGGGGTGTCCCGCGACCATGGCCGAGGAGACGTGGGACCGGCAGGTGGAGCTGAACCTGAAGAGCGTGTACCTCGCGTGCCATCACGTGCTGCCCGTCATGGAGGCGCAGCCGGGCGGAGGGAGCGTGGTCTGCGTGGCGAGCATCGCGGGGATGCGGCACATCGGCAAGCCGCAGGTGGCGTACAACGCGACGAAAGCCGCGGTGTTGCAGTTCGTGAAAGCTACCGCCGTGATCTACGCCGCGCGGGGCGTGAGGCTGAACGCCGTCGTGCCCGGGTTGATGGACACGCCGTACACGAAGAGCCTTGCGGACCGGTTCCCGACGGAGGGCGGGTACGAGGCGTTCAGGAAGGGGAGGGAGGGGCAGGTGCCGATGGGGAGGATGGGGGACGCGTGGGACGTGGCGAACGCGGTTGCGTTCCTGGCCTCGGAGGAGGCGCGGTATGTGACCGGGCAGAAGATTGTTGTCGACGGGGGGATTACGGGGTCGACTGGGCGGGCATAGAGTAGTGAAGAGAGTGGAATTTGAATGATTTCCTTCAATTAGATGTTTGCTTTGTGGATGTGAGCTTTCTCATATCACGACAATTAGAATACAAGAAGAGACTCTGGTATTCTCTGCCGGAAAGGAGAATTGTCTCACTGGACATACCTACCTAGGTAAAAGGGGAATTCGGGGGTCAATTGCACCGAGAATACGTGGCGTGAAACAGATATCACGAATGAATCAAGCTCACAATCTGGTTGGCATCCAATAATCGTAGTTTCTGTCTTCGGAGAAAATCAAATCTATTCTTGGGTATATCGCATCGCAGAATGTCGACAAGATCAGATCACGACGACCCGTTGACCATCCCCTTGGCAGCAAACTCCCACATGTGCTCGTCCTCCTCGTCGACCTCGAAGTCGAACCTGGTCACGTCCTCCTTGAACGGCCACAGGTACGTGCTAGTGACCCTTTTCATTCATTCAGATCGTCAGCAAATCCACCCCGAGAGCATAGCATCAGAGAAGAGAAGAAATGAAAGAAATCACCTGTGGTGCTCGGCGCTGGCCTGGTACTCCTCGAGCGCCGCGCGGTCCGGGTGGAAGCTGAGCAGCGCAAAGTGGTACCCCTTGCTGCGCTCTATTGGGTCCGTGACGGAGGGCCCGCCGACGACGAGGCGCTGGGCCTTGACGCAGGGAAGCGACTTCAGAGTCTTCAGCTCCCTGACGAAGGTCGCCTTGTGCTCGTCCGTGACGTCCGGGCGGAACTTGAAGAGGACTGCGGGCCCCCGAGTCAGTGTCTTGGTTGTGTCGCGAGGGTTAACGAGCACCGGACGATGTCGAGTTTCTTACCGATGTGTACGATTGTTCTGCCCATTTTGAGAGAGGCTGAGTCGTGTTGGATGGTGAAGAATCGAGAGTCGCGTTGGTTCTATTGGCTTGAGAGAAGGTTGTGTGATGGAAGCCTGTCTGGATGGACTGACTTATCCTATGGCAGACTCAAGACTCAACACACGCATTCAGCAATATCTTAAGTGAAAGAAACAAAGCACTCCAATTATGACTTGGATTTGTCAAAAAAATCCATTTGCCAGTAACGGAGCACCCCCGGTGATTGTTGAGCCATTCAATGCGGGAAATTCCCGTGCCCATTGTTGATTTTGACGGGCTTCGGGAATTGTCCGCGCATGCTCATCTCAAAGCTTGTGTGTGCCCCACCCCCTCGGCATCACAGTGTACGGGGCTCTCCGCTCCCACTTCGCTTCGGCATCCTGGGGAAAGATGCCGGAGGAATTGGATTTGTAAGGTGGACGACAGAAGCCTCCGGCTGCGCCGGTAACTGGAAAGACGCGGGACTCATCCGCCGGCGCGGTTGAGAGAATTGGAAGGCCGATGGCAAGGAGTGAAGGGCGACGAAAGATGCTACATGTTCTGGAATAGCGGAAAGCTCAAGTTCGAACGCCGAAGCTTCCCAAAGCGGAGACTTGTCAAAAATTCACGGCAAGCAAGATCTCGATAACGAGGTAACAGAGGGAGGGAGAGGCTGGTAACGGGACAGCCAAGCCAAATAGGGGCGTTGGATTCTATTCAGACTTTTGGGCACTCACTGTAGGTAGAGGAAGGAGCGGTGAACAACAAGATCTCGAGCACGTGCCTCGGAACGTATTTCATCAAGCCATAGATGCAAAGGTAGCTCAAGCTTCCAAGATGCCTAAGAATCTAACCACCTACCTACAACACCACATCATACCCCAAGTTCTGCAGGATACTGCCTCGTTATTTGCCTCCCGTCTGTAAGCCAACATCGACCGCAGCGAAACCACATCCACTCCCTACGCCACGAAACTTTGACTCCACAAACAGGTTGCTTGAAAAGCTTCTCTGGTAGATCCATCAGCGGAGCGAGTCAGGCAACTAAGCATTTGAGCGACGCCACTCAGCCACAGGCATACGATGTCCAAGGCAGCAAGCAGAATCAGCGAGAAGAATGACATTCATCAGGATTGCGCTGCCTGACAACAAAACTTTGTTGACACAAAGAGAAGATATTTAAAGAGAGTTGAGGCCTAGAAGAAAGACGATGGATCTTCTATCGAAAACCATCGACTGTCGAAATTGTCGTATTTATTGACCGTACCGTCAATTCTGGTACCCAGTGGCTCGACCATATCAACCACCGAATCCGATCCGGACAATGACGGATGGTCCTGCAATCGGCACCATGGACATTCAACTCTCAAGCACCGCCTCTACGGATACCGTCTCCCAGGACCAGGGGCAGGCACCCCGAATGTGGCAGGCACTTCCCACAGAGCTCAAGATCATGATCTTTGACTATGCGCAAATCTGGCCCACCAGCAAGAAAGGGTTGGGCAGCTGGGCCAGCGTCTCTCATGAATGGCGTAGCGTCTTCCTGCCCACGCTCTGGCACACGCTGACCTTCCAGCCCTCGAACCCGAGAGCAGGCTTCCGTGGATTCACAAAGTTCGTCGTCAAGGGCCAGTGCAGACCGCTCATCAAGAGGGTGGTATTGCATGTGAGCCTAGCCACATACGACTGCGACGAGTGCGATAGAGAAGAGTGCAAGACGACGATCAAGGCGAACAATAGGGCATTTGCCGACGATGTCCTGGCGCTCTTTGAGCACCTCTCCAAGTGGCCGGCGCCCGTCTCCCCGACAGATGGCATCATGTTCGAGTTGAGGGTGAGCTCGCCGAGCGATACTCAGCATCTGTTTGCTCCTCTGGAAGAAGAGTGCTGTGCTCGCAGCGAAGACCACAGATACCCATACAGTGATGCTGTGAGGCGCCTGGTAGGCTACCATACGAACATGTACAGCCTCTACAACACCTGTGAAAATCTCAAAAGCCCCTGGGAAACGCGATTCTTCGTGCCGCCCAAAGAGATTTGCATAATCGACGGGTTTTCCGTCAACCAGAGCACTTTCAGGGCTCTCGGTTCCGACACCCTGCGGATCATGCTCGAAGCGATGCCGAACCTCAGACGCGTCAACTACGAGCCCTGGCTGATCCTTCCGTTCACCCGAGAACAAAGACACCGGGACGATGAAAAGACGGCCTTCCTCGCAAACCTGGGGCTGCTCGCCGCGCGCAGAGGGGTGCGTCAGGTGGCCCTGTGGGAGGCCCGCAGCCGGCGTCTGCACGGGGGCGAAAGCTTATCCTCGCCACATTGGGCGCTCACCTCGCGTGCTGTGTCGGCTAGCCTGTATGTCACCAACTTTGCGCTCTCCCACACGTCGGACGCAGGGTCCTTTTTCTCGGAACTCTGCGCCCAGGTCCCCACGATCCCTGCCCAGGGCAGCAACGGGCTGGCGTCCTACTTCATACGGCCGCCTCCTCCTGTCCCGTTCGAGCCGCTCCTCGAGCGATTGGCGCTCACCGCTCACGAGATGAAACAACGTTCGATTGGTTCATACGACCATGAAGACATGGACGATCCAGAATCTCTGCTCGTCAAAGCGGCCCTCGCAGCTGCGTGCCTGCCCCGTCTGAAGATCATGGAGATGTGGACCCCTGGCATCGGCAAAGGGTTCTTCTTCAGGTACCACGTCAAGGAGGAGGAAGGGGAGGCCCGGATCACGGTGGCCTCGACCTTGCACATCGAAAAGAGCCAAAAGGCCTCCGAGGCCTGGAAGACGCTCGTTGCTAAGCGACACCCGGATCTTGCGTTCCACTACGACACGGAGCACATTGATCCCGAGAGTTTGACGGAGCCGTACAGCATTTGCAAGCGTTTGGAACTGTATGACTTGCTTCGAGAGTGTTAAAAAGGCGCAGCGTTGTTCAATCTCTCACGAGTCTCAAGTGGGCCATCAATTCATAGTATTCATAGTAGCGCCCTTCCTCATTTCGTAGGCTCATCAACTCAATAGAATCAATCATGATAGGAATGTCACGTAATGTTGTTACTCGGGTTTATTCTCCTTGCTAGGCTCTGTTGCCTGCCGTCGTTCGGCTCTGTTGCCGTCTCTACCTAGGCTCTGTTGTCATTTGCAGGCTCCATTGCCGTGTCTAGGCTGTGTTGTCGTTTCCGGGCTGTGCTGCCGTCGCTGCTGTGATGCTTTAGTCTTATACAGAGAAACCCTATTAATCTAGTTATAATCTATCTAACTAAACAGGCAGGTAAAGACGCCAAACGTCAACAGTAAAACTTTCTTGAATCAACTCCCGTGAACAGTCAAACAACAAAAATCACGGCCAATATTAACTTAAAAAAATACACGTTTTAATACACAGTGTGTTACTGCCCAAGTAGATTCCGATTTAGAAATGTTCAGCTGTTGAAAGTAGAGAAAGATAAGATGAACTACAAGTGAGAGGCCACACGCCAACTGCAAAGATCACATCCTCCCAGGGTGCCTATATGTTGTGAGGGCAAAAGCTTGATAGACACAAGCTTAAAGGTGGAGGGCGAGGGGGCGCTGCAATCTTAGAGAAGACCAAGAGGCGGAAGGCCTACGGCGCGAACGGGAGTTAAAATTACGGTTGAAATACTTGTGACGAGACACGTGCAAAACGGCCGTCGATTTCTCCTGCGAATCAACCTATCCCTGGCTCGTAACAACATATCTTGTGTCATCAGATGCCCTACAACTACAAGACTGATAGCGGCTCCCCAAATCCAGAGCATTCATCCAGCCACGCAACCTTGCTTGATGTTCACCAACACTCGGAGATGACGGGCACTCCGTCATCGTAGACGTCCTCGTCGTCCGAGTCCAACTCGAAGCCCGTGGTATGGTCGACGCCGGTCACCTCACCACCGCCTTGCCGTTTCGGGCGAAAGATGTGAGAATCGTATTCGTGCTTCAAGGACAGCTTCTCCAAGTGCTTGCACTTCTTGAAGAACGCGAGGGCGTTGGTCTCGAAATCCTCGTTGAGAGGGTGGGTTTCGCGGAGGTCTTCGATCTCGCAGAGGAGAGCGCTATCCATCGCATCCGGATGAGGATGGACCACCGGGACGGTGGTGAGAACGAGGTCCACGATCTTTGGGAACTTGCGGAAGACGGGAACGAGGCTCTGTCATCCAATTGTTTAGTGAGGATTCTCACACCATGTCACGCATTTGAGGGGGTAAAGTAAACCTACCGACACTCTCGTGTAATCCAGCTCGCCATCGACAATGAGCCGAGGAACCGACGGGAAGAGCTCGCAGATCTCCTCGACTTGCTTCTTTTTCCATCCCACTTTGGTGACCTGGAGAGTGTGCAGATTGAGACGTGGAGCAATCGCCTCGATGCCACTCCTCTTCTTGGGCGACGTCTCGAAATGCAGGCTCAGCACCTTCAGGTTCGCGAAAACGTCGGGGATGAAGCCGATGGGGCCTGAAGTTTGCCAGTTCAAGGCCTTGATCGACGGCAGTGTGATCTTCTTATCGAGAAGCTCCTTTCGGAAAGGGGCCACAAGCGACTTTCCGGCGTGGTGGACGACGATGGAAAGCTCCTCAAGGTTGCTCATTTTGCGCAGAACCTGAGCGAGGAGTGCCGGGGCGCCTGGTTGACACGGGCCGCAATTAGGTGTGACGAACCACGGCGGTTGGAGCGGCTCGTCGTGGCAGGTGATGCGGAGAGTCATGAATCTTTTTTTGGGGCCGTCAGTAAGCACGGAGGTTTCAATGAAGGATAGATATATGTAGTGAATGCTGACCGGACAGCGCCGAGAATCGACTCGTTTCCCTCGATGGCCTGAAGGCGAGGCTCGAGCTCGTCCTCGTTCTTCCAGATCAATCCCATGTATTTGAAGACGGTGGGAATGCCTATGGTGCGCATGTACTTGTTGACGCTTGAGAGCTTCTCGCGGGTGTGGTCTTTGCCCCATCTGTCTCGTGACTTCTTGGGCTCACAGTGGCGGAAGATATCAAGAAGAAGCTCCCGGGGAAGGTCGATGAGCTGAACCTTGACATCGGCCGAGGTGTCGCGATTGCCGCCATCGGCAAGGGCCTGATCGGAGGTCATGATGCAAAACGGTTCTGAAAGGGTAAAACGGAAAGGGAGGAAGCGGGGGCAATCGAAAAGGTCTTGCCCCTTGGGTCGGGTGATGCTGAATGCCGAAGGTCCCAGGTAAGTGGGAAATGATGATGGACGGTTGAGGAGGAAGTAGGTGTCGACTTTTCTAGGGATCAAGGAATGAGATTGAGGAAAGTGAGAAGGCGCGGGCGGTGAGGAGGAGAAGCGGCGGGAAGGTACGTCAGTTAAAGGGAGGAGGTGCAGCACTGCAGTGACAGTCATTGAGGAGAACTATCGGGAAGGTGCATTTCAAGTTGAAGGAAGGAACCTATCAGGTTGTGACTTTTGGACGGCATGCTTAAG
Source organism: Colletotrichum brevisporum (assembly GCA_030770045.1). Lineage (NCBI taxonomy): Eukaryota > Fungi > Ascomycota > Sordariomycetes > Glomerellales > Glomerellaceae > Colletotrichum > Colletotrichum brevisporum. The sequence continues at coordinate 1,062,798 of JAUGSI010000005.1, read as the reverse complement.
CGCCCGTCTTCCAACCAACACAGGCAAACAATGATTTGGGCACCTAAGGGGATGCATGGTAAGTGGGTTGTCAGGCAAACAAACATTGCTTTTTGTAAAGAAGCCAAGCATCTCTATTGGGTAGGGTAGCTGTGAAGTTGCATTCTGCAGCATCCCCTCATCTTTGGGAGGGAGAGATCTTGTTCATCTCCATCTCTTCTACCCAGTGCAGCTTGGCTCTCCAACTGTCGGCATCTCTTACTCTCTACTACACAACTAACAACAACGGACAACAATAACAGGCAACCATAGACAACAACCAACGGACAACAACAACGACTAACCAAGAAATAAGCCTATATAGCCCTTGACTTAGGGACGCCTACTTATGTAGTTCTGGCCAGAAGGGGTGTTGGATACCAGAGGAGGGGTAAATAAGATCTCCTTCAATACAAAGGCTGATGCAGAAACAGTACCTAGGTATCTATCTACAGCCAATGCAGGTACCTAGGTAGACAACATGCAAGACATGAAATTAAAGTAGGCGCCTAGCCTGTCTTGGATAAGCCACCTGGCGCAGGGTGAGACTTCCGGTGCCTGGTGTACCTATATTAGGTAGGTGCTAGCTGCTAGCGCTGGTGACTGGTCCGGGAATTGGATGTGTCGCCGTTTGAGGCTCATAGCAAGACCGTTCCAAAACTGCAACCAAGTCCGTCTATCTCCATATCCATCCACCCGATTCATCCATCACGACGTTCCTTCCTCTTTGGGCGCGCACATTCGGTCCTCCTCCATTCGGAAATCGGCGACGGGGGCGGCCATCTTCGGTCCTTTTACCGACGTCTTGACACTTCTCACTGTGTGGTCCTCTCCACAACCTACACCACGCTACTCCGTATTACCTCACTAGTGTAGTGCAACTGGGTCGGACTTACGAGCGGGTTACTGGGGACGCGGGAACGGGACAACAGTAAACTTACAGTTATCAGATGTGGTTTAAATTGTAGGCTTGCGGGCTAATTATCGCCAACACTTGCCGCGTATCTGTGCGACGGGCAAGCGCAGGAGAAGATTAGTGATACCGTCAGCAGCCCTTTGGAAGCTAAATGCTTCCTCACAATTTCGCTTCGCCCCGTTGATCTATGTGAGACCCGTTCGGACTCCATTTTCTGCCTTGGTGGCCAACACAACAGCCTTGGCAATGCTCCAGTATTATTGTCGCCGGTCCCGGTTGGCCCCCCCAAAACCAGAAGGTCAACATGACATGTGCATATCTAATGCATTATTAAGGAGGACGGCAGTGCCTGCTACATGGTAGGGGGTTTGAAGATACTCGAAGAGGAAATGCCGGAGGATTCGCCTAATCTTCGGCTCCGGACCGCGCGGTAAATCGGTACGCGGGGAGTGCGAGAAATGCGAGGAGGGACGGGATACCCGCGTATAAGTAAACCTGAGCCACCGCTAGTCCCCCCCTCGAGAGGCTTTTTTTCCCTCTTGTTCGTCGGTGAGCAACTCATTCCTTTCGCTGCTCTACATTCTCTACCTGACGACGCTCGTTTCTCGTCATGTCGTTCTTTCGCCAGTCCAAGTCCCAGCCCCGGTGGACCGGGCTCGCATCCGCGGCCCTGCTCGCCGTGAGCTCTGTCGCCGACGCCTATGTCATCCCGCGCCAGATCAACTCCTCCGAGCTGCTGACGAGCTACGACTATGTCATCGTCGGAGGTGGTACCGCCGGTCTGACCGTCGCCGACCGTCTGACCGAGGACCCCGAGACCAAGGTCCTCGTCCTCGAGGCCGCCGACTGGGGTAACATGGACAACAACCTCATGGTCTACGTCGCCGGCAGAACCGGCTCCTTCATGGACATCCTGTGGCCCGGTCTGCAGTCCGTCCCCCAGCCCGGCCTGAACGGAAGGACCGGCAACGTCTTCGTCGCCAAGCAGGTTGGCGGTGGGTCCTCCGTCAACGCCATGATGAACATGCGTGGCTCAGCCGAGGACTACGACCGCTGGGCCTCCCTGTTCGGCTCCGAGGCCCAGCAGGGCACCGCCGACTGGAGCTGGGACGGCATCCTGCCCTTCTTCATGAAGGGTCTCCACGGCACCGCGCCCCCGCCCGAGCTCACCGACAACTTCCCCAGTCTCAAGTACGACCCCTCCTACTGGGGCGACTCCTCCGAGATCTACGCCGGATGGCCTCGCTTCTACTACCCGGGAGTGAACCCCCTGGTCGAGGCCTTCAAGGAGGTCGAGGGCGTCGAGTTCCCCCCCGACAGCGGCGCCGGCCAGCCCGGAGTCTTCTGGTTCCCCACCCTCATGGACCCCCGGACCGTCACCCGCTCCTACGCCGGCACCGGCCACTACCTCAACGTCAACGCCACCCGCCCTAACTACCACCTCCTCATCAACACCCAGGCCCGCAGGCTGGTGCTCGACGAGAACCTCGTCGCCACCGGCGTCGAGTTCCCCACTGGCAACAACACCCTGATCACTGTCAGTGCCAAGAAGGAGGTCATCCTGTCCGCCGGCACCATCCACACCCCCCAGCTCCTCCAGCTGAGTGGTATCGGCCCCAAGAACGTCCTCGAGGCCGCCGGCATCGACGTCCGCGTCGACCTTCCCGGTGTCGGTCAGAACTTCCAGGACCACAGCAGTCTGTCTGCCGTGAACATCACTCGTAAGTTAAATGATGACTCGCAGCTTCTTAGACATGTTGAGAGATATCTGACTCGCGCACGCAGTCCACAAGCTGGCTGAGATCCACCCCAACCCGAACGACCTTGTCGAAGGAAACGAGTTCAAGGCCCTGGCCGACGAGCTCTGGGCGGCCAACAAGACCGGTGAGTGTTTACACATTTCCCCATAGTTTCGCCCCACCGTCAATTATGACTGCTCACACCTTCGAACAGGCCCCTACTCCCTCGCCTTCACCAACCTGGCCGGCTGGCTCCCCTTCACCGTCGTCTCCGACAAGGCCGAGGAGCTCGCCGCCAAGCTCGAGCAGCAGGACTTCGCCAGCCTCCTCCAGGAGGGCGCCGACGCCACCGTCGTCGCCGGCTTCGAGGCGCAGATGAAGATCCTCGCCGCCCAGATGCGCTCCAAGGACACCGCCTTCACCCGCTACCAGCTCGTCCCCGCCCACGGCGCCCAGGGCCCCGTCGCCATGCAGTCCTTCAGCCGCGGCACCGTCAACATCGCCGCCGCCGACCCCTGGGGCTCCGAGCCCGTCATCGACTACCGCGTCCTCAGCAACCCCGTCGAGGCCGACTTCTTCGTCGAGTCGATCCGCTTCCTGCGCCGCTACAACTTCGAGACGTCGCTGGCCAAGGAGTTCGACCCCGTCGAGTACGCGCCCGGCCCCGAGGTCGTCTCGGACGAGGACCTCAAGGCCTACATCGCCGACGCCCTGTCGCCCACCGACTACCACCCCGTCGGCACCGCGTCCATGCTGCCGCTCGAGCTCGGCGGCGTCGTCGACCAGACCCTCCGCGTCTACGGCGTCAAGAACCTCCGCGTCGTCGACGCCAGCGTCATGCCCATGGTCCCCAGCGCCAACACCTGCCAGCCCACCTACGCCCTGGCCGAGAAGGCCGCCGAGATCATCAAGCAGGGCGTTTAAGTCGGGCCGACTTCCGGCCGACCGTTGGATGTCTTGGACAATGTCTTGACAACATTATCTTGAATATTTTCTGTATGAGACAAATAAGCTTCACACCCGTATAGACTCTTGATAGAAATGAACAAATCTTGAACTACACACAAGACAAAACACCGCATACCCCCCCCCCCCCCCCCCCCCCCGTGAGACATTCCAGACAAACAACCCCCTAGTCCACCTTCTTCCCCGGCGCCCGGACCATGACAGGCTGCCGATAATCCCTCCCCTCAAAGGTCTGCCACCCGACGACCTCGAACCCGGCCCCGGCGTACAGCCCCCTCCCGGCCTCGCTCGACTCCAGCACCACGGGCGCGCCCTCTTTCTCGCCGCGCTCCACGCCCCAGCCCAGCAGCGCCCTCCCCACGCCGCGCCGCTGCGCCTCGGGGGCCACGCTGAGCCAGGACAGGCGCCAGCGCTCCGCCGGGTAGTGCGCCTCCTGGACCTTGAGCGAGGAGGACTGCACGGCGAGGAAGCCGGGGAGGGAGAGGCCGCCCGTCAGCATGAGGTACGCGATCTCGAGAAAGATGAGCAGCCTAGATACTTCTGTTGTCATGTGTGAGTGGCATGTCTCAGTATCGTCTCTCCACTTCTCTTTGTGAGAAAGGAAAAAAAACAAAAGAAAAAAAGAAAAAAAAGAAAAGGATGGGGTTTCTTTTTACTTTGCCGTAAGGTGTTTCTTGAGTGCCATCTCTGCGAGGCGGCACTCGGCCCGTGACGATGCCACGACGCGAAGCCCACCGCGTCCCCCACGTCGTCGGAAGACGAGCCAGGAGGGAAGGCGGCCAGGACGACGGCCCCGGGCGTCGCGACCTCGTTCCTGAGGATGAGCCGCCATGCTCGTCTGAACAGCGTGGGCGAGGTGCGGTGCTTGGGGCAGAGCATGTCGAAGACGGGGCTCCCGATCCAGCTCCGGGACGCCTGCTCGGCGAGGGGGGCAAGCTGGTCCGGGGAGGTGATCCTCACCAGGCGGAGGGATTCCATTTCGAAGCCCTTTTTTTCTTTTTGTTTCTTTTCTGGAAAAAAAGTAAGCGAAAGGTGGGATGAACCGGTTCTAGCGTAGAGCCTAAAGGAAATGTGGAAATAATGATCAGATGAAGTTGAAGTTGTTTATAGAGTATTTATACGCCGCTGACGTATCGCGCCAAGGAGGCGTAGCAGCTACACACACGCAGAAGAATCTTACGCGGATGCGGATGCGGATGCGAGTGCGGGATGGTCCCTAGAAACTCCGCCGATCTGGTCATGCGCGATGGCTGCTGTGCCGCAGTGATGCTTCTTCTTCTGCACATTTACCCTAGGCAAGCGTTGGTTGGATGAGCATAATTCGTTAGAGAGGTTTATTAGTACACCTGTCCACGCTACTTCGATAGGTATCCAACGGTGGAAGCCCAATCAGATGGCTTGACACTAACTCTCACGGCAGCAGGGGGGACTGGATCGTCGACTGATATCAAAGAAAAGCCGTCTTCTGGTGTCTTGAGAGCGACAGTACTACTTGAGAGCTGTGTGTACGTACCTCCAGATGTCGGGATGATTCTATTGGATTACTTATAGGTAAGGTTGTTAATCGAGCCGTATAGTATACTATAGTATAGGTAAAAATTAATAGATTCCTAAGTTTAGAGATAGGTGCCTACTAGTATAGATATTTAAAACTGGCCCTAGTAGGTTATATAACTCCTAGTAGCCTAGCTTAGCCTTATACTACAAGACTTAGGCTACCCTATAGCTATAGTAACTAATAGTATAGTAACTATTATAATACTAGTACTTTTTACTTTATAGTTTAAGGCTTTAATTAAAAAATAATTATAATTATAAAAAGAGTAGTAATTAACTCTATTTAATAAATTACTATTTTTTATAAAGTTAATAAAAACTCTTAAAATCCCTATAGGTATTAAGCCTTTAAGTTTAATAGGCCTAGGGTAACTAAAGGGTACTTAGGACTTATATTTAGCCTAGCTAAGAATCTAGTATAGTTTTTATATAGTCCTTAGTTTCTTTATTATCCTAAATATCTATATTTCTTCTTTTTTCTATATGTCCCTTAATACTTTTTTTTTATTACTTAGTTTTTTATTTTAATTTTTACTTTATTTTTAAAAATAAAATCTTTAAGAACTTAGTTTAAAGGGTTTTTTATAAATATATTAGTAAAGTTATTATTACTAATAATCTTGTAAATATTATTAATCTTTTATTTTTTATATAATTATTTAAGGGCTATAACATTAATTATTAAGTACTTCTTTTTAGTAGTACTAAGTTTAACGAAGTACTTATAGAGTAAGTATAAGTCTATATATACTATAGTTGGGATTTAGGGAAGTCTTAAGTAGTTAGTTATGATTTTTAAAGTCTTAGTGATTAAAAGAGCTATATTAATACTAGCTACTATACTATAAATCTTTAAAGTAAGTATACTATAGATTATTTATTTATTCTTTATTAAGCTATAATAAATAATATTACTACTAAGTCTAAAAGTATTATTAGTAATTTATTTTTTACTATTAAGGATAATTATAAAGCTAAGCTATAATAAAAGATTTATATTATTAATAAATAATCTATTTATAAAAGTAAAGAGTTTACTAGTTATAAAGTTAAAAGAGATATATATTAAACTGTACTACTAGTTGCTAATTTACTACTAAATTCTTTTATTTAGAGCCTTAATGTTTTTATTTATAGGCTCTTAGTATTAAGTAGTAACTATAAGGTTATACAATACTTTTAGTTAGTAAATTAAAGTAATATATACTTTATAAGTACGTTATTAAACGTATTATACTTTTTAATTATTACTATTAATTATAGTAGTAAGCTTTTTACTTTAGCCTTTTTATTAAAATACTAAATTAGCTCTTTTAACGGATAGAATATTACTATTTATTAGTCTATTAAAAAGAACTAAAAATAAAAGTAAAAAGAGACAAAAGGTAGAATTAAACCTACAGCCCCTAGCTTTAATAAACTAGACTCTAAGCTACTAGGTTAACTACTAATAGTAAAATAAACTACTCTAAATATCTCTTATTAACCCCTCTAGGGTACTTATAGCTAACTACAGTCCTTATAGCTAACTATAGCGCTTATAACTAACTATAGTAAATATAGTTAACTACACATAGATATTAGATTACGTGGCTTAAAGCCGCTAGTATACTACAATATATAGGTGGATTTTAGCGTTTAAGGTGGCCGATAGCTACTCTAGAGTAACAATTTACTAGCTCTAAAGGCCGTAGCTGTATTTAGGGGGTTTAAAGGCCTATAGTACTATTAAGGTAAAAAACGCATTAATAGCCCTTAAAGTATAGCTTTATATATAAATAAATATATATAAAATCTAATAATTAAGAGTCTTATTCTACTACCCCCTTTACTATATATAACTAATTATTTTTAAACTACTTTATTAAATATAAAAATTACTATAACGTCCTTTTAACTCCTTAAAAGACTATTCTTAATAGCCTAGCTACTTAGTACCTATAACTTTATAACTTTTAAGTACTTATAAATACCCTTAACGTATAAAAAGCTTTTAACTTAACCTCTATAAATCTAAAGCCCCTTATTAGTAATACTCCGCTCTAGAAGCCGCACTTTAATAACTACTTAAAGTCTATTACTTACTATAGCTTTAAACTAAAAGCCCTTTATTTTTAAACTATAGAATCTAGAGTAAATAAACTTACTATAAATTCTTTTTTTAAGTACCTCTAAAAAAGAACCTTTTACTTCTATTTAGAGTAATAGACTACTATTATATTAAAATAATAGTTAACTTTTTTAAAAAGGTCCTTAAGTACTATATTAACTCTTTATTCCTATACTATACTATAAAAGTAATATACTAAAAATAAAGAAAGGCTAAAAATACTATTATTTTTTAAATATAGAGTACTATTATTAAAAAATTTAGGATTTAGTACTACTTAAGTACTTTAGGGCTAGTAGTTTAAATTTAAAATATTTATAAATACTTTAGATTTATAAAAAGTATATACTACTAATATACTAACTAGTTATATATTAACTATTTTACTATACTTTATAATAAGTAGTTTATAATAAGAGCTACTATAGTAGAATAGTTTATAATATAGGTTAATAATATATATAAAAGCTATACTATTAAGCTTAAAGTAGTTTATAAAAAAGACCTATAAATTTATAAACTACTTTACTCCTTTAACTACTTACTACTTTAATTTTAAACTAAAAGTTATTATATAATAATAAGTAATAATTAAAATAATTATAGTCTTAATAAGGCCGTTACTAAAATAACTACTATAATTAAATAAATACTAAAGTCTATAGAACGCGGGAAAAGCGTATAAAGCGCCTTTACTATTAATAAAGTAGCTTTTTATAGTCCTTTTAAGTACTTTAGTAACTATAAATATAATAATACTAACTTAAAAAGATTATAAAGTAAAGTTTTATTAGTATCTTTAGTTCTTTTTACTCTATTAGCCCCTTTTTACTTAGTATACTCTATATACTACTACTTTAAAAATTACTTTTATACCTTCTTAAAGCGTGCGTATAACGGGTAAAAGCTACTTAACTACTACTATAAAAAAGCTAAAAAGAACCTTATAAATAATAAATAACTAATTTAGTACGTTAAAAAGATTTAAAACTAGTAACTATATAGTTACTATATAGAGAGTATTAAGTATTTACCTATAGTATTTTAGGCTATTTAATATAAAGGCCTATTACTATATTCCCTTAAAGACTCCTACTTCTTTAACTCTAGTGTATTTATTTATATTTTTAAAAATAAATAATAGTTTAGTAACTTTTAAGTAGTTAGTATAAGTAATTACCTATAAGTTAGCTTTAAGCCCTTTATAATTAAAGAATATAGAGATATAAGTATATATATTATATTAACTAATAGTAAATAATTTAATTTATATTTATATAATATTATATTATATATTTATAGTAACTAACCTTATTTTTTATAACTAACTCTATAAGTATAAGTACTAGTAGGATAAGTACCCTAAGTAGTACTTTATACTATATAAATCTAATTACTTTCTTTTTAGCCTTATTAAGATTATATATAACTAAAGAGTATTAAAGTATAATAAGCTTTTTAATAAAGTACTTATACGCAAAGACTCTACGTAGACTGTTTAGTATATATATACTCTACGCTGTTAAATAAAGTACTTTTAATAAAAATAAAGATTTTTAAAAGGCTTTAAGGAGACGTAGTACTAGCAGCTTAGCTACTCTAGCTCTAAACTACTCTAACGCCTCTTTTTATTAGTTTATAGTATCTAAATCTCTATTACTCTTAAAATAGTGCTTAATAATACCCTTTTAAGTTATAATACCTATAGTATTAATAAAGTAAGGTAAATTATTAACTATAAGCTATAGGAGAGTAACGCGTATGCCCGCTCTAGTAAGTATATTACGTTTAACTTTTACCTATATACTAAGAACTATAGTAGGTTTATATTTATATTAGTATTTACTAACTATATCTTATAGTACGTATAGGATTACTACTTATATAACTATAGTATAAAGATATTTACTAAGGTCTTTAAGAAGTTTATTTTACTTTTAAAGGTTTAATATAATATTAAAATACTTATTTTTAAGTATAATAGTAAGATTAAAAGGTACTACTACTTTATAAATAACCTCTAAAGGCGTAGTAAATGCGTTAAACTATCTGCTTTATATATATAAAATTCAAATAGTAGTACTAAGTATATTAGTACTATAATTAAAACAAAGGCTTAAATAATATAAAAAGGAAGTAAGTTGCTCTATAAAGTATAGCCTAATATCTATAGAGTAGTAACCTATTTTTATAACTATATACCTTAAGTAGCCCTTAGTTAAAAGACTCTATATAAAGCACTCTACTAGTAGCTTTATAGTAATAAAACTATAAAACTAAGTTTTATATATCTAAGATTATATAGTTATAAAGTATATACTCTTATAACTACTATATAGTTTAAAAAAAAGCGCCTTAACTGCCTTTATAGTTATGCCTTTATAGGCTTCTTTATTAGCTATATATTTATAAATTAGTATTAAATATAGAACTCTATAACTATAAAAATCGTTACTACGCGCGATATTATATTTAATAAAAAAGAGTACTATAATAGTAACCTGGATTTACTTACTAATAACTATAATAACCTTAACTTTTAAGCTATTACTAAGTAGGTTTAAAAGAACTTTACTATAGTTAGTAAGACTAACTCTTAAGTATAGCTCTACTTCTCTTTACTTAATAAAAAAAATAATAAAGTATCCTTTTTTATAAACTCCCCTAATAATATTTTTAATAAGCTTAACTTAGGTAATACTACCCTTAATAATAATAAACCCTATAACTATAGATACTCCTCTACTTACTTTAAACTCCTACTTACCCCTTTTAACTTATTTATTTTGTTTTTTTAAGTACTAATTAAAAAAACTAATACTTAGGAAGGTAGATTATAACTAAGTTAGTAAATAAAAACCTTTTTTTTATAAACCCTTATTAATTTATATTTATAACTAAGTCTATAAACTAAGCCGCCTTAGTAGTTTATATACTTTAGTGTAAATAAATGTTTTATAAAGCCGCCTTTTTAGCTAGTACTTTATTATTGTTTTAAAATACTTTATAGTAAAGCTACTTTTAGGTTAACTACTTAGTTACTTATAACCTATTAAAAAGGACCCCTAGTATTTAATATACTATAAAGGCGTTTTAAAATATAGATATTAAATACTTTAATAGTAAGATTTAGCTATAGAGAGGAGTTATAGGTACTTAGATTTTATTAAGTAAGTATAAAGTGCTATACTAACTATAAACTAAAGTTTCTGCTTTTAGTACCCCTTAGTAAAAGCTCTAGTCCCTACTTATATTTTACTTAAAAGTATTAACTTACCCTTATATAATTCTAATATAAGTAGTTAAAGTAAACTATTTATAAAGCTATTATAAAATCGACTTTTAAAAAAAAGTTCTTAAGAGTACTACTAACGGCTTTTAGATTTTTAGATACTATTAGGTATATATATATAAGTTAAATAAGTATAAAAGACTCTTTAAAATCAAAGCACGCTTTATTATATATAGTAACTAGTAGCTAAAAAATAAGTAAAATACCTATACTTTAATACTTACTAGTATATTATTTTAAATACTTATAGCTATTATAAACTACTTTAATTTTAAGCTTTTATAATATAATATAGTAAATATATTTATATAGGTTCTACTTAATAAAGACGGATATATATAAATACCCCTTAGGTATTAAAAGCCTAAGTATATCTTTAAGCTTAATAAAGTACTTTATAGCTTATACTACTCTCTACTCTTTTAGTAATACTATTTAAAAGCTAGCTTAAAAAAGTTTAGACTAGAGTATATAGTAGGTAAGAATTACTATTAAATACACAGCTATATTATCTTTTTTTTTATATAAATAACTACGTTCTATACTTCCCTTCTAAATACTATAAAAAGCCCTTTTACTTATAAAAATACTTTAAAAGTAATACTTTTTTAAAAATAATAAAGATTTATAATAGTTTTTAGGGATTAAAGTTATTTATAACTATACTATAAAGCGCCTTTAACTCTTATAGTTTATTTATATTAATAAAGCTATTAAGTATTTAAAAAAGTAAGGCCTATAAGTAAAGTAACTATATACTTCTTTAATTTAATTACTTAAACTACTTCTTTATAAGGGCTCTACTTTATATATAAATACTAACTATTATTAAAGTAATGTTAGTTTAATTATATATAGTATAATAATAACTCAGCTAAATATAGCCCTTACTACAAGCCGTCTTATATACTTTAACTATAATCCTAGTCCTAAGTACCTTAAAGAGGCTAAATAAATAATTAAATACCTCGCTGTAAGGCGCGCTCTTTACCTTAAATTCAACTATAAAAAAGTAGCTCTAATAATAATTTAGTAATTACTTTAAATACTAATTTTACTAATAATACACTAAACTATAAAAGCTTTTAAGCGTTTATAATTAAGCTTTTTAGTAGCTTTATTAGTTAATAAGCTAATAAATAGAATACTATAACTATATTAATAACTAAAACTAAGCTCTTTACTCTTTTTTAAGTAACTAAAGAGGCTATTTTTATAAGTTATTTAATAACTATACTTTATATTAATCTTTATATAATAATGTTTAGTAATAAAGCTACGTTTATCGCGTTAGTGCTAAGTGTATATATTTAATATAATAACTAATAAACAATCTACTTTATTAATAAAGAAATAGTTTAATTATATATAAAGCTTTATTATATAAATATTTATAACTATTAACTATATTAAAAGGCTTAAAAAGGCTATATTAAAGTTAAATACTAACTTATAGTATAGCTTATAGTAGATAGTTTTATAAAGCTACTTACTAGTACCTACTTTAAACTCTTTTTTAAGTAACTTAATATAGTAAATTAAATAGCTTATTTTTAAATACTCTATAATATAGAGCTTTAAAGTAAGTATTTTAAGGGCCTTAATTCTATTAATAAGAAATAGTTTAAAAAAATCGTAGCTTTTAAGTACTTTAAAAATAATATTACTCTTTTTACTATAAATATAAAGGTTTAATAAGGATAATGGAACTACTTAAAATAAGGACTTTAAAGGGATTATAGCTCTAAAGAAGTAAGCTATATAAAAGTAATTATAGAGTAGTTAGAGTATAGTTAGTACGTAATTTTATTTATAATTAAATCTAATAAGGCCCTTAAAAGACCTTTACTAGAGAAGTATATTAAATTATATAGTTTAAAGCTACTAGTATACTATAATATATAGGTAGATTTTAGTGTTTAAGGTGGCCGATAGCTACTCTAGAGTAACGTTTTGCTGGCTTTAAAGGCCGTAGCTGTATTTAGGGGGTTTAAAGGCCTATAACGCTATTAAGGCGAAAAACGCGTTAATAGCCCTTAAGGTATAGCTTTATATATAGATAAATATACGTAAAATCTAATAATAGAGTCTAGAGCCACTTAACTAAACTATATATAACGTACTAAACCCTAAAAAGACTAGTGCCTTAGAAGCTAGGCCTAAAGGGTAAAGTACTAGGCCTATAAAAGGTAGGGCTCCCCCTAGCCTATATGGGTCTAGACTTTTACTTTTTTAGTAAGTAAGTAATATAATAAAATACTAATATAATACTATTACTACTATAATAATACTTCTACCTCTTTTATTTATATATTATATACTAAATCTATTCCTTTACTAACTCTATTAAGCCTAATATTACTATAGAAGTATTTAGTAATTTTAATACTAACTTTAATACCTTTATACTTATACTTATACTATTAAATATAAAGGGATTATTAGTAGTTAAGAAGAACTTTAGTTTAACTATAAAGTTTACTTTAATAAACTATTTATCCTTTTATTCCAAAATTTTAATAGTTAAAAGTCCTAATATATTATTAGTTTATATTTTAATAATAGTAGACTTATTATTTTTAATTAATAAGATTAGGAAGTATAAGTTATACGTTAATGTAACTATTTTAAGCTTTTTTTAATAGTAGTAATTATACGTTACTTATTAGTATATACTAGCCTTTATAATCCTATAAAGTAGTTTTTTAATAACTATAGTAGTATTATTAACGTATTAGTACTTAATTTATACAGATAAGTATATAAAGATTATATAGTTAAAAGTAGTTTTAGACTATATATAGGTTTATATAATATTTTATAACTAAAGAGTTATTCTATTATAAATTAATAATAGAGTAAAAGTAAAAATAAATTATTAACTTACCTATTAAATTATTAAGGACTATATAAAGATCTTAGTTTTACAATTATTAATATAGCCTGAAATAACTAATTATAATTTTTTATAAAGAGTATCTATTATTTTTTTCTTTAACTTTATTAATAATATAGAACTTAAATACTTATAGTTCTATATATACTTATTTATTAAAAGGGATAATATTAAATATATTATAATTCTATAGTACCAAAATCTCCTACTTTATTAATAGTTAAAACAACTTATTAAGAGTAGTAATTAGCCCTTTATTTTATAACTTAATTATAAAGACAAAGTTAGTCTTTTTTTTAACTAAAATATATACTATAAGTTTCCCTAGAGCTCTTAGCCTTATTATCCTAAAGAGTATTTAAGAGCTTAGAAACTTTAAAATAAACTCCTTTAATATTATTATAAAATAGGTTAATAATTATTAATTTAAATAATTATAAACCCTATAGGAATTAAAGTATATAGGTCTTACTATCTACTAAAATAAAGTAGTATAAACCTTACTACCCACCTTTTTTATACTATATACAAACTATTAATTATAAAAAGAAATTAATAGTTACTATAGTATTAAGACTATTCTATACCCTAAGGGTATTTTAAATTTATTAATTTATATAGTAATAGTAGATTTTCTTTATAACTTTATAAATCGTAACTACTCTTTTAATAATATTAAGAGATAAAGTAAAGTTATTATTTATCTTTAAGTATACTTTAAAAAGAAAAAGAGTTAGTATAAAGCCGTTTAACCCAGTAGTATTATTTATTACTTTCATAGTTACTTAAAAATATATATTATTACCTATCTCTAGAGTTTTATAGTAAAAAATTATAAAAACTCTATATAGTATTATATAATACTATTTAACCTTTTTAATTAAATAATAAACTTTTGTGTTTTTTTAAGTAGTGTTTTATACAGACATTTCTATAAGTTAATCTAAAAAGAATGCATTATAGCTATGTATTATTAAGTAGTATAATAAATAAAAGTATCTAATAGGGTGTATCTAGTAGGTTTAACCCCCTCTAGCTCTACCTTAACGCTTCCACTTACCTACTCTTCCCGTAGTAGTAGACGTGGACGTAGACGTGAATATACTAGTAATAATAACAATACTATTACTAATAGGCGGCAATATCAAAACAAACCTTTACTTATATAAACCTTTAGCTGGATCACAGGCGCCATAACGTACTATAGAGCCTAATAAGTCCTAGTAGCGTTTATAATTAAAGAAAAAGGCACTACTATAAGCAAGGCCTTTATTAATTCCTCCCGTCTTCTACATTCCTAAAAATCCAATAAAATAGTAAAAACTACTATAAATACAAAAGTCCCCTAACTATAGAATACTAAATACTACAACCTAGTTTCTATAGTTAAAAACAATATTAAGTAGCTTAGTAATATAGTTATATAACTTAGTATTAATACTATTAATACACAGTACAGCTAACTAGCTTAACTCTTAAGTACAAAAATTTAAATTACTATTTTTAGCTTTTACCTTTTTTAAACTAGTAGTAATAGAGACTAAATAAAAAACATTAAACTAAACCTATTAACTAATCTAATACTAAATTAAATTTTAAACTTACTATCTTTAAAAAATAACTAATACTACTTTAAGTAAGTAATAAAAGTAGTAATAATAACTATAAATCCCCTAGAATTAAAAAACTAGTACATTTAATAAGGCCTAGTAATATATTAAAATATCTACTAATAAGTATAAAGAAAAGCGGTCTAATTAGGTTAACTAACTATAGTGTAGTAATAGTGTGTTAGTTATAGAGGGATTTAATAGTTAAGGGAAGGGACCGTTTAGTTTAAATTAAATTTAATAAATTTAAAAGGACAGTCTAAAAAAGTATTAGTAGTTTTAACGGCATTAATAGTATAATTAGTAGTCTACTTTAAAATTAATTAAAAACACCTATTACTTTAAATCCATAAAAGCTACATTACAGTAAGTGAATTCAAGTACCGTCTATTGTGACTAACGACAAAAAAGATTAATAAGGTAGGTGGCTGGACAGCTATTTCCTAGAGCACGTGGCCCGTAGGCCATTAGTCACTCTAAAATAATAAACTTTAATTAAAGTATTAATTAGTATAATACTAAATACTTAAGTATTACTATAGAACTCTATAAACCTAAAGTTAGTACTTAAATTTATAATAAAGTTATTTAAGGGACTTTAGTATATATTAATTTAGTTCTTTTTAAACCCTTCTTATATATTTTTAATAAAAACGGACTTTAAAAAATACATAGTATTAAACCCTATTATAGTATTAACTATATAGAGTATAGAACGCCTATTTATATATATAATATTAATAATAACCTTATAATTAAAGTTATAGTTATTATAAAGTATAAATTTAAAACAGAACAGAGTTAATCTATTAAGTTAGTACCTATAGTAAATTTAGTTAAGGACTTTAATTATAAAAATTTTAATAAGGTATCTAACCTTTTTTAGTACATTATAAAACTTTTAAACAAAAGAGTAACTAAACTAGTAATATAAGTACTAAAGTTTAGTATCTATTAAGTAGAAGTATATAAAAAACTCTTTATTATTAAAAAAGAACTATAAATAACCCTATTATTATATAATAGAAATAATAGTAGTGCTTTAATATAACTTACTATAGATATTATTAAAAATAACTTTAAGTTAATCTATATCCCTAAAATAAAATAAAAACGGTATATTTATAGATATTATATAGAACATAATTTTACTAAATAGAGTAGACACTTCAATTAATTCTAGTAAAATAATTAGATTTCTATTTTTAGAAGTAATAATAACCTTACTAGCTACTAATAACTTAATCTTAAGATTTTAAAAAAAAATTCTTTTTAAGGGCAAGGTATTAATTATAGTCCACTATTAAAAAGAAAGCTACTTTAAAGTTAAGTATAATACTATAAAAGATATTTATTAAATAGTAGTTATTATATATGAATATTATTTTAGTGCCTTATACTTTAAACGGGTTAAATTTTATTAGGTAGTAGATAGTAGTATTCTTTATAAAAAAAGTAATAATATAGTAGCTATTAATAAATAGACTTTTAGTAACTACTACAGCAATAGAGTTAGTAGTAGTAACTATAGTATTAAATACTATTATAAAGTATATATAGTTTATATTACTATTATTTTAGCTAGAGATTTCTTTATAGTTTTTAATTACTATTTTAGGCTTAAAAGGAGTATTATAGTACTTAAGGGATAAGTTAGTACCCTTATACTAGACTAAAAACTAGGAATATCCTTTTCTTAAGGTATTTTAAATGTA
The DNA here is from genome assembly GCA_030770045.1 of Colletotrichum brevisporum. NCBI lineage: Eukaryota > Fungi > Ascomycota > Sordariomycetes > Glomerellales > Glomerellaceae > Colletotrichum > Colletotrichum brevisporum. Next base: position 1,045,979 of record JAUGSI010000005.1, on the reverse strand, counting down.
CTTTAAGGCTCTATATTATTTATAAGCCTTATTATACTCTTTTTACTTATGTTTTATTAACTAGTAGCTTTTTTTACTATAAACCTAGTACTTTATAGGGCCCTTATAGAAGGATATAGAGTAGCTATTATTAGTATAGTATTAATTTTAGTCTTAGTAGCTAGACTTACTATTATAAACGCGATTTATACAACTACTACTATATTATTAGTTAATAGGGAATACTTTAATAGGCTCTATAGACTTTATAACAAAGTAGTTAGTACTAAAGTTACTATTCATAAGGCTTATAGTAGACTATAAGTTAGTAATAGTACTATTAGTAGTTTCTTTTAGTTTAAAGAGTATATTTATAATTTATAGGGTATTATAGTAGGTAGTAAGTAATTAAGTATAGAAAGCTTAGTTACTTTAGAAGTAATTATAAAGTATTAATTAGATCTTTATTAATTTTATAATTAATAAATTAAAATACTTAACGTAGGTTTTACTATAGTGTTTTTAAACTTTATTAGTGAGATTAAGTCCTTACTACTTAAATAAGTACTATTAATATATTTATTAAGTTTTAAAGTAATCTTATAGTTACTTAACTATTTTAGTAAAAGGGAGTAGAGTACCCGTATAGAAACGATTATAGTAATATATCTATATTCGATCTTATAGTATAAAGAGAAAAGTAATATATACTTAGTACTAATTAATACTAACTAGTTTATAGTTATATTAAAAGATATAAAGCTTCGTATTAAACAACTTATACTAGTCCCTACTATACTTTATACTATTACTAAGTTTTATAAAGTTAGTTAGTATCTTAAGTATAAGTAGCTTATATATTAGGACTATAGAAGGGACTATAGAGTTAAAAAGTTAAAGTTTAATATGAAGGGATAGTTATTAAGCTAATAATAAGTTACAGAAGTTTCCTATAGGCACTATAATCGTTACTTAATTAGTACGTATGTCTTTTAATAGTACTATAGTATCTTATAAGTTAGTTAATTAGGCTTTAATTATAAGCTATAAAGAGTTTTTAATAAAGCCATAGGAAAAGGACTTAAAGTAAATATTAGTAATACTACTAATAAATTTAAGGCTTTTATAGTTATTTTAAAAGTCATAGTATAGACGTTTAACTTTTATAACTTTATTAGTAGTTTAGAAAGTATAGAACTCTACTATTATAAGTTTATAAAGTATACTATTTATAATATTATTAAAGAGGTTTACTTTAATACTATTATTATAAAAGTAATTTTTAATTTACTAATAGACTTTATAGTGTAGATATTAAAAAGCCTTAAGTGGTTAATAGTTAAAATTAAGTTAAAAGGCTTTTTATAGAGCCTAACCTATAAGCTTATTAGTAGTATACTTATTAATATAGAATATTAGTATTGTGTTGAGCTTTATAGAGGGGACTAATATACTAAAGGCCTTAGGGCTAGAAAGGCCCTAAAGAGATATATTAATATTTACTATAAAGTAGTAAGGGATTATAAGGGATACTTAGGGGTTTTATATACTTCTAGTATTATTAAGCTACTTACTTAAAGTGCCTATAGTAAAGCTATAGCTCTTACTAAAGTACTTATTAAAGGGTATTAGCTCTTAAGTTATAGTAAAAAGTAGTAGCTTAATATACTACTTTTTAAGTAGTTTGTTAGGCTAGTTAGCTTTAAAGGTATAATGAGGACTACTCTTTATAACTTATAAAGATAACTTAGTATTAACTATTATACTAATATTTTTAGTAAATAGTTAGTAGTATAAAATAGTAGTAAGGCCTACTATTAAATTAGGTTTTTAATTAGTTAATAACTTTACTATTCGTTTTAAGTAATAAGAGCTTAATATAACTGTTTTTAAGTAAGGGTTTAATATAGTTAGGAAGGTTATAGTTTTAAAGGGCTATAAAGTAGGGCTAAAACGTTATAGAGTAGATTATAGTGTTCTTTATTACTAGTTATAAAAAGGTAAGGGTTAAATAGGGGATAAGTAATAGATAGTAGTAATAAGGGGTAATAAATAGTAGTTTTAAAGTAATATAGTATTATTTAGTAATATCCTAACTCTATAGTTTTTAAACCTTTTTTATAGGCTTTATAACTTAAAAAACTAAATAGTAAAGCTAACTTATAAGTATAAATTAAATAGTAGAGTTAATTTATAAGTACTATAAAGTTACTAAAAAGTTACTAACTTTAGTAGCTTTCATATTTTAAACTTAACTTATAATAGTTATAATTAACTTATAATAGTTATTTAAATTATTTAAAGAGGAGAGATTAATATTACTAGTAAAAGAGTTATTATAGAACTAGTTTTAATTATATAATAGAGAGAATATATAGTTAATCCTTTATAGTACTAAAAGAAAAAGGAGGATTATTAAAAAAGGCCCTAAGTTATATTTTTAAAGTAGTTTAAAAAAAGGTTATTATAAGTTTACTTTATAGCTTTAATAGTTATACTTTTATATTATAAAAGTTAATAAAAATATCTTTTAAATTAAACGTTTTTTATAGGACTATAAATAGTTTCTTTTTAGTATTTTAATACTTCTTTTAATACTTATAATTAATTAAGGACTAGTTCTTAAAAAGTAAGGTTATTTTTTAAAGTTAAAGGAATTTTAGTATAGTAAATAGTATTATTAGGGGCTAGTTTTTAAAAGTTAAGGTCGTTTACTAAATATTATTTCTTTTAGAAAATAAATCTTTACTAATTTATAGTTTATAATAAAGTAATAATAAATAAGTTAACTACTAATTAGTATTAAATTATTTATAAGTAAAGTTGTTAATTAAGTTATATAGTATACTATAGTATAGGTAAAAATTAATAGATTCCTAAGTTTAGAAATAGGTGCCTACTAGTATAGATATCTAGAGCTGGCCCCGGCGGGTTATATAACCCCCGGTGGCCTAGCTTGGCCTTGCGCTGTAAGGCTTAGGCCACCCTGCAGCCACAGTGGCTGACGGCGTAGTGGCTGTTGCAACAGATTCTTTCCCCCTCGGACGGGTCTCGGCGGGCCGGCCCCGTTTTCCCTCGTACGAGACGGAGCGGAGTTTCGGAGGGCGTGACGGAGGCGGCCTCCGCTGGTTGCGGAGTAGAAAATGCGCGGCCAAGCGACGAGCCTCTAATGTGATTTCCGGGCAGTTTGATGGGATGTTAATTTAATACCTGTCTTTTGCGCCTCCTCATCCACCCTAACTGTCAGTGTCTTCCGAGGCTGCCACGATTGAAAAGTCATTGAGATGAAATCGTGTGCTGGGTAATCGATGGAACCCAAAGACCTGGTCGTCATCTTCTACCTGCCAAAGAGCTACTAGTATTGAGTCCACATCAGTACGTAAGTATTCAAGCAGAACCGAAGCAACCAGTCGAACGAATCGGCTTCACACAACCAAGGCCGAGCCAGACTTCGGCCACATCTACCGTCTCTCGGCGCGCGGTGCCAGGTGGTGCCCCGTAAACAATAATGCCGAATATCTACGACCGCATGCCGGAGGGCAATCCGGGATTTCCGGGACTGTTGAGACGTTTGCTACGTCGTGGTTGACTTGCCGAGTCCACGTCGCATTGACACCCTTGCATCGTGCCAGGGGATCTCATATGTCCCTCCACGGCTGACATGGATGGCAAAGGCGTTTTTTGCTGCCCGGGCTGCCACGCAAACTCTAAAATACTTGATGTCACGCTGCGTGTCTATGAGGGTCCTTGATCTTAAAGTCGTTTATTTCGACGACGGGCCACAGTTGACTGCGCAAGTCAACCGTCAACGTTTCTAATCAGCTGTGTTGCGCGCGGCATGGAGGCTTCTCTCGCCAATCTCGACGGGCATTTGGCCAGACGCGATTTCAAGTGTGTGCATTTGGCAGTGTATCATAGCAGGAATTGAGAATGGCTGTGCGGCTCACGTTCAGCGACAGGATATGTTTGGTTGTGAGTTGTCTTGGCAAGTTAGCATCCAGGCCAGCATGATAGACTTCGGAAAGAGCCTTACCATAACAGTACCAGCATTCAAGTGGCATTATAGATGAAGAACTGGTGGGTAGTGTTATCTCAGCCAAATTGCATTCGGGAGTGTCGAGATAAAAAGAGTCCAGGGGATGCCCAACCTCCAACCAGCCCGCATCGCTGCAAACCGACGGACGCCACGCGGCAACAAGTAGAACACGATCTTATAATCCAACTACAAGTGAAAGTTTAGGCCAGGCGGGAAACGGCTCAGTCGTTGTCATGTGAGGAGCCGGCCAAGTTGTTGGTGGTTGACCACCCAAACTCTTGGCGGCGGAGGAATGTCCTCGGGCGGATGGGCCATCTTTACCCCGACGACCTGCACCGGACGCGGCAAGATCGACGGCGTCCACGCCGCGAGAGCCTTTGGCCGAGTGATTGGCCGCGATCCGAGGGGGAGGGGAATCTCGCCCCGGATGGGCCGGTTGGTTCGCTTCTTTCTCTCACGTGGTGGTGGATCTCCACGATGAGATGCAGATACAAAACGAAGACCTTGCTCAGCTTCGAACGGTTCCACGGAGATACACGTAGCTGGCCTTGCATCTCATTGACACCTCCCATCTGCTCCGAGTTCTTCGAAAGGAGACTGACGACAATGACTGCGCAAGAAGCTGAAGTTCTACCCATCGAGACGGACCGAGGCGCATCCCTCGCAGCCCTCCAGGAGAGAACCGTCCCCTCCCGCCACGACAGCATGTCCTCGTCGCCGACGCCAGAGGACCTCTCCATGGACCGGAGCAGCGAGACGTCCTGGTCGTCGGCCGCCGACGCCGAGGCCCGCGGCTCCGTCCTCGACCTCAAGCTTCCCACCCTCCGGACCCGCCTCGCCGAGCTCTTCGCAGAGAATATCACCGCCAAGATCTGCCGCACCGCGACGATCTGCCTCTCAGAAAGTCCCGACGGATCGTCCGGCCCGACGCCCACCGCGTTCCCCGAGATCGTCCCACAGGCCGGCTCCGCAGCGGGGCGCTACGAGCTCCGCGACCCGGACTTCTGGACCTGCGGCTTCTTCCCGGGCACGCTGTCCGCCCTCCTCGAGCGCAGCGTCAAGCACCCTGAGACGATTTCCCTCCCGAACCTCGCCGCAGCCTCCCTCCGCTCCCACCTCCAAAACCTCTGCGCCACCTGGTCCTCCCCGCTGCACGCCATGGCCAGCAGGACGGACACCCACGACATCGGCTTCATCGTCATGCCCGCCCTCCGGCGCGACTTCGAGCTCACGGGCAGCCCGCGCAGCCTGGCCTCCATCGTCCGCGCGGCCCGCAGCCTCGCGACGCGGTACGTCCCCTCCGCGTCCGCGATCCGCAGCTGGGACTGCCTGCTCAAGAAGGACATCACCGTCGTCGACACGGCCACGAACCTGCTCGTCATCGTCGACAGCCTGTGCAACCTGGACCTGCTCTTCTACGCCGCGCACCACGCGGGCGACGCCTCCCTGGCGGACATCGCGGCGGCCCACGCGCGGACGCTGCTGCGCACGCACCTCCGCCCGGAGCCCGCGGCGCGCACGCGCAGCCGGGACGGCTACGCGGGGACGCTGTACTCGACGTGCCACGTCGCGAACCTCGACCCGGACACGGGGGACCTCAAGTGGCGCCGCACGGCGCAGGGCTACGCCGACGCGTCGACCTGGGCGCGCGGGCAGGCCTGGGCCGTGCTGGGCTACGCGCAGACGTACCGCTGGACGGGCGAGGCCGCGTTCCTCGAGGCGGCGTGCGGCGCGGCGGAGTACTTCCTCTACAGGCTCGACGCGTCGCCGGACTGCGTGGAGGTCCCCGCGTCCGGGGGCGGGACGAAAGGCCGGATGGTGCCGCTGTGGGACTTTGACGCGCCCGTAGGGGATCCCTCGTCGGACCCCCTGAGGGATTCCTCCGCGGGCGTGATCGCCGCGAACGGCATGCTGATCCTCTCGCAAGCCCTGCAGGGCGCGGGGCAACACGGGCTGGCGAGGCGGTTCTACGCGGCGGCGGTGGACATCGTGGCGGATACGCTGGAGCACTCCCTCGCAACCGAGAAGACGCGGTTCGTCGCGAAAGATGGAGGTGTGGACGTCGAGGACGTCGTCCCTGGAAACTCCTTCGACGGGCTCCTCAAGAACGGCACGGCCAACAACAACGAGAACGCGAGGCGGAGGTACGCCAACCATGGGCTGGTGTACGGGGACTACTACCTCGTCGAGTTTGGGAACAGGCTGCTGGAGATGGGTTTGGTATAGGAGCACTCATTCTTTTTGTTACCATTACTTCGCTTCTTGGATATCTGTACATACGTGACTCGGAAGAACATAGAGGAAGAGAAACACTTTTCATCGAGTGGAAATCACCACGCCCCGCCCTCGTACTCGGTCCCGAAGATGCCGTCGTCGAAGCTGATGATCCGGTCCATGTCGACGAACTGCTGGTCGAGCAGCATCTGCGAAATGCTGCTCAGCTCGCCGCTGCCCACGCTGGCCCGGTGGTGGAATACGTTGGCGGCGGCTCCGGGGGGCATCTGCTGCTCAACGCCGTTCATGGGGATGCCGGGCACGAGCAGGGGGTTCTGCGGCAGGCTGTTACTATTCGAGGCGTACTGCTGCTGCGCCACGACGATATTGTTACCCCCCGCGTTCAGATCCTGCCCATTCCCCGTCCCGCACCGTTGTCGTTGTTGTCCGATGCCGCCGTCCGCCGGACCGGGTGGGGCAAACGCCGACGACCCCCCGGAGCCGGTGTGGTCGATCTCCGTCGTGTACCCGAGCACATTGATCTCGAAGCCCGCGTCGTCGCGGCACCGCGCGTGCATCTCCGTCAGCTTGCGGGAGTACTTGCCCGCCAGGTTATCACCCGCCGGCGTCTCCAGGCCGTGCGGCCCGGCCCACCGGCGCGCCATCTCATCCAGAATCCGGACCAGCGACCAAAACTCCGCCCCGAGCTCGCCTCCGCCGCCCCCGGCCCCGCCTGCGGAATCACCACCGCACCGCCACCCGAGAAGCAGCACCCTCGCGGCCGCATACGCACAAAAGGCAAACTGGCTCGAGACAGGCATCGCAGGCGGCGCATGCCTCAGATAATTCTCCGCAATGATCGCAATCTCCACCGCAGCAGCCCGACACGTGTCGACGCTCAACACGCTCGGCAACCTCGCGCGGAACGGCCACCCCGTCTCCGGGAAGGCGATCGGCTGGTGCAGCAGGATCATGGACGCGTTGTGCGTGACGTGCGCGAGCGTCAGGTTGGGGTCCATCCGCGCCGACTGCCGCGCCATGTCGGCCTTCCACTTGCGCGGCAGCAGCATCTTCCAGTGCACCAGCCGCAGGTCGAGCTCCTTGAAGCGCGTGAGCCAGTCGCCCACGTCGCGCTGATCGCGCATGCTGACGCGCTGCTGGAGGAAGTAGCTCGTCACCCGGCTGAGGGACTCGGTCGCCTCGATGCAGTAGGCGAAGGCGCCGACGGTCGACATGTCGACGCTGCTCGCCGCCTGCGCGCCGCCGGGGGAGGTGCCGGCTTCCGAGGGGGTCTGGGTCTCTTCCTCGAGGGTCTGCGTGGTGTTGGGCGCGTAGTGAGAAGGGATGAAGGCGATGGGGTTGCCGATGCGGCCGGCGGCCTTGTCCCAGATGCCGAAGTAGGGCGTGTTGACGCGGTCTTCCTTGCGCCAGAGGACGCCGTCGCAGGGGAGGCGCCGGCGGACGTCGTCCGACGTCAGGCTCGTGTTCCAGCCCATGGTGACGGAGATGAGGCGGTCGAGGTTGAAGACGTTCCAGAACACGCGACGGCGTTCCTCCGCCTCGGTCCAGTCCTCCGCCGGGGGCAGCGAGACGAACGGCTGGGAAAGAGAGGGCCGCTCGGCGTCGTCGTGCTCGACCGTCAGCTGGAGGTACTCGACGGTGCGCGTCAGGGAGCCGACGAGGGACCAGGCCTGGGCTGCCTCGCCGCTGCCAATCTGAAAGAGGTCAACAAGAATGTCTCATGGGTACAGCATGCTGTGGAGACTTGCATCGTTAAAGGCGACGATGATGAGCGCCTGCAGGCTCTCGACGTTGAAGTTCTTCATGGCGTCCGCGACGATCCAGTCCCGGACTTGCGTCCGCTGCTGCAACGACACGAACGCGGCTGAGGCAGAATCCTCGTCGACGACATACCGCGACGCGGAGAGGACCATGGCGTGCAGCACGACCTTCAGAGGCCGTCGCATGGCCGGCTCGGCCAGGCGTCTTCGGAACCTTGCCTCGTGCAGGATGGGGATCCAGGGGTGTACGTGGGAGAAGTACGCCTGGAGCACGCTCTGCAGGAGACCCTCATCCGGCAACGCGGGACCGCCGCTGCTCATCGGAGACAGTGGCTCGTCGTAATCGTTAAGGCGGCGGCGTTTAGTCCGTTGAGCGTGCTCGGCCGCGTCGTCGGAGGCTGGAACCCCATTGCCAGCCGAGCCCGAGCTCTTGGCGTTGAACCTATGCAGCTCCTTGGCAAAGAAGGACATGATGCTGTAGGCATTCTTCTCGAGCTCGGCGTCGCCGCCGAGCGGACTGCTGCGGGTGTGCGAACCGTCCGACGCCGACGGCTGTCGATCGCGCTCCGGCGGGTTAGCTCGCTGCTGCAAAACCCTTCTCCCCAAAGCGTCTGGCACCGATCAGCTGCAGGCTTCCCCCATGCCAAGGGGTAGACGGACCCAATCTCCGATGGAGGTTCTCGATAGCCCCGGCCTTCATCCCCGGCTTGGACCTCTTGGACTCATACACGCAGTCGCTCCCTGCGCACATTACAGACTGAGTCAGCTACGGAAAAAGAAAGCTTGAGGCTTGTCAGAGAGTTACCCACCCGTCTTCCGACATTGCTGGCATGTAGGCACCTCCCGGGAACACCGCAGCTTCCGGCGCCGGCAGCAGTTGCACGCGAGGGCGGCGGCCTCCGAGGCGCCGCCCGAGTCGTCGTGGACCGGGTCGGGGCCCTCATCCTGGTGGCCGAGCTCTGCGCCGTTATCCATGGCCGCGCATTGGTTAGGTAACGTAACGAAGACGCAGATGAGCCGCCCCATCCGCGCAGGATGTAGGGCGGAGGCTGGTGTAGTTATGGTTCCATGGAGAATCACCCGCCACCCGCGCGAGATTCCCCGAAAGGCCGAGCGGCCCCGCAGCGCTTATCCCCCGCATCTGGATCGGCGTGTGGGGTGGAGTTCCGGGGTTTGCGGGGAGATGGAGGTCAAGGAGTACAAAGCCGGCAAGCAATTGAAAATTCGTTCTCTGATTGGGCAAAGCTATCTCGGCCGAGGGGGAACATACAATAAACGACGCTGGGTCTCACCCGTAGAACCTCCACTTGGAGGAGTAGTCCGGGCTCAGGGGCTGGTTGAGGATGAGCGCCCGCAGCAGCTCGATGGGCATCGTGTTCGCCCGCAGGATCTTGTCGTGGAGGTCCTTCTCGCGCATGAGGCCCTTGGATAGCACCTCTTCCCTCAGACCGTGCATCTGGAAAGCTCCCAGCATGTATCCCGCTTGGTATAGGGGCGAGTAGTCGCCGCCAAACGACCTGGTAATCTCGCCCTCCGCGTTGGACCGCTCGTGTCCGACCCAGTCGACGAGGAGGTCGACGCACTCCTGCGGTGTCATCTCGCCCAGGTGATACCTGAGGGAGAAGATGATGCGGGCGCACCGGTGCATCCGCCAGAACAGGGTTCCGATCTTGTCCTCCGGGGAGACGAAGAAGTCGCCCCTGTTCCAGAAGACGAACTCCCAGTACATAGCCCAGCCCTCGACAAAAAATGGCGTGGTGAAGAGCTCGCGGTAGGGGTGGTGCCGCTTGCCCATGAACAGCTGAAGCCGGTGGCCCGGGATGAGCTCGTGGAAGGCCGTCGCGTGGGAGAAATGCGGGTTGTTGCCGCGCATGACCATCATCTTGAGGTCGTGGTCCATGGCCGCCGTCGGGTATGAGACGAGGATCGAAGGCCCGCCGAGGAAGAATGGAGACTCCTTCTGGCGCTCCGCGGAGATCATGAACATGCGCCATGTCTCTCCAGCGATGTCCGGAACGGTGACGAGGTCATGCTTCTTGACGAAGTGCTCGCCCTGTCGCGCGAGCTGGCGGACGAGCTCTGGTTGCTGGCCGGGCTCGACGTACGTGTTCTTGACGTACTCAAGCGCCGCCTCCCAGTCGTCGCCGAACCCGAGTGAGGAGCCGGTCTCTTTATCACTGCGGGACGTACGTTAGTCGCCTGTATAGGCATATAACCGAGACGCGATGTCGGCATCACTTACCCCGATACCAATCCTTCCGGCCGAACGGAGGCTTTGTCAATCGAAATGCTGCGTGACGCCTTCTTCATCTCCCTTTCGCACCAATCGTACTGCTCTTTGGCCAGCTTCAGGAGCTCCTCGGGCGTGTAGGGGATCATTTCCGCTTCAAGCTCGTTGAGCAGCCCGTCTCGCCCGATCGGTTCGACTGCAGCACGGATAGACCCGGGTGGGTTCCTCTCGGCCAGCCTGGCCTCCACGGCCGCCCTGACACCGTAGAGGGCCTCGTCGAACCTCTTCTTGGGCGCCTCGCACCACCATGGGAACAGGGGGTCGTAGGGAGAGTAGAAACCGTAGAGCTCGTCGACGTGGCCACGCAGCTGATCGATCGTGCTGACGGCCCGCGAGAAGGTGGAGTCTGATGCCTTGATCTCGTTGGCCTGTATGGCCTTCGTCGTTTCCAGTACTTGGTTTGTGATGTTGTTGAACGTCATGGCCGTCTGCTTGCTGTCGACAGGCACCATGTGCTGGCGCGCCTCGACCATGTCGATGACGGCCTGGACGAAGGGCAAGACCGGCTTGACCTGCTCATCTCGCTGGCGGTCGAGCTCCAACACTCGAAGATTCTTTCTCAAGTAGTTCCGGAGAAGTAAAAAGTCGACCTTGTCCTCCTGGCCGTAGGTGTCGAACGGGGCCTTGAACAGGTCCTCGAGCTCCTCGGAGTAGTACTTCTTCAAGCGTTTCGATCTCGTGTCTGAAAACTTGATGTTGTAGAATTTGAAGAGGTTCTTTTCATCGGTGGTGACACGTTGAATGCGTTCGGGCATTGACTCAGTCTCGACCACGAGGGCACCGGCATCCTTTGGGGGTTGCCCATCTTGAACGTCGACCCAATCGCCGTCAGGATTGGCCGAGTCGGGCCCGGGCCGCACAGGAAGAGCTTGAGGTGTCATTGTTGGTGATGGCGCGAAGTTGGATTAAGATAGGAGCTATCCGTCGAGTAGTTGAAGGCCAAGACTGCATGACGGCGACAAGATGCGGGGGAGACGAGGTTAAAGACCTGACACGATGACGGTGTCGGGGCCAAGACGCGTACCTTCCCAGACAGGTAGGCTCAGGATCGCGGGGTGGCTTATCGGCGCCGGGAGCGATGCCGGTTCCAGGGACAGGGGCGCTGGCGGTGTTTTGCGCCGAGCCGATAAGGACCACAGCGGGGGAAGTGCGCTGAAACGGAGCACTCCAGCAGCGAGGTCCCTGTATTGTCTGTTCTGTATCATTACCCCATGCTCCTTCTCTCCTCTCCTTACTTATCGCCCACAACCTCCGATCAACACCAAAACTCGGTCGGCTGATCCGACCGAGATAACTGACCTAGGTGAGCGGCAAGATCCCATTCCACACCGCGTTGTTGGCCCGAGATGACGTCGGCCTCGAATTCTCTTCGTCTTTGGGCATTTTCCGATACAAAACAACGCTGATCTGTTTCCGTCACAGCATTCTCGCAAAAGAGATCACCCGCGTCGCGTGCCTACCTCGTCAGGACGATCTGGCGCCATCACGGACCTCATTCCTTCAACCAAACGAGCTCATCAAAAGAAAAATCCGCAATGGCCTTCCGTTAAGATGATGCCTTCCTCCTCGCGAGCCGAGCTGGCCGGTCCGCGATGCCCATCACGTCACGTGCTCAGATCGAGGAGCCTGCGGCATTCAGGGGAAAGACGACGGGCACGAATGCCATGCCATCCAATGTTTGCTCGTTCCGTTTGCGTGCTGCATGCTGGCATTTGCTGCCAGGGAGAAAAAGAAACCGTCAACTCGGCCAATTAAGCAAACGAGAGGCGCTCTAATTTGAAGCTAGAAGGCACCGTCATGCAAGGATCGACATCCCAGCACAGATGCCGGCCGCCGCATCGCCTGTTCTAGGCCGCCAGCGGAATCCCGCCAGGGGCAAGCTGCACGGTACCTTACGGATGCTACACGACACCATGGTGTAGGACCGTCTCTTTGTCTACGATGCAAGTTGTGCTCTGGATGCTGACACATACGAGATTCTGACAAATTGGTCGATGGAACAAAATGCGCCAAAAATAACACCAACCCGTCGAATACGGGATCGATCTGAGACGATTCGGTTCAGCCACATCGTCACCAGAGCCGTTGAGCCGTCCGTGAGACGCCCTGGAGGCTTCCCCTTTCAATGACCGCTAGGACGCTTCCCGAGATGAGGTGGCGTGCGAATCCCGTCGCAGGCCCGCCTAGCGCCGCCTAGGGGGGCCGTTGGACCCGGGGTTGAGGCATGAGACACACGTCGGACGCTTACGGTGCATCCAGCAGACTCCAGATCCTGATACAAAAGAACTTTGGAAGCCGACTCGGGTCTTGGCTTTTCTCTCCTTCTCTTCTCCATCCTCGACTCCAGCATCCAGTTCAAACTACCTGTGACCGCTTATTCCCGGATCAGACATACACATTCGCTTGCAAATCCAACAAGGATAACCACATTCGTTACAACAGTCATCATGTCTTTCAGATATCTCGCCTCCGTCGCCGTCCTGGCCACCGTCGCCCTCGCGAAGACCGACCTCGCCGGTTGCACCTCCTCCGACGGCGTCGTCACCCCCGCCAACGGCGGCACTCCCTACGCCACCCGCATCTACTACGTCCCCGACACCGGCGAGATCTGCGCCGCCCTCGACTGCGGCGGCGGCCGCGCCCCGCCCAAGACCACCGTCCCGGGTTGTGCCGCGTACGAGGGCACCGAGACCTACTCCCCGTCCTTCCTGCCGATCAAGACCAGCGCCGCGGCCGCCGACACCAAGACTACCGTCCCCCAGACCACCCCTGCTCCGGGCAAGACGTCCGTCTCCGCGGCCGCCGAGAGCAGCGGGGCTGTGACCAAGTCTGACGACGGCATCAAGGCCGAGACCGAGACGGGCACGCTCCTGACCGTCACCACCTCTGCCGAGGACGGCGTGGGCGCCACCGGCGTGCCCGCGAACGGCACCCTGGCCACTACCTCGAGAGCAGGCAGCAGGACGACCGGCCGCGGCGACGCTGCTGGCTCTGCCGCCACCGGCGGTGCCACCACCGTCCCCAACGCCGCCGCTACCGCCGGAGCTTCCCAGATGTTTGGCGTTATTGCCGGTGTTGCTTTGGGAGCGGCTGCTCTGCTGTAAGCGGAGAGTCATGGACACGTGGTTGTATTAAAGAGGAAGGGCCTCGCGCTGTCCCCCTTTCAGGGAATGGGTGTCATCTACATCTACAGACAGCACCGTACCTAGTAATCAGATAATCTCAAAACACATGAATCCACACCACCCCAACTATCCCACCCTGCCGCTCGAGAAGAAGTCGGGCACCCGCTCCAGCAGCCTCTGATACTCCTGATCCGCGTTCGTAAACTCCCACCCGCCGTCGAGCCCGCCGCCCCTGCCCTTCTGCAGCCGGAACCCGTACACGTTGGTGAAGCTCCACGGCGCGAGCCCGCTCCCCGCGCGCGGGAAGATCTCGAACGAGACCCAGCACACCGCGCTCTCGCTCGAGACGACCTCCACCCGCGCAGCGGCAGCGGCGCCGGCGCCGGGCCTCCCGCGCTTCGGGCGTATGTCCGTACCCACGCCGCTCGCGTCGTAGAGCCGCAGCTGCTGCAGCACGCCCGGGGCCGGGTCGTCCGGGAGGCGCGTCGCCTGGCCGAGCGTGAAGGCGGTGAAGTTGGTCAGGTAGAAGGACGACAGCGACGCGGCGACCTCGGCGAGCGGGACGGAGGCGTTGCCGCCCTTTTGGGTCGCGAGGGTGTAGGCTGCCACCGTCGCCAGGGCTGCTTCTTTGACGTTGACCATCTGGGGGGATGTTTGCTGGCGTTGGGGTGGTCGCTTCTTTGGTGGGCGTTTTTGTAAGAGAGTGTGGTGTTGTCTAACGCAGGGTGAGCATTCAACGCTAGAAGGCAGGAGGGATCGAGAGCAGGGGAGAGGCTGTGTATTTGGACCCCGCCCTCTGTGTACCCGAACGGTGCGACCCGTTCGCGATGCTAGCGATGGTCGTCGACGTCAAGCGGTCTCGGCGGCTTCTTAGCGTGGGATGCCGGGCGACACAAGCTTTTTGCCAAGGAACGCCGGCCCGCGGGCAAGCTTTCTCTGGTTAATTAGGGGGTCGATTGCGAGATCGACGTTCGAAGAATTGATCTGATCTGTTCGTCGTTATCGCATCTCTCACCTCTCCCAGAGTTTCTTACACTGGTTTCCCGGCATTCTGGGTGTGTCTGGGATGAACGCAGCCGTTTGAGAAGCAAAGTTCTGTGAATGGAGGGGAGTTTGTAGGGAATCAGTAATCATTTTTAGATAGAGTTGGGGGCCTTGAACTTTGAGAGCGATGCAAAGGAGTCGTGAGAAGGATTGCGATGGATATCCGCCCGTTCCGGCGAGTATGAATCCGGCTGTTTCAGCGATCCCAGCTTGTGATGCCGCGGACGTTGTTGCACGAGGACACGCGTCGGCATGGTCGCGCTGGCCGGCGGGCTACACCGGCTTGGGTGGCCGGAGTTGTGGGGCTGCGGCCGGCGGTCTGCCCCGCAGCCCCCGGACATTTCGCCGGTTCGATCATCAGGAAAAGGATCTGGAGGGGCTTTTACTCATTTTCTTTTTTGGCTATCAAGGGAGGTTTCGCCGGTTCGTCGCCTTGGAAATACAGGAGAATAAAAGCTCCAAAAGTCCAACTCAAAGACTAACACTATCCCTCTTTGATTTTGGAGGGATTCGGTATTGCTAGTCGCTAGGTAACACCATAATCCCGAGCGCCAAACAACCACGACATTATCTTTGGTAGGAAGTCATGAACGCCAAGCGATCTTCATCAGTCACCGACTTGACTGCGGAGCGCTTCTCAGATCCATCATGTTGGTCCCGTTCAAGTGCATGCCGCACCCCATCAACGAAATCTCTCGACAAGTCCCAAGAGACTTCACAGGGTCACAGGCACGAACTCCCACCGAGTGATGCCGTGGCTCCTCCTGACCAAGCTGGTCCCATCCCCGGCGACGCAGAGCACCATGAGCACCTGCTGAGACTGCGGCGTCATCAGCTGGTAGCCGCCGTAGGGGTGCTGTCTGGGGGTGAACATCTCGTAGGCCTTCAGGTGGGGCGCCGCGGCGCGGATCTCCTGCTTCCCGTCGTGGCCGATGTAGGTCCCGGACCCGGGGTTCTGGAACCCGAAGAAGCCGTCGCGCTCGACGCAGAACCAGTGGTTGCTGCCGGCCTTGCCGCAGGCGAGCACGTCCTTCATGCTGAGAGCGCCGCCGTCGTCGAGGGTGATTGCCTTGCCCGTGCCCTTTTGCAGGATCATGTACGTCTTGCCGGACCAGGGGACCTCGGAGAGGCGGAGGTTCATGAACGCTTCGGTCGGCGGGGGCGTGTCCGCGGTGCACGTCGCCGACGAGGTGTCGGAGAATACGTCTCGCTGAGCAGCGTCCGTGGCGTGCTCATGCGACTGCAGTTTGTAGGCGTACATTTGAAAGCGCAGGAGAAGACGGCGAGCTCTTCACCAGATGGAGAGCGGCGGAAAGTGAGGGGAAGGGAGGTGACGGAGGGTTTACCATACTGAAAGGGCGTTATGGGTGCATGTCATATGCAGCGGCGAGAAGCTGCCAGAGAGGATGGGATGACTGTCTGGGGGCAGGAAGATAGCATTTAGCAACCAATGCTTGCGCAATCAAGCCAAATTCATTGCCTTGGGCCTCATTTCACTGAAGCTGCTAGGCCATTTCGGCTTACTGCATGATACCTACGAAGGTACCGCAGTGGCTTCCGAGGCCGCAGACAGGGATGATCTACTTGTTGTGGTTAGTTTGACGCCGGAGGCCGACGACCGTCAGGAAGAAAAAGAAGAAAAGAAGAAACAACAAACGGCGAAGACGAGAAAAATCCATGTCCTCGATCATCGGATTCATCCCGTGTTGCTGGCCACCTAGGCATCTCCAAAGGTTCAGCGGATGCTTGGAGGCAAGAAGGAAGTGCCTCCCGTCCGATGACGCTATTGGCCCACTGCAGAAACAAGTGAATCTTCTCGATTTCCGCACAGCGGACCCACTTCCGCGATAAGATAAGGTGGAGTTACCCGCTGCGCGACCGAGAAAAAAAAATCCACCCGCCTTCCCGTGGTCGCGACATTCTCAAAGCTCGACACCTCATCACCAAACGACGACTCCCACCGCCCGCCCGAACCCACGCCAGCCCGACGGCGCAACGTCGCAACGTCGCGAAGCTCCGAACGCCTCTACAGGAATTGACAACGACCGAGCGACGCGATTTCGCCTGGTCGGTACGCCTCAAAACTACGACTTCTATCTCTCATCACCCGCCGCAGCACAATCAAAATGGATCACACTCGCGATCCTTGCCCTTGGGTGATTCTTTCAGGTACGGAAAATATCGTTATATGACGAAGATTCAGCTAACGGGGCAGACTTTGGTGGTGCATATGCGATGGGCTGCATAGGCAAGTAACCGATATTTCTTTAAGCGGGTATCCCTCAAACCGACACCCTCCATCCCGTCACCCTTTGGACAAACATCACGCCAGCTGCCTCGGTCCCATAGACACAGACCAGGCTTCCTAGACCTGACAATGTAACTAACCTGAGCAGGTGGCACGGTCTGGCATGGCATCAAAGGTTTCCGCAACAGTCCTTACGGCGAGCGAAGGATCGGCGCCATCACGGCTATTAAGATGCGCGCCCCCGTTCTCGGCGGCAACTTCGGAGGTGAGTAGGCCCTCCCCCATCCTCACATGAAGTCAGGTCTGACTGGGAAAGTGTGGGGTGGTCTTTTCAGCACATACGACTGCGCGGTAAAGGGTATTAGACAGAAGGAGGACCCGTGGAATGCGGTAGGTGGCCCGGCGTCTCTGTTCCTGCCGAGGGCCTCTGTTGGCTCTAGGCGCATCGCCTGTGGCATACAGAATCTTGTCTGACGGCAGTAGATCATTGCTGGATTCTTCACCGGTGGCTCCCTGGCGATCAGAGGAGGTTACAAGGCTGCCCGAAACGGCGCCATCGGCTGTGCCATCCTGCTTGCGGTTATCGAGGGTGTTGGCATCGGTTTCCAGAAGATGTTTGCTGGGTCTACCAAGTTGGAGGTAAGCAGCGCCCAAGTCTCAGCGCGTCTGGGCACAAAGCATGCTAACAGAATCGTTTCTCAGATGCCTCAACCTCCTCCTCAGGACGGGGCGCTCGCGTAATGCCCCAAGAACCGAACGAACATTCGATACGAAGGGGCAACTGGCCCCCCGTGGCCGTCCACAACACATACGAAACAACATACCGACCCTCTCTACTCTTTCGTCTCGATGACTCCTTCTCCCGAGGAAGCTCAGAGCCCTGTGTTTCGAAAATTTATGTTGACTATCTTTAATCAACAAATCGCACCGGCGGACGCGGAGATGCGTCCCATGTACTTTATCAAATTGCCTTAGTCATCGGAGACTGGGGCAATGGAGGTCGGCAATGGGTGTTGGCCAAGACAACCAATCGTTTTGGGGAACACGCTGATGGCAGATTGATGGGCGGTTTGCCTCTCGAACGTTAGGATTCGAGGGGAAAGCCTGGGTTTCCCCTTTTCGGCACGAGTACTGAATCTGCGTGGATAGATGTTTCCATAATTGTACTGATATCGACTTGCTGACTCCTCGTCTTCGTTCGAATCTTGATCTCATCTTGCGGCTTATCAACATTTCACGAACATCTAGGTATCTAGGTCTACATCTCCCACGTCTCACCACTTCTCCGCGAACGTCCGAGCATCCACGCCCTCCGAAACATCGTCGTGGTAGATCTTCGCATGCGCCTTGCCCTCGTCGTCGATCCACGCCCGGTACATGCCGTTGCAGTTAAAGTCCTGAACGACGCCCGACCGTACGCCAACCACCGACCCGTTCGCGTCCCGCGTGACGGCGATTTCGATGCCGATGATGCCGCCCTCTCCCTCGCCCGTGACGCCCCAGCGGTCCCCTGCGCTCGTCTGCAGCTCGCCCCCAGCGCCGGCCACGAACGATACCGCTTCCTTGCCCGACAGCGGCTTCCACCTCGCCACGGCGCCGACCGTCCGCCCCGCCGCAACGCGCCAGAACGAGTCCCCGTTGCCAGTGCCCGAGACCGCGATCGCGCGGGTCGTACGCAGCGACTTGCCCAGCGACGGCAGGGGGGCGTACACGCCCAAAGAGGGAAGGCAGTCCGCCACGAGGCCGCGCAGGCTATCCGACAGCCCGACCAAGCCGTCAGCTCCCCAGGCACCCTTCGCGAAAGCCGCGGTCGGGTCTCCGTCCTCCTCCCACTCCTCAGCCCAGAACCCGGCCCCGACGGAGGGCGTGTCACCGATGCGCCCGGTCAACTTATTCGTCAGCCCGCCGGTGCTCGTCGCCGCGACCACGACGCCATCCTCGTCCAGCGCGACGGCGCCCACGGTACCCTGCGGCAGAAACTCTTCCCGGCTGAACGTCGCCAGCCCCCGGCCCTTCTTCTCCCTCTCCAGCGCGCTGACGTGCTCGTCCCACCGCTTCTGCGTGAAGAAGTAGCTCGCCTCCACGAGCTCGAGGCCGTACTTCTCCGCCAGCACCTCGGCCGTCGGGCCGTGCAGGAGCGTGTGTCCCTGGGCGGACGGCACGTCGAGCGCCGGCGTCGCCTGCTCCCGGCCCGCCGCGAAAGAGGGGTGGCCGCTGTGGGAGCCCCCGCCGAGGTCGGCCTCGCCGTGCTCGAGCATGGCTTTCGCGAGCAGGATCGGGTTCCTGACGCGCCGGAGCCCGGTGACGCCGACGGCGCGCTTCTTGAAGCCGCGCGAGACCATGACGGAGGCCTCGAGCTCGTTGACGCCGTCGCGCGTGAAGACGGCGCCGTGCCCGCTGTTGAAGAGCGGGTTGTCCTCGAGCGAAGCACCGCGTGCGTCGCCGGTTCAGGTCGCGGCAGGCGCCTGGGACGCGGTCCGTGGTCGTCGGCGTTTGTCCTGCTGACCTGCGGGCGTGCATTAGACTCACGGCGCGTCTTTACTCATTGACTTCGGGTGAGATGGGGGGGGGTATCTGCGTCTCTGTACTGATGATTGTCAGCAGCGCGGCGCGGTACTCGGCGTACTGCGGCGGCGCGAGGTTGGCGGGCTTGATGTTGCCGGCGCCGCCGTGCAGGATGAGGCGGGGCTTGACCTTGACGGCCGCCGGCGATTGATGCTTGTACTCCATCTTCTTCTTCTTTTTTGACAAATATTCTCCGGTGAAATGAGATCTCAACACCTTTCGATGAGTCTTTCTGAGGCTTTTTGTAACGTGTGGTCAGGAGCACTGCGGAGCCGGATACCGATGTTCGTTTTATGGGCTGAGCTGGCTGGAGGGCACTGATAAGATAAGGAGATAAGCCGCGGTCGGTGGGGCAGGCCGGCCGAATCGGGAAGCTCGCCGGCGTTCGTCGGGTAACCGGGTGGCCGAAGTTCGGATCACGTCAACGGCGAGACTGAGAGCGCGATTCATGCCCTGCCCGCCCCATCGCGCTGCGCTCAAACACACTCAATTCGAATCAAACCATGTTCTTTGGCAGACACGACCTGAGTCCGTTATCTGCCTTAACCCCACCCGCAGATTCATAAAGAAACATGCACCGGTGTGAACTATGTACGTTTTGTTTTTGCTGTCTATTCGTCCGTGCTATTACTGCAGTGTTAATTGGACAACAGGAAAGGACGACAAGAAAGCCCGGGATGGACGACAGGGACGATGGAAAGCCACCAGCTTTTCGGCCTTGCGTATTACCGGCTGCAAACCTGGGAGTAGGTTCGCACTTCGTCAGTCATAGGCTCAATAAATACAATCCTTGCTGGGAGCGCGTTATGCGGCTCCAGCGGCATCAACCGTGCTTCAGTGCGCCAGCTTACTCCATGAGTCTCTGAAAGTCGAGGCTTCTGCACGCTTTGCCTGCTCAACCGAGGACATGCCCGGCTTGCCCTCGCGACTTCACCCCCAACACGTATCCCACAACCACCCGCATCAGTGACTCAACCCCTTGGCGCGAGCCTTGTCCACATGCCTCCAGTACCTCCCGGCGCTCCTCTCCCTCATCCGCCGCCCAAACCGCGCCATGCCGAAGATGCTCGCGTTCCAGACGAACCCGATCACGGCGACGATGACGTACGTGTCGCGGTAGCCCATGCGGTCGAGCCAGGGCGTGATGGCGTAGTTGATGGCGAAGCTCATCGTGTTGCGGATGATGACGCACGTGGTGACCATGTCGCCGCTGAGGTGCGGGTACGACGCGATGGCGTAGCCGAGCGAGCCGGCGACGGAGAGCGCGTTGTTCACGGCCAGCGTGAACTGCGACACGACGAGCCACATCCAGTGCACGTGGTAGGCGACGCCGAGGCCGTAGAGGAGCATGCTGAAGGGCACGAGGAGCATCGAGGCGGAGAAGAGCCACAGGGTGTGCTCCGACTCGGAGATGCCGCCGTTGCGGCGCGCGAGGCGGATGGTCAGGAGCTGGCCGACCTTGCCGCAGTAGTAGCCCCTGGAGAAGGGGGGTTAGCTGAGTTGGGAGGTCGACGGTTGGTCTGCTCACCCGACGATGGTGCCCAGGACGCCGCCTGCGTAGGCCGCGGCCACGCCGGCCGTGCTGAAGCCGTACATTGTGGTGTAGACGGTGCCGGCCGTGGCGTTCTGGACGCCGGACCAGACGAGATTGTTCGCTCCGTACATCAGCCTGGAGATGAAGTCAGCACCACGTCCCAGCCATTAAGTCCAGGGACACATACCCTGCGTACACAACCGAGGGGTAGGTGAAGCCACGCATAGCACCAAGAGCGCTGTCGAGGATTCGGTTCGGTCGAGACTTGTCCTTGATGCCCAGCTTCTGGATGTAGGTCTTGCGCGGGTACTCCACCTGCCCCGTCTCGCCGTCGGCGGGTGCTGCTGACGACGTCTCTTGCTTCTCGTTTCCGCTTGCGACCTTTGCTTCTGACTCACTACCGGCCGTGGACTCTGCGACTTGAGCCTCGGATACGACGCCTTCATCTTGGCTGTGCGGTCTGGCGGGCCTGTCGTAGTTGGTCTCCTCCATGAAGAGGAAGCAGTACACCAGGGCGATGCCGTTGAAGATGGCGCACCACCACTGCCGGTAGAGATGTGGATCAGAGAACTGGAACGATGGTTGTTTCCGGGAAAGATTCTTACCAGCGTCCACTTCCAGCCCATGCCCACGTTGATGAAGCCCGAGAGCATCGGGGCGAGCTTGCCCGTCATCGAGAGACCCCATCCGTACAAGGCGAGATACTTTGGGCGTTGGTGGGCGAACCACTATAATACAGTTAGCCTGAAGACTTGCAACTCTTGATGCAGAGAGTTGCTTCTTACAATGTCCGTGATCGAGATCTCACAGAGCGACTCCACCGGGGCGCCGAAGAGGCCGAGAAGGATACGGCTTGCCAGGTACGTGTGCTTCGTGGTGCACATCGGGGCGGTGGCAAGAATGACCTACAGCCACTCAGTTCAGCACACCGAACTCGGCTTTCTGCGTGTATCTGGGTGCATCAAGCTTACGATGTTGGCCACCAGCGACGCCAGGTAGGCAGGCCGCTTACCGTACTGCAGAGCAAGCGGCTGCCATATGATGCATCCCCAGCCGTAGAACAGGAACTTTCAAACCGCACATCAGCGCTATTCTCGAATAACACGAAACTCGACTCGCATCAAGCTCACCATGATCCCCGTTCCGTTGTTGATGTCCGTCAGGGACAGGCCCGTGGCCTGCCGGATCGGGGTGACGACCGAGTACACGGCGCTGCTCGGGATGGCGATCATGATGGTGTACACGACGACGCACGACGTCGCCAGCAGCTTCCTGCGTCTCGTCCAGTTGAGCGGGTCCTCCGGGTCCTCGCACGGCCGCGGGATGAGGATGATGTCCTTCTCGTCGGCGGCGTGGGCGTGCTGCCCGGCCACGGAGCCGTCGACGTCGACGAGCCGCGTGGTGCCCGGGGGCAGATCATCTGCGGGCTTGGTGTGTTCCCCGTGGGCCATTTGTTCTTTTCTCACGGGTAGCTTTTGATGGTGTTTCGGTGATGAAAGGCAGACGCCGGGGTGAAGACGGACAGAGATATTTCCTTCGTGTCTCGAGATGTCCTATCTCCGCTTCTTATGAGGGTTGGAATACCTCGACCTGCAAAGTGACGACTGGCGGATAGCTGACCGATTCGGCCCTCGTTTATCAACCTGAATGAGCTATCTCGAGGCTGTGATAAGCTGCAGCTGGATACTGCGACTCTGGGAGGCCTGCGATGCGGGGGAGGAGGAGCAGACGAGGCCCGATAAGAAGCCCTGATCCGAGGTCCAGGAATTCTCGAGATATCAATGCATCGGATCTTCCCCGACCGTCCTCGCCCCCGCCCCCATGGTTCGTTGAGGGGCTATCCGACGAGATATGCTTCTTTCGGGGATCCGGGTATCTTCATCCTGTAAGATTCCCTGTTTCTGTCGCTGGGGGGGACGCGGGCAAAGCGGGGCCCCCAGACAAGCAACGAGCAACTGCGTGGGATGATCGATTGCGCGGGGATGTGGACCGGCATCTGGCACCCGACAGAAGAAAGGTGAAAGAGATAGGCAGGATCCACATATGATGGGCAGCCGAAGTTATAGATAGTTAACGTAGATAATGCAGGCACCATATGTGTTTGAAGGGGTGAGATTGGTGTGTTTTGGTAGCTGACGAACCTCCAAACTTAACCACTACAACGATAAACCACAAACGATGGACAACGGCAATGAAGGACGGCATGGATGAAGGACAACAGCGATGAAGGAGAGCACCGATGGAAAGAAAGGGGCGATGAAGGACGATTGGTAACCTTGATTGAAACAAATCCCAAATAAAACGTAGATGGAAACTTGACGAGGCCTGATCTTGATGTTGGGATACCCGAAAGGCTTTCAATATCTAACCCCTAGGGATTGCTTTGAGTTATTACAGACTCCCCCTCGGCCACGACGCTCTCCGGCGAGATCCCGGCGTGTGTGACAAAAGTAGTGTACTCTGGGTTCTCCGCCGACAACGTTCCAAACGTCAGCAGGATCCATCTCATGATGCAAATGTCGTTGTCGATGTCGTCGAACCGCCAGTCGGGGGGGATCCATCCTTTGAACGGATCCAGCCGGTGCCAGCTGAACCGCCAGATCGGGTGCGGTTTGGTCGGGAAGTGCTCCCACAGCCTGGCGGGCTGCGTCCGCAGGTGGTCGACGATCGCCCGTCCGTAGTCCACCAGCACGGCCCGCGGCTCCCTCAGCCGGTGCCCTTGCTCGTCCCGCATCGTTATGATCACGTTCTTCGGGTGCAGGTCGCAGTGGTCCAGGCCGAGCCACTCCTGCGTGACGGTGCCGTCCATGAGCTGCTTGATGATCTCCATGCGCTGTTCCTCGTCGGTGCCGAAGCTCGCCGGCGTCCAGCTGTCCTGGTACAGCTTGACGGTCTCTTCAATAGGGCACAGGGGATGGAAGAGGGTATCCAGGCGGACCCCGTCGACGAACTCGGTCGCGAGGACGGCGACGTGGCGCGACCGGCCCTTGAACGCCGGGCTGCCGCTCTTGGCCTGGACGGTCCACCCCCCGTAGAACTCCGGCGCGATGTCGGGCACCCCGGTGCGGCCGCACTCGTAGAGGAAGTGGTACGCCCCGAACTCGTCGCTAAAGGCCCCGTCGGCGCGGGCCGTGACCTTCATCGCGCGCTGCGCGAAGTCGACGGTCTCGCGCCAGAACAGCGCGTCGAAGATCTTCAGGAAGAGGAGCTGCCCCCTCCTCGGGAGCTCCTGCTCCTGTATCCAACGGGACGCGGACGGCGCGGCGACGACGCGGCACAGCACCTTCTGCGGGCCCGACTCGTAGCCGTCATACCTGCGGGAGCTCCCGCCGCCGCGGCCGCCGATCGGCCGGATGATCTCGACCTCCATCCGGGCCCTCTCGTCGCGCCGGTTGCCATCGTCGAGGTTCCGGGGCGCGTTCCGCGGGTGGAACACCAGCCGGGTGAGCGAGAACGCCCTCTCCTCCTCGGACGGCATCACGTCCTCCCCCGCCAGGCCCTCCGGGATCGGATACATGTGCGAGCCGTAGGGAGGGAGCGGCTTGTGCGGGATGAGGCGGAGGCGGCGGCCTTCGGAGTACAGCCGCTCGTGGTCCTGCAAGATGCCTCCGTCCTCGGCGAGGAGAACATCTGCGTTTCGGGGAGAGGTGGAGGCCATGCTGGAGTTCGAAGGGCGTCGAAAGAAACGTCTGCTTGAGTGTTTCTCAAGTCAGCTGTCGGTGAATCAGAGGTGGTAGCTTAGCGTCGCCGTCCGGTGTAGGTGGTTGAGCAGGTTACGACGTAGGTGGTCGACGAGGGGCAGTTCTCGCTTGTTGCTCGTCGTAGTCGCGTGTGTGCTCTCAAGTATGAGAATGCATAGCACTTGCAGGCGTGTCCAGGTGGAGGCGTCAAAGGCGGGAGGCTAATGCCCAATGAGAATATACGAACACTGGACGGCGGCTGTGTTCTTATATGGACTGTGAAGTCCAAAAAGCTTCTGGTAGTTTCGCGGTACCTAGAAATAGAAGTGCTTTGGCCTATGCGGGCGTGGCCGTTGCCTTTTTTCTCTGGTAAGTCGACTCACTTTGACTGGCCAGGCTGCAGCAGCGCCTCCAGATCGTGTTCTTTGAGTTAGAGTTGAGGCATCTTCCCGCCTCATTTCAACCCTTTTGAAAACTTTGAAAGACCGATTGGCTGGAGGAGGATTGTGTTGACTACCAGCTCTTTCCAGAACTCAGGCCTCGTGCATCTTCTCTTTAACCCGTCTCTGTGTCCTTGATCTCTGTCGTCCGTTGTCACTATTGTCCTTCATCTCCACTGTTTTGTGACCATCGCCCCCAGTCATCGTCGTCCGTCTTTCATTACCTACATACTGATGAATAGTAAAAGCCGTAAGGACGATCCCTGAATACTGCCCACCAAATTGATTGATGATGCTATCGTTTGAGTGTCCTCTCCTACTAAAGTCGAAGATGATTAGTTCTTCCACCTCATCCGAATTCCGGAATGGACAGCAAACGTGTGCAGACATCTCCTTGACGAGGGGTTGAATCTCTTGTATTAACATAACTAGAGTGGTTGATTCCGGGCATCAGCCGCGGAATTGTCGGAGGTTGGTCACATCTTAGTGTTGCCCAAGTCAACTCCCCAACGACATTTTCAAGAGTTGTCTCCATCTGTCAAGAACAAAAGCTAAAAAAGACAGGGCCAAACATCGCTGAAATTCTTTTGCTTTTTTCAAGGGTATCGATACCGTCTATGCTTGAATCTACAAGCCCCCAATCCATAATGTACCTATGCCACATGTTGCAGCCCCCTCAAACGCCCTAACAAGTTTTAAACAAGAAAAAAGGTAGCGCCAGGTCTTTTATCACAACCGCGCAAAGACGGACCCGATAATCTCCCTGCTCTTCAGCAGGTTCAGCACCCTCAGCCTCTCGTTGTCCAGGTGCCCGCCGTCGCTCGACTGGCCGCAGGGCAGGTGAGCCGCCGGCGCACCAAACTCCTTCTCCAGGAAGCGGATGGCGGGGATGGAGCCGCCCTCACGGATGTACAGCGGCTTCTTGGGCCGCTGCTCCTTCGTCTTGTTCTTTTCCCTCTCTGTGGATGAGCTGCCGTTGCTGTTGCCATTGGCGGCCCGAGCCTCGAATACATCGCCCCACGCGGTGACGATGGCCTCCTCCAGCGCCTGGAAGATCTCGTTGCCCGGGTCGCCCAGCCACGGCTCCGCCTTGTTGTCGATTTTGATGGAGAGCGAGTTCTTACTCTCGAGCACCCCGAACTCGGCCTCGAGGTATGACTGTAGCGACGCGATAACGTCATTGACCTCCTGCCCAGGCACCAGGCGCAAACTGATGTTGGCGCTGGCGTGGCTACTGACGAGACTACCGTCGGGGCCAGAGACCTTATATCTGTGGATGGTTAAGTTGGGCTCCCGCCAGCGGGCCATTAGTGCCGCCTTGAGCTTGCTCGCGGGACCACGTTCCGGGTCGCGCCGCATGATGGTCGAGGCGATCTCGTCGTAGCGCGTCTCCTCCTCGTCCGTGACGGGGAGAATGGCGTCGTAGAAACCGGGGATGAGAACCTTGTTCCCGGGGCCCTTGAGCCTCGAGAGGGTCGAAGTCAGGTCGGAGAGGGGCTCGTTATTCATGTACGAGCCGTCGACACCGGAGTGTAGGTCGGGGAGGTGCGAGTCGACGCAGACGGTGGCGTGGAGCACGCCGCGCAGGCCGTAGGTGAGGCAGGGAACCTCGTCGTCGAGCCAGTAACTGTTGGCCAGCAGAATATAGTCGACGTCGCCGATGAGGTCCTTGTTCTTGCGGACGATCTCCCGGAAACCGCGCGAGGCTGACTCCTCCTCGCCCTCGATCAGAAAGATGATATCGTTTCCGAGCTTCTTCGCCTGCAGCAGGTCCGTGACGGCGAACAGGGCGGCCATGATGGGGCCCTTGTTGTCGCTCACACCTCGGCCATGGAGATAGCCGTTGATGCCCTTCATCTGGAACGGGTCGGTCTGCCACTTGCCCTTCTTCGTGTCCGCCGGGACGACGTCGTAGTGTCCGTAAAACAGAATCCGCTTGCGCTTCTCCGCGGGCTCCAAGTTGCCGCTAAACTTGGCCAGGACTACCGGGTTGTGCGGGCTGCTCTCCGTGCTCAGCATCTCGACGTGGCCGCCCAGCCGCTTGAAGAGGGAACCGAGGAACGTGGCGCCTCTTCGGCAGTCTTCTGCGAACTCGGGGCGCGATGAAACCGTGCGGTACGAGACGAACTCGCCGAGCGACTTGATCATGACGTCGTCCGCCTCGTCCACCTCCTGATGCTGCTCATACGACGAGCAGTCAATGTTCCAGATGGCTACGTCGTTGTCGTTGGCGCCCGTGATGTAGTATTGTCTGTTGTTGTAGGACGTGACCGCGGAGGCCAGCACCTTGCCCTCGTGGGCCTTCCAGCGAGCTATGCACTGGTACTTTTGGCTGATGTTGGCCGTCTGCGTATCTTGGTATTTTCCGTAGTGGACAGTGGTGTGTTTCTGCCATTCGTTAGTAGGCAAACACGGGACTAAAGAGGGCAGTTGAACGTACACTCGCTGATCCTGACCTCGAGGCACTGAGGAGGTACCCCCAGCCCATCTGCAGGGTCATGACGTCTCCCTTGTGGCCCTTGATAACCCTCAGCTTCGACTTGGTGTCCAGATCCCACAGCTCAATGATGCCTTGCAGTTTTCCGGCATAGAGAAAAGACCCGTCAATGGCCAGCGACATGACCGACTCGGCGTCGTCACAGCCGAGCGACATGAGCTCCTGCAGGCCCGGCTCGCGGTCGCTCTGCGCCGCCTGGGTGTCCCCCTCCGCGCCGAGCTTCCACAGCTTGATGGTGCCGTCGCCGCCGCCCGAGATGAGCACCTCCTCGTCGGGCTCGATCAGCACCGTCGGCCCCTTGGCCATCAGCATCGAGTACACGTAGCCGAAGTGGGCGAACATCTGCAGGGCGCCCGGGTGGATCTCGACGACGGTCTCGGACCTGGGGATCAGCGACCAGCGCTCGTCGTTCCTCCGCGGGGTCGACGAGCCGCCGCCGACGGCGCGCGAGTCGAAGAAGCGGTGGTTCCGGCGGTCGGGGTGCTGGGACGAGTCGTGGGGCACGCGGTGGCTCGGGTCGGCCAGGCTGACCCACTGGATCGAGGTGTTCTGGGCGCCGAGGTAGACGGTGTCGTGCTTCGCGCTGTAGGCGACGGAGAAGATGTCGCCGACGTCGTAGGTGCTGTAGATCTCGTAGAGACGGCGCATGGTCTTGGGGCACCAGACGTTGATCAGAGGGTCGCCGGCACTCGAGAAGAGCTTGGAGCCGTCGGGGGAGAGGAAGAGGCTCAGGACGCTGCGCTTGTGGGCTTGGACGATGCGCTCGCGGTGGAATGTGGCCAGCGACCAGACGACGATCTCGCCATCCTGGGTGCCGGCGTATATGTGCTCGTGGTCGGCAGAAACGGCGAGACAGAGGACGGAGCTGTCATGTCGGAGGTTGTGCAGCAGCTCCGGGGCGACCTGAGGGCAATCGTCGGCGTCGCTAAGGTTCGTTGAGAGGTCGGATGCCTCGACGGCGGAGGGCATCGTGTCTTCTGTTCGAGGGGGGGGGGGGGTTTCGGTCGTCAGCGATGGTGTCTGTCTTTCCGGACCGAACAGAGAGGGGAGAAGGAGTCGGGTCGGGTGTTTGCTCGTTCGGGTTTGGTCGAGAGACAGTTGAGAGACACGATGGACGGGAAAGAATTCTAGCTGGCGTGATCGGGGGTTGTGACGCATTGCCCCGATAGAGTGGAGGGGACATTGGAGAGGAAGGTACCCTGAAGTGTTCCTCCCTCCCGTCTGGTGGGACTTTTTGGCCACAGCTGCGGTATCGCAACGAAATTGGCGAATGACGGAATCCGCTAAGGGGTTCAACGCCCAACGTCCTAGCGTGGATCCCCCGGAATAGCGGTACCTACATACCACCTAGGTAGTACCTACTACACCAGACTTCTGGGTTAGGGGTGGTGGCCGGTGGCCCGGGTGGAGCGCGCCTGCAGCAGTTCGCTCTGAAGCTCTAGCTCCCGCTGCTGCCAGTGGAGGCCCACTGCTGTCGGCTGTCTGTTTTCAGGGGCTTCCCCAGAGTGACCGCTGAGGTCCATAGGTACCTGCTTGAGGGTCTCGTGACATGACTGGATTTTCCCTCTGGACCCATTGTCTGGTTTGACCAAAGCATCGACAAAGAGAATGAAATTTGAAGAAATCAAATGCTCACCATCTTCGTACTCGTCAGACTCCTCGGATGAGAGCGACAGCTCGACCAGCTCCTCGGCGATCTTGCGGCACCCCTCGCAGTCGTCCTCGCCGGGGGCGTGTCCCGCCGACTCGTGAACCAAGGCCATCTGCTTCGACTTTCTTCCCGTCCTCGTAGCGGTCGTTTTCCAGTCGTCAGATCGTGTTGTCGACGTGTGGGCTCCTCTTCGAGATGCGCTACCCATTCTCGGATTATCGTCCCCAGCTCCAGGTGGGGAGGAGCTGGCTGTCTTTATTTGTACGGCGGATGCGGACGCTCTGTCTCCCTCACCGCTTCATGACGCAACATCGGAGTGGATGGTATCATGCGCCAGGGGCCGTCAAAAAGAAAAGACACGGGAAGGGAAAACACGCCCAGGTCAGGTATGATTGAAGTAAAAAAACGGGATTAGGAGGGAGGCGTTTGGGCTTTAAGGGACAGACGCCAACGAACGGAACGCAGGGCCGAAATCGGGCGTACCCGTATCGATGTGGGAGTAAAGTATCTGGACGCCCGCATTGGGTATCTCGGCCGCCAAACGCCGTCTCTCGCGCTCGTCTGTTGGACAAGCTGCTATGTCCGTACCCTGTTCTCGATCCTTCCCAGCCAGTGGTCCATCCTACGGGGACCCCCGGATGAGACAGGCTCGGGACGCTCACCGGGTGCTCCAAGACACGGTCACACGCGTAGGCACACGAGGAAGGCCTCAAGAGCCGCCTGGGCGTGGGTGCGTGGCTGGCTCACCGCAAGATAGTAGTGGTGGTTGTTCCTCTCGGAGCTGGCCTGCAGCGCCCAGCGCGCAATTCCCCCCGATCCAGGGTGCGTATGGTGATCTTCCGGGACTGCCCTATTGGAGGAAACCACGAATTATTCGCGGGGAATGGCGAATGGGGAACCGAATGATAGCCTGTTGGACAAGGGAATAGGTCCAGCCGCATCACCGGGGTGGTGGTGCTGCTGTCGGTGAGCCGACCACCTGTTTTCGTTCCCCGATAAGACGAATGGTCGCCGTCCAGCATCCTTGGCTCCAGACGCTCTCAGCTGTTCCGCTTTTCAGCTCTCACATCAGCTGACCAGAAGTTGTGGAATCCGTCCCCTGTGGATTTTTTTAGCGGTGATTGTGGGCCGGTCGATCTTGACCTTCCTCCCTTCGATTCGCCCCGAATGCTGTTGGAAAGAATGCTAGGCCCAGGTGGTAGAATCCATTGTCTTCCTTCAAATGGAGCATGGCGTGAGCTACAGAGAGCTACAGTTAAGAAAAGGCGTTGGGCTTGCCCAGAATAAGTTTAAAGTGCCCAAGCTATTACAGCTTACTTTAGCTGCAGTGTATCCTTTCTGGGCCGTTCCCATGCACCACGGATCCATCAATTCCGACGAACCAATGGCAGCGCTGCTTGGTGACTGCCTCTCGGTCCAAGGCTGGCCGATTTGATACTACCAACTTCATCGCAACAGACATGTCAAGGAAATAAGCATCGTCCAAGGAGGACGCTTTGCAGCCCTTATTAACAAGTTTCTCGAGAGCCAACCCCCATCATGGCGGAACCATCCACCCCCAGCATGGCCACAGTAATTCTTCCCCTCAACCAACCCCCCACCTCCACAACCCCCACCAAATCCGTCTTCCTCGCCGGCACAACGAGCAAAGCCGACTGGCGCAAGGACCTAACCTCCTCCATCGCCCACCTCCCCGTCACCGTCTTCAACCCGTTCCGCGCAGACTGGGACGCCTCCTGGCGCGAGGACGTCGCCGACGAGCGGTTCCGGGACCAGGTCGCGTGGGAGCTCGAGATGCAGGAGCGCGCCGACGTCGTCGTCGTGTACTTTGAGCCGGGCACCAAGGGGCATGTTAGTCTGCTCGAGCTGGGGCTCTGCGCGCGCTCGGGAAAGGCGCTGGTTGCGTGTCCCGAGGGGTATAAGAAGAGGGGCAACGTGCAGGCTGTGTGTCAGCGGTTCGGGGTGAAGATGGTGGATAGCTATGAGGAGCTTAGGGACGAGCTTATACGTAGACTGGGGGTTTGATGGAATTATCTCAAGCGATGTTGCAGGTTGATGTGAGGTTTAGCATGATGGACCGGTGCTTGACTATGCCGATTTCTAGCAGGGCCTGAATTCCAATGCCTGTGTCAAGAACTGATTGATTATAAGCCATATTATGATTATTCCTGTACTTCAGAACAAAGACCATACGTATCCAAAGAGTGCTAGAGGCATTGATTGGAAAGTACGGGTTGGGCGCAACTGTGAGATAGAATCAACCGCAAGACAACATGAAGGCAACCGCCACGATGAAGGTCCCGGTTAGCCCATCTGGGCGGGATTATCCCTCGATCCCGTGACATGAATCGCGGGCGCCTCGTAAATGGGCGAAGTTGAATCGTAGGACACGTGCCTGTTCGACTGGTCCTGCGTCCCCATGGCCTCGACAACAGCAGGAGCAGCGTACATGGCCATGGCGGGCGGCGGGCTGTTAGCCTGCAGGGTCGGAGTGTGCCGTGGCACTTCGTAGATGCCAGGGGAAGCACCACCCTTGAACGGGAGAGGCTGGACGTTCGACGTAGGAGAATCTCCCGGAGCTGGGACGAAAGGCTGTATCGGCTCTGGTCCGTTCAAAGGTTGATGCGGGCTGCCGCCACCCGCGGCTTCCCTCCTTCGCCTGATCAGCAACCACGCTATGATGCCGCCGGCGAGGGCTATCACTGCTACGCCCCCGACTACTCCGCCCACAATCGCGCCGACTGGGGTCGGAGCTGGGGTCGGAGCTAGGGAGGATCCAGTGTCAGATGCCGCGGAACGGTCTGGCCAGGAAGTGATTGTTGTTTCATTGACTCCCTCGATTGACGGTGACGGTGATGGGGATGGTGACGGGGGCATTGGCGGATTGATTAGCGTGAACGATGAGGACGAGGATGACGACGACGACGACGTTGATGATCGGGACGAAGATGAGGATGAAGATGAAGATGAGCGGGATGTGATCGAGGCCATCGACCTGGGCGTAGAGGAAGTTCTGGATGTGGAGGATCGTGGCGTTTCCGCATACATGTAGAGGCTAGATGTGTTGAAGCCGTCATACATTGTGTGAGAACACTGGAGGACTGAATGTGGAGGAAAGTTGCCGTTCATCATGGTTATCGTTAAGCATCGTGTTCGGTATCCGTCGGTGTTTGCCGTGCTGTATCCGTCGCCGTCAGCTTTATGTGCCGGAAAGTAAACCTTGGTACTGAGAGGAGAAGGCATCCAAACAAGCAAGGGACGGCTTGTTGCAAAAGCAGGCCAAGCCAGAGTGACATACCAACAAAGATCACGCAAGCCAGCCGCACCGTTCCGTGTGCAGATCGGAGCACTCCCCGAGTAGCATGCAGTGGGAGCCACTGTCCCGCAGCCGATGTATCTACCTTCGGTTCTACAGCTGGTTCTGCTACAATAGATGGCGTCCCAGTCATCTACCGCGAATTCCAGGCTTTAGCTCCTGGCCGTTGAAACAGCGCGCAAAATCCCGATAGAGTAACCTACCTAACAGTGGATTGGAAACGTAGCCACAGGTCTCCGACTGTTGCTGGCGCGCTACATGCGCGTTACGAAATCGTAGGATGGGACGCTTGGTGGGGGCGGGAGCTGTGCCCTGGGCGTCCTCAAGAGGCAGGGAAGGAGATGTGCGTTTCGCAATGGGGTAGCCAACGTTCATGGCTGAGACAGCGCCGGCCGCGGTGATCACAGCGAGAAGATGCGAGAAAGAGCGCATGATGGTGATGCTTAGTCGAGGCACATGCAACGGAGCTTTGAGTAAAGAGATGTTGTTGGGAAACATCAGCTGCATCTACCATCCGTGTAGCCGGGCCTTTGCGATATATATACCATTCATCTCCGAGGAAACATGACTGATCACCCAAGGCCAGGATTAATCGACCTACCCAGACCTAAAGACTGCACTTTCTTGTCTCCAAGGCTTCAGCCGCACTGGAAGCATCGAGCGCTTCATCTTGGCATCGAGCCTCGTCGTGTTATATCTGCGTCCTCGGCATGAGATTCAAAGACCCACCAGGCTGAGATGTAACGATGAAGTTAATTGAGAATAGCCTGAAGCCACGAGTCGATGAAAACAGCATAGGGCTTAGGGAACGCCTTGGGCGAGTCTGCCTGCTGGGAATTCTGAGGCTGCCGCCACCAAGACAACGACAACGAAGACGGCCGTCTCGCTTGAGAGAGCCTTATGAGCGGTATGCCAGGTAGCCGCGAGTGCAAATCAGGCTCGAGGCTGACCTCGTGACTGACCTTTGCGATCACGGGAGGAAACAGAGAGGGACCATTTGGCAGGACGCGACGAGTCTGGGTTTCTGGTTTGCCGGCTTTCTGTCGCAAACTGGCCCGCGGCGGGGGCCAGTTCCGAGTCAGAGAGAAGAGTCGGTGATCAACCGCATGTGTAGAAGATGAATACAGGGTTTGTATTAGGACAGAGAAATTTGTAGAGTCGTGAATGTCACAACAGCGAGTGGAAGAGGAGAGAAGATGTCTACGGTACCTCAGTCGCCATTGAGGGATGTTGGATGTAATATTGTACCTAGCCGATATAGCGTCGAGGTACGTACTGCTCAGAGAACCGGGCCGGACCCATCAAGGTCGGGTTGGCAGCTCCCACGGGCCGAGAATGTCCCGAGAAAGGGCCCCCACACCACATGATCCGTGCATTGGTCAACACCCCCACCTACCGAATCCGACATGGCCCCCAATCCAAACGCAACCAACAGAGAACACAAGCATTCACAGTCAACTTCACCAGCCTCATTCTTTGCTTCAGTTCCTTAGCTCTGACTAGTTTTCTCCTTTTCTCTCTATCGATACCCTTACGCAATTAATTCACCATGGAGGACCAATACGGAGGCCGCACGGATGACGACCTTTTCTTCGATGACTTCGAGCCCATAGAAGACCCTCAGCCGGTCGAGACAGTCGCTGCACCCGCTCCTCCGCCCCCTCCCGCCGTCGCGACACCACCCGCCGAGCCTCCCAAACCCGAGCCCGTCGCGCAAAAGACCGCCGAAAAGCAATCTCCTCCGCCTGCGCCCGCGTCAAAGCCCCCGCCCAAGGCGCCGCGAGGCCTCGCCAACTCGAGGTTCAACCCCGACAAGACTGCTGCACCTGCCCCGCGTCCTCCCCGCCAGGCCACTCCCGCCGCAGCCAGCGACACACCTTCCGCCGTCGCACCCCCGGCCGCGACCACAAACACTTCGAATGCTCCCCCGCAGGCGCCCACCGGTCCCAGGGCGCAAACACCATCCGCGCCCAAGAGCAGCTCCCCTGCGCCGACGCACGCCCCGCACCGCGAGAAGCAAGGAGCCCAGGGCAGCAGCGGCGCCCCTGCCGTCCCGGGGGCCAACACGGCCCTCAACGCCGAGGCGCGCATGAAGTCCGGCGCGAACCCGCGCACCAAGCTGACCGAGGAGGAGCTGGCGCTCAAGATGGAGCAGATGCGCATCCTCAACGCAGAGAAGACGCGCAAGTTCGAACGGGCGACGCAGGACGAGCGCACCCACGCCGAGGCCTACGCGCGCGGCATGGAGGAGGCCCGGAAGCGCAAGAAGGCCGACGAGGAGCGCCGGCGCCGCGGCGAGGAGGACCGCCGCCGCATGGACGACGAGCGCGCCAAGAACCGCGAGCGCAAGCTCAAGGCCATGAGCATCAAGGAGGGCGGCTGGGACGAGGGCAAGGACGCGCTCGCGGCCGAGGAGGAGCGGAGGGTATTCCGCGGCGCCAACGGCGGCATCAGAGGGGCCAGGTCTGCTGGGCTCTCGGGCAGTCGGTTCGCCAACGACGGCGACGCGGAGGGCGAGCGCTTCGAGGACCGGCGGGGAGGCCGCGGGCGCGGCAGGGGTCGGGGCGGACGGGGTGGACGAGGCGGCGGACGCGGTGGCTACGGCGGCGATTTCGAGAGAGATGCGGCCGCTCCCCTGCCCAACAGCGCCCGGGAGCCGAAGAAGGCTGCCCCGGAACCCAAGGCACCCGCCATCAACACCGAGGAGTTCCCCGCCCTGCCCGGCGGCAAGGCCGGCGATGTCTCGCCGGCCGTCTTGTCGCCCCCCGTTTTGTCGCCGCTCGGCAGGTGGGATGAGGAGGTGGAATCCTACGAGGCGAGCAAAAAGAGCGCCGCAAGCGGCGCCCAGCCCTAATGGGACTCGATGCTGCCGGAGTGTGACCTACCCCCAGGCTGCGTTTTCCCCGCCGCCCCCACCCCTTGTCCGCCCCTGTCCCTCCCGCCAACCCGTCGACGCTGAGTAATGACGGACGACGATGACGGACGAAGACGATGGCGGCGGAGCGGCGGAGCGGCGTCCGGTCCTAGCGCAGGGGAAACACAGTGACGAACCTATTGTACTACGAACGGGAAGCGACATTTTTGGACACGACGAGGAGGAATCGAGGGAAAAGAAAACACACCACAAAACACCGAATAAGCGTTAGGTAGCATTTGTCACCTCCCCTGCAGAGGTTGGTGCATTTTGGGGCGTTTTGAAAAAATGTTGGAAGCCCGTTATTAGCGTAAATACATAAATTCCGCCCACGAGCCACCAAACAGTCGTCTCTCATGGCCGGATCGGTGAATGTCCTTTACTTAGTCTCGAGGCACTATGTCTTTCTCCCAGCCGTGCCCTGTCAGACGTAACCATGATGGCCGGCGCCGAGGTTGTTTGTATTGTATGTTGATTCGAAGGCCTAGAAGACTTAGTATGGACAAGACAACGCGGAACTCCGGTTTGTCACCCACGTTACTGCATTCTCTGATCCGAATCAATGCTGAAATCATCGCCGCCGTCCGTCATCTTCGCCATCCGTCGGCTTCTCCGCGACCATCTCGGTCCTCCCTTCGGGATATTGCGGCGTCGGTGAGTCATCACTGGACGAGACAGTTGCGGGCGTTGCCGCGTCAAATTTGCCGTCGTTTTCCCGCTGCCTCTCCAGGCAGGCTGCGGGGCGCTCTTGCTCTTTCTGAGGGCGAGGCTTTCCCTCGTCTTGTTTGGCAGGTGCGGTTTGGTCTACCACCGGCTGCGCCTTCCGCCGCGGTTCCTCCGAGTACTCCAGGTCCAGGTCGGGTCCATCTTGCGGTTCGTCCCGGTCCTACCATCCGCCGCGGTATCCCCTACCGCCGCGACCTCGGTAGCCGCCGCCGCCGCCACTGCGAGGCCCCCTAGGCCCGCCACCTCCCATGTCGTCGTCGACGGGCGGCGCCCTACGGTGGCGCATCTCCTTGGGGAACGCGTCATAGGTCTTGCGCATCTGGGCGTAGCCGAGGTGCATTTTGCCGTAGAAGTGGTCCGCCAGGCGACGGTCGTTATCGAGTCGACTAAGGTAGGCGCCGCAAACATCACAGACCTGCAGCTTCTGGTGGCCGGACGGGCCCGATGTGTCGGATAGGGCCTTGAGCTCCTTCTCGCGGTCCAGCTTTGTCTGCTGTGCCTGGCGTACACGGTAGAATTCGTCGATCGCGCGGGAAACCTCGCCCATTTCACCGAGTATCTCGACCTCGAGGGTGCCGTTATGGATGCTGGAAGAAAGCTCGGAGATGCCTTTCAGCTGTACAGCGAAATAGCATTAGCACACGTTCAGAGGCAACGGAGGAGCAGGCAAGCGTAGCCCGAGAGTCAGCGTACCAGAGCATTAGTCTGTCGAATTTCGTCCGGCGTCTTCTCAAGCCTCCGCTGCGCCGAGTCTATCCTTCTGTTGCAGTCGTCGATGTACTTCTGGAGGTCTCTCATGTAGTCGTACTCAAAGCCGTACTTTTGCTTTTCCTTGTCTGAGAGGGCCTCGTATTCGGCCTTGAGCGCCTCCGAGTGCTGCTTCGGGCAGGTGCCCAGATCTTGCTTGGTGTTGGTGAAAAGGTCGTGGGGACAGGTGCCGACGAGGAAAGATCTGCAAACTTTGGGGTCGTTCATGGACAGCGAGGCCGATCGCGTCGTGGACGTGTTGCCCATGAGCTGCTCGAGCAGCTTCCTCTGTTCTGCGGCCATGGTGCTCTGTCGTCTGTGGTCAATCGATTGTGATGGTGGGTATGTCTAACAGTGTCGGGAATCGCCTGGGAAGAGGAAATGTGACGCGCGGGATGCACAATTGAAGACGCGGAATGTGGAGAGCTCTACACAGGCAAGTTCAATGGGAATTGAAGCTTTGGGTTACGTAAGGTGTGTTCTGCCGTCTGAGACCGCCTTCCCGAGTGCCTCCTACCTAGTAAGCCACCTACCCATCCCGCGGCTGCTTCCAACATGCGCCGCCGGCTGTGCAGGGGAGAGAGTGAAAGTGCGAACGTCACACACTCTTTTGCTGCCCTGTTCGCGCTGCGATTCTTTTTCCTCAACATGCGCCAGTTCCTGGTGGCCCTCTCATTCCTCTGCCTG
Source organism: Colletotrichum brevisporum (assembly GCA_030770045.1). NCBI lineage: Eukaryota > Fungi > Ascomycota > Sordariomycetes > Glomerellales > Glomerellaceae > Colletotrichum > Colletotrichum brevisporum. The sequence goes on along the minus strand of JAUGSI010000005.1, from coordinate 1,008,505 downwards.
GCCGTGCTCGGCTCGGCCGCGGACTACCACGAGCAGCTGAACCTCCGCCCGCTGCCCCTTTCCGCTCTACTGGCGAGCTTCAACTTCCGGTCCAACACGTCGCTTCCCGATTTCGAGTCGCAGAACTTCCGCTACTTCCCACGGTCGCTGGGTCAGATCCTGCAGTATGCCGGCACTCGCGAGCTGCACTTGAGGTTCAGCCTGGGACGATGGGACGCCGAGAGCTGGGGAAGCCGGCCATGGGATGGTCAGCGTGAGGGCGGAACGGGCGTGGAGCTGTGGGCTTGGCTCGAGGCCGAGACAGATGAAGAGTACGGTTACCTATGCCCATTTGGAAGTGAATTCGTACTGACAACACTGTAGGGCTGACCAGAAGTGGTTGACACTCACCAATGCCCTCTCAGGTCTCTTCTGCGCCTCGCTCAACTTCGTCGACGGAACGCGAACCACGCGACCGGTCATGTCCTTCCAGCCCGAGGGCGATCACCCGGCTGCCTCCATACCCAACATGCAACTTCTGCACGGCGTCCTCCCGAAGGAGGTGGTTTGCACGGAGAACCTCACCCCGTTCTTGAAGCTACTTCCGTGCAAGGGCAAGGCGGGCATCTCTAGCCTGCTCGACGGCCACAAGCTCTTCGACTCCTCCTTCCAAAGTATGGCGATCGACATCAAGCCTGTCTGCCCTGAGGGCCAGGAATGCGTTCTGCAGATCGAGCAGACCATCGACATGGTTCTCGACATTGATCGATCCAAGCGCCCCAGAGACAACCCGATTCCCCGCCCTCCGCCGGGCCACGAGCTCAAGTGCGATACCTCGAAACCATACAATTCCGACGACACGTGCTATCCCATTAGTCACACCCTGGGCCAAGACTGGACCCTGTCTCAGCTGTTCGGAAAGACGGTCAAGGGCGTTTGTCCTCTGACAGACGATGACGTGCCGCCCGTGTGCATCGAGGTTCCCCATTCGAGAGGCGTCTTCACCTCAGGAGGTGCTACGGAAATCCTAGACCCCAGTGGCGTGTCGCGATGCTTCAAGTTTGGGCCAGAGTCGGAGTTCGAGATTGCCCTGCCTCTGGAGTACAAGGAGGGCCAAGACGCGACGAAGGAGCTGGTTGAGCCACCCACCCCCCTGATCTATGCCGAACGCAGCTTTACGGGCCACGGTCAGGAGCACGGTGGCATGCAGGCTATCCTCACAAACCCCAGCAAGGATACTGAAGTCGAGTTCATCTACATGGAGTCCCTGCCCTGGTTCATGCGCGTCTACCTCCACACACTCAATGCTAGAATTGAGGGCTCGGCCGGTTCTCAGCCATCCATCGTCGAGGACATTTACTACCGCCCCGCCGTCGACCGCGCCAGAGGCACACAGTTGGAGCTGCGCATGCGCATCCCTCCAGCCTCAACCGTTTTCCTTACTTACGACTTCGAGAAGTCTATCCTGCGTTACACCGAGTACCCTCCCGATGCCAACCGTGGCTTCGACATTGCCGCGGCCGTAATCACCACGCTGAGTCCCCGCATACAGAGCACCCGGACTACCACCCTGCTGCTGAATCTCCCCACACCGGATTTCAGCATGCCCTACAATGTTATTATTTTCACGTCGACGGCGATTGCCCTCGCCTTCGGCGGCATGTACAATATCTTAGTCAGAAGACTGGTCGGCGCTGATGAGGGCCCCGACCCATTACTCAAGGCCAAGCTGGGCAGGCTCTTGGGTAAGTTGAAGAGGAAATGATTAGCCGAGAATAAGAAAAGAGAATGCTTTACGCGGACGAACACAACTGTCCCCATGTTCCATCTGACCAGATCGAGGCTTGCATCCATATCCGATGCACAGCCAGCTGCCGTTTGCTTATCGTTACCTTGCTGATGTGTCCAGGATCCTGCCAGAAAGGTCGGAGATTTCCTCTCAGTTAAGGGACTCGGACAGGCAACGGGCCGTGGCTCATGTCACGATGCACTGAGCAGCAGTCACGCACTGTCTCGGATGACCATCCTCCCGCGAGCAGTCACAGCGCAACGCAGAGGGAGGCCTGCTTCGGCTGGCCCGCAGACAGCTTGCCATCGCACGTTGACGGGTGTCATGGCCACATGTGGCACCCGGAAAGCACGTGTACGACGCATCTTGGCAACTCTCGTTCGATCTCTTGTGGCAGTTAGATGCCGAACCTGAGCTGTCATACTCTCGGCCCTTCTTCTGGCGGGTGGTCGGGCTCTCGCGGACTCCTGCTTGTTGGCCCTTTCTCCACACAAAGCTCGGATGCTCCCCGTCTGTTTGGATCTTCCCACTCGTATTCATGGACGGCAGCTGGCCGAGTGCTGTTGGCCACGGCCTACATACACGACATGCCATGGAACCCGACGACGGATGCAGAGAGCCATTGGGCTCCTATCGTGACCACGCCCGAGGCGGCAACCGATGCCGAGTAGGATCTTGTAGATCTTTGCAAAGGTCCCCAAGTCCGCCGAAGGTCGAGATCGTTGTCATGCCGTCGGCACCACGTCGCTCCATCGGCTCCGTGAGATCCTCGTTCCTGCAGTCCAGATCTTCAACCCCTGGCCGTTCCCGATAAAAGCAACGGGAAGCCCCAGGTCTGTTTGTCGGGAGCCTGAGATTGCTGTTTGTTACTTACAAGGGTCTTGGTAGATGCGAAGATGCAGGTTCCCTCGACCCCGGAATCCCACACAGGCTCCTGAGAGGCCGTACATCCGTTTAGACGAACGTCTGGAGAGCCAGATTTCTATGTATAAGCAACGCTCGAGTGCCCTTCGAACCCAGAAATACTTCGTGTTCACAGGACAAATCCGAAAGAAAGCCCTTACTTGGTTGGTTCAAAATGCGTCTTAGAACTCTAGCGTCAGTTTTGCCCCTTGCGGGTATTGCGGCAGCCCGCTTCGACGCAGCCCGAGAGTCCTCGAACAGCTTGCCGGTGGCCAGCACCAAGAGATTCATCATCGAGTTATCTAAGGTACGGCCTCCATGCCTCTGTCCAGATGCAAGTTCGGGAAAAGAAGACTAATGTGGCACACCAACAGGACTCGGACCTGGCGGGCTTGACCTCGCGACTAATGTCCCACGGGGACACGAAGCTGTACAAGACCTTCCAGAGCGAAATTTTCACAGGTGTCAGTGTCGAAATGACCAAGGGCGATGCCGAGACTCTTCGGATTCTAGAAGGCGTCGGCAGGGTCTGGCCGTCTAGGAGAATCCAGATGGCGTCCGTCATTGACGGCCCGACCTTCAGTGCAGGCACGTCCGCGGCCAACTATTCGATCCACGGCATGACTGGGGTTGACAAGCTCCACGAGGCCGGCATCTTTGGCAAGGGAGTCAAGGTTGCTGTTGTGGATGCGGGCGTGGACTACAACCATCCTGCTGTGAGTGTGAGACGCCACCTTGGGTGATCTAATGCTGACAATGGCGGCCTAGCTTGGGGGTGGTTTCGGGCCAGACTTCAAAGTCATCGGCGGGTATGACTTGGTAGGCGATTCGGGTAAGACACGACGATCCAGTCTTTCTGAAACTGGCTGACCTTCAAAGAATGGCCGTTGTATGACGAGAACAAGGCTCCGGACGGCGACCCGCTCGAAGAGGACAGCGTCGGCCACGGCACCCACGTCTCCGGAATTGTTGCTGGAAAGACTGACGGGTGCGTCTGACAACCTCCCGCTTCTTTATCTTCTGACAATCTTGTGTAGTTGGCAAGGAGTTGCCCCTGAAGCTAGCATTCTCTCTTACAAGGTTTTTGGTTACGGTGTAAGATTGCGCTCTCTCCTCCACCCACTTAAGCTGAAAGCTGACTTGAACCCAGAACGGCAACACTGATGAGGAGACTCTCATTGAAGCTTTTCTCAGAGCACACGCTGATGGGGTATGTTTAAGCGTTGTGTCGTCAGTAAAAAACGCATCTCGCTGACACTCGTGCAGGTAGACATTATCACCTGCTCCATCGGTGGCCGCGGAGGCTTCTCCTCCAACGCCTGGGCTGAAGTCGCGTCCCGATTGGTAGACCAGGGTGTGATAGTCACAATCTCGGCCGGAAATGACGGCGAATCTGGTGTTTTCTTCCCCGATAACGGCATGTCGGGAAAGAATGTGCTCGCCGTGGCCTCGACAGAGCCGAGCTCCGTTCCCGGGATGCCCGTTGAGTTCACCTTTCGGGCCGGAAACCAGCGCAACGTCACGACTTGGGGGTTCTTCCACGGTACTCTCAATCACTCGTTCCCGACAAATGGCAGCCTCCCAGTCAAGGTCTTGTCCGCGGATATTTCCAATGTCACGAACGGCTGCAACGGCGGGCTTGATCTGGGCAACAATACTGATCTGTCTGGCGCTCTCGTTTTGGTGCCAAAAGGCGGCTGTCCCGGCGTAATCAAGCGGTATGCCCTGGACAGGGCCGGTGCCGAGCACGTACTGCTTATCAACAACGATGGGCTGTTCCCGATGGCCAACGACTGGGAAGCGCGCGGTGTCGAGGGCCTGATTGGACACGACGAAGGCGTCACGATATTTCAGGCCATCAAGCGCGGCGTCAAAGTGTCTGCCAGGTTTTTCGACAACTCAACCGTTCCTTTGATCAACTTGAGGAACCCCGCCGTGGTAGCCTCCATCTTCACCTCCAAGGGCGGGCTGTACGACCTCCAGATCAAGCCGGACGTCGCAGGGCCCGGCTCCAACATCTTCTCTACCCTGCCGCATGGCCAGTTCGGCCTCAAGTCTGGCACGTCCATGGCGACCCCCTACGTGGCCGGCATCGCGGCGCTGTACATCGGCGAGTACGGCGGGCGGTGGGCCCACGGCCCGGGCTTCGGCAAGATGCTGTCCTCGCGGATCCTGGCCAGCTGCGAGTACGTCAGGTGGCACGACGGCTACAACATGACCGACTACGGCACCACGGCCCCCGTGTTCCAGGTGGGCAACGGGCTGGTCAACGCCACCAAGGTCCTGGAGCAGCGCACGCAGCTGTCGTGGTCCAAGTTCGCGCTCAACGACACGGCGAACTTCCGGGCGCACCACAGCGTCAACATCACCAACAACTGCACACGCCCCGTGACGTACAAGTTCTTCCTCGAGCCGGCTGGCGGGTACGAGTCGTGGGGCACCTACATCGCGGATGAGTTCAACTCCGATATGGGGCCCCTTTTGCCCGAGGAAATGATGCCGGTGGTCACATTCCCCGAGGGCGACTTTACGGTCGAGCCGGGTGAGACTAAGGAGGCAACGTAAGAACCTGACTTCATTCTTGACTTTCTTGGAGAAGGAAGGCACTGACAGCACGGCCAGGTTTCACTTTAAGCCCCCCACAGACCTCAACGAGACCTCCATCCCGATCTACAGCGGCAGGATCATCATCGGCGGGTCCAACGACGAGTACCTCGCCATCCCGTACATGGGCGTCGGCGCCGAACTCCGCACGACGTTCAAGCAGATGTTTGTCGAGACCTACCCAACCGTCATCTCCACGAGGAACTTGACTCTCTTGGAAGACAAGTCGAAGTAAGCATTCACCCGGAGTTCATCTCAATCTGTGTTTCTTCAGACTGACGGTATCCACAAAGATTTACTTTCGATCTCAGCACGAATGTGCAAGACTTCCCGCGCATGTTCGTCAAGGTCCGCTGGGGCGCCGAGGCCCTCAGGTGGGACATCTTCGAGGACGGCTGGGAGGAGGAGCACTGGAGGTGGCCGCCCGTCGTCGGCGAGCACGGCTTCGTGGGCATGGCAGCGACTTGGGTAAGTATCTACTTAGGGGAGGAAGAGGAGCATTTACATTCGCGGATCAGAATGGCGGGCTGACTTTGAACCAGGACTACGAGGGGTTCACCCCGTACTTCGACCCTGACGTGGACAACGAGATGGACCTCATCCGGGGGCCCATCCCGGAGCTCTCGCGGGATGTCTACGGATATTCGTCCTACCGCGCCTTCTGGCTCGGCAGGTTCGCCAATGGCACCAAGATCACCGTCGGAAAGTACAAGTAAGTTGTGCTTCCAGAGACATACCAACGTTTTCGAGGGCTGACCGAGGGATTGCTCAGTATGCGCATCGCTACGCTGGCGCCGTTCGGCAACGCCAGCAAAAGCGACGATTGGGACACGTACACCCACCCGTTCGAGGTGATCCCCAACAACAAGACTGCGCCTTTCGTGCGCGGCATGGGACACAGGCGGCCGTCGTCGCCTGCGGTGTTCCGCCCCTTCCGCCCCTCGAGGAACTACTGATGAAACGGGGCGATGGAGTGATGTAGCGACGAATTTGAAACTACTCGTCATTGGGGAATGATACTGACGATGCATGGCTACGAAAAAGGCTCGAGACTGGCTTGAAGACAGCGGGGTTGGAGTGACAACTTTTCATTCTTGGTTCTTGTCCTCTTGGACGATTACGTACTTCTATTGTTTGATATTTACAATTTTGAACTCGGGCTCTTTCGTGCAGGTCCGGCTTTGGACTTCTTGTACCGTGACAAGTATCTTGGCTCGTTGAGGATTGACTGATGCTCGCCTGTGCGAAGGGCTATCTTCCGCGTCGATCACAGGCCACCTGAGATAGCAGTGTTGCAGCTCCCCCCTCTCGTCCGAACCCGCTGTCAGGAAGCCGCATCCTGCCGTGGTCGCTCACAGTACATACTCGCTGTGCACCCCGAGATGCAAGTCGGCTCTCTGCACATGCATTTTACCTGACGGGGCCGCGCTCGATGTTGTACAGCATAAGTAGCTCCTCTGCCCCTGACGGCGGCGAGTTTCCGGACGAGGTTGGACGCGTCACCGATGGTCGTGTTCATGCGGGAGCTCTCGACCATTTCGTCAGACGTTGACCGACACACCGACAGGCCGCTACTTTGGCAGCACGTCGAACGGCCAGTCTTGCTTGAAACCTGGACATCGGTATTTTGTTCAACCCTCTCATTTAGTGGACTCTGCCAAGGGCACTCGGGAGGAGTTCTGCTATTAGGGCCTTGTTTTGTGACTATTGGGCCCTCTTTGTCTACGTAAGTAATAACAGTATAGCAACGCAAACAAAGCCTAACGACAGCAACAGAGCCCAGCGCCAGAGCCCAGATACAGAAGAGCCAAGAAACAGAGCCCAGAAACAGAGCCCAGAAACAGCCAGAAATAGAGCCTAGGCCGGCAAAGATAGCATAATGCATATAAGCAGTTAATCTTGTCAACTAGGACCTAATAGTCACTTTAGAAGGCCCTCATAGTAAAACCCTTTGAGAGAACCACAGATCTTGCCCCCAGCCCTACCCCTCTCTGTACTCGTTCCAGCCACCGAAAGATCTCCGATTCTGATCTTGGGCCACCGTTCTGGTTTCAGAGATGCGTTCTGAGAGTACGATTGAGGGTCTCGCGGCGTTTCGCGGTATGTGATCGACGCGAAATGATTACCATCTCTAGTCTCTAGATCGTCGGGACAAGATCGCATCTTCCGGATTAAGTTGAACAAGGTCTGGAATAAACGCCCTACGATGCGCCCCGCTGGTGCTTTGACCTCGAGTTCAAGTTTGGTAAACAGTTTCTTTCCGACGGATGCCGCATCGAGAAAGTGTCAGTCGTGAACTATCAGAAGTGACGTTTCCGCCTAAGTCTCACTTCTTTACACCTCGCTTCGCTTTGCGATTTACGAACTTTCGTGTTTCGTATCGTTCGTGATCGCTGAACACGAGCAAGAAGTCTGATAGGAGGGTATGTTTCATTACACGATAACGCCATCTATACTTTTCTGTTCCCCTCGTCTCATGTTTACCGTCGTCGTGGCGTGGTTCGCAGGAGTGCGGGGGATGCGGAGTGCGTTTTCCGCAGTCTCCGCTTCCAACCTCCAAGAAAGCGACGAGAAGAACCTAGATTTCTGACGATCAATAGTTGGCATATGAGTATGGGCAAGGTTCGAGTGCGGTGGTAGGGCAAGTCGGATGACGTGGTTTCGACGGCCGCGCTCTCGGCAGATAGTCTCGGGGGGCTGGTCGGCATCGTGCCGAGAAGAGGGGCCGTAGCGTTCTCGCCAATGAGTTGGATCCCCTGGAGAACAACGGTTGCAATGAGCTTAAGTCACATAAACTTCAGATTGAGTTACAGTGACGAGAGACAGTCTCCTGGCTTCTCTTTGGAGCCCGGGTTGCATATTGTCCACTAGAAGCTGTTTAGATTCAATAGCTAAAAGTAAGGTCCATTACTCGGAAACCCTGATGTTTACTTGGTATGTCAGCGGCCGGGGCGTTGATGCTTAGCGGTGCCCCACCGCGGCCCCTCCCGGCCCCATTCGATCGGATGGTCCCCGCTTCTCGGAGGCATGGCATCGCATCTATTCACTAGGTACGCCGCGACTCAAGTACCTGTCGTAGCATGATGGCTGGACTGAAAGACCCGGAAAAGGTTGGTAGTTTTTAGACACATGATATTCGGATTTTGATCAAGTGCGTTGCGGGATTCAGTCTACCGATGTTACCTGCCTGCCTTGAGTCACGTTCCTCATGCAAACACATTAGCGTGTCGCGGAAAGGCGCAAGTTACTCCGCCTTTCGGCGACAGACAACCCCCGATCCGCGCGGTGGACCCGCAATCACCGTGCCGCTCGAGTGCCCGCCAACTCACGTTTGAGGCTCGCAACTTGAACATCGTCTCATCCCCTACCTACCGACTCTCATGTCGCGCAACCACCGGCAGCCGTAATCTCTCGACTACTCAGTCGTTGAGACTACATTCTCCCGATTACCGCGCTGACAACTCCGTGGTCCCTGTCACTCAACCCTTCGACCTGCGTAATTGGACCATGGAAAACTCTCTCGCTACAGCCACCGACAGCCCACCCAGCGCCGGGTTGGACATGGACGTATTCGGCATCTTATCGCCGTACTACGACCCCGGATTGGACAACCTTCTATTAGACTACGATCCGCCTGACCCGCAGTCTACCGACCTCCCCGGCGGCAATGGTGCTTTGACATCCTCGAGCACTCCAGCCAGTGCACCATCACTCAATAACCGCGAAGAAGAGGTGTCTAACCCAAAGGAACCAGCCGAGGCGCATTTCACAGTCTCAGGACCGACTAAAGTCGGTAAACGCTTTACCTCCAGCGCCATCAAGGTCCTAAGGACATGGTTCGACAACCATGAGAGGCACCCCTACCCAAACCTCAAGGAGATCGAGAGGCTTCAGAGACAGAGCGGACTGGAAAGACAACAGATAACCAACTGGTTCGCCAACACTCGCCGCCGCAGGAAATTCGCATCCATGTTTTCGCCCTCGCCACAACTCCCGGACCCGGCAGGCCCAGACACGACAACAACTGCGTCTCAACTCCCCGTCAACATCCCCCCGAGGCCTCCAACCCCGGTGCCGTTCGACATCATGAATCCCATGGAGCGGTGGGAGCACTCTCCGCCAGAGCACGAGCCCGCGCTCGTGTCGGACATCTCTCGGGCCATTGCCGCTTCGCCGGGGTTATCTGGCCCTTCAAACCGGGGTCGCTCTCGCTCTGCTGAGCGGTCCTCGGGCAATGCCTCCTCGGTGAGCAGCGCTCCTACATCGAGGTCCAGTAGAGGATCTCAGTCCTCTGCATACTCCTTCGCCTCCAAGCGCTCCTCTGGTTCTGTCGATTCCAAGAAGCATCATTCGGCTCGGCGAAGACGGCGCCAGGTTCCTAAACCTCCGCACCGCGGGAGAGTCTCCTTCGTCCACGAGCGCAACACGTACCAGTGTACGTTCTGCACCGAGACCTTCAAGAAGAAATACGACTGGCAGCGGCATGAGAAGTCGCTCCATCTCTCGCTCGAGAAATGGATTTGCTCGCCGGATGGATCGACGACTGTCAACCCCGGGGGAGATACAGTGTGCGTCTACTGCGAGAAGGTCGACCCCGATACGCCTCACTTGGACAGCCACCACCAGGCTGCGTGTATAGAGAGACCCATAGAGGAGCGCACCTTTTACCGTAAGGACCATCTGAAGCAGCACCTGAAGCTCGTCCACGAGACCACGGCGATGACGGCGTCGACGGAGAAATGGAGGATCAGTATGGATGCGATACGGTCCAGGTGCGGGTTCTGCGACGCAACCTTCGAGACCTGGGCGGACCGAGGGAATCATCTGGCGGAGCATTTCAGAGACGGCATGACGATTTCAGACTGGCAAGGAGACTGGGGTTTCGATCCTTCCGTTGCCGACATGGTGGACAACGCCATGCCTCCAGGTGAGACTTGCCCTGCCCCCGTTCGTGATCTGTTGCGCATGTGTGCTGAACTTTGCCTTGCAAGACCTCGTCAAGTTTGAGCGAGGGTCGATCATCCCGTTTGCCCCCAGCCTCGGCCCCGTGGACACGCAGCCCAGCGCCTACGAACTGCTCAAGGTCGAGTTGGAGTACTACGTGCGGAACCACCTCGAGGCCACCGAGAGCCTGCCGTCCGACGATGACCTCAAGTACGAGGGGTGCAGCGTGATATTCGGCTCCGAGTACGTGTCGGGAGCCAACGCTGGCGCCGCGGCCACGCCGCTGCCACCCGATTCCTGGCTGAGGGACCTTTTCCTCAGCTGTCGCGGCGACGCGGCGACAAGGGCACGCTTCTGTCCAATGGGTCAGTTGATAGGGGGCAAGATGACGAAGCTTCAGATCAACGGCAAGGGGAACATCTTTGAGGACTGCGAGCTCGAGACACAACTCCGCCAGTATGTCAGGGCGCACGCCGCCATGGGCGCGGATCCCTCAGACAGCGACATCCAGCAGGCGGCGTGCGCCGTCCTCAAGGGTGTCGACTCGTCTTCGCCCAACCCGTCGCAGCGCTTCGTTGGGTTCCTGGCTCGCCTGGTGTGGGAGTCCACCGGCTGGCTGGCTCCGCTGCGGCAGAGGGCAGAGCAGGACCTCTCCGGCGACGCCGATCTGGGGATGTTGACGAGCTTTGACAGAAGTCCGGTCTCAGGAGTCCCGGACGAGCTGGGGATGCTCGGCTTGCACGGAACGCCCGCATATCCTCGCAGTCCGTTCTTGTCGGGCACGACACCGGGAGCCCCGCCGGAAGGAAACGGCTTTGCGATCCAGCCCGAACCATCCGTGCCCCTGGACCAAGAGCTGCCAGACTTCTTCCTCCGGCTGCACAACCCCAGATCCCTCTTCGCGGGGCCGGGCCCTTCTCCAGGTGGCGGTGGAGTAGGAGGAGGAGGAACCGACCGCCTGCCGCCGCGCGGGCACGGCATCGTCTTCTCTCTCAACGACAGCCACAGGTACCTTCGGCTCGCCGGCGAGTTGTCCCGATTCGTTGCCAGCACCATGTCGCCGAACAACCCGACGAGCCACGTGCCCAGCGACGACGAGCTACGGCACCAGGCCCGGTGGATTCTCTACGATGAATAAGTGTTCCCGCGGGCTTCTTGTTTTTTCTTTTTCTTTTTATTCCTGAAGCAGAGATCTGATGAAGAAACTCGCGCAAACAGCGATGACCCCTGGAACCAGACGCCGGCAGATACTGAGGAGTGGCTGCGAAAGTTTAAACAAGACGTAGGGCTGTTGTAGAGATCGGTCGAGGGTTTTCCAGCCTCGGCATATTTTTGAGACCAAAGGTCATCCTCGGATGCAAGAAGCTTGTCACAGCTGCCGTGATACGGACGTCTGATGTGATGTAGGGCGCGACTATTCTGCTGTAATCTCGGTCTCGCGCTTACAGCGTCACAGCAATGTAGTACAAATGAGATCCCATGACGGCATGAGTTATGAAGCAATTGTGTCATAAGATGGACACGGCGGGTAGCAAGATGGAGATCGTATCTATGTGATGGTTGCTTGAGCCTGGGGTTCGACGCACGGCGTCTGCCCACGAAACTAAACTATTCTGTTTTCTGAGCCGTCGCCCAACCGGTCTGAGGTCGCTCCAGACGTTGTAGAGCTCCGAGGTTAAGACCCAAAACCACGTCTCTTTGCCTCGCCTTTCACTTTGTGGAGTCGTATTTACACTTGCAATGACAACATCCTCCCACCAGGCCTTAAAGCCTTCCCAAGAGCCCCCAAGCTTTTCATGAACTCATTTCCCGTGACCTCGTTGAACCCAGAAAGAGGAGAGAACAAAAGCAACGGAACCAAAAACAAGCATCAAGAGTATTCATGCCCCCAATCACTTCTCAAACGAAATCGTGTTCTCGATCTTCCCCAGCCCGTCGACCTCGACCTCGACCACGTCGCCGTCCTGCAGGAACCTCCCCCGGGAGTACCCCACGCCGTCGGGCGTGCCCATCATGACGACGGTGCCCCGCCGCAGCGTCGTCCCGCGCGACAGGTGCGCGACGACCTGCGCCACGCTCCAGATCATGTCGGACGTGCCCGTCTCCTGGACGACCTTGCCGTTGACCAGGGTGCGGAACCGCAGCGCGTGCGGGTCCGGCACGACGGCGGGCGACCACACGGCGGGGCCCAGGGGCGCGAACCCGTCGAACGACTTGCTGTACGAGTACTGCCCGCCCGAGGCGTCCGGGACCTGGAAGTTGCGCGCCGTCAGGTCGTTGCCCGCCGAGTAGCCGAGCACGTAGTCGAGGGCGTGGGCCTCGGAGACGTTGCGGGCGTCGCGGCCGATGACGACGCAGAGCTCGCCCTCGTAGTCCAGGTGGCTCTGGGCGTCCGGGTGGATGGATATCGTGTCAGTGGGCCCGGCGAGGGCGTCTGGCGGTTTGGTGAAGACTATCGGGTAGGCTGGGACGGGGAGCTTCGGGAAGATGTCAGCGCGGAAGGGGTGTTGGACGTTGACTTTGTGAGGCTTTGTATCTTACATTGAATCGCTCGGCGTATTTTTCATAGTTTAACCCAAGGCAAATGATCACGGGTGTCCGTTCCAACGGACATAACAACTAGGCCTTGGTGTTAGTCCGCTTTTCTTTCCGTCATCCGTCCAGGATCCACCCAAAGGAACAGTTCATGCCATCCGCAGAGCTTCGTATCCAGGAACACGGGATCTCCTTTTTCTCACCTTGGTCACGGTGTCCCTCACGCTGGTGTGGATGAAGCCCTCGTCGATGTTTCCGCCCAGCCGCTCCACCACGTACCCGCTTCGACTCCTTCGCACCAGATTTCCGTGGTAGGTCCGGCCGTCGAGCTCGTATCTTACGAGCGCTTGGAACGCCATCCGGGCCGGAGACGTCTTCCTGTCGATGATGAAAGGCATCACGTCCCGTCGGCGGTGTGGGCGTGTTTTCTTTTTGGGGAATTATCAAAGGCGAGATCGGATCTAACGGAACAGCGGGGACGTCTGCACACAGTCGGGCTGGCGTTTGCACCGAGCCGAGCGCGGATGTCCAAGGTACGGATGGAAAGGGAGCAAAAAAGAGAGGGCGTCTACATATGGGAACGGGCTTACTGGCCAGGCCGATGGAGCGTTGTCCTATGACATGCTCCCCGGAGAATATAAGGCATCTAAACCATTTCTTGAGACCAGGCCCTCGGGTGCCCCGGGTCTCCAATGGACAGACGACGAGTTATAACAGAAGTCAAAATGTTTAACAAGATGGAAGGCTCGTTCGGCATGCGTCTTAGGGCGCAGGTTTTCCGCGGACGGACTTTCGTCGTTTTGAGGAAGGGCAGCGGAAGATGGAGCCCGAGGCTGTTCGTCCGATGTGCTGGACGTGTATTTCACTTCCAACTCTGGGCCGGGTGCCGAGAGACCCCGCGCCGTTTCCAAGGTGCTCCCACTTTCTGTAGCTGCAGAGAAAGTGACGCGCGAGACGAGAGGGAAGAGGGGGAGGGGTGTGTGACTGTGTGTGTGTGGGTTGCCGTCGGTGAATTCGGATAAGTCAGTCTCGGGAGAGGGCACATGAACCATTGTCTTGGATTGAGGGTCGGTTTAGGTTCCGAGTCGCCGAGTGAGCCGCATGTGGGACTGGCACAGGGAGACAGCCGGTGGGAAGACCAAATGGACTGTATCCCGGCGACACTACGCCGCTTGGGGAACCGGCGGGATTGTGGGCGATGCCGGGAATGCCGTTCGCCGATTTCTTTCCATATCCTAACAGTACATGTAATGACTCAACTGAACTCAGCAGGTGAGGGTCATTCTTCACGTTCTTCACAGCACATGGACGCCGAAGCCGGGAAAGATCGGATCGTCGTTATTCGGTTCTACCGGCAAGACCCGGGTTTCCCTCAACTTCGAGCCGTCATCATGTTGAGCCTTCGTTCAGTTGGTGTTGACGGGGCCTGAGAGCTAGGCTTGATGGCATACGTGAATCATTTTGCGATTGTCATGTCGTATTTTGCAGCTCATCCGCCGTCGCACAGCATGATGAGGCATGCAAGATGCACCAGCAAACCATCGCATCGTCGACGTAGGCCCCGCGATCTAAACATAGTCCTGGACCTGCAGTCAGCCCTAGTTGTCATGAACACGCAGAATCAACCGCAGAGCCCGAGCGGCTGTCACACAGACAAGTACCGACAATTGGAATACGCCAAGGTCGCGCTTTCCTTCATCTGAAAGATCCATGCGTCGAGTTTCTACTTGACATGTACGCTCAGCCTATTGTGTCTCCCCAGCAAACGTGCCCTCTCATACCTCATTGGTCTACACGGACTTAAACCTGCAGGTACAGATTCTGATGGTGGTTTAGACAATGCGATTAATCGCGAAGGTCCCCAGCGAGATACACGGGGAACACGGTCCCAAAGTACGGGAAAGATCAGGGGAGTTGACAGCTTGGTCATCGTATCAACTGCTCTATGTTGGCTGGAGGCACGAATGATAGCTAGCTTTGTGCCAAGAGGATCAAGCCAGGCACTGAAGATCTGTCACCCGTCAATCAGAGGACTAAGGCTAAGAGGCATGTGAGACTTGGAAACATCTAAACCATATGACGTGATGATTAGGGGACTGTGCTCTGTTGATATACTTTCTTGGGCAGTTGACACTTGGCGGTGTGTACTACCTCGGCGGTACCTGATATTCAATCAGTTATGTGGATTTCAAAGAGTCTCTGAAACAACTGCACGAGTAGATAATGGCTTATATCCTGAGCTAGCTGATATATATCGTTGACAGTTGTTCAATTGTGTGCGGCATCTAGTTCCAGAACCCCAAGGCAGGTAGCTAGCTTAATATGCCACATTCTTGCGAAGACCTCTATGCAGCCAATCTGCTCACCGCAGTCTATAGTCGAACCAGGTCAAAGTTTAGTCTACTTAGTTGCTAAAAATACCAAGCTGCAGCAAACCACGGCCGGATATCCGACAGGAGACGTTTCATTGACATCGTTTCTATGCAGACGTAGGTATGCAAGATCGTGGTGGAGATTGGCGTTACCACTTTCAGACCGATTTAACAGGAAACAACCAACCTCGCGCACCCGAGCGTCGAAAGGTCGGTTCCCGGCATCAGTTCGTGATTTTTGGCGGCTGTCAGGAGAAACCAAACAACAAGGCCCTGTGCGTCTTGGAACATCAGAGCGCACCGCCGTAGACATGGCGCGCGAGGATGGAAGAAAGATCCGACGAAAACTAACTCCGAAAAGGCAAGCAGACGGTAAGCTGCCTCGCCGGAGGGGATGGCTTGGCTGGGCATTAAGCTTTGCCTTTCAACGAAGACAAACATCGTCGTCGGGCCGGAGACGAGGACCGACGCTCGTCGCTGCCCGTCTTGGTCCGTCTCTGGAGACAAAGGGACTAAGTGTTGGCTCTTTTCTACATGACGACATTTGTCAGACGTATCTACTTGAGCGTGCGGATCCGACTCCGATCTTTCGAGTCGGGGGCTGCGGGGGTTGGGGGAGTTTAACATGGCTGGCAAAACTCCTCAAACCCCGCATTTGGGGGCTTTCGTTTAACATCAAGGAAACAACAGACTCGCAGCGATTTATTCGCATTGCTTCCCATGTTTTAACGCACATGCGCCTACATGAGTGTGGTGTGGTGTATGTGAGTTTCGGGCCGCCTATCGCGGGGTGAAGGTGCGAATTCGTGGGCAGTGGATATGTATGCAGGTGCCGCTGGCCTGCATGAGATCGCCAATCCACTGCTGCTGCAACTGCAACTACCTACGAAGAGGTGAACCAGTGCGCAATATGTGCGTGGAACTGGACAGATCACCACTCTTAAGCCGTCCAATCTTTTGGGTTCGTGGGTTGCCTTTCGAACGTGCATCAAGTTGCCTTATCGATTCAAAAAAGGAAGAGAAAACGGAGAATTGAATACACGAAAGCCGCCAAGACGCATCCTGCAGGAAACTACGAATGAAGGTCATCATCGTCGGAGCGGGGCTGGGCGGGCTCGCCTGCGCCATCGCTTGCCGCCGGGAGGGGTTGGATGTCGTCGTCCTCGAGATGGCGAGCAGGTTCGTGCCGGTGAGCGTCGCGACATCTCTGCATCTACGCACACGGACCGAGTCAGACTAACAACTACGATACCTCCCGTAGATCGGTTCCGGCATCCACGTCCCGCCCAACGCGTCGCGGGTGGCCCGCCAGCTGGGCTACCTCGACAAGCTGCACCGCCGCGGCGGCGTCGGCGTCGAGCGGATCGAGATGCGGCGCTACGCCGACGGCAGGCCCCTGCACGCGCTCCGGGCGGAGCACGGCGACCCGTGGATGGTTGTCCACCGGGCCGAGTACCACGGCGTGCTGTGGGAGACGTGTGCCGAGCTCGGTGTTGGGCTGTGTCTTGATATGCAGGCTGAGCGTATCGACTTTGAGACTAATACCGTCTATCTCGAGGACGGGGACGACGTTTCTGGGGATGTTATTATCGGGGCGGACGGTGTGTTGCTCACTCACTTTCTCATTCTCATTCTCACTCTCACTCTCACCCTGCCACACCTCTCTCTCTCACTCACACGGTGTCACACCCTCACTCTCATACCCACCCTCACTTTCACTCGCGTATACACACGCCCACTCTCACACTCACACATGCTCTTACTCTCGTCATTGACACAACCAGTGCAAGTTGCTAATATCTCCTCTTCAAAAGGCCTCTACTCGGTGTGCCGTGACCAGCTCCTCGGCAGTCCATCTCCCGCCGTCGAGACCGGCGACATCGCCTACCGGGCCACGCTCCCGCTGGACTACCTCAAAGCCCTCGGCGACCCGCGCATCGACGAGCTCTGCAGCCAGAGACATGTCACAGTCTGGCTCGGTCCCTCGAGGCACGCGACCTTCTGGCCGGTGAGAGGAGGACGGGAATTCAACCTCACGCTGCTGGGGCTAGATGACGTGGAGCCGCATGCCGACGGGGACGTGGGCGAGATGAGGCAGGCGTTTGAAGGCTGGGACGAGATGTCAGTTTGAGCCTCGCTTGACTGTTGGTCCTCAGACTCATAACTAACCACGCCCGCAGACTGACCAAACTGATATCCCGCGTGCCGAGGGTGCAAAAGTGGAAGCCATGCACGCACCCCGAACTGGAAACCTGGACAAAGGTAGGACCGTCGATCTCCCGCCCTATTCACTCCGCAGCAACTCATGCCTCACAGGGACAAATGGCCCTCCTGGGCGACTCGTGCCACCCCAGCCTGGCCTACCAGCCACAGGGCGCGGCCATGGCGATCGAGGACGGCGCCGTTCTCGGCAAGCTTCTCGGCCTTCTTGAGGGCTCCTCAAAGGGCTGCTCGCCCGCGTCGATTTCGGACGTCCTCCGCCTCTACGAGTCTCTGAGGAAGTCCAGGACCGCAGTGAACGCGGCGGGCGTCAACTCGAACCGGAAGTGGTACCACGTCGTCGACGGGCCGGAGCAGGAGGCGCGGGATGCCGAGATGGCGGGAGCAGCACCATCCACGGGGTGGCGGTGGATGGACGCGGAGTACCGGGAAGAGCTCCTAGGACACGATGCCGTGGCCGAGGCCGCGGAGGCGTTCGGGATGTGGGAGCGGAACGAGAAGTGACGCTGGGATTAAAAACATTTGACTATTATTTTTGATTACCGACCGCTAATGCCGACTCTAATCCAATCAACTCATGCAGACCTGCAATGCGTCTAAATATTCATGAATCCAGTCGTAAAACATGTAATTCCAAAACTTTTGTATGTCGTCGAGCGTCTTCTTCATAATCGCTTCCTCAAAGGAAAATGATGCGTTTCTCTCATGAATCATCCATAATCATCTAAGCATCTCTCGTAAACTCAGACCTCTGGCGCCAAACATGGCCGTACCTCATGACGAAAATGGGAATGGGCGCCAGCACGATGCTCCCGCCGCCGAGGATCGTGAACGCCCAGCCATACCCGAAGGACTCGATCAGCGGGCCCGTGCTGAGCGGGAGGAACGTGCCGGCCAGGCACCGCGTGACGATGACGCCCGTCATGGCAGACGCCGAGAACAGGCCCGCGGCGTCGACGACGTAGGCCTGCAGCGGCAGCGAGCACATGAGCAGCATGAACCCTTGGACGGCGACGTTGGCGAGCAGGAAGCCGACGTGCAGGCGCAGCTGGCTGATCCAGCCGTAGGCGGCGATGGAGAGCGGCAGACCGAAGGCGCCGACGATGACGAGGGGCAGGCGGTACTCCGGGCGGCCGACGGGGCTGGCGCCGCGGAGCTTGACGTAGATCCGGTCGAGGCTGAAGTTGCTCACGAGGACGCTGATGAAGGAGCCGATGCCTGGGAAGAGGTTAGCCGTCGATGTTTCGGATCTTTCGAGAGAAGCGGAACTCACTAAAGGTGATGAAGGAGAGGCCAGTCATGGCGGGCGAGAAGCCGTAGACCTCCTGCAGGATGTTGGGCAATGTGATGGACATGACGTAAAAGTAGGCAAAGGTGATGCACCCGAACAAGGACAGGGCCATCAGGACGCCGGAGCGGAAGAGCACGGTGAAGGGCCGCTTGACGGACTCCCACAGGCGCATCATGCTCTTGTGGTCGTCGACGCCGGCCGGGTGCAGCAGCGCGGCGCCGGGGTCGCTCTCCCGGGCCTCCGCTGCCCTCCGGCGCAGGATGGTCATCTTGTACGTCTCGCGGAAGCAGCACAGGAACAGGACCTCGCAGGCGGCGGCCAGGCCGGCGGCGATCCAGAGCACGCGCCTCCAGCCGAGGGTCTGGGCGATGGCGCCGCTGATCATGGGGCCGACGGCGCCGCCGACGAGGGGCGCGAGGGAGACCATGCTCATGGCGGAGCCGCGGCGGTCCGGGGGGAACATGTCGCCGACGATGGCCGGGCTGAGGACGTTGGTGGCGACGGCGAGGCCGGTGAGGGCGCGGGCGGCGATGAGGAGCGGGGTGGTGGTGCTCAGGGCGGCGAGGGCGGTGGCGGCGACGAAGAGGGTGTTCGCGGCGTTGAGCACCGGGGCGCGGCCGTAGATCTCGGAGAGGGGCGCGATGAGGAGCGGCCCCGCGGCCTCGCCCAGCTCCCAGATGGTGACGAGCAGGGCGGCCGCGGGGGAGTTTGCGCCGTCGGTGTGCTCGAGGTCGCCGATGATGTGGGCGGCCACGGGGACGACGGAGATGCAGGTGAAGGTTCTGCGGGCGGCGGTCAGCAAGGGGGTTTATGGGTGAACGGAACGGAGGACGCCTCCGGATGAGCGAGACGGAGTGTCTCTGGCTAATCTATGAGCCGCAGTCTGTCACATACACGGTGAAGGCCATGCAGGCCAGCAGACCGACGATGGTCCACTTGAAGGCCTCGGGCCAGTCTCTTGGGTTCTCGGGGTCGCCATTGGGATCAAAGTCCAGCAGGTGCTTGGACACCTCTTCCTCGCAGAGGGGATCGTCGAGAAGGGGTTGACTCTCTGTCATATTCTGTGAGTGATTCGTGACGAAGGGATTCACGAGAATAACCAACGATTCACTCGCAGAGAGAGGATCAGGTCAGTCTGCTGGTGAAAGAGCAAGCAGCAGGAAGAGGATTGGTTTCCAGCGGGCGGGATACCGCATCTTGAACTAGAGTAGTAGAGGTAAACAGGACCCCCGGACGGACCCTTTTTTTGCGTGCTCGCCCCACGCGTTTGGTCATTCTGTCAGCCAAAAAATTTGATGGCCGGGGTGAGTCGACATGGCTCATGCGTGGTACGGATAGTGTGGGTGGCAACGAGAGAGGAGCGGGGGCGGCATCGGCGCCGCGGCGGTGCCCGCCGCCGGTGGAGACACCGTCCCACGTGACATCCGCTTACCTGCGGCTGCAGTTGTCCGCGGGCTTGACGACGGGACTATCATGCACGGAGAGGTCTGGAATTAGCTAGGACCCCAAGGCCTGCCACTCGGGGCAGAGGCTTCTCTTATGTCGTCTCTGCAAATCTCCATATTCCAATGGAACCCATGTCTATCCGTAATGGGGTCAAATAAAGATGTCTTACCGCTTATCGCCCGCCAATCTGACTCAGTTGGTGGTCGTAAAGGTTTGCCGCTTTCGGATAAGTGCGGGGTGGCGCTCCGATGTCGTTCCCCACTAAATCCTCCGGCCGGCTCGGTCGGTAGGCGGCTTTGAGATCTCTTGTGGTTTCTCTATGCTTGCCGCGGGCTCATACACTTACCTGAACTACATATTCACTGGGCACGCCCTTCGACTTGCCTTCTCCACCAAAAGGGCGCCGTCGATATATGAACCAGCCCCTCAACCACTTGTCCAACAGAGCGTAACTTTCAACACAGAGCTACTGCAACCAATCTAACCATTCGGCTTTTCCGATTGGCCAATCGCAACTCCCCCCAGCCATCGCGCAATTTGCACGACTAATTGTCTCTTCCGGGCCCAGCCCCCGGAGAACCATGGCCATCCCGCAACGCCTAGCCCCGTCGACGGAGGAACTCCGGCAGTTCTACGTTGGCATATCCATTGACGATGTTCCGAAGCCCGCCTTAGTGCTCGACGTGGCCAAGGCCCGAAGGCATTGCAAGTCCATGCTGGACGCCGCCAAGGCTCTCGGAGTGGGATTCCGTGCACATGTCAAGACGCACAAGGTCGGTGAGACCCTCATAATATTGCAGAACACAGTTGCCATCAAGTTGTAAGACATGTACAAATGTGCATTTGCGCTGACCTTTCCGTAGACCTCCCAGCTTGCCCGGCTCCAGGTGGGCGAAGACTCGCCAGACGTCAAAATCGTAGTCTCGACCGTCGCAGAGCTCCAGCATCTACTGCCGCTTCTGAAAGAGTTCAAGGGAAATGGCCGTCGCGTCAACGTCCTCTACGGCATTCCTCTCCCGCCGTCCCAGGCATCCAGGGTCGCCGACCTGGCACGGCCACTCGGACCCGGGAGCATCACATTCATGATCGACCACCCGGACCAACTAGCAGCGGCCATCCGCTTCTCCGAGCAGGCCGGGTTCCCGCCGGGCATCTACCTCAAGGTCGACACCGGCTACCACCGCGCGGGCCTTCCTCCCACCGCTCTCAACAAAGACGACCTCATCCAGAAGGTCGCGCGTCTCGAGGCCGAGGGCAAGGCGGAGCTGGTGGGCGTCTACTCACACAGCAGCCTCAGCTACGCCGACACCACGCCGCGGCAGGCCATGGACAACCTCGCCGACGAAATCAGAGGCTGCGCGGAGGCGCTCCGCCACAACAAGGAGCGCTTCCCAGCCGGTAGACAGTTGACCGTTAGCGTGGGCGCGTCGCCGCAGGTCACCGCCGTGCAGAACATCGCCGGCGCGAACGCCAAGGAGGAGAACCCGGATAGCGAGAACCTGCGCGCCGCGATACGCGAGGTGACCACGGCGGTGGACGGGTTCCGGGTGAAGCTGGAGCTACACGCGGGCGTCTACGCGGTGTTGGATAACCAGCAGCTCGCGACCCACGCGAGAGCGTTCCTTGGGGACGCTGATGATGAGGTTGCCGTGTCCGTGGCGGCGGAGGTGTGCAGCGTGTACAACGCTGGCGAGAGGAGGACGCCGGAGGCCCTCGTTGCCGTTGGCACGCTCGGCCTCGGCCGCGAGCCCTGTCCGTCGTACGCCGGCTGGGGCGTCGTGAGTC
The DNA here is from genome assembly GCA_030770045.1 of Colletotrichum brevisporum. Classification (NCBI taxonomy): domain Eukaryota; kingdom Fungi; phylum Ascomycota; class Sordariomycetes; order Glomerellales; family Glomerellaceae; genus Colletotrichum; species Colletotrichum brevisporum. Next base: position 986,637 of record JAUGSI010000005.1, on the reverse strand, counting down.
GTGGGTCCTACCCCCGGACAGATGGCACGGGGCGTCGACTGGTTGTGGCGCGGATCAGCCAGGAGCACTCGATCATCACCTGGGAGGCCGGGTCTGAGGGAGAAGGTGATGCGGCTCTGCCACCCGTACCGCTCGAGGTCGGGCAGAGCGTCAGCATCTTTCCCAACCACGCATGTGTTACTGGGGCCATGTACGGCTGGTACCTCGTCGTAGACTCCGAGCAGGAGGACGCCAAACGGGTGACGGACGTATGGGTAAGGCAATCGGGTTGGTAAGACAAGTCGGCATTTGCTGATTGCTTGTAACTTTCGGTTGAATGAAAAATATGCAGTGATTTAGACAACTGCTAAATGGAGCGTTTTTGTTTCGACCATTCCATAATACCAGACGACATCGGGATGTGACCTTCGGTGATGCCTTGAGTGAGGGAGAACTCATATGATTGATGTCTTTTGACCTTTCTGAAAAGTACTTCGTGCATCTTCAATCCGGTGCAGCTTCTCCTCCTATACCATTTGATACTTAAGGGATTCCAGCCGAACGTCGAACAACGGCCGGGCGGCGTCGCTGCCGGACGGCAATGTGGGGCCGGAGCACGGCCGATTGGTCACTGCAAAGGCAACGGCCTGGCCATGACTGACTTCGGCCTCAAGCTGCTCCGGGGGTACGGCGAGACCTCAGTGGACTCGAATAGATGATTCCGAATCATTGGCGGAGGAGAAATTAAGGCATCAAAAAGACTGCATATCTGTAGGAGTACAAGTCTGACAGAGGAGCACACCACCTCACAGACGAGGGCCCATTTCATGCACGTCGTTAACCAATTGACGGTGATTTCTGAGCTGCAACCCTACCTAACTTGCCCTCCACCAACGACTGGGCGTTCGAAGAAACCAACGCAGGGCTCAACGGCTTCTTGGTTCTTCATCTACCGGCATTCCCGCACCCCCCCTCCGCCGGGGCTGATTCCGCAAGATGACGTACGAACACCAGCTTTCCCTAGGCGACCAGCGGGCGCTCCGTCTCCCTTTGCGGTATTAACGCCCGGTAAAAGCAGCTACAAGATCTTGCCGGAGCCGGGCCCTACCCCGCAACCGACTATGGCTCCCGCCCGGCCCCGACGGCCCAGCTCCCGCCGCGACTTCGAGATCGCCATCATCTGCGCACTCACCCTCGAAGCCGACGCCGTCGACGCCCTCCTTGACCACCACTGGGACGACGATGACGACTTCCCGTCCTTCGGCAAGGCCCCCGGCGACCCCAACGCCTACTCCACGGGAACTATTGGCCGTCACAATGTCGTCCTCACGCACATGCCGGGCATGGGCAAGGCCAACGCCGCGGCCGTCGCGTCCAATTGTCGGTCCAGCTTCGCCAGCATCAAGCTGGCATTGGTAGTTGGCGTGTGTGGCGTCGCGCCCTTCGATCACGAAGGGAGGGAGATTGTGTTGGGCGATGTGATCGTCAGCGACGCCGTTGTCCAGTACGACCTCGGGCGGCGCCTGACCGAGAGGTTTGAGCGGAAGGACACACTGCTCGACAGCCTCGGCCGGCCGAACCCCGAGATTCGGGGTCTGCTGGCCAAGCTAAGGGGTCTGCGCGGCCGGAAGGCCCTCCGAGCGAGCATGGCCCGGTCTCTGGAGCTTCTCCAGCGGGAGGCGGAGCTCGAAGCAAGATACCCCGGTGCAGCGGCTGACATGCTCTTCGAAGCTTCCTACCGCCACGTTTTGGACGGTGAGACCTGCGACGCGTGCGGGTGCGATGGGCAGACGGTTCGCCGCCGCCGGCTCGAGCTTGACGTCGGCGATATCCGGCCAGCTGTGCACTTTGGCCTCATCGCCTCGGGCGACGCGGTGATGAAGTCTGCTGCGGTCCGGGACGAGCTTGCGCGGAGCGAGGGCGTCATCGCGTTCGAGATGGAGGGCGCCGGGGTCTGGGATACGTTCCCGTGCGTGGTGATCAAAGGCGCCTGCGACTACGCCGACAGCCACAAGACGAAGGAGTGGCAGCGGTACGCGGCGGCGACGGCTGCGGCGTGTATGAAGGCCTTTTTGGAGCACTGGACGCCCTCTGAGGCTCCGATCGTGGGTACATGATACGTCCTGATGGGTGTTTGACCTGGCTTGTGAAATACCTGCTGACATGAATGGCTCAATTAGAACTTGTAAGCTCTCTCTCGCTGTCTGAGAAACCCCCGGGGCCCTGGTGTAGGCATAACTCTCACATATGCTTTAAAAGGACACTACTGATATGCGACTAGTCATTGTTCCATTCCCGAGAAACCAAGGCTTTGTTGGCCGTGCATCGATCCTGGCAAAACTTCAAGATCAGCCTCTCCATTCCACTTTTCAGACCAGAATCTCTCTCTTCGGTCTCGGGGGCATCGGGTACGTAACCTCTGTCCCGAAAGCTGTTTTTTCGCAGCCATTGAATAGTTACAGCAAAACGCAACTGGCGCTCGAGTACGCGTACTGGGTCCGGGAAACGCACCCAGACTTATCTGTTTACTGGGTCTATTGCAGCAACGCAGAGCGGATGCGAAACTCCTTCGTTTCCATCGCCACAGAGTGCAAGATACCCGGATACAACGATCCCAAAGTTGACATCCTTGCGACAGTACACGACTGGCTGAGTCAGAGGAGCCATGGTCCGTGGTTGATGATTCTAGACAATGCTGACGATGCAGAGCTGTTCTTTCCAACCACGAATGCAGAAGATAACCTGGGACAGTACATCCCAGAATGCGCCTACGGTTCCATCCTCGTAACAACCAGAAACAAACAAGCCGGTCTTAAGCTAGCGAAGGGAAAGCCTCCAATAGAACTTGAAACAATGAACGACCAAGAGTCCCAACAGCTCCTCCGCGCAGGCCTGGGCAGTTGGGAATCCGATATCAACACACAGGAGATCAACGACCTGACATCCCGCCTAGAGCACCTCCCGCTCGCGCTCGCCCAGGCCGCCGCGTTCATGGAGGCCAACACGATGGGTGTGGGAGAGTACCTGGACATGCTCCGAGATAGCGACCAGGCGGTCGTCGACCTGCTCAGCGAGGACTTTGAGACCGTCGGAAGGGACCGGTCGGCGCCCCGAGCGGTCGCGGAGACGTGGATGCTGTCGTTCGAGCAGGTCAAGAGACAGAGCCCACTGGCGGCTGAGCTGCTGTCGCTCATGAGCTTCTTTGACAGACAGGCTATTCCGGTGGAGTTCTTGGTCTCAAATTCCACGCAGGGCTTGGATGAGAAAGAGAAAATGGCGTGGCTTCACGGCATCATCGGTAAGTCTTGCTCTCCTGAGAACCACCGGACCGCAAAAGGTGCGCACTGACATCCCTTGCGACAGACGACTACCGACCGTGGATTTCGGTTGGTTTTCCTGACGACTCAAAACCACCAACTGCCAAGGGCTGGTCATGGAGGGAGGCCAGGGTCAAGAAGGCCCTTGGCATTCTGAAGGCCTTCTCCTTCGTCTCGGCCGGTGCGGACCTCAGCCTCAGCATTCACCGCCTCGTCCGGCTCGTGACCCGGAAGTGGCTCGAGAGGGACCGCCAACGACAAGAAAGCCTCTACTGGCACGCCCTCTCCGTCGCCACCGAAGCGTTCCCCTATAGCAACCTCGACGTCGGGGTGGACTGGAAGACAGCTGCCAAGTACCTGCCCCACGTATCCTCGGTCGTAGGACTGCGGCAACCGGGAGATGCCTCGTCAGCCGAGAAACTCTGCAGGGCCGTACTGTGCCACAAGGTTGGCGAGTTCTTCTGCTTCCGGGGGCAGGAGAAGGAAGCCGAGCAGCACCTGCTCTCCGCAGTCCATACCGTAGAGCACATCCTAGGAAAAGAGCACGCCTTCGCGCTGGCAACGAAGCAGAGCCTGGCGCAGGCGTACTACGACCAGGGCGAGGCGGACGAGGAAAGGTGCCGGCGCGCCGAGGAGATGCTCCTGGAAACCCTAGCCGTCTCGACGCGTGCCTTCGGGGAGGCGCACGAGGTCACGATCTACGGCAACGGGCACCTGACGCTGGCATACATGGCGCGCGGCAAGCTGGATAAGGCCGAGGCGCTGCTGCTACGCAACATGGAGCTGTGCTCGCGGACGTTCGGGGATGACAGCCACAACACGCTGACGTGCATGGCAAACCTATCCATCATCTACCCGTGGCAGCACCGGTGGGAGGAGGCCGAGGCGCTGAGCGAGAAGGTGCTGGAGAAGGGGAGGAGGAGGTTCGGGGCGGAGCACCCCAAGGTCTACATGTTCATGGAGAATTTGTCGTACCTGTACTGGAAGAGAGGGCGATGGGAGGACGCGAAACGGTTGCGACGAGACTCCCTGCGTGGGATGCAGGCTACGCTGGGACATGAGCATCCGCGCACGATGGCTAACTTGCTCAAGATTGCCGAGTGGGAGGCAGATACTGAGAGCAGCATGCAATAGAACTTGATCACCTACGAAGAACTGCCTCTTCAACCAGTGTTGCCAATTGTCATGACTAACACGGTTTGGGGCGCAATGACAATCTTTGGTCGTTGATTGTACGTCCAGAATCGACCGTCTTGAGTACCACTTTTACGGCTAATCATTGCGGGACCTGAGGTATCTGGACATGCCCAGCATTTGTGGCTATGTCTGAAGTTGCGGAGAAGAAAGTGAGCAAAGGGCTCGGACTTTTTGAGAAGAGCTCGCACTTGGATATCCTCAAGTGGAGTCATATTGCCTGATTCCCTGAGATCCCTGTTTTGGGAGCCTAATAATCCCCAACTGAGGTCTAAGCCTCGTGCTGACATGCGCGCGTAAGCATGATGAGGGGGGGCATCTTTATAACTATCTAACTGTGCCTCTGTTGCTTTATCCCCCACTGTCAGGTTCTTCCATCTTCAACTCCTACAACATTTGACGCTCTATGTGCAATCGGCATTTACATTTGACCTGCGAAGCCTTTGTCGCGCAAGATTCGAGAACACATCGTCTAGGCAAGACTTCAACTCCAAGGAAGCGATGATCAAGTTACCTTGCCATTTACTCGAGCCCGAGGACCCGGGCCGGGTGTTCGTAGGCCAACAACAGGTCCTGGACGCGATCCAGAAAGCTCTAGTAGTCGAGGACAAGCCCAGAGACTCGCGCGGAGAACCCGAATGCATAATGCGCCAGTTCGCCCTCTGCGGGCCCGGCGGCGTGGGCAAGACCGAGGTGGCCGCCGAGTTCGCCCGGAGGAACAGAGACAACTTCGACGCCATCTTCTGGGTCCGCGCCGACGGGTATGCCAAGCTGGATCAGTGCTTCGCGGAGATGTCGCTCGAGCTGGGATTAGAGACGGCCGATCAGCTCACGAACCAGAGGTTCTCAAGATCGCGAGTCACGAGTTGGCTCGAATGTTCCGTGAGGGAGGAAAACAAGGTTCTCGGCGGCAGAAATCCGGCCTTCTGGCTGCTCATCTTCGACGGCGCCGACGACCCCGACCTGCTGGAGAACTACTGGCCCCGTTACGGCCATGGAAGCGTCCTTGTCACCTGCCGCAACCCGCGCATGAAGGAGTTCCACTTGAAGAACACTTGCAAGTCATTTTCCAGAACCTGGGACAGCCTGGACATGGAACCGATGAGCGATGCCGACGGTGGTGTCCTCCTACTGAAGCTCGCCCGTCTCGACGCGGACGCGGCGGCACATTCGGAAGAGACGGCGCGGGAAATTTCCAGGAGCCTCGCCGGACTGCCCCTCGTGATCGCCCAAGTATCGGAGACCATCCTACGGCAGGGCCTCAGCCTGTCCGAGTTCCAAGCCATGTTCGAGAAGGACAGGCACCGCATCGCTCCGTCCGGCACGGAGCACTACGCAACCGTCTGGGCGATCGAGCGGCTGTCAGCAGAGGCCAAAGACCTCCTCAAGCTGATACTGTTCATGGACGCAGACATCATGCAGGAGAAAATTCTTTTCGATGCCGCCGTTCAGGTGTTTGGCTCGTCCTCCTTCACGCTGGCCAAGTTCAAAGAGGTCTGCACCGAGCTGTTGCAGTCGACGCTCATACACAAACGCGAGAGCAAGACTGAGCTGTTGGGTTGTCGGATTTCTGTATCTCGCCTGGTGCAAGACGCGATCCAATCTCGCATGACAGGTGAAGAGATGCAATCCAACTTCACAGCCGTGGTCGACTTCCTGTGGCGTGCGTGGCCCCCGGCGACGCCGGCGTTGCCGTCGCCCACGAAACCGTCCAAGATACTTGAGCCCCAATCGACCGAGATCAAGTATGCGACGTCTCGACCTGAGTTGTGCTTGGCTTTGTACCCGCATGTACTCCGGCTGGAGAAGTTGTGGCCACTCATATCCGGATGCAACGACAACACGAAAATCCGTTTCGCCGCTCTACTGACGGAAGCAGCATGGTAAGTTCCTGATGATCTCTTTCCGCGGGCGACTATGAGATACACGTGCTAAAGAGTCAATCAGGTACCGGCAAGAGACAGGCACTCTACGTTCATTCGACGGGTTCTTTGACACCGCCGAATCGATATGCGAGTCCCTGCCGGGCGACGACAGCGACGCCGTGCTGTACACCATTAACTTCTACGTCGGCCTGATATTCGCCGGCACCAATGAGCCCAAGCTCGCGCGCGAGCACAAGGAGGCCAACATGGCGCTGCAGCTGGCCGTCTGCCGGAGCGTCGGGCCTGACTTTGTCGACCTGCGCCTCGCGCTCGCCCACATACAGTTGGCGATTGCCCTCGCCCAGGACGGACAGCTGGACGAGTCGATCGCGGCCTTCAACCGGGGAAGAGAGATACGGAGGAGCTTGGGGCCTAGGCAGCTCGTGTCCTCCGACGCGAGCCACGCCATGGCGCTCATGCTCCGAGGGTCGCCGGGGGACCTGGAGACCGCGGAGAAGATGGTTCTGGATTCCATCGAGTTGTGGAAGTCGACTGGCAGTGTCGTGTCGTCCAAGTAAGCATCGCCTCAAGGACATGAAAAAGCGTCAAAAGAAGTGAGTTGATCTTGCTGATGGGCTTCCTTTCGTCACAGAATAGCGCGACATTTCCAGGCTCTGGGTAAGCTTCGCTACATGCAAGGCCGCTTCGACGAATCCTACGACTGCGACAAGAAAGCGCTGAAGTATTTCATGGAGTCGACGGGTGTAAATTCGTGTCGAGCAGGGGACATGCACTACAAGTGCGTAATGCATCTCATACGGCTAGAGCTATATCATGAAGCCTTGTGAGTCACGCCCCGCGGGTTCAAGAGCGCACGCTCCTCCCATCCCGCCATTCAGTTCATCACTGACGTTTATCAACTTGACAGACCCGTGAGCAACGCCGCGTGGAAGTGCTGGGACCCGAACTCCTTGTTCTTGCCAGAGGTGGCGCGGAATCATTGGATGAGGGGGAAGCTTTTCGATGGTTGGGGCGAGGAAGCAAGGGGGACCACCACCTTCAGAACTGCTGCCCGAGTAAGGAGATGGTTCGTCCCGGATAAGCGAGTAGACGGGCGAGCATTTACTCAAGAGGAATTTGATTGCCTGGTGGACTACCGGTCTAGGTAGGGGCAAGAGTCGGGCCGACGTTGCCACGCGTCGGGTGCAAGGAAGAATGGCTCGACGGGGTCTTTGAAGTTGATGAAGCATTTCATATGATGTATATCCTGGTTTTGGTTCCGGCGGATCTTCGTTTCTTTGCGGTAAAGGGGTTTCAACTCAGGCTGGTAGTTGCTGATTCTGAGTTGCAGCGGCACGTGGCACAATCTGAGAAATGCTAGGAACAGTACACAAACTGAGACTTTCTTCTCTCTTTCCTGCGATGATTCTCATAGCTCGTTGAGAATAGTTTAGATCTCTGTCTGTTAAGTTGCTAACACAAAGGTTGATACTCTGGCGGTGCATTTACAGTTAAACAGCTTTGCCGGTTATTCAATCGATATTGATAAGAAGAGTATCGAAGCTTGTCCAGTTGTGAGTTTTGGTTTGAGAGTGACTCAATATCAACGTAGTTATAGCTTACGTCGTGAGGTTCGACAGCAGTATCATATGAGACGTTGTGACAACTGCAACTTGGAAGTTGGAGTAGCTGGCCGGCAGTCCCCTGCATCGAAACAAGCACTTACCTACGTTCACCTGTTTCATCTCGGCCTCGATCCCGTCCACCCGTGCGGTCTGAATCAGCAAGAGAATTGTCCCATATCTGTAGGCCAAGCATGAAACATGTTCGAGCTGACCCCTGACGGTTTGATTCGGACTGGGGTTTCGGCAACCTCGCTGCTGAACTATAAGACGACAACCCTCCCCACCCGCGAACTTTCTTGCGATGATATTTACATATTTTGACATCGCAGCAATTCGACCCTTAGAAACCTCGCCTCCAATGCAGCAACGTTCTCTCGCCGTCATGCTGGGCTATGCCCTGGCAGCCTTGGCCAAGACACCCGACGGATTCCAGCCGGCCTCCAACAACGATCTCATCGTCGCCTTCGGAGCCCAGTCCGCCCTCAATGGCGTAAACCTTCCCAAAGCCGGTAGGTGAACCGAAGAGCCGCGCGGAATTGAGGATGAAGCTTACCAAAACCGTGCAGACACGGCACAGGAACCGACCTTCGGCACCACTGAGCCCCTGACGGGAAAGAGCTTCGCCATCATCATGGTCGACATCGACGTCCCCTCCGCGTCGGGAACGTTCCTACACTGGGCCCAGACGGACCTGGCTCCGGACGCGGCGACCAAGACGGTCCAGCTCGGCGCCGATGGCGAGCGCACCATTCACACGCTGTCCATCGCCGGCGGCGCGGCTGCCATCGCAGACTACAGGGGCCCGTCGCCGCCGGCGAGGAATCCCCTAACCCACCGTTACGTCGAGCTACTCGTTGACACAAGCGACATCACGCCCGAGGGTACAGCGGCGCTGCAGGGTCTCTCGAACCGACAGAGCGCGAATGTCAATGACATCCTGACGCAGGCCGGGCTGGCGAATAAGGTTGTTGCTGGGAACTTTTTCACCGTCACGAACGGGCAGTAGGTGGACACGTGGAGCATTGGCCACGACTGCGCTTGGCGATACTGCAACGCATTTCCCCGTTGTCTCTAGCATAGTTCTGGAACTCATATTGCTGTCACTATCTGCCGTAGGTTGCGTCGTTGGTGGTGGCAACGATCGCCGGATTCCGGAGTCTCTGGGGAGGAAAAGTAATGGAGCATTCAAGCGGAGTTCTGGGAACACGTCTTTCCGACGCTCGGGTTTTCCGGATCAGAACGCGCGGCGCGGGGACTGCTAATACGTTTCGAGTCGTATGCCGTCTCAAGTAACATAATACAAACCCAGTTTCATCCCATCGTCAACTATGCAACCCCTTTACCAAAGCTTCTGTTTATATCGGATGACTACGTGCCAATTTGATATTAAAAGAATCCATGTCGAAATGACCCCTTCACAAGCAAGCTTATGATCTTAACACCCTTCTGATGAGTAAACGCTTGTTCCAAGAATTCGCATCTACTGTACATGTGTCTTTCGCGTGGTATTGCAACTGTTCGTAATAACGTCACACGAGCTTAACCAAGGGTTCAATCAACAACCTGATGGCAGAAGAAAAAGATGCGTTAAATGTAAGAAGTGTATTCTACACTGATGCGACAAAACATTGAAGGTACATAGACCCGCTAACTATTGTGTCGGGAAGTATTTCATCAACATCCTCAAAATCGCCAGACGCCTTTTTGAACTTGCACATTTTCCGGACTTGGTGAGTTTTGAAAGGCTCTAAGCTTAGTTGAGGAGGCCGCAGATGAGACCGCCGAGGTTCAGCTCGCTGAGGACGCCGCCAACAATACCCAGGACGGTGGGCAGGAGACCGGCGAGGACCTCGACAAGCAGGTGGATGACACCGCCGAGGAGCTGGAAGACGAGCTGGAGGAGACCCTCAACGAGGACGTTGAGGGTGGTCAGGAGGTGGCCGATGACGGTAAGGAGAACGAAGACGAGGGGACCGAGCAGCTCGAAGATGGCTGTACTCTGTTAGCCAAACTGTCACGAGTAGCATGCAAAGGTTGAAGTTGAACTTACTGATGCTGAGGGTCTTGAGCACGCTCTTGAGGGTGTAGATGATCTCGAAGATGAGCTCGAGGACGAGGCCGATGATCTTCTGCTTGTCCTCCTCGACGATCTCAACGGCGTCGGAGAGCAACTCGACGACCTCGCCGACGAGGGAGTGGATGAGGCCGACGACGATGGTGATCTCGCTCTTGACGAGGGAGACAATCTTCTCCTTCTTCTGGGCGGCGCAAGGTCCGCAGCCGCCGACCTCCTCGACGGTGGAGTTGATGATGGAGGTGTGCTTCTTCACCTCGACGATGGTGGTCTGGATCTTGGTGAAGATGACCTGCTCGGCGCGGGTGTCGAGGACGTCGACCTCGACGCTGGCGACCTCACGGGCCTTGATCTCGCCCTGAGCCGCGGGGGCCGCGAGGCCGGTGGCGAAGAGGCCGGAGAGGGCGACGAGACCGAAGTTGAAGAATCTCATGGTGGCAAGCTGATATTAAGAATAAGAATTAAAGGAATGACTGGAGTTGTGGGATATTTGGTAAGGAGTGACGGGGAAAGATGCTGAAGAGCGTGCTGTGAAAGGAGTGACTGATGATGGTGAGGATGGAGAAGAAGTCCGTTTATTGGGAGAGATCAGTTGCCCTCTTTAAGTATACTGCTCAAGATACCTCATATCAACGCCACGACTGCCGAAGTTCCAAAACCACGAACCAGAGGGAGCAAGGCTTCGTGACGAGATCGTGCCCCAAGATTTCCTGTTCGGGGTGCAATGTCAGACCCCCGGGTTCATGACTCTCGCCATTTGCAGAACGACGAAGATCTCAGCACAGCTTTCCGTTCCTGGATGCGTATCACGATGATTGCGGTTTGACAGTGCAGCTAGTCGGGATCAACCCTTGTTCAGAGTTCCTACTTGCTAGCCGGGGGGCTTTTCCGGGGTTTCCGTACGGAGTCGGCGACTTTCAACGTCAGGATCTCAGCCTTCCATTGCCTACTAGGTAGGTTAGTTAAGCCTGTCTCGTCCACTGGCAGTCTGTCACCTCAAGCCACATCGACCACATCGACGGCATTGTCCGAGAACCCAAATGATCTCTGTGTTGCGCCGACTACCATCATTTTAGCGATACCACTATTGGAACCAAGCATCGAGTCCAAGGCGTTGAAAACTTCAGCTCAGCCCTTTGTTCGAGTTAGAAACAATTGGGGTCGACGCTCGGAGAATTTCGATCTGCGGATCCGCACGTCGTGGTGGGGTGGCTGGAAGATCGTCATTTAAACCACAACCTAATGCAGAATTGGATGGATCCAAGTCCTTGGAGGCCGCATCAGCGCACGGGCAATCATCGCGAAGCGGTGAGGTTCACTACAGCTAATCACACAAGACGATTAATGGTCCGAAGCCCCAAACTTGTGGATTGAAAAGGGGGCTGCAATATCATCGCCATCGCAGATGTTCCGTTGATGTCATCACTAGGTCTGAGGGCTTGCCAAACCTTCAGCCGCGCTCGATGTCTGCCCAATAGGCTAAGCGGAATTTTAGGAAAGGGTATACTCTTAACAAAAGTTGACCTTGCGGCTTTAGAATCCACTTGCCGCTGATGATCATCTAAGAAGTTGCGACGACTGGATCCTCCACAGGCTCCTCCCGAGAATCAAGGGGCTACCTCATGGCCATTATGTCCCACCGGAGCCCCTTTACTCCAACACCAAGGATTATTGTAGTCAATCCTTGTGGCCTCTGGAATATGTCGTCATTTCCCTTTGATGAAATACATGGTCATATTGAAAGCTCGGATGAACGGTCGTGAGTTGTCTTTAGTTGTCTCGCCTTGTTGAAGCTGAAATTTTTGAACCTCGCAGCACGCACAGGAAGCTAGTGTGTAAGTACATAGAGCCCTTTAAATGCGGTGTCGTTTGGTACAATATGAGAATAAGTGATACCCTCGAAACCTTTTCGCGTGTATATATATCGATTAGCGCCAGACTGTGTCATTCCAAGTCCCAACAACCACGCGGGAAATTTGATATCACCCGATTGTCTCAAGATCGTGTTAGAAACTGATGGGGCTTGAAGAAGCGGCACATGTTTAACGGTCAGACAGGTGCTCTGCTGATGAGTAGGTTCGCAACCGTGCTTTCGAAGCTGTCGGAGAAGAAAGCCCGGCAATCTCGCAGTGAAGACGCTGTAAATATTCTCGCCTCTCTAGAATGTCGTTCAAGAGACTTGTCGCACGGTTGACTTGTCTGGCTCTTTAAGTCGGCTTCATGAAAAGAGTGGGTGAGAGAATAGCCAATGGTGGCCACGGTTGGAAGCCAAAAAAAGACGTAATTTGAGAAATTCGATGTCTAAGAAACGTCCTTTTTAGCCTTTGATTCCTGCTATCCCACGCACGTCATGTACCGCGCTAGCCTGGATGTTTGTGAAAACGAGATGGAACGTACATTTTGCACTATTTGTGCCCGCAAAGTCTGCGAAGACTTCGCGAAACTGGAAATATAAAGATGCTCGAGAACCTCCGACCCCCAATTAAAGGCTGGCGCAAGTTGGGACGAGCTGATGTTGAGATATTGCAATTGGCCCGCTCTGTTTGATATGCTTCTTCCTTTTGATGGCGGTGAGAATAGAGCTCCGACATCCTGGCTCGCGGGTCTCGGAGGGGGCAGTGGTTTGGGCGGTAATACCGCAGGCCGTAGAATGCGGGCCCCGAGCATTAAACTTGTGAATCGCATCTCGAAAACAGTAAATTCCGAGATGTTTCAACGAAGTTGAGTGATTTTTAGAGAGTGCTCAGTCTGACTTAAATCAGAACACCCAGTCATACCAGCCAGCGAATAGCACGCGATGCCTGACGGACGCCTCGGGCGTCAGACCTCGTACGATAGAGCGGCTCATTAGACCCAATCACGAGTGGTGAGGCACAATACCCTGCCTGGCTGCCTGCGGCCGTCATGGGTTTTGATCGTGGTTGCATCAGTTGGTTCGCCAATCGCCTGATTCTCCAGGGCGCAGCCGGTAATTGCTTGGCCTTCATCGAGTACACTTAATACCAACCATGCCCACTCGCCAACAGAAAGATCTTCTGAGATTCGACACCTAAACGACTCACCAAAGAAGCCAGCACAATGAGCGCGCAAGTTTTCGAGCAGCAAGCCGATAGGGCCAGCAGCGCATGTCCATCTCCTCATCTAACCGACAAGTCAAAACGATCGCAACCCGAAGACGAAGAAAAACAAAGGAAGCCTTGGAAGTACTCTGGATACAGCGTATTTTCTCGCCTTCTGGGATCAGATGGGGATTTTTTGGTCTTTCGGCGATTCGGGCACCTTCACGCGCGGCTACTTCTGTGGCTGCAAGACTCGGTTGTTCAACTCGAGGAAGAGCTCGATTTCATCGACAGGGAATGTTCCAACGCAGACGAGCCTGATTTCCACAGCGACTCTTTTAGAGAGAAACCGATCGCACGACGTAACGAGATCTTGAGACAATTGAAACAGTCCCCACAGGACTATGGTAAGCAATCACGTTTATTTTGCAAGCAGGTTTAAAATACAGAAAGAGCGTGGGAGGTAGAACGAGACAATCTGAGTTCTGTTCTGACAGTAACATACAAGACGACATGGTTTTACGCAGCTCAAAGCTTTGGGAACTCCCAAATTCCGACGAGCGCAACGTGGAAAACTTGGAAAGGTGGTTTGTGGCTAAAACAGGGGCCATCAATCTACCGGAATGCTCTTTCATCGAAAAGACAGACGACTTAATGTCAATTGTTTCTAAGTCAAAGAGCCCACTTCGACGAGCGCTTGAAAAAGTTTCAGACTTCGATTTGAGTCCGGTTCTCAAGCTTAGTCCTGTACGTTGCCACCGACGAAGCCTTGTTTCAAGGACCGACGTTGACATAAGTATTCTGCAAGACTGGTGACTTCTACGACCCTGAAACAGTGCGCTATCATTCAGATAAAAGGATCGAGAGGTTAATCACGGCCACGATTATTGCCGTCGGCTTCCTGATGCTAATAGCTCCTCTGTGGATATTGGTGTTTGTTTCGAGTGCCCTCTAAAGACTGGGGATTATTACCGCTTTTGTCTCGCTCTTCCTTTGCCTGCTTTCGCCAGTCACAGTGGCTAAACCTTTCGAGACATTGGCAGCTGCTGCCGCGTGAGTTCGGCTTGATATCTATAGGTACTTCCGAATCATAGGCTAACAACACCATTAAGATATACCGCTGTTTTGATGGTATCTATGCAAAGCGGCTCTCCAGAGTGACCCCAAGTAAGGGGGAGCAGCAGTATGGCGAGATATGGGAACTGAGAGAAGCTATCTCTATGCAGTTGTCGCATTTTTCACTGCTGGTAGCTCAATTGAAAGAGCGTGGTTTAAGCAACACAACATGTCAACTATAACGACTTTTCAGTTCCTTTCTAAGTCGTGCTGAATCCTCGTTCGTCGGTTCTTTATATCTGCAGCTGGCCAGGAAGCAAAAGTGATAATCTATAGAATCATTCTTGAAGATCGAATCATTGGCTAACTGTTCTCTTCCAATCATTTAACCCCTTACCGGTAAAATCGGGAAAGACAGCAGAGACAAAATTCCGAAGCCTAGGTAAGAAGAGGGAAATAGGGCTGCGGCAGTTGCGAGACTTTTGTCCACGACACGCAACTTCCGTGTCGGTGCGGGCATGCTTTCCTCGGCTTCTGCAACCCTGAATAAGTAGAAACGACTGGCGCAAGTAGCTGCCTACATCGGCAGTGAAGGGACCTCGAAGACGACAACAACAGCCGATAACCCCATGGTACCGGGGTACCTAAGCTGCAGGGATACCCGCGCCTCAATTATCCCATTTCGGTAAGAATTTTGGCCAAGCTTTTTCTGTCTCCGCTTTCGATGAACGGTTGTCTGCTCACCTCTTGGACGTCAAGTCAGACAGCAGGTTGACGGGAAAGGCTCACGCAGTCTTGGAGATAAGGAAGTTGACAACGGGTGATTCCATCGGTAGATGCATCACAGCCAAGGTCAAGTTCTCCGCATCGTCTACGCCGAGGATCCGCACATGCGATGTTATCGGCATAGGGCAAGGTTGCATCGCATCATGTGGAGAAAGATACCTTGAGGAAGGCAGTGTTGGAATCTCAAGTATGTGATAAGGCCTCTTCGAACTACATGGATCATAGCGCGTATATATAAACCCTCATTCTTTGTTTCAAAAACCTGTTCTGTTTCTATCTGTACCGCCCAACCTCTTTTGCTTTTTATCATGACTTTCTGGTGGGTTTCCGTTTGCTTTGGCCTCGCTCTTGCTCAGCAAAGCGGCCAAATTGCAGATACTGTCTTCCGCAATGGCAGAATCTACACGCTCGATGCCGCATCTACGGAGGCTCAGGCCTTAGCGGTCACCGATGGCACCATCGTCTTTGCGGGAAGCGACGACTCCGTGCAGCCTTTCATCGGCTCAAACACCACTGTCGTCGACCTGGACGGCCGCATGGCTATGCCAGGCCTCATCGACGCCCACATGCACGTCTCATCCGGAGGAGAAGCACTCGTCAAGTGCGATCTCAACTACGAGACCCTCACCATTGAAGGGGTCCTGCAGCATCTTCAAACTTGCATTGACGCTGAGCCCGACAAGAATGTCGAGGGCAAATGGCTCGAGGCTGTCAACTTCGATCTCAGCGGTATGACCACGAAGAGCGGCTCACGCACCAAGGCAGATCTCGACAAACTCAACACCGTGCGGCCTGTCATGCTAACTGCAACTGATCATCATACATGGTTCGTCAATTCCGCCGCACTTGAGATCTCCGGCATCAACGCCTCGACGCCGGATCCTGCCGGGGGTAGGGTCGATCGGCTGCCGGGCAGCAGAGAGCCTTCCGGTATGCTCCAAGACAATGCTTCCGGTCTCCTCGCGGGCCCAGACCCCCTGACTGAAGAGGAGTTGAAGACCGGTCTGCAAGCGGCGTTAAGGGCCCTGAGAGAGGCTGGTGTCACAACATTCCAGGAAGCTGTGGCTAGCCCCAGCCAACATCAGCTGTTCCGAAGTGTCCAAGAAACTGGTGGTCTTAGCGCCCGACCCTACTTTGACTATCGGATCACCGTTCCCGACACGACGGCCGGAGTGGACGCTCTCGTCGAAGATATCGTCAATGTCACTTCCACACTGACGACCCCTGGCAAAGTCGGCCCTAACCCTGTCCTCAAATGGCAAGCTGTCAAGATCTTCATGGACGGCATAATCATGTACCCGGCCAACACCGGTGCCGTCCTCGGACCCTACCTCGCTCAGATTGGCAACTCTTCGGAGTGGGTGGTCCCTCCTAACGCAACCATCGTCGAACCCTACGCCAAGCTGGAGCCACTCGCTGCGCTCCTCGGCGAACTGACCAAGAACCACGTCGACGCTCAGATCCATGCCGACGGCGACGGTGCTGTTCGTCGTGTGCTCGATGCAGTTGAGGCCTTCCGCGCCCAGTCGCCCAACCTCACGGACTACAAGATTGCCATCGCCCATGCTGAGCTTTCCCACCCCGACGACTGGAAACGCCGAGGTGAACTTGGCGTCGATGCCATCGTCAGCTTTCAGTGGGCCCAGCCTAGTGCGACCTGGGATCCTTTGACGTTTAACAGCTTGGGCTCGGAGCGAGTCCCTTACTTGGAGGCCTTTGTGGATATTGCCGAGGGTGGGCGCCCGGTTATTTATGGCAGTGACTGGCCAGTAAGTCTGTTTTTGGAGCTAGAACCCTTTTTCATGTTTGTTCCCCTTGTGTAATGGAGTGATCTAACAAATTTGCTTTGCATAGATTGACCCTCTCGATGAATTCCTCGCGCTCAAGGCGGGAGTGACACGCCAGGGAGACCCCCAAAACCCTCATTCTCCTGCGTCTCAAGGCGCCCCTTTCAACACGTCGACGTTTCCGGGCAGGAAGATGACTCGCGAGGCCGCCCTCCGGGCGATCACCATCGAGGCGGCCCGCTTCCTGCGCGCGGACACCAGCATAGGCTCCCTGGAGGTGGGCAAGGTTGCAGACGTCATTGTCCTTGACAAGAACTACTTTGAGGTGCCCGAGGAAGAGATTGCCCGCCAGAAGGTTTTGCTGACGATGCTCGGCGGCGAGGTACTCTACGTCGCGGAAGGCACCGACTTTGGTCAAGGTGTCACGCCTAAATTCCCTAACGCAAACACTACGACAGCGGACGTCAAGAATGTTGGTGGTTTCTCGGGGAGAGCTATTTCGGAACAGGCAAAAGAGCTGCGTTCGATTCTCGGACGACGACACGCTTGTCACCACTAGGAAGCATGATTTCTCGCGTGTTCAAACGTGCGAAGCCTTCCGGCTCATGTATTCAAAGACGCTACAGATACGTAACGAAGAGTAGTAGAAGTGAAATATCGGGAGACAAGTCAGTCCCCCCCTCCAGCCTTCGGTTGCGTGTACCCACTTTCCCGTGTATCCAACCGCAACCCCAGCCATGGCCCGAGTCCTGCGAGGACAGAGGCGCTTGTGCGACTCGCCGAGATACCGCTGGAATCATTTCCAGTGGCTCCTGGTCTTGTAGGACTTTCTCGGCGCCGACTCCTCGCCACGCGCGTTGATGGCCCCGATGACAGTGGTGCTGTTGGCATCGTAGCAGTTGTGCGTGATGTCGCCGCTGCAAAAGTCGTAGAGCTTTCTCTCCGACAGGTCGCAGTACTTCATGTCGACGTAGGACGCAATGTCGTAGCCGACGGAGTTCGGGTGCTCGCAGATCTCCCGCGCGGTCTGGCCTTCGATCTCCGTGACCACGATATGGTCCGGGTCCATGTTGTCACCCCGCCTCTTGCTCAGTTGATCCACCTCGGGCCTGTTGTTCCTGCGGTACGTCCTCTCCTTGAATGCTTCTATGCTCGCACTTCTCAGCTTGGGCCGCTTGTACACGGGCACGTGCCTGTCGTACTGTCCTTCCTTGTCGAGTGCGCGGTCAGGGTCCTTGTCGCGCCCTTCCATGCGGCTATCCTTGCTGTCCGGGTGGTACTGCAACGGCGGGTCGAAGACGGGGATTTCAGAACCAGGTTCCATGTTCGTCCAGTACTTGAATCGAGGGGTGCTGCCGCAGATGTACTTGGTGTCCTTCTCGTAGAGCCTCATCTTGTCGTGCGAGGGCACAAAGTCCTTGAGGTGGAAGCTCATCGCTCGCGCATTCTTCTTGCCCCCGAGCTTCATGTCAAGCCACACACACTTGGATCTCAGCATCTGGTTGCCTATCTGGCGGAGGCTGTGGTACCACGTCATGCCGCAGAGGTGGCCGACGTCGCCGTACCAGGCCGTCGTGGTCTGGCCGTTCGAGACCTGTACCATGGTGATGCAGATAGCGTCCGTTCCTTGACTGAGCATGACGTATCCCGTGTCCGCATCTTTCTTGCCGTTCTCGGTATGCCTGACGATCAGGGTCATTTGGCTGTCCTGTTTGATCTTGACCTTCGGATTCTCATGCTCGGCCTCGTATCTGCCGATGCGATTGCCGTTGTCGTCCCAGAGGGCGACGCTGGGCGGACGGCCGCCGGCCTCTTTGAGCTTCCTTTCGTTTCCGATCGCCACCGTGACCCAGGTTTGGGGCGTGGTGTCTATTTTGCGACCATCTGGGGGGGGAGCAATCTTTCGGGGAATTCCCGGCAAGATGAAAGGAGCCGGGTGAAAGCTGGTGGGAGATGTGAGGGTGAAGCCGATTGTCGCCTGATCCGCCATCTTGAGTAACTCGTGGAAAATCAAGGATTCGATTGACTATTGCAACACCCAGCACAATCGCGGACTGACAGGAGACGAAGGTGTCGGAAGCTGGGTGGCTGGTGTCAGTGGAAGTGAAATCTACTGGAGAAGTGGGATGGCCATCCATGTTAAGTACGAAAGATTCAGGTCTTCTCTCTGCCATGTCATTACTTTAATCCGCACTCAGCATGCATCCACGACTGCAACCTAGGGAGACTGACCCCCTTACGTACTCAGGCATTATGGATTGTTGATCATGCATCCTGCAGTGGTCACTTTGTGCCAGCGACGGCGAAGGAGAATTGGCCCTGTGTTCTTGCAACCATTCCGTGCCAGATTGCCCTTGGACTCTTAAGGTCTCAGTGATCCGAATGCAGCCAGTAGTGCCATTGCATGCAAAGTACCTCTCTCAGAATCGACAGATCTCGTGTTGTCGATAACAAGATCATTGGTTACACCGATTTGGGAGCACATCATTAAGCACTGTAACATGCGGCGGTCTTGTACACGCACAGATTCTCATTCTTCTTGTTTTATCTACGAGTAATGTGACTGTTTGTCATCCCTCGGGGTGAAAACAGCACCTTTTCGGCCAATTTAAACCCGCCCAGCTTCCCCTGCAGATGGGCTTCAAGCAGCACTTTCTCCAAAAACAGTTATCAGCAACAATGACTGGTTTAGTTTATTTACTCCCGGCAAGGTGATGTTTGAGATGCATTGAACATGCAGCAGATTTCGCAATAGACATTACACCAAAGTATCGCCAAGTACTTTGAGAACTCGCCATTTTCTTTCTCATCGCAGACTTTCAGCCTGTACGTACTCTCTAGTATTCAACCTCCAAGACCGAGATGTAAAGCCGAAATTGGCCGGATTCTTATCTGACGGCAAAGATTGGGTCTTTTTGAACCATTGTAGGCAGGCTTTACGCCAGGCGTATTGATGGCTATTTTGATCAACTCACATGTTGCCATGGACAAAATTTCCGTCGGCTATCTCCAATCTAGGCAAGTAAGTATAGTAAGTAAGGAACAGATGGATTGACAAATATCTTGCTATTTGATCATCTCAAGTCTGTACATTATTTTCAAACACTGCCCCCTGTCTTTCTCGTTATTGAACAACCTCAAAGCCGGTTTTAGCAAACATGAGTAAGGTCCTCACGAAGACCAGATAGTTTTCCAGTAGATGAAGGGTTGAGACAGTCCCTAAACAGGTACGTAGTCAATGCGGTATCACCCTGCCCATAATAATGGACTTTGTCTTAGTCGTGCCTCTGCCGCTCACAGAGAAGCGTCAAATAGAATCTTTCTCTGTCGGACAGAGTCGCTTCCTAGCTGCGTTTCCGACAGACATCTTGTGACAGCGCTTTCCGGGGTGTAGCTGACCGAAGAGAAACTCAAATACTTCCGAATGACCCTCTAGTATGGCCAGGCATAGCGGCGTTTGGCCTGTGCTATCTCGACTCCGAATGTTGGCTCCTCTCGAAAGGACCAGCATCTCGATGATTTCAGCGCGTCCACACTCCGCAGCTAGAGATGCAAATGACCTGCCAGTTAGAGGATCTTTCTCGTCGACGTCGACGACTTCGAAAAGTTTGAGGAGATGCTCGAAATCGGCCAGACTTCCTCTTCTTGTAATGACTGAGCCTAGGCGACAGTATGCCCTCATCTTTCTAACGTAACTGGTTGCAGGCTCGGTAGCCAACATGGCGTGACTTCTTTATCGTTCTCTGCGAGGAAACATAGCGGAGTTTTGCCGTCCCCGATGTCTTGGCTTGGGAGGACACGTCCGGTAAAGAGTAACGCCTCGACAGCTGTCACGTTCCCATTCATGGCTGCCAGCGCTATGGGAGACCTCCCTTCCTTGTCTCGGGCATCCAAGTCTATGTCCCCGCGATTTATCAGGGTATTGAGAACGTTCATGCTGCCGCACTGCGCAGCTACTGACAACACCGTGTGGCCGAGTCCGGTCGATAGCTCCGGGTCCATTTTCCCGTCGCAAGTCAGCATATTGAACCCACTCAGCCTGTCCCGCGCGGCGAGCCACACCAGCAACTTGGTTCGGTCTATAGCCACACTCTCTAGATACATCAGAGAATTGACGGTTGTAAGATGCCCGTTGGCTAGAGCGATGAGTAATGGCGTTCTTTCTTGGTTGTCGACGACATTAACGTCGACCCCAGGAAGACCGGCCAGCAAACGGACGGTTTCTTCGTGTCCCATCAGAGCGGCATAGGAGATAGGGGCTCTCCCATGACGGTCTATGGTTTGAACAGAATTTTCCAGATCGTGGGGCGCCACCAACAGCTCGTTCATGCCGAAATACGCTGCGAGGTGTACCCCATGACATCTGCTGCCAGCTCCGAGTTCCACGGTGTCATCCTGAGGGGAAACTTGGTGGCTTCGAAGTCAGAATTGAATTTGGGCGTCCCTCTTGCCTCTATCGCTGCTTGAACGTGAAGCGTACTTTGAAGGAACCTTAGGACGAGCTCGCGGTTTGTTCGGTCTCTGACCTCGAAGTAGTCTTTCCAATAAGTAGCGGCGTGATTATATAGAGGGTATTAAGCCAGCCTTTTGAAGAGTGTTTTCAATGCGACAGGATCGAGGTCGAAAGAAGTGTTGAAGCTTCCGCTGCCAAACGTGTCCAGCAAAAGATGCTTCAAGCATTTTGTCCTTATATCCGTCTCGGCTCTGGGGAACCATCGACTCCGTGTCCTTTCGAAATACTCCAGGGCTGTGTAGTGAACCAAACTTATGACGTCGCTCTCGGAGTCTGAAACTATCAGTCCAGCACAAAGTGATAAAATGTCTTCTACCTCCGAAATATTTGTGAAATCCAGTGTTGTCTTGTCAACCTCAACTGCTAGCGCATGCTGGAGCTCTGCGGGCGAAAGGGTTCGGCGGGTGCACACGAGCCATGAAAGAGCCTGCATGGCGAGTTCGGCTTGGTCTCGGCCTTGGGATCTTATCCTTTCCACGGCATCCTGGTATGACACGTCGTATGAGTCGGTTTCTTTCGACAGCTTTTCAATCGTGGTCCGAATTGCCTTCACGCCCTTTTTCCAGGCCAAGGCTTTAAGATGCAGCTCGGCCAGCAGGAACCTGGGCATCATCGTCAATAGCTTGAAGGGTTTAAAGGGCACCAGTAACCTACATTCGATCGATGGACTTTGCAATGCTATCTTTGATTTCTTCTCGGAGGTCGAGATTGCAATAAACGGAGTTTTGGAGTTCATCCATGTGGCCCTCGAGGCACAATCGGACGTCCTCATCGGTTGCGGATATTTCCAAGCGCGGGCTTCCCTCAAATAGAAGACTGATTTCGGGGACAGACCTTGAAGTTGCGAGTAAGCTCAAGTTTTCCTTCGTGTTCAACTTGAACAACTCTTTCAAGAGACTCTTCGTCACTCGACATTCCTCTAGTGCATCGACGACGATGAATACTCTATTGAAGGACCCGACAACGGCCTCGAGGGTTTCGCTTCCTTTGCTAGGCACAAGATTTACTTTGCCGTATTTGTGCTTCGCATATAGGTCTTCGATCGAAGGCGGGAGGGGTCGGTGGTGCTGTACCAGTTGCTTCAGCAGTTTTGCGACTTAGCCCTTCTACGTTCTGGTCTCCGTCTCTTCGTTAGCTGCAGTAGAGATACGCCACCCCCATCTCCGGGTCGCTTTGGAACCTCTCCAGCAGGTCTTCGATGACTGTTGCGGCAAAGACGGTTTTCCTAGCCCCGGGCATTCCATAGCAGAAGAGCTTCTGGCCGGGCCTCCCGAGCCAGTCTCGAAATTGAGACGAGGTAAGTTGAGACATGCACGTTCCTTTTTGCCGCTTGCGTAGGCTCTCGCTCTGCTGTAGACTGTAGTCGACGGACGTGAGCCACTCCAGGATTCTGTGGTCTTCGTCGTCGGCCAATTGGGATTGAATCTCTCTAAGTTGGGCGCCGGTCTCCGTCACGGCGTCAAGAACTGCCAGAACGACACGTGAGCGCTATTAAATCTCTGACGCAGGGTCTGGTTCTTGAGAACTAACACTTGCTGTCGACCTCGACTTTGACAGGCTTGATTCGGCAAAGCAGATCTTTTGCATACGCCGCCGCAACCATCGCGGCATAACCCTGCCATGCCTTATTCTTGTGCGTATCTGCATAGTCGCAGATGCCTCGAACGATGAGACATGGGAAGTTGTTCATCAGGCCAGCTGCCTCCATCTCGAAACACATGACGCCCATGCTCTCGGCGAGCTCGTCTCTGATGACCGCATCTTTCATCAGCTGATTCGCTGATGCGATGAGACCGTAGTGAATGACCACGTTGCTCATCCAGATCTCGGGTGGATCTTCGAACGAGACTTGAGGTATCGTCTTCGCAGACTTCCGAGCAAGAGGCATCATCGTCCTGGTGTTTGTAATCGCTGCGGTAGAGTCTATCGGAACTCGGCCCGGGCCTCTGGTAGTTCTTCCTTAGTCTCCTCTTCTTTTCCAAGACGCTTTCGACTGCCTCTTCCAGCCGATACCCGTCGCTCTCGTACTCGGCTTTGAGCCGGTTCACGGCAGCCCGTACTACCCTCGGCGGCTGGTTCAGGAAGCCCGTCGGTTGAAACGCCCGGTCTTGAGTTGTCTTCACAAAGTCATACTGGAAAACTCCGCCCTTGCCGTCCCGGGGCGTACTGACGACGACGTCTCCGAGACGGACGTCGTGCCTCCTGCTTGGAGCGCCGCCGCCGATGCCGACCATGAGGTGGATCTTCAGGTTGACGAACGTCCGGCACATGTCCCGGGCCACGCCGGCGGCGGACGCGGTGCCGTACTCGCCGTCCGGCATCACGGCGACGACGACGTCGTGGCCCTTGATTCTCCCGAGCGTGTAGTCATTATCGTCGCCAGGGGCCCTGTCTTCCTGGTCGTCGTAGGTCTCGTCGAGGAAGGCCCGCGCGACGACGTATTCCGTGCTCAGGGCGCATATCCATCCCACTGTGAACTCTTCCGGCGCAGGCATGTTCCTGATGTTGCTTTCGGTCGTGAGGGGTTTTTCCCGGCCGCTGATATCGGCTTATCGTCGCATCGTCGGTGACCTAGAGATTGTCAGGCAGGTCAAACCAGGATACCAACACGAGAGATGCTGACGTCTGAGAGAGGTCCGGACCGTCTATCATCTGGCTGGGCTTGTGTTACTCTCGTCGCATCGCCGCACGGGATCAGGCTGTAGGTCGCAGGTTTGCGCGGTCGCGCCAAAGGCTGGTGGGATCGTCGACATAGCCCCGGCTGGTGACCAGTAAGCATCGCAGCACTGATGGGCCAATCACTCTGAGAAGAGCAGGGGGCTGGAATTGGCTCGATGAACATCATCGATAACCAGGGGTGCTACGCATGCATTATATTGTTCGTCAGGCTTTGACCCATGTACCTGCGGAAGTCCTAGATGAATCTCACATCCTCGTCTTTACTCTAGCTCCGGTCCCGTTCAGGGCCGTGCTTCCGGTCGTATCCGGACCGATGCCCCACAAAAGAACCGGGAGCTCCGGGTAGGATCCGATAATGCGTTGGATTCGCATAGGCTCAGCCATTTACAAGAGCTTAATTTGTGTATAAGACGAAGTATTACGATACTCTTCTGGCTTGTTAAGTTTTATCTTCTTCCACCTCCGTACCTACTTTTGGGGTGGCCTGTGGACCAACGGGATTGCGACGAGGTGCTAACAACCACCAACCCGAAACAGGTCGCACCGACGTCCCAGAGACGTCGTCGACATGGAAACCTGGAATTCCAGCCAAGAATTCGGCATTGAACCGCCCCAGCTTTACGTCATCGATAATCACTGGACACCTAGTAATGGACGCCGAAATGTTACGAGCCGCGATGACGGGGAACTCGACCCCGTCGAGTGTCAAGTACTCCCAGCTGGTGCCGTTGCTTTTAAAGGACTCTTGGCGGTCACCGGCCGGATCCCACCAGGAGAAGGCAGTCAGCCACCCGGACAGTTTGCGGGTCTCGCCGGACTGACGTCGGGGTTCGTGGACCGCGCGCATCCAGAAGTCCTTCACGTCTTCGTGCTTCGGCTTGTCGAAGCTGGCCACCATGTACTCAAGCACCTTAGAGAGGCAGGCAACCCATTCGATGGTCTCGTCGCCGAGCGTCGCCAAGAAGTCCAGGCCACCCTGCATCTTGACCCAATCCGCCCTTTCGCCTAGTAACGTGACCGAGGGGAAGCCACAGCCGGTGAGGATTTCGTAGGTGAAATAGTTTTTCATGGCGCCCAGGAAGACGATGGCAGCGGTGGCCCGGTCGTCGTCGGTGGTAGTGCTGAACTCTGGAAGTAGGGTCGTCGTGATGTCCGGATCCACGAGGTTCTCCTCGACTTGATTGACCAGCTCGTTCATGACGAGGCCGATGTTGACGTGCTGCAGGCTAATGGGCCTGACATCCACCATGACATTTTTGCGACCTTTGTGCGCCACGAACTTGTGTCGAAGCACCTCGGCGCGCTTTTCGTTGCCGATGAAGAAGCTGACTTGCACGAGAATGGCTAGCCACACATCGTCCGGTCGGAGGATTAGGTGGAGGTCTTGCTGATAGGCGCGGATGATCGTTTGCGAAAACCCGTTCTCTGCCGGGACGATGCCCGCACTCGCGTCCGAGGACTTGAAAGAGGTGCGCACGATCTCTTTCTGAATAAAGTCCATCCGTGAGGCATCTTTTAGCAAGTCGGCTGCCGATCTGACGACAGAGTCTCTGTTTACGCCAACCAATTTTGGCTGTGGTTTGACGACTGTAGGCATCGTGGTTCTTTGAGTTGTGGAAGTGGGAAACAACAGAGATAGACGTAGGCTAGATGGGGGAAGGAATGGAGTTTGACCAAACAGACACCTATTTATTCTCCCTGACCTTGCTTTTGTAACCACAGAGCCTACCTATCAAGGTCCTTCGTCTCAAAGAGGGTTAGAGCGAAAAGATATAAGAGGCTGAAGTCTGTTGGGAGGAAGTTTCAATTTTCAGATCCGAAGTTTTATTTCCACGCACAAAAGATCATGGGAACTTCGAGACCTTAGGGTTTCCGATTGTGATTTCACACACATCCGCGGATCTATCTTCATCATGTGTCACACATTATACCGAAAGAAAGCCATGCTTGCAAACAGCCCCTCGTATTGGCATCGTGTACTCTAACTAATTAACACGGCCTGCAGATGAGGGCAAACGGGCTCCCGCGGACAGGTCTCGATACCGACGTTCACCTGAGTGCTGAGAGAGGTCTCTTGAACTTACTTCTTTGAAAGTTCATGACGTCTTCAACTACTGAGTGATTCATCTATCTAAGTCAGGCTGTCCATCAGTTTCGGCCCAACATTAATTATTGATAAGTGGGTGTCTCCTACTCAACGCCTATTAAGTCTCTTCAGGTGAGTCTAAATCATCCATGGCGAACCTTGACGATAGTATGTTGATGCTCACAATGTGGCAGTGAGTCACAATCCCTATTATCTCTTCTGGAAAGTGGAAATATAGCAGCCAAATAAAGTTTCAAGTGGCATACTGGTGTTTATGAGTCACAAACCAATATCGGAGAAGGGCCTTGCTGAGACTTCAGCCACCAAAAACTTTGTCGATTTCAGCCGCAAAGCTGTCGCAGTAGACAGTCGTACATTCTGATACCCCGCTCTAGACTTGCTTGACCCAGGGGATAAATTACGTTGTGACCGCACTCGCCGATATCCAGTCATTCTCTGAGATCTTTCATCCATTAACTGTTCTTTGCCTAATATCACCCCCGACCCCCGAAGCGCGCGCTTTGTAACTACGAAGCGTCGCAGTCCACATCCCCATCGCGAAGATGGCGACCGAATTCCCCTCTACCTACCAGCAATACAAGCACAAGACCTCCCAGGCCTTGGGCTGGCTGGTCACCACTGCGGTCGAGCTCGGCCTCGCAACCGTAGCTCAGTCGGAGCACCACACCGTGAGACAGCTCATGGGCTTCGCGGTGTCCTGCGCCACTGCGGGGCGCCCGATGCCCAAGAAGCACAGGCGGTATCTGAAAGACGCGATCGCCCTTCGCCGTCGTGTCGCCGAGCGGTTCCAGGCGCACGGGTGTGAAGAAGCCATCGCCACGCATGCCTTTTTCAACGAGAAGTTGGAGATGATTCTGGAGAACTTCAACCCGTCTAAGGTGCTCGAGATGTCTGTTCTTCGACCTCAGCAGCAGAAACCACCCGAGGCGACCGATGCCCATGACGAACGGAACTACTTTTCTGTGCTCGAGGACAAGTCAGCGCCCAGCGTTGAGAACAACCACGAAGGAGACGACAATTCTGGATTACCGCCCGTGGCCCAGGAGGATCCTGCCGAACAAAATCAGACGGATGCTGCCCCCCGCTCGACTAAGCCTGGCAGCACAGCGGCACAGTCTTCGGTTGACGACCTCGACCCCTTTGCAGACGACCCTGTCATGGAGATTTCATTGATGCTAGACGATGCTCGCGAGCTCCGGCAATACATCAAGCAACTCTGGGAGCGATATCAAAACTCCGAAACAGACCTCATCACCGCCGAAATCGTCACGAAAGCCGCCTTTCAGCATATTGGCTTAGTCTTTCTTGAATTGGCCGTCAAGCACCGCGAGTTTCAGCTCCATAGTCGAATCATTTCCCTCCTTTGGTTTCAGGCCTGCCTGGGAGGTGTGACTTACTCCGAGTTCTACAGAGAGCTATGCAGACGAACCCGCGGGGAGCATGACATTGAGAACAGCTTGGGCAGCCGTGCAGAAAAGACTGGCTGGTACCCTGATGAGCAAATGAACGACTGGATGATGTACGAAATCTGCTTTGCGGTCCGGATGGCTGCCTCCGCCGATACGCGGCCCAGTGGGATGAATGCGGACGAATGGTTTAGATCCTGTCTCGACCCCACGGTTATGGATGTCGACTCAATGTCAAAAGACTTTGGTTCCATGCTCAGTCTCCTTACCGAGGCAAAGCGTCCGCCCAGTTTCGTCGTGGCGAGTGACGAAATCACCTCTATCTTACGAGAGGTCACGGCGAAGACCCCCATTACATTTGAACTCGTTTTCAAATGTCGCATAATGCTCGACCTGCTCCACATGGAGGGGCTGCAGCAGCATGTCGACGCCGACATCGAGCGGTATCTATCCTACGGCAATATGGTGAAATTCGAGAAGGCCCACTCCACCAGCAAAGATCGCGTCAAGCCGGGTGATCGCGCAACGATTCCCCCCTACATTTCGTTCCTGCGATCGCGACTCGCAGCCACCAAACCGCCAATCTGCAATCCAATCTTGCTAGCGGGGGTGCTCCGTTACCTCATGTCGATCATCAGCAGTGACATCCTGGAGACAGCGAACGAGACTGGCTTCCTCATATTCGTGGCTCATCACTACAATTTCGCCCGCGTCCGAGGCACCAGAACGGCCAGCTGGCCTGATATTGACGCCCTCATAGCGCTCCAGAAGAGCCAGATTTTTGTCAACGAGCCTCCCACGACAGAGGACCAATGCTACAAGCGACTCTACCTCGCCCGAGGGTTGAGGCTGGCGGAGGTCAATGCGAATCTCAGCGAGGCCAAGGCAGAAGCCATCGCGAAGACCCGGAAGCCGGCGTGTAGCATCCTTTTAGAAGCGAAGACCCGCAAGAAGAAGTCCGAAGAGATCGACAGATGCAGAAAAAAGGCCCTCGCGAACCGTAACGCACCGGGCTGGAGGCGAGAGATGTACATACCCGAACTCCCAGTCTACATTTGTGAGGCTATGGACCAATACCGGCAGGCGTTCTCTCCAGGCTCAGAGGGAACCGGAAGATCCGATAACTCGTTCTGTCTTGACTTCCTCGCTCGGGTGGAGAGAAGGACACGAACGGTGACGCCGCTGTTCTTTTTTGATTTCCTCGGCCTCCTGCGCGCTGTTCTTAAGGGCTTTGATACGACATTGGAAGCGCAGGGGAAGCCTCGGTTCATTGCTGAGCCTGGTGTTGTCGTTGACTATCTCATCGAAGACATGACGGCAGACAACCGGTGCATGACGAACGACGTATTCACATCATGGCGAGAATTCTGCGGGTAAGTCAAGATTACCTCTCACCTCCTCTAACTATCTAGAAGTAGATGCTAATATCGCAATCACAGGACTGTCGGTTTGAAAGTGCCAGACGAGCTTTTGTAGAGAGAGTGTGGGCAACTCCGGTACGCGCACAGCTCAGACGTGAACGCCTTACTATATACTGAGCAGCGCCCTTGAATATCAAACTTATTGTAGTCACGTTGCTTGGAAAGTATCTTTTGAAATCGGGCGTTAGGAAGAAATAGAATGACACAAAAGTAAACATTACACGGCCGATTGGCTGACCTCTTTCGCTTTTCTGGTGATGTACCCCTGGATGGCCTCGCACTTGCAGTTGCCGTGCTGCAGGATCTGGTCCTTGAGCGCGAGCACCTCGCACCGGAGCGTCGAGACGCACTCGTCGAGGTACGCCCGCTCCTCCGCCACCTCCCGATCCCTGTCGACGAGGTCCCGCTCGTACTGCTTCATCTTCTCGCGGCACCGCTTCGCCGCCGCCCGGTTCCGGACGGGATGCGGCTTCTTCCTGGCCGGGCTGCCGCCGCTGCTGCTGGCCTCGTCGATGTGCGGCCCGTCCGCCGGCGGGCTGGTGTCTTCGTACTCATAGCTGTCGGGGGAGATGTACCCTTCCGTCTGTTTCCTTCTCTTCTTTGTCTTTGTCTTGTGGTTCTTGGAGCTGCCGTCGCCCGTGCTGTTGCCGCCCCAGAGGTCTCCCTCGGGGCCGTCGGACGGACCAGTTGGTACCGCGACCTCGATGGAGTGTCGGAGGGATTGCGCGCCTGACAGGGGCGGGGATTGGTAGTCTGGAAAAGACTCCCATGACGACGGGGCCGTGGAGGCAGGGGAAAGCGACGAGATCGGCCACTGGCCGAAGGTTGCCGGTGGCAGAAGACTCTGCTGATGGTTTTGCAGCTGATCACCTCCCGGGTTCGATTTCCAGTCGGTATCCGTATAGCTCGGACTGTAGAAGTGGCCCTGCTGCTGCTGCTGGTCCGTCCGATCCCAGGCCGCGGGAGCAGGCCAGGCAGCGGACCAGCCGTGATCATGTATGCTCTCGACCGCTTGCGTGGGCCATTGTTGTTGAAAGACTGCTTCCGCAGCCGACAGATAGTTCTCCTCCAGCGGCGCGGCAAGCAGGTCCAGAGAGGTGGTATATTGACTGTCTGGTATGCCGTCGAAATTGACACAGTAATAAGACGACTGGGCCATGGATTCCTACTCAGATTCGGTCGTCAGCTACAAATCCAAACTTTTCCTTGGGTATTGAAGATACGAACAGTCGACGGCTGTGTTAAATATTTGCCCAGTAACGTGTCGGGAAGTGTTCGAGTTGACCGGTTACAAGACCACGTTGAGGCTCAAGTATAGCAGACGACCCCGGCTCTCAGGAGACACGGCCACCCTTAAATACTGTTGTCCTATGTTATTACCCTCGCGTCTTATATCAGCTTTCTAGTTGCATGAGCCGGGGTCAAAAAAATACGGTTCGAGAGATTTTGCTATCGAAGGGCCATCTTTCTTGGGTCGCTCTACATTGTACATCCAAACTAGGCAGATTAGTCCTCGAGCAGTGATAACACCATCTCGACGACCCTTTCGTGCAGTGAGGACATTGCCGAAGTGTGTCAGGGTGGTGGTACAACATCCTGGCTGCAGCGAACATCACTTTTGTGGCACCCTGCAACCCTCAGCGGCACTTGGTCCGATTGACCTGCGCGGCCCAGGAGTTCTGGCTTGGCTGGAGCCAGTTCAATCTCAGCTGCGTTCGACAAGGACGTCAGCGCACTTGGGTCCCTTGAAGGTAAGGTAAGTACAAATTACCCGTTGCTCGGCAGTCAGCGGTTTGCATATACCATCTAGGCGTGGTCAGAGTCCACCTAGTTCGCCACGCCGAGCAGGTAGGTCTCTATGGTCGAGGACAGCCTGCTAGGAGGAGGATTGTGGTATTTTCTACATGGTGTTTCTTCTTTCCGGTTAGCAGTTTGTGCGCCACACCATATCTGAGGATCTGTGAGCCGGCGAAAGCACTCGTAGGTCCAGATTGACGACAAAATGGACGATTCCTTATGGCTTTTGGAGCCCAGCCCTGGATAACGGTTGAGCTATTCCCTCGGCGGTCGGCAAATGCCTGTACCCTTCCTTTTACTTTTTCTGCCCACCTCTTTCAACCCCCTGGAAGACCTTACATGTACCTATATGCACGGCGTGTTCTATTCACAGAATTCTCTGCCCACAACCAACCCGCTCTGCCGCGCGGGTTTACAGTCCGATCCCTGACCGTATATGCCTAACACATGGATATTAATAAGCCACCTCGTCCGTTTCCTGCATATCTGACATGCATCTTTTTTTCACTACTAATCAAGAACTGATTTCCAACAAGTTTTACTCTTTGAGGGGCCCGGGCCCGTCATTATCTGGCGGGGTCATCCGACGAGCCTCCAGTTTTTGCTTTTCCAATGTCACACAGCGACGTCCATTGGCCATCGGCAAGGCACGTCTGCAGGAGGCCTGCAGAATCCAGACCTCAACATCTCCAACCCCCCTCCTGAATCCCTTGTCAGAAATGGATAATAGAGCTGCATCCGTTTTATCATTCACCAGTGTTGGTCGTTACTTTATTTTTTACCCCACACCACCGCCTAAGGAGAGCCTTCCTGCCCGCCGGCAGGTGTATCCGTATCGAATGATATTGTGAAAGCCCCTCTCCGCCGGTGGAGGGCGGGCGAGCGGACGAACGGGGCGGTGGTCATTGACTGACTTGGTACTTGGCTTCACATGCAAACGCACTGGCCGTGAATGTAGATCAATCTGCAATTGGATTCCGCGCAGAACAGAGCCCCAGAAGGCGTTTTTTCCTTGACCATCACACTGACATCTCATCATTTCCCCAGTACCTATCGTGAATGCACTGCTTGGCAAGGAGCCCAAAGCCAAACTTTTTCATTCTAAGGCATTAACAATCTTCTTTAGAAACATTCCGGTCAGCCGTCTAGTCACAACACCAACGAGACCAACCTCACGCGATATCTTCCAGCCCGGCCTGAGGAAGAAGGGCCTTCGTAGAATATGCAGGCCCCCTGTCAGAGTTGCAGCGCACGACGAGCCGTGATAGAAAGCGAGGAACGGGGGAGGGGGAGGAGCCCCTTGGAAGGCTCGGAATAGGGGCTCTAGAGCTAATGCGCAGAGATACACGTCCTCCTCCTCCCCCCCCTTGGCCTGGCCCAGGCCAGGCCGGGGTCCACGTGCCAAGAACACCTCAATGCGCGTCAGGATGCCTAGCTCAACGGCTTGGAGATGAAGCTAAACTGGCGCGGCTCATGGCGCCTGTCAGATGCGTCTGGGGCTGGTGCCAATCGTCGAATCATAAACGGACACGCCCGGCCCGTTGAGAAGTCCAGCGATGAGCAGGCAGGCCGTCGACCGTGACTCTGACGTGTAGGATGGGAAAATCGAGTCTTGACCATGCGGGTTCTCGTATGCCCGTGCCATGTTCATGCGGGGTGCAAGAGTAGGAAAAGCAAAGAATGGCGGAGGGGTCCAGCTTGCTCAAAGCCCGAAGAGGGCGGCTCCATCTGCAACCATCACCCTGCAGAAAGGCATCCAAGACACACCACCAAGAGGTGACTGGCGATATCTGCGGATGTTATTCTGCCTCCTCCTCCTCCCATTCCCGATTCTGGTACAAAGAGGGAGGGTGTGGAGTCGAGACTCGGGATTTGAACATCTGGGCCTGGCTGGCTAACCTCGCGACTTCGCGTGGCCGGAGATAATGCCCCGATTTCGCCCTACGTGACATGTCAGATACGTACCGGTATCTGCAGGTCATTTCTGCAGTTGGAGGATGATAGATAGATAGCTAGCTCGCCAGGCAACCAGAGAACCAACCCTCTATGCCGGGCTGACTGACGTGTGACGGCCCCATTGGCAGGGATCGCCCGGGACGGAAGCCCCGGCCCACGAGCCCCGGCCCCGAGATGGAGGTGCTGAGATGACGGGCTTCGGCAATACCTACCATTGCGGGCGAGGAAGGGCCCGAAAGATGGTTGCGGCGGGCCGCAGGGCGAAAGCCTCACATGTTGCTCGAGGGCATGCACGGAGCTTGTTCCGATTCGGCAGCTCCTAGGGCACATGTCAACACGGGCAGAAAATCTGTTCATCATTCAGCATCCGTCGAATGATTGAGACAATCCAAGGAGCTATAGTCTGCAGTGTTGACGAGGCTCGGTAATCAGAGGCATAACCGTCGACGACCCATCCCTGTCTTGTGGTGGCACATTGGCATGATGTAGCTATGGCTGACAACGTTGATGAGGCTCGGTAATCAGTGGCACAAGCCTGGACGAATCATAGCCATAGTCCTGCTACTCCTGCTTGTGAGGAGGGTGACGGAGTAGCCCCTTTCGTGTTACCATCCTAGATCGACTTGTGCGATTCTGACGACAGCAAAGATTCTCGATCGATACCAAATAATACCGATTTGCCCGAGGGATCTCGTGGTCGCGTGATCTGGATCGCTCGGCGATCGCCATCCGGCTCCGATGCGGTCAAAACCTGCCCCGTGCTTGCCCCGTCTCCCAGGCCGGGACCGTTTCAGGAGAGCACGGTGCCGGGACCCACACTCCGGTTTTACGGATGACCCACTTCCCCGTGGCCCCCGACTAGGAGCTATTCATGGTGTGCAATGTCAACTGAAAAGCAGTGACATGATATGGTCGATGGTCGTCGTTCATTTCCCCGCCCTCCAGCACCTTGTCGGCTACCTCCCTACTGTTCTTAGTTTCTTAGGTGAGATACAATTACCAATTACCAACAAGCCATACAGCCCAGGAGTACTACCTTCGGTACACAGCGCGTGCTGTAGATACCGCGGCATCCGAGGCTTGAATAAAATCACCCCGACGCTCCGGTGGCATAATTCCAACACCCACCTCGCCGAGAGCCAAGAAAACGAACTTTACTCTGTGTGGAAAAGTCTTCAGGTGCCAAATCTGAGATCTCAGGGGTATTGCTATCTCCAAGCAGTGCAGTGCCTACCAACGTGCCGAGGTCCAGCAGGTGCCCCAAAACCCTCCAATTGGACAGCCTGAGGGACAGCACTCCCAGGGACAGGGAACCACGCCCAAAATATCCCACGCTCTTCCGCTAATCAACCCCCCGAACCCCGTTCGTGTGGGGCGCCATCGTCACTGTAGCTCGCGCACCCCCAACAGCGCGATCTCACTATCTTCCCCCCAACGGCCGAGTCGGGAAGTTGTGGGTCAGCAATCCCAAGCAATCCGCGCTGGGCAGTGTAACACCAATTTCACGACGCTCGGAAAAAAAGTGCAGCAATCCCTCTCTCTCTCCCTTTTTTCCAACCGTCCCATGCCGCCCTCTCCCTCCCTCCTCGCTAAATGCTCCAGCACTCTCTGGTGCTCCCTCCGCTCCCTCCCGCTCTGGGCCGTCGTCCTCCTCGTCCTCCTCCTCGGCGCGGTCCGCCAGCTCGTCCTGCCTTCCCGACGGCCAACGACCACCGATAAGAACAAGAAGAAGCGATCACCGTCTCCCGACGCGTCACCCATCGAGCAGGGGAAGAACAAATAACGAAGAGATAAGAGAAAGAGAGAAAGGAGAAAAGATGACGGCCGCAATCTCGAAGCCGTCGCGCACGGAGGCCGACCTCGACCGCGTCCCCGTCCGCGTCGTCCGCCTCATCCGCCTCGCCTCGGCCGGCGGCCTGGCCTACGCCGCCTTCAAGATCCACTGGCGCGTCGTCCT
Organism: Colletotrichum brevisporum; assembly: GCA_030770045.1. Taxonomy (NCBI): domain Eukaryota; kingdom Fungi; phylum Ascomycota; class Sordariomycetes; order Glomerellales; family Glomerellaceae; genus Colletotrichum; species Colletotrichum brevisporum. The sequence goes on along the minus strand of JAUGSI010000005.1, from coordinate 952,059 downwards.
GGCCAACTTCTTCACCGGCCCGGCGCGCGTCAGCCGCATCCTGATGCTGCTCTTCGCCGTGCTGAACATGAAGAACCTGCCCTTCGTCTGGACCGTACGTCCCCCCCCCCCCATCCCTCCTCAGCCTCGTCCTCCCTGCCCTTCGGATACCACCACGACCCCCGATCTTTGCTAACTCCTCCCGATGGACAGTACCGCATATGGCACGCAATCTTCTACCACCTCTTCATCCGCAAGTCCCCCCGCCTCGGCCCGCGCTCCCTCTTCCGCCCCATGATCACCCAGTCCCACGCCCCCATCACCGAGATCGACTACAACGTCCACAAGTCAAACTCCACCTACTTCGCCGACCTCGACGTCTCCCGCACCCACCTGTGCAGCTACCTCCTCCGCCCCGGGTTCCGCAAGCTCGCGCACAACGCGACGACCGCCCTCGTCCTCGACCCGACCTCGGGGAAGCCCGCAAAGGGCCCGTTGGGCATCATGCTCGGCGCCGTGCACTGCTCCTTCCGCCGCGAGATCGCCGCCTACGCGCCCTACGAGATGTGGTCCCGCGTCCTGGCCTGGGACCGCAAGTGGCTGTACGTCGTCACGCACTTCGTCCCCAAGGGCGTCGCGCGGCCCTCGGAGTGGCTCGATCCGAAGTTCGGCACCGCCCGCGTGCGCAAGAACGCCGCCCCCGGCGCCGACAGCGCCAGCAGCTCCGCCGACTGGGAGAAGAAGATCTACGCGACTGGCGTCAGCAAGTACGTCTTCAAGATCGGCCGCCTGACGGTGCACCCGGCCGTCGCCCTCGAGGCCAGCGAGCTCCTCCCCCAGCGCCCGGGAACGGGCTGGCAGGGCGGCGCCAACGGTGTCGGCGACGAGGACGTCGACCTCTCCGGGGTCGCGGACGACGGCGCCTGGGACTGGAGGATGGTGGAGAAGAGGCGGCGCGAGGGCATGAGGTACGCCCAGCAGTTCGCCAACATGGACGACCTGCACGGCTGGCTCGACGGCGCCGACGGCGGGGACGGGAGCGCTCTGGGCGAGTTCTCCATCGGTTGACGATGTTCCAGCCCGCTGGAAGGAAAGGAAGATGATGATACCCGATAGAATAGACTGGAGGAGAGTGTTGTAATGGGAGTGAAGTGGAACTGCGAAAGTAAGCACAGTCGAGAGAGGTGGCTTGATCTCCGCGGCGAGGCGGAAACGAATAGCGGTCGTTACAGATGCGATGATAGAGTAGACGATTCGGAGTGTACATTTACAAATATGTTTTTTATTTTCAATTATTCAAAAATCAGCAAGAAATCCGCTCAACTCCATGACATACAACAACCTAGCTGCATAGTTTCTATATCAGGAACCCAGATTGTGCAAGAGCAAAGAACCGTATGCAACGAAAACAACCACTTCAGACGAGCCACCTCACTCAGAGCGCAAAGGCGGCAACGACAGCGACGGCACCCGCCCAGCCAGCGGCCTGCATCCTTCCGGCAGCGCCAGGAGTCGAGGTGGTCGCGGCGGCAGCCCCCGTACGGGTAGCCCCAGCCGGGTCCGTGGTCTGCGTGCCCTTGCCGTCTGCTGCGGCCGAGGCATCGGGGATGGAACCAGTCGCGGAGGCTCCGGAGGCGACCTGCGCGCAGATGTCCTGCGACGCCAGGAGAACGTCTGAGAAAAATGATGTTAGTTCATCGCTATCGAGCTCTTGGGATCACGGCCGCATCGGCGGGGGTCGACATACTCGTCTGGTCCTGGGCGGTGCAGCTGGACTTTGACAAGCAGCTGACGACGGTGGGCGTGAGCTGCTCAACCTTGCCGCAAGAGCACTTGAAGTCTGTGATGTTGCAGTTGACTGACTGGGCGCCGTCGCGGATACATGTGATGGCGCAGGTGGGGATCGACTCGACGAGCTCGTCAATGGTCTTGGCGGCCGCGAAGGCGGCCAGGAAGGCAACGGTGATGGAGGCGTACTTCATGTTGGAGGATGTTAACGGCAGGAACGTGATGATCGATGGCGGCTTAGTGTTGAGCGTCGGTCTTTGAGCAGTCGAAGATCACTTGTGTGAGCGAGCGTTAGAGACTATCTGTGGTGTGGTTGTTGTCCGGCAGTAGTCAGGAGGGAATGGGACTTGAACATGGGACTGACTTGCCCTTATGAAGGCCGTCGACGAAACTGCCAAGGCCGTGGCTCGAAAGCTATGGTGAACGGGAAACAGGACGAAAGACGCTAGCCCGGGCAAACGATTGAGAGCGTCAACGCGCAATAGAGTCACCAGCATGTCGAGACCCGGATCGGGTGTACAGAACGGACGGGACAACAGCGCGCAGGCCGGGCAAGGCGAAGCATGGCCAGTTCGGGCTAGCAGTCCGTCAAAGCCGTGACAAGTTGTCCCTCGCTGCCAGACGCGGTCCCTTCACAGACGATCAACCGCCACAGCGCCCCTGGCGTGGCCGTCTGTCGAATGAGCGTATTGCGTCGCTCGGGCTGGCTTGTCTGGGTCAAGTAGTTCGTTGGAGCTAGCCGGACAGTTAGTCCGTGGTCTGGTCAAGACAAAGAGCCTCTGGGGGAGGTCCTTGGTGAGTCGGGAGCATCCAAGTTGGAGTCTCGCGCTGGGGTTGATCTTCCGCAAACGTCTGAACGCTCAGACGAAGGACAAACCTCCAGAGCTCATCGCCTTTCGTTTCTCCTCGGGGTCTAGACTCTGCAGATGCCGCGTCCGCGTCAAGGACAATCTCTGAGAAAGAAGCCTTGGTTTCCACGGCGGTGCAAGCAGTTGCGCGGTTGCCGCTTACCCCGATGACAGAAGGTTGCAGTCCGATGGAATGGAAGAGGGCACGTCGATTAAACTCTTGCAGCTGTCCCTGACTGTAGTCGAGGTATGCAGGTCCCGAAGGCGGGGATCTGGCGTCGCTCCAATCAATAACCTCCGTCTCCAACCACGCCTGCGCACGGAACGAACTGCAAACTCCCTGCATTAGCGCCTTTGCTGCCATGAACACGATGCGGTCAGTGTCTCGGGCCTTTTCCGTCCCATCCACATGGGATGGCAGCTGTGACATGAGGATTGGCAGGCCATTGGCCCATCCGTCCTTCAGTCGCTTCCTTCGTGTGTTTCGATGCAGGAGTCTGATCATGACCGACGCAGTTGGCAACTTGGCAAGCAGGAGGTGCTCGATCTGTTGTGACCTCTGGATGAACGACTTCCCCAGTCTCGAGCTGAAAGTCGCACCCCGTGGGCAAAAAGCAAACACAGACTGAGTTGGGACGATTCACGCCACAGCCCAGACCGAACCAGCACAAGCTAGCTGGGTCTATTGGCCCAGCAAGATTAGGATTACTCAATCCTCGTCGTTAGTCTCCCTTATTGTCATGTAGTGTAGTACCCCGCCATCACCCGTCTGCCGCTCGGGACGCAAGGCGCGGCAGCCATGTTGCATCCGTAGTAGCGTGTTCCTGTACACGCCATGGAGGGCTCCGTCGTTGGCTGGCTGGGAGCAGAGTAGGTATGGCAATCTACTGGTCGATTGGGCCAACACTGAAAAGTGCCCAGAACCCAGCACGCGGAATGTTGCGTGATGCGTTCTCAGCCATTGACAGAGCATGTCAAAGAGAAGGGTCCCTGTAACGCATTCCGGGCTTTGATAAAGACTTGTCTGCTCGTTTTCCATGGCAACAGCAGGTGGTGCCGGCATCCTTTTTCACTTGGTAAATGCCTCGACCCAACAGTCGGGGCAAGGTGCTTTGGCTTGGCCGGAATGGACATGGCGTAAACCTGTCTCAGCTCGTTGCTTCGCTGAAAAAGCGAAAGGGGGGTGGGAGGTACGCAAACGGAGATTAGGGCAGCGTGAAAGACCGATCCAGGTAGGCCCGAAGCAGCTTCGCTCTCACGTGGCAATAACCAAATAGAGGCTGACGGCCTCGTCGCCACAAGCCTCAGGGAACCGGTCAACCAGCCCAAGCATTCTCGTGTTACTGATCACGCTTCACACCCTTGTTAGCGCACAAATCACGGAGAGGTTTTACCGTGCCTTGATCCCCGGGTTGCTGAGGTAAAAAGGCCCTGTTCCACGTTGCGAGGGGTCAAGGTAGAACGGAAGATTCTGCAGCGGGAAGGTAAGTTTGTCTGGCGATCCACTGAGAGGTGTACCAGAGCCGCTGTTCTCGAGTGGAAGCATATGCGATGTGTTAAACTGGCCTAGAAGGATTCAACCGGAGAAGTCGCTGCAGGTTTGGCTTCCTCTTTCTTTGTATTCGGGCTGCTTTCGTCGTCCCTTGATCGGCGCAGCGGCGGCCCCCGGCGCGCCCACTCGACTAAGAAGCGTCCTGGCCCTGCCGTTGAGATTGCCATCCTGACGGGCTTCAAAGAACCTGCCGAGGCTCGACGTCGCCGGCAGTACTGCCTGCCCACGTTGGTGCTGACCATGTGCTCCTTTCGCTGCTGGCATTCTTCCTGTCGGATCCGAGCGGGCAGTCCCGACTTCGGGTATCTGAATTGCCACATCGAATTATGATTCGGAGAGAGGAATGTAGCTCGGAGGCGCCGGCAACGGCGCCGGATGTCATGCAGTCGCTTTCGACAGTAGAATCGGACTTCTGGTTCGTAGGGGAGTCCAGGTGTGTTGTCGAATGTGTTCTCATGTGATGACGTACTTGAGATCAAGTCTGGAAGAAAGTGACCGAGCTGGTTTCGATTCTTTACCCCCTGAAATGATGTTTTCCACGGAAGAAGTTGTCCAAGCTTGCCCGAGATGTTGATATCCATTGCTGGAAGGTACGTACGGGCACCTGGAGGAAACACACTCACGTGAGATGCGGACCCTCACAGTGTGGAGCCGTGCGTCGATCGCCAGATCTCACGGTGCAGCAGCTGCCCCTCCATCGCAGATGAGCCGCGGGGCACCTCAAACAGAAGCTCCCGCTTCAACACGGACGGTCCCGCCAGCCTTTCTCAAACGCGACACTCACACACCGCAAGTGCAGAGCAACTCGTCGTCGAAAATGCCGGAACAGCCCGTCTCAGTCCTCTTCGTCTGCCTCGGCAACATTTGTCGCTCGACAATGGCCGAGGGCATCTTCCGTCACATCGCCCAGAAGCCGCCTTACAAGGGCCTCATCGCAAAGGTGGATTCTTGCGGCACAGGTACGTGCGATACGTCATGGCGAACGAAGCCATTAGAAAATTGCCCGCGCAACTCAATCAATCTCTGTGCTGACCGGCACCGCCCTCCGAGCAGCGGCGTACCACGTCGGCGACCCCCCGGACGAACGCACGATGGAGACGCTCGAAGACCACGGCATTTTCGATTACAAGCACGCCGGTCGCAAGGTACGACGCCCTGTAGAACGCGCCCGCGCCTGCGCCCTAGGGTCCGGTAGCAGCCCGGGGTGTGGCTCTCACTGACTTCTTCCCTGCGCAAACAAACAGGTGTCGCCCGCCGACTTTGACAAGTTCGATTACATCTTTGCGATGGACCGATCGAATCTCCAGGACCTCCAGAGGCTACAGCAGCGCGGCAACATCGACTCCAAGGCCAAGGTGATGCTGTTTGGCGAGTTCTCGGGCGGCAGAAGGCCAGAGGTGGTGGAGGACCCGTACTACGGCGGCGGCGAGGGGTTCTCCAAGGCGTACGAGCAGTGCAGCCGGTTCTCGGCCAACTTTCTGAAGCACGTCTTCCCCAACGTCGACCCGAAAGCATAATGAGGGCCGCCGAGCGTTCCGGTGGGTTATCGTCGCCCGTTGGCAGGGACGGAGAGACGAGGCTTGTCCGGGAACACGCACCTTCGGCCACACGGGTGGAAGTGCCTCGGATGGGGGGGATTTCGCGACATCGGTCGCGGCGAGAGCGAGCACGTACTTGTTGGTGCGTCAACGGTGCGAGAAAGTTTTGTCGCTGGTGGACATTCTCACGGCTGCGGCGCGAATCGTTGCAGCGCGACTGGGCCAGGGGAGAATCGGGCGGGCCTTCTGACAAACGAGCAGACAGGGTTTACTCGGCCGCATGAGAAATGAGCGTTGCTGCGTTGGTTGCGCGTTTTTACAGGTAGAGCAATGGGGCACGATACCCCAGGAGCAACTTTGCATATAGAAAAGATTTCGTCTTCACTCTTTTTTGTGTTTGGCTTGTGTTGGCGGTGGATGCGTCTCTCTTCAGCTGCAATCACGGGACGGAGTCGAGGCCGAGCCAAGCATCGGGGTGACGGGCTGATGACGAGGGACGGCTTTTTCCAAGCTGGCCCGGAAATTCTTCAGGTTTCTTCAGGTTGCTTCAGCCCTACAAGACCGGACACATGGGTGGTCGCCTCCGGGCCCGGCCGTGGCCACGGTGGCCAAAGCTAGCGTCGTGGTAGCGGCCGCCGGCTGACAAGCCCGATATCAGCATACTGGGGGAGCGAAGGAGCGTGAACTCTGTAGGAAGGATTCAGGTGCGAAAGGGCTGTGTGCTTTGCTGACAGCAGATTCGGTCCTCTGGCAGGGGGTAACATCGGACTCGTGCGAACGCGGGCCCTTGGCCTTGCCTGTTGGCGCAAGTGCTTATCGGGATGGAATGCCTAGATCTGACTAAGGGCCGGGTATTCTGTTCTGCAGGTCAGGTCGGCAGGTCTTCTGTAGTACCTGAAAGCAGCGCTGCTGCGTCTTGCATTCCCGAGCCTTGAGAAGGCTGGGCTGCTGTCGGATTGAGTTCAGACGGCGCTGTTGGCGGCTGCCTGACGATGGATCTTCTGCGATGGATTGGGGGTGGTTTAGGAATTCGATGGTGCAGCTCAGCTCTCATCAGGAATGGCAAGCTGAACAATCCGCAAGACAAGGCGACCGCGTGAATGAGATTAAATGCTGTGAGAACGGGAGTCTGTCGCGCCCGGGAGATTGCGCTCTTCGGGACTTCGAACTTTGGGCTCCATCGGCGACCCTGAGTCCAACTTCCAAAAAAGCAGTTTTCTGGAATGCGGGAGCTTTGTCCGGCCCTCTCTGAAGAAAAAGGGGGAAGGGGTAACCGGCAGCGGCTCCATATTCGAATGTCGCCTCTCAGGCGGTGATGGTGATGGTGTGGTCCCAAGGAACCGGGCAAGCACTGTGAAATTAAAAGAGGTGGAATTGTCGCGCGGTTGCAACTTGCAGAGAGATGCAACTCTCGTCACGATGCTCAGCGGTTACTGGCCCGAGGCAGCTGGAGCTCTGGTGGAAACAGGCCAATCAGCAGGTGCACAAAGCTTCGGCCAGCAAATCAAGGGCGGGACCCGGGAGGGGCATGGTGGGGCTGCCTCCCGCCAAGTTCGCTTTGGGCCTAACGTCAGCAGTGCTCCTGCAACTTTGGTGGTGCTAAGCAGCTAAGGTGCTCTTGGTACCTCGTACCTCGTACCTGACAGTCGCGCCTGCCTAACATGTTGAAAGGCCCCGGTAGCTTCCAAGCGACATCCAGTTGAATATCTGGAATTCCATGGAGGTACAAGCAGCGGATCAATGCCAGTATTCTTTCCAACGACGAGTCCAAGACGCGTCCTGGGTGCTGATTTCCTGCCCAAATAATTGAAGATCCCGAGCTCGGCGCTGTCGATGATCTCGTGGGCTACCCCTGTTTCCTTCCATCATTCCCCCTGGCAAATGTCAGTGTGACAGTGCAGCTGTCCACTCCGTTTGCGGTGGACTGCCCGGACCTCTCCAGCAGGTGCGACCTTCCCTCGTAAAGTACCTACCTACTTACCTGGGTAAGTACCTTCCTTAGGTGCCTACTGGGCACTCACCAAGGTGCTACCTACCTACCTTGATAGGTAGTACCTAGGTAAGCGTTCGACCGCCCGTAGTCCCCTTCGCGGCTCGTGCCATCTAGCATTTTTATCGCCTTTTCTTACCTCCCGCAGCTGGCCGAACCGTCCCGTCAAGTTCAGCTCAGCAGATCAGCCAACATGTTCTAATAGCATCCGTACCTACGTGAGATATCCCGTAATAATACCGACCTCTGTTATTAACTGGTCAAACAAGGTACCTAAATACTTACCTACGTACCTATCGCCTTGTCGACCGCACGCAACCACCACCACCACCACAAGCATTGCCCACCGAAAGCAACAGGGGATAGACAAAGACGAGCATCGTTTCTTGCGACACACAAGCTGACATTGTCACCACCACCAGTCCACCACCACCCCCCGCGTCCAGGCCGGAGCTTACCGTATTAATACCTGATCCCGCCCACTTCCCTCACCTGCGCTGCCTCGCATTGCTCTTGTTGCTCCTCTTTCTCCTCCTCGTCTCTCCCCAGCCTTCTCCGCCCTGCTGCTCTTACATCCTCTCGAAACACTGTGAACTCGGCCAGGGTAACTTTCGTGCCTTAATTGCCCGGTTCTATCCAGCTTTCTCTCGCTAGTGGCTACAGTGTACCCTGTCAGAGGTGTTCCGCAACTGTCGCATCACATCGCATTCCTTGCTCGCTTCCCCACCTTCGGCTCGATTTGACTCGCAAAAAGATACCCCTCGATTCTCGACTCCGCCCACCCGTCGACAACTAGGTACACCGCAATCCACGGCACCGCGGACTCCGTCATCATCCTCAACTTCGCATCAGAAAAGACTGTCAGCTCGATCAAGAACAACACATACATCACACGTCGCAATCATGGGTGACCTGCAGGGACGCAAGGTCTTCAAGGTTTTCAACCAGGACTTCATCGTCGACGAGCGCTACACCGTGACAAAGGAGCTCGGCCAGGGAGCTTACGGAATCGTCTGGTGCGTGCGGCCCCTTCTGCTCTTCTCTCCTGCTCCTGTCCCGTCCACCCCCTCATTTGGCTGGTGCTGCTATTGCGCGTCCTCTGCTGCCCCGCCATCGTCCACCCCAAAAGAGGAAGAAAAAAAAGCTGACGACTCATCTCACCACGCAGCGCCGCGGTCAACAACCAGACACAGGAGGGCGTCGCCATCAAGAAGGTCACAAATGTCTTCAGCAAGAAGATTCTCGCCAAGCGCGCATTGCGCGAGATCAAGCTGCTCCAGCACTTCAGGGGACACCGCAACGTGAGTTTCCCCCAGCGCCACTTGTCGCCAGAGCCTTGAGTCTACTCCAAACCTCTGCACGCCAATTATCGCGCCACAATCGCCATCCTGCAGCCGCTGCCCATGGGAAGGCTTTGCGAACGACAGAATGCTGACGCCGTACCTCGTGCTAGATCACCTGCCTCTACGACATGGACATCCCCCGACCCGACAACTTCAACGAGACCTACCTCTACGAGGGTAACGCCCCCATCCCCGAAAGCGTCCGTCTCTCCGAATGCGGCTTTGTGCTAACCACTGTCCTCGTGCTGCAGAGCTGATGGAATGCGACCTGGCTGCTATCATCCGATCCGGTCAGCCTCTCACCGACGCCCACTTCCAGTCCTTCATCTACCAGATTCTCTGCGGTCTCAAGTACATCCACTCGGCCAACGTCCTCCACCGCGATCTTAAGCCCGGTAACCTGCTGGTCAACGCCGACTGCGAGCTCAAGATTTGCGATTTCGGCCTGGCCCGTGGCTTCTCCGTCGACCCCGAGGAGAATGCCGGTTACATGACGGAATATGTCGCCACCAGATGGTACCGTGCCCCGGAGATCATGCTGAGCTTCCAGAGCTATACCAAAGCCAGTACGTCCATCACCACCTGCCGCGACAGTCCTGCATCATTTGGCCGTTTTGTGTGTAACAAGTGCTAACCGAATCCCCAGTCGATGTTTGGTCGGTCGGATGCATCTTGGCTGAGCTTCTCGGCGGACGCCCCTTCTTCAAGGGCCGCGACTACGTCGACCAGCTGAACCAGATCCTGCACATCCTCGGAACCCCCAACGAGGAGACGCTCTCCCGCATCGGCTCCCCCCGTGCCCAGGAGTACGTGCGCAACCTGCCGTTCATGCCCAAGAAGCCCTTCCCCAGCCTGTTCCCCTCGGCGAACCCCGACGCCCTCGACCTCCTCGACCGCATGCTCGCTTTCGACCCCTCGAGCCGCATCAGCGTCGAGCAGGCCCTCGAGCACCCCTACCTGCACATCTGGCACGACGCCTCGGACGAGCCCGACTGCCCCACCCCCTTCAACTTCGACTTCGAGGTCGTCGATGACGTCGGCGAGATGCGCAAGATGATTCTGGAGGAGGTCTACCGCTTCCGCCAGCTTGTCCGCACCGTCCCCGGAGGTTCCCAGGCCGGCGGTCAGGCCGGCCAGCAGTCCGCCCCAGGCCAGGTGCCTATTCCTTCCGGAAACCCGGGCTGGACCTCTTCGGACCCGCGACCGCAGGAGTATATCGGCCAGGGCAACGGTCTGGAGGCCGACTTGGCTGGCGGTCTCGACGGCCGCAGGTAAAGAGTTGCGTACTTGATTCTTTGTTCGCGGCACATGTCTTGCAAAGTTGATATTTGAGACGCAGCAGAGAGGATGGCGGTCAGATCTCTGAAATGTTGGGGGTATCCATTTCTTATATATTCAAAGACCAGGGGGTAGCGAGAGCGCGGGACCAGCCATTGTCTTGGATGACAGGCCGCCCTTTTTTTTCTTTTTTGGATCTAAAGCAAGAGGAGGATTCAGGATAAAACAGCCGTGGAGAGGGGGGACTGGATCACCCGACGGAGAGAAACGAGGGAACACACGCAGAGAAACGGTGGCAATGGAGAAGGCCGAACAAGTCCCCAATTTACCTAATTCCCTTTCCGTCCTTGTGCTTGTTGATCCAAAGTGAACCCGGCGCTTAGAGGAGGCTCGTCTCGGAGGCCCAAATGACGGGTCGCCCGGCCGGTCGGCCTCGTTGCTAATTTTGTTTCTTTTTGAGAAGTCGCAGCTGCTACCATGCAGGTTTCAGTTGAAGATCCGCGAGACTCTTTTTGACTTACCTGCGACTGCTCATACGCGTGCCCGGCGCTCTTGGCCGGCGCGTCTGGGAAGACGAATGATGAAATCAGATTGACGATTGGTGTTTTCTATTCTTCCTTTTACGGAGGCCACGCAGGCATCATCTCGTCGTCCCATGGGAGACGCCGAGGATGGCTCTCACCGTCCCTCTCGAGACGGTTACGCAGTAAGCAAAGAAACCGGTTGCTCGCCCGCTGTGAAGCGTGCTTGGAGTAGTCGGCTACTCGGCTACCCACGAGAGATCAGAGACAGGCAAGGGTGTCATCGCCACGTGAACTCTACGGCCCAGGGATGGTAGAGGCTACATCGAGGGGCCCACGGATAAAACAGGAAACACCGAAACGAAACGGCACGGCACATAAAGAGAGATGTTCAAAAGTTTCAAAAGGGCCATCAATGGCCGGTTTTCATTCGTGTGTGTGATGGATGATTTATGTACCGTTGTTGCGCCAAGTAAATACATGTCGAATAATAAGAAACAGACAAGAGGAGGATGGCTAAAGCCATCCACATGTGCTGCTGCTGCCTATGCATCCCGTCCACCAAAACCGTACCGTAGACATTAAAGCGAACGACAAAACTTGCTTGAGAAAGCAGGAAAGCCCCGTAGACTGTGTCTCCTCCTCCTGTATCACGCGCACCGGCGAGGGGTATATCCGAAACCGTTTTGACTTTTCGTTGGTCGAGAGAAGGTGAAGAAATGAAGAAGTTGTTCTCCCAGACAGAGCTGAAGAGAAAAAAAAGGCCTTGAGCAGAATACCTGACGCCGTGGTTTGTCCCTCCTTTTATCCGTGAAACGCCTTGAAATCAAGTCCCTTGAGAGCCCGAATGACTCCCGTGCTGAAGGCAGCTTAAGCCTTGGGTCCGTACATCCAGTAGTAGGTCGCGTACGGCACGCTGTCGGCGGCGCCCGGGTTGGTGCACTGGTGCGCGACGCCGCCGGCCGTGACGACGCGGTAGATGACGGTGACGCCCTTGCTCGCGCCGTTCTTGTCGCCGAGCAGGAGCCAGTCGACGGCGCCCGTCTTCTCCGGGCCGACGTCGGCGCCGGCGGGGGCCTTGGTGCCGCTGAGCTTGCCGCCCGAGAAGACGTCGCCGCCGTCGCCGCCGACCTTGAAGGTGGGGGTGCCGCTGGCGTCGAAGAAGTGCACGCCGAGGAAGGGGAGCGGCTTGAGGCCGGGGAGGGCGAGGTCCTTGCCCGGCGAGGGGAAGGGGGCGGAGGCGGAGGCGCCGAACTTTGTCGAGCCGTCGGAGGTGAGGGGCAGCTGGGAGGCCCAGACGGCGTTCGTGGGGAGGGCGTTGAAGGCGTCGAGGGGGAGGGCGTCGGCGGCGCCCTGGGAGGGGTAAAGGGCCGTCGCGTCGTAGAGGGCGGCGAGGGCGCCGGTCGCCTTCGCGGTCAGAGGGGCGGAGGCGTTCGTGGAGTCGCAGGTGTAGTTCTGGATGCCGTGGCCGAGGGCAATGTGCTTCAGGACGAGGTTGTCTGCTGGGGCAGGGAGCTCGAGGCCTTTGGAAGAGTGTTAGTGGTTATGATCTTTTGTGATGTGGTGGTGATCGTGAGGGTCGGTGTAAGTCGTTGATAGGGTACGTACCATTGCCGTTGACGGGAAGGGTGGGCGCCGCGGGCTTGTTGGAACACTGTCTCCTCTGGACAGGGCCGGCGGAGGCGAGAGCCAGGGTGGCAAGCACGAGAATGGACTTGGCGAGCATCTTGATGGTTTTTATATGTTGTTGGTGATCGACGGTGCTCTTGATGACGTTGGATGCGGGTGAGTGGCCGAGAATGGGGGCTGTTTTCGAGATGCGCGGATGCGAGATATATATAACAGCAATACCGGAGACCGGAGATCTTTTCTTAGATCAAGTGTGGAGGAAAAGCGAGAGGCGCGTGGGTGGTGGGGAAACAAGCAGGTCAGACTGAGGAAGACCGAAAGCAATGCTGCGGCGGGCCGTTTGCTGTAGGCAGTATGGAGCAATCTCCTGTGACCGAATATAGGTACGGCGCTTAAATCGTGCGTCTGTCTGGGATGGTGTGGTGGCCGGGGACGGGTTCCTTGGCCCGAGACAGGACTAATGCCGGCGGACTAATAGAAGCAAAGACCGATGAATGCGTTGAAAGATCAAAGGCGGGACAGACGATTTGCAGTGTAGAGACGAAGAAGCCAAAGCTGTTCGAGGGGGGACGAGAAGTAGAAGAGAAGAGAGCCTGGAAAGACGGTTGAGTTTTGTGCGATGAGACTGGATGCCGGAGAGAAGGGACGGAACGAGGTGCCGGGCAACAGACTTTATACATTGCGAAGTTGAGTGTTTGGAACGAACTCTCTCTTCCAAACTACCCGCACCCGCACGAGGCGCATTCTAGCGTTTGGGGATGACAAGGCAGGCTTCCTTTTCAGAATGCAAGGCGGTGCAGGGTTCCTCGTGGCAGGAGCCCATGGCTATCCATGACGGCCGTCCGGAAGGGGGCGTCCAGGGTCGTGGAGTAGGAGCCAAAGACCGAATTCAGAAGAGGTGAGGCAGAGAAACGGACCAAGTTCACGGGGTCCTGGAGGTAACCTTGCCCTTCCCGGGGCATGTTGGAACTTCGTCAAGAGGATGGATGGTTGGATGGGTGGATGGGAGTAGGATGGGTGTCCTACTGCCTACTGCAGGCATCTCGTCCGTGCCCCAGAAGCAGCTGCGCGCCTTGCAGACCGGGACAACGAGAAACTCGTGGGAAAGAAGGTTGTCGAGGGGGGTGTTCCTCTGGCCGTTCCATGCGAGGTGGTGGGTGTGTGTATTCCTGGAGATGAGACGAGAAGACTGAAGGCGTGCAGAGTGCGGCAGGCGAAAAGGGCAGGTAGCTTCGTACCTCGACCCCGGCCCCACACACCACCACGAGAGACCCCTGTCGTCCATCTGCGATGATGCCTGGCGCCATGCGCGTCTAGTCGGAAGGCCGCCAACGAGAAGACGGCAGCGACGGCAGGAGAGGGTGGGGCCGCCAGTGGCTGGGAGGGGCCTGTGTGCCGGCCGTCCTGTTTTTCGCAGCGACCGTTTCTGGCGACCGTTTCTTGGGATCCATCGCTTCCTCTCACTGGCCGCCGTGAGCAACCCCTTCCCTTTGAGAGTGAGAGACGATCCCAATCCGCCTTGGGCCTGATAGTCGGTAGCCATAGGGACGCCAGGCACAGCATTCAAAGGCGATGGATGTCTGCTGTGCGTTGGTGCCAACCGTGGCTCTGGGAAGACGCTGTCAATCCTTCCGCCACCTTGAGCCACAGGCGCACGGGTGTTGGTGGTGGTGGTGGCATGTCAGAACGCTACCAGAACGCCGGCATCGCGGCTGTTGGTCTTACCACGGGCAGGAGAAGCCTTCCCAAGCGCTGACGGCCTGCGTCCTTCGACCGAGGCGATGCCCGCGGAGACAAAGAACTGCTAATTGAGTGCCGAAGATCTGTCAGCGGCGCGTCAACGGCCCCAAGCCCAGCCGGCGCGCCGCCCGTCATCGAGTCGCTGACAACGGATCTTGGGTGCTCTCTTGGGACGTCTTGGAATCTCTTGGACTGCGAAGGCGCGCGGATCTCGCCAGCCAAGGCTTAGGTATCTTGGCCCGCAGGATTCTTCTCACCTGTCGCAAACCCCGCGGTTTCTCCTAGACGAGCCACCCGGTTGCTGAGATTGCCGACATGGTGCCAACTCTGTTTTTCTGGTCTGGTCCGTTGGTCTTGCGCGCCCGTTTTGGCGCCACCGTCTCGACGAGCAACCTTTGTCGGCTCGAGTTCGCTGCGACGACGATGCCATCTCGGAGGAGTCAGGATTTTGTCTCTTTTTGGGACTTTCGTAGGCCCAAAGTGCCTCATTTCCCCCTCGTGCAACCCTCCGAGCCCAGGTTGCTCCCATGTGGCGTTCGCTTGTGCAGTGACCAGGACTTCGCGGGCCAATGTCACCTCGCCATTCCGTTTTCCATTGTCTTAGTAATGTCGTGACCGTTATACACCCGCGGGTGGGCGCGGCTAAGCGAGCCTTGTTTTCCTGGCAAAGGCGGCAGCTTCCCCATCCGCGTGCGCGCCTGCTCCCTTCGACCCCGCCGCTTATCCCCTTTTGGCAGTTGCACACGCTAAAGCGCTTGGCTGGCTGACGGGCGGCGGCGGTGGAAAGTGGATCGGCAGCCACGCTTCGCTGCCCTTCCCGCAGGGCGACAAAATATAGCACGGCTGCTCGCGGGGCCGAGGGCGTCAAAGTTCTTGGGTGGTGATTGCCCACACCCCGCGCTGACTGGCTCAATAAGCGGACCGAGACGTTTGTTTTTTTATTTCTAATTTTGAAGGACAGCATGATGCTGCTCTAGTGCCTGCCGGCTTTATTCGGGGAAACAAATCGGCAGGAAGATGGAAGTCCCCTTCCCCACCGGCATGTTCGTCGCCGCGGCGGAAGGGTCTCTTGCCGGGTGGCTGGTCATGACAAAGTGCCCTCTGCAAAGGCATCTTGGCTCTTTTCTTTCGGCTCCGATGTGATACGGCGCGACCGACCGTTTCTATCTGTTCTGCTTCCCGACGGTCGTCCTGTCTTTTGGACCTTCCGTCTCCGGCTTGCCGTATCTCTCCCCCTGCGTCCACAAGGCGTTTCGTTTGCTTGCCATCACGGCGCACTGTTCACCTCGGGGTCGGCGCGGCGCGCCCTGGAGCGACTCCACTGATCCCCCAGAACCACATCCCGCACTCTAATTCAGACGCGACTCAAACTCGATCGTTCTCCTGACGAGAAGCTAATTCTCTCCCTTCGCTCTGTCAGAGGTGATTCAACGGTCTTGTCAGTTACGACGATCCAAACATCTCGTACCTGAAACCGCACGCAGTCACGTCACGTCGTGCGGTTTAAAGATCTGCAATACCACGCCGTCGGGTCACTGATTTCCCTCGAGGGCTCAAGGCTCACGCCCCCCGAGACCTTTGCCGGTCGGTGACATTGAACAGCCTCGTTTCGCGTTGGTCAGGGGCCGGACATTTTATCCAGGACGTCACGAGGGAGAAAAATCGCCGACGGCCGATCCGCGGTCTCCCCTTGTCGGCGACCGCTCGGGGGTGGAATCTCGACGACGGGCGCGCGGAGGGCCCCGTGTAAATAGACTTCACCTCAGGTTGGCAAACTCTACATGCGGTCCCGCAAGAACGAAACCGCGGACCCGGGCGGCGGAGAATAGCATTTTTGTTCTGGTTTTGGTTGCGAACTTGCGGGAGGCGTCGTCATCGCTGCTCGCTTTCGCGATGTCTCCAAGTGTCAACATCCCGATGCTCATAATCGCATAGAGCTTTCTGACCCCAGTGTTGGCTTCGCTGTCAACCGGCGCGGGTCGCAGGGCAGAGCGGCCGACATGGGGACAGGGACAGGGACGGCGCACCAACGGGCTCGATTCCCATCCTTGCCAGGCCAATCCGACCCCACGAGTCGTCGATCGCGATATTGTCCCCCGAAATTCCCCCCCTGGGTTCTTACATGGGACGAAGACGACCTCCTGGTCTCAGAGTTTATCCCGCGCCGCCCGCACCCTTACAGATTGGGATGGGACTAGTCGGGATATCAAAAAAGTCAATTCCTCTTTTCCGCTGTGGCTGCTGCTGCGAACTAAAGCTCCTGGTCAAGCGAAGGGCAGGTTTCCCTTTGCATGTTTCAAAACGGGCACTAGGGCACTTTAGGCGGCGTTTCAGACCGTTGCGCACTGACCATGTCTTCTCCGAATCCCCTCACTTTCCTGCCGTCTTTCGCCTGGGGGGAACCCTTTCTCCCTCAAGCGAACCAACACCCGCAGCTAAGAAGACGGGGGATTGTCTTCGTGGGTAAAAAGACCCCGGCGCAGGTTCGTCCAGACTTTTTTGATGTACGGCCGATCAAACGGGCACACCACGGACGAGATGGCAAACATATCGTACACCCCCCATATCTGTCACAGAAGTGTGATGCGACTCCAGCCTGACGACATCACCACTGCCTCCTTGGATTTAATGGCAAACACGGAGGCTCTCTGGTGTCAATTTCAGAATATCAAACCTGCCTATTTGCCTGAATTCCGGAAACAATAGTCGGTCAGGGGCGAAGGCACAGTAAACCGACCACAGGCATCTTCCCAGGCCGCTCCGTTTGACAACGGAGGGGTTGAATGCGACACAATCCCACGTCAAGGGCCCAAGGAGACGGCACTCGGGCTCTGTGACCGTCCGAATGACGCCAAGCATTCTTTGACTTTCCTTTTCGTCCTTCACGTCAAACATGGAAGATGGCAGGAAGGATCGTTGTTGCTGCTTCGCCTTCGTGCGACCACATGGCCCCGAGGCGTACTGCACTCTTTCCTCCGGTGTCGATGAGCGGCCGAAATGCGACCTGGAAGGTGGCCTCGGGAGGCGGTCCCTGATCCATCGTCGGCGTATTTCTTTCCTCGCCCGTTGGGACCAGGGTCGTCCCTCCCAACGTTCCTCCAACATGCTCCTTCTCCAACGCAACCTCACCCGCGATGCAGGAAAGGTAGCACGACACCAAAGACCCAAGTGACAATCGAATGGTCCCAGCCTTCCTGCCTTCTCGTAAGCAAACGTTCGGACTTCTCCCGACCTCCCCCGTCTGCAGAGAACCCGCCGTCAGCCTGCCTGCCTGCCTGCCTGTGACTAGGCAGGTAGAAAGAGGGGTCCTCAAGCATGCATCGTGCGATTCCCCCACCACCTCCGGCCACCGCGCAAACTCGTCGACTGCGTCTATACCTCGAGCTACTGCACGTAATCATCGGCCAAGAAGAGCACACAAGTACAAAAAAAGAACTCGACTCGTCGTCATGGTGGCCGCGGCAGTGGAGCGCAGCGGTCGGGCTTGCCTCGCTCGTCCGGCCAATCAGCCCGAGGGGAAATTGGGACGCGGGCGCTTATGTGCGTCTGCCAATGCTCACCTGTTGGTCGCACGGCAGGCAGATAAAAATGCATGTGGGTGTGTGTGTGTGTGTGTGTGTGTGTGTGTGTGTGTCACACCAGCCTTGTTTCTTTTTCCTGAGCTGTGTTCTTTCCTTTTGAATTTTTTTGGTGGGGGATATTATTCATCATCCCTCCTCTAGGTAGTATCTAATAGATGCCCCTAGATACTCCCTAGGATTAATACTAATCGAGTTGTCCAATGTTGTTGTTATTATCGTCGTCATCATCGTCTGTTATCGTCTTCGTTATCTACCGCTATCGTTGTTATTGTCCATCATCGTCATCATCGTCCATAATCGTCGTCATTTTTCTATGTTATTTGTACTTAGGTAATCAGCTAAGCCATATGGAGACCATGGGAACAGCCGAGACGACGGGACAGCAGGAGGATCAGATCGCGCAAGATTGAGACTCTCGAGAGGGCAGGAGCTAAAGGGGAATGGCTTCCGCCTTTCAGAGCAAATGGACGTCGCATTTAAACCCTCCTCTCTCCCCTCGTCTCTCCCCTGTCTCTTCCATCACCTCGCCAGTCGTCTCGCCTTTACTATACACTCATTGCCACTTCGTCAACATTTCACAATGAATGACCCCAACATTGACTTATCGCCTTTCGATCGGTCCCGTTTCGATGCGATCGTCTGCCCACAATTTGTCACTGTCGGCCCCACGACGTTCGACAACAATTGGCTCGTCGGCACTCCCCATCTTGGCTTCGACGACTAGGACGTCCAAGTTGTCCTGGTAGTGCAGCCATTTTCAAACACCATCCGCTGGAGCGGCCCGGATTTCATAACGCGGCAACAGACGAGGAGCAAACGGGCGAGGGTTCTGGAGGCACACATCCTTCTCTCCTTTCTCGGGACTCCGCTATCATCAGCAGGTCCCCTCCGCCACACAGGACCACCCCACGGCCCGTACGGCTTCCGCTTCGACCCCTGGATGCCGAGCGAGCTCGCGGACGACGTCGAGATGGTCCTGCTGCGACACCGTGCTTACAACATCAGCATGTCCCCCCTGGACACGGCCAAGAGCGACCGTGCGGCGCTGGAACACGCGTGGCAATTGGTGCAAAGCGAGATACAAGTCCCCCTCGGAGTGAACGGCGGATGCCACTGGTGCCTGATGCCCGGGAACGCTTCGATTTCTTGCCCTTCTTGCGGCCTGGCTTAGTACGATACACCGAAATGCTTCTTGGAGCACTGGACAGCGGGTCACAAGCACAGTTGCCCCAAGGTTTTCAAACTAGGAACAATAGAGGCGTGCAGACAAGCGGTTTTAGAGAGCGAGAGGAGGGGAGTTACCATGGATTAGGTTGCATACCTACATGTAGAAGCTACGGATAATACGAGCGGTAAGAGCGGTAAATAGCATAAATCAAGTCACTCCCCTTTTAAACTTGCATATTAGAGTCTTTTATAACTCTATAAACGTAGAACTATGATTGTAGTACTAGTAATGATAACTCTAGATATACATAATACTATCTTTTGAGTACAATCTTGATTAATATTTTAAAACATCCTAAATATAACCAGTAAAAGTAAACAATAAGAAAAGACTATAGAGACGGACGACGAGGAAGAACAATGACGAAGGACGACGGGAATGACAGCAACCAGCACGACGGATGACATCCACGAACCACTGGTACAAGGGCATCAACGCAGTCACGACAGCACCAGCAGAAACGGTACGTCTGGCAGGCAAGAGTCGTAGATCAGAAGACCCCCGAGCGGGCCAGTCAGGAATGCTCCAACATGACAAGCGCGGCCAAACGGGGTCGGATATCACGAGGCGATGCATCGTGAAAGGCCTTCATCAAGCTACCACCAAGCTGGCTCTCGGACCTGGGGAGCTCGGTTTGCGGTACCCTGCCTGCTGCCTTGGCAGTTGACGAGGACGAAGGGGGGGGCCGGTCGAGCTGGTAGGTAGGTGCCTTACGTGGATGATGTCGAGACGCGGTGGTTGGGAGGTACGCGAGTTTCGACTTCCACCTTCTTGGAAGAGAGGAAATACGACAAAGCTGGTGGTGATGAGCGGGCGAGAGGAAAGATGATGACATTATATTCGAGGATATGGCAAAAGAAAAGTAGAAACAGTCTAGCGAACACTGAACGGAGGGACGGAGGAGCTCCCGGACAGAGGCGCTTCAGTAGACCAATCCATCGTCCTCCAAACACGCATAGCCCCTGAACTCGGCTTCCTTCATCCAGCCTCCTCCTCGTAGCCGCGGTCCCTCTCTATCACTTCCGACGACTCGCGAAGCGGATCTTGCCCGCACCCACGTCGAACACGGTCACCAGGCTGTTCATCATGGTGTCGCCCAGGATGTACGGCCCCTCGCCGCCGTCGGTCACGCCCAGCAGGCAGTACGGCGGCCCGCCGTCGCCGAGGTCGGCCGGGTCCGAGGTCTGCAGCAGGTCGGCCCTGTCGGCGTAGAAGGCGCGGCCGGCGATGACGATGCCGAAGTCCGGGACGGTGGCGTTGCAGGGGGCGTAGTAGGCGCCGCCGAAGGGGTTGTAGAAGGCGTCGGGGATGGAGGCTGCGTAGGCTGTCGAGATGTCTGGTGGTTTTGGGGTTAGCTCTTTTTGTCAAGTGTGCGTGGGGGTGGTTCGAAACTTACAGCTCGGCACGTACATGAGTGTCGTGCCGCTGTCGACGATGGTCGGGGTCGTGCTGTTGAGGAAGCCGGCGGGCTTCGCGACGGCCGTGTTCCACCTGCTCGCGGCCAGGGTCGCGTTGTTCGTGGGCGGGAGGGACTGGTAAGAGGTCGCGTTCTTGATGACGTAGCCGTCGGGCGGGATGGTGTAGAAGGAGTACTGCGTCTTGGCCTCGGGCATGTTCTCGGACAGGGCGATCTGGTTCATTCGAAATTAGCATCCAACCAGAGGAGCACAGACATCAGGGACACTCAGCATTCTGATGGGCGTGCTAACGAACCCGCCCACCGTCTCGACCGGCGGCAGCCCTCCAAAGGCGAGCTGCCCCGTCCGTGACTGGCCGTCCATGGCCATGCTGAACAGGGCCGGGTCGACGATGCCCTCGCGTGCCATGGTGGAGAAGATGGCCGAGTAAGGCACCGAGGCGCCCGGGCTGCGGACGGAGCCGTCCGGGTACTGGCTCGTGAGCAGGTCGAAGGCGAGGCCGAGCAGGCCGCTGGCGACGCCGTCGCCGTTCCAGTACGACTCGTTGACAAGTGCGACCTGCTGGCGCGGGACCGCGAGGCCGGCGAGGGAGATGTCCTGGTAGCCCATGGGCCCCGTGGCGAACTCGCCGTCGCCGTAGGTGATGTTGAAGTGCACGCCCGGGATGGTGCCGTGCTGGAACGTGCCATTGTATGCGGGGCCGAAGGTGCAGGTGGAGGACTGTTGAATATCGTTAGTGATCTCTTTGACGACTTCCCACTACTACCGAGTTACTTACGTCGTTGAGTGCCAAGCCGTCTGCGTCCTGGCAGGTGAAGCCACGCTGGACGGCCCAAGTGTCGCTGGAGCCCGAGTCGACGATGACGTCGAGCGTCTGGTCGCCGAAGCCGATGGTGGCGATGTACTCGAAGCCGTTGAGGTCCGTCATGTTGGCGACGTGGGCCGAGGACCCCGGGGTCGTCCTGAAGAGCCCGTCCGCGTGGGGCCCGTTGCGGATCGACTGGACCCAGGTCTGGGAGCGCGAGAGGCCGGCGACCTTGCTCAGTTGGAGCACGTGTGGCGACACAGCAAGAGGATTATCGTCGTCGTCGCGCTTAGAGATGATGCCGCGCTTGTGCAGGGACGAGAGGTCGACTTCGACAATGTCGAAGGGCCTGACTTGCGGCTTGGCGGAGATGGCGACGGCCGAGCCCAGGAGGGCGGCGGACGCGATGATTGCGGACTTCATCGTGACGCTGGAGGAGGTGAGAGAGTTGGAAGGGCTGGCTCGGACTCTGCCTGGCTCTGGCTCGGGGACCAGCTAGCTGTCGTCCATGATATATACCTCTCTCCAGCTTCTCCTACCTCTGTCGAGTGCGCCGAATCTCGCGAGGTGTTCTCCGACATGGTCGCATGTTGGCTTGCCGGTCACCCGAAGATGCAATTTCCGTCTTGCTCGTGTCGTGATAACGTCTGGGGCTCGCGGGCTGGTCTCCTGCCGCAACGGGAAGGAGGAGGTCGCCACTGGGGGTGGAGAACGGGGGTGGCCCTGGGACGCAAAAAGTCAAGCTTTTGCCAAGCTTTTGCTGCCGAAGAGCACCCTTGCCGTGGTCCGAGTCAGAGGCCATCCCCGCCGGTGGGATATCAGATTAATATCGACGATTGCCCATGGTAGGATCTTTTGTTTTGATTCTTATCCGGGAACACGCCGTATCGCTTGTAAGTTTGATTGTGATTGAAAGAGTATAAAGGCAGGCGAAAAGTGTAACCAAGTGCCTTCCTCATTCGTGAGAACGGGCCAGCACATGGGCTCTTTTTCCCGTCATCACTGACGTTTATCCTTGTTATGCCTGCTGTCCGCCTGGTCTGTCATTTCAGTGTTCGGAATGGTACTGCCTTAAGACATGTGTGACGCGTCGCACTGCCCGCCGAAACCGAGCCGACCATCGGCGGGGCGGGGACGGCCGGGGGCGGCAATGTCGCAGGGGCCACTCGGGGCGGAGACGGGGCTTAGAGTTCCGGTGATGCAGGTTTCCATTAACCATCTTCAATTCGTTGTTAATCGATTCCAAGGACGTGTGTCTTCGAGCTCGTTGATAACTACATCGTCCCCCGCTCACCATCACTGCCCTCGTGACTCGGGTGTAAGCCGCGAAACTGCCCTGATTCGCCATCTCCTCGGACGCCCGACGCGCCGCCCTCGAGCACCATGATTTCCAGGCTCGTGATGGCTTTTGTCGAAGTCGACGTCGATGCCGCTGATGCCAAAGCAGGCGCCGGCGGCGGCTGGGTCACCCTCTCGGCCTTGTCGGACCGCTTCAGGATGAACCCTATGGTGAACAGGCGAGTGGTCGGTATGCAAGCCGTGAAGACGCCGATAAAGAGCTCCACGTCCGACCAGGTGGCTATGAAAAGAGTATTAACTAGAGAAGGCAACAAAAAAAAATGTAAGCCAACAGGACGATAAGCCATCGTTAGCCGGGGCGCACAGCACGTACCAGCTACATTGTCTGCTTTGGCGTCAAAGGACACCATGTTGGGGAGCACCCCTAGCCTTCTTCAGGCTCCACTGCCACAGCCTCTTTTCTTCCTCCTACAACTACCTAATACACCACATTAACTACCCACAGAAGATCCTCTACAGGTTATTGTCAGATTTCGCGTATATTTGTATGTATATAAAGTTATACCTTAAGGGCCATTAATGCGTTTTTTACCTTAATAGTACTATAGGCCTTTAAACCCCCTAAACGTAACTACGGCCTTTAAAACTAGTAAAACATTACTCTAAAGCAGCTATTAACTACCTTAAACGCTAAAATCTACCTATATATTATAATATACTAATAGCTTTAAACTATATAATTTAATATACTTTTTTAATAAGGGCCTTTTAAGGGCTTTATTAAATTTAATTATAAATAAAATTACGTACTAACTATACTTTAACTACTTTATAATTACTTTTATATAACTTACTTTTTTAAAGCTATAATCCCTTTAAAGTTCTTATTTTAAATAGTTCTATTATTTTTATTAAACCTCTATTTCTATAGTAAAAAGAATAATACTATTTTTAAAGTACTTAAAAGCTATAATTTCTTTAAACTATTCCTTATTAGTAAAATTAAGGCCTTTAAAATACTTACTTTAGAGCTTTATATTATAGAGTATTTAGAAATAAGCCGTTTAATTTACTATATTAAGTTACTTAAAAAAGAGTTTAAAGTAAGTGCTGGTAAGTGGCTTTATAAAGCTATTTACTATAAACTATACTATAGGTTAGTATTTAACTTTAATATAGCCTTTTTAAGCCTTTTAATATAGTTAGTAGTTATAAATATCTATATAGTAGAGCTTTATATATAGTTAAACCGTCTCTTTATTAATAAAGTAGATTATTTACTAGTTATTATATTAAATATATATACTTAGTACTAATACAGTAGAAGTAGCTTTATTACTAAAAGTTACTATATAAAAATTAATATAAAGTATAGTTATTAAATAGGTTAAGAAAATGGCCTTTTTAGTTACTTAAAAAAGAGTAAGGAGCTTAGTTTTAGTTATTAATATAGTTATAGTATTTTATTTATTAACTTACTAACTAATAAAACTACTACAAAGTTTAATTATAAATACTTAAAAGCTTTTATAGTTTAGTATATTATTAGTAAAACTAGTATTTAAAGTAATTACTAGACTATTATTAGAGCTACTTTTTTTATAGCTAAATTTAAAACAAAAAGTGCGCCTTATAGTAAGGTATTTAATTGTTTATTTAACCTTTTTAAAGTACTTAGGGCTGGGGTTATAGTTAAAGTATATAAAATAGCTTATAGTAAGGGCTATATTTAGTTAAGTTATTATTATACTATATATAATTAAACTAATATTACTTTAGTAATAGTTAGTATTTATATATAAAGTAGAGCTCTTATAAAGGAGTAGTTTAAGTAATTAAATTAGAAAAGTATATAGTTACTTTATTTATAGGCTTTGCCTTTTTAAGTACTTAATAACTTTATTAATATAAATAGACTATAAAAGCTAAAGGTACTTTATAGTATAGTTATAAATAACTTTAATCCCTAGGAACTATTATAAGTCTTTACTACTCTTAAAAAAGTATTACTTCTAAAGCGCTTTTATAAGTAAAAGGACTTCTTTATAGTATTTAAAAGGGAAGTATAAAACGTAGTTATTTATATAAAAAAAGAAGATAATATAGCTATATATTTAATAGTAATTTTTACTTATTATATACTTTAGCTTAAGCTTTTTTAAACCAGCTTTTAAATAGTGTTACTATAGAAGTAAAGAGTAGTATAGGCTATAGAGTACTTTATTAAACTTAAGAATATACCCGGGCTTTTAATACCTAGGGGGTATTTATATATATACGTTTTTATTAAATAGAACCTATATAAATACGTTTACTATATTATATTATAAGAGTTTAAAATTAAAGTAGTTTATAATAGCTATAAGTATTTAAAATAATATACTAGTAAGTATTAAAGCGTAAGTATCTTACTTATTTCTTAGTTACTAGTTACTATATATAATAAAGTATACTTTAATTTTAAGGAGTCTTTTATACTTATTTAACTTATATATATATATTTAATAGTATTTAAGGATTTAAAAGTTATTAATAGTACTTTTAAGAACCTTTTTTTAAGAGTTAGTTTTATAATAGTTTTATAAATAGTTTACTTTAGCTACTTATATTAAAATTATATAAGGGTAAGTTAATACTTTTAAGTAAAATATAAATAGGAGTTAAAGCTTTTACTAGAGAGTACTAGGAGTAGGAACTTTAGTTTGTAGTTAGTATAGTGCTTTATACTTACTTAATAAAATTTAAGTACTTATAATCCCTCTTTATAGTTAAATTTTATTATTAAAGTGTTTAATATTTATATTTTAGAACGCCCTTATAGTATATTAAATACTAGGGGTCCCCTTTAATAAGTTATAAGTAACTAGGTAGCTAGCCTAGAAGTGGCTTTATTATAGAGTATTTTAAAATAATAATAAAGTACTAGTTAAAAAGGCGGCTTTATAAGACGTTTATTTATACTAGGGTATATAAGCTACTAAAGTGGTTTAGTTTATAGGCTTAGTTATAAATATAAACTAATAAGGGTTTATAAAAAAAAGGTTTTTATTTATTAACTTAGCTATAATCTACCTTTTTAAGTATTAGTCTTTTTTAATTAGTACTTAAAAGAATAAAATAAGTAAGTTAAGAGGGATAAGTAGGAGTTTAAAGTAAGTAAAGGAGTATTTATAGTTATAGGGTTTATTATTATTAAGGGTAGTATTACTTAAGTTAAGTTTATTAAAAATATTATTAAAAGAGTTTATAAAAGGAAATACTTTATTATTTTTTTTACTAAATAAAAAGGGGCAGAACTATACTTAAAAGTTAGTTTTACTAGCTATAGTAAAGTTCTTTTATTAGATTATATGGCTTAGAGCTGCTGGTATACTATAATGTATAGGTGGATTTTAGCGTTTAAGGTAGCCGATGGCTACTCTAGAGTAACGTTTTGCTGGCTCTAAAGGCCGTGGCTGTATTTAGGGGGTTTGAAGGCCTATAGCGCTATTAAAGCAAAAGAAACGCGTTAATAGCTCTTAAAGTATAGCTTTATATATATATAAATATATACAAAATCTAATAATTAAGAGTTTTATTCTACTACCCCCTTTACTATATATAATTAATTGTTTTTAAACTACTTTATTAAATATAAAAATTACTATAAACGTCTTTTTAACCCCTTAAAAGACTATTCTTAATAGCCTAGTTACTTAGTACCTGTGGCTTTATAACTTTTAAGTACTTATAAATACCCTTAATGCGTAGAAAGTACTTAATTTAACTTTTATAAATCTAAAGTCCTTTATTAATAATACTTTACTCTAAGAGCTGTGCTTTAGTAACTATTTAAAGTCTGTTATTTATTATAGCCTTAAGTTAAGAGTCTTTTACTTTTAAACTATAGGATTTAGAGTAGATAAGCTTATTATAAACTTTTTTTTTTAAGTACTTTTAGAAGAGAACTTTTTGTTTTTATTTAGAGTAGTAGACTATTACTGTGCTAAGATAATAGTTAACTTTTTTAAAAAAGCCCTTAAGTACTATATTAACTCTTTATTCCTATACTATACTATAAAAGTAATATACTAAAAGTAAAAGAAGGTTAAAAATACTATTATTTTTTAAATATAGAGTACTATTATTAAAAAGTTTAGGATTTAGTACTATTTAAGTACTTTAGGGTTAGTAGTTTGGATTTAAAACTTTTATAAATACTTTAGACTTATAAAAAGTATGTACTACTAGTATATTAATTAGTTATATATTAATTATTTTACTGCGCTTTATAATAAGTAATTTATAATAAAAGGTGCTATAGTAGAATAGTTTATAATATAGGTTAATAATATATATAAAGGCTATACTATTAGGTTTAAAGTAGTTTATAAAAGAGACTTATAGATCTATAAGTTACTTTATTTTTTTAACTATTCATTACTTTAATTTTAGGCTAAAAGTTATTATATAATAATAAGTAATAGTTAGGATAATTATAGTTTTAATAAAGTTATTATTAAAATAACTACTATAATTAAATAAATACTAGAGTTTATAGAACGTAGGAAAGGTATATAAGGCGCTTTTACTATTAATAAAGTAGCTCCTTATAGCTCTTTTAAGTACTTTAGTAGTTATAAATATAATAATATTAATTTAAAGAAATTATAGAGTAAAGTTTTATTAGTATCTTCTACTCTTTTTACTTTATTAGTTCTTTTTTATTTAGTATACTCTATATACTACTACTTTAAAAATTACTTTTATACCTTTTTAGAGTATATATATAATAGGTAGAAGCTACTTAACTACTACTATAAAAGAGTTAAAAAGAACTTTATAAATAATAAATAGTTAATTTAGTATATTAAAGAGATTTAAAGCTAGTAACTATATAGTTACTATATAAAGAATATTAAGTATTTATTTATAGTATTTTAAGCTACTTAATATAAGGGCCTGTTACTATATTCCCTTAGGGACTTTTACTTTTTTAACTTTAGTATATTTATTTATATTTTTAAAAATAAATAATAGTTTAGTAACTTTTAAGTAGTTAGTATAAGTAATTACTTATAAGTTAGTTTTAAGTCCTTTATAATTAAAAGATATAGAAATATAAGTATATATATTATATTAATTAATAGTAAACAATTTAATTTATATTTATATAACGTTACGTTATATATATTTATAGTAACTAACTTTATTTTTTATAACTAACTTTATAAGTATAGGTACTAGTAGAATAAGTACTTTAAGTAGTACTTTATACTATATAAATTTAATTATTCTTTTTTTAGCTTTATTAAAACTATATATAGTTAAAAAGTATTAGAGTATAATAAGCTTTTTAATAAAGTATTTATATATAAAGACTCTATATAGACTATTTAATATACATATACTCTATACTATTAAATAAAGTACTTTTAATAAAAATAAAGATTTTTAAAAGGCTTTAAAGAAATATAGTACTAGTGGCTTAGCTACTCTAGTTCTAAACTACTTTAGTACTTTTTTTTATTAGTTTATAGCGTCTAAATTTCTATTACCCCTAAAACAGTACTTAGTAATACCTTTTTAAACTATAATACTTATAGTATTAGTAAAGTAAAGTAAATTATTAACTATAAGTTGTAGAAGAGTAACGCATATACCTACTTTAGTAAGTATATTATATTTAACGTTTACTTATATACTAAGGGCTATAGTAGGTTTATATTTATATTAGTATTTACTAACTACGTTTTATAGTACTTATAAAACTACTACCTATATAACTATAGTATAAAGATACTTACGAAGGTTTTTAAAAAGTTTATTTTACTTTTAAAGATTTAATATAACGTTAAAATACTTACTTTTAAGTATAATAGTAAAATTAAAAGGTACTACTACTTTATAAATAACTTTTAAAGGTATAGTAAACGTATTAAGTTATTTACTTTATATATATAAAATTAAAATAGTAGTGTTAAGTGTATTAGTACTATAATTAAAATAAAGGCTTAAACGATATATAAAGGTAGTAAGTTACTTTATAAGGTATAGTTTAATATTTATAAAGTAGTAACTTATTTTTATAACTATATACTTTAAGTAGCTTTTAGTTAAAAGACTCTATATAAAGTACTTTACTAATAGCTCTATAGTAATAAGACTATAAAACTAAGTCTTATATACTTAAGATTATATAGGTATAAAGTGTATACCCTTATAGCTACTGTGTAGTTTAAAAAAAAGTATTTTAACCGCCTTTATAGCTGTACCTTTATAGGCTTTTTTATTAGTTATACGTTTATAAATTAGTATTAAATATAGAACTCTATAACTAAAAAGATTATTATTATATATAACGTTACGTTTAACAAAAGAGAATACTATAATAGTAACTTAGATTTACTTACTAGTAACTATAATAACTTTAACTTTTAAGTTATTACTAAGTAGGTTTAAAAGAGCTTTACTATAGTTAGTAAAACTAACTCTTAAATATAGCTTTATCTGTTTTTATTAAGTAAAAAAGATAATAAAGTATTTCTTTTTATAAACTCTTTTAATAACGTTTTTAATAAGCTTAACTTAGGTAATACTACTTTTAATAATAATAAACCCCGCGACTATAGATACTTCTTTACTTACTTTAAACTCTTACTTACTCCTTTTAACTCACCCGTTTTATTCTTTTAAGTATTAATTAAAAAAAAACTAACGCTTAGAGAGGCGGATTATAGTTAAGTTAGTAAATAAAAACCTTTTTTTTTATAAATCTTTACTAGTTTATATTTATAGTTAAGTTTATAAACTAAGTTGCTTTAGTAGTTTATATACTTTAGTATAAATAAACGTTTTATAAAACTGCTTTTTTAACTAGTACTTTATTATTGTTTTAAAATACTCTATAGTAAAGCTACTTTTAAGCTAGCTACTTAGTTGTTTATAACCTATTAAAGGGGACCCCTAGTATTTAATATACTATAGGGGTGTTTTAAAATATAGATATTAAACGCTTTAATAGTAAGATTTAGTTATAGGGAGGGGTTATAAGTACTTAGATTTTATTAAGTAAGTATAAAGTGCTGTATTAACTGTAGACTAAAGTTTCTATTTTTAGTACTCTTTAGTAAAAGCTCTAGCCCTTATTTATATTTTATTTAGAAGTATTAGTTTATTTTTATATAATTTTAATATAGGTAGTTAAAGTAAACTATTTATAAAACTATTATAAGACTAATTCTTAAAAAGAGGTTTTTAAGAGTGCTGTTAATAATTTTTAAATTCTAGGATATTATTAAGTATATACGTATAAGTTAAATAAGTATAAAAGACTTTTTAAGATTAAAGTACGCTTTATTATATATAGTGATTAGTAGTTGAGAGACGAGTAAGATACTTATGCTTTAATACTTACTAGTATGTTGTTTTAAATACTTATAGCCATTATAAACTACTTTAATTTTAAGCTTTTATAATATAATATAGTAAACGCGTTTATATGGGTTTTATTTAATAAAGATATTTATATATAAATACCCCTTAGGTATTAAAAGCCTGGGTATATTTTTAAGTTTAATAAAGTGCTTTATAGTTTATACTGTTTTTTACTTTTATAGTAATACTATTTAGAAGCTAGTTTAAAAGAGCTTAGGCTAGAGTGCGTAGTGGGTGAGAATTACTATTAAATACGCGGTTGTATTATTTTTTTTTTTATGTTAATAACTATATTTTATACTTTCCCTTTAAATACTATAAAAAGGCCCTTTTACTTATAGGAGTACTTTAAAAGTAATACTTTTTTAAGGGTAGTAAAGATTTATAATAGTTTTTAAGAATTAAAGTTATTTGTAACTATGCTGTAAAGTGCTTTTAGTTTTTATAGTTTATTTATATTAATAAGGTAATTAAGTACTTAAAAAAGTGAAGTTTATAAGTAAAGTAACTATATACTTTTTTAATTTAATTACTTAAGTTACTCTTTTATAAGGGTTCTGTTTTATATATAAATATTAATTATTACTAAAGTAATATTAGTTTAATTATATATAGTATAATAATAATAAGGCTAGATATAGCCTTTATAGTAAGCTGTTTTGTGTGCTTTAACTATAACTCTGGTTCTAAGTACTTTAAAAAGGTAGAATAAGTAATTAAATACCTTTTTGCAAAGTGTGCTTTTTGCTTTGAATTTAGTTATAAAAAAAGTGGTTTTAACAATAGTTTAGTAATTGTTTTAGATATTAGTTTTATTAATAATATACTAGACTGTAAAAGCTTTTAAGTGTTTGTAATTAAGCTTTTTAGTAGTTTTATTAGGTAGTAAGTTAATAAATAGAATACTATAACTATATTAATAACTAAGGTTAAGCTTTTTATTTTTTTTTAAGTAGCTAAAAAAGCTATTTTTATAAGCTGTTTAATAACTGTGCTTTGTATAGACCTTAGTAAGTAGACTTTTAGTGCTACTTTTACTTTTAATACTACTATATTAAGTATATATATTTAATATAATAATTAATAAACAATTTATTTTATTAATAAAGAGATAGTTTAATTATATATAAAGCTTTATTATATTAATATTTATAACTATTAGTTATATTAGAAGACTTAAAAAGGCTATATTAAAGTTAAATATTAGTTTATAGTATAGTTAATAGTAGATAGTTTTATAAAGCTACTTACTAGTATTTACTTTAAACTCTTTTTTAAATAACTTAATATAGTAAATTAAATAGTTTAGTTTTAAGTACTTTATAATACTAAGTTTTAAAGTAAATGTTATAAGGGCCTTAACTTTACTAATAAGGAATAGATAAAAGGGATTGTGGTTTTTAAGTACTTTAAAAATAGTATTACTTTTTTATTATAGGAATAGAGGTTTAATAAAAATAATAGAACTACTTGAAATAAGGACTTTAAAGGGATTATAGTTTTAAAAAAGTAAGTTATATAAAAGTAATTATAGAGTAGTTAGAGTATAGTTAGTATGTAATTTTGTTTATAATTAGATTTAATAAGGCCTTTAAGAGGCCCTTATTAGGGAAGTATATTAGATTATGTGGCTTAAAGCTGCTAGTATACTACGATATATAGGTGGATTTTGGTGTTTAAGGTGGCTAATAGCCGCTTTAGAGTAACGTTTTGCCGGCTCTAAAGGCTGTAGTTGTGTTTAGAGGGTTTAAAGGCCTATAGTGCTATTAAAGTGAAAAAAATGCGTTGATGGCCCTTAAGGTATAGCTTTATATATATACGAATATACGCGAAATCTAACATCTTTTAAACCTACTTAGTAATAGTTTAAAAGTTAAAGTTATTATAGGTATTAATAAGTAAATCTGGGTTACTATTATAGTACTTTTTTTTATTAAATGTAATATTATATGTAGTAATAATTTTTATAGTTATAGGGTTTTATATTTAATATTAATTTATAAATATATAGTTAATAAAGAAGTCTATAAAAGTATAGCTATAAAAGTAGTTAAGGCACTTCTTTTTAAACTACATAGTAGCTATAAAAGTATATACCTTATAACTATATAATCTTAAGTATATAAAACTTAGTTTTATAGTCTTGTTACTATAAAGCTACTAGTAAAGTACTTTATATGAAATCTTTTAACTAAGGGCTACTTAAAGTATATAGTTATAGAGGTAGGTTACTACTCTATAAATATTAGGCTATACTTTATAAAGCAGTTTACCTCCTTTTTATATTATTTAAGCCTTTATTTTAATTATAGTACTAATATACTTAGTACTACTATTTTAATTTTATATATATAAAACAGATAGCTTAATGCGTTTACTACGCCTCTAAAGGTTATTTATAAAGCAATAGTACTTTTTAATTTTACTATTATACTTAAAAGTAAGTATTTTAATATTATATTAAACTTTTAAAAATAAAATAAACTTTTTAAAGACCTTAGTAAGTATCTTTATACTATAGTTATATAAGTAGTAGTTTTATAAATACTATAAAATATAGTTAGTAAATATTAATATAAATATAAACCTATTATAGCGCTTAGTATATAAGTAAAAGTTAAATATAATACACTTACTAAAGCGGGTATATATATTACTTTTCTATAGTTTATAGTTAATAATTTACCTTACTTTATTAATACTATAGGTATTATAGTTTAAAAGGATATTACTAAGTACTATTCTAGAAGTAATAAAGATTTAAATACTATAAACTAATAAAGAGAAGCGCTAGAGTGGTTTAGAGCCGGAGTAACTAAACTACTAGTACTATATTTCCTTAAAGCCTTTTAAAAATCTTTATTTTTATTAAAAGTACTTTATTTAATAGTATAAAGTATACATATACTAAACGGTCTATATAAAGTCTTTATATATAAGTACTTTATTAAAAAGCTTATTATACTCTAATACTCTTTAGTTATATATAGTTTTAATAAAGCTAAAAGGAGAGTAATTAAATTTATATAGTATAAAGTACTACTTAGGGCACTTATTTTACTAGTACCTATACTTATAAAGCTAGTTATAAAAAATAAAGTTAGTTACTATAGATATATATAATATAACGTTATATAAGTATAAGTTAAATTATTTACTATTAATTAATATAATATATATACTTATATCTCTATATTTTTAATTATAAAAAGCTTAGAGTTAGCTTATAAATAATTACTTATACTAACTACTTAAAAGTTACTAAACTATTATTTATTCTTAAAAATATAAATAAATATACTAGAGTTAAAGAAATAGGAGTTCCTAAGGGGATATAGTAATAGGCCTTTATATTAAGTAGCTTAAAATACTATAAGTAAATACTTAATACTCCCTTTATAGTAACTATATAGTTACTAGCTTTAAATCTCTTTAATATACTAAATTAACTATTTATTATTTATAAAGTTCTTTTTAACTCTTTTATAGTAGTAGTTAAGTAGCTTTTACTTATTATATATATACTCTAAAAAGGTATAAAAGTAATTTTTAAAGTAGTAGTATATAGAGTATATTAAGTAAAAAGGGGCTAATAAAGTAAAAGAAGCGGGAAATACTAATAAAACTTCACTCTATAATTTTTTTAAGTTAGTATTATTATATTTATAGTTACTAAAGTACTTAAAAGGGCTATAAAAAGCTACTTTATTAATAGTAAAGGCGCCTTACGCACTTCTTCTATATTCTATAAACTCTAGTATCTATTTAATTATAGTAGTTATTTTAGTAATAGCTTTATTAAAACTATAATTATCCTAACTATTACCTATTATTATATAACAACTCTTAACTTAAAATTAAAGTAGTAAGTAGTTAAGGGAGTAAAGTAGCTTATAAATCTATAGGTCTCCTTTATAAACTACTTTAAACTTAATAGTATAACTCTTATATATATTATTAACTTATATTATAAACTATTTTACTATAATAGCTCTTATTATAAACTACTTATTATAGAATATAGTAAAATAGTTAATATATAACTAATTAGTATACTAGTAATATATACTTTTTATAAGTTTAAAGTATTTATAAAGGTTTTAAATCTAAACTACTAGCCCTAAAGTACTTAAGTAGTACTAGATTCTAAGTTTTTTAATAATAGTACTTTATATTTAAAGAATAATAGTATTTTTAGCTTTTTTTTACTTTTAGTATATTACTTTTATAGTATAGTATAAGAATAAAGAATTAATATAGTACTTAAGGGCCTTTTTAAAGAAGTTAACTATTATTTTAATATAGTAATAGTCTATTACTCTAAATAAGAGTAGGAGGTTCTCTTTTAGAGGTACTTAAAAAAGAAGGTTTATAGTAAACTTATTTACTCTAGATTCTATAGTTTAAGAATAAAGGGCTCTTAGCTTAGGGCTATAGTAAGTAATAGACTTTAAGTAGTTATTAAAGTATAGTTTTTAGGGTAGAGTATTACTAATAAGGGGCTTTAAATCTATAGAGGTTAGGTTAAAAGCTTTTTATATATTAAAGGTGTTTATAAGTACTTAAAAGTTATAAAGTTATAAGTACTAAGTAGCTAGGCTATTAAGGATAGTTTCTTAAGGGGTTAAAAGGATATTTATAGTAATTTTTGTATTTAATAGAGTAGTTTAAAAATAATTAGTTATATATAGTAGAGGGGGTAGTAGAATAAAATTCTTAATTATTAAATTTTATATATATTTATATATATATAAAGCTATACTTTAAGGACTATTAATACGTTTTTTACCTTAATAGCGCTATAGGCCTTTAAACCCCCTAAACACAGCCACAGCCTTTAGAGCCAGCAAAACGTTACTCTAGAGTAGCTATTAGCCACCTTAAATACTAAAATCCGCCTATATATTATAGTGTGCTAGCGGCTCTAAACTACGTAATTTAACAGTTATAAGCACTACAGCCCCTATAGGGGCTTATTTTACTCCTTAAAGCTATTTAAAACCCTTCTTTTACTTCTTTTATATCTATTATAATATTTTCTTCAATTCTTCATAAAAAAGATAATTTAAAAATAATATCTATTTATAATTAATATTAATAATAGTAGATTTTTATATATTATATACACCTTCCTACTATATTAATAATAACCCACTTTTATACTCTATTAAGCCTAGTATAAACTGTATTAACTAATAATAGTATAAGTAAAATCTAACTTTTTAGCCCTATTACTAGTCCTAATAGTAAATTTAAATTTTTTAGCCCTTTTAGTATTTCCTACTTTTAATTTACTAAAAATATATATTATAATAAAATAAATCTATTTTAGCCCTAATTAAAAGACTAACTAAATTTTCTATACTACTTATATATCCTACCTATATAGGGTAGTCTTTACTACCTATTCCTAGGCTTCTATTAGTTAAATTAGGTTATAGTTAAAAATTAGTTTTCGCTATAGTTATAAATAATAAAAATAGTAAAAACGGTAAAAGCTATAGTTTATATAGTTAGCTCTAAATTACTTAAATTTAAGGTCTTTTTAATTTTAAATTAAATATTATATTTTCTTTACTATTATAACTATACTTAATTAAGCTTAACTACTTAAGTAATTATATATATAAAGTCAAGAATTAATCCCCCTAGCTTTAGAATTAATAGCTAGATTACTCTCTAGTATTTTAAAGCCTAGTAAACGTTTTAAAAGTATAAACCTAACCTATTCCTATTTATTCTACTTTACTAAAACTAAAACTAATTCTTTTTTATAATCCTAACTATAGCCCCATTCTTAATATCCTCTATAACTAGCTTTTTTTTATAGCCGGCTCCTTAGTTAGCTCTTTAACTAACTACTCCTCTATAGCTAGTTCTATAACTAGCTACTCCTCTATAACTGGCTTTATAGCTAGCTACTCCTTTATAGCTAGCTCTATAGCTAACTACTTCTCTATAGTTAGCTCCTTAGTTAACTACTACTCTATAGCTCTTAAAAGCACTAATTAGTATAGTAAAAGGTATTATAATAGTGTTATATTAAGGTTATTAATTAAAAAGGTTAATTATAAAAAAAATAGCTAAGTTATAAAACGGCTATTAGGTATACTAACTTAATTTAACTAATAAGAGTCTAGGGATATGTAGTAGGGACTGCTCTATATAGGTAGGATATACAGGCAGTATAGGAAATTTAGTTAGTCTCCTAATTAATATGATTAATAGAGACTCCTTACTTTACTTAGTTTCTACTATTTCCTCTTTTTTTTATTATATTAGTCATAATTAATTACTAAAGCCTCTTCCCAGTCCTTTAAAGTAAAAAAAGCTACTACTATTAACTCCTTATAATTAAAGCCCTTTTTAATAAACACAACGTCCTTAAATATATTAAATTTAATATTCCTACCCCTACTATTCCTATAACTTATAGTAGTAATAATATTTATAAGTAGTAGTATAAGGAATATATAACTACTTATAGTTTTCTTACTAATAGTATTAACCCTATTATACTTTACTTTAAAAGTACTAACTAGGATTCTATAGTTAATAACTAATACCTTTTCAAATTATATTAAAAATTAAAACCCTTATTCTTAAACTTTTAAGTAATACTATTACTAACTTTATTTATAAGTATACTACCCTTAATACTAGTAATACTAAGGATCTCTTTAAGTATCTTAAGACTTTTTACTATATTTAATAAAGCCTTAATACCTTTATTACTAATTAAAATACGTTATACTTTTACTTTCTTTTTAACTTAATTTATAATAAAACTAACTTAAAACTATTTTTTAATAAGTACTTAACTATTACTCCTAGTAAAACTAACCTATAGAATCTTATTAATAATATATATAATAAAGCTACTAGTATTAAGTTTTATAGTAAGTATAGCCTTTTTAGTACTAAGAAATAAACTAATAAGTATACTTACTATAGTACTAACTATAAGTCTTTTAACTACTACTTTACTTATTTTAAGTTTATCCTTAGTAACTATAAGTATTATAAGATACTCCTTTAAAAGGCCTTTTACTACTACTATACTAATACTTATTATAAGCCTAACTACCTTAAATACTAGATTAGTATTTTAGTCTAAAGAAGTATAAATATTTTAAATAGATTAATTACTTTATTTTAAGGGGAAGTACTAGGAAAGAAATTATTAGGGATATATAGATTTAGGCTTCCTTTTTATTATTTTTATATAATACCTAGCTACTTAGCTTTATATTAAGCCTAAGGGGGAGTATTAGGGAGCACCCCTAGCCTTCTTTAGGCTCCACTACCGCAGCCTCTTTTCTTCTTCCTACAACCACCCAATACACCACATTAACTGCCCGTAGAAGATCCTCCACACACCATCCATTTCAGACGAACCGCGCTCACGATCGTCAAACTGCGCAAGTGTTAGGCGCACCCGCGTCTAAGCGGTTGTTGTGTCTCCAGGGGGCAGGGGCGGCTTACAAGAGTCCTAGACTGAACATCAACGTCACGGCAAACTTCCTGCGCCGCTTCATGTTCAGGCTCCACACCTGCGTGGCCGGCAGGACGAGCATCCACACGTCCACCGCGACGTGGATGGCCCCGTGGGTGATGCCGAAGTAGTACACGTCGATGCACCACCCCGCGCTCTCCCCGAGCCAGTTCTTCCAGGCGAGGTCAATCGGGCGGCACTGGAAGACGAACACCAGGAGGTACGCCAGGGTGAAGACGAGGTTGAAGGCCTGGGTTGCCCAGAGCCAGGCCCGGAACGTCCGGTTGGGGAACACCCTGAGGAGCATGAACAGGATGGATGCCTTGATCAGTCCTAGGGACGAAACGTGGAGGATCTGTCCGATGTAGAAAGACTAGGTGCGGGTTGGGTTTCAGTACGTTCCGGGGGAAGAGACGACTCCGACCAGTCCACAAGTTCTTTTCTCTTGCTGCCCCGGCTTGGCCATGGGATAGGGGCACGTACCAAGTTAGTATCGATGGCTTGGTCGATCGTGAGCCTCCAGAAGTCTCTGCCCAGCCCTGCCCTCTCCGCTAGACGTCTTGTCAGATACTTGGACGGAAAAGACGAGGATCCTGATTCCTCTTGATCCGGCATCAAACTCACACAAGGCAGCACTGGCCATGAGTCCGCACATCAGGCACTGAAAACTCGGTCAGCTCTTTCTGTTCCCCCAGCCCCGATCAATGGAAGATAGGTAGGATCCGCCCTCACGTATGCCAGCATGATGGTCACGTCGTCGCCGCCCCACGTCGCCAAGCCCGTGACCTTGACGATGGGCCTGAGGATGATGGGGATGGTGGCGAACACGCAGAAGAAGACGATCCTGAGGGCCTTGGTCGAGTGGTAGTCGTCGTGCACGGGGAAGCCGCACGCCGTCCACGTCATGTTCTTCGCGACTACAGGGTGGTCATCAGTAACGGCAAGGCCCCAGATATGGCTCCGTCGTGGACTTTTGAGATGGCATCTTACACAGCGCATCCCTGACCGAACATCTCTCGCGCACGCACGCGCCGACCGAGTTTTGAAATGCGCCATCGAGGCACAGGCAGGTCTGGTTCGTGGGCGGGCAGTCGGTGAGGTTTAGATTTGCTGTCAAGCATGGTAACTGGGTCGCTCGTTAGTGACCAAGCCCGCAGAAGCTCGAAATGGATTTTGGTCCCCGTACTACGCAACTCGGGGTCTGGTCTGCGGGCGTTCCTTGGGCCAGGACCGTCAAACACAAGGAGAGCAAGGGGAGGAGCAGCGTCGTCGGATGCATGGCGGCAGACCAGCCAGAAAGAGAGGCGCTGAAGAATCAGGCTCTGAGCGGTCTCGTGGTATTGATAATATCGCCTATCGTTAGAGAAAGTGAGTGTCAGATCAGGGATTGAATATTGGGGAGCCGCGTCTCACAATGCTAGCTCTTTGTCTGGTTTGCGAGGCAATACGACGCCTTCGTATACCGCATCCGTTTCTGGATCGCCCAGCTATGCTCCTGCTGATACGTGAGTATTCCAGACGCTCGGGAAACCGGGATACTACCGGCGGCGCAATCAAGGTTCCTTGGCCCTCCTAGCCGCACCGTCCGTGAAATCAGCCGCAAACATCCATTTGGGTGTACCTATGACTCCTAGACTTCAACGCCACGAAGGGTCCTGGCAACCTGAAAACCCACAAAACGTTCCCTCCCGCTCTGGATCATTTCGATCCATTTTGGTTCATACGAAGGATGTTGGGATGAATACCTTCCACGCGCGAGGCGTTAGCATAAGACAGGCAGTAAACAAGACTGGCAGAACAGCCGTAACTTAGGCACTGTGTCACACCCAGTGGTTCTTGGAGCAGCGTCGGACGTTGGTGGGACAAGAAATTGGCGCCGCAAAGAGGCTAGCGGCCTCCGCCAAGACCAGCCTCGAGTAGACCGCCATACGGCTGCTTCGAGCCGAGATTATACTGCGTTCGGACCGTTCCGAGTCAAATCATTAATCCGGTAAGCTCCAGAAATAGCGGAAGTACCTATAACGTTGAGACGCGCTTATAATTCCTCAGCAATGCCATCAACCTGTCCCGACCACCACGCCCTTGAGAAGGCCACAGACCGTGGCCTCGAATGAATTACTCAAGTATCGCAATTATGGCGAGAGATATTCGTGACTGAGAGCGACTGTTGGTGACAACTAAATCCTGGGGCAGTAGGGTCAACTTTCATGCTTGTATCTATAAACGCATTTAGGAAACTGTCTAATCTGCAGTTTAATCTGAACCAGACTTAGCCCTGACCCTGCCTTTTATCCTTTCGTTAGACTTTGATCTACAACTGACGTCGTTCAATTGTTACTGCACAACTTTATCCGACGCCCTGAGCGATACGCTATGGTTGTCAACTATGTAGTCACTGCAAATATCCTGGATACTCTGCGAGTACTAGCTAGCTAGATACATGGATTTCAGCAAGAAATTCCAAGATCAGAAGCATACTCCATGTCAGAGACCTATCGTCGAAGCGAATTCGGGCGTGGCAGTTGTTATAACATGTTGGAGTCTGTAGGTTGTTCAAACAGCTTCAAAAGCATACGTAATTGATTCATCCTGGACGTAATGACACCCACCTGTCGTTTACGTAGTTCACCACAAACCGCGTCTGGTTATGAAAGTGGTTAATATCGGCCGCTACTGACGTTCTGTAGGCTCAGGTGGCCATCTCTCTCTCAAAAAGAACACGCAAGTCTTGTCTTTCTTCCACAAGACGCAAGTAACAAAAGCGAATCGTTCTCCTCGGATATTCCTGCGTCATACTCTCTCTAACAGGTGGCAAGCGGTATACGTGCAGCTATCGAACTGAAACAACGACCAATCTGGCAACATAACTAAAGAAATTACATCGCAGCGTGAAGCAAGCTTCTACTGATCCAGTACCCGGTCTTGAGCGAGTCTCTGATTTTCATGTTCCCTTTCCTTGGCCTCTGCCTCAGCCGCTGCCACAGCCATTTCCTCCAATGCCTTGGCCCTTGCCTCCTTCCAATCGCGCATAACCAACTCAGGTTCAATCCCGTGAAGCTTCTCGTAAAGCTCGATTGCGGACAATCCCTCCTCGTTTCGAATCTCGAGGTCAGCCATTTTCTGAACCAGGAGTTTGGCTGCTTTCGCATGCTTTCCCCTGCATGCCATGTGCAGTGGTGTGTCTCCTTTGCATCCTGTTTTGTCCAGACTTGCCCCATAGCCGATAAGACGGGAGAGACCAGAAGTATTCCCCGCCATTGCTGCCGTGTGCATGGGCATGTTCCCTTGGCGATCAACGGCGTGATAATCTGCTCCCCGCCGAAGAAGAGCATTCGTAATGCCAGATCGACTTTCCCGCAGTACGGAGATATGCAATGCGGTCATGTCCATATTGTCCTGGAAGCGGTACTCGATATTGGCCCCTTCATGGATGAGAAAACCAAAGATTATATCGACCACATGTACTTTGCCTTTGCGCTGCTTAAACAACTTTAGAAGAGATCGCAAACTGGAAGGCATTTCCTCGGCCTCAAATACAGACGCGTAAAATAGCAAGGAGTGCAAATGATCGTCCCGGTCATGTTTTGACGCCAAAAGCCCTCGGACAAAATTCTGTCCACCGGAGTTCCCCATTGCAGCAACTAGTGCAGTCATGTTTCTTTCGTCCAGCGTTGTCATCGAGACACCAAAGCCAACAAGGGCGGACATGACTGCTGAATGGCCAGCGTTGGCAGCAATATGTAACGGGGTTTTACCCCCGGGACCCGAAACTTCCATGTCAAAGCCTTGAACGTGTAAGTGACGGATGCACAGTTCAGCATTTGCTTGAGCCGCTACAAGGGGGAGACAGCGGAGGAAATTAGGTTCCGTCCTTGAGACATTGCTGTCGAGAATGGGTTCCTTTGGTTTTAGATTTTGCTCCCATTCATCCAGAGCAAACTTCAGAAGACGAAGATTGTCAGA
Organism: Colletotrichum brevisporum; assembly: GCA_030770045.1. NCBI lineage: Eukaryota > Fungi > Ascomycota > Sordariomycetes > Glomerellales > Glomerellaceae > Colletotrichum > Colletotrichum brevisporum. The sequence continues at coordinate 910,648 of JAUGSI010000005.1, read as the reverse complement.
TTGACAGGCCAAGAACATAACCTTGTAGAAGTGTGGTATTGCCTCGGGGGACTGTTCGAAGCCGTGACGCATCGAATATCGGAGTAGTGGTTCGAAATTATACTTTCCAGTGTTGCTAGGAATCTGCTGCACCAGCTGTGAATCTTCGCGATGAAAGAGAGCGTAGAATATTTCGATATACTCTTCCTCAATGTCGACCACCTTTTCTAGTGCGTATCCCTCGTTTAGGTGCTGGCACATTCTGAAGTGATACCAAAAGTTGTCTATCGTATATGCTGTAAAAGGATGCACTGAATAAGGTCCGTATTTGCGGTAAATCCTACTGGTGCGATCCTTAAGAAGCGAAGTCTTTGTCATAGCCTGGATTGATGGAGTGAGACTTGATGACGGGATACGGAATTCATCAGATGATAGAAACACCACACAACTCTCAGTCATGTGTCGGTGAGCCTGTGTCTCCACTATCGAGCCTTTCCAAAAAGAAGTGGACGAGTTGGTGGCATTTTCGTTCCCGGATGTGATCAAAAATTCTCTTGCGGTTTGATGTATTAAATACACCCTACCGGCGAAGACAGAAACGAAGGATCCACATTCGCGACGCAGCCAGTTGACGAACTCTTGTGGGGTTGAGAGGTCCTCATAGAAATCCGAGCTTCGTGGATTCCCAAGGTTATCCCTGGCGTTGAGTGCCATAAGGAGTTCTCCAGGGAAGAGAGGACGTTTTGCAACTATTATCAATCCTAGAGTTGCGCGAACCGCGTCCTTATGCCCGGGATCGACGCGTTGAAGTAACTTCTCATATGCTTGAGAAATATCTCCTGGGGGACCTTCAAAGAGCTTTCCCCAGTCCTTTGGGTTCAAATGATTTGTCTTTTCCAGAACTTCGAACATGATATGCATCCAAAGGTATGTTGCCTGCTTGGAGCCCTTTTGTGACAACCCAGTCTGGATGATATGTCTTGCTTTCTCTCCGATATACGGTCTTTGTTCGAACAGCTTAACGAGTCGGTCTTCCGTTACGTGATCGATTTCTTGCTCGAGGCGGCTCCTGGACGCCATTTCGTCGTCGTCGTTGCCATCTAAGCTAACGGTAGTATGACTGAGTCTGTTGAACTTGTTCAGAATCTGGGGGTATCCTCTTGTTGTGAGGAGGAACTTGGGTCTCGAGGCCTGTGGCTTCACAAAGAAGTACTCGCTGAGACAATCAATGAAAGCTTGAAGTTCTCCCTGATCGCTTTCATCGAGTGCGTCTAGGACGCATATGACAGATCCCGTGTTGGTACTCGTCGAAGCCTCGGAAAATGTAGACCACAACTGTCTCAGACCTTTCAACCAGTCCGAATCGCTACACGTCTTCTCTCTCCAGTAATCCGCAAGTTCGTCGTTGGATTCAAGAAGATTATGAAGCAGGGCTTTTGCGGCGTTCGTGAAGCTTCGCGCTCCCGAATCGTCTTCTTTGAAGAGAAAGTAACAGATGGTCGCCTCAGGGTCGTGCTCAGCAAGCAAACCCTCAATCAAGTACCTGGAGAGAACGGATTTGCCACAGCCAGCATCAGCTGAAACTAGAAGCAGGCCGCCGCTTTCGTGGAGCCAGTCACGGAACCTTTGGTTCTCGCAAAACCACTGGCAAGTACCCTCGACACGTTTCGTGGTAGCCAAAAGTCGTTCTTTGTACCCGGTTCCGCTAAGGCTGTTGAGAAACTGTTCTCTCTTCTCCTTCTTAGCGTTGGCTTCCGCGTGGTACTGTGTCTGTTTGTAGATCTTCATGAAGTCGTCAACCCTGAAAAAGAGATGAGACATCTGGAATATCGAGTTGTCTCGACTTAGAGCCTGTTCCGTCTTTTCGATATTGTCTAGGCGAGTCTCCCACTCGGTCTGGCCGGACAGAGCTTGCCAGACTCGGCGGAACCTTCGCCGATGAATCGAGCACACGCTCAAGATCACGTACTCGAGCGTGTGTTGGTAGAGGCCTTGCACTGTGGCTCGGATCGACTGGCCGGTCCTAGCAAGGGCTTCATCGCGATTGGCGCCTCCGAGGAGCTGGTCGGGGAGGGCGAAGTACATTGGCGCTCTCTCACAGATGTACTTGAGTCCGTTGACCATCTTCTCGTCCTCCTCCAATGGCATCGTGACGATCTGGCAGTGGTCAGACGATATTGGATGACGTACGACGAGGGCATAGACTCACTGGTATGGCAGCACAGACTCCGGCCCATACCATGGCAGCCGGCGGGCACTGAGATAGCATAGACGCAACGAACGAGCTGAGGCCCTTGACGACACCAAGCACACCCAGGGTGGTGTCCTTGGCTGTCTTGTGTTTCTCGGATTCGTCTTGCGCCTTTCCGACCATCACCAGCCAATTCTTCATGTCTTCCGAGTCCCAGGATTGGCATGCTGTTATGGTATCATTTGGCGGGTTCATGCCTGCTGAGATTTAGCTACGCTTTACAAGATTTATGGGGGGGGGGGTTTACCTTGAGCCAACGTTTCTTTCAGCTGCGTTTCGTACTCTTGAAGGAGTTGTCCCATGTTCTTATCATTCTTGACCACCTGAAAAGCATCGTTCCATATCTCGATGGCAAGACTACCTGATATCTGCTTCTCGGCATCCACATCGTCGGGCGCGACGGGGCGAGGGACTGCTGGATCGTCCGGTTCTGAAGTTCCGACGGTAAGCCCCGTCGTGGGACCACTCTCAATAGGATTGAGGGCTAGTTCCCCCTGATTGTGGGTTCGCAAAGGCAATTCGGATGGTGTCTCGGTGGTGTTTGGCCCATCTCCGCCGGCGGTCTGATTCTGGAGATGGCCGGGTTTTCCGCTCTGTAACGAGGATGGTGGTCTAGAAGACGGCTCGTCGAGCTCTGGTGAGCTCTGGCTTGTGGCGTGCCCTGATGTTTGGTCTCGGAAGCGTGGCTTCCGGTCGGTGAACTTGAACCACGATCGGAAACGGCGTTTTCTACCGTTCGAGTCATCCATGGTTCATCGATCGCGATTGCTTTCTGATGGGAAGTCTAATTGAAGAGAACAGGGAATATGAAGAGGGGAAGTGGCCAATATGTCTTGATCAGGCTGGGGCTGTGCTCTCATGGTTGGCTACACGTTAGATGCGTCATGCGGGTGATGCCTTAACATCATTGGACCACTGCTCTTGGCTCCTAGTAACTCTGATCACTGCAATCACCAAGCTGGCATTTCCATCTACTTGTTAACAGCTGATAGGGAACAGCAATAAGATGAATGAATGACTGTTTAGTTCGTAGAGATCAAGCGGATCCACCTCTGCTGCACCTTTCTTAGCACCGTGGAGCTCGTCGAAGGTCCGAAGATGTCCGGCGGACATAGCTCAGTTGGGAGAGCGTCAGACTGAAGCGGGTCTTCGAGACTTGGATAACTTCATTCAATCAATCTGAAGGTCGTGTGTTCAATCCACACTGGCCGCATCTTCACTTTTTGTCGGTTTCTTCTTGCTTCCCCCGTCCACTTTCCCTTAGAGGCTCATTCGTGTGCGGAAGAGCCCGATCGCTCTCTTCTCTCTCATCGAGCAAAGAAGCTGAATCTTTTTATCTCTTCATTTGATTGAATCGAGGAGGGAATCCATGGTGGGTCTGTCTGACTGAAGTGCGAAGGACATTTAGAGGTGGTTCAAATAAAGTAGGTGGGAGGAAAGAAGCTTCGTAGAGATCAGACGGCCCCTGGAACGGCGCGCTGTAATTCCGCAGGTAGTGAGTCGCCCGGGCCACCATGGCACGTCACACACCAACCAACGCGCCTGGCAGCCAACAATTGCCGAAACTGTTCCTTCCATTCTCGACGAACACCCGATCAAAACCTCGACTACCCGCAAAACACAGCGTTTCTTGTTGCCCACGATGTCGCGAAGACCGGCGAAAGGAGACTACATCGAGACCGTACGAGATAACCCGACGACACACTCCCCCACGCTCCATTGCGTCCATTGCGCCGACTGAACTGACAGACCGCCTCTAGGACACGGGCAACAAGGTCGCCCGCAAGGCGACGCTCGTCGGCACCCAGAACATCATGCTCGGCGGCAAGACGGTCATCCAGCCCGAGGTTATGATCCGTGGCGACCTCGCCCGCTCAGCGCAGCCCTCCAGCGGCGGCGCCCCGGCGAACAACACCGCCGTCGCCATCGGCCGGTACTGCTTCCTCTCGAGGGGTGCCCTGCTCCGACCGCCGGGGCGGATGTACAAGGGGTGAGAGACAAGACCGAGCTTCCTCCTTTCCGACGGAGCTTGCTGCAGAGAACTTTCGCTGACTCGGGTCGTTCTGTCGCAGATCCTTCACCTACATGCCCCTCCGAATCGGCGACCACGTCTTCGTCGGCCAGCACACCGTCATCCAGGCCGCCTCGATCGGGTCCCACGTGCACATCGGCCGCGACTGCGTCGTCGGCGAGTTCGCCATCGTCAAGGACTACGTCCGCATCCTCGAGGGCACCGTCGTGCCGCCCAACATGGTCATACCGAGCTTCAGCGTCGTCGCGGGCCAGCCGGCCCGCGTCGTCGGCGAGGTCCCCGAGGGCGGCCACGAGGAGTTTGAGCTGCGCGAGCTGTACAAGACCGTCGGGAACAATCCGCAGCCGCTGCCTGTGTGAGCATCGCACCCGAGCGCTCCGGGCATGCTGGCAGACTGGCGGCAGCAGGAGAGGCGATGCATGAAGAAGCATAGGGACGGCGTTTGGCGTAGCTTTCAGGGCTTTGGCTCCCACAATGATACCCCTTTCGAGTGAAAGCTCACAGCTCGGTCAAGTCCACAGTGGAACTTTCTTCATTATCAAACATCACGCAAGGAGTATGCCGTCGTTACGAGGGAAGAACTTTTGGGACCTTATCGCTATCAGGATATTTACACGAAACCCAGGAACAACTAAAGGCACTCGCCATGTTCTGTATGAACCGTTTCCCGCGGAACCCTCCCACCAACCAACCAACCAGCTATACTCAAACAACGCCCCTTCACTGCTTCTCGACGCCGCCCGTTCTTCTCACTGATATTCAGGGCTCCCCTGGCCAGATGGAATCGGCAAGCTTCCTCACCAACTTCAACTTGTTAATCATGTCCTCGTGGGTGATCGAGTTGCCTAGGTGGTGGCTGGCGAAGCCGCACTGCGGGCTGACGCCGATCCTCTTGAGCGCCTGCTCGCGCGTCTGGCCCGCACCCTGGGCCACGAAGTCAGCCGCCTGGAACACGCGCTCGCGCATCTTGTCGAGGTCCTCGAGCTCGGGGAACTTGGAGGTCACGACGCCGAGGACGACGTTCTTGTGGGCCGGCAGCTCCTTGAGGGGCTCGAAGCTGCCCGCGCGCTCCGTGTCGTACTCGAGGAAGTAGGTGTCGGCGTCGATCTCGTTAAAGAGCCGCGACGCGATGCGGTCGTAGCCGCCCTCGGAGAAGTGCCGCGAGTAGGCGAAGTTGCCGCGGCAGAGGTGGATGCCCAGGTGCATGTCTGCCGGGCGGGAGCCGATGCTATCGTTGTACAGTTTGATGTAGGACTGCAGCAGGGCGTCCGAGTCTTCGCCGGCGTCCTTGAAGCCCTGGAGCATCTTTTCCGAGCAGAAGTCTAGAGGAGAGCGATCTGTCAGCAGTCTGCCCACGTTTCAACCACTCGGGGAGAGCCGCTTACACGCCAGGTTGGGGTCGTCGATGGTGACGTTGCGAACGCCATGGTCATAGAGGATCTCCAGCTCCGTGCGGTATGCCTTGGCGATATCGGCAAAGTACTCTTCATCGTTGGCGTAGACCTCTTTCGGGTAGGCATGGCCCTTCTTGTACCGCAGGTGATACCATTCGGGCGCGGGCAGTGTCAGCTTGGCCTCCTTGACCTTCTCGGGTGGGATAATGCTCTTGAGGAACTCCCATTCTTTGAGGTATGTGCTGCCCTTGTGCTTGATCTTTCCGGTGCAGAGGATGGATTCACCAGGTTTGTGGTCGCTCTCGACTGGAGGAGCACATGTCAGCGAGCAGGACCACCATGGCGAGCAGGCTCGAGAACCTACCGAAGGCCGCGATGTCGGGCACATACATGCGGAAGATGTCCCAGCTTGGCGCGGGAACCTCCTCGAAACCGTCGAGGCCGGGGAAGAAGTTGCCCCAGAACTGGTGGCGGCGGTACTCGCCGTCGTTGATGGCGTGGTAGCCAAGGTCCAGCTGGGTCTTCACGATCTCGCGAACGCCCTCTTCCTCGAGGCGGTGCAGCTCGTCGTCCTGGGCGATCTCCACGGCCTTCTTCTCGTCCAGGGCGATGCGCTTCTCTGTGAGGGCCTTGGGCCGGAGCAGCGAGCCCATGTGCTCGGCACGGAAGGGTGGCCTCTGGTGGTTTTTGGCGGCCATGATCGATTGCTCAACAGCAGGACTTAGAAATTGCATCTTTCAGAAGGGGGCCCAAGAAACGGGCAAGGAATCCACGGGAGATATTTCCTTTAATAGCAAGCAGCAGCTCTACTCAGGGTTACCTTGCCAGGGGGCCGTCCGGGATGGCGAGATTGATTAGATTCAGCTGGGTGTCGGGATCAGGCCAGCGGGACGTCGCGCATGTAGGCGACTGCACGGATGGATGGGACTGGCGTTTTGCCATTCCGCTGCCCTCCTGCAGCCTCTACCCCTCGTCTCATCGATGTCATGTCGTTCCATCGTCATCGTCCTCGCTGGCCACCTCGGTGCTCCCTCCCCGCTTTCCCCGCCCTTTGTCATAGCTGACGGGAATCCTGGAGAGACGGCAAATGGCAAAAGTCCGGCCGCGGCCGCTAGCGTACACACGATCTTTCTGCAGTTCGACTGGAGGGAAGCTCGTATGAGTGCTGGAAGCAAGAATGCCGAGGACGAAAGTTCTTTTTCGGGTGCAATGGATTCGGGAGAGGTGCGGCATGCGCCGCTGCGGCACGGCGGGTGGAGACTCGCCCCAGAAGATGCTTTCCGCTTGAAGGAAAAGCAAGTCGCTGCAGGAAGCTCGTCTTGGCCGATGGGAAGCTGTCGGCTATTGCAATGGTGCCTTGCATGCGTAATTACTGACCGAATGATTATGGTTCGTTTGACGCCAATCGGTGCGTCTCTTGGGCAATGGTGAGCTCCCAGAGCTCATCAGTCTTATCTTTGTCTTTATCTTATCTTATCTTATCGTAGCTCGGGCGGGGTCGATTGTGCCTTTTGGTCCATGCTGCGTCGGAGTGACATATCAGTATCTCTTCCTCCTACAATCTACATCGTCACCTTCAGCAATCCACGTTCGATCTGGGAATTCATTCCGCGGCCATTTCAGAAAGCTTCAATAATTGATCGATTTTCGAAACGCCTGTTGCACTTCGCTCCGCCAATCTTCCTTGCTTGCTTGTTCCTCGCCTGATCCTGAAACTCGTGCCGGGCGAAAACCGACCCGTGAAACAGATTACCTTCGTCGACGGAAAGAACGTCGACAACATCACTTCTGCAATCTTTCATGATAATCATCTCATCAGGTAAACTAGGATCAACAGAAACATCATTCAACTCACCAGCGAAAACATGGCTCTTACAGTCGACGATTTGCCCAACGAGATCCTAGCCCAGGTCTTCTCCTACCTGGATGGACCAGCGCCTTCCGACTCGAAGCTCCACGATCAGCCGAGCTCAATTATGCTCCAGGACCTCTTTTTCAAACGCGACCTCAAGACTACATCGACTATCTGCAAGCGATGGAGAGCCGTCGTGTTGCCGCTCCTTTTTCGGCACGTCGTGTGGACGTTCGACCGCTTCGAGCTGCCACTCATGGAGGAGACGGGAGATCCGGCGTCTGCCATCGACCTCCTCACGTTCCTCCGAGCGAACAACCTCCTCAGCTACGTTAGCACCTTCACCATGTTCGTCGAGGATGCCATGGGCGGACTATCGACACAAGGCGCCAGCAGCGTGGAGCTGATGGAGACGGGCTTTGCCAGCAAAGCGTCCTACAACGAGGACTACAACTGGCTCTGGAGAATATTGTTTGCACACGTGGATCCCCAGCGGTTGACCATGATCGCATCGCCGCGGGTTCTCGCACGGCTGCTCTCGCGAATGCTCTTCCTGGGGGATGCGTGGAACTTCGACATGCCGCAGCACATTCTGTCCCTCTCCCGGGACAAGAAGTCTGCTACAGCCAAGCACAAGAAAGCCACGACCGCGTCATCGTCTGGCCAGGCATCCGAAAGCTCCCACCAGAAGGCTGTGCCCTGCGACCTATTCACAATCCGCCCGTGGCAGGCCCTTCTGCTGAACGAGGGTTCGTCGACTCGTGCCTACAAGACCTACGAGTACTACCTCAAGCGCCCGCCGTCTATCCTCGGTGCACTGCTGGGCGCCGAAGAGTTTCCCAACGACGAGCCCATCATTGCTCCGTCCATACGCGATCTCTCTTACGTCGGCATCTTCCCCCTCTCCAGTCACTTCAACACACTGGTACAAAATTGCCCTCCCCTCGACCGCATGTTCGTGCAGCTTGTGCCACGCAACGATGTTTTGAACGACGCAGATGAGATGCGCAACATCGACATATCCGATCTGTGGATGGAGCGCAACTCGGCCTACTCGTTGCTCTTCCGCGAGCTCTTCAACCCCGGTCCCGACAGCCCCTGGCTCGAGCTCAAGACCTTCGAGAGCGGCGACGCGGCCGACCGGGAGGCGTGGGAGATGGCCGCGCACTATGTCCAGTACAGCGGCGTGCGGGGTTGGAAGGTCGAGAGCGAGGGCGTTTTCGTGCGGGACGAGAAGCACAAAGAGCCCAGCACGCTCTTCGGGATGTCTCAGTCAGTGGTGCCAGATTCGCCTTGATTTTTCACGCAAGTCGGGGAGGCGCTAATGCAGGTCTGAGAAGGCTCCCAGGTCAGCTTAGACGAATGGCCTTCAATGGGGTAGCTACGCTGCCTGTGTCTAGCGTTCGACTTTACATGGACGACGGCGGACAACAATAGACACCACATGCAACACCTCAAGCTCCGCCGCGAGGATTGAGGCAGAGCAAATGCGTGTTATCACTGGGTGACTTCTAAAACTACTGGGACAACACTGTAGATTATTTTCGAGGCCGTGAACGCGAGCCCCGCCCCGAGACCGCGCCCGCTGGGGATCGAGACGGTTCCTATTTTGAGTAAGCAACGATGTCATCGTTTTCTACGTCAAGTACAACAAAAACAAGAACAACATCGCCAAGCCGAGAATTATCCAGGGTGAAAATGATTCTTGGGCAAAGGGGATGGGCTTTTACCTATATTGGTGTAGTAGGCTGTTGTTTTTGGCCCAAAAAAACGTTTTGCAGTTCCCTAGCGCCCGCCCGACAAGCGCTAGTAGGCGAGGTTGAAGGCGATTGATTTGATAAAACAGCACGAAGGAAGGGCGCCAAGCCAAGCGAAGCATTTCCGTATCAAGATGTCGCCATGGTAGGCTCAGCCGCAGACAATCATTATTTCCTTTTCCCGGTTTCCCGGGGTTTCCAGGTAATATCCTGCCCCTTTATCCGTTGACATCGTGGCAATTTCCTCTGTTGTGGCCCTACCTCTTTCTTCCTCTCCGTCCATCTGCAAAGCTTGCTGTTGAGGCGATTCCCGAATCTCAGTTTCGGCGGCCCTTCGATGCGTCCGAACGTCCCTGTCGCGATTCTCGCGGCCCTGGCCGGCATCGTCGCCGGCCAGGGAGCCTGCTTCGTCCCCAACGGCACCAACCGGCACGCCCTCACCAACATCGGCAACAACAACTACGAGCCATGCGAGGGAGACGGGGGGCACAGCATGTGCTGCAACACAGCCACGGGGGACAGGTGCCAGCCGAACGGCCTGTGCTGGAACAAGGAGATAGATACAATTTGGCGAGAGAGCTGTACGGACCCGACGTGGCAGTCGCCAAAGTGCCTGAAGCTGTGTATCAACGACGAAGTTTGTAAGTTTCTTGCTGCCAGATCATGCCCGAGAGATCCGATGGTCTTCTGGCGGTGTCTGTCTTGGTCCCTTTCTCCTTTTGAGAACAATAAAAGGGGGAGGGGGGGCAGGCCGTACGTAGGGGAGAGGCTGACCATGACTTCTCTTTTTTTTTTTTCACAGCAACGGATGGCGTACCGTCGTCGGGGACAGATGCCCGCGTCACCAAGTGCTCGGACGGCAGCTACTGCTGCGGAAGCGACGCGGGCTCGAGAGCTTGCTGCATACAGAAGAAAGGGGATAGGATCGTTGACGGCCAGGTCGTGGGCCCTTGGGCCTCGTCTTCGGGAACGGTCGGTCCGGCGACGTCCGCCGCGGCATCGGCAAACTCCACGACGTCCCCGGGCGCCGGAGAAAGCGGAGGGGGCTCGAGCAACGCGGGGGTCATCGGCGGGGCGGTCGGTGGAACGCTCGGGGGCTTGGCCGTCCTCGCGTTGGGGGCCTGGTTCTTCTGGCGCAGGAGGAGGAAGGGGAGCAAGGCGCCGGCGTCGCCGGCGGGCGCGACGCCGGAGGCTGCGCCGGGGTACCAGTTCGTGGCGACCGAGGAGGCCAAGTACGCTCCGGACACGCAGTATCATGCCGCGCCGTCCGAGCTGCCGAGCCATTTCCCCCCGCCTGCAGAGCTGCCGGGCCAACCTCAACCGCCTGCAGAGCTGCCGGGTCAACCTCAACCGCCTGCAGAGCTGGGCGGAGACCCGGCCACCCCCCGCCGGTGATGATTTTGCGTCTCCGGGACATCGGATTACGCGTCGACTCTACTGATTGCTAGAGTCGTACATGTCCAAACGGAGGTGCGTCGTTCCAGGTTTCGTGAGCTGGAAGAATGGAAAGGCGTGCCTGTACATACATGCAACGTGGGAAAGATCCTTCGTGATACTTCTCCGTTCTCGTCGGGTTGTTAAGCATGGAGTTGGCGAGCGTGCTATGGAAATAGAACCTTTTTGTGTAATTGCGACTTTGCACCTACCTGGGCGATGATGGCCTTCGTCGAGCCTTGATGGACGACGGTGGACGATGAATAGATGCCGAGTGCGGGTTCGCAGGTTTCGGTAAGAGTTTGGCTAGTCGAACCAAGTTCCGATATGGGAAAAAGTCACTCTGGTGCGGATGGACACCAGGATTGTTTACTTACCCAGAGACACTGCCGGGTTGCTTCCTGTTGCCGTCGGAACATCGTACGAGCTTGCCCGGAGCTGAGGACGGCCAAGGAGAGTGAGGCTTGCCGAAAAGCAACGACTTGGTGGTCGGTCACCAGTACTTCCCTTGCCCGAAAGCGACATGGAGAGACAATTACACGCCCACGTAACACAAGGCAGAACCTCTTTGAATGACCAATGTTCTATCTGGGACGCCGGTGTTGGGGGCCAGGGAGGAAACAAGACGCCAAGACGAGGCTTCCCGCCCCCTGCCCCCCATGGATCGTTGCCTCTAGTAAGACAAACATTGGCACGTAAAGGCGCCGCCATCTGCTCTTGCGATTTTCATTTCTCGTTGTCCTGGTCCCCATTCCGCCCCCTTCCCCCACCACCTTTGAATCTATACATATATACATACATACATACAGATATACATCGCTCTTCCTTTTTCCCAATCCGTGCGTTTATCCTAAGAAACTGCGTTTGGGCGAGACTCCAACGCTTACAACCTCATCATCGAGCCTCCCAACTTATGCGTCTGGCCATCCCCATCGCACTGGCGGGCCTGGTCGGCGTCGCAGCCGGCCAGGAGGAGAGGACGTGCTTCGTCCCGAACGGTACCGCGCGGCACCTCATCAACAATGGCGTGGAAGACACATATAGGCCGTGCTCCTCGGACGGGCACAGCATGTGCTGCAACAAAGGGCCGGCCGACGAGTGCCAGGAGAATGGGCTCTGTTACAGCCCGAAGATGGGGTACCTGTGGCGGGAGAGCTGTACGGATTCGACCTGGGAGTCGCCTAAGTGTTTGAAGCTGTGCATCAACGATGAAGCGGGTAAGTAAGTCGATCGTCCTCGGTCTTTTTTTTTTCTTAATTTCCATCCCTTGGGCTTCCTCCGGAAACAAAAGTGCATTTGGAGGGAAACTGACGGGAGATTCGCCTCCTTCTAGCTACGGGCAAGATACCGTCGTCGGAGATGGACGTCCGCATCAAGGTGTGCCCCGACGGGAGCTTCTGTTGCGGAGCTGACAACGACCCCGTTGCGATAGAATGCTGCAACGCGGAAGTGGGGAAGAGGATCGTGGACGGGCAGGTCGTGGATGCCTCGTTGTCTACCTCCGCGCCTTCGGCCTCAACAGCACCAGCGTCACCATCTCCAGCTGGCAGCCAGAGCTCGATCAACATGGGGGTCGTCGGCGGCTCGGTGGCCGGGGCGTTCGTCGCGGGGGTCCTGGCCCTGGCTGCCGGGTTCTACTGGTACAGGAGGAGGAAGAGGGTACTGGATGCGGCGGCGATGGGGAACAAGGGCCCGGCGAGCGAGACGACGCAGTTCCGCCGCGCTCCTGCGGAGTTGGCCCCCGATTCGTTTCCGCCTGCGGAGCTGCCGCCGGATGCGCACCCGCGAGCTGAAGCGCCATCATGACAGCGGTGATTTTGTAGCTTTCCTGTGAGATATTGAGATACATTCAAGATACTGATACTCATCAAAACCCTAGCGCCTCATTCTCTCTGCGATCGACCAAGAGTCATGCATTTGAGGAGCTTGTGGTAGTACTACAGTGATTCCAAGGAACAAGGGTCTGCAAGTCGGACCGGGCTATCGACGTTCTACCCCAGGATCGAATGTTTCTGGCGCAATTGAGCCTTGTTGCATCTGTTCATGCGTGCGACTAGTCATGTTGATCTGGGGTCGTCCGCACAACAGGCGCTTCAAGTTTCGTCGATGTTCCCGTCATTGATGTCGAGTCCGGGCCAATCAGGTGCGGGAATTGAGTATGGGGAAAGCTGCAGCACGTACTACCACCTCCCTTACGGGTAGCACCCCGGCAGCAGCCGCCTGGTGGCCCGATATCACGAATGACCGGAGTCAAGAACCGGACCACCTCAATCGGCAATCAAGCACCGCGGTGTGTTTCAAGCAGAAAACTCTACGGGCGTAAGCCACATGGCGGTCCAGCGTCGTCGTGTGTTGTGGTCTCGGTGTAGGGCCCACTTCGCGGGTGAGGCTCAAAAGTGACAGCTTTCGGTGTCGGGTGTTCCTGCCCGCGCCGTAAAAAAGCAGCTACGAATAAGTGGGGTCGTCTCGGTGAGCTCGGTGAGTTCGGTGTGCTCCGCATCATGTGATTTTGCCACGCGGACGGGCCCAAGCTCGCCTGACGAAAAGCGGGCGCCCGAAGATCGCCAGGCCAATCAGAAGCGAGTGACGCTGCGGACAAAGCCAATTGCCGCAGCTTCTCAGTGGCTGGGTGGTTCCGGCGGCCGAGCCGGCTGGGCCGGGGTGCTGCTGTGGGATGGATGGTTTCCTTGCGGTTTTAGCCAGTGGTCAGAAAAGCAGAGTCGCACGGAAGCTTCTCTCCTCTCCCCCAAAATCAATCGACCTATCGTTCGATGTACGCACGGGTGTCGTTGCACGCTACATCATTCCTGCCGCCCTCCTCCCCTCCTTCTTCTCCTCATCACCCCGTGTCTCCTCATCATTAAAGCCTCCCCCTCCCTTATCTTGCGGCCGCGCGACTTCCCATCCTCCTCGACCTTTCATCGAAAAATCTACCCGACGGCTTTGCGCGTCGAGCAAACACCGAAGACGACAAATACCGACGACTTCGGTGGCCGAGCTTCCGGGGCCGATATAGCTTCACTTTTTTTTTCCCCCCAGCAGTCCTCGTTTTTGAGGCAGACCCCTAAAATTTGCACCGGGCTTGTCCACCACCCAGGCTCTTCGATGTCAACCCGCCCAACGCCCCGACGACCGTGAGCGCTTTCTCGCAATCCCATAACACCAAGTTCGAAGACTGTCAACCGAAATCCGCATCAAACAAATCCAATCCCCGTCGACACAAACACCCACCCACGATCGCCTCCCGCCGAGAACGAAACACACAAGATGGTCCTCACGCACACGACGAACCACACCTACTCCCACCCCTTCCCGACCGTCACGCTCGCCTACTTCCTCCGCTACTCCTCCCCGAAGCTCAACCCCTTCTCCACCCACGTCCTCAGCACCGACACCATCGAGAGCCGCCTCGACCCGGCCACCGGCAGGCTGCACACCACCCGCATCCACCTCAAGAAGTCGCGCCTGCCCGCCCCGGTGTTCAAGCTCCTGCCCGCCTCCATCACCGGCGGCGGCTCCGCCGAGAAGGCGAGCTACGTCCTCGAGACGTCCGTCGTCGACGTCCGCGAAGGGTGGATGCGCACCGAGAGCCGCAACCTCAACTTCATGAACGTCCTCTCCGTCGTCGAGAAGCAGGACTTCAGCCTGCCCGCCGCCGCCAGCGCCGACGCCGCCACCGACGTCGCCACCACCATCATCTACAGGTCGCGCCTCGGCGAGAGGCTGCGCGCGGGGAGGAAGGACCAGGCCTCGTCCGCTGCCACCGCCGCTGTCGTCGAGCAGCCCGATCAGCTTCAGACGCCAAAGGAGGGCCGCTGGCTGTCCGGCTGGGTGAGCGGGCTCGGCGCGCGGGGCATCCAGCGCAGCATCGAGAACCTCGCGTCCAGCAAGACGCAGGACCAGATGGGCAAGAGCCGCGAGGGCATGCGCGTCGTGCTGGAGCGGCTCCGCAAGAATGGCATCGTCGGCGTCCTCGAGATGATGAGGCGGGAACGCCAGCTGACCTGAAGCTGTTCTGCCTCCCTCCGGCCCGAGTGAACCTGGGGCGTGATGACGGACTGTAAAAGGGGGAGAAATCACACACACTGTACACCATTCACGATGCCAGCTATCTTGTCTGTTTTTTTACGGCTGGGCAGTCCGTCCCGTCCTCGCTCCAGGTTCCTGTATCTTATCACACACACAAACCCTCCCCCAACCCACACACACACACACACACACACACACACACCTGTTGTACATTATTCTATGACCATAGCGAGGCGTCTTCATGGCTGATTTGGTAGCCGGAGAAGAGGCTTTTCTTTTTCTAGTCTTTCCCTCCAGGCGAACACACACACAAAAAACGGGGGAATCACGAAAGGGAAAAAACGAGAACAAAACGTTGTTTGGGTCCTCCTTTCTTGTCATGCCTACGCTTGCCCGTCTGTATGACGATTCCCCTCTCTCTTGTATCTTGTCACTTACATGTAGTGGACAATTGTAAAAAGTTTTCAATGCTCTTGCGCTCTCGATCGCCCGTGATGATCTGATCTGCACGCTCACGTTACATACGGTACTTGGGGTCTATAGTCAAGTAGCCTACCTACCTAACTACAATCCCAGGTTGCTGACCCATCGTCCTCTCTAGCCCTCCGCTACGTCTAGTAAGTGTCGCCGCTGACGAGCATGACGGGCTTTGCATCAACGGTCCGGCTCGACGTCACGAACCGACCATCCCGCTAAAAGGCGGGGAAAGTTTTGAGCGACAAAGGGGCGGGCGCCTGCGCTGCGTGACGACGAAAAGGGTCTCGGGTAATTGCTAGACAACCCGCCTAGGCACTATGACGGGCAACCTACGTGACTTGGACCCTTTTGGTGGCACATTTTCTGCCCGTTACAGACAGCCCGCGCGTCGAAGGGTTCTCCCTTCAAAGCGTAGTTGTTCCACAGTCCTTGGCGATCTGCAGGAAGAGGAGCACGTTTGGGGAGGTTTTGGGATGAAAATCTCGCGGGGAGCGGGCGCACGTTGAGAGCTGGGATGCCCCTGAATTGACGTTTTGCAGGGTCTTGGAACGTGGCGCATCGTGAGATTTGCAAAGATGTTGGAGTGTGTTGCAGGTCGAGTATGAGTCCTTGGGAAGTGAGTGTTCGTGATGGGACGTTCCAGCCCCTCTTCGAGGTCTTTGTTGGCTCTAGATGGGGTAGTCTACAAATATTGATACAGCCGTCTATTTTGTACAACGCCGTCAGACGCCTCACTTCTGCGCCTTCTTCTCCGCCGCGGCCTCCTTCTTCTCCGTCATGGCCTTGGCCTCCTCGTCCGCCATCATGGCCTCGATGTCCTGCGACACCATCCAGTCGCGCACGCCGTCGAACACCTTGTCGAGCGTCTCGCCGCCCGCGACCACGTCGGGGAGGTCGTGCACGTCGAGCCCGGCCCGGTGGTCCGTGACGCGGTCCTGCTGGTAGTTGTACGTGCGGATCTTGTCGCCCCTCGTGATGCGGCTCTTGGACAGCACCGAGTTGCGCAGCCGGGCCGCGGCCTCCTCGCGCGCCTCGCGCCGGATCAGCGCCACGCGCGACCGCAGCAGCTTCCACGCGTCCTCGCGGTTGCGCTGCTGCGACCGCGAGTCCTGCATGCTGACCACCGTCCCCGTCGGCGCGTGCGTCATGCGGATCGCCGACTCGGTCTTGTTGACGTGCTGCCCGCCCGCGCCGCGCGCGCGCATCGTCTCGACCTTGACCTCCGCGGGGTCGATGTAGAAGTCGCTCTCCGGGTTGTCGAAGTCCTCCTCCACGGCGCCGTTCTCGGGAAACGAGGGGAGCACCCAGACGGCCACGGCGGAGGTGTGCGTGCGCCCCTTGCTCTCGGTCGCGGGGACCCGCTGGACGCGGTGCATGCCGGCCTCGCCGCGGAAGACGTCGTACGCGCCCGGGTCCTGGACCTCGATGATGGCCTCCTGGAGGGGCTGCTCGCCCGCCGCCGACGACGAGTCGCCCGCCGAGTCGGACATCTCGTACTTGATCACCTGCGCGCGGTAGCCCCGCCGCGCGCAGAACTGCCGGTACATCTTGAACAGCGTGTCGGCGAAGAACCTCCCCTCCAGCCCCCCGGGACCGGGGCGGAGCTCCAGCAGGCAGGGCATGTGGCCGAAAGGGTCGCGCGGGGTGAGCGTGGCGGAGAGCTTGCGGGACAGGGAGCCCAGGTGGCCGGCGGTGCTGTCCAGCTCGTCGCGGGCCATGTCGCGGAGCTCCTTATCCTTGGAGAGGAGCATGGCGTTGAGCTCGGCGATGGAGGCCTGGGCCTTCTCCCACTCGCGCAGGGCGGCGACGACGCCCGCCAGCTCGCCGACGCGGCGCGCCGTCTTGGAGTCGTAGTTGTCCTCGAGGCCGCGGGAGAGGTCGTCGTGCTCCTTGGCCAGGTTCTTCGCTCGCTGGAGGAGGACCGCGGGGAGGTTCGCGGGGGTCGATTCTGCGGGAAGGAAGAGGGATGTCAGTATGTATGTTGCTTGGACACTGCGGTGTCGTGAGACCGGGGAGCTTACCTGTGCTAGAGCGGCGGATGAATTGGGCGGCCCTGGGCCTCAGGAGCCCTCCCATACACCGGCGGCAGACCCATGGTGCCGCGAGCATGCTCGTTTGCCCGTTTCGGAGGAGTGGTGGTTAAATGTCCGCGGGAGGGGAGGGACGAAGATGTATGAGGCCACCCGAGAGGAAAAAAAGTTCTGGCGTTGCTGCTAAACTTACAGGAGCCGCGGGAGCTTCCATGGTGCTGCAGCGCCAGTGCCGTGCCGCTGAGACCTGCAGCGATCAGCGGCTGGTTGCCTTACGTAATCTTCCCTACCACCGAGCATCCTGTCACTCTTCTCAAATTTAGCATCACTAAGTCCCCCGTAACCAGGTTTCATGATGAAAATCTATCTCGGTGTACCGTAGCAGTGCTTTTTGTCACGGGTCCCTGTCGAAAACAGGTACTGCACAATTGCCTATCTGGGTACCCAAGTATCCTACCTATGACCTAGTGACACCTGGGCTCGGAGGGGCAGCTCCGGTGCCCGGTACATATCCGGAGCCGTCGCCCGTCCGGCCCGCTTCGGCCTGTGCCCGGTGCCCCGATGCTTCTGCAATGCGACGAAGCAGCCGGGCCCTATTTGTGCTGCCACCATCCGGTGGTCGTTGTCTCTCTTCGACCAAGACGAAACGGAGTTGTTTCCGCGAGCGGGATGGCCAACTGAGCTTGTTCGTTTCTGGCCTGTTCTCCGCGACGCCGCTTTAGCTTCTTGGCCGCTATAGCTGTCGGGATCCAATTGACTTTCCTGAGCGGCGCCCTTTGCTCGACATGCCTTTTTAAGCGACGTTCTGCGCCCCACTCATCTTGTCGGTGTGAGGTTTAGATAAGCTTCTTTTCACTCTCCTACAGCTCATCTGTCCTAGCTTGGATTGTCCTACGGCAAGTGGCCAACCAGCTGAGATGCTATCGAACGGACAATGCGTCTGAACTAGTGTTCCAGCTGCCAAAGTCGGCGAGACCCGCCTACGGCAGGGCGTGTACGGCGTGCACTAAACCATCGACGGATATCGTGAGATGAGCCAACGTGTGAACATATAAGGGACACCAACATCACGATCATCTACAACTTTAACCAAGAATCTGAAACCATCCAGCTTCCTCTCATTCCACTCCATACAACCATTTAACCGTCAACACCACCACGATGGTCTACGTCCTCTACATCGCCAACAAGCGCTACTCCAGCTGGTCCATGCGGCCCTGGGTCCTCCTCAAGGCCCTCGGCATCCCCTTCGAAGAGCGCCTGCAGACCTTCGCCCCGGGCCACCGCCAGCCCGCCTTCCTCTCCTTCTCCCCCTCGGGCAAGGTGCCCACCCTCGTCGACGGCGACATCACCGTGTGGGACTCGCTCGCCATCGCCGAGCACGTCGCCGACGCCCACCCCTCCGTCTGGCCGTCCCCCGATGGCGAGAGCAAGGCGGCTCGTGCATTCGCGCGCTCCGCCGCCGCGGAGATGCACACCGGCTTCGAGGCCGTCCGCGACCAGTGCTCCATGAACGTCGCGCTGCGCATCGACCTCGGCGGCCCGCCCGACGAGGCGCTGCAGCGGGACCTGGACCGGCTGGAGGAGCTGTGGACGGACGGGCTGGGGAGGTTCGGCGGGCCGTGGTTGGCGGGGGAGGGGTTTACTGCCGCGGATGCCTTCTTCGCGCCCGTTGCGACGAGGATCAGGACGTTTGGGCTGCCGCTGAGAGATGCTGCCGCGCAGGAGTACGTGGAGCGGTTGTTGGGGCACCCTGCGGTCAAGCAGTGGGTTGAGGAGGGCATCGCCGAGTCGGCGAGGGAGCCGAGCCACGAGGAGGATGTCCTTAGGGGGCGGAGGGTTCTGGAGGACTTGTCGGCGCCTCAGTGAGGCTGGACAAGCGCCCGGGTACTGGGTTGGTAAGGAAGCTGTTGAGCCATGGAGAGCGATCCTCGTTTACCACGGGATCGATGTAGAATTAACGAAGGAGAGACTAGTGGCAAACACGCAGACTTGATCAGAAGAGAGAGACAGCAAGTGACACCAGCCATTCCAACATCAAATGAGAGCTCCGTTCTCAAAATAATACACCTTCAAGAATATTGATGGCGACCGGCAGCAACAATTCATCCGCCATCAGTCATACTGGGCCTAGGTAGATCCTGCTGGAGTACACATCCCTAGGTACCTGGATATGCTAGGCACCTCGATTAAGTGTACGTGTTTATTTATACCAGCCGTGCCTGCAACTAGTACCATCGGATCGCTTTCATGTCTGAGATAATGCAGTGGTTGTCTTTCACTATCCGGTGGGAGACGGGTCTAATGTGTGTTCGTTACCCCGGGCCTGGGGGCCGATCGGGGAGCGGAGCCCGGCGCCGTGGTAGAACGCCGAATAGGCGGCGGACAGTGGTGGGTCCTTCGCTAGGAAGGAAAAACGGCAAAAACATATAACACCAGGTATTCACTGGTCGTCACCGACCCAACTACTAATCCAGCCCTTATAGTCTTCTTAGTCGGGTCGTAAACCACCGTTTAGTACTACTTTTAGTAACTAAAAACAGTAGCTATAAAACAGGCTCTATAATAAAAAGAAACATTATAGTCCTAATTTACACAGTAATCTGTTTTACCGTTTTACTTAGAGTATATTAAATTTTTAACAAACCTATATACCTATTAACAGTACTCTACATGTTAAGAGAGAGTCTATTTAATCAAAATATAACTTATAATTTTAGGTAGGATTATAGGTCTATATAAAAGCACTATTTAATTTACTATAATTTTAGCTACCTACACTACTATTGTTTTATAACCTATACCTTTATCTATAACAAACTAACTAAAACCTTTTATAAAAAAAGGCTTTATTAACTTAAAGTTAAAAAAACTATATTCTCTTTAAGATATAGTATCGGCTAGTAAAGGTTTTATAAGTTATATCTTTACTAACTTAATAAACTATATAACTAATATTGCTTCCATGTAGCTATTAATAGTAGCTTGTTTTATATTATATAGGAGCTTGTGTTCTTCAGTTTCTATAGATGGAAAATGGCTTGCTGGCCTAAGCTGGGTCTAAACTAGGCCTAAGGAGGGCCTAAGGGTCTCTAAGTAAGTACTAAGCTAAATATAAAATAATAGAATATAATCATTATTAACAGCATTAAAGATATAAATCTACTAAGTATTTATATTCTAATATCAAGCGCCTACAGAAAGCCAGCACATGTTGGCAATCAACTCTAGGATCTGTTTAATTGTTTTAGAACGCTGAAAATAAATTCTACCCCTATCCTTTTTTTTTATTAGATAATATGTTTTATTATAATAATATATATATAGCTTAGTTAACTATAGAAAGAAACGTTATTAGTATAAACTAGAAAATAGTATAGACTTTTACTATAGATGTTACGCTAGCTATTAAATTAACTAAAAAGCTCTATAAATTCTACCTAGCGATATAATAAAATATTACTTAAAAGTAAACAAAGCCCCCTAATTAATAATAGTAATAAACTACTAATTATAAGGGATTTTAGATAGTAGAGTACTTTATAGTTAAAAAATCTATTAATTATAAGTATTCTAAAATTAAGTATACATTTATATATTATTAATAAAGATTTAATAAATAATAGAATAGTATATTTATACTATAATATTATAATATCTTACGTCCAGTTCCTAGACCTTCTCTCTAACGCTTTATTCCTCAGCCTCTCTACTCTATTAGTTAGGTATAGAAAGCCCTGCATTTTACTAAACGTTATTAGTTATTAAGTAAATATAATAAAAGCATTTTTATATATTAACTATAGGGACAAAAGGGGTAAGACCTTTTTACTTAATTTATTTTAATATCTTTTTTGCGTATTTTACGTACTATAGGCGCCTTTTTATCTATACCTACCTGGACTAAATGTTTAGAAATAGATTATAGTTTATATAATATTTATAGCGTCTACTAGCTACTGTTCCTAAGTACCCATTCTATTTTTTTAAAATATATATACTAAATTATATTTAGAGCCTGTTCTTTACTTAATATAAAACTATAAACTCTTTTAGTAGATTCTACTCTTATAATATCCCTAGTGTAGTCTATATCTTTAATAAATTTAATTACTAGGGTCCTTAATACTTATAACTATAAAAAAAAGTTAATAGACTATATTAAAGTAATCTCTAATAGTCTAATCTATTAACGAGTAAAACTAAGGTTATATAATATATAAAATAGCTTATATAGCTATATTTAATTATAATATTATAAGCTACCTTAGACTCTTTTAAGTAAATATATATAAAGTTAGTAATACTTACTTATATTTAATAAATAGTAGGTATTAGCTTTTGTATTATTAATACTAGGATTTAAGTAGTTAAAAAAGTACTTTTTAGATTACTTATTTATTTTAGTATAGTAGAGCTGTTATTAATAGAACATATGGGTTGTTTAAAGTTAACTACTAGTGTTAGATTTAAATTATTATTCAGATAATAAATACTTTTATTAAAATCTACTATCCTAGTATTACTAGAGTTATTAATATAATTAATATCTCTTTATATACTAGTTAGAGTCTATATATTACTCCTAAGAGGCTATTTTATCTTTTTCTACTTTTATTTAACTAATTATAATAGGTATTTATTGTATTATTTAGTAGTTATATAGTAAACGTTCTTTTACTTTAAGCCCATTAACTAGTTAACTACGCGTATAATATTAACAAAGACCTAGATACTAGTATTTTTTATATAAAGTAGTATTAATAGCTATTAGGTTTATTAGCAATATTAAAAATTAGGTCAAATACTACTATAGCCACAACTAAGTCTAAACCTTTATTATTAAGCAACCCTTTATAGTACTATAGATCCTTAATCCTATACTTAGTATTCTAGAAATAGCCCTCTATACTCGCTTTTTTAGTACTAATAATATTGATATACTACTATAGGAATTTTTTGATATTTTACTTTAAAAGGGCTTTATACTTTAGCTATATTCTTTTAATAAATACCTTTAACTTTAAAAGAAACTCCTTAATTAAGTTAAAATTAAGTAAAAAAAATAAAGAAAAAAGAAGCTTAACCCCCATAGTTAGGTGTATCTACTTTAGTCTATTAAAGTGGTTAATAAAAGTATTATTTATAATAAAAACTAACTTTAGCTCTATCTATTTTTTATAGTAGTATACTACTTATATAGTAAAATTCTTAAACACGTTACTATTAGTTATTCTTTTTAAAACTTATAATAGTATAATCCTATCCTTAGTACAGGCGGGTAAGATATAATATCTATATTCACACTAGAATATTACTTTATAAATAGGTATTACTCTTTTTAGTAACTACCTAGTACACCTATAGCTAAGTAATATAACTTAAAGTATAAAAAATTATATAATTAGTAGTCCTGTACTTAATTATTCTACTACTAAGCCACCTAATAAATTGTCTTTTTTAACTAAACTACTAACACTAAAGCCCAGCCTATACTATATATTATAATAAAAACCTTAAATTTATTCTAAAAACTTATAACTATCTTAACCTAATATAAATATAGCTATTTATTAATTACGTAAGTAGTGCCTTAAGTATAAATAGTATTAGGCTTTAAGGCTAACTAACTAGGTTTAGTAGTATGTCAGACCACTTTAAAGTAATTAATGCTATTTTAATATATTAAATAAAGCAAGTATTATAGCCGCCAATAATACGAAGCACCTAAACGTTAGTAAAAAATATACTAAAGATATATTATAGATAAGTATATACTAAAAAACTATAAAATTAAGTGCTATAGTATAGTAGTAAAAATTTACAAAATTAGTAATAAGATTTATAGAACAATAGTAAAGGTAGTTAGTAATAAGAAATAGTTTAGAATTACGCTAGTTAGTTTAGTAGCCTAATAAGCTAATATTATAAAACATTTTCTATATAACGGATGAATTTATATCAATATGATCTCACAATCACTACAATAGTAATAGAGATAGGAGGGATAAATAGGTAGGTATAGCTACTATTTATATACAATTTTCTTTATAAGTATTTCTATAACTCTATAACTCATAAACTAAGACGAGTCTAACAAACTAAACTACACTTATAATAATAAACTCCTGAAGTTTATTAAGAACTAATAATTTTCATATAAACAATAATATTTTCAGAACCATTATATTAGCTTATACAGTTTCAAGAAAAAGACTAGCATGATGTATATGTGCTTGTATACTCTTGCTTCACCAATTTTTAACTAACTCAATACTAAACCTTTAACTAACATAAAGTAGCATCGTCCTTATTTATAGACTTTAAGGTTACTCTAAATATATATAGGCGAGTGGTAGAGTTATAACTAAGAACAAAAACCAGGGTTTAATACCTAAAAAGCACACTAGCCTTAGGTCCTTTAAATTCAAAAGGCCTTTAGTCTCATTTAATCAAACCGGTGCAAACATCTCTTCTTAACAAATATATCAGCATCGACTATTCCAAACAATTTACTTTAAAAATATGGGCTCAATACAGATATAATACGACGTATTAGGGGCCTATTTAGGTACTATCCATATTACTTGAAATTTAAAAAAGCATCATCAATAATAACCTGAGATTTAATTGCAATATTATATATATACCAGTATATTATTATAAAGATATAAGTCGTGAATTTGAAAGTGACAAGAAGAGCAGGAGACTAGACTAAAATATTATTACAGATACTAGAAAGTACTTTAAAGCCATTACGAGAGGTAAAGCATCTATCTTTATAAGATCATACTTGTAGCTCTTCTACTTGTAGCCTAGAGTTAAATTACATTAAACCTAGCTAGTCATTCTATAAACTAATAAATAAGTTATTTAAATACCAAAAGCAATAGTGTGTACTGAATAGATTTGCATGAATTAAAAATAATTATATACCTCTTTTAGTAATATTAAATTATAATTTTTTTAAAAGTAAAAGGAATAATAAGGCTGCCATTTCCATATAAATAAAGTAACACGTACCATTTAATGTAAACCCGTTTCGAATTTAAGTATACTAACATATATATGAGGCAAACGAATTTTCTTTAAAGTTTAATTTACTTTAATTACTCCAAATACCTGCTAAAAAGAATGTAAACCATATAGAAATAATGAAAAAAGTAGTATCGAATCGCTAATGTTTCCCTTTACCCATAGACAGTTCTTTATATTTATTATATAATTTAATATTTTTATAAGTTTAAGTACTTAAATGCGGAACTACAATTAGGAACGGACAAGGCCTAGAACTTCGGTTCTTTCTTAATATATGTTGAAAGAGAAAATATGTTTATGTTTTCTTCTTATTACCAAAGTCTATACTATTACTAAAAAAGTATATTATTAGGCGTATCTTGGCTTGTTTTGAGAATTGTGAAAATTTAAGACCTCCACCCTATAGTATTAGGGGTATAATAATTTCCTTAACGCTGTAAAAGAAGTATACTCATCTACTCCTGATTAGGATCGGGGCTTACGGGATGTCGTCGTAAACGTCTTTATTGCAAACAAGGAGTTTCTAGACTGTGATTTAGTAAAGGCGGTTCTCCTTAATCTTTCCTTACTAACGTACAACCTACTTAGGTACTGCTATTAAAAAAGTTTAAGAGCCCGCCTATTTTAACTAGGTGCCTAGGCTAGATTGACTGGGTGTCCTAAGGTTTTAACTTTTTACTAACTAAATAAATACATTTTAAATCTTAAAAAATATAAATTAATTACTTTTAGTAGTAAACTATAAATATATAATACTAGTAATTATATATAAAAATATTTTAATAACTAATAATAATGATTTAGTTATATATATTTATTATTTATCTAAAAACAAAGTTTTTAATATACTTTAACTATATATTCTTATAATAAGTATAACTACTTATTAATAGTTTATTTAAACTTATATTTAAATACTAATTTTAAACGTTTATTTGATTATTTATATATTAGCACTTACTTTAATAATATTTAATACTTATTTAATTACTTACTAAAGTAAAAACTTGAACATTTATAATAAAATACTTCTTACTTTATATATAATTTAGATATTTTGAATTAATTTATAGTAACTTATATTACCTCATATTTAAATTATAAGTACTATTAATATATTTAAACTTATATTTTAAAGTAAAGTACTAAATATATAGTATATATATTATATATATATATATATATATGAAAGTATAAGGGTATTATGTTGGTTTCGAGATTACCAACTACTCTTACAAATATTAGGCTTAATAGGAGTTAGTAAAGAAATAGGTTTGTTTATAATATATATAAATAAAAAAGGTATATTGTTATAGTAGTAATAGTATTGTATTAGTGTTTACTGTATATACTTACTTACTAAAAAAGTAGAAGTCTAGACCTTAGGATTAAAGAAAAAGAAGTTTCACTTTATAGGCTCAGTGTACCACTTCTTAGGCCTAGCTTCTGTGCTACTCAGTCCTTTTAGGGTTTAGTACATTACGTACAGTTTAAACTCAAGTAGCTCTAGGCCCCATATATAGTTAGCCGCATTTTACATATAGTTAACTATACGGGCATCATAGTCAGCCATGGGTTATAATTAAACCCTGCTAAGCACCCTAACAGTAATAAGAGATTATTTAAAGTAGCTTATTCTACTATAAGTAGTTAACCTAGCAGCTTAAAGTCTAACTTATTAAAACTAAAGGCTATAGGTTCAACTCTCCCTTTTATCTCATTTTACTTTTATTTTTAATTCTTTTTAATAAACTAATAATATATATATATATATATCTACTATAGTTTTAAAAAAATTTCATTCTACTTTTTATAGTATTATATTTAATAGTTTTAGTTTTAGTTAAGTACCCAGTCAATCTAGCCCGGGCACCTAATTAAAATAAGCGGACTCAAGTTTCATTCATTATTAAATATACTCCTTATCTATACCGTATACAGCATAGTACTAAGGGCGATACAGCTAAAATATATAGAATCTAAGACAAAGTTAATTTCTATACTATATAGTAGTTCTTTTAATATAACTTATTAACTATAGAGTTACCTTAAACTAACTATAATATAACAGGATATATAATAAAACCTATATAATACGTCCCTTAATAACCTCTATAGTAAAACTAAAAACAGCTTTTATACTATACTTATAGTTTAAACTTATATAGTATAATCTAAAATTTATAAATAGTAGTAATAAGCCCTGTTTTAATTTTATATTACTTACTTATATCCCCTTAACTATATAAATAAACTATACCTATATATTAGGGTAATAATTTATTTTCTTAATTTTAAATAACTAAAACGTAAGTTTAAGTAAAATCTAGTAGTTTTAGTGCCGAGAATACTGTATATTACTCTAATATTGGTCTAAGCTTAAAAGGACGGTACAGCTTTAAAGGCTATAGATACTTAGTCTAGTTTATCCTAATTAATATTATAAGTTTATATATATTACTAGGACTAACAAAATCCCTATACCTCCCTTCTTTAGGCGGCTATACTAGTAAATAACTATATAGTACTCTTTTAATTTATTAGTTCCCTTACTTTAGTATTGTTTATAACCTTACCTACTAGTCTACTAGCTTTCTAGGCCTTTTTAGTATTTATATTAACCCTGCGCGTAAGGTATTAGTATTTTTTTTAGTAGTACTTTATAGTACTAACTTCTAACAATAGTCTTTACACTATAGTACATAGCTATTCTCTAATTTATAACCACATAATAACAATAACGTATTTACTATAAAAAAGAGACTTAGAATATTTAAAAGTAGTAACTAGGCTGTATTAGATTATTTCTTATAGAAACTCCTAAAAAAGGTAAGTAAATACTTTTAAAAGGGAAAAAAGGTTCTTTAAGCCTCTTTAAATTAACACTATAGGTTCTATTAATAATATTTTTAATTTAATTATATTAGTCTATTAAAAAGAACTAAAAATAAAAGTAAAAAGAGACAAAAGGCAGAATTGAACCTACAGCCCCTAGCTCTAATAAGCTAGACTCTAAACTGCTAGGTCAACTACCAATAGTGGAAAAACCACTCTAAATGTCTCTTATCAACCCCTCTAGGGTGCTCGTGGCCAACTACAACCCTCGTGGCCGACCACAGCGCCCATGGCCAACCACAGTAAATACGGCCAACCACACGCAGGGCCTAGAGCCACTTAGCTAAACTATACGTAACGTACTAAACCCTAAAAGGACTAGTGCCTTAGAAGCTAGGCCTAAAGGGTAAGGTACTAGGCCTATAAAAGGTAGGGCTCCCCCCAGCCTATAGAGGTCTAGACTTTTACTTTCTTAGTAAGTAAGTAATATAGTAAAATACTAATACAATACTATTACTACTATAATAATACTTTTATCTCTTATATTTATATATTATACACTAAACCTATTCCTTTACTAACTCTATTAAGCCTAATATTACTATAAAAGTATTCAGCAATTTCAATACCAACCTCAATACCCTTATACCTATACTTATAAGTTATAAGCCCAGCTCATCAACCAACCCAACCTTCCCAACTAATTACAAAAGTCTATTCAGACCTACTTATTTAATAACCAACCTTATTTTAACTACAAGAAACTAAAAACTATAACTAATACTTATAAATTACTTATAATTTAAGTCCCTAAATAACTAAAAAACCTAGTTTTTAGAAAATCCTTGAATTATCTAACCTTCCTTAATAAATCCTTAATAAATCCTTATATACACCTACTATAGTAAAGGAATTTTTAAATAACATTTAATTAATATAACTTATACAGAAATCAAGATTATAGTAGCTCTTACTATCTAGCTTAACTAATAAAAGTTACTATAAGTTAATATTAATAACCCTAAAGTTATAGACTTTAAATCTATTAACTATAATAAACTAACTAAAATAGTTAAAAAAAATATAGCAAGACTTTATAGTCTTAACTATTTATTTAAACTACTTAGTTAATTATATAATAAATAGTTTACTCTTATTATTTTAAAAAAATAACCCTTAGGTTTTTAAGAGTCTACTTAGTCTTAGTTATTTAAATAAAAAAGACTTTAAACTTATAAAATATAAATAAAATTACTATTCTAAAGCTAAAAGGATAATTAAATTATCAAGTATAGTCTCTAAAACTCTATATAGTACTAACTAGTAAAAATCTAGTAATAAATCTTACTAAACCACTAGATAATAAGAATAAAAATCTAAATAATAAAATATTAGGTTATATAAAACTTCTTTATAAAAATAACCCTTTAAAAGTTATAAAAAACTCTAAAACAGCTCCAAAAGCTTAAAAAAGCTTAAAAAAACTATATTAACTAAAAGGATTCACAAACGAGTTTCTTACTTATAAAAAGTTTTTTAATACTACTCTTAAAAACTTTAATACTCTTAAAAAATACCTTAACAAAGTTAAAAAACTTATAAATAATTTAACTCTAAACAACCTAACTTTACCTAAACAAGTAATTATAACTTAGGTTTTAAACAATTTAAACAACTCTTACAAGGAGTTTATAACTAATATAACCTAATTTTTTAAAAGAAACTCAAAAGCCTATACTATTAAGTCTTTATTTGCCAATTTATTAAATAAATCTAAAAAAAAGAATAATAATAACTCTATATAATTCTCTAAGTCTCAAATTAAATCTAAAAAAACTACTAAACCCTAAAAACAAACTAAGGGTTAATACTATAACTACTACAAAAAAACCAACTATACAAAAAATATTTATAAATTTTTACATCCTAATAAAGCTCCTAATTAGTTTAAAAGAATATTAAAAAACAACCCTTCTACAAACAATAAAGAAAAAAAAAGAGTTAAAAAACAAAATAAAAAAAACAATAAGTTAATACAGTTATTAATAACAATTCTAACTCTTCTAATTCATCAAAAAAAATTACAGTTACTTTAAACTCAATAAATATTAACTTAGTAACTAAAAAGAACTTAGATTCTAATATAGAATTTAAAAATATAAAAATTACCTCTAAAACCCCTATTAATATAGATTTTAAAACTAATAACCTATCACTAAGTAACTTAATAAAACAATTAAATAAAGAACTTTTAGATTCTTCTACTTATAAAAGAAAACAACTATTTTATTTAAACTTAACTATAATAATCTATATAACTAATAACCTATCTCTACTTAATAATATTAAAACTATTAAAACAAAAGTCAATTACAGTAGAATAAACCGTCTTTTTACTTATAAAAAGGGTACTTTAACTACTATAATAAATAATACTCTTTATATTATAAAAGATATTTATTATATACCTAAACTAAGTATTAATCTCTTAAGTCAAACTAAACTTACTAAAATAGGTATAGCCTTAATCTACTATAATAAGCCTATACTATACAATATAATTAAAGATAAAGTCCTTTTAGTAAGAATAAAAAGAAACAACCTCTATTTTTTTAACCTTAATATAAATAAAGAAGTAATTAATATAATAAAAGATACTATAAAAGAGTCCTAAAGTTAGAATTAAACCCTAGACTCTAATATTAATATAATAAAGCTATAGTATAACTAATTAAACTATATAAACCAGTAATCTTTATTTACTATTCTAAATTAAACTAAAATTACGTATAAAAGGACTGCTGTAGAGGTATTTTATAAACTACTCTATAAGGCTTGTTTAAAAGGAAAATTCACTAATACTATAAATAAGAAGTCTAGCAATTACGCAAAAAACTACCCTTACTTATATAAAATTACATTAGACTTATATAGACTAATTACACCTAAAACATATAATAATTATAGATAGTTTATACTATTTATAAGTAAAAAGACCCGTTTTATATAGGGTAAATTATTAAAAACAAAAGAATCTAAAGAGGTTTTTACTACTTTTAAGGAATTTAAATCCTTCACTAAAAATAATAAAAATAAATATAAAATTAATTAATTTGATATAAATAGTAGTAAAGAGTTTAATAATAAAAGAATAAAAACTATATATATAAAGAATAGTATAACTTATAATATAAAACCACTTTATACGTATAAGCCTAATAGTATTATTAAAAGAATAATATATAATATAATAAATAAAGTAAGGGCTATACTAATAAATACTAATATTAACTTTAAACTATAGAGAAAAGCTCTTTTAGTAGCTATATATCTATATAATAAAACCCTATATAAGTTAATAGCTTATAAAATACTAGATAAAGCTAAAAATAATATAAAACCCTCTTTAAATTATATAAGAGTTTGGGGGAGTATTTATTACTAGAAAAATAAAGACCCTAATATTAAAAAGCTTAATAATAAAACTAAAAAGGGTATAATTCTTAACTATAGTAATAATACCTATAAAATATAGGATTTAAAAGAAAATAAAGCTCTTTAGTCTAAAGACGTTAAAGTATTTAAAAATATTTTTATAAAAAATACTAATAATAATAATCAAAAACTATTTATACTAAATAAAATAGATTATCTATAATTTAGTATAACTAAAAGTAAAAAAGAATTTTAAAGTAATAGTTTTTTTAAAATAAACTTAGATTATAATAATATTAATAAAACTAATAATAATAATAATAATAATAACTCTAAATTAACTATAAAAATCCTCTATATAAATAAAGAGATTTAGGAAAGCTATAGATAAGTTAAAAATCAAAAATATACACTATTTACAATAAAAAACTACCTATCTCTAAATATAATATCTACTATTAATAGCTTAAAAATAAAATCTCTTATATACTAAGTATTAATAACTTAAATAAACCTACTATATATAAATAAGTTTTAGAATCTAATAATTTATAAAACTAAATCTAAGCTATATATAAGGAATTAAATATATTAACTAAATTGAATACTTAAAGTATTATTAAAAAACTATAATTTATTAAACCTTTTAGAGGTAAATAGGTTTATAAAAAAAAGGCTAATAATAATATTAATACTAAAGTTAAAAAACTTAATAAATATAAAGCTTGTTAGGTAGTATAGGGTTATAATTAATATATAGGTATTAATTACTTAAAAACCTTTAGTACTACTTATAGACCTAAATCCTATAAACTATTATTTTTAATAGCTATATAAAATAATTAAGATATTAAATAATATAACGTTACTAGTACGTTTATACACACCGATATCAATAAAGAGATATACGTCTAATTACCTATTAGTTTTTCTAATAATAATAATAATAAATTAGTTTTTAATAAAGATTATAAAGATTCTAATAAAGGATTAGTTTATAAACTAATTAAAGCCTTATACAGTTTAAAATAAAGTCCTAAACTATAGTATAAGTATTTAAAAAATATACTTAAAAAAAAGACTTTAATATAACACTTTATAATAAGGCTGTTTTTATACTTAATAAAAAAGGAGTTAAAGCTATTATAGCTTATTATATAGATAGCTTTTTAGTTATTACTCCTAACCCTAAAATTACTAATAGTATAATTAATAATATCTTTAAAGAGATTAATATAAAACTACTAGGAGTACTTAAAACCTTTTTAAGTATTAAAGTAGATATAAATAGGGAAAATAAAACCCTATTTTTATATTAAACTAAATATACTAAAAAACTACTAATTAAATATAATAAAACCCACTTATATAGACATTTAACACCTATAAATAATAATATAAAATTAGTAGAAAATACAGGTCAAGCTACTAAAAAAGAAATAAAACAATTCCAACAAAAAATAGACTCTTTAATATATTCTACCTTAAAAACCAGGCCAGATATAGTCTTTATAGTTATATTATTAGTTTATTATATAAGTAATCCTTTTAAAGAATATTTTATTGCTCTAGATTAGTTATAGAGATATTTAAATAAATTCCCTAACCTAGGGATTTTATACAACTACTCTATTAAATTTAAAATAATAGGATTTTTAGACTCTAATTAAACTAGAAATTTTAATAATAAAAAATCTACTACTAGCTATTTATTTTACCTAGGATTTTATAATATAATTAGTTAGAATACTATAAAACAAAAAATAGTAGCTTTATTTACTTATAAAGCTAAATATATAGCTTTTACTAAAGCTATTAAAGAAGTTATATATTTATATAACTTTTATAATTATATATTTAAATCTTTAGACCTTAAAAGTCTAAATAAACCTAAGATTCTTATAAATAATAAAGTAGCTTAAAAACTAGCTAAAAATCCTAAATTTTATAAAAACGTTAAGTATATTAATATTAAATATCACTTTACAAGAAATACAATAATTAATAATAAAGCTTCACTATTCTACGTATTTACTAAAGATAATTTAGCTAATGTTTTAACTAAGCTTATAAGTAAAATAATATTTAATAATTATATAACTACTTTAAGTATAGTAGACTATAAAGGTTTTTTATCTTCTCTTAAAAATGAAACTAAAACAAAAAAGAATATAAATCTATTAAAGAATAAGTTAAAAATAAATAACTTATTATATTAAAAAAAAAAGGTTTTCCTTATTAATATATATTTTCTTCTATTTTTACTCTAAATATTTTTACTTAAAAAAAAGGTTTTTATAAAGTTTTTATATAAAAGTTTTTAAATACTAAAAAAGTCTTTTAATATACTATAAGAACACTAAAATCTATAATAAAATTAAATTAATACACATCTTAAAGGGGGATATTAGTCTATTAAAAAGAACTAAAAATAAAAGTAAAAAAAAACAAAAGGCAAAATTAAACCTATAGCTCCTAGCTCTAATAAACTAGACTCTAAACTACTAGGTTAACTACTAATAGTAGAATAAACCACTCTAAATATCTCTTATTAACCCCTCTAGGGTACTCGTAACTAACTACAACCCTCGTAGCCAACCACAGCGCCCATAGCCAACTACAGTAAATGCAGCTAACCACACGCAGGGCCTAAAGCCACTTAGCTAAACTATACATAACATACTAAACCCTAAAAGGACTAGTGCCTTAGAAACTAGGCCCAAAGGGCAAGGCACTAGGCCTATAAAAGGCAGAGCTCCCCCCAGCCTACAAGGGTCTAGACTTCTACTTTCTTAGCAAGCAAGTAATACAGCAAAACACCAATACAACACTATTACTACTACAACAATACTTCTATCTCTTTTATTTGCATATTATACACCAAACCTATTTCTTTACCAACTCTATTAAGCCCAATATTACTATAGAAGTATTCAGCAATCTCAATACCAACCTCAATACCCTTATACCTGTATTTATAAATTAAACTACTTTTTATAGTAAAGCTTTAGTAAAAAAAAGAATAAGTAATAAATACTTATAAGTAAATAGTTATAGCTTAGTATTATATTAAGGGGTAGGAGCTCCGCATTAAGTACTACGCTTAGGATAACTATATAGTACGCATAGGCCACAAGGAGAACAATTCCCCTTATGGCCCATGCATAAGTATACTTTATTAGTAACCTTAACCTAGGGTTATTTATAGTCTACTTTTAATAGGATATAATATAGAGCTTTAGGATTTCTGTTACATTAGCCTTAAATAACTATTCTTATTATTATACATAGTTTATAGGTATTAAATATTAATTAAGTAATTATTATATAACTTAAAACATCTTATAAAACGTCTAGTATTTAAATTAAAAATATATACTAGTTTATATAAATTTACTTATTAATATTATAAAGAGCTATATATATTAAGTAGTAGTATTTTATAATACGTATTTACTATAAAACTAGCTTACTACTTGCGACTATACCTACTAATGTGGTAAGAAAACTATTTAAAAGTATTTAAATATGAAGAATAATGGTTGTAGTAAGGGTACTAAGAAATAAGAGAAGTATAATTAAGTATATTTACTATATTAATAAATATAAGAAACAACAAGAATATAATATTATAGTAAGTTCTGTTTTTAATTTATATCCTTCTTTTTATAAGTAGCTAAAAGTTCTTAGCTTTAGTATTAATTTTATTTATAGCTATACTTTTTTAAGTACAAAACAAAACCTTATTATTAAATAATAACTAATAAACTAAACTAAATAATTACTACTACTTTTTAAGTATATATTTAAATCGTATACTACTACCTAAACTCTATTCTTTTACTTTCTATATTACCTTTACTTTATCTAGTAATTCTATAAGCCTTTTAAATTTAATATATAATAAAGTAGTTAATATAATTAATATAGTATTTATAATAAAATTGTTTAATTTAAGTCATATTTTTTATATTCTATTTATATAACTAAAATCCTATAATTAAAACGTCTATATATATATTAGTTATATTTTATATTAAAAAGTATTACCTACTTAATATATAATTTTAGTATACGTACTAATAGTATTGTAATTTTTGCCCTCTTTCTATATATACTCTAGTTACTATAATAAGACTATTAATAGTTTTATACTATGATTAATATTAAGTTTAATAACGGTATTTATTAAAGTAAACGTAAGTAGCGGAAAATAAATTATAACGTAAAAAAACTAAAAGTAAAAGAATAAAGAAAAAGAAGTTAAAAAAAAGTATAAAAAGTAAAATAGAAGTAAAGATAAAGGATTAGATACTAAATATAGAGCTGCTTGAGTAAAGAACTAAACCTTATAGCGTTTATCTACTAGACTTTCCTTTTTCTTATCTACTAGTAAAGAAATACTCTTAATTAAATATATATTTAATAGGCTTAAGTTATAATTTACTAGTTATTAAGAAGAAAGGGAACTATAATTAGTCTTTTCCTTATAAAAATTACTATTTACTTACCCTTTAACTAGATACTACTCTAAGTAGTTAATTAAATCTACTTTTGTGTTTTGTTTTTTATACTAGTTTTTTGCGTTCTAGGAAGCTTCTTTAATCTATAGCTACTCTCTATAGGCCTTTTGTTCCCCCTTAGTTACTATATCACTTTATAACTCACGTTAAGCTAGAAGAATACTAAATATTATTCTTAGTATTAGTAATTAATTTTGCTAATATTAGAGTTACTATATAAAAAATAACTATACTACAAAACTTGAATATAGTATTAATATCTACTCTAAGCTTATTTTCTAGTGCTTTTTTAACTTTAATAATTAAATTTATATAAAAGAATTTTAATAGCTATATATAGGAAAAAAAGTAGTAGGTTAGGTTAGTTATAGATATAAGGAAAAAAATAAGTTAAGTTAGTAATATTTATATTTGTGTTTTTTTTAAGTGGTGTCTTATGCAGATATTTTAGTAAGTTGTTTTAAAAAGAATGTATTATGGCTATGTATTTTTAAGTAGTGTAATTAAATAGAAGTATTTAATAGAGTGTATTTAGTAGGTTTAACCCCCTCTAGCTTAAGTGGTCTTGAGTAGAGTTTAGTAGGGTGTGCGTACCTTAACGCTTCTACTTACCTACTCTTTTTATAGTAATAACGACAATGCTATTACTGATAGGCGGCGCTAAATATATTAAAATAAACCTTTACTTATACGAACCTTTAGCTGGATTACGCGTAGGGCCTAATAAGCCCTAGTGGCGTTTATAATTAAATAAATAGGCACTGCTACGAGCAAGGCCTTTATTAATTCCTCCCGTCTTCTACACACACACAACAACCTAAAAGTACTCTGATAAGTAAACTACTTACTATAATGTTCAATAGAAGGTTACTTGCCCCGAGCCTTTATAACTGGGATAATGACTATTGTATAACTTTATAGTTATTAACTAGTTATAAAAGTAGTAATAAGTACTTTATAGTTAAAGGGGTTAATAAGATTAATTTAATCTACGATTAGTATGTATTTTTTAATAAGGAGAAGAAGAAGTTTATTATTACTATAATTTACTGCCGTTGGACTACTAGTAATAGGCTTAATATAAATGTAATAATTTTTAGATTATAAAATAGAACCCTTTTAGGTATTCTATAGTCTAAGACTAACTATAAATACTTTAACTAGCTAAAGGATGCGGCTACTAGATTTATAGTGCTCTAAGTAGCTGCTGATATTAGTATGTTTAGTAAGGTAATGTTGAGGGGGATGCTGATAATGGCAGAGAGTGGCTGGACTAGCTGTAGCTGCGCGGCTAAGGGAAGCGACGGGATAGTTTAGATTAGATTTAATAGGTTTAGAGGGACGGTGGAAGGTGTTAGTGGTTTTGGCGGTGTTGATAGTGTAATTAGTAGTCTACTTTAAAATTAATTAAAAACACTTATTACTTTAAATCTGTAGAAGCTGCGTTGTAGTAGGTGAATTTAAGTGCTGTTTGTTAGACGAAAAAGATTAATAAGGTGGGTGGCTGGACGGCTACTAGGAGGGGTGATATTTCCTAGAGTACGTGGCTTATAGGCTATTAGTTACTCTAGAGGGGGTAATATTTATATAAATAAAAGGATAAAGAAAATATATATAAAATATTATAAAACTTTAAAATATATATATATATATGTAATATATATATACGTACTAGGGCTATTTAGTAAATACCCTCTAGAAGCCCTAACTACTTAAAGTAAATAGAGTTAGTCTTCTACTTAAAGTAGTTATTACTCCTATAGCTACTCTACTTTCTATTTATCCTACTATAGTTATAGTTATTAATAAGTATTTTTAAGTACTATACGTACTTATTATAGTTAAAAGTCTAAGTACAGCTATTAAGGACCTTAAAGCTAAAGTTAATTTCTTTTTATTTAGAAAAGGCCTAAATAAACGCTTTTTTATAGCTACTTATAAGCTATTTAGTAGCTCTACTTTTAAAGCTATAGGTTAAAATGTAGTTAGTATTAAAGCCTATTACTCTATAGAACGAGTTAATTCCGTTCTATAGTTAGATATTAGTTATTTTCTACTTACTGTTAAAGTAGTTAATTTTATTTTATTTTACTTTAAGTTACTTTAGTAGCTTTACTATAGGCTAGGTAGGCTGTATAGTATATAACCTAATTATAGTTATTATTAGTTTGTTTTTTAGTTTATAAAATATTTTAAGAAAATTAAAGAATCCTTTAGGGGGGAAAGTTAGGGTAGGATTATAGTACTATTAGCTGTAATCCGGGGTATATCCTAACTATCTCTTAGTAATAACTAGCCTAAGTCGTTATTACTGGACCCGCCCCTATTTAGATAGTTTAGGTTATTTATATTATAGTAGCTTAGGGTGTTGGGCTACTGGTATAGCTAGTTTTTAATTCTCTTCTTTATTTCTGTATTAGGGTCTATAGTAGTACGGCTAATAAGTGGC
This sequence comes from Colletotrichum brevisporum, assembly GCA_030770045.1. Lineage (NCBI taxonomy): Eukaryota > Fungi > Ascomycota > Sordariomycetes > Glomerellales > Glomerellaceae > Colletotrichum > Colletotrichum brevisporum. Next base: position 873,133 of record JAUGSI010000005.1, on the reverse strand, counting down.
TAGAGGGCTTTTACTAGCTAAGTACTGTTTTGTAATAGTAGCAATCTGGACTTAATAGATAGGAGTAGTATTAGATAGGGTGTATTAGGTGTTACTGTTGATGCCTTACTATCTAGGCTACTATAGATAATAGTGGATTATGTGGTAGTTATAGTAGGGATAGACTAAAAGTCTTTAAAGGCCTAATCGTTTAGGTTAGTACTATCCTTTTTTACTTTAGTATTAACTTTTATTAGTGGTATTACTTTAAAACCTAGTTTAAATAGTATTATAGAATGGACTGTAATAGTGCTTATTTATAAGTTGTTACTAACTGTTATAAGTAAGTAGTTAATAGTTATTATTGTGCCTATATAGGGGGGGGTTTTAATATAGTAAAGTAGCTTATATAAGAACTTAGACTGTTTTATATCCTAGATAGATAGGTTGAGTTAGAGGATATTATTATATTACTTACTATTACTAGAAATATTAAGTAGCAATACTTAGAATTAAAAGGAATATATATTAACGTTTAGGTTATTTTTAATTGCGATTCCCTTACTATTTATAATAAATATATACTTAGAGTTAATAGTAACGATGTGTTCTTAATAAATACTAGTATGGTTTTCTTTAAAAAGAATTAATACTTTTTAATATAGCTAGTTACTAATATAGTTCTAAGTATAGGTACTAAACTATAAATATAAATTTATAAATATAGTATAAATATCCTTATAGTTGTGTATTATAATAGCTTAAGATTTATTATAGCTATCAAACTTATTATTTATAGTATAGGAGTAGTTAGGGTTACTAAAAAAAAGGTTAATAGTATTATTAAAGGGAGTTAGTAGATTAGGGGTTAGTTAATAATAGGGTAACTTAGTTTAGATTATAGTAGTAAAATTATATACTACGCTATAGAAGTTATACTAGTATATAATAGTATACTCTAACAATATACTATAAAACTAAATAGACTTAGTACTTTTAACTAGTAGGCTATAGGTAACGTAAACTAAGTTCTACACTATAGTATTATTAGTATTTTTTAAGTTTAGGTTATTAATTATATAGTTGGCTACCTAGAGCTATATATTTTTAAAGTATCCCGATGCGCCCGGCTTAATATATATTATTAAACTGCTAGTGTTATAGCCTAGAGTAATACTAGAGGTTAGAACTAGGTACTTAGTGGGCGTTAGGTTAGTGCCCGTTACACTACTAATACGGACATAATAGTCCTATAGTACTACTAAGCCCTTTACGTCCACAGCTATATTCCACTTAATAAGTATAGTACTAGCTATAGGGCCCTATATAGTAAATATTAGGTTCTATATCTTAATATTACTAACCTAGCCGGAATTGCCTATATAAAGCATAGTAGTAGACTTACTCTTATCTAAAAAGGCTAGGCCCCAAGCTATAAGCTATAACTACGTTTTACTAACTATTTTAACACCTACCAGCACTATTACAGTCCGGGTTAGGATATATAAACTAGTATTAATAAATAAAATCTTGCTTTAACTAGTGTTAAGGACGAGCTAGAAGGCTGCTGTGTTATCTATTATACTATTACTAGTGGCACTAAAGTCCTTAACATAAATAAAGTCACCTATACTACTATCTTTATACTACGGCTTAGGACGTTTATAGTAGGCACCCTTTAAGTCTAGGAGTGCGCTGTCTCTATAGTACTTACTAATTTTACTACTGGATAAGAAGAAGTGTTTGCCTAACCTTAAGTATACGGGGCTAAGAACTTACTTATTAAGCCGGGTAGACACAGCAAGGAGGGACTAGCTATTAGTATTAGTAACAGTAGTAGTAACGCCTAATATAGTAATGTTTTTAAGTATAAGGCTAGTACTTCTAGAGTTAGTTTTGGATAATAAAGGCTAAATAATAATAATAGTACTAATGTTCTTAAAGGTCGAGTTTATAATTAGTAATAACTTAATATTACTATTAAGAAAGTCTAGTACAAACTTAAAGCCCGTGTTTACGTTAGTTATAGTTACTAACTTCTATACCTACCCCTAGTTCTAAATAACCTAGACGCTAATATTATAGCTACTAAAGATAAGCTACTAGGCAGTAAACTACTACTCATTACTATATAAATAAACGTCGCTACTAATAAAGGTAATATTAGAGATACCACTACTACTACCGTTTTTAGTAGAGAGGCCCTTTTAGCCTATACTAGTTTATAGTTTAATATTTTATATACTAGTAGCCTAGGCTACTTAGTATTATAGATAGGCTATCTCCTTCCTTAATAGTACTAGGTGTACGTTAATAATAATATTATAGATTTAGTGGTAGAAGTTAGTTGTATTAATATACTACTACTAGTTATACTTATTAGGGCTAGTACTGCTACTAGTATACTTATTTATTAAGAGTATACTAAGACTAATAAAGGACTTAGAGGTAATTAATATAGGGTAGTTAAGGGTATTACTAATTATTTATGTACTAAAGAAGAGGGGTATTATACTAGAGATAAGGTATATACTAAGCGGGAAGTAGATAATAGCGTTTTTAACTATTAACTTATTATATTTTTTACTTTAGTTGTGGCTATTATTTATAGCCTTTTTAATAGTGGCTATATTATGAGTTATAGTATTACTAGTAGTACTATAGTTTAGTATATTATAGAATATAGTATATAAGGAGTTATTGCTCTAGAGTATAGTCCTTTTATAGGTAATAGACTCTATCTAGTACGAGCCCCTAGTGGTAGCCTAGTGTATAAGGTTGTAGCTAGGAATGGTAGAGTTAAAGTTAGGAGTAGGGAGTTTAATACCGCTCTATAGTATATTAGCTTTAGCTAAAAGAGCGGCGGCCTAAGTAATCTTTATTAGTTTATTAAAAAGAACTAAAAATAAAAGTAAAAAGAGATAAAAGGTAGAATTAAATTTATAGCCTCTAGCTTTAATAAGCTAGACTCTAAGCTACTAGGTTAACTACCTATAGTCGAATAAACCACTCTAAATGTCTCTTATTTACCCCTCTAGGGTGCTTATAGCTAACTATAACCCTTATAGCTAACTATAGCGCCTGTAGCTAACTATAGTAAATACAGCCAACTATACACAGGGCCTAGAGCTACTTAGCTAAACTGTATGTAACGTACTAAACCCTAAAAGGACTAGTGCTTTAAAAGCTAGGCCCAAAGGGCAAGGCACTAGGCCTATAAAAGGCAGAGCTCCCCCCAGCCTACAAGGGTCTAGACTTCTACTTTCTTAGCAAGCAAGTAATACAGCAAAACACCAATACAACACTATTACTACTATAACAATACTTCTACTTCTTTTATTTATATATTATGCACTAAACCTATTCCTTTACTAACTCTATTAAGCCTAATATTACTATAGAAGTATTTAGCAATTTTAAAACTAACCTTAATACTCTTATACTTATACTTATAATCTTATTAGTAATTTTAAGGAGTGGGGGAGGGAGTGAGTTATTATAGCAACTACTACGCCTCCCCTTTATAGTTATTCTACTAATAATAGTACTAGGCTAAAGCCTGTACTAGTTATATAGTAGGCTTTTTATATAGGCCTTATTAAGCTTAATTAAAGTGGTAATAGTAACTTCTATAATACTATAGGCCTTTTTAAGATCGCCTAAGGTAGCTACTTTAAGGAGAGGCTTTGTATTATTTACTATTATAGAGTTTTAATACTTAGTAATAGCTACTAAGGAGACTATATTTTTTTATTATCCTAGTGCTTTAGGGCAATACAATATTGGACTACTACTATTGTTAATAATGTTTATCCTAGTAATACTTGTAAAACTAGGTTATATTGCTGTTAAGGACTTATTAAAGTTGGCCGAGATATAATAAACCTAGCTTACTTTACTAGTATATATAAGCTTTTAGACTTTTTAAAACCTTAGTCTATAGTATAAACGGGGTACTTATATTAGCTTATTTAGATCCTCTTTATTTATAGTAACGTTAAGTCTGTACCTTTTTATTTAGGTAATAGGTTTAAAGGTGTTATTAATACTAATTAAGGAGTAAGAAATAAAGATAGTAGTAGTAATAGAATTAGGCCCCTAGTTAAAAGTAGTAAAGTAAAAAAAAGCTGTATTCTACTAGGCCTTGTAGGGTTAGTACTATAGAAACTCTATTTAGTAGGCCTTAATGCGTTTAAAGAAAAGCTAGTATAGAGTAGAGTAGGCCTTGCTTTACTAGTCCTACTTAGCCTTAATAGTAATACTATAATTATTAATAGTTTTATTAATATAAATATACTTAATATACTTTATACTTACTAGTTATAGTTAATTTTTGTCCTAACTATTACTACTCTTAACTTAAGTAGCAGTAGGGAACTTATTATAGGTATACTATATTTAAAGATTTTTAATAATATTACTTTAAGAATTCTACTAGTATTTAAAACTAGCCTTACTTTTAACTTTAGTATCTATAGTTTACTAGGGGCTATTATAATACTATGGAATTTTCTAGTTAGTAACTTTTAAATATAAGTAATAATTCTTTTAGTTATTAGGGTAGGAATGCTTTTTATACTAGTATATATAGGTCTAGCTTTTATCTTTAGTATTAAAGTTATATATATATATACCTTTAGGTATATTAAAATTTAGGTAAAGGTTCTAGCCCTAGGCAGACTTTTTAAAGACTTTAGTATTATTATAAATATTAGTTATATAGTAGTAGTTATAAAAAAATATATTTGTTGTTACCTAAGTTAATAATATTATACTAAGGCGTTTGGCTATTAGAGGTGGCCTTACTAAGAGATTATAAGGATATAAAATACTTAGCTGTATACGGTAGATATAGAGTTAAAGGATAGGGAAGGGGAAGGGTTTTATTAGTAAAAGCTATTATACTAGATGTTAGTTATAGGGTTTATAAGGTGTATAGGGGTAAAGGTTTAGAAAAACTAGGCACTTATTTAGTTATAATTATAGTTTAAATAAAAAACCACTATAAAGTATAAAACTATAGCTAAGTACTACGGGGCTATAGTAACTAATATTTTTAATAAAGTTAATAAATAGCTGTATATAGGTTATTAATACTACTTAACCCTCTACTCTTAAAGCGTTTTATTAAACTTAATACTAACCTTCTTTATAGCTAAATATACTAAGGATACTTACTAATATAAATTAATAACTACCTTATATTAGGCTCTATACTGTTCTATATTATTTCATATTAGCCCATCGCGTAATTTATAAGCACTAGTAGCGGTAGTAGTAGTGGTAGCAATAGTAGTAGTAGTAGCGGTAACGGGTAAAGCGGGCTAGAATAAGGGTTTTTATTTTATTTTATATAAGGGGTTAGCGGTTCTATAGTACTTAAAGGGTTTAGGTAGTTTGACTGTTTAGGTAGGGCGCTAGTTAAATTATTAACCTACTTTTTTAGAGTTATTATATTAATAAGGATAGAGGTAATATTATATTAGTGTGGTTAAAAAGAATTTAAGAGGCTTGGTAAGCCTAAATTAGGTTTAGTTAATTAGTTAAATTTTAATTTTTGTTATTAGTTATTAGTTGTTAGTTGTTAGTAGAGGAAAAGAAATTATAAAAAAGCACACCTGCTACTTATAGCAAGTAGGGTAGTAGGTGTGGGACTATTAGGGTTTAGTTAGTTCCGTTCTATTATACAATAGGATACTATACCCGTTATGCTAATAAGTCTATAGAAGAATAAGGCCGGTTCTAGGCATAAAGAACTATAAAATTAAAGTGGTATAGTTGACTTTAACTCTAGCTGAGCCCTTTTAACTATAAAGCTAAGCCCTCCCTAAGGTTAAATAAAGTTAATAAGACTTCCTTTTTATAAAAAGACCAGTTCTAAGTCTAAATTATAAAGGTATAAAAAACGTAATAAAGTTGGTTTATATTAGCACCGCAGCCTTATATACTATACTCTAGTTAGTAGTTATAGCATTTTCTTTCTTTATACGCCTTTCTTTAGTATAGTACTAGCTATATATTTAGGATAGCCTTAGGCGCTTTACTACTATAAACGACTTTATAAGCCCTCTCCTAATAAAAAGCACTTCTATTATTATTAAGCCGGGTAATATTAACTACTAGTATTAGGTAGATACACCTAAGTATATTAACTACTATACGTGCTCTAAGCTAGCTAGCTACTAAGAGATACCTATTAACCACTTTTTCTTTTTAAACCTAGACTTTAATAAGAACTATAGTAATATTAAGCTATAAACTAAGTACTATATAAATAGATATAAGTATTCTATTTCTACTAAAAGCTAATCTAACTAAGATATTATAAGGTTAATATAGACTAACTATTCTTTTACTTTTAGTTATTAAGTTTATTAGGGCTTTTAATAGCCTTTATAGTCCTTAACACAATAATACTATTTATTTTAGTACTAATAAGTAGTATTATAACTCCGAGATATAGACTTATAGTAACTTAATGTTAGTGGCTTTACTAAAGTCTTAGAATAGTAAATAAACCTAAAATTAACTAATATTACTATTCCTTTTTTAGTAAGGATTGTGCTTCCAGTACTTACTATAAGGGTGACTGTGTAAGTAATACTATTTATAGTATAAACAGCACTTATAACTAGGACTACAGCCTTTATATTTATACTAAATAGTAGGGAAACTGTTATAGTATAGATAGCTAGTGTGGTATAAGTAATACTTTTTATAGCCTTTTTAACTACTAGGCCAGCAACTATAATATTTAAAAGTAGGACTAATAGCTGGCTAGTATAAAGTAGATAAAAGACGGTACTTATAGTAGTACTAAGGGTTAGTAGTACTTACTAAAGTAGGGGAAGTGCTGTAATGTAAATAAAGTGTATGGCGAGAACCTAGTTAACTATTATATTAAGTAAGAGTAGTAAATCTTATTATTTATTTAAGCGTCTAGTTTTAGCTTAAGTTCTATTATAGTAATACTAATATTTTTATATAGTTAGAACTAGTTTAAAATTTATGCTTTAAACTCAGGATCTAGTATATCTATATCCACTACTATTCTAACCTCAATAGCTACAAGAACCGCAACTTCCTTAGCAGTAGCTATAAGTATATCTACAAAGCCTTCTTCCTCCACCTACACCAGCAGCTTAAATATACCAGAAATCTTAAATAACCTAAAGGGTCTATACTTATATAGTTATAACTTTAATTACTACCCTACAGGCGTATACGTATATACTAAACTAGCTATAGCACTGTTTAATAGTATACTAAAGTTAATAGAGTGCCACAGCTATTTAGATAATAATATTACTAATAACCTAGTATACTATACGGACCTATACGAGTTTACCTATAGTTATAGATACTACCCACCTAGTGCCTATAAGTACTACTAAAAAAGGCTAGCATAGAGGTTCCTTTATTTCTTAATAATAGTATAAACTTATATAGAGCTGGTTTGTTAGTATATACTTAAATATTAAGTAAAATAGTAGTAAAGTAGTAAATATGTGTATTTCTGTTTAAAGTAATAGCTTTTGAGGTCTAAGGACGGAGAGAAAAGTATAGGTAGGGTAATATTACTAATATAAATATTAAATAAACTAATCCTATCTTAATTTATATTCTTCCCTTAGCTAAGCCTTTTTAACTCGCGGATTTAGACTATAGATCTTACTTTATACCTTTTAATAACTTTTTTTATACAATTCTTACTCTTAACTTTGTTTAAATATAGTACTAGTATACTATTAAGCTTTTTATACTAGCCAGCCCACTTATCCTTAGTAGTAATATACAACAGTATATAGCTAAAGCTTAAAACAACTAGTTTTGTATTAGTTAGCTATAGTAGCCCGTCATCTAAGTTACTTAAGGCGTATAGTAGCCTCTTATATATACTTATAAGTTATAGGTATATAGTAGAAATATACTTATAAATAGTAAGAAACTTATTACTAGCTATTAATTTAAGTTAGAAGTCTTTAGCCCGTGGCTACTACGGGTTAGTCTTTGTATTAGTATAGTGATAGTTTATTTTAACCTATATATCTTTCTACTCCTTAAGGTATTTAATTCTAACCCTAATTATTATAATTTTAAGCTTTATAAAAAACTCTTATAATACAGGATACTAGGTTAGGTTAAGGTTAGTACAGAAGTAGGGTTCTATAATATTGCTTAGTTTATAATACTAGTTAAGTAAGACCTTAATTGTACTCTTAAGAGGGCCGTTAAGCGTCTATTTAAACTAGTTACTTATAAGTAATAGTTTTAGAATTATATTATATATAGTTTCTAGAATCAGCAGTATCCCTAGAATTCCCAGAACTCTAAAAAGTACCTCTATACTACTAGCAATGAACAAACTAGTTACGTTTATAATATATTAGGGGTTATATTTATATATAGTATAGAGAAGTTAAATAAGTAAGTAAATTAATATTAAGGGAAAGTATAAAAAAAAAAGAGGCATATTAGGCTATTATTACTATAATAGTAGTATATAATAAAAAATATAAATTATATAAAAAGATTTTACTTTTAGTTTTAGTAAAGTTATAATAATAAATACTTAAGATAAGGTACTTATATAAAACTATTTATAGAGCTAGGCGAATTATAGTAAGTAAAAATAAACTTAAACTATTTACTAAAGTTATAACTAACCTTTAGCCGTTCTATTTGTTAAAATAAGGAATCTATTATTACTTCTAATCTAAATAGTAGGATCACTAAGGCCCTTTATAAAAATAGCTAGTCTCTGGGTCCTTAGAGTACTTTAGTAATACAATAGCAAATATCTAACTAAAGTAATTACTTAGTAGGTTCTAGTTCCTATATCTAAACTTAATTTCAATAGTAGTACACCCTTTCAGCTAGACTAAGAAAAAGATAATAGTATAATAAGTGAATAAAGAGGAAGTAAGTATTTAATATAGTATATTTAAATCTAAAAATACTTTTTTAATAATCTATAGTGTAAAGTCTAAGTTTTAAAAGTATTTCTTTAAATACAAAATATACTACCTTTTGTCTTACTTATTAACTATATAATACTAAGATCTAAACCTTTAACTATACTAATCTTAATACCTACCCTGTTTCTAGGTCTGTATCTACCTTACTGTGCCTGCCTTTTTAACCTATACCTTCCTTATCCACCAAAGCCACCCCCTAAATTGTGTCCGTTTATAAAGATTGTCTGCCTTACCTGATTTAGTCTAGCTTAAGCGTAGGCGGACGCCTCCCCATGTCGGTGATACCAACACCACCACTATTTACTATCACCTATGTATACCTAACCTAGACGTTCTAAACAACAACAAAAACAGACTTTATTATACAGCCGTCGCGCAGGTCTTCGCCTTTATCGTTTAGGCCCTCTATGCCAAAACGCCTCCTCTATCCTGGCATAACGTAACTATAGCCCTTGATACCTAGACTATAGAATACAACAATAGGCTAAAAAACATCCCCGAATCCGTACGTAAGGAAGCTTGCGCCTCTCCCTACAAACCCCAGCGCTAGTAAGGCTTTAAGCGCTTGCTGATCCGGACACGCTCTCGCTACAAGTAGCTTGATAGAAACGGAGTATCTGTTTTTTAAAATACTTTAACTAGACATCTACCGAGTGGGTCTGTTAGGAAAAGACTGCGAGTATAAGGATGGTGGCTTGTAACTTTAAGGCCTGGCTGTTCTGCTCACAGTATGAGAACATCTAAATTAGGCAACGTTATTGTTAGTAAAAACTTGCTTCTTATTTTAGAAGAGTACTGCTAAAGTTACGATCCTGTTCTTTGAGAGATTATAGTATTATAGAGACCTCTGCGACTGTTGTGGCCGTTCCTAAGAGCTGCGCCTTAGCTGAAGATTCTGAAATACCTGTATGAGTTATTTTTTGGGGTCTTGATAGAAGACTGCTTCCCGAGCCCTATTCTAGGTCTAGACTAAGGTTGTATAAACTAACCTTTTCTGAAGGAGTAGGCTATTTTAAGGTTAGTGTAGCTAGGCGACTTTTTAATGGTATAACTGTGGGATGTGTATAACGTAGCTGGCGTACTTTATTTTTAATATATAGAGTTGTTTTTGTTAGTAGTATTTTGTTAAAGTTAAGAGAGCTGGGTATTTAGACTATAGTTAAGACGTATATTACTTAATAAGGGAATTTTATTAGTGTTAGTTATTATAGCTTCTGGTTAATGCGTCTTTGACGCTTAAGAGACCCTTGGTGAGGTAGACTTAGTTCTTTATTGATTTGTAGTTTAACTAGATGCTAGTTTCTGTGAAATACGGTATGTTCTTTACTATACTTACTAATACCCTAGCTGCTAATAAGGCGGGAAGGTTGAAAATTACTAAATATAGTAATTTTAAAGTATACCTCTCTTCACCCAAGGAAGGACCTATACTAGATAAAGGGCTTTACTCTAAGCGCTCGTTATAATACCTAACTTAACTCCTTAGAGTAACGCAATTACTGCTTATAGTTGTATAGTCCTATAGTGTATTCTATAATCCCTCTTTAGTTTTTAAATTACTATAAGAGGTAATTTTAGGTTTAATAAGAAGGTAAGGTAAATGTAATAGAGTAGTAAGGGGAGCTTTTAAGGATAGGTAATAGGCCTGTTGGGTGCGTTGTTAGGTATTTGTAATATTTAATATTGATAACTAATAGTGCAAAATACTGGACAAGGGTAGAAAAAATTACTATAAACGGTAATACACTAAGGAAGTTAGTAATACTACTGTAGTAGGAGAGTACTGAAGCCTACTGGATGGGGTATATTATACTTAGTATGGGTAAAACCACTATAAGAAATTGAAAGTACTAGTATAGGCTTTTTAGCTATTAGTTTTGATTAAGTTTAGTAGAAACGAAGTTTGTTGTGTAGTGTATTGTAAAGAGTAGTGGTTAAAGAAAGGTTAATAATGTGTGAACGCTACTGTAGACTTTAGGTATAGCTAAGGTTAGTAAAGGTAAATAGTAAAAGTAGTGTGGGTAGTGCTAGGAGAAAGAAAAGGTATAAAAGGAACTTTGAGGTATATTAGTGTGTTAGGTGGAGCAGGCGCCGTTTTATGAGAGAGTAAATACAGTAAGGGATAGTGTGACTAAGAATTACTTAATATGGTAGGTGTTGAAAATAGCATATCAGTGCCGCCATTTCCAAAGGCGGGCAAGCCGTCTATTATTTTACTAAGTAAATTAGCTAATTTTACTATATAACTAAGTTATAAGAACGCTAGTTATAAGCTACTTAAATTATCTATAAACTACTTTTAATATATAGTTTATAATATAAAGTGAACTTTAAAAAGTATTTATATAAGAAGTTAGTATTTCTTTGGGTTGCATCTTCCACTCTGCTATTCTGCTATTTTGGAAGCGTTGTGAGAACGATATGTGGCGTTGCTTATTTCCCTACTGTGCTAGGAACTAGTGATAGTCTCTTTTTTGACGACGTGGTAGCTGTTAACTGGGCTGTAGAGCCTGGTTGCTTGGTTGTTATTAAGACGAGCCTCTAGCTTGTCGTCCAACTTGTAATCTACAAATCGTCTTAGTATTAGAATTTATTGTTGTCTTGATATTTAGTATAGGCCGGCGGGCGAAACTTATTAGTGTATATATCCCGATTTTGGTAAGCGTTTTGCCGAAGTACGTTGACGTTTTTATGACCCGCGGAGATAGAAGAAAAGCTAACTTTATAAGCTTGTACTATAGTCCTTTAATCTTTTACGGTATTGTTAATAGTATGATGGGAAGGGTTTATATGAAGGCGGCTAATATGGTGAGCGGCACGTTCTGTTAAGATGTATGTTTGAAATCCTTTGTTTACTTAGGCTTTGGTAGGGTTGTTTGGAAGAAGGGCCTATAGAATTATCCTATAGCTTATAAGACTGCTGCGAAGGTCTTATTTGATGGACCGTCCGCGCTTGAGACGCAGAACTGGGCCTTGTATTTGTAATATATTATTTAAGACTGACTTTATGGCGCTTATGACCGTTCTGCTTAAGCGCAGGCTAAAACTGTTTGTGTAGGAAGTGTCCTAGACGTTTACGGAATTGATTACTAAGTAGGAAGAGAAAACCGATACAGAGATTAGGGAGGTCTTTTAATTATATTTAGACGGCACTTGAAGTGTGGATTAATGGATAGAGGAGCTTCTCCGATTAGGTAATTAAGCGGATGTCCTAGCTTATGTGGTACAGCTATTTTTAATATATCTCTATACTATATACTCTTAATAAGTTCTTTATTTTTATTTATCATAATACTTTTAGTAGTATTAAAGAATATACTAAGTATATTAATAATAGTAAAATAGTCCTTATCTAGACTATATTTCTTAATCTTTAGTATATCTTTTAAAAAGGTGTTTTCACTAGTAACGTTTAAAGTAGTATTAATATTTATAAAGCTATTAACCTAATAAAGTAGTAAGTTTTAATTTATAATTAAGCTTAGATTATTATATTACCTATACTAAGATATCTTTAAACTTATTATAAAGCTACTTTATTATCTATACCTACTTAGTAAATAAGCGCAGTTTCTCTTTATAGGCTAGTATAGTATTTAACTTAAAAATAATACTAATATTAATATACTAAAATTCTTTATAATAATAAGTAATTTAAGTTATATAATAGGTATAAAGTTCCTAACTATAGGGAAACGGAATTCTATAGAGACTCTCTAATAAAAAAGACTTACTTAAGCTTTAGTCTCCTACTACTACAAGTTACAGTAGAGGTAAGTAGGACCTAATATTATACTTATAAAGCTAATTAATCCTTTATAGTTAATAGAGACTTATTAGTTTAAAATAGTCCTACTTAAGAGATATTATAGTAGTAATTTAAAGATAGAAGAATTGTTAAGCTAAATAAGTTTAGGAGTAACGTTAGTCATAGATAATAGATTATAAAGTATATTAAGTTTTATTAAGTAGCCGTTTATCTCTAGTTATAGACCCAAGTTTATATTACGTATCTAAGGAGAAAGAGGCGGGCATATTTATTAGGCTCTTATATTAAGACGGGGTGCCTCGACCTACGAGTTCTGTCATTCGTTAATAATATAGAAAGAAAGAGTAGGATTAACAAGCCCGTAGGCACTACCCGCTACTTATTAGCTTAATATTAAAAGTATAGTATATTTATTACCCTACTCACAAGAGATCTTTAATAGGTTGTCGTTGCGCCACACTATAGGTTCGGCGATATAATTAACCTACGGTATATTTAAATATATGAAGTATTGGCTATTTACTTAGCGCTAATACTACAGAAGAAACACTATTAGTTTCAGAATCCCTAAGCGTTCTATCTTTTAAACAATCTATCAGTAAATTAATAACTATACTCTATATATAATTAAAGATATAACTAACGCGTTCAGCCACAGTTACTTATTATATAACCTCTAAACACAATAAAAATAACTTATTCCTCCAACTACACACATAGTCCTTTCCTAGAATAGTTAAAGTTTAAATATTAAGTAAAAAAGAGTAAAAAAGAGTAGTATAGGTGTAGTAAGGGGGGTGGTTATTAAGAAGCTATTAGAGCTTTTAAAAGATTAAGCTAGGCTTTTATAACGCGTAAATCCATTACGCTACCTTACTCTACGCTACGTAGTATAATATAGGGACACTATACGTATATAGAAGTAGTCCTAAACAATATAGTAGAGTGGTATAGAAGTCTTCGTATAGATACTCTTAATTCTTAACTATATAGTCTAATAGGATAGACCACAAACCAATCCCTCCCTTCGCGTCTATAACTACTCCTTTTTCTAAAAGGAGCTATATAATTCTTTAATAGCCTTTAGTAGTAGCGGTTTAGAGAGGATTTCTATAGCTACTGCCTTATACATAAACGTATACTTTAGTTACAACTTAATTATAAATCCCGTTTTGTGACCGCGGTCTAAAGCTATTAGTACATTTACTCCTCTAATACGCGCTTATATAAACCAAAGAACACACTAGTTAGGCTATTTTTAAAGCAAACTAACAACTACTAAAATAGTTACTTTTATCTATTTAAATACTACCGTTAATTATAGGGGTTTTAATAAAGAGAATAAGAACAGCCGCTACTCCGGACTATAGGATAGCCCGCTACTAACAAACTAAATAGCTCCTTACACTACCCCTACTGTTCTACCCTATACACACTATAGTATATAGATCTCAGTATATATTAAAACATTAAGAGTTTTTAATAGGTTACTACTCGTAATACACTCTATAAACAGCTAAACCAGTCAGAAGCCAAGCCTGCGCTACTAATATAAACCACGTTATGTTATAGAATCTACTAGACGCCTATACATAATATTAAAAAGAGGTGCCTACCTACCACCAATTACCATTGCGCCCTATATAAGTAGTTCCTATTATTACAGGCACTAAGCTAGTAATTATAATATAGACCCAAGTAGGAATAACTAAATATAAAAGCGGTTATCTAATTAATAACGTATTCAACAATATATAAATTAATAGCTACTAAAACAAGCTAACTACCCTATCTAGGGTAAGAAACGAACCAACGGCGCCTATAACAGGCACTAGTCCAGGCTAATACACTAATATAGAGTATAAAATAAGCGGCTTTAGGGGCCTAGTAGTGTAAAGCGCGCAGGTCAGCAAGTACTTCCTATTATATCGTCTAAGAGTACATTACTCCAGCTACTCTACAACTAAGGTACTATCAAGTAGGCATCGTCTAGAGTACACCCTGCCTATACTTTACAGACAAACGTTCTAACGTTATACTAACAGCGGGTGCTCCTCACATATTACTACTATATACACCTAAGTATACCAGCGCATAAACCTGCATTAGCGTACCGTTATAGAAAACTAACTAACTACAAGTGGTTTGTGTTACTATTACAGCTTTAGGTAGTTAAGATAGTTATATACAACGCAGCCACAACGCGTCTAGTTGCGTTTACCCTATTAATAAATCTTAAGTACAGTACTTACAAATAATATATTAACTATCTTACTAACAATTCCGTAAAAGCTGCGTTAGACTTTTAATATACACTACAAGCATAGGTAGACTAAACGTAAATTTCAGAAACTATTAAATAAATATATAGTGATTATACTGTAAGTAAAGGAACCTCTAGGTAGCCTATTAAGGTTTCTTTTCCAGCACTATCCCAGCTTTAACTACTCGTAATAAACGCCTTAACTAGGCCTTTTCTTTACTCTTCATAGCACTACTTCCCTACCCTCTTTAGATAAAATATTCTATAATAATCTATTAAGTCTAAAGATAAACTTTAATAAACCGAGATTTACTTACTCTATATCGACTATCTAAAATATAATAAGACTACTCTTATATTAAAATTAACTAATTAAATATCTATATATAAATAAGTAACTATAAGAAAAAACAGTAAGGGCAAAAACTAACCTAATTTATCTTCTAGTTAGTTTAGTATTCGCATTACCACCTTTATTTACTCTAGTTTAAGTTCTATTTTTACTTTTCCCTAAGGTCTTTATTTAGTAATACCTCGCTCACTAACCTTAAGCGTTCTATATACCTAATATACTAACTTTTACCGTAGTACTAACTCTTAATCTAATATATATATCGAGGCGCAAAAGCCCCTTTAACTAATTTACTAGTTGTAGAAAATTAAGGCTTAAGGTAAGGTCTAGACCGCACTTCTCGCACTTCTATCTCTTTATAGTCAAAGTATAGTGCGCATAGACTTTAGCATTATTAGCCAACTATCTAAAGGTCCTTGGTTTAAAATTATTATAAATATAATCTAAATATTTACTATACAACAAAATCTTTTCTAAGTTGTTCATATCTTACAGCGTATTAAACTCTTTAAAAAAGACTTTTTAGCTCTAAGTTAAATAGTACATTCTAAGGTTAAAGTATATTAAAAATATAGTTTTAATTATGTATTTAAAATACATAGTATAGTTAGCTTAAACTAACTAAATACTTAGATAAGTATAAAAAGTAATTACACAACCTACTGATCTAAAAGAGTATAGGTGTTCTATAGCTAAAGTCGTTTAAGAACTAAGAAAGATTATTATTTAGGAACCAATCCTAAAACTACATTAGCACAAATAGCTTTACTAAAGATCCTATATAAGTATTAAATATTGTATTACTAAGTATAAATTACACTAATATCTATAATAAAAGTTAATACTATATACTGTAGTCTATTATTATAGGCCCACTTAGTAACCTATTCGGTCCTTAGCTTAAAGGTACTTTAGTCTCGTATAGTAAGACCCATTCCCCTACTTCGAGTTTACTACTTTAACTAGGAGGATACTATTATCTAAAGTTTTAGTTCTAAATAGTAGTAGGTTACTAAAGGTACTTCTAGTTTTACAGAGTAGTAAAGGAGTTTAACTATACAGTACTTTAAAAGGACTATTATAGTATAACGTCTCTCAGGACCAATAAGGTTATAGAGTCTCTAGGCCCCTTTAATAAACTAAAAAAGTATACAGTATCTCAGCTTACTAAAGTAAGCCTAGAGTCTATCTATAGACTCTTTAGTATACAATACAGCTAAAGTCGCTACTTTACTCTACTTAACCTTTTTTAAAAAGAAGTAAGTATAAAAAATAAGGGTTTATTAAAGTAGCGTATCCATAAGTTCTATTACTTAAAGAAACTATTAGGGCAGTCTCTATCACCACAAGCGACTATTAATACTGTATATACGCCGGCCTAATAGAATAGTTAGAAGTATAAAAGGGAAGTTTAGTTTTTTAAATCTATAGAAAACATTAAACAGGTACAAAGGCACCTATTAAAGAGGCCAATACCATAATACAAGTAAATAACCCACTATCTAGAAAGTACTAGAGGAGATATCTGTATTACGCTAGCGTATAACCCCTAGCACGGCTGGGTGGCTATAGGTATTACTAAGCTATTAGACCCAAAGCCTAGAAATAAACCTAATCCACTACAGTACTCACTGTCCTTTAGGGAAATCTACGTAGAGAACTATAGGCTATCACTATACTTAGTAGGTATTATATAATTACTAAAGCTAGTAAGTCGCCTTTCTACCGCTTTACACTGGACCTACTATATATACAGCCGCCGCCAGTACGTAACACAATACTACTTTACTAATATTACCTATAAGACTTATTATATACTTTAAAAATTATAGAGTTTAATAAATTACTTAAGTTAATTAACTAAGTTATGCTCTTTTCTTTCTTTAAAGTATAGTATAAAGGTTAATTATTAAATTTATTACTTTTTAGTTTAAATACTAACTTATTAGAGTTTAACTACTATAGCTTAATACTACCTTAACACTATATACTATATAGGTATATATTATTTAACTTTGAACGGACTCTACTTATTTTAAATATAATTCTATTCTTTATTAATAAAACTCTAGAATATATATAATATTTAATATACTCTAAAAAATTCTAAACTAAATATTTAACTTATTTAATTATATAGTATTCTTTTTTTAGTAATAGCTTTTATATAGTTTTAACTATTGCTTCTGTATTACTTAAAGTACCCTATTCCCTTTTTAAAATTATTAAAGCCTTTTATAATAACCTTAAGGCTTTCCTTATTCTCTTTAAGCTTCTTTAGCCTATAGTTATATAAGTTATATATACACATTATAACTAAGATACTTACTACTTCTAGTTATTACTAAAAGCCCTAGTGTCCTTTTATAAAATTAAACTCGCTAGCGTCTTTTATTACTTTAACTAACCTTTTAAAAATCTCTATCCAGGGCCGCAGTCTACTAGTTTACTTTATATAAAAAGAGTTAGATATTTAAAAATATTCTACTTAATTAGAGATTAATAAATAATAACCTTTAGTTTTTTTAAAGTAAATAGCTAAAACGTATAAGTTACTAAGAATCTATAATATAGCTATAGAAAAGAACGTATTTTTTTAACTTTATTGTTAATAGTTTCTATAACTACTAATAACTCTTTAATATAAAGAATTAAACTATTTTTTTTAGTTATCTTTAATAGTTAATTACTAGCTTTAGTAAGTGATCCTACTAGTAGTAGTATAATTTATTAAAAATAAGCTAACTTCTCTTTGAACGCAGTAGAAAAAGCGTAGTCTAGGTTTACTATGATTTTTATAGTAGCTTTGTCTACCTTAGTTAATATAAACCTCTTAACCTATTAAATAGTATTTTTAATTAAATAGTTGAAATTAATAAAGATGTTGATACAATTAAAGAGTATAGTTAGAAGCTCTTTTAAGCCACTACCTTAAGCTATTTTCTTTATACCGCCCTACCTAAAGGCTAGATCTTAACAAAGTTACTATAAATAGTCCCTTTTTTTATTAAGTAATATTTTAATTATTACTTTTAAATCATCTAAGTTAATATCTATATTATATTTATATTTTAAAAAGGAAGTACGCGTAATAGGTGGACTTCCTTCTGTACTAAGATTGCTATTTTAGATTATCGTCCCCGCCGTATCTTCTATTATATAGTAGATTGTGTCTATAAAGCCACTTAGAAATTAGTATATTTCTATTTATTCTTATAACTACTAAAATAGTAAGTTAGGACTGGTTAGCTTTGAGCTGATTTATAGTGGTATTTTGTGCTTTTTAATATAGGAGATAGTATCGCTATAGAACTAAAGTTCCTTTACTATATTAGAGGATCTATTATTAAATTCTAAGTACAATACACCTTCTACTATAATTCAATCTATACGCCCTACCTAGACACTAAGTAAATAATAATAGCTATCTGAGTAATAGAAACGCTAAAGTAGTAACTAGTACTATATCTTAAGTAACAATAGTAGTTTATTACTTTTAAAGAAATTACTATAGTTAAGTACTAGATAAGTATAACAATTACTAGCCCCCTTTAAGTAAGTATATATTAGAGTTTAGAAGCTAGGTAAGCCTATACTACTATAGTATCTTTATTCTAGCGTTAGTCTTTAATTTCGCTTACTTCTTTTAAAATGTAGAAAGGTGTTCTTACTTTACTTTTAACTTATTAAGGCTATATAAAACCTTTTTCTATTATAAGGAAATAGCCTACTGGTATTGTTTTTTATTTATAAGAATCTTTTTAGTTAAGGTTATGCTAGTACTATAAGTATAATTAATTTTATACTACTGTATTTACCGGTTTAAGCTAAGGAAGTAGGTAAATAAACACTGAAATAGATACTTTAAGATTTTTAGTAGAGGCCTTATTTAGCTCTAAATTAGTTACGTTAATTTTAAGTAGCTTATATACCCCTACTATTGCTTTGACTTCTCCGCGTATATAGTTCTAACTACTCTAAATCTACTTCTCCTAGCTTATTAAACTAATCGTTTTATTTATTACTTTTTTTAATACTTAGACCGCCTCCGCGCGTAATAAACTATTAAAATATACTATAAGATTTAAGTATAAAAGAGTTTATAATATTATTAGAGTTCCTAAAACGTTAAAAAGAGCTTTAGAAATTCTATAGAGTATCTTATAAGAGATTGAACTATACTAGTTACTTATTAACCTAAATAACGTAGTAGTCTATAGTAGTAGCCCCTATTTCTTGTATTATCCTAAGTAGTTAGTATTACTTAAAGGTAATAAATAAGATATTTAAATATATATAACTTAAAAAGAAAATACTAAAAAAAGCTAAAATAAAAGGGGGGTTCTTATATAAAGTATTGTATAAAAAGGCCCCGTATATAAGCACCTATAAAGAGCAGGTATATAGATCTAGCCTACCTTTATCATAACAGTAACACTACCTATAGTTAAAAATAGAAACATACACACAAAAGGTAATATTACAACTAGCGGATACTACTAAGATTAGTAGTATAGATAACTAAAAGCTCTTAAGTTAATATATAGTATTTAAATAGAAAACGGCGATATATATTAAGGTAGCTAGGTACTGTTTTAGCTATAGAGTCTACTAAATAGGGCGTTTAAAGTACAGTAACTATTAGTGCTATTAGACCTTTAGGTCTATATTACGTTTTATAAATATACTCCAAGGCAGTAGGGTAGTGTATATAGTTAATTAGCTCTATCTAGATACTAGGGTAAAGGTACAATATAATAGAATAGAGCTATTTAAAAGAAGGTTATCCTTAATATAACACTATATATAGTAAATAGCCCTGTTTAATTTAGTATTAAGCTACTAGTAATAGTATTAAAATCTATGTAAAGTAGGTTCTGCTATTAACTACTAGTAGCCGCCTAAGCATCTTATTTTTTAGCTTTTATAACTAATATTTATTAATATTAAATTTAATAGGCTTTATAGTATTAGTAAAAAGATTTTAAAAATAACGCCCTAGTAGACTAGGACCTATAACGCGTATAATCTCTAATAGTAAAAGGGGTTTTATATAAAGTTATTATAATAGAGATTAAGTACTTTATTTAGTCCTATATACTCTATTTTAGCCTAGCTTTAGTATTAAAAGATATAATATTAATAACTAATAAGGGTAAGTATAGGAAGATAAAGAGTTAATAGTTACTTAGTAAACTAGTATATAGGTCTTAAAGCATATCTATGCTACTCCTTGCGCTGTAGTCTAGTACTACTTACTAAGCCTAAAATACGTCTTATACTCTTTTATAAACAATTCAACTTAACCTTTAGCGGATAGTCAGAGCCTACTTCGCACCAATACCTCCTCTTAATACTAAGTTTAAATAACTAATTAGTTATCTCTATAGCAGAGTAAATAAAAAAAAGCGTAATAAACAGCTATAGCTTTTTTTTATAAAGAATTTAAGATATTCTATAACGTAAGTTTAGAACGTATAAAAAACGTCCAGTAATTCTTTATTCTTATAGGGGTAGTACTATTTAAAACTACTTAAGTATACTTAACTATATAGACTATAAAGCACCTAATATCTTATAAATACTCACTAATTACCCTATAACATACCCATAAAGCTTTAGATTTCCTTATATAGCTAGGTTAATATAAGGTTTTTATTATACTTAAGTATATTTAATTACTATTAAGTGGGTATAAGTAACTAAGGAAAACTACGTAAAGAAGTTACTTACTTTTAATGTTATTAAGAAATATAAATAGGATTTTATAGTCTATTTAAGTAGCTATAAACCCTAGTGGTAAGTACTTTACTACCTATACTAAAATAGTTAGAAACTAATCCTGAGCCTTAAATAGGTACACAACTATAAGTAGTAGTCCGTGTTCTACTATATCTTTAGGAGGTCTAGATTCCCTAAGCCACTAGAAGATCTAAGGTAATAAGGCACTATTATAGCAGTATTTATTACTTACTTATACAATTTAAGTAAGTACTTATAAATTAACGTTATTGTATTAGCCTATATTCTTATAATAGAGTACTAATAAAAGTACGTCTATCGCTTCTAGGTCGTCCTCTTCCAGAGTAATAACTAGTTATTACTTTAATTACAAAGCCTGCCCTTTATAAAAGTAAGGTCTAAAGAGAGTTCTAAAGTATAGTAACACTATAATAAAAACTTTAAAATAAACCAAATATCTACAAGTAGACTATATACTTTTATAGCACAGTATTAGAACTATATTAGTATATAAATATAGTTTAATAGATCTATTATTCTTAGTTAACTTATAAACGTTGTAGTTACTTAATATCTAAAATAACTTATTAATATAATTTATTTATACTAAAAACTATGAATATATAACGTTTTTAGTATTATGGATTCTATCTAAATATTATGTCTAATAAAAGTTATAAAGGCGAGTAGAGAAGTTAGAATATATAAAATAATTACTAATGTATATACTAAGATACTTACTAGCCCTTAGCGACTTTAAATAAATTAATTATAAGTTACTAACCTAGTTATATACATATATATACAAAAGCTTATACTTAAGTTAGTTTAAATATTATTATAGTCGTATTTACTTATATTTAAATATAATAGTAGTAAAAAATAAAAAACCTTAATATAGGCCTAAAAACTTTTTTATAAAAAGTATACTTACTTTTTATAAAACTACTTACGTAATAAGCAATAGCCTAGGATATATAGTAGACCTTGTAATCCCTATATATACTTTAATTCCCCTAAATATAAGCCCTATAGTTATAAACTTCTACTATAGTTATAGTTAAGTAACGTAGTATTTAGAGTTTAATAGTACTAATCTACGCTTCTAATACTATCTCTTTACTTTAGAATTAGTCTATACTAAAAACGTTATAATAAACTATACAGCCTTTTACTAAATTACCCGTTTTATTACTAAACTAGTTTATTATTACTTATTATTTAAAACATACCTAACTAACTAATTATAAATAAAAGTATAAACCCAGCTAAGGTAGGAAGCCAGTAGTTAAGATTATTAATACCTCTAAAAAGTAATTTCGCTTATATTACTTACTTATAGACTTAATAAAGCTAACTTAGTTGCTTTTCTTTTAATTAATAGTACGTTTATAACTAGTTCTATTTATAATTAATAACTCTACTAAGTACTATTTTATTGTCTAGTTTAATAATAGCTTTACTAATAAAACGCTACTAGGATATAATGCTCTTTATTAAGAAAAGACTAATAGGCCCTAAGGGAACCAGTGCGTGCTCCTTTTTACTTGTCTTTTATCTTAATAATTATTAGAAAAGCACAGATCGTTTTCTCCTCTATAACACCTTTAGTAGCGAGACGCGCCTCAAGTAGGCAGGGGTTCTAAGTCTTACTTTTAAGTAACTTAGTAACGCTTTAAGTAATACCTCTAGTTTAAAATATTATAAAGGTATATCCTTTATTATAACTATTTAACCCTTAAAAAACCTTAACTATCTAGAGTTTAGTCTTAACTAGGGTCACTTATACTAAGCTTTATTTAATAAATACTTTAATTTAGTTCTCTAGGGTGCTATACTCTATCTATTTAAATATAATTCGTCTATATTAAATAAAAACAACCTAGCTAGGTCGGTTATTTAGAGCTATAGTGCTTAGTACTATTAAATACGTATATAAAGTATTTAAAGTACTAGGCTTTCTATATGTAAGTACTATTATATCCCTAGCTAAAGGTCCATTAAAACCTACTATAAGCCAGAAATTATAAGTCAGTACTATATAGTTTAAGTACTCTTGCTTATATAATAAGCAATAAAGATTCTAAGGATATACAATAGTAAAAAAGGATATAGTGATGTCTATTGCATTAAAAGAGCCGCAATAGCAGATCTAGCTAGCCTAAACGTAAACCCTAGCTAAGGGGCTCTATTTGTGCCATAAGACACAGGGCTCTCTTGCTTAATAGAAGCCGTATATACAGCCGTACCTATAGCTTACAGGATACACAGACACCTAAACAGAGGCGGGGTACTAGGCACATCACAAACTAGTACACACCCTATACAGTGTGTGCTACACTATTAAATAGTGAGTGTAAGGGAATATAGTAGAGAGTCTTATCTACTTAAGTTCTTAAGCAGCAGGACTTCTTATACTTATATAGCACAATAATAGGGTTATATAGCGTGTTTCTTTTATATATTAGTTAGGGTTTTTTAGTGGGTTAAAAGCCCTTATTTAATTACTATATTTAAAAAGTATAATAAAAGGCGGTATAATTAATAAAGTAGTAATAGTTAGAAACGTAAACTGCCTTACTATTTACGTGCTACTAGCTATAGAGAATTAAATTAAGTATTACTTTTATCCTCTTTATTACTTAAAGTTACTTCTATCTTTAAAAAAGTAATTACCCCTAATATAGCGGTAAGACCGCTAGTAAATTAAATAGCCCTATGCATAGCTACTACCCCGTACCCACCAGCTCTAGCGCTTTAATAGATAGTAAATACACTAGAGGCTATAACGTTACTAATAGCGCTTTAAATACTAGCGGCTATAGACCCTAGGGGATAAGCTATGTTAGTCGCACGTTTAAGAGACTTATATTATATTAGTAAATAAAGTAAGTATAAGTATATACTAGTAAGAACACTATTACTACTAAATCCCGTTGCTAGTAAGGCAGGCGTAGCGACAACGCCCAGTGTAGTAACAACAGCCAGGCCAACACAAACAGTACCACACACCACTATAGTACTAGGACTCTCTTTATAAAACTAATACATTAGTACAAAAGTTTTTAAAGTAAATTGTTTAGTTTCACTAGCTAGGGCAGTCAATCCGTCAGGAACGTAGATCTCAACTAAAGCACACTACATTACTACTAATTTAATAGTAGCGACCTTACTATTTATAAATAAGAGTAATAACTACAACTAAGCTAGGGTTCATATAGGGTGTACTATATTAAAAGGTAAAATCTGGATTTATATATTTAATCTTCCTAATTCTATAAGGACTAATAGTTTTACAGATACTTACTAACACAAGATATTATAGTAAAGTTACTATTTCTCTTAAGCTAATAATTCTACCTTAATCTACTACTTTCTAAAAATAACATATAATACTATTAAAGTCGGGATACTCTTAAAACAGGCTAGGCCCAGCTAAATAGAATATACTATAGTATATATTATATTATTATAGGCCTAACGTCCTGTAAGTACACTAATAAAAGTATATAAACTTACTGGATAAAAATTAATAGTTCCAAAGGTATATATACATATATGCACTATAGCAAAAACACTCTAATAGCTTATATATAACAGTATACCTTTTCGCAGCACTCATATCAGCACCTCACTAAGTACAAAGTAAGTAAAGTAACATTAAAAAGTATAACTCAAATAACTAGTAATCCACCACACTATTATGATTTAACCCTAGGGAAGTACTACACTACAGATGTATCTAGTATCTATTTAATAACTAGGCGCCCTAATACGCCCATTTTAGGCCGCAAATATCACTAGAATCGTAAAGCCTACAGCAGCGCAGCTATCATAGTAATAACCCTGTAGCTCTAGGAATAATACCTAACCCGCCCTAAAGAGCAAGTCACTAACTTTTATAAATACTAAACCTAAAGGTCAATAACTAATCCTAACTTAGAAACCTTCACTAGGCCGTCAGGGTTCTACGTAAAAAGCCCACAACAGCAAACAAGAATACCAAAAAGTATCGCATTTATCATTAAGCAACACGCATTCCAACTCCGCGACAGTAACAGTCCATACAAATAAACAGCCCCACAACCAGAGAAGCCTTATAGCAAAGCACCAGAGCGGGCCGGTAGGCCAGGGGGTAGACTCCTTTAGTAAGCCTAGGAGCCACCACTACATTAACTTTACCCCGCACAGCTCCACAAACCTCTAAAAGCACGTAAAGTAAGAATAAACATAAACTATCTCTCTACTTATCGCCACCAATCCCAACTACTAGAATTCACAAACTTCTTTACTAAATCCTTTAAACATCTTTCCAACTTAACAAGCCCTAAATTATTACAACTATAACCTCTATAATCACTAATAGCCACGTAATAACTCTAAAAACTATACTTAATCCTAGGTATTAGTATTTAGTTATAGAATTTATTTTATAATATTTAAATATCTTTAATATACTATTACTTTAAATAGTCTATAAAGTCTTTAACTAGCTTCCCGCGCATCTAGTAGTAATATTTTTTAATTTAAACTCACACTTAAAGGGCTTTATTTTTAAACTAAATTAATTCTACTAATATATATAAAATTATAACACTATTATTTTACGTAGGTTTATACTTAACTTTTTTATCCACAAGTATTTATAAGTACTATACTTAAATATATTTATTAAAAACAGCTAAAAAGCAGAAAGCTTTAAATAGTATATAATAAAGGGAAAGATTATATTAAAAGCGCGGTATAGGTCCTAAGTAGCAATCTAAATAAAAACGTACTATATTCCATTCCCTTTATAAATAAATTTAAAGTTAATTTTTAGTTAAATATACAGTATCGTTTTACTTTAAAATCCTAGATATAAATTAATAATCTATATTATTTAAACAGTATCGTTTCCTTTAATAACTATTTTATAAACGTCTTTTATAACTACAGACCTTAATTTTATTATTTATAATAAGGCGTATTTACTCTTCCTAGCCTTAACTATATAGTAGTATATTTTTTACTTTTTTAGAAACTTAAATAATAAAGGTAGGCGTAGACTACTAGAGTATATATATTAAGGATAAATAAATCATAATTTAAACTAGCTAAATTAGTTATTTAAAAGTTTAAAAAGTATAAACTATTAGCGCGTAGGTAATAAGCTGTTCCTAATTATAAATCTAAAAGATAGTATAACTATACTATTATTAATACTTTCTCTCTTTATTAAATATTCCTAGTATATAATTACGTATAAGTCTTAACCTATACAGTTTAGAGAATTTATACACAGGGACTTAATAAGTTATTACGTTCTTTCACTAAATACTATAATAGTTACTTTCTACTTTCTATACTATCTAGTTACAATTAGGGTATAAAGCTAAAAGAGTTTTATTAAACAATACCTCTATAAATAGACCTTTATTAAGCTTTTTAAAATAAAACCTAAATCCCAGCCACACAACTTTAATATTACAGCCTCTCTAGTTACGTTTAACAAGAACCACCTATAAACTTTCTCGCAACCCCTTAGTTGGAACTACGCGGACAACACACTTCCACACTGGTATAAAGATGTAGAAGAATGAGTAAATACTGCACACAGGGCGTGGCCGAAAGACTAACCACTATGGGCGGTTCGGAGTTGTTTATGTTAAATCTTATAGCCTTTGCAGCACACATGAGGTTCTTGTGTCTCTACGGAATCTTGGTGTAATCATTGCATTTATCCAGATCGATTACCCTGGGCGCAACCGGGCACTGAGGTCCGTCCACGGATCTATGGACGGACCGATCTATGGACCTATGGGGGCGCTCGGCGCAATAATTACACTGATCCGAAGCGGCCCACCCGCAGTTGCAGTGGCTCTAAGAGCCGAGGTTAAAAATCTCAGGACGAAGTGACGGTCACATTCAAACCTGCCATAGTGAAATTTACTATTATTACATTCCAGGCACAAGAGTCGACTTTTAGGTCAGTATGACGAGTTCTTGAATTCTTGTGGAATTTTGCTATGAGTAGTTAAGGAAATGGCCAAATGAAAGGGACAAAAAAAGGACGGTAGTACAAGAAAGGAATTTGCTTACTACGGGTGGGAGGCTTGGGAATTCAGGATGGGCGCCGGACGCAGTAGCTGTAACCCCGTTGTAGCTTGCAATCTTTCAACCTGGCAAGACTTGGGTTCCAGGCTAAGAAGTTTTTGACTTTAAGAACAAAGAGTCAGTGTTGTCTTTAAAGTGACACAAATCGGATTGAGTATTTCCATAGTCAACTTACAACTAACACCATGCTTAGTTGCTGTGTACTAGCAGCCGTTAAGACCAAAATCATCTAGTGATTCCCGGTTTCGATCGGCCTTTCTATAAATAAGTTTAAAGGGTAAGAAGTCCTGGTACTTGGGACAACCTTCAGGAGTGCCAGGAGCAAGTGGGTTGTTGACCTGCCGGGCTGAATTTTGCTCTAATGCCCTTATTAAACGGTTTCTCCGCTGCTTCCTGGGCTTCCCCATGCGTTCAGCAGCGTCGGCATTAGCGGTAGTGCCTAGCTCTAGGAGGGGGTAAATAGATGGCATCATCTCTTCGGCGGAGGTAATTTCAGTGGCTGTGGCTGTGGCTGTTGTGGCATCTGTCGCCGAGGCCGAAACTGTAGGCATGACGTCCTCCAAAGTAGCCATTTCCTTACTGTACGGCGTTGGGGTGGGTGTGGCGTAGGCATCGACAGAACAGCTCCTGGTCAGCGACGCAAACTCTAAAGCGCGGTCTTCGTTGAACCCAATCGGTGATTCGAGTTGAACGGACATCGGGCCCAGCCAGCAGTCATTGCAATAATGCGCCTTGGTGCCGCCTGTCTCACTGCGCCAACCAGCCACAACGGTATCGCAAAATTTGCCCGTGGACTTGTCTTTGTAGCAGGAGACGTCGTAAAAGTACAGATGTCGGTCAACAATGTACGTTGCCGGAAAGCTCAAGTCGCTGTACTGAATGGTGTCGGCAGTGATATCGCAGGAACCTAAGATTTCAGCGCGCAGGTCAATGAGTGACTGTCTGCAGGTGGCCTTGCAGACGTCTGCCAGGCCGTCTTGGTCGAGAAGGTCAACACTGGATGCGCTGCACGGCAGAGGATCAGCAAAAATTGTCATGTTTTCATCTGACTGAGCTTTTGGTTGAGGCATACTCCCAGGCAACATGCTTGGCCAGTCGGTCAGAGCACTGGACGGTTGTGTTCAGGGCCTCAAAACAGGGACCGCTAAGATTCAATGTCTCATACAACATCTATATCGTGGGAAACTGCTGAGCAAACGCAAGGTGGACTGCTATATGCCACATGGCGAGGAGAAAGAGTGGAAGATTAAACATTGTTGTGGACGATTGTAACTGTGTTCAAATGAATGTAGATCGTATATTAAAAGAATGGACGTTGAGCGATCAACTTTCACGATCGGTGCAAAGACCGAGAGAACCGACGTGAAGGGCAGCCTTCATTTTGACGTGTTGCTGTTGGCTACCATACTGGCTCAGATCAAGGGGAGTCGCAATGGTTTACCTGCTTCACCGAGGGCTGTTTGAATAACAGCCGCGGCTGCCGCCCGACTATCGTTAATTAGCGCTGGTTGAAATTTCTCACATCGTATACGCTTTCCGGCTGTGCCTCTTTTCCGCAGACTCCCCCCAGTGCATCACGGTCTGCCTGAATGAATGGGCTCTTCCGCATTTGGAAGGTGTCCGAGACCAGGGCTGAAGACCCTCGTCTGTGGCTATGACGCAGAACACTTCGGATTCAACCGAGACCACCCTGGAAAGCTGCTGGGCCCCTGTCATTGGTGCTTTTAGATTGCACGATCCAGACTTGCACCACTGTCGGCAAGCTCATTCATTAGTCGTGTCAACAAGCCTTTTGGCCGGGTTTGTTACTCACCCGAACCAAGAACAACAGACATTCTCCACGGCTCACGGGTCTCCTTCCCGATGGATGCAGGTAAGAGCCCCATGTCTTATCTCACGTCCTGGCAGCCCCAAGGGTCTTATGAGGCTTTGTATTGGCTCAGTGTTCCATCGTGTCTTTTGTTGTTGGTTCGATGTTGCATTCAAGACGGCCCAGGCCCACTGAAGACACCAAGTGGATGGCGCTAATGTAAAAACGCAAGTGTATCCGGCGGCACAGCACGTCTCTCTCACCGGAGATGGCATGTCTAGTCCCAAAATTGTCATGGCCTTGAAGAGTTTTTGCAATGCATCACATCTCATTCCACAAGTGAACCGAAAGCTTCTGAGAGGAAGAGGCACAGCAGTTTCCGCGGCCTCGCTAGTGACAAGTCAGAGCTTGCTGAAGGGGAGGGGATCATGGCAGGAGGGGCAGGTTGTACGGTCAATTCTTGTGGTGAAATGCCGGAACCGAGTGCGTGGTTTAAATGGGTGTCGCCGCCAGATTGTCGGGTTAGGAAAGGCACATATTGGTTATTTTTCTTGTACTTGACAGCAATAAATCGCGGCGAGCAGAGTCTGTCAATTGGTCGTCAGGATGAGGCTTCTTTTGCTGGCCACAGCACTGCTATCATGGACCCTCCAAGTGAGGGCCAAAGCGGTATTCGCTCACTTCATGGTAAATTGGAAAATTTCAAGTCACATGATGTGATCCAGTGCAACATCTAACTTGGGCCTGCAACAGGTTGGCAACACGGCCGAGTATACGGAGTCAGACTGGGCGGACGACATCAACAAGGCAAAGGAGGCACACATCGACGCTTTTGCTCTCAACATGGCACAGGGCGAGGAAATGAACGACAAATCGGTCAAGGCCGTTTTCGCCAAGGCTGAACAGCTAGGCTTTCAGCTCTTCTTCAGCTTCGATTACGCCGGCAATGGTCCTTGGGAGAAACAAGTCGTCATTGACATGTTGCAGAAGTATAGCAGCAGCCCTGCTCACTTCCGCCACGAGGGCAAGCCTTTTGTGTCGACGTTTGAGGGCCCCGCACAGGCGGACGATTGGGTTGATATCAAGGCCCAAACAGGCTGCTTCTTCGTACCAGACTGGAGTTCTGATGGAGCCAAGAGGGCAATGGAACGTGCCGGAGGCGTCGCAGACGGCTTGTTCAGCTGGGATGCATGGGCCTGGGGGGGCCATGATATGGATACCTACACTGATGCCTCATACGACGAGTTCCTTGGCGGCAAGCTATATATGATGCCTGTATCTCCCTGGTTTTATACTAATATGCCAGGCTTTGGCAAGAACTGGCTCTGGAGAGGAGATCACGCCTGGTATGACCGTTGGGTGTAGGTGAATTGGTGGCAACCCGAGTGGGTGCAGATCATCTCGTGGAACGATTACGGCGAGTCACATCACATCGGCCCTGTCAGAGACCACGCGCTCGTGGCCTTCAAGACGGGTCGATCCCCTTACAACTACGCCCTCGACCGCCCCCACGACGCTTGGAGGACTCTCCTGCCCTTTACTATTGACCTCTATAAGCACAACACGGCAACTATCACGCAAGAAGGGGTCGAGTTCTGGTACCGCAGAGTTTACCGCAAAGACTGCAATGACGGCGGCACCACCGGCAACACAGCATCGCAGGTCCAGTTGGAGTACAAGCCCTCTGAGTTGATATCGGATGAGGTCTTCTTCTCAGCTCTCCTCACGGAGGAGGCCGAGTTGCACGTTGTCATTGGAGGGTCGCCATATAGGGGCACCTGGAGGAACAAGCCAGAAGGCGGCGCTGGTATCTACCATGGAGGAGTGCCGTTCGACGGCAGAGAAGGCGGGGTCGAAATCAGGCTCATCCGGGGCGGCAAAACCATCATGAGCGTGACCGGCCCAGATGTCGGACGGAATTGCGGCAGCGATGGCTACCACAACTTCAACCCAACCACGGGCGGCAAGATGATGGCGGCGTCGCGCAGTGTGACGGTGCCGTCTCTTTCGAACCAGATATGCATTGGAGGATGGGGAGCCAACGACTTCAGCAGGCTCTGCAAGTTCACTTGCAGCTACGGGTATTGCCCCAAGGGTGCCTGCGTCTGCACCACTCTAGGTACGGAGTTCGAATATCCCAACGGAACTGGTCCCCCGGGATATGCTCTTGAGGGCCGAGGCTCTAGTTACGCCGGCCTTTGTTCTTCGGCCTGCTCGTACGGATTTTGTCCCGAGGAAGCATGTGGCCTTACGCAGCATCCGTTGATCGAGCCAATGGTGTCACCTTTCCAGCCCCCAGCGTGTGTATCTGGCACCGGCCCCGGCGACCTCGCCGCGCTTTGCAGCTTCACCTGTAGGCACGGATACTGCCCCATCGCAGCCTGCACATGTTTGAGCCAGGGCGAGCTCGACTGGCTCGATCCCACCGTCGATCTTAAGTCCGGTACCATTAAGGATGATGGCCATGGCTTGTGCACTTTTGCTTGTTCAAGGGGCTATTGTCCTTTTGACAAGTGCGTGCAGAGAGTCACTGGAGATCAGGGCAACCAGGATGGTGGCGGCCGTGATATCGGGATGGTCAATCTCAACCAGACGTGCCTCCGCAGCGAGAAGTGTGTTGATATTGAAGACGACATCAACAAGCTGGGGTACTCTAAGGCCTGCGGTCAGAGTTACAAGCGTGTCGGCTGGGACAAGAGCATTTGCAGCGGTATTGGGGGCACCTGGGGTCAACCCATCTGCTGCAAAGCAGTGGACGCTCCGGAAAAGTGCATGTGGAGAGGAAACGGTGGCGACTGCAACGGGCAGTGTCACGAGGGCGAGGTTACCCTGTACAAGTCTGGAAACGGCGGATGGCCAGTTGAGTCCGGCGGCAACAACAACCAATGCAGTCGCGGCTACAAGTACTTTTGCTGCAGTATGAGCAGTTATGACGAGTTGACTGACCAGTGTTACTGGAGTGGTTGGTAAGTGTGCCCCGAGCCGTCATATTGATGCCGGCTTTGACTAACGAACAAACAGCGAAGAAGGTTGCAAAAGTGACGAACATGACGTTGCAACGGCAGTTGATACACCCGAACAGACATGCAACCTGTTCAAGTACATGTCTCACTACTGCTGCAAGTCCTCTCAACCGCCTCTCCGAAGCTGCCACTGGGTCGGCAAGGGTGACTGCGCAGACAACACATGCGCAGCCAACGAGGTGACGGTGCGCACGAATTCGCAGGGTGACAGCCTCGTAAATTGTCTATGGGGACGGAGGAAGGCACTCTGCTGCACGCCGAACGATGACGTTTTCGACACACCAACATGTGGCAAACGACTCTGCGAATACCCAGACTCCGGATTCTACTGCGACAAAGACCCGTATGCAGATGACTTCTCTGACGAAGCTGAGTGCGAGCCGGAATTTTGCGACGCAGAATACATCCGCTCCCACTTAGACCGGCGAGGGCAGCAATGGTTCAAGGTTGCTTGGCGGCAGGACATAAGTGGCATCATGCGCAGATTCAGCCTTCCGTTGAGGATGAGAGGCTATCCAGGCTCCACCAGACTCCACAATCCTACGCGAAGCACTCCGGCCAGTAATAATGTTTTCAGGCTGGTGCAAAACAATTGCCGTTC
This sequence comes from Colletotrichum brevisporum, assembly GCA_030770045.1. Lineage (NCBI taxonomy): Eukaryota > Fungi > Ascomycota > Sordariomycetes > Glomerellales > Glomerellaceae > Colletotrichum > Colletotrichum brevisporum. Next base: position 840,520 of record JAUGSI010000005.1, on the reverse strand, counting down.
GACAGAAATCGAGGTTGTGGATAGGACCACATTGACCACTCAGGAAATCGAAGATAGCCTTGACACAGAGCATAATCCCGACGGGCAATACCTCCGTGACTTTGTCAGGACCATGGCCAACGGTATTCTTCCCAATGGCTCAACGACGACTAACGGACCCATGCACGGCCCCGATCTTGCGGATAACTGGAACGCTCCTGTCCTGCCACCAGACATGCCCCGTGCAGGATCTAGCCGGGCGATCTTGACCCCAAATGGTTATTTGTTCGATCGCCTTGGGTCACAGGGCAACCGGCAGGCTTTGATACTCTATGAGCGGTCCATGAACCAGATGAAGGGTCGGATATTCAACCTGCATCAACCATCGAACGAACAAAATGACGACGATGGCTCTAATGACGGTTCTGACGACGCCGTCGGACCCCGACCGATGCCTGTTAGCAGAGTTATATTTAGAGATCTCCTGAAAAATATGGAACGGGGTAATGTGACTGCTCAAAACCAACTGTTTGACGGCTTGCGGATGGCCATTGGTACTTTCCGTTACGTTAACCACCCAGACGCGCTGCCGACGGTTCAGCGCAATCGTCGATAACTCCGCGATGCTGTCATAGCCATATCTCGGGCTGTGAGACCCTTACGCAACGCCGAGGTAATTCACCGGGAGTTTGACAGCAATTGGTATCGAGAGGCTGCCGACAGCACACGGGCTTGGGTCGCGAATCGTATCCTGGACATACGGCTGCGGTACGGTGAGCTTGAGCGGGAGGGAAGTCTGCCACCTAATGCTGCTGCAGTTCAGGACATTTTGGATGCGATTGCGGACCAGATCCACTACATTCAACCGCCGCCGGACATTTAAACAGTTTAACGAATTACCTAGTTGTGAATCAAAACAGGCACGTGAAAAGTGACAGATACATAGTTCTTGCATTCGCTCTCTGTGATATGTCGCATGGCAGGTTAAGGCGGACCTACCTTATGCAGGCATTGAGCTTAAACCAGTGGGCGAGATGAGGGGTGGCCTTTGGTAGTCGCTGTGGCTCAAGGGGTAGTCGTGGGACTCTTCGTAAGTCTCGACTAGCTTCCCGAGACCCTCATATCTCCAACCAACGTAGCGTTTAGTGCAGCCCTCGATTTCAGGATATGATCCCACTTCGTCTCCAGGAGTCCTCTCGTCGAAAGATCCATCAATGACAACAGCTACTACTTCGGACGGTTCCTCCTCATCGCAGTCCGCGGGCAACCCGGCAAGTGTGTCGAGACATTTGCGGTCCACATAAACGCAGTGCTTGAACCGCGGCAGACGTTTTGCTCTGTCATTGATGGCGCCGGGACTGTCACTCTCTTCACTACGGGCTTCACGCCAGGATCTGAAGTGCTTTCGCACATCCGCTTTGGATGCGCCATCGAGCGTGGCCTGGTCAGAAATCACCGGCCCTTGGACAGCGTTAGCATGATGTCTCGAAAGAAGAGGCGGGAAGGTCGCTTGCAATCCATGTACTGCTCAAGAAGCACGTCGCCTCCCTCATAGACAAGATAACTTTGGGCAGAACGCTGTAGAGCCGCGAGATAGCGCTCCCAAGTCGCGTCGTCTTCATACGTTGTCCTGTACACAACGAATCCCCAACGATGAAAGCCTGCTCTCTTCATGCTATAAGCCGTTCTGCCAAGAGGGTGATCGTCCCAAATGGATGCTTTTAAGTCTTTGAGCGTGAAGCTGTAGGGTGCCACATCAGAGGAAGCTAGCTCATTTTCGGTGCTCATCTTTGCAAAAGAGCGTGCAGAAGTAAAGACGACTGGCGAAATCGACTTTCTGGGGGCGACGATTGGCCGAAACGCGAAATACCGCGTCCTGGGGAGTAGGACCTTTAGGGCAAAGACAGGATGCATGGGGGTCAGCATCGAAAATTCATCCACGCGACCGAAAATGATTGATGATGGGCACAACTCCCGTCTTGGGGGATCGTCCACGTGATCCCACGCGATAAGCGACTTATAGTTAACTTACCTAAAGCACTGCGAAATTGAGAAAAGACAGCGCTACAACACACTCTGAGAGGTCAATTAGCTGGTCAGCTACCTAGATATTAGTACCCAATACCTTAGACACTAGATGCTATTAGGTAAGCAACCCGTGCCTAACTGCGTGTTAATTAGGTACCTAATACTAAGTAACCTCAACTTGGGCTTTGTTATTCTGTAGAGCATAGTGGGTTTTACTAAGACTGTTCCTAAATTATGACGATTTAATTGATAATAGACTAACTATATAATAAGCTAGCTGTAACGTTCTCGTTTTATGTTACACGCGTCTTAAAAACCCCTTAATCTCTTTTTATTTTTTAATATTTTAGTTTTTATTAATTCCACCCCGGGACTAATAATATAACTATATAATAGCCGCTTTTCCTTACTAAAGCTCTTTTTCTACTGGTCTTTTAGCCCCTATAGAACCTACGTATTTACTGGCACTATCCTTTATAGTACTTTATAGCCACCCCTAGACCCTTTCTATAATTTAGTTTTGTTTTATATTCTAGTAGCTTTATATAACTTCTAGCGCGCGTATTCTCTATACGGAACTCCTAGCTCCCCTATAGTTTAGCTAAGTAATACGAGTACTATCCTAGGTACTGTTATAGCTTTCTAGAACTTTTTCGTAGCTCCACCTTTAATAATTGAAGTGTGTTATAACGATATGAATAGTCCCTAGATATATATAACTTTATAACTTCTTTATAGAGTAAAGTAGATGTTATTAAAGTAGTAGTGTTATTAGTTATAATATATATATTAATAACTTTAGTACTATTTAAAGAACTATTTACGATAGAGGCTAAAGTCCCCTTAGTAAATAAAAATAATAGACGTAAACTATAAAGACTGTCTCTTAGTATTTAGTAAAGTTTCACTATTACTTAAAAAAAACGTATAGTATAAAGACTATTAAGATAAACTACGTAGAGGATTAGTACTTTAGTAGGAATAGTTATAAAAGGTTTTAGTGTGGGTTTTGTGTTTGGGTAGTTAAGTAGAGTAGTTGTGCTACGAACTAGTGTTTTTACTTTATTGACTATATTTATTAAGGTGAATGTAAGTAGTGGAAAATAGATTATAATGTAAAGAAACTAAAAGTAAAATAATAAGGAGAAAAAAGCTGGAAAAAAGTATATAAAGTAAGATAGAAGTAAAGATAAAGGATTAGGTACTAAATATAGGGCTGTTTTAGTGATAATAGTAGAAACCTAGAATTGGGCTTTTTTTTTATATCTAGTGGTAGGAATTGTACTTATAAAGTCAGTTCGATCTACTAATATACTTCTCTGCTTTTATAAGATTAATATTACTATTATATTGCCTTTTAAATAGAAGTTTGGATATTTTCTTATTCCTAAGTACTTAGCTTTAGAGGACTTAGTTTAGTAGTATATTTAGGGTTATAGATACTGAGCTTTTAAGTAGAAATTATTTACTTTTTTAACTATTTTGTATATAACTACGTTTAGAAGTAATACTATATATACCCTATAGGTAATAATTAAATATTAAAACTAGGGCTTATTATATATAGGAGAGCTATTTTTAGCTGTTCTAGCTAATAGTAACTATTCTTTAGTAAGTACTTTTGCCTTAGGTTAGTTTTAGTATTAATTATAATATTAATAGATAGTAATTGTTTACTAGCTAGTTATTTAAAACTAATATAATAAGAATCCTAAATACATAAGCTATAAGGGGGATTGTTCTCCTTGTGGCTTGTGTATACTAAATACTTATCCTAAGTATAGTACCTAATACGGAGCTTTTAGTAAGGAGTAAGCTTATATACGGAGTAATTACGTTATAGTTAGAGCTATTCTAGCTGGAGCCCGTATTAGAGCCTGCGACCTTTAGAGTTCACTTTACTCTAGTAATTATACTAAAGGTTCTTTTTAATAATCCCTTTAGTATCTAAAGTTTAGTAATTTACTATAGTTTTTTAATATTTAATAATTTAATAGTTCTTTAACTTAAATTAAATAAATAATAAAAATATTATACTAAAGGGCTATTTACTTAATATTCTTTATAAAGATATATTTCTATTTCTTAAGTTTCTACTTAAATCTTTTTATAGTTAATAGTAATTTAGTAGTAGGAGCTACTAATAAAATTAAAGTCTTTTTATTAAAGGATAGGTAATTTGTTTCTACTTTAGATGTCTAAAACTAAAAGGCTTTATACTTATAGTAAATACTCTATATATATAACTTATAAAGTAAATAGTTTACTAATTATTTATACTATAATAATACTTTATAAAATCTTAACTAAGTCTAAAACTTAGTAAGACTTATATTAACTTAGTAATATTAAAGCTAATCGCAACATAGGCATTTTCATAATTTACAAAACTAAATAGTTAAATAAAACTAAAATTAATTTATACTAATCCTTTATATAATTTAAAATTACATTTATAATTATAGGGTCTTATATAAAGCTACTAGTATTTATTATTAAATTAAGTAAAGCTAGGCTGTGCGTTTTACTACTTAGAGTAAAAAGTAATATTTCTTAGTTTCTTAACCTTATCTACTTTATTAATTACTTTAGTATTTAAAGTAGTTTTTAATAGTACAATTCTTTATCTATAACGGTCCTTAAAGTTTATATTAAATCTAGGTTCTACTTAATTACTATTAGTAAAAAAAGCATCATTCTATAAAAATAAATCATCTTTTCGCATTATTTATAAGCTAATTTTCAAGATATTCTGTAATAGTTACTACAACAAGGTATCACTAAGGTAGCCACTAACCTATTATATTAAAGAGCTATAGCCCCTATTCTTACTATAAATTATTTTTTTATTAATTAATACTAAGAACTATATAGTATTATTACCTATTATATAGTTGTTAATAATACTAATATTTTCCTTTATATAGCTTTTTATACTTAAGTAAATATTAAAATATTAGTAAGTAGTAGTCTATTCCTCCTATAGTTTAGTAAGTTCTACTACTTTATACTTAGAGCTTATACTAACTATTTACTTTTTAATTAGTTAGTTTATTAACTTTTATATATATATTTTTAATATTATAATAGTCTAGGTAAGACGTTCCTTATATGCTTTTAGTCCCTTATTAGTGACCTTATTAGGATAAGAATTTATATTAGGAGTACTAAGGCCTATAGGTGGTTTATGTTAAATACGGTTAATATGGTTGGCTAGCTACGTATAGATTTCTAAGCACTTCTAGGTACTAACTCACTCTTCCTTTATCTACTATAAATCTCTTATATTAAAGTTAGTTTCTTCTATAGTATACTTAAATACTACTATAAACTTAGTGTTAATACTGTTAAGACGAGCTTTAAGGTTGTTAGTTATTATTTTAATTATAATTTAATATTTTTTAAGATTCTTAAAAGTAGTTATAAATTAATAACTATATTATAAATATTAGTAACATTTTATACACAAAAGTATAAAACTTATAGGTGAGTGTTAGTAAGGGTAATATTAATTATAGACTTATACCTAGTAAGGAGCTATATAAACTTATTAATACTATTGCCTATATATTAAAGCTTTACTTAATCCTAGAAGTTAGTACAATTGTTGCTAGACTATAATAAACATTATAATAGTTCCTTACTAAACTCCTTATATACCTTATTATATTATTATAGAGGAAGCTTAAGGGCCAAAAGGTCTATATTAAGAGTAGTATTAATTATATTAGTAAGTAAGTACAAAACTTTACTTAAGGCCTTAAGCTCCTCTAAAAAATCACATACGCGTTTAGGGTAAGCGCAAATACCCTATAGTATGTAATAAAAAGCAACACTAGACTTAAAAGTAAAAAATATAAAAGTTAGTAGTCTAGATACTAAACCTATAGCTTCTACTATAGCGTTAATAACTTTGTATATAGTATAGAAATAGTTTATAACTAGTAAACTATAGGATCGGTTTAACTTAGTATTACTATTAAACTAAGCTTTATAGTAGCTAGTTTAATTAGGTACTAGCTATAAGCGTTAACTATAAAGTAGGGAACTTAGCTATACTAAGGAAGTTAGCGCCTAGTCTATCCTTCTTTTATATAATATACTAAGTCACCTAACTATACTAGTTTATAATAAGTTATATATTCTACTATATTTTGTTATAAAATAAATAAGGCCTGTATAACTAATAAATTTAATAATAGTAAGCGGTCACTAGGGGCTTGTATTAGTTAGACTAGTCTCTTTAAGGCTTTATTTAAACCACTTACTTAGTAAGCCTATTAGTTTACTTTAAACTTATTATCCTTATATAACCAGTAATTCTCGTTCTCTAACTAGTTAGTAATTTACTTTACTACTAAACTCTATCCCTTATTTACTAAATATTATACTAATTTAAAAGGTCTAAAACTTATTAAAGCTAATAGTATTATAAGTACGTATAAAATAGTATAGGGGACTAGTAACTAGACTATAGCTTAAAGTGCACGAGTTAGTAGTTTTCTAATACTAGTAAGATAAAGTTACTTACTTATATAGCTATTAATTCTTAGCCTTAAATAAAAGGACTAGGTTATTAAATACTATTATAGAAGTTATAGAGTAGGTATAGATTTCAATTACCTAAAAATTATTAACTAACTAAAAGACTCTAAAGGGGGTAGTACTTAGCAACGCACTACTAAATATTAGTATAGTAAAGGGAAGGGGGGAGGAGTCATAAATATAACTTATATTATAGTATCTTAAATACCCCCCCCCCCCCCCCTAGCCTTATAAGGCCGTTCTTAAATTTAGGAAACTACTTTACTTTTACTATATAGGCTTATCCGGACCTAACTAGCAACCTAGCTACTACTATAAGCTACTTATAAATAATAATAAGTTATAGAGGGGAAGTCTACGTAATTCCCACTACTAGCCTACTAAAACTTCTACTACCTCTATACTACGGACCACCTAGTCCTATCGCCTAAGTTAACGTCGTTAGGAACCACCCTTGCCTAAGTGTTTTTAATATTGTTTATATAAAGCTACTAGTAGCGAAGTAGGACGGGCGTATAAAGGCCGGCTTCTTCCTAATAATATTAATAAATGCCTAATTAAACTACTATATTTTAGTTAAGCCTAGTTAAAGTATAAAGTAACATAAAGGTAAGAATAGTAATAGGCTTAATAGTATTTAATTAGGTTTTTTTTCTTAATTCCTTAATACTTAATCTAGGACGGAAAGTTGTAATTAAATCTCTATTTAACAAAAATCTATTTAGTTATCTTTACCTATTTAAATTATACAAAGATTACCCCTTCTAAGCCTTATCTCTTTACTATTAAATCTAAGTATATAAATACTTCTATATACAGTAACTTAGGCACTATATCTATATATACTAGCACGTAGCTCTTTTAGCTTATCAAATCATTACTATAATAAGTTTTTTAAGCACCTTTTCTTTAATTACTAAAGTATACGTACTGTGGTAAATAAAGTCTCTACACAAGGCTTACTTAATTCTAAAGAGTACTTTTTTATTATAAACTTTAATTATAAGTCTAAAGGTTTAATTTTTGTTTTATAAAATTAATTAATAAAATGAATAAATCTACTATAATATATAATAACTATATATTAGTACTTAGTAGTACTAAGCTTCTATTACTAGTATTTCCCCTATAGTCCACTTCCTAAAATATAGCCATCCCCTAAACCATTACCTTTAGACGGATACTACGTAACGTTATATACTTATAAACTATAGTTATAGCCTTACTACTACCTATATAGTACCTAAAAAGGAAAGTAAATAGTTTATACGTAATAGTATATTATAGTACTGTATTGATTTGCGTAATATAAACAATTCCTGGAACCTAGTCTACCTACGGGCTAATATCTATTGTTACTTTAATACTTAAGTATTCTTTATTATTTCTAAGTTTAAGCTTACTTTAAACAGTATAAATGCCCCGGCCTTAGTACTAACTATTACCTACGTACTATACGTCTTTAGTACTAATAATAAGGACTTTTTTAATCTTTACTATAATACTTACCTTTAATATTTTAATAATATTAGCCTAAAGTTTCTTTTTACGCACTTTACCTAAACTACCCTCTTATTTATTAAACTATTTATACTTATAAGTATAAATAAACTAGTAGCTACTATAAAAAACTAGGCTATTAGTATAGAGTAGGTTATAAGGAACTATCTAACTCTTAACTATTAAGTCTATATAATAGTAGTGGATTAAGTAGTACTAGTCCTAAGCTAGTAGTATAAAGGTAATAGTAGTAGTTTAGTAGACTCTAATAAGTAGTATATTAAATTAAATTAAAAGGACCGGGGACGGATATACTTCTATTAAAAGTATTTACCTTTTAACTTTAATATTAATTAACAAGAGTCTATTTTTAAGTATATTAATAAATTATATTAAATTTAGTTAAAAGTTAAAGTTAAGTAGTAGGTAGGCTAGATTAGCTTTTAGAATCCTAAGAAGAGACGTAATGACTTTATATAGTAGTAGTACTAGGACACTAATTATAGTCTTAAGTATAAAACCTTACTAGGCGTTACGTACCTTAACCTAACCTAATACTAGGGGCTAAGTATAGCTAGTTATACTAGTGCCTGCCCTTATTAGCTACTTATAGTCCTCTATACTATTCCCCTAGCCGCTAAATAGTCTAATATACAGGCCCAGTATAGTACTTTATTATACTACTATAGCTAGTTCCTCTATAACTATTATTAGCTACCTAAGATATTTATAAAAAATGTATTATATATAACGTATTAAATATAAGTATATATTTAGTATACACATAGGCTCTACTAATAGTACAAGTATCACTTTTTTCTTTAATTACTTACTACCTATAATACCTAGGTACTTTACTTACTTAAGTAAGTGACTTACGGTAGCTTAACACAACTATCTCCTTAACTATATATAAGTACCTTTATAACCGTCTCCTATAAAAGCTCACTATTCTAATCACTATCTATAATACAAATAAAAAGTAAAGCTTATTATACACTATTATAACGTTAATATTTACGCAGGTACTTACAAGTTATCGCCTTAAGATAGCCATCTAAGCCTAAACTACAATACGGTCGTCTCCTCTAACTATAGACCCATTAGCATACTAGCTTCTGCACATTTATATATAGTGGTGCTACTAATTAAGCTAGTATATTAAAAAGTACGTTTGTAAAACAAGCTGACCGCGCGTTATCTAGCTACACTTATATACTAAGGGAAATGCGTAGGCACAGTCTACGCCACAGTAAAAAGGGATTTTCAGTAAAACCCTAGGACGATCTAATAGGGCTGTACTAACCCACTAAGGTATATTGCTAAAAGGCTTTCAGCCACCTTATCCAAGTAATCGGGAATTAATAATACACACTATTACTAGCTCCTTAGGCTCTATTACTACTATTCTATCACTTACTACCTAGATACTTAATATAATATTTCTAACGGTTTCCACAGGTCTATAACGCAAATATAATCGCTAGTAACTTAAGATAGTATCCTGTATAGTTAAATTTCTACACAATTAACAAGTATTTAAAAATTCATTGACTAAAGTACATATTAGTATATTACTAAAAATATCACACTAAGCTAATACGTTCCCTAGTAGCTATTCCTATTTATTCATTAGGCTAAAAGTAACGTAAGGTTTAAAATCATATAATATATAACTTATCTTACTTTCTTTTTAAAGGGGCACTACGTAGGGCTATTACAGACTAGATCCGTACACAATAAAGAGCTAACTATTACGTATTATATAATTAACGTAGGGAACTATACTTATAGAAGCTAATAGTTAATAATAATTTTTAGAATTAAATACTTTAGTTAGTAGAGATATTTCTACTAAAGCAGCTTTCTGCGTTATATTATTTCTTTCGGAAACTAATTAGAGTAGACTTAGACCTCTATAGACAGCTCTACTAGATAATAGAAAAGTGACTCAGGCTCGCGCTAGTTAATCTTTAAAAACACAATCGCCTTACCTATTATCAATAGGCCGTACTTAAGTCCACCTTTAATTATATAGTAATAGGTCTATATAATAGTAGCTACTATAAGTTTATTTATATAATACTAGAACTACGTATTAAAGTTAGTTAATATAGAAATTGTCTTCTAGTTAACTACCTCTTTAAGTTTATTTATTAGGCGTAAACTAAGGCGAAGATGTAGTGTAGTAAGTTTATATAGGGGCTTATATTTAAAAATATAGAGTATTATATAACTTTCTAAGTTAGCGGTTTCTAAGCAGTAAATACAAATCTAATTAACTTATAGCTATTTAAAGTTAATTTTGTTTTAATATAGTATAAAGGGGAGTATTAATAGAATATTATAGTTAATAACCTCTTTAACTATATTACTAATTATATATAAGTAGTTTTTAAAAAAAAATACTATTTCCTAAATTAAACGCGCTTTTTACTTTTTCTACCTTTTTAAGTTTATTTATAATAGCTTAAACGGAGTCCTTAATACTGTTATTTAAAAAGTACTTAAGGGCCTTTTTATTAGTAATTTTGCGCCTAGTAATTCTATTCTTTAAACTAGATAGAAACGATCGGCTTTTAAAATAGTATTAATTAAAGAAAAAAGTATTATAAAGGGTACTAAAGACAATATACTATTACTATAAAAAGTCAGACTATAGCTAGAAATTAATTAAGTACTACTTATAGTATAGGTTTATTATAAAACCCTAGGATATTAGTTTTTAGTTAGTTTTAATAGTAAATTTACTATAAATAAGAGAATATTAGGCGGTAATGTATTTATTAAGTGAGGTAGGTTGGATTTGTTACTCTACTTTGTTAGTGCGCTATTGTTCTGCCTTAGCGCGTTGTTATTCTACTTTAGTGTATTATTATACTACCTCAGTACGTTATTATGCTACCTTAGTGCGTTCTTTAGCTTATTATAGAAGCCTACTTAATTCCTTAACGCTTCTTAATTCACCTATAGTACTTATAGTTAATATCCTAATAATAGCTAATCTTCCGAGTTATTCTTTAATAATAGGTAAAAGAAAGTATAGGTTTTAAGTATTACTAACCCTTTAGAGTAGATCCTTTTGTGTTACTATAGGCTATACTACTTATGTAGAGAGGGGGTTAATATATAAAGTACGTTTTTAATATTAGAGTTGTGGCCCGTGTATATTAAATAGGCTTATACTAATTATTCTCTTATTTAATATTAATTACTGGTCGCGAGAGCTAATAGACTATTACTAGTACTTATAAAGGCTACAAGTCCAACTAACTCTAGCTAGTATTATATATATATTATTTTCTTTTTTTTATATATATACTATTAATATCTAAGTAGTTAAAAACTACTATAATAGGCCCCTTATAAACCTTTTTACTAAATTAAAGCTACTAATTAATATAGTTATAATAAAAGATATATTTATATTCTAACTACTTATTATTAACTAGCTAATGTAATAGCCTAAAACAAATAGTATACTTAGAGTCTTTAATAATAATCTCGGCTATAATAAAAAGCTAGCTTATAGCCGCTTTAAGAGCTCTTAAGTATATCCCTATTTAGTAAATAATACTAAGTAGCTACTACGGTTTATAACACTTCTAAGCTACTACACTTAGGGATACTAAAACGTAACTACCTAAAGTCGTTACTACTACCTATCACCTCAGCTAATATATATACTACCCCTTTACCCTAGCCAAAGTAGCTATACCCAGAGTCTTTACTAGCTTTCTCTAAAAGCTCTAATAATTAAAGTATTTATTAAAAGGGACTAAGGTACTAAAGTATACTAGGTGGAGTAGCTAGAAAACTGTAGGCCCTTACTAAGTGCTAGGGTTACTAAGGCTAATCCCTACCTCTAACTCTGAAAATAAGTATAGGGATTCACTTAAGGCCTAGTACAAAACCCACTCTCTTAATTCGCGGGCTTAGTAATGCCCCATATAATATACCTAGTATATCTTATAAAGTACTAAGCGCTTAATACTAACCTAATAGTACTACTTAGTTAGTAGTAGCGCTTAGTTACTCTACCCCTCTCTTATAGGCCTATTAGTAGTATCCTTTTAATAGTAGTCTTACCTTATAGAGTTACTTTTATAGGTCTACTTTAAAATAATATCTAGAATATAAGACTAAAGGTCGCCTTAACTACTACTATAGGAGTTTATAAATAGTATAACTACTTACTTATAAATTTAACTAGTAGTTATAATTAGTAGTTAAAAATAGCTAAGGCTAAGTAATTAAGGTATTTATTACTATAAGTTATAGTATAAAGTAGTATAAGTAGTTGTTACTATAAGTCTATTCTTTTTAATTACTATATCCTTTTATAAATAAGTATAAACTATTTGTTATTTAAAATAATCTGTAGAGTAATAACCGTAGCGATTTCTAGATTTTGTAGCTAAGTATCGCTAGTCTACGCGAGATGTACCGCTGCGTAGATGTTTCTTACTTTATTAGTAATATATACTATTACTAGTTTTAGTTTCAAAAACTTAAAAAGTTAAAAACTAAAAACCAATTTTAGTTGTAATAAGATAACTATGGTTGTACTTTAATGCTACTAGTGTATAACTATAGGCCCTTTAAGCTTCAGTCTAATACGCTATATAGTGCCGACTTAGAAGTTAACTCTTCTATTTACGCGTCTACGTAGCCATAGTACGTATACTAGAAGCTTTGTACTAAATATTTATAAGTATAACTAGTGTAATATACTAGTGCTGCTTATAGCTTATTAAAGAAAAGGTTTATAATTTATAAAGTAGTAACGTTAGCTCTTCCCGGTCCTTGTAATAATACAGGTTTATAGTAGAGAAAGACTACTTATAATTACTATTAATAAGCCTAACTACTCCTTTATTACGAACTTTACCTATATATGCTTATAACTAAGGGTTCTGTGAGTATACCGTATTAGTATTTCTCATATCTCTACTATATATTCTAAGAGCCTAGTATAGTTCCTAGTTATATTCTTTAGAAAGAGTATAGATACTAGGTTGTTCCCTTATAAAGACTATAGCTACTTTGTGACTAACTAATACTTTGTATACTATTCTAAGCTGTATGCGGTGGCGAGGTTAATACTCGACCGGATAGTGTGAAAATGCTTGTTACTAAATTGTTTTTAGTTTTACTCTAAGACCTTTTGAAATCGCGTTTCCGCTTTAGTTATACTATTATAGTACTAAACTATTCTTATTTACTTAGATTTAAGACTTTACTCCTCCTCTTACATGCCTCTTTAACTAGCTTACTAAACCCGTCCGTCTTTTCTATGTATTGTAATTTCTATAGTGAGGTTTACTTTTGTAGTGGTAGTTTTAGTATAATTGTTAGTATCCGTGCTGGGGCTTGTTTTTCTAGCAATCTTTTGCTTGCTTTCTAGCGCGATTTACTGTAACATTCTATATTGCTTAAATCTATGCGGATGATAGCTGAGTTGTATGAGACTATTAATTAGTGTCTTATAGCTTTACTATGTTCTCTATTACCGGGCTACTAACTACCACTACTCTTATTATTATTATATACGTTCTGCTATTTAGTTATTAGTAATTAGGTAGCTATATAATACTAAAAGGTAGAGGCGAGAGTGAATTTAGGGTTGGTAGTGTTGATACTGTTAGTGAGGCTAGCTACTTTAAGTGGTAAGGGTTAAGGCGGTATGCTCTAGTGCCGGTGGGGAGTATATACTCTTTTATAGGTTATAGTAATATAAAGGTGCTGCTAGTGGTAATTTATATATAGTAGCTAAGCTTTACTACGTCGTTACTAGGCGCCGCAACAGTAAGTGCTTTTTATAGCTTGCATAGTGCTGGGCTATATAATCTATACTATAAAGGCTCTTATTTACCTACTAAAGCGGCGAACTCGAGTTAATTAGATGCTATAAAGACTAAAGGGTTATAGTCTTATCTGTCCATTTCCTTCTACTATAGGCTCTATTAGAGCCCTAGTCTGCTTTGTATACTTTAATAGACGCTGCTATTAGTTTAAATTGCTCGAGGTGGTATAAAGCTAGATATTATTAACTAGTTCGTTATCGAACCTCCCAGAATACTACAGAGCTATTACTACTAGTAAGTACTAAACGAGCTTAGTACGGGTCGCCTCTTAGCTTACCGCGGGTATACCTTTCCCAAGCCTAAGCGCCTAGAGGCATACTTAATTACTACTACTTATAAAAAGGGTGCTGTTAGTAAATATAATATAGTTAATTTTTACTAACTACTTTATATCGCCCTCTAGCTTTTTAATAAGTAGTAATAGGCACGTAGTAGAAACTACAGCTAATACTACTTATTAATACTCCTAAGCTTATTTAGCTAATATAGATATCTTTATTAATACTGTTAGCTATTAAGGGCTCTATAAATAGCAGCAACTACCCCGTTCATTTCTAAACTTAAGCCTAGCTAGTGGAATATACGCAGGCATCGGACATAAATAACATAGCCCATTTTATCGTCTATTTAACGCCCTACAAACATCTTTAAAGTAGGAAGGCTATATATAAACTCTTTACCGTCTAGACTTATTATATATAATACTTATTTATATCCTCCCAGCAATACACAGCAAGAGGCCAAGTATATCCACAGTAGGTTCTTATATCCAGCCCTATGATCCTACAATATCTCGCCCAGCTTTATTAAACTATACTAAAACGTATAGAGGTATTTGCCTCAAGTAAGGAGTGTGCCCCCTATAAGGAAAATAGAGCTGGTCTTAGGTAGTCCTAATACAGCCGCAGGTAAAGGTAGCGCTTTTAAGTCCAGCAAATAGGCATAATCTAATACGTAGCACATAAGTTGCGCCACCGGAAGGTGCATCTCTAATTAATTATAGGGAACTACTTTTACTCTTTACCTAGTAACAACTACTATTAAATAACAAAAATAGCCTATACCCCACTAAAAGCTTTTAATTTATTAAAAAATACGGTTGCTTAGGTGACTATAATATTGTTATTACTATCTTAAAGTCCAAATTATCACCTACTACCGTAGTTAAATATATGCAGTCTATCCTATTACTAAACTAAAGTAAGGTAATAGATGATTTTTATTTCCCGCACTATATAAATTTTAATTAGTCTATAGACTATCACACGTATACTAGTGGCATATTATTATAATATTAATAACTTTAAATCTATTATGTGTGTTTTCTATTACGTTATAGCTAGTGTTTGTATACTAGTTAACCTAAACATAGAGTATTGTACTAAAGAAACCTTATTGGATCCTTTAATTTCCTACCTAGCTCACCCCTAATTTAATTTCTATTAGTCTCTCTTTAAAATCTATTAACTTAGTAATTTAGTCCAAAACTAAATAGGCTATAGTACTATTTAAATAGATACACTTAAACTTAGACTTAGAAGCTTTTAGATTTATAGTAAACTCATTAGCCGCGCTAATCTTTTAGTCTAACTTAGTAACTATTAATCTAGCCTTTTAGAGCTTACACAGCTTATAGATATCCTTAAATAAACACACAAGCACCTCTTTATCGCTAGACTTTACTATAGTATATCTAGAATAAAATCCTTTAATTACCTACGTTGTATAACTATAGATATTAATCGGGGTCCCTTATAAATTTTTCGTATTCTAGATACTTAAATAAAGCTACTGTACTAGTTAATTTATTACTAGTTCCTAAACTTTTTATTTTGTCCTATAGGCCCTATCGCCTTCCTCTTTCTAGACTCTACTTCGTATTATACACTAGCAGTAAATAATAATCTTAGGTTTTAGAATTACTAGGATATCCTCGGTTAATTTATAGGCAGCTTTAATAGCCGCCCGTCACTGCTTTCTATTTATTACTTATAAATGTTTATTACTAAAAAGGCTATATATATTTAGGATATATACTAGCCTTAGTGGAAGAGTAGAACGTTTTAGTAAATAAGATATATAGTCAATTATATTACACTGTATTATCTTATTATAGCTTTTTAAGTGTTTATTACTTAGGTTCTATAGTAATATAAGAGGTATGTATCAACTACTATAGAGGAAACGGGCAAAGTTGTGCTACTAGTTAGGCTCTATTGCCTACTAGACTTAAAATTATTAAGTTGGTTTAAAATAATTGTTGTTTTTTGTGATAAGTTGAAATTTAGAAGTAGTGCGTAGGCTTGGCTCTAGGATGTTGTTTATAACTCTCCTTTGCTTATTAATACTAGAATATAGTAATAGTGTAGAAAGTAACCAAACTAAGGTCTTAGAGAGATTATCTTTACGGAAAGTATTGTGGCAGCTAGGCTCCGTACACTTAGTAGCACCGAATAAACATAGTAGTTTGTTACTAAGTGCCTTTATATAGTTCTAGTATATAAATAATAGTACTTATAGTTTATATAAATTAAAGTTATTATTAGTAATTAGTAAATAGTAATTCAAAGGGTTATAAAGAGTTAGGAGTGCAATATGAGACAGAGGCTTAGTATAAAAAAGATATTTATCTCTAAGTCTATACTAATATTATTACTACTAGGTAGGGCCTCTTTGCGTTACTATACTCAGCCCAGCTATAAAGAAATAGTTCTTTACAATTCACAGAGCTTATTAATAATAATAGTTTCTAGATATATCGCTTAAATTAAAATTAGAGGCATATTTAAAATTAAGGTTAGTGCTTACCTTTTTGAATAACTTCAATACTAGACTGAATAGCAACTACTAGAACGCGTGTCTTAAGGACTAGTAATTAACATTATATATATAATATAACTAATATTTTATAATAAATTTATTTATTTTTTAATAAGTAACTATATATTTAACTAAAATGTAAATATGTATTCTGTAAGTATAATAGCATTATCCCGACCTTATAAAACAGTACTTATTTCCTTAGCTATATTTTATTTTAGAGAGACTAAAAGAAAGTCTTTTGCTATAAAGACCTTCTACTAAACTTCAGGCAAAAGAGTATTGGCCGCTTGTGGTTAATAAAAGGGAGAAATTAAATCGCTTTTTATTAGGTCTTATGAGCTATTAAAGATATATAATTAGACTCCTATAAAAGCTAGCAATATAAGTAGGAATAGGTAATGTTTGTAAGGGGCTTAAGGTAGATAGTAGAGCTAGCTAAGGTGGGGCTTTAGATCCGTAAGAGACTAGGTACTTAAACCTTTTTTAGTTAGTAGTAAGTACTTTAGTATTAAGATTATTAGTAATTCTTATTTTAATCCCTAACTCTAGTTTTTAAATAATATTAGTAAAGTTTATAAAAGTTATATATAACTACACTTAGAGGATAATTATTGTACTACTAGGAATAGGTAATAAATAAAAACTACTTAGGTAGCTAAAACTATATAGTTTATCTATATATTACCTATTAACTCTACTAAGGAGAGTTAAGTACAAAGCTAGTTGGCTAGGGAAATAGGTGTACTTTGTGTTAACTATAGGTCTCGGTATAGTATTATTTATATACAGGAGAGCGCGGGGTGTAATACCACAAAAAGAGGTGAAAAGGTACTTAGCATTAATTATATAAAAATTAAACTAAACTTTATTGGGTAGAAGCTAAATTAGAGCTAGTATAGGTCTATAGAACGTAATAAGGGTTTAAAAAGCGATAGGTTAGAAGGACGCAGCCCCTGTATAAGGTCAATATCTCTATAAAAGCAAACTCTACCTAAAAGTAATATAAGTATTGCCGCGGTAAACCCGGTAGGTATAATATAACTATACTGTACTATCACAGACCTAGTTATAATACTATACTCTGTAGTACGGGTCGCTCAGCTAGTACTAGCTAACGTGCTTTATGCCTACTATTTAGCTCGTATTTAAATCAAAAAGGAACAAGCTTACTTAAGAGTAGTAGGATTGTAGAAATAGAACTATAGTAGTGGACTGTAGCTACTACTATGGATATAAAACTAAAACCTATAATTATATTCAAAAGTAGTATTAGTAGTACCTAAAAAGGGCAGGGTATTATAGGATAGTGTTACTATTATACGTCCAATTACATCTATATTCACTTATTAATCTTAAAACGACGGCTAAAAGGACTAACCTTTAGTAAAAGTAACGTGCGACTAATAGGATATAATAGACTTAATCTCTATACAGTGTGCTTTTATATTAGCCTTTTGTTATCTATTGTGCCTTAGACTTAAGTGTAATAACTGTTGAAATCACGTTTTTTTCTAGGTTAACTATAATGTTTTTTAAGAGGCCTAGATGCTATTTATTAATTTACTACGTTGGGTATGTACTACGTCCAGGACTAATAAGACACCTCTACTAGGGGACTTCTTTAATGTTACTAGTAAGGAAACTAGAAATAACTCTATTAATAAGGAGTTATAGGCTGCGATGTAGATATATAAGTTAGTTGTGAAAGAACTATAACTCTTATATATATAATAAGTTTTGTTTAAGTTTAGAGGTAGTTATAAAAAAACGCTAGAATACAGAGTGAATACCTTATCTTAAGGACTAAGGCGTGTCCAATATATTAGTAGCTTGTATTACGTATAAAAGAACCCCTTACGCAAATTCCTCTATAGAGACTAGTTATTATAGTGTGGCCGTAGTAATAGTTACACAGCACGTGGCGTTAGTACTACGGTTCTACGCAGCCACTAAAACAATACCCTTATAAAGTACTTTTAAATAATAGTTATTTTAGTTTATACATTACCTTTATTAAAAAACACAGCTAGATTTCCTTATAGCTGTAATTATCTATTACTAATAGGTAGTAGAAACGCGCGCCTACTATTAAACGCACTTACAGTCACTTCATTAACTAGCTATCCAAGCTATACGGGTGTAGATACAGGGGCACGCGCCGCGCGAAGCCTTGCAACGCGTGCAGCTTAGGACTATCCCTAGGACTGCCTATAGCACTGTGCAAAAAAACGTTGCCCTAGTAAGTTACTACTCTTCCAGTAAGCCCTAGACTATTGTACTATAAAGTAAAGGGCCTATTAAATAAAAATAGTAGCTATAGTATTATAGTATAAAGCTTATTTAGTTAGTTATTTTTTAAGTATAGAGCTACTATACTTAGGTTAATTAGCCGCTCTATTATAAGGTACAGGGCCTAGTATTAGCACGCGTTAATCACGTTAGTAAATAATACTGTTATAGCAAGACTTAAATTATATATACTATAGTCTAAGTTAAGAAGTATAAATACTACTAAGAGTATAAGTTTAATAATGTGCTGTGTATATAGTAAGTATATACTTATATTTACTATTAGTTTAATAAGCTATAACTCTAAATAATAGGCCCTAAGTACCCGTTTTAAGTCCTGGTAAAGCCGGTAAAACTAATATTAACTAACTAAATAAGTGCTTACGTTACGTGCTTTATTAGTTACCTGCGACCGGGCTTTACTTTTAAAGCTAGCGATACCTAATTATAGAGCACTAGTTAACTAGTATTTAAGAAATAAGTTATCTAGAGTAGGGCTAGTTAATATTACTTAGCTCGAGCCTTGATAGTACTATACGAATAAGTAGACCTACTAAAACGGATTCGTCTAATTAACTATTTTGTTCCTAGCCACTCTTTGTATATAGAACAGTATACCGCTGCATACTATATACTCCTTACACAGCCTCTTTAATTCTAGCTTCCCCTCCCTTCTACGTTCTTTCACATTACTATACTTTATTAATACTCTTACTCTAATACTATTTACCTTAGTATTATAGTTTCTCTACTATTTAACTAACCTCTTTTGTATGTCTCTTACCTAATAGGCCTATCTTAAATACCCAACCCGCTTCTAGTACTAGTACGACTTGTTATGTAAGTAGGTTGGGAATCGCGACCGTTCTAGTCCTAAGTATAGTTTTTGCGGCTTTATGCGCGGATTAGCTACTATTATCCCTAGTATTCTACTACTTGTATAAGAGCTGCTAAAACACTACGAGTAGGTTCTAGGTATTCCGGGCTCGTCTTATTCTTAGTAGTTACGCGACGGAGTTTCTTTTAAAAATTAAAAAGCAAATATTACTATAATAAGTTATAATTCTTTATTAGTTTTTATTAACTATATCCTTTATGTAGGGTAGAATATTAACTAAGGGTAGTTATAAAATGCTGCTTAAGCTACTTAGTTAAAATTTAAACTTTAATGCCTCTAGTATTATTACTGTACGCAAAGATATAGAACAACTACTAGAATTTATTTTTTAGCTATTTAATCTTTAGGTTTAATATAAATCACTAAGACTAGTCCTTTTTTATATTACTATTAACTTTATTAATAGTATTACTATTAAAATTATAGTTTATTTATAAATTATAGTTAATTAGATTTATTTATTAAAAAAATTAAATTATAACATAACTAACACTAACTCTCTAAATCCACTACTATTTCTTAACTATATTTATTAATAATTAAATAGAGTATACTTAATTATCTACCTCTAATTTTAGCTTTATAGTAGTTGGTATATAAAGTTTAATATACTAAGGCCTTTTACTACTAATAATATATTTAAAAACCTAGTATTTAAAGCTATAGAGTTACTTATAGTTACTTTACTATTTTCTTTATACCTTTAGTATAACATCTTAGTAAAAGTATATTTTATAGTGTACTTAGGAGCTATTTAATAGTTTTTAGACTTAGTGATACTTAAGAAGGTAATATATAAAGCTATAATTTAAACTAGTAGGCTATATTATAGTAATAGTAGTAAAGAGTATACGCTTTATGAATATTATTATGGTTTTTTGTCTATAAGGGATCGTAATAGTTCTTTTGCTTTAGAAATACTTATATTGTGTGGTAGTGGTAGTACTCTCCCCTTTAATAATATTCCACAAGCTTTACCGCCCCTATATAGTAAAGGTATAGTTGAAAGCTAGTCCTTAAGGGCTAGGTTAGACGTTATAAACTTTATTATAGTAAGTCTAGGGGGTAATTACAACCTACCTAAGTATAGAGACACTAACTAGTAGAATAATGTATAAAATACCCTTTTAGGCGTCCTTTTCTATAGAGAGAAAGATAGTAATATATACCTAACTATAAAAAAAAAACGTTTAACTACTGTACTATGTACTATAATAATATCTATAGCGGACGCACCCCGCTACTAAAAACTACTACAGACTCTACTTATTAACGTAAATAACAATAGTTAAGTTATAAGTTTATATATATTATAATAATAATAACCACTTAGAGTATAAGGTTAATATAATAAAAAACTATAAATACTATTAAGTAGTTATAAAAAACTATTAAAGAACTATAAAAGGAAGTTAAAGAATTATAGACTTAAAAGAAAATATATAAAAAAGCTTTTAGTAATTTAAAAGGAACTTATTATTAGTTAAAAAAGCGTTAAAACAACTTTAATAATACTATTAATAGTTTAACTTATAATACAAATAAGCTAGGTAGGAAATGTAATAAGCTAGGGAAATAGTTGTTTGATATTAATAATAAGGTTAGGGATATAATAAATAATATAAAATATATAGCTTAAGAGGGAATTTATAAAACTATTAACGAAAGTATAGTAAAGAAAATAAAAGAAATTATTAAAAGTTAAGTTAATAAAATAAAAAAAAAGATTTACAAAGCTCTATAACTAATATAAATTAATAAAAAAGTCGAGATAGAGTATAAAAAAAACAAAATTAAGGAGTCTTATTATTTAACTAATAGTATATAACTCCTCTTCTATAACTACTATCCTACTAATAAACTAAGCTTATATACTACTTTATTATACGTAAAGTAATAGAGTAAAGATATACCCACAAAAGAACTCTAATAAATACTAAATCGCACATTATTAAAAGCTTTAACTATACTTAAAACGTACTTTATAAGATTTCTTATTACTCTACAATAAAAACCCATATAACTAATAATTTATAAACTATAGAATATAGATTATTTATAATATATAATATAGAAGTAATATAAAGCTTTATGTTCTAAGTAAATTAGGGTATTCTTTATAGACACACTACCTTTAGCGATAAAATACTATATCTATAGCTTACGCTATATTTATAACTATATTTACTTATATAATAGACAATAGTTAGAGTATAATATACTACTATTATAGCGTCTTTATATAAACTAAAACTAATTAAGAGTCTATACTAAGCCCTTTTTCTAACTAAAGTATAAAAATAAAAAAGAACTAAATACTATTCTTTTAACCTCTAGCCTACATTAGCTAGTTTTTTTATTACTAGTATAATATACTTACTTTTACTACTAGTGTTTAGTTAACAATAGTATACTTACAGGGTCCACTACTACGTTTATAGCACTATTAGTAATATTATAGCTTTTAGCATATTTTAATACTTTAAAGTACTAAAGCTAGTAGTTATAGGGTTATATAGTAGTATTTAACTTATTAGTGGTACTGTTATAGTACTAGGGGCGTTATCTTTATATAAGGCCTAGTATAACTTATCTCAGCGCAATACTACTAATAGGGGATACTAGCTCCTTAATTATACCTACGTACTACTTTATAAATACACTTAACCTATAATTACTTTATAAAAACTACATTAGAAAACACAATACTCTTATTACTAACTAAGTAAGTTATATAACATAAAAAAAACTAGTTTTATTTATCAAACTTAGGCCTTACTACCTACACATCTACTATAGATAAATACGTAACTACATAACTATTAATACGTTAGTAAAAGGAGTATATATATTAGGTACTTAGAATAACCTTCCTAAAATTATTCCTATTCCATTTAATACTAAAGGTCTAAGCATACGCTTTTTTATCATAAGCTCTAGTATCTTTATTCTACAGGACTAAGAGCACTAAACACTACAGCTTGCGTCAGACACCACAGCTATTAAGCATATATAGGGTTACCCTAATAACTCTACGCGTTAGGTTAAGGACGTATTATTTAAATAAAAACGTCTATAGTATAAAACGTTTAGCTTATTAATAAAAAAGTAGTATATACTTTAGTAATACAGCCTTATATTATTAAATTAAGTAAAAACAACTCTATAAGTAGTATTTCAATAGACTTTAAGTCTTTTAGTCCTTAAGGGCTTTATATAGTACATCTTAGTTCTATAATAAAAAACATAATAAACTATAATATATTAAATAACTATTAGTTTTATTAACTACGTAGGATTATTAGCCCCTTACTAGTCACTAGAGCTAGTATTCCTACTTTTACTCCCTCTTTATTTCTACCTTCTACTCCCACTAGTAGAGCAGGGCACAATATAGACTACCTACCCCTGTATTTAGCTATCAGCAGGGCCTACTAGCCCCTTAGTAGTTATATACAGTACTATTATAACATTTAATAGAACTGCTTAAGGGCTTTATAAAGGGGCTTAGTATTACTAATTAATATTTAACAGCCAAAACTAAGTACTATAGTTAATTAAATAGTACAGCTAGTTCACACTTTAGAACGTTCTAAAACAGCGGCTTAGTAGCTAATAACCTATCCTTAATCGCTATGTATAAAGTAGCCTTCCTTTTTATAAAGCCCTAGAGCTTCTACTTTTAGTCGGTACTGGCTCCGCCTGCGAAGAAAACGAGCCGGTATATGCGTCCAATAGCAGCTACACAGCCTACTTAGCTTTAACGATTCTAAATATAACGATAATTATACTTTTAAAGGCCTATATACTAAGGCGTTTTATATAGTATATAAGGGTAGAACTATTTATTTTTAAGCTAGATACTTTACGCTTTATAGTATTAAAAAGCCGCGCAGAATTACTATGTACACAGGCCCACTAGTCTAATAAGTATAATAATAATATTACTACTACTATAGGATCTTAATTCTTATACTTTACTCCTTTATTCTGAATAGAATTAAAAAAAATATAGTATACTTATATAGTAGGTGTATAGTAGAGTAGGGAGGAATAATAATAAATAGAAAATAGCTGAGGCGCTACTACGGTTTAGTGTTTTTTATATAGAAAGTAGATAGAGGTATATAGCTTAAGTAAATATAATACTATAGAGACCGTCTTTAACTATATACTTAAGCCGTCTTCTACTGCTAGATAACTAGCTTACTATAAGTCTAGTATTATAAGTAATGACTTAGTGCGTAGATAGGTATAACCCTACTTCTTCTATAGAAAAAAAACATAGTTTTATATTAAAATATAAGTATTATTTTATTAGCCTTAACTGTACTAAGTAAATACTAAGTTATTTATACTTATTAGTGTATTAAATTAGTCGGCCTTTAGTTTTACTTTATGACTCTTTATTATTTTTAACTCTAACTTCTTAGCCTCTTCCTACTAGCCCTAGTTCCTATATATTAATACTAAGTTAACTATACTTAATAGTATATTAGAATAGCTAAAACTTAAAACGTTCTTCTTTATATCTCTACTTATAAATATTTACTAAGTATAAGTATATTAATAAATATATCTATAGTATTCCTAAGTATTTACTAAATAAAAGTATTACTAGTTACTCTCTACTACCACTGAGGACCCCGTCCTTACGCTATTTTATTTACTATAATAGATTTTGCTCTAGATTTAAGGCGTTTATATTTTATTAAAGTAGACTACGAATTGCGACTCTAACGCCGTTAATACTTTTAATGCCGTTAACACCCTTAGTACTTGCGTACGGGGCTACGCAGACCCTTTACCCCTATAAGGCCGCGTATATTATCTTTTACTTCTACTTAGTTACTAACCCTAATCAGGCAATACAACACAATAGTGCCCTCTTTACCTACGAGATGGGTGTCGGTAAGACTACGATTACTTAAGCCCTTGCCCTTGTGTAAAGACTAGCCGTTACGCTGCGCGACCACGCCGTGGACCCCGCCACTAAGTACCTGTACTAGTTACCCAGTAAGCCCTACAGTTTTAATTATCTCTACAGCTAGATTCTATACTTGTACAATAACGTCTTTACTATATTCTTTACCGGCTCTATATAGAAGCTTAATAGTATTATAGTTTACTAGTAGATAGCTACTAACTAAAAAGCTAATAAGTAAGCTACGCCCCCCCTTTAACTATATAGTTACTAACTTTTAGTAGTACGACCCCGGCCTTACCGCCCCCCCCCCCCCCCCCCCCTTATTGGCTAGAGGACTATAACCCCTAGCTGTTTATTAACTATAACTTATTTAAACTCTAGTTTCTATAGTAGATTATTAGTACTATTAAAAGCATAAAAAACAGCCTTACTCTAGCCCTAAGTACTAGTAGTTATATTCTGTTTTTGCTATACTTAGTTACTTTTTAAATAAAAAACTAGGGCCTCTATAGTTAAAAGGCTAAGTAGGCCCTTAAAAATATAGTTACCTTTTAAAACAGTAAAAAAGTCTTATTTAGGGTTTTTAAGTCTATTTACTTTAGTTTTATTTTAGCCTTATGTTATAGTACTAGCCTAGCTGCCTTGACTTTAGTGCCTAAAGGCGCTAAAGGCCCTATAACCTTAGGCACTAGTTAAGTTATTACAGGTCACGTACCTATTAAAATTTTTAAACCTTTAGGGCTCTACAGTAGTAGCCTATAGTACTAAATTTCTTCCCTTTTTTAAGTATAAATTATAGTTAATAGAGCCTCTTAGTAGTGTACTAGTCTACTTTTAGGACCCTTTTATAGTATTATTTATACTTCTCTTTAACTCTTTTTCCCTAGTAACGGGTAGTATAATATTACTAAATTAATCCTTTATTAATTAATAATCCTTATACTAAAAGTAATACTAAGTAATAGTTAATATACGCCTCTTAGTGCCCTAATTATAATTAATACACTCTTTTTATTTTTACTATATTTAAGCTACTATACTAAAAATAGTTTATAACTTTAATTACTTTTATAGTTATAGCCCTAAGGATAGAGTAGTTATTAATATAAATAATATAGTTAAACTCTTAAAGTGTTAAAGTAACTACTATACTACGTATATACCCCTTAAGAGTACTAAGTCCGTTTTAATTAGTTTTCTTAAAACTAAACGTTCCTTTATAGAGTAGCCCTTTAATACCCTTGCTCTAAATACTACTATAAAGTAGTACTATACTAAAATTTATATATACTTTAACGGTCTATATAAATATAATATTTACTTTATAAATAACCCTCTTTTTAGTAATAACTACTGGGTTCTATAGGACTAAAAAGCCTTTAAAAGCCTTTATTAGGAAAACCTAAAGAAGCTTTTTAAGTAGGTTAATATATAAGTTAAAGTTTATAGTACTTAAAGCTAAAAAGTCTAGTTACTTTATACTTAGTATATTACTTTATATAAGAACTTTTATAAAGTTTATAACTATACCCTTTAGTTAAAGACTAATAATTAAAAACTTTAAAAGGATATTTAAGTTCTTTAAGTTAAGAAGATTAAGATAGCTTATAGTTAGAAACTCTCCTTTACTACTAATAAAGCCCTTTAGTAGTACCTTACTTAACTAAAAAATACCTTGCTTAGTACGGCTTTTTAGTAAGGCGATCCCCTAGAGTTAAATATTAATAACACCCTTACTACTATTATTAACTGTATTAAGCACTTAGAGATAAACTACTAACCCTTTATTACTTCTTTTATTACTATAAGAATAGAATATAGTTTTAAGGAGCTTAAGATCCCTATTTATACTAGTATAGAGAATAGTAAGGATGGAAAGAACCCCCTATTTAGTATTTAGTACTACTATATTACTAACTACTTTTAGTTTTAGAAAAATAACGTTATTAATACTTAAAAGTTTAACTATATAATTAATTACTTTAAAAGTAATACTTTTAAATTAATATTACTTTTAGTAGAAGATAAGGTTATAAAAACTTTAAAGACTATATTCTAGGAGTACTATTCTTCCTTTACTAGCTATATATAAGTTAAAGATACTAAGTAAGAAATTAAAACTATAAAAATTACTTTTACTAATATTTAAATATAATATACTAAGTTTATTAAACTTACTTATAAGGTTAACTTTTTTAACTACTAGTAGCGCTATAAGTTCTACTATAAACTACTTTTTACCCTTTAAACTTAGGCTACTATAGTCTACTTAAATGCTTCTTTTGACTTTTAGAAATATACTAAGATAGTTATTACTATTACTAATATTATAAACCCCTATAGTACTAGTAAAGTTATAGAGAAGTAGTTTTAAAGAGTAACTTTAGGCTGTTTTAGTATATTAGTTTTTATTATACTATTTTATAGTAACTCTATAACTCCCTATAATACCCAAAGCTATAATAAGCTTTTTTTAGTCCTATACTAGTACTTAAAGGACACTAGTACTTATTTTATTTATAGTAAGTTTAGTTATAGTACTTATAAGTACTTATACTTTAAAGTAGCTAAAAAGAAAGCCGCTCTAGCTATTATAGAGTTATAGACTCCTATTAAAGATACTGATATAGTAGAAAACTAAAGTCCTTAGTAAGAGGAGTTTCTTAACTAGGGGAGAGATTGTATAAGGATTGATACTTAGTTTTAATGTTTATTAATTTAAAAAGAATTATTAGGGGATAGCTTTTAAAAATAGAGCTAGTACTAGTTTTTAATAAATATAGATTATATATACGCGCCCTTTTTAATACTAGAGTAAATAAATACGCCTTTATAAATGTCTCTTTAGCTGGCTTTCTATAGGATTTTTACTATACTTCTTTATATAAGTTATAGTGCCCTATTTTAGTTATAGGATTTAATAGTAAACGATTAGACGATATTAATATAGTATAGACTGCTAATATATAAATTAACTACTAAGTTCTACTATAAATACCCTTTTTATAACTAAATACTGGGCACTATAACTTAATACTAAAAAGAGCCTAGTTTAAATACTATAATGTTTTACTAAACGTATACTGTAGGTGTCTATAGTAGCTTAGGAATTTACTACTAATTAGAAATTTACTTTTTACTATTATTTATAACTTAGTAGAGTATTATAAACTTAATAAAATTAACTTAAAATACTAAATAGATACTAATAAAAGGCAGGCCGCTTTTAAAGCTAATGTAATATTTTATAACTATAAGTTTTAGTAGAACTAGTATAAGCTTTAAGTACTTTAGTAAATTCTAAAGTACCTAACACTAACTACACTCTTTAGTACTTAGAAAATTAATAATACTAAAAGTCTATATAAAATAAAACGCGCACTCTATAGTACTAAAGCTTTACTAAAGCTAGTCTAGAGTCCTAAAAGGTACTAGTTTATACTAAAAGAGACTTAGAAGCTATAGTAAAATATAGAATTAGTGTTTATTAGTACTATTAAGTTTAAGATAAACCTAAAATACCTAGACATTAAACTAAAATTAATTACCCTTAACAACTTAAATTAATTAATTAAGCTAAAAAAGATTAATGTAGTTAAGGCTAATAACCCCCTTTAAAATAATATAAAGGAAACAAAGCACCTAATTAAAAAAAAAGCTCCTTATTAAACTTTAGTAATTTATTAATATTTTTAGTAAAGCTACTAGTAATACCCTTTTATTGTACTACTAGTATAATTATAAGATAAAGTTTAAAAAAAGAGGTTGTAATAAACTTATCTACTACCCCCTTTATAAGTAGTTACTACTTAAGCTAGAAGTAACCCGTAAATATCTTTTAAAATACTTATATAAGGGATTTATTACTCCTAGTAATACTCTATAGACCTCTCTTATACTATTTATTTATAAAGCTAATAGGGGCCTTTACTTTTATATTAATTTCTGCGAACTAAATAAAATTACTAAGAAGGACTAATACTCCCTACTACTAATTAATAAAATACTAATATAAATTAACTACTTAAAGATTTTTACTATAATTAATATTTAATAAGCCTTTTATAAAATTTAAATATATTTAGACTATAAAAACTTAATAACTTTTAAAACTTAATATAGTACTTATAAGTATAAAGTCTTTTTATTTAGCCTTTATAACGGCCCTGTAACGTACTAGTAGTATATAAATAATATCCTAATAGAATACCTAAATAACTTCTATATAGTATACTTTAATAATATTTTAGTGTTTTTAAAAGACTTCTTTTAGTACTAAAAACACATTACTAAAGTACTAATATACTTAAAGAACACTAGTTTATAAACTAATATTAAAAAGTATAAGTTTAGTATTATTACTACTAAGTACTTAAAATTTATTATTTTTACTAATAGTATCTAGTCCAACCCTTAGAAAGTTAGTGTAGTAAAGAACTAGTACGCCCCTATATCCGTTAAAAGTATCTAGTCCTTCTTAAAGTTCTATAACTTCTACTAGTAGTTTATTAAAGACTATAGTAGGGTTACTTATTCCCTAGTATACTTTATAGTTAAAGGAGTTCCTTTTTATTTTAATAATAACTATAAAACTATATTTAGTTAGTTAAAAGACCTACTAATATTAGTACCTATCTTCTACTACTAGCACCCTAAATTACCTATATAACTTAAAATAAACGCCTTTAACTCTATCTATACTAGTACTATATTATAACTACAACTTAATAATAATACTTAGTACTCTATAGCCTTTTTTTTTAAAATAATAGTACCTACTAAAATAAACTACTCTATTTATAATAAAGAGTTACTTATTATTATATAGATTATAGAAGAATAAAGAGTGAACTTAGTAGCTCTTTATAAGTATTTTAAAGTTATTATAAACTACTAAGTCCTTTTATACTTTATAACTAAGTATAAACTTAACTCTTAATAAGCTTATTAATTAGGCTTTTTAATAGACTTTAACTTTATAATTTAGTACCACCCTAGCTAAGAAAATATACTAGTTAATACCCTTTTATAAAAGTCTAAAAATATTACTATATAAAAGGCCCTTAAGGCCACTAGCTATACTTAGGTCCTTTTAACACTAAACTTCCTCTTACCTAAAATCGCCGTAAAGCTTTACTAACTTTTAAAAGACACTAAAACAATAGAAATTATTATAGTTAGTACTATAGAACCTACTAATAAGCTCTAAGGCTACTTACTAGTTAAATAAATCTTTATTCTAAACTAAAAACTTATAACTAAATCCCTCTACCTTTTATAGAAAATAGCTACTACTAGTAAAGAACGTTAGAGAATATAGAAAGATACGGGCTTATTTATAATAAATAATAAGTTAGTTATACTTAAAGAGGAGTTTTTATATACCCGGGTAATATAAAAAGCCTATAGGTAAAAGCTATTAGTATACTCTAGTTAAAACAAGACACTAAAAATAATTAAAGAAAAGTACTATTAGCTTTAGCTTATAGTAGACGTAGAATACTATGTTTTTAACTATTATATATATTACTAAGTCTATAAGCCCTAGAACTAGGTACTAGGTAAGCTTTAGCCCCTTTTAGTACCCGACTAGCTCTAGTAGTATATTTTTATAGACTTTATAGTACTACTACTTAATAAAAAGGAATTTATAGTAGTTTAAGTAGTAGTTAACCGCCTAAGTAAATATATTATTTTAACGCTATATTATAAAAAGGTTATAACTAAGGACCTAGTATAAATATTTTATAAAAGAATACTACTAATTTTTAGCTTTTTAAAGATAATTACTTTTAACTAAGGCCTTTAGTTTATTTTTAACTTTTAGTTAGAACTTTATAAGATTTATAATATTAAAATATAGCTATCTATAGCGTACTACCCCTAAACTAATAGGTAGACTAAGATCCTAAACTAGTATATTATATAATAACTTTATCCCCTTATTAACTACTACTAAAATAATTAAAGTAAAATACTTTTTACTATAAACTTTATTTATACTACTTTACTTAGTAAAACTACTAAACTTTTACTATATAAAATTAAGTTCAAGTAACTACTATACTTTAGCTTTAATTAGTAATAACGAACTATAGTATTTAGTACTACCTATAAAAAGCTAAACTACTTAAAAGTTTAATAAATAGTAAAGTAGATTTATAGTGCTTAGGATGTTATAAGAGGGAAGATAGTAGAGGCTTAAGTATAATAAAAACGCGCTACAGACTACTAGTACTACTTAAATAACTTTACTATAAGTAACTATATTTAGGTTTTTATAAAAGGCTAATACTAGGATAATTCTTTTAAACTTATAATACTCTAAAACAGTTTATACTAAATTATAAAAGTAGGCCCTAGTAGTATTTAGGTACTAAACTTACTTAAAAGCTACTAATACTACCTAGTCTTCTACTTTAATAAACTCTAGAAGGCCACTAATAACCTACTACTGGGACAGGTTATAGAGCCGCCCTTACTTATATAGTATACTAATAAGCTAGAATATAAGGTTTAAAAGGTCCTAGTATCTTAGTTATAGTGCCGTAAGCTCTAGTATAGGGTAGATTAAGTAGGCTATAATAAGGACTTAATTTAATATAATATTAAGAACTTTTAGAACGCTCTAGAGGCCCTTTAGGCCTTTTATAACCTATACCTAGGTACTATAGAGCTTCTATAGTACTTAGACGTATAGTTATAAACTACTATAACTAATAAAAAAGCACTAACTGCGTTAAATAATAACACTATAGTTATAACTACTAAAATCACTTAAAAGTACTAGTATTAAATACCTAGAATAGAATTAAATAATTTAATTAATTAAGTTTTTTATATAGAATTTATATAGGGCTTTTAATTAGTTTATTTTAAAAAAAGTTCTTATAACTATAACTTAGTAGTTTTAGGCGCTATAGTACTAATTTAACTACTAATTAACACTAAATTCTACCACTAATTTAACACTATAAACTACTTACTACCCTATAGTAAGAATAAAGCTTAGGGGATAAAAAGTAGTAGATTTAAGTAGTGCTTTTTATACTTAGAGACACTGCGGACAGTATTGCCTTCTTTAGAGGGGGGGGGTAATGTTACGGTACTAGTCTGGCTATTCTAACTCTAGTACCTAAAAGCGCTAAAGGCTCTATAGCCTTAGGCACTAGCTGAGTCATCATAGGTCACGTGTTTGTTGAAATCTTTAAGCCTTTAGGGCTCTGTAGTAGTGGCCTATAGTATTAATTTCTTTCCTTCTTTAAGTATAGATTATAGTTAATAAAGCCTCTTAGTAGCGCGCTAGCCTGCCCTTAGGACCCTTCTATAGTACTTACTATTATTTAATAAAGTTTATAAATATTATAGTATTAAGGCCTAGTAGTTGTGCGTAATATTGAACTTCTTAGGTAGTAGTACCCCGGCCTTGCTAGCTTCATCAACCTACACTTCCCCTTCTCCCTTATTAAGAACCTCTATACTTAAGAAGATATTAATTTAGCTATAGATTAAGTTAAGAGACTATACTACTAGCTAAAGGCCAGCCTAGACCCCGATTCCTAGTAGAAGTATCTTTTTAAGGCCTTTTTCTATGGGTATATATTTTAAACTAGTACTTCTATATATAATAGCAAGCTAATTAACCCTACCCCCCACAGAATCATACTCGAACTTTTTAAGTAGGTTTAAAGTATATAATACATACTTATATAGTAGGGTTTATAGTAGTAACTAGTACCTTTAAAGCTATCCTAAACACGTACCACAAGGTATAATATAGTTATTAAATTAATAGTGGTTAGGGTAAGCCAAAAATTAAAAATACTTACTAATTAACTGAATAAAAAGCTTAGTATTCATTTATACGCCGTTAATATAGATTAACTTAGTAGGCGTCTTACTAGTACACAGTATACTAACAAAATCCCTATACCTCCCTTCCTTAGGCAGCTACACTAGTATATAACTATATAGTAGGCTTTATTCTTTAGCGCTTAGTATCCTTAGCCCTTTTATAGACTAATCTATTAATCTATATTTATATACTTTATTTCTAACACCCTAAATCTTTTTATTTATAACTTAATTACTTAGACTTAGCTTTAAACTCTAGAAACCTATAAATAGTATTACTATTATTATTATTAAGAAACTAGCTGTATATTCTATAGTTACTAGGCGCTAGATAACTAGCCTTATCTAAAGCTTATAGGTAGCCGTTTCTTTAAAATACTAACTAAACTCCTAGAATAACGCCTTATACCTCTTCCAAATTACATATAAGCACAGCACTAGTAACTAAGCTAAATAGAACTTTTAGTAGCTTACCAAGATACCTATAGTAAAAGGATAATAGAATATATATTTATAATAAAGATAATATACCTTCTTTTTAGTACTTATAAATAATAGCCTTAGAATAAGGTTAGGGTAATAATTATAAAAGCTAATAAGTTGTATTTTAGTATAAACAATGAGATTTATATAGTAAGTTTATTAAAATTTAGTTTTAGGGTTATTTATTAACTATATCTAGCCCAATTACTACCTTAGTTTCTAGGGGTTAGTGAAGGCTATCTTTATAAGAACTATTAAAAGGGGTTTTTTTTAATTCTCTAGTAAAAGGTTTTTTTAGTATAGCACTTTAATAGGTTATACGTAAATCCTAGTAAATATCTTTAGCTCCTTTATAGCTAGTTTTAGTATTACCTTTGTTACTGTGTAGTACTGCCTAATTTTATAGATATACTTTAGCTATAGAGGTAATAATCTATCCTTAAGTATAAAGAGTACTTTAAGCTCTTCCGAGTATAACTATTTAGTACGCGACGCTTATTTGATATATAGAATAAAAAAGGTAGAATTTAATATAGAATCTAGAGATACTATCAACAATAAATTACTGACTTATTTTCTAAAGTTTGTATTTTTTATATTATCTAGAGGAAGCCTTTTAGTAGTTACTTAAGTAATAGATTTTTGTACCTCTTAATAGTATATTTTTTTTAAAAGGGTTTAGATTTTATTTTATGTAAGAGTAGTAATTTTAAGTAAAATCCTGTATTCCGCGTTCTATGGCCTTTTCTCTTTATTAGAGTTTATTAGTATCTACTTTAGTCTTACTATTAATAAGTATCTTAATACCTTTTAAAGCTATAGTATTTAAATTATACAGGATTCCTTATAGCTAACTAGCCACGCCTTTAGGGATACTAAAATTACGGGCAAGCTATAGGATTATTTTACTTAAGTGGCCCTACTCTAAATAATAGCCGCGGTAGTATCGCGGCTAACCCTTAAGGGTAATAATATTAAAGTAAACGAATTAAGGAACCTTTTCTGAATTTAGCTATACTTCTAAAGGTCGTTATAAGGGTATTAATTAAAACTATATAGTATTATTTCTCCTTACACTAGATTAATTAAATGTAGTAGTATTATAATAATTATAAACTGTTTGTGAGATTTTCCTAAAAAACTTATTAGTATACTTTTATAATAACCTAAATACTGGGCTACTATTACTATCCCGGGAGTGGTAGTATCCTTATAGGATAACCCGTAGTTATTTAAGGGTTTAGTTAGTAGTAAGAAGTTGTTTAAAGCTATAATACAAAATAAGAAGTAGGATAGTAGTAGTGGGCGTTAATACAGCCTTAACTACTATCTACTAGCCCTTAGTTTCTAGTTACAAGCCTAAGCCTTTACCCTAGTATAATGCTATTCTAGTACGTTAGCAATGTTATTAATAAAAAGTAAGTAGAACCGAATCGCTCTTATCTACGTGCGCAGTCTAGTTTAAAAAGCGGGACCTACAAACAAGCCTCCTAGTAACATCCTATAAACTTCGTACCTATATACTTTCAGTACTTATCTTTAACTAACTAAGCTTTTCTACCTTAAGCTTTTTATAAGGGGCTAGGTATATTTATTAGACTAATTTTCTAAAAACGTTAACCCCAAAACTTAACAGGCGTTTATTAAAGCTCACAATATAGAATTCAACGTAGGTTATATTATCTTTCTATGCGTTCTGTTTTTATTTTTGATATTATACTTTTTCTTAGTCTATATAATTCCCCTAGTACAGCGTAAACACAAAACACTATACCTAGTTTTAAAGACTTACGTTATAGGCAGCGCACAAGCTTAGCATTCCAGCCTAGCGCAGAAGATCCCTTCCTTCTTAAGGATACAAACACTTCGTCATAGGCCCCCCTAGAGTTTACAAGCAACACCAATTCTAGCGTTTTATACTTAGTTATTCTAGGCTCGTTTTCCTCTACTCTAATAGAGGATAATAGCACCAGCCAGCCTACCCCCTTTTTTTTTAGATCTCTACTTTATCTCTCTAGTTCCGCAATACCCTCCCAGTGTTTCTAAAATACTAAGCTATTACTACCACTTTAGAAACAGGCGCTCACTTATAGTAAAAATACAGAGGTATTAAATAACTTAGTCAATACAAATACAGCAAAACAAGTATATAGCCCAGAAACTCTAGAGTTAACACAGACTATTAAACCTCGCAGTATTTATAAAGTATAAACTACTATTAAAAAGCCCTAAATAAAGTATTAATAGAAGGACTGTTTTCTTATTTTTATATAAGTAGGAGATTTTAAGTAAGTAAGCTCTTTAGAACAACTAAACTAATTATCAAGTAGGACTTCCACTTATATCCTCGCTTATATTAAGAAATACGTATTATAGCACTAAAGCTGCTCAAAACGTAACTATAAGTTAAAGGGTTTTACTAAGAAAAAGGAAAAGAAAAGACATATATAAATAAAGTATAGAAGTTAGGCAACGCAGGTTAATTATCTTAGTATAGGTAGACAATATAAGGTTTATAACTAAACCTTCACGCAGATAAATTATATATACTAATATTTAAAATACTAGTACTAGTAGTTATAATACAATAACGGACCTAGTTCTGTACAGCACAGAGGCTATTAATTATCAAGATTTAGGTTCCTCCTAATTAGATATAATATTAAATATATATCTATTAAACTAATACACCCTATAGGGTTATTAAAGTTACACAAGTAACTTATATAAACTTTAAGACGGTGTAAAGTAGTAAAGCTAAAGCTAAGTTTTACTCTAGGGTATTTTTAAACTAGATGTAATTGAATTTTAAATCTATAGCCGCTATAGGGGCGCGAATAGGTAGTTGGATTTCAATTAGCAGGCTAGATGTATATTATCTAGCCGGGGCCTAAAATACTCCTTATACTATTAAGTTAGAAATATACTCTAGAACAGCCATATCTAAGTTCTGTATACAACCACACATTTAACAAGCCTAAAAGACTATAATATAATAGTGTAAACTACGTAGGACCTCGTAGCTGTACCTTTCTCTACAACTAATACTTATAAATAGTCAAAGTTCAATACTATATAAAATAGTACCTACTTTTTAAAGATTTAGTTATTAAATTACAACTAAAGTACAATAATAATTATTACTTTACTACAAAGGTGGCTTAGGTGTTACGCGGGATAAATAGTATATAGATCTAGCCTAGGCATTTAGCCCCCTAGTACAATGTCTTATTAAAATATCATTCCTTCCAATAATACAAAGGAAATAAGTATAGTTATGTATACTAAAAAACCCTATATAACTCTTTAAATCCATATACCAGCTTAAGTAGACAAATATTTTAAAAGATTTCTCTAGATAAAGGTTGTTGGGTTGTAGAAATTTATACTTTTTTACTCTCCAACCACAACTACTCTAGGAGCTCTACTTTCTATACTACACTATAAATAAGTATTTAGTGTATACGGGCTACAAGGGGACTTATTCTATTTATAGCCCGTATACACGCCTTACCTAATACAGTATCTATTAACTCACCTCTATCGTTACAGTACACATAGTAGCAACAACAAAGGATAGGAGTATTAGAAGTAGAGACTTATAGGGTATAGTATTTTCTTTTAATTTTAAAGTTTTATAATAACAACGCAACTATAACTATAACCTAGTAACTATCCTATATATTAAAATATAGCAAGTAATAAAGTAACCAATTAGAACGTACTAAAAGCACTAACGGAATATAGGGATATAGTATATTATACTTAAAATAACTAAGGGAAAGAGCTTCCTCGTAGATATCAGAGACCTCGCGCAGCACAGTTACTATAAGGCAGGCAAGGCTTTTAGTACAGCAAAACTTTTAACCATCGCTAACAGTAGCATAACTAAGAATAACATAGTAGTAAACTATACTAATAAGAATAATATAACTAAAAAGGTAGATAATATAGCTAAGGGGCTTAAGTCTTAAGTTAAAATACTACTATCTATAACGCAATCTTTCTCATCTTATACCTACACTCCTACTTTTATATATTAAACTATTACATATCTATTAGGCTTATTTTTATACCTAGTCTAAACTAAATTAAGTATAATAAGCCAGCTAAGTCTTTCTATATACCTTATTCCTTACTAAGGTACTACTTTAATCTTACCAAAGTGCCGCTTAGTAGTGATTTCTAATCTATAAATAATAGGGTTATAGGTTATATTAAATAAAAAATACTTATCCTCTAACAAACTAATACAGCTAAAATATAAATAATATTACTTTACCTTTTTAATAAGCTTATTATCTACTATCTTTAAAGGTTAGCCACTATAATAAAAATTAATAAATTAAATTACCTATTGCTTTAAATATCTACTAATAATCCTAACTTTAATTAATGGCTTAACCTTAATTACAGCTAATTTCGCTTTATTAAACTAAATCTCTAATTTATTTTTTATTAAATTTTATAAATTAATAATATAATAAATAAGCACTTATAATAGAACTCTCTAAATTCGTTTTTAACTTAAAAGTCGTACTATAAACTTAAATAAACCTTTTATATATTTACTATTTATTTTAACTAAACTAGTAAACTCTATGTCTTTTTATAGTGTCTCTACCTTATAGGCTGTATATATATTTATAAGTACCTTTAGCTTATTTTCCTTCTTTACTTTATTTATAGTGTTCTAATAGCTATACTAAATTAGCCTAGTAATATTTTAAATAGCTATTTAGTATAGACCGAAAATCTCTAATATTTTTTGTAGTTTTTTAAGCGATAGAGTCCGTAGAGTAGTAATCCTATAGTAGTTTATAAATATATAGACCTGAGTGTGACTAAGAAATACGTTAGTGTAATTGTTGATCGGCTCGTTCTTGTGCACGTCCGCTAGACTTAAGTCCGTATAAAGCCGGCTAAACTCGCTCTAGAGCGATCCGATTGCAGGACGTAGCTTAGAATTCCATATCACACTCTTTTTACTCTTAGTGGAAATAGGACTTTTAGCGATCTTAGTAGCTAGTTCTGTAGGTAAGGTATTACTAACAATAGGGTCTAGATTATTATAGCTTATATATAGTATAGTATAGTAATTATCTATATATATAAATACTTTAAATTAAATAAAGGTTAGTTTATTAATATCTACCTACTATACGTAGTATTTTTAGGCCTCTTTTATACTACTATATAAGAGCTTATAGAGTACTTTAGATTACTAAGTAACTAATATACTATAAAGATAGAAGGTTTAATACTTAGTACCCATAAGAAACTTAAAAGAATTAAAAGCTAGAATTCTAAACGAAGTTAGAAAAAGTTATAGGCGTCTAGAGCAAAACGTACTTATTGTATCTTAAATTAGCTATACTTATAATATGCAACAAATAGTTTATAGGGTCTTTTAGTACTTAATAACTAATTTTAATAAGAAATTAAGTTTATAATAAGAGGTTAATAACTTTTAAGCTTTTCTACTTATAATATAAGCTTTATAGGTTTTACTACAAACGCTACTGTAGAAAGAAAAAGGAACATCGCGTTAGTATTTGTACTAGAGTAACTTTAAAGGCTTGATAAGTATACTTTACTAGGTTTTAGGCTCGAACTTAGGGTTTATTCATCAGAAGTCGCTAAGTAAGTGCACATTATCTTTACATATGCGTACGTAAACGCTTAGAGAGCTCTTTAATAACTTATTATAAGCGTTGCTCGCTTTAACAAGGCCTTGTGTATTAAGTCGAACTTAAAGATTAATAGTAAAAGAGTATGCCGCCTTTGGATGTGGCGAAGAAAATAGACCTAATAAGCTTTATTCGCACGCTAATATGGTCCTAATACTTTATCGTCATCAACCTCCACAGATCCTTACTCCTTTACTTATCGCACTATATTTCGCTTCTCTTGGGATTCTCACTTCGGTGGAGGCCACGTCTTGTAATTAGAGCAGGCACTAGAAATCACACAGTCCCGGACTAACACAAAATCTATATTACAACTCCTAGATTGTGAATTTCCTTTATAAGCCTCTCCTTATAATTTTTTATTCAGTAGGACTCCCTAGCAATAAACTAGAGCGTCTCTATATTAAGCTTAAGGACCTACTAGTATAATAATAGCTAATAAGGAGTATCTAGCTTAAGGAGTAGATAGTAGTTAACTATTTAAAGAAATATATTATTAGTAAAGTGTTTAAGGGCTACTTTATAGTATATCTATAGATTATTATAAATAGCTTCTTTAGTATATACTATATTACTTTTATTAGTAATAGTCTGTGAAATATTGTTTAATTTAATTTATAATACTTTTAAATTAGTATTTTAGTAAGCTATTAGTAGTAGTGTGTTTTTTATATACCTGTTATAGTTCTTGTGTTAATTGTTATTAAAGTAGTAATTAAGTGTGTAAGGCTTTAGGTTATACTTAACTCTAACTAAAAAGTCTACTTATACTATACTTACCTTATATTTGGTGTAGATGTTACTTATTATTATAGACAATATATTCTAAACGACTTGTGAGTTAGTATAGACGATATAAAATTACCAATAGTATAAGTAAATGTATAGAGTAGTATAACCTTGTAACGTACTACTTTAAAGTACCTACTATTTACTAATTACTTTTTTTCCAGAAAACGCTTAAAAGAATGTTTAGGCTTAGAGTACTTAAGTTTAGATTTATAGGAATAAAAGTAAATAGCCTCGATTTACTTTATAATAACTTTTAAGAGGCTAAATATCCTAATCCGTAACTATAATCTTTTAAATTAAAGATATTTAAAGGGATTAAAGGATATTAAAGGATATATACTTCGTAGTACTACTTTTTTTACTACTACAATTCTTTTTATTTTTATTATTAAGTTATATAACTACTAGAGTATGGGTAGGGCTTTAGAGAGACCGCGGAAAATGTCTTAACCTTAGGTATTAGATTATGTGGCAAGAGAGTTGCTAGTATACCTACGACGTAAGGCAGTTTTCAGCGTTTAGTGGTGTAAGCTGCTTTAGGTAATATTTTACTGGCTTTAAAGGCCGTAGCTGTGTTTAGGGGGTTTAAAGGCCTATAGTACCGTTAAAGTAAAAAACGCGTTAAAGGCCCTTAAAGTATAACTTTATATATATATATATATATATATATAAAATTTAATAATTAAAAGTCTTATTCTACTACCCCCCTTACTATATATAATTAATTATTTCTAAACTACTCTATTAAACACAAAGATCACTATAAACGTACTTTTAACCCTTTAAAAGACTATTTTTAATAGCCTAGCTACTTAGTATCTATAGCTCTATAACTTTTAAGTACTTATAAATACCCTCAACGCATAAGAAGCTCTTAACCCGACCTTTATAGATCCAGAGCCCCTTATTAGTAATACCCCGCCCTAAAAACTATACCTTAGTAACTACCTAAAGTCTATTATTTACTATAGCCTTAAACTAAAAGTCCTTTACTTCTAAACTATAGGATTTAGAGTAAACAAACTTACTAAACCTACATCGTGAGTACTTTTAAGAAAGAACTTCCTGCTACATATTTTAAAGTAGTAAAACTACTACTACTGCTAAAATAATAACTAACCTTTTTAAAAAGGCAGCCAGTACTATATTAACTCTTTATTCTTATACTATACTATAAAGTAATATACTAGAGTAAAAAAAGAGAAAACTAAAATACTATTATTTTTAAATATAGAGTACTATTATTAAAAGCTTAGGATTTAGTACTACTTAAGTACTTTAGAGTTAGTAGTCTAGATTTAAAACCTCTATAAATATTGATTGTGAAAGTATATACTACTAATATAATAACTAACTTTATATTAACTACTTTACTATACTCTATAATAAGCAGCTTATAATAAAAACTACTATAGTTAAATAGTTTATAATATAGATTAACTATATATATAAGGATATACTATTAGGCTTAAAACCCGGCTTATAAAGGAGATCTATAGATTTATAAATTATTTTATTCCTTTAACTATTTACTACTTCATTTAAACTAAAAACTATTATATAATAATAAGTAATAACTAGGACAACTGTAGTTTTAGTAAAAGTTATTACTAAAAATAACTACTATAATTAAATAAATACTAGAGTCTATAGAACGCAGGAGAAGTGCGTAAGACGCCTTTACTATTAATAAAGTAACTCTCTATAGTCCTTTTAAGTACTTTAGTAGCTATAAATATAATAATACTAACTTAAAGAAATTATAGAATAAAAAACTTTATTATTATCTCCCTCCTCTCTTTACTCTATTAGCCCCTTTTTACTTAGTATACTCTATATACTACTACTTTAAAAATTACTTTTATACCTTTTTAAAGTACGCGTATAATAAGTAAAAGCTACTTAACTACTACTATAAGAGAGCTAAAAAAAACCTTATAAATAATAAATAGCTAATTTAGTGCGTTAAAGAGATTTAAAGCTAGTAATTATATAATTACTATATAGGGAGTATTAAGTATTTACCTATAGTGTTTTAAGCTACTTAATATAAGGGCCCGTTACTATATTCCCTTAGGGACTCCTACCTTCTCAACTCTAGTACATCTATTTATATTTTTAAAAATAAATAATAGTTTAGTAACTTTTAAGTAACTAGTATAAGTAATTACCTATAGGCTAGTTTTGAGCCCCTTATAATTAAAAAATATAGAGACATAAGTATATATATTACGTTAGTTAATAGTAAATAATTTAGTTTATACTTATATAATATTACGTTATATATATTTATAGTAACTAACTTTATTTTTTATAACTAACTTTATAAGTACGGGTACTAATAGAATAAGTACTTTAAGTAGTACTTTATACTATATAAATTTAATTACTTCCCTTTTAACTTTATTAAAACTATATATAACTAAAGAGTATTAGAGTATAATAAGCTTTTTAATAAAGTACTTATATACAAAAACTCTATATAGGCTATTTAGTATACGTATACTTTATGCTATTAAATAAAGTACTCTTAATAAAAACGAAGATCTTTAAAAGGCTTTAAAGAAATGTAGTACTAGTGGCTTAGCTACCCCGGCTTTAAACTACTCTAGTGCTTTTTTTTATTAGTTTATAGTGTTTAAATTTTTATTACTCCTAGAACGGTACCTAGTAATGCCCTTTTAAGCTATAATACTTATAGTATTAGTAAAGTAAGGTAAATTATTAACTATAAGCTACGGAAGAGTAATACGTATACCTACTTTAGTAAATATATTATATTTAACTTTTATCTATATATTAAGGACTATAGTAGGTTTATATTTATATTAGTATTTATTAACTGCGTTTTATAGTACTTATAGAACTACTATTTGTATAACTATAGTATAGAAATACTTATTAAGGTCTTTAAAAAGTTTATTTTACTTTTAAAGGTTTAATATAATGTTAAGATACTTACTTTTAAGTGTAATAGTAAGATTAAAAGGTACTACTACCTTATAAATAACCTTTAAAAGCGTAGTAAATATATTAAACTATTTACTTTATATACGTAAGATTAAAATAGTAGTACTAAGTATATTAGTACTATAATTAAAATAAAGGCTTAAATAATATATAAAAGTAGTAAACTACTCTATAAAGTGTGGCTTAATATCTATAGAGTAGCGACCTATCTTTATAACTATACGCCTTAAGTGGCCCTTAGTTAGAAGACCCTGTACGAAGCACTTTACTAATAGCTCTATAGTAATAAAACTATAAAACTAAGCCTTACGCACCTGAGATTATATAGGTATAAGGCGTATGCCCTTATAGCTACTACGCAGCTTAAAAAAAAGCATCTTAACTACCTTTATAGCTATACCTTTATAGGCTTCTTTATTAGCTATATATTTATAAATTAGTATTGAATATAGAACCCTATAATTAGGAAGATTGTTACTATATATAATATTATATTTAATAAAAAAGAATACTATAATAGTAACCTAAATTTACTTATTAGTAACTATAATAACTTTAACCTTTAAGTTATTACTAAGTAGGTTTAAAAAAGCTTTACTACGGCTAGTAAAACTAATTCTTAGACGTAGCTCTACCCGTTCTTAGTAAACAAAAAAAATAATAGAGTATTTCTTTTTATAAACTCTCTTAATAACGTTTTTAATAAACTTAACTTAAGTAATACTACTTTTAATAATAATAAACCCTATAACTATAAATACTCCTCTACTTACTTTAAACTCTTATTTACTCCTTTTAACTTACTTATTTTATTCTTTTAAGTACTAATTAAAAAAAACTAATACTTAGGAAAGTAAATTGTAGCTAAGTTAGTAAATAAAAACCTTTTTTTTATAAACCCTTACTAGTTTGT
Organism: Colletotrichum brevisporum; assembly: GCA_030770045.1. NCBI lineage: Eukaryota > Fungi > Ascomycota > Sordariomycetes > Glomerellales > Glomerellaceae > Colletotrichum > Colletotrichum brevisporum. The sequence goes on along the minus strand of JAUGSI010000005.1, from coordinate 796,962 downwards.
ATTTATAGTTAAGTCTATAAACTAAGCTACTTTAGTAGCTTATATACCCTAGTATAAATAAACGTCTTATAAAGCCGCTTTTTTAGTTAGTACTTTATTATTATTTTAAAATACTTTATAGTAAAGTTACTTTTAAGCTAGCTACTTAGTTATTTATAACTCATTAAAGGGAACCCCTAGTATTTAATATACTATAGGGGTGTTTTAAAACGTAGATATTAAACGCTTTAATAGTAAGATTTAGTTATAGAAAGGGGTTATAGGTACTTAGATTTTGTTAAGTAAGTATAAAGTGCTATACTAACTATAAACTAAAGTTCTTATTTTTAATACCCCTTAGTAAAAGCTCTAGCCCCTATTTATATTTTATTTAAAAATATTAATTTACCTTTATACAATTTTAATATAAGTAGTTAAAGTAAACTATTTATAAAGTTATTATAAAACTAACTCTTAGAAAGAGGTTCTTAAGAATACTACTAATAGCTTTTAAATCCTAAGATACTATTAGGTATATATATATAAGTTAAATAAGTATAGAAGGCTCTTTAAAATTAAAGTACGCTTTATTATACATAGTAACTAGTAGTTAAGAGACAAGTAAAATACTTATACTTTAATACTTACTAGTATATTATTTTAAATACTTATAGTTATTATAAATTACTTTAATTTTAAGCTTTTATAATATAATATAGTAAATACGTTTATATAAGTTCTACTTAATAAAAACGTTTATATATAAATACCCTTTAGGTATTAAAAGTCTAAATATATCCTTAAGTTTAATAAAGTACTTTATAGTCTATACTACTTTCTACTTTTATAGTAACGCTATTTAGAAGCTAATTTAAAAGAGTTTAAGTTAAAGTGTGTGGTAGGTGAGAATTGTTATTAAATATATAGCTATATTATTTATTTTTTTTATATTAATAACTACGTTCTATACTTCCCCTTTAAATACCATAAAAAGGCCTTTTTACTTATAGGAGTACTTTAGAAGCGATACTTTCTTAAGGGTAGTAAAGACTTATAATAGTTTTTAGGGATTAAAGTTATTTATAACTATACTATAAAGTACCTTTAGCTTTTATAGTTTATTTATATTAATAAAGTTATTAAGTATTTAGAAAAGTAAGGCCTATAAGTAAAGTAACTATATACTTCTTTAATTTAATTACTTAAACTACTCCCTTATAAGGGCTCTACTTTATATATAAATATTAACTATTACTAAGGTGATATTAGTTTAATTATATATAGCGTAATAATAATAAGGCTGGACGTGGCTCTTATAATAAGTCGTCTTGTGCACTTTAACTATAACCCCGGCCCTAAGTACTTTAAAGAGGCAGAATAAGTAACTAAATACTTTTCTATAAAGTATACTTTTTACTTTAAATTTAGCTACAAAAAAGGCGGCTTTAATAATAGTTTAGTAATTACTTTAAATACTAGTTTTACTAATAATATACTAGACTATAAAAGCTTTTAAGTATTTATAATTAAGCTTTTTAGTAGCTTTATTAGGTGGCGAGCTAATAAATAAAATACTATAACTATATTAATAACTAAGGTTAAGTTTTTTACTTTCTTTTAAGTAGCTAAAGAGGCTATTTTTATAAGCTATTTAATAACTATACTTTGTATAAACCTTAGTGAGTAGACCTTTAGCACCACTTCTACTCCTAATACTACTATACTAAGTATATATATTTAATACAATAATTAATAAATAATCTATCTTATTAATAAAAAACGGTTTAACTATATATAAAGCTTTACTATATTAATATTTATAACTACTAACTATATTAAAAAACTTAAAAAGGCTATATTAAAATTAAATATTAGTCTATAGTATAGTTAATAATAAACAGCTTTATAAAGCTACTTACTAGCACCTACTTTAAACTCTTCTTTAAGTAACTTAATATAGTAAATTAAATAGCTTAGTTTTAAGTACTTTATAATACTAAGTTTTAAAGTAAATACTATAAAGGCCTTAACTTTATTAATAAGGAATAAATAAAAGGAATTATAGCTTTTAAGTACTTTAAAAATAGTATTACTTTTTCTACTATAGGGATAGAGGTTTAATAAGGATAATAGGACTATTTAAGATAAAGACTTTAAAGGAATTATAGTTTTAAAAAAAATAAGCTATATAAAAGTAATTATAGAGTAGTTAGAGTATAGCTAGTATATAATTTTATTTATAATTAAATTTAATAAGGCTCTTAAAAGGCCCTTATTAGGGAGGTGTATTAGATTATATAGCTTAGAGCTACTAGTATACTACAATATATAGGTGGATTTTGGCGTTTAAAGTAGTTAATAGCTGCTCTAGAGTAACGTTTTACTGGCTCTAAAGGCCGTAGCTGTATTTAAAGGGTTAAAGGCCTACTAACATATTAAAGTAAAAAACGCGTTAAGGGCCCTTAAGGCATAGCTTTATATATATATAAATATACGCAAAATCTAATACTAGGCCTAGGATTAAAGAAGGTACAGGATTTCTAATCGCTAAGGCTAGGGGTGTAAATAAGATAGGCTTTTTTAATACAAGGCAAGGGACCTAAGACTAGGATTTTAGATTTAAATAAATATATACGCCTAGGTTATTGAAATTAGAGTTATATTAGTCTATAAGATTCGTAATAGCTATAATAAAAGCTAAAGTTTATGACAAGTTAAAAACTATACTTTAGTGGTTATATTAAGAGTATTTTAAATAAAGGAACTGAAATTATAACTAATGCCCAATAAAATATTACCTGCTTGTATTTTATAAGTATGAAATGTAAAGATATTCATGGGTTGGTTTTAAAATTACCAAATAACTATAGTAATATTAGACTTAATAGAGTTAGTTAGTAGAAAGGAATGGGTTTAGTATATAATATATAATAAAAGGTAGAAGTATTATTACAGTAGTAATAGTCATTTTACATATTAGTGTTTTACTATATTTATTTACTTACTAAGAAAGTAGAGTCTAGACCCCTATAGACTAGGGGGCCCTGCCTTTTATGATTTTAATTGCAGTTACACTCTTTAGGCTAACTTAAGTACTAATCTTTTTAGGGTTTGTAATGCATTTACATTGCCAGTTGCTTCTAAGTGGCTTTTAGGCCCTGTATAGTTAGCCATGTTGCCCTTTTAGTTAACCACGGTGCTGGTTATTATAAGGGTTGTGGTTAGCTACATGCCTAGAGGGGTAGATAGAGATATTTAAGTTGGTTTATTCTGCAAAGTAGTTGACTTGTTCTGAGGTCACAACATTAGAGCTAGAGGCTATAGGTTTAATTCTGCCTTTTTGTCTCTTTTTACTTTTATTTTTTTTAGTTCTTTTTAATAGACTAATGGCACAATAAATAAAATTCCACTAAGTTCTGCTTCTTCTTAGCGTCTAATAACATAGTTTAGTCTCTGCTCTGGCAAATATGGTAGTGATTTTGCCTAAATCGTCCACTAGCCGTTTACGTAGGGCCTGTATGCCTATACAGCCTTTAAAAAGATTCATTCTAAGAGGTTTAAACAACCTACTTCACTCTATTTTAAAACAACTAGAGTATTATTATTATTACTAACATTGCTACCACACTATAGTTAGTGATAATATGGCAACTTTAGTCATACACACTTTTACCTCCTACTGCATTTTCTGCAAAAAACTTTAGTATTTAATAAACACAGAGATTAGCTTTAGTTAGTATTCTTAGTATGCAAATTACTAGCTAGTTGGCCTTTACTATAAGAGTAAAGTTTTTATGTTATAACATTTATATTACTAGAGTATTGTAGGATAATAGTTTAGCTATTTTTAATATATTCTTATACTATACTCTTAATAGGTTTTTTGTCTTCTTATTATATAAATATATTTATTAAAATATATAGGTGTATTAATAATAGTAAATGATCTTTATTTAAACTATTTCTTAATTTTTAAGTATATCTTTTAAAAAAATATTTTACTGATAATATTTAAAATAATGATAATATTTATAGTTATTAATAATAATAAATTAGTAAGTTTTAATTTATAATTAAACTTTTATTTATATATTAAACTAAAATATCTTTAAACTTACTATAAAGCTACTTTGTTATTTATACCTACTTAATTATAAGTATAGCTTTTTATAAACTAGTATATGACATTTGGCTTAAGGTATACTTATATTAATATGTAATATTCTTTATATTAACTGAATATATAATTTAGTCATGATAGGTAAGTTTCGTTATGGGAAGGATTCATAGAACTCTTTAATAAAGACTTATCAAACTCCCTAGTTTCTACTACAAGTGAGCGGTAGGTAGGACAATATTATACTTATAAAGTTAATCGATCCTTTATAGTTATTAATAAAACCTATTAACTTAAATTGAGTTCTATTTAAAAATATTATGGTAATTTTAAAGATGAAGTTATTATTAGACTAGGTAAGTTTTAAGGGAACGTTAGTTACGGCTAATAAATTATAAAGTATTTAGTTTTATAAGCTGGTTGTTTGGCTGATTATAGACTTAAGATTTATGTTACGTATACAGGGGCTGTTCAAACTAATTACTGCTGTTTCACTTTATATTTAAAATTCTAACATATAGGGATATATCGCGTTAAAATAAAAAAAGTAGCTCACCCTGACACTGCTATACTATGAACTGAGTTTAATACAAACAAAGGCAATTAATGATTAAATCTGATAAATAGGTTATTTAGCTACACGTATTATAGTTATAAATATAAGAGAGTAATCCTAAATTCTTTTACGCTTTACTATATATACATGGTAATAGTAATAATATCAAAAAGTTACAGTTCTATAACGTATTCTTCTTAAGAACGTACATAAATACCACTATCATAAATTACACTGGGCCTGTAATCCACCTCTTAAACAGCTACGTATACTTTAGAATTACAAGATAAACTTATATAGCCCTTTTTTAAAGTACTTTTTACTATTAGCTTTAGTCTTATTATATATAAAGCTAATATTTACATAAAATCTAGGATCATCTATAGCTTTACTTGCCCGTACCAATAGGTATATATAAATGGCACTAGTTATAGCTTTAACTATAGTATTGATTTCTGCTTTACCTAGAGTAAGTCTAGTATTTAAGTTTAATTTAAAAATGCTCTCCTTGTGTATATATTGCATCAACAAAATACTTCCGTTATTGCTGCCCCAATTACGTCTTCTTACATATATTAAATATATAACTATTAGTCCCTATTGTTGCGAGCCTCATTAGTATAGTAGTCAATATAATTTGCTCTATTTTTATGACTATATGTAAAGCTTAATATACCTAGCTTTAGAAATGTACAGAATAATTAAAGGGTTAAGTAAATAGTCCTAGGGGTACGTATAAGTCTTAAATATATTTTTATAAGTTAGTAGGCCTTAAGACAAAAAGTTATATTTTAAATACTAGATAGGCCCTTTAACTCTTAAGAGGACGTTTTAGTGCGTTGTCACTACTATACTACTTAGTTACATAGTTACTCTAGTACAGGATTTCCCTGTAATAAGTATAGGCTTTTTGGCGCTACTAAGAATATTTAAAGTAGTAGAAAAGCTTAGTAAAGTTTTTTTTATAGGCCCTACTAATATGCCTAGTAAGACTAAATTAGTAGGCGTAAAGAAGCCTATATAGAAGGCACTATAGCTTATTATTCTTTAGTTTATTATTATTATTTCTATTGTTCTTTAGCTTATTATCTATATTGTCTATAAAGACACTCGTACCGTATAAGTAGATGTTATAAAGAAAGGCAGTAAAGGATTTAAAGTATTTACTTTTAAACTCTTTATCTTATTATTTACTTTTTTATATAAGCCAACTAATACATACTACGTTAGGTATACTACAACATACTAACTTATAGTATACTTTAACCTAGTACCGGCCAAACCAAGACAGTTGTGCAACTAAGCAATTATGGTTAATTTACTTTTTTATAAAGTACTTCTTTTACTACTTAACTACTACTAGCTTGCGTAGTACAGTAATATTAGCGTTTAACTAGAGCTTTACCTTTTGTGCCTTTTTACTTTTTATACTATACTTTACCCTTATTGCCTTAACCTCCTTATATAGAGTAGTAATATCTTTGTAGCTTTTAATATTATTATAGTCTTTAGTAGTTGGGTATATAAGTATATTCTTGTCCCTTATAAATATTATATAATAAAGTTAAAGTGTGATTTTGTTAGTTCCGACTAGTACTGCCTATACTACCTTTATTAAGTTCCTCTTATTAATCTATTATAGGATATAGCTTTTTTTATAAATAGTAAATATGTTTCTTAAAATATAGTTCTAGAATACTAGCTTAAATACTTTTAAGAAAGCGTTAGAAATTAAGTAGTACATATACTATAATTCGTAAGGTCTTTGGCCTACTATATAACCGGCTGTCTACGCTTATTTATATAGAGTAAACCCTAATATACTTTTATATCCCTAGGGCTGTCTATACTTATTTCTATAAAGACTAAAATATAGAGTACTTAATAAAAAATATTACTTTATTAGTAAACTTAGTTTTTTTATTTTAGTAGTATATAGCTTATATTCTTTAGAATTAGATACTAGAGTAATTTATTATACAACGCGAAGCTAGTCTTAAATACGTTATTACTAAGTACTTAAGTAATAATTTTATAAGTAAGATAGATAACCTAGTAAGGTACTATAGTTACCTAGAACTAAAGCCTAGTAGGGCCTTTTATTAAACAAAGTAGTAACAGCTAGTAGAACAATAACTTACTTATAGTTTTATACTTCTTTAACTATATTTATTTTTTACTTTTAGTATTTAAAATAAATAGTTACTACTAGTACAGCCTTTATTAAGTTAAACGGGTCTCTTACTATACTTAACTCTACTTAGCTATAGGGTATATTTATTACTTTATAGACCCTAAAGCTACTAACACTTAATAGAGTTAAAGCTTAGTTAAAAGAAAATCTCGTTTTTAGTATATAAGGGATAAGGGGAGCCTACTTCTAAAGCCTAACAAGTAGTTATAAAAGGACCTTAGTAGTTACTTTATACTTAATAAAAGTCTACTTAAAACTAAGACTATATTATAGTATAAAGTTATTTAGAATCTACTAAAGTCTCTAAAATTAGCCTTTCTCTAGATATTAAAATAGTTTATTAAGTCTACTACTTATTTAATATATACAAAATAAAAGAAATATACCTATAGTATCCTTCTCCTAGTTTAGTAAGTATAATATTTATTATCTTTTATTATAAAGATTTTTAAGTTTTATATTATATAGAATTTAATTATCTACCTTTACAACAAGGGACTTTTAAACTAACTCAATTATATTAATATAAGTAATAAATAACTTCTCTTCTAACTCCTAGGACCTAAGTACTAAATAACAGTTTTTTAAACTTAGTAAATAGTACTCTAGAAAGTCTTTATATATAGTCTTAACTTTAGGCCCGTTCTAATAAAGACTAAGCTAAATCTATTTATAGTCTCTATAAGTAACATTACGGAAGTACCTACACAACCTATTTAGCTAAATAGTTAGTTTATTACTATTTTAATAGCTTAGTTTTACTAGTGTATTATAACTTATAAAACTAAGGCTTTTTATAAAGCGTTTTAGGACTTCTAGGACTTTAGTATAAGGGCACAGTTTCTTATAATAGTACTATATACCTATATATTTAGCTTTTTTTTATAAGTACTACTTAGCTTCTTTTTACCTTTTTATTTATACTTTATTAAATATAGTATTCCTTTTTAAGCATTAAGGGGCTATTTAAACTAGTACTTTCTTAGTATATAGTCCGGGTTCTACTAATAATACAAAATACTATACTAATAAATGGGGGTATACTTAAAGTAAAAAAGGGGGCGTATTAGCTTAATTATAAGACTAGGAGTTTACCTACTAAGTTAAAGAAAAATAAATAAATAAAGTTTAAGTTTAGAAAGAGTAAAAAGAGTAGCCTGTAGCCTTTAAATATGTTATTTAGAGATAGCTATAATACCTATAAAAGCTACTTAGTAGGTTTAAAGTCCCTAATACCTCTATAGCCAAAATAAAGTAAAACGATACCCTCTTAAGATAAGAGGAAAATAGATATATATATAAAAGTATAGGTAAGTATAGGTAGAATTGTGAAGTTATATAGATAACTAATAAATAACTAGCTAGTTAGTAAAGCTAAAATAGTAGGACGTAGAAGTAGAGAAATAGACTAATTACAGGGTCCGTTTCTACTACTAAAAAACAGAGGTATAATCTTTACTAATTATTAGTAACTTAACTAAAAACACTCCCCTTATTAGCTTATCTATAGGAGAGCGGACGGGATCCCGAGTTTTCTAATAGGTATAGTTATATGTAATAATCTCTAGGACCCAAAGTGCTCATACTCCTTTGGTGTTTGTCTTCCTAGCAATGGGTGGTACCTATTGCGGTACCTATTTCAGAAGCCTTCGCCTCTGCCCCCTTCCCAAAGGTATTAGAACGCAGTTTCCTGCTTTGTTTATCTCGCTGCATTTCAGTCAGTCTTTGATCCTCACCATGCTGCCACGATGATGGGGCACTTTGACAGTAGGTAGGTAGCAGCTGCATAAGTAGACAGGGACATAGACATCACACAGAGAAGGAGGCCCAAAGGCAGTGCCACACGAAGCAGCGAAGTCTTACATGTAAGTCGTATCTTTTCAAGGGGTCCCAAGATGCCTTGAACCCAGTCCAGGGGCGGTTTCGAGTCGGCATGTGAGTCTCTTATTTACCTCTAGTCTATGGCTGGTCGGCCTCCCGCATCTTCGAACCCTGGGACAAGAACAAAACCATGGACCCGGCCCGGACAAGTCCTCTCCAACACAGCAACACAAGCTCATCCATCAGTTCAACAGCCAACAGATCAGACATACAAGAGAGGTTTTCAACGATGGACGCTCTCGCCGTGACGGTACGGCTCTCATCAGAAACTCCTCATGCGGCCCACCGCTAACAATCTGTGCCACACAGGTCGTCAAGTCCGCGGTCGGTAATTGCGGGATCAGCAAGATCGTCTTGGGATGGGGCCTCGAGCTCCTCGGGTTTGGGTCTCTGGGCCCCATCGCTGGTAAGTCGTCTGCCCGTTCCTGGGCCGTACTCAGATCCTCGCTTCTGGAAACATCCAACTCATAGTCCCCCTCACAGGTACACTAGCTGCCGCCTCGCAGGCCATATACATGGGGCTCGTTCCCGCGGGCGGACTATTTTCCCTTCTCCAGAGGCTCGCAATGACTTTGCTTCAAGTCCAAGGACTCGGCCTTCTCAAGCGAGGGACAATACACAGCTCGGCGGTGGTTACCTAACAAGGGCTAGACACAATCCGAAAGGACAAGCAGCATCTCAGAACACGCGCAATTCAAACAATCAGAAGATAGTAAAATCGCAATCCATCGACGGGTGGTTTTTTTTGTTTTTCTCTAGGTGCATCCGGGCTCATGAGGCGTCTTAAAAACACCCCGATAAAGACTTACAAATGCGACCCTACCAAAGCAGTATACTCGCCAGCAGTAAAATACCAGGGGCGGGGAATCACTGAAAATGGCCCTTCTTGGGTTCAACAGGACCTCCCCGCCGGGAGGAACTCCCTGGAATTCGCCAGCGTTAAAATCTTGCGCGTAAATGTAAGGCCTTGACAGCGGGCCGGAGGGGGTGCATCGGAGCCCCGGCGCCGTAGTGGGGCGACGGACGGACGGAGCGGTGGATCGCTCCCGCGTCGCCTACCTATGCGGTACCTCGGGAACCTTCCTAGCTGAGGATGCGATACCCTACCTACCTGATCTGTCTTGCTACATTGCAAGATGTTTCTGATTTACCTCATCCTCCAATGGCGAGAGGATTATTGCGTCTTTTTTTCTCTTTCCCGGTCGTGAGAGTAGCAGCACTAAGAACCCCCGTGCAGCATGCCCAGTCCCCTCCATAAGTCAGCACCGCAACGGTCCATCGCCATCCAATCATCCCCGCCGCGCATCACCGCGTCAAAACGTCGGCCCTCCTCGCCATCCACGCGACTCCCAACGAACCTCGGATGCAGATGCACATTTCTTCCCACCTCCCCACACACATCAGAAAAGAATGCCCCATGCAATCACCAAACGAAACAAAAAATTCGTCGCAGTCGTCTCTGGTTGGTGCGGCGGATGGCAAACCACCACCGGCAAACCGTGTCCTGTCATACGCGTCCGCCTGGCTTTGCCTGCGATGATGGATGATGATGACTCCTGCATGCCGCATAGAGGAGGGGGGGCCCTTTTGTCACAGGGCCGGTTATTTCTGAATGATTTGGGCAGCAATCCGGGTCAGTGAGTCAAATGATAAAGGACCGGCAAGTATCACCTCTTTTTTCCGTTCTCTCTCCTTCTTGAGCATCACCCTCTCCTTCATCTCACAAACCCTTTGTTCTCCTTCTTGTTCTCTTCTCAAAGCAAGTCTCTGCGAGACAATATTTCATCTTACAACAAAAAGCCGTCGTCTTAATAAGAAACCCAACTTCCGATAGAGCCGGTCTCACTCTCCCCATACACAAATTCCAAAAAAAGTCTCACGCAACCCAAGAAGATACCAACAAGATGCACCCCCTCAGCTTCCTCCTCATCCTCTTCGCCTCCGCAACCTCCGCCCTCCCAGCGGTCCCGGCAACCCCGACGCCGGCCCCCACAACCGCGTCCGAGCCCTGCTCCCGCCCTCCCCCGCGCCCCTTCCTCCCGACGCCCACCCCCGCGGCGGACGGAGACGCAACGGGCCCGACCCCGTCGCCAATCTACTCAACCCTCCCGCTCTTCCCCGTCCCCTCAAACTCCTCCTCCTCCTCCAACGCCACGGCCCCGTGCTCCTCGCTCCGCAGACCACTCCGCCTAGGCCCAGAACGCTTCCGCAAGAACTGCTCCTCCACCTCCCTTCTCCCTCTTTCCTCTCCCTCCCATCTCCCTCTCCCCTCCGTCTCCCTCCCTCCTCTCCCCTCGTCCTCCTCCGAGGTGGAAATCGCAGCAGCAGACGACGACGCACCCTCCGACGGCCCCCGCGACTACGCCTCCCTGATCCCGCCCGCCCCCGGCGTCACCCCGCATCCGGAGCCGAACCTCGCCGAGATGGGCTACACCCAGACGACGTACTACTCCTGCGTCACCCGCGAGGCCTCGGTGCACTGCGGCTGGCACCGGCCCATCATGGTCGCGCCCGCCAACAACGCCGTCCGGGGCGGGGCGGCCGGGGGCAAGGGCGGGCTCGGGATGGTCGGGCTGAGGGGCGCGCTCGTCGGGCTCGTCGTTGGGTTGTTCGTCGTCATGGCCGGGTGAGACGTCCTCTCTTTAGCGGCAGACATCTCTCTCTCTCTCTCTCTCTCTCTCTCTCCCCCGGAGGGGAGATTGGGCACGGATACACGCGCGACGCGCAGACGCCCGTCCAGCCCTGTCGGCGCGTGGACTAGCGGGCCTCGAAAGCGATGCCGTCTCTCACGCCGGCGGCAGGACCCGTGACGGAGGCGCCGCGCGACGAAGGGTCTCCCCTGGAAGACAGATCTAGAACATTTAGAAAAAAAAGGGGGCCACCTACACTAGCGTACGTGCACTCTTTTCCCCCGAGAGCCACGAGGACGGCAAGGGTCAAAGCGGGCACGAAGCCACCACCAAGATTCCCATCGGCCGTTTTGGCTTGATGAAAGGGGACTGACTGACTGGGGGGGCTGTGTGCGCGTAGCGTCAAGGTCGTGCGTGCGCTTGTACGTTGCGTTCCGATGTTCCAGCTGGGCTGGAATCCCAACCAAGAAACGTGAAGAATCCAGAAACGACGTCCCGTGTGGCGTTGACGATGGGTCACGGCGCCGAAAGAGGCGAAGAGAGCCTCACGGCCAGACGGCCCACCCGGCCTCGAGTACATAAGGGAAGGAAGCTTGGGATGTTTTCCCTGAAAACTCACAGAGGGTATTTCTTGTACATCATTTCAATACAACTATGGAATAGGAAAAAAGGGGGGAAGAAATATCGCGTTGGCCCTGCCTTTGGCCCCCCCTTTACCCGCCGTACCAAAACCCAAGAGACAGTAGAAAAGACATAGGTTGTAACAAAAACAGAATAAGAAAAAAAAAAAAAAGGACCACGTTCTTTTCTCGCCTTCTAGTAGGAAGCTCGGGTATTTCAGAAAACCACACACAGCACGGAATAGAGAAAAGAGGTTGGCGAAGATGAAGAAGAAGAAAAAGCAGTAGCTGCGGGAGCAGCAGCCCAGAAAACCCCCGGTGATGGCAAGAGAAAAACAACAGTTATGCGGGAGGCCGCCCCTCCCGTTCCCTTTTGCGTCCTGTTCACTTCTTCCCTTCGGTCTCCGCGCGGTTTTCTTTCTTAGTTAAAAGCGTTACGTCAAGAGTTTGTAGTGGTATTGAGAAAAAAAAAAGGTTGGAAGCCATGGGGTGGATTTGGAGTGTTGGGTTTCGGGTTGGTCGGTGGAATGATCCATCGCTGTCGAGCCAGGCGTGATGAGTCCGCCCCTATTTTTGCGGCTACCACGGCGTGACTCAATAGAGCGCGCTCACGGCAAGGTAAGCTTTCTTCCGGCGTCTGCCTCGTCCGAGAGCCGGCGAGGGGAGCTGGAGCCGCGGGGTGCAATAGCAGACGCAAACCCTTTTTACGGTCTTCGGTCTGGAGGGGGTCGGTTGATGCCTCGGTATGTGCATTCTGAGGTGGCATACAGATCGCAACCTTTCTGGTAGGTAAGATGGAGGAGGCGGGTGTGTCGAAGGAGTTTCGGGGTTTTCGATGGGCCGGTCGTAAGAATAAAGGGAATCGGATTGCGGATGGATGGAAAAAAAGGTTTCGTCTCGTCGTTTACTTCTTGGCCGGGGCCGGGGGCGCCTTGACGTTGTTGGACAGCCAGGCCAGGCCCTCGAGCAGGCCCTCGCCCGTCGTGGCGCAACTGGGCACGACGTACCAGACCTTGTCTTTCAGCTTGGAGAGCTGCAGCGCCTCGGTGACTTCTTGCGGCTTCATGGCTGTTTTTCGGGTATCGTCAGCGTGTGTCCTTTCGTGCCGGAGCGTCTGCGCTGCCAGCTGTTCTCAGAGGGGTTGTCAGGAATGTCACTCACCTCCGTTGATGTCCTGCTTGTTCGCGAACACCAGGAGCAAGCTGTCCTTCATCTCGCGATCGTTGATGATCCTGTGCAGTTCCGACTTGGCCTCCTCGATTCTGGCGCGGTCCGAGGAGTCGATGACGAAGATGAGACCCTGGGTGCCTAAGGTTTTGGTAACTTGCGTCAGCGCGTCTGTTGCAATTGCTTCCCGCCAGAGGGGGAATGGTGACTCCTCCCCGAGAAGGGCCGCGGGGGGGAGGCGGGGAGGGGGGTTACTCACCGCTGAAGTAATGTCTCCAGAGGGGACGGATCTTGTCCTGGCCACCGACGTCCCAGACGTTGAACTTGACGTTCTTGTAGGTGACGGTCTCGACGTTAAAGCCGACGGTGGGAATGGTGGTGACGTCCTGGCCCAGCTTGAGCTTGTACAGGATGGTGGTCTTTCCGGCGGCGTCGAGACCCAGCATCAGCAGACGCATCTCCTTTGATCCGAAGATCTTGCCCATCATCTTTGAGAGTTGACCACCCATTGTGACTGTAGGGACGGCGCCTGGATTCGTTCGTGATGGAGAGGAGGGAGAGAGTGAGGAAGGAGGAAGAGCTTGCGAGGAGCTGGCGTGATGGGCTCGGACGGTCGGTGGAAAGGGGGATGGAGGTCGCGACGTGTGACGGATTCGCTAATCTGGCGGGTGGAGGATAATTGGGTCGTTCGGGTCGTCGTGCGCGCACTGAATGTGCGGTCGTCGAGGACGGGAAAAAAAGGATCGGAGGTTCAGTCGAGAAGGAGCGTGAGGCCCGAAGATGCGGTGTGCGGGTGTGATGGCAGATAGAAGCTATCGCGGCTGGGGAGGGAAGGGGAAAAGGGAAAGGGAAAGAAAAAAAAAAGCAACCTTGCGATCTGTTGCTGCTTGCCGAGTCGGGGATCGGAGGTTGGGGTCGAAATGGAGCACCAAGCCCGCACTTCGTTGGCTCTGTTGGGCGCTGTTCGCTCAGGCGGTTTGACTGGGATGTGTGCTGCTGCTGCAGGCCCGCAAGGGACCTTACCTTGGTTGCTTGGGTACCTGAGCTAAGGTTGGCGGTATCTCACTGCGAAAGGTGAACCTGGAGGTACCTGAAGAGTATGCCGAGGGTAGGGTGCTGTGTGGTCGGTATCGAAACGAAGGGAACCAATTGACGGCTATATTTGGGGCCAGATTAATGCTCGTGTCGTTCGAAACGCAGGTGTTGCGAGGAGGGCTGCTTCTGTTTGCCTTGGCGCGGGAGCCGTCCGTCTGTTGCATTGCGAAGTATCCATAGAGCAAAGCCAAAAGGCAAAGCTACCTGGTTAGAGAGGACTGGCTAATCTGATCGGCTTACCTACGCGTTTCAACGTCGATGCTTTAGCGACACTTGCTGATGTCTCTCCAGGTGCTTCACCATATATGTACCGGCAAGTACCCGTAAGTCCCTGTTCTGCCTCAGGTAGCTCATTGAGATACCTCGTGTACTTCCGAGTCACCAATGCAGAGCTGCCTCAAGGGCTCTTGCCATTGACACATTATCTACAGAACATCTGCGCATATGCGCATACAATTAGCTGAATTACCTAGAGTACCTAGGCACGCATGTCTCTGCGGGGTGCCCGTCTGTTCATGTCCATCGTTTTCCGCAGCCCGGAGATTCACTCTGAACCGAACCACCTTTTTAATACGGCCCTCTCACCTCGGTCTTGCTTTTTCTCTCTCTTCGATGCGTAACCGAACCGACTTCTTCTAAAAGTGCCACTACAAATGGCCTGAGAATCACTGCGTACCAATCAGCATCCAACCGTACCTTTTTCACCCCCCAGTGGAACCCAAACAAACAGGGCCCCTGGTCCCGCCGTATTCTGCTTTCGGGCTAGCTGTCCCTGCAAGTCCCCGGCGTTCCAGTGTTTCCCTCCGGGCTCCCTCCTCGCCGTCTCGCAGCCTTTTCACGGTGTCCTTCCCGCCATCTAGTCTCTCAGTGGCCGTTGAAAGGGGGCAGAGCGGGTCCTCTACGGCTCCCTGGCGGTATTGTCCAATAGGCACATTTAGCGACATGCAGGAACCTCGCCGGCGCGGCACTCGCTCCATGCACGTGCCATGCCGGAGTCAGGGGCGTAATTTGACAGAAGGCATCCAAGAAAGTCAAGTCGACGAGAGTCAAGACTTGACAAGCAAGCAAACACATGTCATCATCTCTCGTCCAAGGAGGCCAAGGAACCGGCCTGCCTTGTTACCCTTGTGCCAAGTTGCAAACGGCGGGAACCACTCCCGTAGTGTACTCCGTAAAGTTTTCATAAGCACGCTATATTTCTCTTTCGCTGCCAATCATACCAGGTGGTAATCTGCCTTTGCCCCGGCCCCGGTCTCTGATGCTTAAGCTCCGTCGTGATCCGCCGCGTCATGAGTCTCCGGTTTTTGTTTAATGAGCCATCACGCGCATCGACGCATCCCCCGGGCCGCCCGTTTGATCTCGGCCCACGGGCCAATACGCGCGACTGATTCAGTGATTCTCGACCGAGCGCCCGCTTTCGTCTGTTTATGGCTTTCGCTAAGCTGGTTCGCAATGTTTCGCTTCCCTTTTCGGGTTCAATACCAATACCTCCCAATATGCCCCCACCCTCCATCTCGCTCTCGCGGCTCTGCATCCCCTTTCAGTTCCGATACTCCAGCACATATCGTCGCTCCACCTGGTGTGTCGTTGACGAGTCGTTTTCCCCGTGGAATTTGAGGTTGACCGTCTTACCGTCGGCTTCTGTGCCAACGACATCGGCCGCGTAGAACGCCGTTGTCTGCGGGTACAGTCCGAGTACCATCCTGCCCGCCTCCAGTTTTGCAAGAGTATGCGTCTGGTTCTCCGGTAATATCGGTATCATGGCCGACGCGAATGTCTTATACTCCTTGGGCTTGACGTTGTCTTCGGGTTCCACGTCTAGGCACTTGTACCGACGGCTCTTGCCTTCGCCGATGATGCCAACTACCTCTCCTAAGATCCAATCGAAAGGGGTTTCGCCTTGCTGCGGCTCGTCCTTCTTCCTCTTGAATGCAACCTTGTCTCCTTTCGAGAAGGACATTTTGCTGGTCCGCGCTGCGTTGGCGTTCGACCCCAACGCCCCCGACGAAGACCCCGCCGTGTTGCTACCTGTCGACCCTTGCGGCTCGACGCTATCGGCTTTGGGCGGCATGCTGTCGCGATTGCTGCTTCGATCGCCAAACTTGCGTGAGCTGCCCATGGGGCTCGGCACGGGAGAGTCGCCCGCTCCATCAAAGTCGTAGAGGGCGGCAGCCGCGGCGTCTCTGTTGCGCGTTGAGCTGCCAGTTCGTGATGAAGTAGTCGTCGTCGCGGGGGCTTCGGCCGCCTCCTTCGCCTGCTGCACAGCCTTCAGGATCTTAAGCTGTTCGATCAGGTGCTTGATGTTATTTGAGTTGTTCTCCGATAGCTTGACGCCTGTGCGGCAAAACTGTTCCATCTTGTTGAGATCGTTGCCCGAGGGGTTCCCGCCGTCTTTGCTTGCGACGGCCGCCTTTTTGTCGAGCTTCAGTAGCTCCTCGAGGTTGTCGTTCTCTTGGTTGACGCCATTAACGATCTCGTGGAATTTCTCTTTGGCAGACTCCCAGAGCTGGACCTCCTCGCCGTGACCGCTGCCGTTGTTGCGGTTCGACCCACGGCCGCTCCTGTTTCTTTGGGACATCTTGATCCTAAGAGATGTAGAAGCACTGAGAGATTTGTTCTCCGAGACGCCCTTCTCCTAAGCAGGCTTCGCGGGAACGGCCTCGGCCGGCTTTAGGTTCGATCTGGGGCCCGCTGAGGGGGTATTTGGAGTGGGAGGAACCGGCTGTTTTCGCGGATGTTTGGGATGGTTGGCCTTCGGGCCTCTGGGATTCGTGACATTAGCATTAGTGCCCGTCGGCGTCGGAGCCGGGGTAAGTGGAGTAGGCGGTCGTGTCATGATAGGCAACGCGTATGTTGTTGAAGATGATGAAGAGGATTGTTTGTTGACCAAGCGTGATGGGACGAGAAACAGAAGCATGGGAGGGGTAGCGGGAAAGGTGGGTGGATGGTTATAGCTAGGAAGAGGCAAGAGGCTCGGGGGGCATCGCTTTGTTAGGCAAGCGCAAAGGTCGCAGCTGGAACTTACATGGAAAGAACACCTAGCAGGCAAAGCTGTACCTAAGTCTAAGATCCGTACGGAGGGGCAGGCAGCCTCGTGGGCCGCGGGCGAGGTGTCAGAGTACCTTCGGGCAGGCACTACTGAGGTATGTATGGAACGTAGATCGATAGCTCAAATCGCGAGCCGGGGTATCTCAACATGCAGTAATCCAATCAATGAAACAAAAAGACGTATCGTGAATCCAACTGAAATAAAACATGCTACCACATGTCGAGCCTAGAGTCGGGTAAGTATCCAGCGAGGAGAGGTTGCGAGCAACATGGCCGACGCGCGCGCGGTGGAAGATGTTAAAGTGAAAGGAAGAAACGCCGCGCGCATGAGCTCATTGGGCCCTCGCCTCGAGAAGAGCGCGGCAGCTCCAGCCGCGTGTTGCCGAGGTGGATACCCAAGCTGCGGCAATCAGCCAATTATATATCGCAAGGACATCACCTAAGCTCCCGTCACACCGTCCGCAATGCGGCCCGACCACTCCGTCTGCGCCGAACTGGATCATCCCTTAGGCAAAGGGTACGTACCTAAGTACGCAGACGCGGAGGGGCCTGGGTCAGCTGTTGGGGTCCAGATCGTTTCGTTGCGGGGTCGTCGGCCCTCCATGTCCCCTAAGGTACCCGAACATTGCGAAGCTCCCGCGAACCCTCCCTGACGTCAAATTGATAGTGGGGTGAATCAGCAGCATTTCGCAGCCTTAAAACCACGACACCACCACCTCACGTTATTTGCGCATCATTGCTATCTCGTTGTTCCTCCTTTCGTCTCCATCCCTGAGCTGTTCGCGGCATCTTCTCTCGAAATGGTTCTCCAGGTCCCTCTGCTGAAGCTCCAATGCGGAGTCAACTCGTACGAATGGGGGAAGAAGGGAGATGCGTCAGCTGCTGCGCGCTTTGCGGCCACGACACCAGCTGAGGGCTTCACCATTCAGTCTGACAAGCCCTACGCAGAGGTGAGACCCTTGGATTCCTCTCGATGAACCATCCCCCCACTAACACGCTGTTCAGCTCTGGATGGGCACCCATCCCTCGAACCCCTCAAAAGACCTCCATTCCGGCCGCACCCTGCTCGAGCTCGTACAGGACAACCAGCAGCTCCTCTCCGCACCCGTCGCCTCGAGATACGGCTCGAAACTTCCCTTCCTCTTCAAGGTCCTCTCCATCAACAAGGCCCTCTCCATCCAGGCCCACCCGAACAAGAAGCTCGCCGAGCAGCTGCACGCCCGCGACTCGAAGAACTACCCCGATGATAACCACAAGCCAGAGATGGCCATCGCCATCACCCCCTTCGAGGGTCTCTGCGGCTTCCGGCCACTCGCCGAGATCTCCCACTTCCTCTCCACGATCCCTCCTCTCAAGAGCCTCGTGAAAGAGGACAAGGCCGACGAGTTCATCAACACGGTAAAGGGCGACGAGGAGACCGAGTCCCCAGAGACCAAGGAGCGGAACAAGACCGCCCTGCAGCACATCTTCGCCTCCCTGCTGTCCGCCACGACCGAGGAGATCGAGAAGGAGACGGAGCGCCTCGTCTCGCTGGCCAAGTCGGAAGGCGACAACTTCGCCGGCGGCGGCGCCGGCCCCAGCGACGGCGCGACCCTCGCGGAGCTCATCACCCGCAACCACGCCGAGTTCGGCGCGGACATCGGCCTCTTCGTCCTCTTCTTCCTCAACTTCGTCCGGATGGACCCCGGCGAGGCCATGTTCCTCCGCGCCGACGACATCCACGCCTACCTCTCGGGCGACATCATCGAGTGCATGGCCGCCTCGGACAACGTCGTCCGCGCCGGCTTCACCCCCAAGTTCAAGGACGTGCCCACCCTCGTCGACATGCTCACCTACAACTACGCGCCCATCAACGAGCAGAAGATGTCGCCCTCCGAGTACCCCTACGCCACCCTCAACCGCGCCGCCTACAGCTCCGGCTCCGCCGTCATCCTGTACGACCCGCCCATCGACGAGTTCAGCGTCGTCCGCTCCGTGCTCAAGGGCTACGGCTCCAAGGCCACCTTCGAGCCCCTCGAGGGCCCCAGCATCATCATCTGCACGTCGGGCAGGGGCACCATCGCCGTCGGCCCGACGGTGCACAAGATCAGCGAGGGCAACGTCTTCTTCGTCGGGTCGACGGCGGAGCTGGTGCTGCAGTCCGAGGGCGCGGACGACGACGAGGAGTTCATCACCTTCAAGGCGTTTTGCGAGATTGACGACGTCGCGGAGAAGTTGTAAAAGACGAAAAGAAGTGCCATCCATTATCCATACACCCTACCCACGCGCACATTTCCATCGTCCATGTTTCTTGGTGGACCAGTAATCCATACCCCAGTATCATGTTTATCAAGCCCTTTGGCGGGAAAAAAGGGAACACACTCAACTCGCACACACGCACACGTACCTATACACACACACATTTTTTACGAGAGATGATTTGAAATTACTTCGATTCTTGCCCTCCACGCAAGGCAAACCGCCCGATTCCCAGCCGGTGACTATCTGATACATGAATGCCGGCTCTATCTCAAGCCGGCCTTTTCTTTCCTCTTGACATCTGTGACTTCCTGCAATCTGAATTCTTCCATCCCACATCCCCGCACTCTCCCCTCAGATAGTCCCCCGTCGCTGAAGAATCCCCCGGACCATATGATTAAGGCTAAAACAGACCCATGGCCTCGGGGTGCATGAAAGGAGAGAAGTCGATAAGGCGGGGGCACCCGATAAATCTCGGGGACCCACGAACAAAGAAGACAGCAGCAGCGGCAACAGCTCGTCTGCCTGCCTGTCTGTGATAAGAGATGCTTACTCCCTATGCCCTCTAATGAGGGAGGGCAAGGGAAAACCGTCAAAGATGAAAAACAAAAAACATACTTTGTCATGAACCCAACGCCGTTGGTACAAGATCAAATCAAAGACAAAAAAAGCAGTCAAAAGAAATGGAGGGAAAAGGCAGCCGATGCCCTCCCCCCCCCCCAACACAGATCATTGCTAATCCGGGTTTTTTTTCCGTTTCCCCCCCGTTCCGTCTCTTGGTATCGTGCCGCGCGTTGGTTGATAATCTTGTTGCCCCCAGTGTTCCCCCAGATATCACAAAAATGGAAATGATGACCAATGTTCCCTTCTTTTCTGTATCACCGGTTTTGGACCCGTACCGTTGCTCTCCCCTGCCGCCTTCTCCCCTGTCCCAGGTCGATGGGAAGGCGGAGATGGGATGCCTCCTTCGTAGAGACATGGACTACGTCACTTGACGTTGCCCCGGAAGAGAGAGTGTTACACGCAAAGAGAAACCACCCCCATGCCCCTCGGGGGTAACCCACTTGACAAACGCGAAATCATGTGGAAAAACAAGCAAAACGCAGACATGCAGACTCTTCCTACAGACCCCCAGGAACGGGGACGACCAACGGAAAAGAAAATGAATGGCAAGGGGGCGGTGGTGGTGATGGTGGTGTTGGCAAAAAAGGAGCATCGTAAACCGAGGAATCAAAACCCACCCCTCGCTGTGGCCGCGAGAGAAACAAATAAAGAGAGGAGGAAGTGCAAGAACTTTTCGGATTCCACCCAATGATGATGTGAGGTTGCTCCAATCAACTCTTCTGCCGTTTCCCCCCACCACTACCCAACCTTGAAACGATATTCGAAAGTGGTGGGTGGGGGTGTGTGTGCGTGCGAGTGTTGGTAAGTCGAAAGGAGATGTCGTTGGTGAGAAAGGGGAAAACAGAAGCGAGTTCGTCGACGAACGAGCCCCTGCCTCCCTTCGCCGTTTCCCTGTTTCCAAAGATAGAGAATCTCAAGTGACGACAGGGGGGTGTGGTATTTGGAAACAAGATAATGGTGAAGAAAGGTGTGTCCCGTGTGAAGACTGGACGGCTCCGTGCCTGGGCTGGGGTGCGAGGCCCCTGCCTGACACCTGTCTCTGCTGCTTCCCAAGCCCGTGTCGGAAACTCAGGAGGGGAAGGGGGAGGAGCTTCGCAGCTTCTGGGGAAACACAAAAGGAGGGGCTTTTTCCACCGGCACATTGTTGGTTGCTGCCCTCCCCCCTCCCCCTCGGGAAGAGATGGAGGGCGGGAACGGGACGGGACTGGGGTGGAGAGGTAGCCGTCGTCGGTTCTGGGGCGGGCGCGCCGGGTCGGGTAGCCGCATAAGGTGCTCCGGGGTTGGCTGACATGGGAGAGGAGAGGGTTGCAAGCCACACACGCATTGGTTCTGGACTCCCCTCTCTCTCTTCCAGCAGCCCCGTCCCAACGAGACACTGCATGATGTCTTCCCAGCCCGATGGCCAGCAGAAAACGACACGAGATGCACAAAGAGTTCCAGCCCCTTGCATCTCTTCCCCCCCTCCATCCCAGCGCGTTGGGTTGGGGATTTCGGGGAGGTGGGAGGTAACCGCACCGTGTCGAAAAGGGGAAAAGCAGAGCAAAGCCCGTCTTATCCAGGTCCTCGGTCAGGTTGGGTGGGAGGGCTATCAGTGTGTGGCGCTCGTGTTTCTTCTCGTAGCACACCCCCATTCTTTTCCACATGCCGAGGGGGTTCCTGGAGCAGATGACGTTCAGCCTGCCATCTCTCTCAGAGAGACTTCCGAAGTAGGCTCGCATCTTCCCTGCAACCCAGCGGCGCGGCGAAGGTAGTGGGCGTCCGTTGTCTCTCAGAAAAGGTACCTCTCCCGTGGATGAAAAGAAAGAAGGCTCAGATGTTGACCGAGTCGTCCGCAGGTCGTAATCCCCCGAGTCCGAAGGTGCATGCGGGTCATGTACAGCTGACAGGCGCGTGTGCGGGCGGTGCTTATACGCACACCGGTCGCCCGGAGACGGAGAATCGTCCGGTTGGACGGCGGCCAAAAGTCCGAACGCCCAGCGGCCAGAAGCAGAAATTCCAAGAGCCAAACGCCATGAAAGCCTCGCTCTTCTCGTGTCCCTGGACGGCGGAGGGTCGGATAGAGACTCCGGAGCTGCTAGAAGGAGGAAGATACTCCCTCCCCCCCTTTGTCGATGCTGTCGTTTCGAGGAGGCGGTTGGTTGGCTCGTTGGCTGCCTGGCTGAATGCAAGCCGAGAGGAACAATGCTTCCAGCAGAACGGTGAAGGGTAGCGGAGCGCATAAGAAATGCAGAAATGAAACGTAAAATGCAAAAGATGCAGCAAAGTTGAACGAATGATAGTCGGTAGCGAAGAAAAAGAGAATAAAAAAAAGAATTTCAAATCAAGAGGGGTGGGTTTTTGTCTGTCTCCGGTGCGCAGCGCGAGGCGAGAGAGCCCCCTCCCTCTGGCAGGATACCAAGAGGACGGGGATGCTTGTCTTGTAGGTCTCTCAAGTACGGGTTGCGCACCATTTTTTCCGCAAAATCCCCCTTGAGCAGAATCTCCGGCTGGAAATCGAAAGGGGCCTTTTGGTTGGGGAGGTGGACATCCCTCAGGCGGCAGACAAGCTGCCCCCGGGCCGCCGACCCGCGTGGTGGTGGTGATGCTGATGGTGCTGCTGCTCTCCCACGTCCTCCGAGAGGAGCGCGTACGCCCCCACGTGGTGGTGCCTCGCGGCCGCGGCGGCAGCGTACATGGACGACGAGGGGGCGGTGACGGTGTACGTCTGCCCGTTGGAGAGCGATCCCCCCGAGGACGACGTCTCGCCGCTGCCCCGGCGTCCGCCGACCGAAGACCCGCTGGCGGAGCCCTCCGTGTACTTGTAGCTCAGGTCCGAGCTGGAGCCGTGGGTGCGCAGGCTCGCCTCGGACGCGCTGAAGATGGAGTCGCCGCTGCTGGCCGTCGAAGGGGGATAACCCGCGTCGCCGCCCGAGAGACGGTGGTGCTGGTGCATGTGCGTCATGGACGGGAGGGTGTGTGAGGGCGCTGGGTAGGGTGAGCTCTCGTAGCTGTCGGAGACGGCGCTCGCCGGGGACGTGCCGGATGAGCCCGTGCCTCCGGAGGACTTGGACGAGGGCGCGTAGGATGATGTGTCTGCGCGGTAGGCGAGGACGTTGGTTGTTCCTGGCAGGCGAGACGGGTTGGGGAGGAGACGATCGCCGCCGGCGTGGGGCAGCGAGGCAGCGACGGTGGAGAGGGAGAAGTTCGGTGCCTCCTGGGGGGAGACCGATGCGGGGCCGGGACCGGGGGCCGCGCGGTGGACGAGAGCGCCGCCGGCGCTGCCGTACCCGTATCCCGCGCCGTCCGTGTTGACGTACAGGTCTGCGGAGGGAGCGGGCTTCGCGGCAGCGGTCATACGGTAGAGGTACGTCGGGTCCTGGCTGTGATAGGGGTACGGGTATCCCATGGCCGAGTAGTCCACGCCGGTGCCGTCGTCGGCCGCGTAGGCGGGGCCCGCCGATGCAGCCCACGAGGAGTAGTACTTTCCGGGGCCGTACGAGTATCCGGCTGATGTTGGCGGGTAGCCGCCGTGCCGTGAGAGACCGTCTGGGATTTCGGAGCCGTAGTGAGTCGGGGACGCCGTCAGGGGAGAGGCCATGTGGCTCTGGTACGCCCTCGCGGCCTTCATGTTGTAGTCGAAAGATGCATCAGAGGGTTGGACCCATGGAGCTTCTGTTGAGGCAACCTTTGGCCCAGAGTTCAGCATCAAGGCACCCCATCCGCGGGGAAGACGGCATCAAGAGGATAGGGGAAGAGATGGTCACTTACACGAAGGAACATGCAGTTGTCTGCACCGGCGGCCTTGCAGTTCTGGCAGGGCAGTCCATTGCCCGCGTCTCCACTGCAACGAATCTTACGCTTCCGGCAACGACCGCACTGTCGATCTGTCAGATCTTTCTTTTTCCTTTCCTGTCTCCGGGGAAATGCAAGCTCCCTTCTCTCGTGTGCCCTCCTCCAACAATGCGCGTGCTCAAAGACCCGCAAAAGACCGAAACAAGACGAAGAAAGGAAAACAAGTGCCAACGTAGAAAGTGAAAGACTCAAAACTCACAGCAACGGCAATGCGCTTGCGGGGCGGCGTGTCGGTCTCGGGCTCTCGCTCAGTCATTGTTGATGTTCGCGCTTCGGACGTGCTCGAGTATCGCTGTTGGCGCTCCGGGTAGACGTAGGGCGCGTCGACGCGGCTATATCGTCTTCCGTCGGGGTAGCAAGTCGGGCTGACCATTGCTTCGGTACGGCTTGCTCTCTTGCGTGTGTATGCGGGTAGGTGTTGCCGCCAGGGATCTTCTGCCCAGGTGACGAAGAAGGGGAGGGGGTGGCTTGCAGAGAAGGTGAGAGGCGAGAAAGACTGTTACAGGAAGCGAGGACGAGGCCACGGGTCGGTCGAATCCTTTCCCTCCGAACCCTCGAGACAGCAGCAGATGCGTGATGCGTGATGCGTGACCTTGGTGATGACGACGTCCAGAAATGTCGTGGAAGCGGTCTCGTTTCAGCGATAGATGGAGGAGGAAGAGGGGGTGGAAGGGGTTCACTTCCTCGGCTGACAGTAACCCTAGTCTCTCTCGTGGGAAGGAAGAAGAAGAAAGGGTGTTCCTGATGCTGGTATGTAGGAGGAGGGAAGGTAGTAGAGGAAGGAGAGGGAAGGAGAGGATGTCGAATAACGCCTCCTTGTCAGACGTGGATGTTTTAAAGAAACAAGATACGTCGTTGCAGTCTTCAAAAACGTCGCAGGAATCAGAGCAGGAAGAGAAAAAAAAGGTCTCGACCTGCTTGCGATGTTCCGTTCCACACGAGATGAGGAGGGGTGGCGTGTGTAAGTCGTGCGTGTGTGAGTGTGAGTGTGAGTGTTTGGGCAGATGTGGATAGAGAAAGAGAGAGGGTAGCTCAGTGATGTAGAGAGTAGTAGAAGAAGAAGAAACGAGGCATCAGATCCAGAGGAGAATGGAGAAAAGTAGCTGCAGCCGGGATCGATGTTATACTGTCAAACCCCTTGTCACGGCCGCTCCCGTCTGTTGATTCGATGTCGTTGACAGACTGACGTTACTGTCGTTGCTGCTGCTGTTGCTGTCACTGTTGTTGCTACTTCCACCGCTGATACTACTGCCACTGCTCCCGCTTGTGTATGTATCCAATGTGCAATGTGGTTGGCGTGCGAGAGTGTTTGCAGTTCGGCATCTGGGCCCCTACCCCCCTCCCTCCACCCCTCCTGCTGCTCCTCCTCTCATCATAGCAAGATAAACGCACGCACGCATCTTTACCTATCTCGATATCAATTGCCCATTTGGAAGTAAAATTGCGACAAGTCACTCCAGCCCTCGCATCACACTTGCAATCGTCGGGACGCCCACCACACGCCCCCGCCATGCGTTGCCGTAGGTCCCCAGTATCCACACCCCCCTCGCCTTCGTCGTTGGCTCGAGCCGGCTTCCCTCCCTCCCTCCTTTCTCCCATGGAGGCACGACATGTGTCATTGGATGGGGTTCAACCAGCTGCTATACAACGTTGGGCGGCGGTGGGGGGTGGGTGGGTGCGCCCATCTCAGTGTATCCCCTTCGTAGACGGTGGAGAAAACACAAAAGGCGATTGGGAAGACGTGGTGGTTGGCACCTCTCTCTCTGTTTTTTTTCTTTTTCCTGCCCTTCCACTGCAGAAGACGCAACCCATGTGCGTGCCAAGGTAGTACCCTCGCGGCAACCTGCAGGAAGACAGGCATCCAAGGCCCGGCTCCTGACGCCAAACAGGCGTAGCCATAGGGAGGGGGGTGCAGAAGGGACAGCAACCCCCCTGGTCGTCCGCTGTAGATGTCTGCCCATTTTACTGTAGAAAGAGACAAGAGCAAACGAATGAGAGTAGCAGGAGGCAGCAGCAGGGGGGGAATAAGAAAATGGAGGGGCGGAGAGAGAAGGCGAACGGGCTGAGCAGGGGTCCAGGGGTAGCGTGGTGTAAAGATCTGTAGGGCTCAGCAGCAAGCGGGCGATCTGTACCGTATCTTGGATCTTTTTTTGTTTTTTTGGAATCTGTCGGTCTGGGGTTGGTTGGCCGTTCGTTCGTCCTTTTCTTGGGGTCCAATCTACCAAGCCCCCCGGGGAAGAGAAGAGAGAATATCCACCACCCCCGTGCCTTGCGGCTGCTAATGAGTGTGGGTGGATATTTGGAGATACACCAGGCACAGATAGAGCGAAGAGAGAGGAGGGGGAGGTCTAAGACCCATCCTCCTCGTCGATGTCTCTCCCGCGTCAATCACCTCTCAGCCGTACTTTGAAGCCTCTCATCCTCGGCCAATGAGACTGGCCCCTCGAATATTGCTCGGTCAGGCAGGAATATACACGGGGAGAAACAGGACTGGGCCTCGTCTATCGCCACCAGCCCATAATAACCGCTGAGACGAGACATGCCATAGGCAGACATCATAGAACAGACGAGGTCGTCGACGACATGATGTGACAGAAAACCAACCCACCCCCACAGCGCACGCGGTACAATGCACAAGTCCACGCCCCCCCCGTTGGTCTCGCTGAAGAACTGCCGAGCTGGCAAAATGGATAGAAGAGGTGGTAGTAGGTAGCAACAAACCGAGCCCCGGTTGCGAGTCCGTCCGACGACGAGCCGTCCACGGATTGGTCCAACGTGGGGGCCGATCGCTTTTCGCCCACACAAACTATTAGAGGATCGCACATGTATCATGAGGCCAGGCTGTCTGTAGCGCCCTCTGTCCCATCGGGGGCTCAACAACAATGACAGCAGCAAATCGTCAACGAGGACCAGATCGGGGGCGAAGCGGACGGGAACACAGCATCGAAGGCCCCGACGACGTCTCTCTCGTCCGCTTTCAGCAATTCTGTGTCCCGAAACGGCCTCGAAGATGACACTGAGAGAAGAAAAAATAGAAGGCCGGGGCGGTCTTGAAGAAAGCAAACAAATCAACACTTCCTTCGCTTCCCCTAATGTTCGTTCGTTGTCGTCGGGCAAAACGGCAAAGTTCTCGGTCCCACTCGAAAGTGGAGGGAAGGGGGGCGGGTCCGGGGGTGGGGAGGAAGGGCAAACCCTCTTCTGATTGTCCGACAGTGTCACGATGCATCATCGAACAACATGCCATACGACTATGTACTGCTGTTACTTCTGTCTACGTGATTTTTTTTTCTTTTTCTATTTGTGTTGAGAGGGGAAGGGGGCGTGCCCTCAGTCAGAAAGTGCCCACTTTCCGGGTTGCCGATGAGGAGCCAAATATATGAAGAGAGACGAGAGGAGTTGAGAAACTCAAATGCAAAAGAGACATGACAGAAACACAGAAACGAACGGACAGATGTGCAGAATTGAGAGGCATTGTTACGTGACGCAAAGCCCACACCCCGTTTCGTCGATTGGGGAGATACGCTTGTGATGGGCCGTTGCTTGGGCGGCCGTGCTCGTTGCTGGTGGTTTGGGCTGTGCGACCATGCAAAGTAACTTGCCATCTCGCTCTCTAGTATCTCTCTTTCCGTCAGTCGCGGACACACAGGGGGGAGGAGATCGAAAGAGCCGAGACGAGGACGCAAATCGGCCGACATCGACATAAGGAACGAACGGACAAGATGAGAGAGAGCATCGAGAAAAGACAGCATGGAGCACCAAAGGGCACCAGCTCTGCGTCAAGTAACACCAAATCACTGAAGAAAAGAAAAGAAGAAAACAACAACTCTGCTTGCCCTGATGTATCTCGCCTCTCCTCCGTTCGTTCGCCCAAACATGCCTCTTCTCACATTGTAAGTTGAGGTACACGTACCCACATAGATCGATGACCGGGACGGGCAAAGGGCCAGGCCCTGTACCCCAAGCAAGCAAGCAGACAGCAGACGGCGCGCGTGTGTGTACGCTTTGCCAGCCGGCAGCTCCCGCGATGGGGCGAGGATCTCTCTTCCCCTTACATCAGACAAACTCCTTCAGGGGTACTGGGTGATGGGCCGGGGGGTGAAATGGATGGACAGCTGGCATACATAGTGTGAAATCATACAGCCGGGGCGACCAGACCGCCGACAGACAGGCAGGCAAGATGATGAGCATCGGCAGACACATGTGTGTGTTTGCTGTCAGCTGCATGAATGGGGAGGGGTGGTCGACCCCCCGGCCGCAGAACCTCAGGGCCAGCCCGCGAAAAAAAAAAGCCCCATCAATCCCCTGCCTTAGCCACTTGGCTTCGAAGAGAAAGCGAAAAAAAGCAAAAAAGAAGAACAGAAGGACGAAGAAGAAGCGAAAGAGCTGCACATGGCAAGGTAGGCCGGGGGACATGGTCTGTGGAGCGGAGCGACCCTGCCAGCCCTCCATTGCCGCCCATCAAACGCATTCATCTCTGCATCTCGTTCCCGCCCGCAATGTCCTTGTTTGAATGAATGAATGAAGAAGAGAGAATACACCAAGGAAGGGGGGGGCTTGAAACTTCCCGTTGGTCGGCTCCCCGACCACGACGTCCATCCCGATCGGTTGCTGCAGCAGGGCCGGGCCCTCCCCCCTTCATCCTCGACAAGAAAGAGACAGCGGGAGGCAGCTCGAAATGCACGACACACACGCGCGCGGCGGCGGGGGACAAGAATAGCAGCAAACGGGCAGCGGGTTGGCGGGCGGGCGGGTTGGTGGGCTGTGAGGCACGTAGGAGACGGAGTGCGAGCTGGATATGTGTGTGTGTGTGTGTGTGTATGTGCCTCACACATACATACAACACGACACAACACACATTCTCTGTGGCTCCCGCTCCTGCGTTGCCGTTGAATCGTAGCTTAATCCGGACGTTGCCGCTCTCTCCACGGTACCCATCTCCAAAACCCACCCATCCATCCCGTCGACTTTGACAGGAACGACGTTGGCACTTGGCAGGCGTCTCATTCCTTCTCATCCACGGAGCATCCCCGCCAGCCTGCGTCTCCGGAAGCGGTCAACAGTCCAGCACTTGTCTTCCAAGGCTTAAACGAGAGGGGGCGTGATGCAATGCTACCTCGTCCGTCCGATAACTCTCGCATCTGGATCAGGGGTAAGAGTGAAAACAAGGTAGACATGTATGCCCTGCAGGAGCTTAACTGTGAGCCCTCATCGTCCGGACTCACAGACTGGCGTTGCCTCCTCGGACTGGGAGGGGAGCAGAAGAATCTCCATCCTCGTCACTCCTTAACCCCGGGGAGGAAACTTGGCGAGGAAATTGCCGCCATCGCACCCTGTTCGAGACCCCGAACGGGACGGACCATGTCGTCGTGTTGGCCACGCTTACTTTCCCCAGGGCGCCCGCAACGACCATTGACGTTTCCTCGAGGCGTGGTCTTTCCGCGTTCCGTGTAGAAGCTTTCCTACCCTCATCTTGCCTGCCGCCGTCAAACAGTGCGCTCCCACGAGGTCGAGGAGCAGCTTTTGAGCTGGAATCGAGTGACCCGCTGCAGCACAGAATGCGGCTCGAGATACTGTCCTCCTCCCTCGCTTTGCCATATCGTCCCATTTTCTCGAGAACCGAGACATGCTGCCACCCCTTCCAAATGAGCTTAATGCCCCAGGGACTTCTTCAGCAGCGGAAGCAAACGCGCGCGGCAGATGAGACAGCGTTTGTCCCTCGCATCGTCCTCGCCTAAGGAGATCCCGAATCACCGCCGCGCACACTTCCAAGTCTCACCGGGCAAGCCAAAGAGAAGCAAAACCACATTTCATAAGTCAAAAATAGCGAGGCCGCAGCCCCAATCCCCCAAGACATAAGAGAAGCCTCGCTGTAATTTGCGTATCAAGGAGGGCAGTTCGTATCGAAAGTCGACTGAGCGGTCCTGCTGTCGTCGTGGCACAGCGTCAGAACCTGATTATCATCATGCATGGAGGTGGCCCAGCCCAGCTTGTATAGAGAGCGAGACAGACTTGAAGGATGAGAGAGAGAGAGAGAGAGACGTTTCGAAGACGATCAGGCTCTGTAGCATTGCAGATCCTTCTCTCTCTTCCCATTCGCCCTGCAAACTCGCACTTGGAAACCCTTTTGCACATTTGCGCACTGCGCTGGCCCCTCCATCTTCTCGCAGAAGACTAGGTCATACCGGGACATTTCCTCGCGCTGCTGCGTGCCTGGCTTCTTGACGGGAGGCAGCGGGCAGAAAGCCCACATGGCGCGAGACGTCCGTCCTGCCGCGGCGGAAAATTTCGCCAGCCATCTCGGTATGTTGCAGGAGCAGCAGCTTCTTCTTCTTCTTTCTCCCCTCTCCCCTTCCCCTCCCCCCCTTGTGTCAAACCGTGGCCCGGAGCCGGCGGTCCCCCTCGTGCAGCCACCCGTTGCAACCATACACAAAGACCGTAACCGATTGGGCCAGATCCCAGGAACACAATGTCATCTGACGGGGAGACAGTGGCCGTGCCAGGGAAAAAGGGCCAGATGGGAAACGAGCCCCCCCCCCTCGTCCAGTCCAAGTCCAGCCTGGTCCAGGGCAAGGCAAAGCAAAGCAGGAAAAATAGAAACGTAAGAAAAAAAGCCACCAGGTCAGGCACCGTGAGAACGAGGCGCAGAGTACGAGCCGATCCGGCTGCCTCCACTATCCGTCGGACGATGATGTCTGCCGGACCCGGGATCTAGAACCTCCGACGTGCGTCCAGATTGCATGGGGCGTTTCGAGATAACGACGAATTGAAGACAGTTACAACAGTGTATGTCGTTGGGCTTGTCCGTACCGCCATACAGAAACGCGCGCCTCGGACATAAGAAACGACGTTCATCGGTCTGCTCCGGCCGCCCCCTCCGGAGCTCAACAGGTCGATCGCCCTCCCCGACGAGCCAAAGCCCGAAGAGTAACACGACTGACGACCTTTTTTTTTGCCCTCATGTCTCTCTCTCTCTCCTCACTTGAGCGAGACGGCCTCGTTACACACAGAACTCCATCGACCGTGCCTTGTTGAGGGCCGTGGAAAGACAATTTTACAGCTTATTTTGTTTTTATTTCATTTTCTGCAGATGGGACTCGACATGCTGTCACTTTCATCATCCTGTGCGACGTCAACTGGCCGATGCAACAGGACGGCCGGGGGCGAAAGGTTTGCCCAGGGAGCGGTCCTGCAAGACCTATTCGAGGGACCGACCACCATCATAGCAGCGGTCACCGCCACGGGAGTTGCAGCCGGTGAGGTGAAAACAAGCGAAGGAGGGAGAACCAAAAAAAGTCACCCTCCCCTCCGCTCCCCCACGATAAAAGGATCGGTCGTTGTCGGATGCAAGTGACGAAAAGGCCCGCCCCCCGTCAACTTTAAAAAATAAAAACAGAGCCATCACAAAGCTTCACCCGAGAGGAACCTGGCCGTGGGAATCCAAACCCTCCCCCATGTGGCTCAGCTGAAAAGTAAAAAAAAAAGGCCTGGAGGATGTGACCGGAGATTGCTCTGACAGGTCGAAGCCGTTGTCGCACGCATATGCCCTCCCCGTCGTCCGTCCAGATGCCCGCCAAGAAGGCCGTGGTCGTCGTCGCGGTCGCAGTTGCGGTCCCTTCACTCTCCCCCCCAAGGGCGGACAAGAGAAGAGCTGCAACGCACCTTACAGATTATGACAACTGACAGATGACAGCTTCGTCCAAACGGCAACGGAGACAGGCGCGGGCTAATGTAGCCTGCCCTTCCGCGGGGCCACGCTTGATGCGCGCGCGATCCCCACCCCCTCTCTCTCTCCCGCGGGGGTGCGTTCCGAACGCTTACCTGCATCTCTGATGCAAGTCGAACAAGGTCCCCCGACGGGGAGGCAAGGTAGGCGCAGAGGTGGTAGTGGTGGTGGTGGTGGTGGTTTTGGTCAAGGGAAAAAAAAGCATCCAGGGATGTTTGTAACGGCGAATGTGTGAGACACTGGCCTTGCTTTGGAGCTGCCTTTTTCTTCGCCATGTACGACGTGAGAACAGAGCAAAAATCGCCCCATGAGTCCATGGTCGTGTAGTCGTCCGTCGTCTGGCGATTTTCCCATTCTCCACCTCGAATTCATGTGTCTTCCCTTTTCCCCCCACACATCCGGACTCCTGCGGCTGCGGGAGGTGCGACAAGATAGATGCTTGCGTGCGGGTTTCCGTGGTGGCATCGCACCGGGCGACAGGTCAACGAGATTTTTGTTATGTTTTTCATGAAACACGAGCCTTACGCGGGCGGCAGTGGCAACGTTGGCGTCAAATTGTGAAATTGAGATTGGAGGCAAAGTACTTTCTTTGGTTGCCTATTACATCTGATCTGTGCGTTGTCGACCTGCCCGCCCTGCTTGCGAGCCGGGCGAGACGGCGGACTTGGGTATACTGGCTGCTCTGCTCCTCTGGTGGCGGTGGTGTTGTCCGAGACGAAAAAGGGAGGAGGATGCTGATGCGTCGCCTGCTTGCGATGTTCCATGCTATCTTCGTCTGTCTCCGTGGCGATCCCCGCCTCGATTCCGATCATCGTAATCTCTGCGGTCTCTGCGACCCGAGTCCCGGTCGTCGCGCCGCCGGTCGTCGCGATCGTACCGTCGTCCGCCACCCCGGTCGTCGGATCGATATCGATCTCGGTCCCCGCCTCTCCTGTCCCTGTCCCTGTCCCTATTCCGATCCCTGTCCCTGGGCCGTCCGGGACTTCGACTGCGCTGCCGTTGTCTGTCTGGCCCGGGACGATCTCTGCTCTGATCCGCCTGCTCCCTTGCCGGCTCAGGTCGGCGGTCCCTGTCGCGCTCGGCGCGGCCCTTCATCTCCTCGTCCCCGTAGACGAGGTTGTAGTTGTCGCCCTTGCGATCGTCCTCGTCGCGGTACTGCCGTCTCTTCTCGAGCTCGTCGACGCCGCCCCATCCGCCCCTGTGGGCGTGCCTCTTCCGCTTCTTGTTGGTGTCGTCTCTCCAGACCTCGCTGAGCTTGCTGACACTCTGCGAGAAGTCGACGTGAATGCGGCGGTCATCGATGAGGACGTCCTGCATCTTGAAGTAGGCGGCCTCGCAGGAGGTCTTGTCGGCGTACTCGATGAAGGCGTACTGCAGACTGTCGCCGGTCTTAGCGTCCCTGATGACCTCGCAGCTGAGGATCTTGCCGAAACGGCCAAAGATGAGCT
Source organism: Colletotrichum brevisporum (assembly GCA_030770045.1). Taxonomy (NCBI): domain Eukaryota; kingdom Fungi; phylum Ascomycota; class Sordariomycetes; order Glomerellales; family Glomerellaceae; genus Colletotrichum; species Colletotrichum brevisporum. The sequence goes on along the minus strand of JAUGSI010000005.1, from coordinate 763,811 downwards.
CCAGGTCGGCATCCGTGGTGACGGGGTTCAGTTTGCAAACGAACAGGACGTTTTCGGGAGGAGCGACCTCGGCAAACGGCAAATCGCCCATCATTTCCAGGGTGAGAGCCTGGGCCCGCGCCTCCCTGTCCCTCCGCCGCTTCTCGATGGCCTCCTCGTCCAGGTCGTCATCCTCGTGCAGCGCGGCCTCGTCGGCGATGCGGACGGTATCCAGCTGGGCCTTGGTCGGGGGAGGCGACGCGGAGGGCTCCCGCAGCTCGGGCGGGTCGGGGTAGGGGTCGTCGAGGACGATAGTGTGCTTGATGCGGATGTCGATGAGGGGGTGGCCCTTGTCGTCGACGATGGCCTCGTTGATCTTCTCGAGAACGTCAAAGCCCTCGACGACCTTGCCGAAGACGGCGGCCTTGCCGTCCAGGAAGTCCGTGTCTTCGCCCAGGGTGACGATGAACTGGGAGGCGGCGACGCGGGTGTCCGGGTCGGACTCGAGGGGCGCGGTGGCCATGCTCACGGTGCCGCGCTCGAGGTGCCTGAGCTTCGGGTGGAAGAAGGCCGGGAACATCTTCTGCTTAGGGTCGCCCGAGAGCTGGCCCCATATCGAGGTGCCGCCATCGGACTCCTTGGAGAGGGGGCCGAGGGGGTCGCCGGTCTGGAAGGAAAAGTTCTTCTGGACGGAGTGGATCGGCGAGAAGTTGTAGTACTTGGTCTTGCAGAGCTTCAGGAAACTGTCGAGCTTTGCGGTTAGCTGAGCAAGAGCTTGCAGCGCGTTGGAGGGGCAGCCGGAGGTTGCAAACTTACTTTTCGCAAAGCTTCGGGGCATAGTCGACCAGGAGGTCAATGACGATGTCGCCGGAGCTCGTCTCCAAAAGGACCGACATGGCGGCGGCCGGTTATCGAGCCTGGGCAGACAGTTTCGGTGGTGAGTGTCGTGGAAATGATGCTAGTTGTCGTCGATGTCGTGGTAGTCGCAAGTTTCCCAGATTTTTGCGCCGCGAACTGATCAGCACAGACGAGCGCCGGTTCGGGACAAGCTGCCGCTTTGCCGGGGAACACGAGATTCCAAGCCTCCGAAGCTTTCGCCGGGCTGACGCGGTGGTGCGTGGTGCGGGGGTGATTATCGCGTGCTTTGGGCGATGGTTGCGGCCGAATCTGGTGGAAAGCAAACAACACGGGCAAAATCCACGAGGCAACGACCGAGACAAGCCTCGTCACATAGTGCCCTTTCGATGCGGAACACTGTATAAGCGCACCGTGTATTAGATCAGCAAATCAGAAAAGGGGTCGGCGATCCACCCGCCCTCGCCCAGTGCAGTGGATTTTGGAGCTTTCAGTGCTTGGGGAGCTTGGCCGATTGGACCGGCACCGCGAATCGTATCTCGCCTGGGCAGATTTTCCAATTCGATCTTGCCATTTTCCTTGCTTTTTTCGCCGTTCTTTTCTTTTTCTCGGTCATTACTCCTTATGGCACTGCGTGCATGGAGACTGGTGTTCGTGGAGTTCGGCACCGGCACGGCATAGAGACCTTCGGAGCTATTTGAAGCCCGTCTGCAGCACCGCATGCGTGTGTTCCTGGACGATCTCCCCGAGGTCGAACCACTTTTTTGCACACGATTCAATCGGATGCATCAACGAAGTAAGTGACACGAGTCAAGTGATGAAAGTCAAAATCAGGAACGAGGAAAAGTTGTTTCGAGACAAGAATTGTCTGGTAAATTTGGTATCGTCGTGTCGGTCATTACGAGAGCACCCTCTAATGTCTGTGGTATCCTACAAAGACGCAAAAAACAAGCAGCAGAAAAAGTCATGCGCTTGCGCAGGCTATTCCAAGCTGTGCGAATTTGACTAGGTTCGATGAAAAGAACAGAAAATAAAAATCCTCCACGGGCGAAGATGGGAGAATGAAAACAAAATAAAATCCCAATCCCGTAGGACAGTATTCTTCTTCGCCCGTGACGCACTCCAAACTTTTGTATGTAAAACCCTTTCGGTTGCAAGGCCATCTGTGCCATTGCTTAGTTCCCATCCTTGCCTGCCCACCAATACCGATTCTTTTGCTCGGCTGGTTCCTGGGTGTTATAGCTCCATGAACGCCATTCGGGTAAGGTGGTGGTGATGCACGATGACAGTGTCATCCACCCCTTTGCTGTCCCGAGCCCAATTGCCCGAACTTCCCTTGTCCGAAAATAATGCCCGAAAAAAATCCAGATAGCCAACCCAAAATTATTAGGCTATCCATATTCCCCATCCTGTCGAGTGACGCCGTCGCTCCACTGCTCGGCACGGATATCGGGAAGTATTCGCGATGCTGTGGAAGCAGATGCATGAGAGAGAGATGACGTCGGGCCGATCCATCAAGCGCATCGACGATCGCAGGGTGCAGCTCAGGGCGAGCTCTTGCGCCGCCGCTCGGATCGCAGCTCCTTCTCCGTGTCCATCAGGCGGCACTGCACCCACATGCGCAGCGACCCGTCGGTCCTGACCTGCTCGCAGTTGAGCAGCTCCATCAGCGCGCGCTTCATGCCCTCGTTGACGTCGAACAGCCGCTGCTCCTCCTCGGCGACCGCCCAGATGGTCGTCTCGTCCGCGATCGGCGCCAGCGAGCTGCTCCGCCGCGCCTTGGGGCCGGAGAGCGATGACCTCCGGCTGTGGTGCCTTCTGCCTCCCGATGACGGGTTCGGGTACTGGGGGCCAAAGGGCGAATAGGTGCTGCGCGTCGGCGAGACGGAGGGGGAGGAGGTTAGCGACGTGCTGCACGTCGTCAAGGGGCGGATCTGGTCGAGGTGCTGGCGGAGCTCCTCGTGCTGGGAGTGCAGGGCGAGGTAGCGCTGCAGGGCGAAGCTGGAGGACTGGTCCGCGGAGACGGGGAGGCTGGTCGGCGCTGCCATTGTTGGCGGTGTTGGTGATGATGTTGGTGGTTGTGATAGTTGTAATGTGCAAGTGAGATGTCTGTGGGCTATTGACGAGCCCATCGGAAACCGATTGTGGTAAGGAGGAGCGGGCGGGTTTAATCAGAGATAGATTCGAGTTGTGTGCAGTGAATGTGCGAGGTTTTGTGAGTGAATGCGTGTGGCCTGACGGTGTCGTGAGTGTTGGTTTTGGATGTGTATTAGACGGGGAACGGTGTTCGGGGTGTCGTCGGTATGTAAGTAGTCGTGTGAGAGTGCGGGTGTATGTATATATGTGTGTAATGTGCGGCCCCGGCGAGATGTGCTCGTGTAAATGACGAGTGGGTAACGGGTCGATGTCGTCAGTGTGGTGTTGTCCAGGAATAACCGGCACCAGTAAAGGCTCTGAAGCTAGACACTTATACGAAGGTATCTGCACTGTCGAAGTATTTGCTGACTGGACCACGTTGTTGTTGTTACGGTTGTTGTGGTCGATGGTGAACAAGAGGCGAGTATATTGTTTCGACTTTCACCAAAACCCAGAAAGAAAAGAGGCGTTCGCGCTTGATAAGTAGTCCAGGGGAAGGAGAGGAGCTGAACGGTGAGTGGCTGGGGGGGTTACTCCATATAGAGTAAGGGCCAGGGAAAGCAAGATTGACTCGTGGTCTGGGTTTGGTTTGGTTTGGTTTGGTCCGATGGTTCGAGGGACGGGGGTGAGGAGGAGGGGAAGAAGTGTGTGTGTGTGTGTGTGTGTGTGTCGAGTACCAATCCCAAAGCAAGGTACAGAGTGGTAGCCAGTACTAAGGTAATACCGGTACCTCTTCCTAGCTCTCCCGCCCTTGTTGACGGCCGTCGATCACAGGTGGAGCCGCCGTCCTTTGTCTCCTTTGAAATGAACCACCGGTTGGCGGTGCGAGACGAGGAGATGCGACTCGGAGATGCGGACTGGGGACCGGAGACCCGGCTCTACCAACCAACTAGGAAGTGTTGCGGGGGCTATTTTTCGCGTGTGCGTAGGCGCAGCAGCGTGAACGAGAGGGAAAAGAGACGGTCTCGCTTCTCCTCAGATGTTCGGTAATAAATGTGAAAAAGAGGAGAACGAGGTGGAGGAGGAGCAGAAGGACCTTGGGGATTCGGGCTGGGATGTTCTGCAACCGATCCAAGGCGTGCCCGCTGTCGACCTCTTGTTTGGTCAGAGATTGAGGCCCCTCCTGGGGTAAAGAAAGATGATCCAAGTATTATGTATGCAAAGGCGTGCTTGCGTGCGTGTCGCCAGTTTGCGGTGTGCACGCACGTTCCGATGCGGGATAAGGCAAGGGGAATCGGGAAAGGGAGCTCTCCTGTCGTCTCCTCAACTGGTGGTGAGGCCCGGCCGGGATTCTAGCTTCCCCGGCAGTTTTTTTAATAATAGGAAGGCAGTTGTGGATGGGCTCGGGAGGGGGGGTGGGAAGGAATAAGCGGAGAGGCGAGGAGATAAGGTAATGCGCGCGATGGGACCTGTCAGAACAGACAGATGCTGAGAGAGAGATTAGGAAGCCGAAGATGCCCTGATTTATCGTCGTGACAATAATCAAAGCTTGGACGTCCCTTTCGCTTCTATCAAGCCGAAAGTTGGCGCCGGGATGGAGCTGAAAAAGCCACAGGGCGTTTAACACACGCGAACTGGGATGTTTGAGGGTCCCAACGGGCTTGCGGCGGCCGTGATGGTAGTGATAGTAATGTAATTACTAGTTGGCGGCCAGGTCCGACGGTTGTGACTTGCAAAGCCAAAAGTGTGTGTGTGTGTGTGTGCGTGGAGTCCCACTTGCTAATAAACACAACGTACGGCGTAGCCGCGGTGAGAGGAGGCCGACAAGGGGTGAACCCGGTAGTCAGGAGAAGGGAAGGGGGGAACGGTGATGCGCAAGGCTCCAAGCCAAGGTGCGGAAATGGGAATAGGGACGACGCCGGCCGCCAACCGAATGGTGGTCTAGAAGCTTTTTTTCGTGCGGTGGCCACGACGATAGTGATGCTTTTTGATGGAGCGGTTCAGGTTTGCCGTTTACCGAAGTCAAAGCCCAAGAGACCAAAACTATGCTAGCTCTGGCGTGTATTGATTGGTATGTATAGTAAACGTCGGACGGTGGCGTTGGTGTTGCCGTCGTCCGTGGCAGCTCTAGGGATGGCAGACTATCAAGGAAACCTGGGAACCGGGACAATGTGCCTTGTGTGCGTCTGTGTGTCTTTGGTTTGTGTGTGTGTGTGTGTGTGTGTGTGTGTGTGTGTGCCGACGACGGTGAGAGGTGCAGCTCGACTACCTAATAATGTAATAATGGCGGTCGATAGCGTAAGACGGGACGGACGGGCGGACGGTGGGAGGATCGAGGAGGGGGAAAGGTGAGCACAATAGTCACTCAGTCTCCGTAATGTGTGGGAAATGGTGTGTGGAGGGGAGGCCACTCTCCACAACCCCTGGCTCCAGAAGCTCCAATTAGCGGTAATAGACCCGGTCCAGGCCGGATGGCAGTGTGGATGTTGATGCCCACTGGATGGAGAGTGGACGGACGTGGATGGGAAAATACGAAGACCGTACAGACACAAGCGCTGCCGCCGTATCGTGGAGCTGCTGCCCGGTGGTGCAATAAACCGGTTCGATGTCGCGGCGCGCGTGCAGCTATGCAGGACCAAGAAGACGTCCAGTTGGTCCACGTCAAAGGGCTAGACCTATGTGAGCGAGGGGTGGCCAAGGATACGATGGCTGTTGCCAAGCTGTATGTATCTTTGGGGGGAAAGTGTGTGTGTATGGGATATGTGCCTTTTCCCTTTGGACTTTGGCACCTCTCCTTAGTAGTGTACTTGGGTAGGGCGATAACGAAACGCAGGGTTCACCTTTCACCGGCGCCCGGTCTAGTGGCAGCCACGAGGAGAACGTGATACCGACGATGCGGTTGGCGAGGGCGACGACGGGACCAAGGTTCGCTGATAAGGTGCGAGGGTCGTAGACTTCAGCTGGACGCCGCTAGCGCTGCTGTTGCCGTGACGGAGATGGTGACGATGATGCGATGCCAGGAACTCTCTGGCGAACGGCGCCGGCGTCGTCCTCGGGGCTTGTGGTTGCAGTTGTTGTTCTCGGGCGAGAAGAAGACGCACGATGCCGAAATGGTCGTATTGCTGTTGTTGATTATGCTGACGTTGCCGCCGCCACTGCTGCTGCTGGGGCGTATTACTACTACTACTAATAGTATCAAGCTGGCTGTGCGTTCTCGTGTCTGCGGGGCCGTCTTGCTGTTGCTCTCGTGATTTCAGCTGTGGGTGACGATGATAATGCGGCTGCTGCTGTTGCTCGGAATCTCGCTGTTGACTCTCCGGTGCTTCTGGGGTGATCCAGGTTATATCACAATGATACATAGCAATGCAAGGAGTTTTGAGAGCTAGCTGTCCGTCGAGAGGGCTGTTTGGGGTAGACGACGTCGACAAATAACTAGGACAAAAAGTAGCTTGCTTGGGTTGGGATTGACTATGAGCAAATGTCTCGGCTCGGGGCTTGACGCCAATGAGGCTGGTGGCATTTTGTAGTTTCCATCCATCCCTCTCTCCCTCGAAGAACAACACACTCGCATACACAACAACAGAAGTGACGTACGTCCCCCTTTAGCAGAGCCATGTGGCTCACCGGCGGCGTTCCGGGGACGGTAGGGAAAGGGGTCTCAAACAAACACGCAAGCATCATGATCCAGACCGAACCTGCCTTGAATGCCCTGATTTCTTAATTGCCTCGATGAGGTATGTGTCTGGTAATTGCAACGGAGACACGCGCCCCGAAAGTACCTGGGGGGGACATTTGCTGGATTACACCAGGTCGGACCTACCTGCCCACAGCAGGCCCCGCCAAAACGCTCGTTCGCCCATCATGAGCGCTTCTTTGAATAGAAACATGCACTTGCAGCTTTTTTAGTGTACCACACATAGGACGTGCGACCCCACGGCAACTTCTTCCGAGAGGGAGAACCTGGCCACGGCCAGGTCGAATGATTGCGCTGGAGCCTCGTCGATAAAAGCATGCATCCTCGTGTCGCTGGAGATCCCGCTGGGCAGTCGCGGCGATCGGCCGTCTGTGTCGCGCAGACTGATGATATCAAGCGCTGCCCCGGTCTCGAGACGGCCTTGAACGTTGGGCAGGAGCGGTGTGTGAGTGCATGTGCAGAGTGTGTACTACTACAACACCTCGACATCGACAGGGGATGTGCTCCGGACATCGAGATAGGTATCTGAGAAGGCTTCCAGAACCTCCATGTCGCCTCCTCCCGCGTTGCGTATGTCACCGCCCATCTCCAGGTGGGTTTGCGAACCGGACATAACGTCCGGGAAGGGTAGGTCGAGAAAACAACGGCGTCGCGCGAGGAATCCCTCCGTGCAGGAGCTGAGGATGCCATCATCAAATGATCGGGCGCGATCAGGAAGGAAACCCTTCCCTAGCAGCCCAGCCCTTCATGATCGTCGTTCCGGCGTACGCAACCGCAGCCACGAGACCACCAAGACGCGGTTCGTACCTTGCAGGTTCAGTTGATAGGGGACGGACGAGAAACGACGTGACTGAAGATCCCCCAAGGGTTGCGGTTTGACAGGTCGCGAACCACACACACACACACACACACACACACACACACCCACACACACACACCTCCATTATCATCAAACACACCCTTTCCAAGCGACCCGAGTGAACGGCGGCGACAAAATCTGATAGACGACGTGTACGCCAAATGATCTGAGCCCTTTTTTTCGATCCTCGTCGATGACTTCATAGCCTTTCGCTTCCTCAACGGTCTGGACTCCTGGCCCTGCCCTGTTTGGCGCCAACCCCATGGAACTCGCCTTCCTGATCGCGATCAGCCCCCGTGGCTGGTTTCGTCACCCCTCCAGCTCACTCACTCACTCACTCACTCACTCGCCCATTCTCTCACTCACTGATAGTCTCTCACACGCCTCGACACCCACTCACGGCGCAGCGCCCAGACACTTTATTATCTCAGCCCCGGTGAATTGGCAACGCGCTGTTTTGGATGCTTGCTCACTCTCCCAGGCCTCCCGGGGACCAATCGCCGAGCTTCTCGTCTCCTTATCATATCATTTGGAGAATGACCGATCAGCAAGGGTTACGTTCCTCTCGCCGTGCCGTCCGTGAGCCACAAATCCTCCCAACGTCACTCGCTCCAAAGACATCTTACGCCATACAAAATTCCCTCTGAGCAATTTCAGCCACACCTTGTAGACGACGATATGACGTCCATCCATCCGTCAGGCCAGCATCCTCGGAACATCGTCTCCGCGTTGAATGCCAACGCAGCCTCGCGTGTAATTTTCCTTCTTCGTCGTACCAAGCCTTTTTTTTTTTTCTCTCTGCTCATTCTTACGTTGTAGGGATGTTGTCTAGCTATTGAATTGACTTTCCTCGGGCGTTCCAAAACCCTGCACAGCTCCAGAGGCAGAAGAGGGATGGGGTGCCAAGGTTGCCCACCAAGGCCAGAGGTAGGCAGGCAGGTCGACCCTTCGTCCCAAAACGCATATGCATGCTGTGGTCCCCCGAACCCTCTCTCCGCGCCCTGAGACTGCCGGAGCATCAGGCCACTCACGAGGAACGCAGCTTGCGTTCCTCCCCGCCGTGGCGTCCCCTCAATCCCTCCCGAGAATGCGGGGAAGCTGGGGGATGCATGGGGATGACAGAACCATAACCTGATGGTCGCGATAGGTGCGCCGGGAGGTTCCTTTACTTCTGAATCCTTGTCTCGAGATGGCATGATGGGGAGCGGGGAGAAGTACGACGAGAAAAGGTTCTCGGGGTCCATGTTCTCGCTCCAAGCTTTTCCTTTGTGAGCTGATGTTTAGAAACCTTCACTTTGTCGTCGTCCTGGAGGGAGAGCGGGCTTTGCCATTCGCTGCTCTCCCGTTTTCAGTGGGAAGGTCATCAGATCCCCCCTCCTTCTTCCTGACTCTTCCCTGCTGGAGAGCCTTTCCCAAGCCTTCAGAAGATTCCCATGCTATCACACGGGGACGCATCGGATTCCCAAGCTTAGCTTGGACCCTGCAAACTTCCATCCAATTCGCACGCGTAGATGGGCCATTGATCCTTGCCAACATTCAGAAGCTTCCCTCCCATTCTGTCAGGCCATACGAGCAAGATTTCTCGCCACCGCTGAATCAGCCTAGATTTGCGTGCAGAGGATGGTGGTTCACGGATCTCGCCATGGTGAATGGCCACAGACAACCTTTTCCCTAGCTGTTGATACTTTCTCGGTGGAAGTCATTGCGCCTCCTCAGAGGATGAGCTGTCCGGGACTCTGTTACGAGACGTGACGACAACGTTGAATGGCCTGGAACTCTCCGTGCTTAGACTACTGCGGTTGCGTCGCCTCGTCTCCTCCCCATCCCGCGAGTTGCATATGCACGATGCCGAGCGGGAGCACGCACGGCTGCCTCGGAGAGTTGCATGGCGGCAGGACTCTCCCGACGCACTCGCGGCGATCCCAACCGCGCGAGGCGTTCAACGTTCGTGGCCTGACGTGACCCCCAAGTCGTGACGGCAGGCCTCAAAAAGCCCTCCATCGTCTCACCACATCACGCCCGTGTTCGAGGGCGCGGACACGCGACATATCCGGATCGGGACGGCGTCGCTGTAAAATGGACCGCGCTGCTGCCCCCTCGCGACGATCGGGAAGTCGACGTAGTCCAGCCCCATGCCGCGCTGTCGGCAGCGGCCGCAGAACGCCTCGAACGTGACCTCGTTGCGCTGCGTCGCCGAGATCAGGACCTGCACGCCGGGAAACAGGGCGAACAGCTCCTCCAGCGTCGCGATGAGCGCCGGGATGACGCTCTGGTCGTACGTGATGTCGGCGCCGATCACCACGTCCACCGCCTCGCCGTCGTTCCACTGGCGGTCCTCGGTGCCCACGAGCGCGTGGCCCCAGCGGAGCTCCGTCGCCCGCACCTTCTCGCTGCCCTGCAGGTCGTTGAGGAAGAAGCTCTCGGGCAGGTTGATGATCACGTCGTCGGAGCCGTCCGAGGCCACGACGTGCGCGGCGCCGAGGTGGTTGACGCAGACGATTGCGAGGTACCCCGTACCGGCGCCGAGCTCGAGGATCCTCTTCCCCTCGACGATGTCGCGGTTGGCGCAGAGGTACTGGCCGAGGTGCAGCGCGGCCTCCCACGTCCGGAGGCCGGTGGTGCCGGAGGCTGAGATGAGCGAGCGGGACTCGAGGAGGGTGACGTCGGGTGCCGGCAGCTGATCCTCGAGACCACTGAGGTGGTAGGTGACGTATGACTTTTGCTGCGCGGAGGACAGCTCGGAGGGGATGGGAGCCGCGAGGGACTCGGACAGGGCCGTCATGAGGTCCTCTGACACCTCCTGAGGGTTGTCAGTAAGAACTGGATGCCCAGGGCCGGGGAACGGCTTGTCATGAGATTCAGGGCCGACTTACATGCTGGTCCCAGTCCTCGATGCTCGACTCGATTCTGGCAACGAGCTCCTTGAGAACCCGCAGTCGATAACGTGCCGGGGGAGGGTAGCGCGGGCCCTCGTCTGAGAATAGTTTCCTGTAGATTGTGCCCTGGGCCTCTGATTCTCGGATAACGTAGCCGGGTGGGTAATCCAGCGACGGTTCCAGTTGGAGGTACTGGTAGCAAAACCGATTGACCGCGTCGTCTGATGCACAAGCCATGATGAAGTCTTTGGCTGTGAGTGAGGTCGCTGCAGTGTCCGGGGTACAGTTGAGGTTATCGTGGTGTCAAAGTAGTGGGGTGAAGTGACGATGTTCGGTGTTAATGAGGGGCGAGTCGTGGGAGAAGTGTCTAACCAGACCCCAAAAACGAAGTCTTATGGAAACAAACAGCCACCGGGAAAAAAGATCAGAAGTTCGCTGGAATTTCCCAATTACAATTTTTACAAGGACGGAAATGAACTGCCAGAAATGCTCCTCCGAAACAACTGCATCAAAAGGTCGACTCATCAATCGTGAGGACACCCATTTTGAGGTCTAACAGGCATGGGATTGGACTGATACGAATTCAATGCTGAGTCAGAATGGAAAAGTCGAGGCCGTGCAAACACAGTGTCGCTGGAATGCTGTTGTCAGTCCACCCCGGACACGTGACAGTCGTTGGTGCACAACAAATTGAAAAAAAGATCGGTGCGGTTTCGACCATTTTCTCAGACCCACGTGACCCAAGGCCACACACCACACACCACGGGCGGGCACCACCCACTCTCCCAAAAGCCGCCACCGGACGCTCGGACCAGCTTCTAGGGCTACAATCCCAATTAAGCGAACCAGTCCCCTCTCGCCGAAATTTCACCCTCTGGTTACCCCATCACAAACTCGAGATCTTTTGACGATATCACTCCTCTCGACCCCTTCTGTCTCAGCGTCAACCCTCTCGACAGACAGCAGCCCCCCCGACCGCGAAGATGGCGGACGTCGACACCCCCGTCACCCTGCGAACTCGCAAGTTCATCCGTAACCCCCTGCTTGGCCGTAAGCAGATGGTCGTGTGAGTTTGCCTCCCCCGTCCGAGAGAGAGAGAGAGAGATGCGTGTTTGCCCCCGAGAGAGCCCGGAAGAGGAGGAAAAGAGCGACAAAGAAGAGCGAAGCGGCATCATCAACCACGCGACAAATCCATCACCACCGCCATCGAAATCCGAACCGCACTTTGCGAAAAATGAGACGACATGCATCAAATTTTCTTTGTGGAAGAAAAGAACGCGAGTGGCGCGCAGCGGGCGCGATATCGACGGGGCACCGAAACACACGAAGCACGCAGACAGAACACAAAACACATCAAAAAACACAACCGTTGCTGACCACATCGCGCGCAGTGACATCCTCCACCCCGGCCGCGCCAACATCTCCAAGGATGAGCTCCGCGAGAAGCTCGGCTCCCTCTACAAGGCCACCAAGGAGCAGATCAACGTCTTCGGCCTCCGCACCCAGTTCGGTGGCGGCAAGACCACCGGCTTCGCCCTCGTCTACGACTCCCCCGAGGCCATGAAGAAGTTCGAGCCCCACTACAGACTGGTCCGCGTCGGCCTGGCCACCAAGATCGAGAAGGCGAGCAGACAGCAGCGTACGTCGATCTCCTCCCCTCCATCATCCATCGAGTGTCTGGCGGCGTGGTTGTTGCGGATGGCGTTGTCGGGATGTCCGCATGCGGTCGGATGCACTCATCCGGCGTCTGGCCGCCCGGTCCGACGACGTCCCGCCATCCCGCCCGCACACCACGATGCCTCCTGCCCATCTCCCTCCCAGCAGCAGCCGCTAACATCCCCCCAGGCAAGCAGCGCAAGAACCGCCAGAAGACCCTGCGCGGAACGGCGAAGGTCAAGGGTGCCAAGAAGAAGAAGGAGTAAGCGGATCGCCTTGTTGCCTAGGGTCAAAGGCGGTAAACACGAGGGGATTCTCCCGGATCATCATCCGCACCGTGGACGGCGTTGGTGGAACATCAAAACGATACAAATGGAATATTTGTCCGTCGGCTTCGGCTTTGGGGGCTTCGTATGTATCAAAGGGGGCAGTTTCCTCTGAAACGAAACAACACGACACAACATCATCTTCTGGGGTCCAAACAATTCCAAGTTCCGAGGCTTTTTTTTCGTGCAACTCTTGGACGCAAAACATGTGCGGTGTTTTTGCATCAACTCCCCCCCGAGACCATCACCCCGCCCCCTCGTGTCCCCCGATCTTGTTGTCGGAGCGCATGAGAGAAGCTATTGGAGTCTTAACGTGGCGTGATACGGCGGAAAAACGGGTTCATGATTCTCTCAAATACGAAATGCATCCAAAAACACAACGTGTGCTGATGGTTCCGTGACATGATCTCGACGTGTGACACTTGGAAAGGAGGACTGTTCGTTCCCAGCACCGATGCGATGCATCTTTTCCATTCGGAACCTGAATGACCCGTGGCCCTGTCACCCAAGCCGTCTCTGCCGGCATCATACACCCCAAACCGGCGCGATGCCGTCGACTGTCCTCTCATCTGCCCCCGAAGCCAGGAATACCTATCTACGTATCTTCCGGCAGTGAATCGGGCAGCCTGCCCGGATTGCCCCAGGCAAAACCATCAGCCGCGATGATGATCCCCAAAGCCCGGGACCCCCATACTCCTTCCTTCCGTCCCCTCAACTCCCATGGTAGTCACGACGGATCATTCTCCAACTCCATCACATCAGCGCCCACCTCATCAGCGCCCATTCGCATCCCACGAAGCATCACGCACCGCTGAAACATAACCATGTCAACCACCCAGCGTCATCTCAATTCCTACAAACACTGGCAATGCCTTCAACTCCCACCACCGTCTACAACACAAGAACTCCAGTTGCATCTCTCTCAAAAGGCCACAACGAGCAAGAGAAGAGCCGCACACCCGACTCCCCCCGACACAGAGACGGAGAGAAAAAGGCGAAAGATGAAAGAAAATGTCCCGTTCCCTCTCCGCTGTCTAATGCAATAATGGCAGTACTAGTAGTACACCCGCACCGTGGTATAACAACCCCCAAAAACACAATTACCACCCCTCACGACCCGGTCGCGAATACCCTCCAGACGGCCTGCGACAACAATCCTCTGACGGCGTGAATACCCACGCCAACCAAAAACCCACACGCAGCCTCCCCAAATCCCTCGGACAGCCACGCGCCCAAGGTAGGCCGCACCTATATCTCCTTCATCCTCTTGGACGGCCTCGCGAGCGAGTCGTCGGGCAGCCCGCTCCTCTTGGTGCCGGGCAGGCTGCTCGTCCGGATGTCGTTGTCGTCCTGGCTGACCCTGCGGTGCGGGTACTCGTTCTTCAGGCCCTCGAAGCAGTGCGCGTTCAGGCGGTCGCCCGTCGAGAAGAACGGGTGCTGCAGCGCTTTCGCCGCCGTCAGCCGCTCCGCGGGGTCGTACTCGAGCAGGCTCGCGAGGAGCTTGTACCCCTCGGTGCCCAGGCTGGCCAGCGGCGTGCCGCTGCCCGCCGCCGAGGTCGCGTTGCTCGAGGCCCCCTGCGAGATGGTGGTGTAGTACCACTTCTCCAGGTTCGAGCCCCCCGCCGCCGCCGGCTGCTGGTGGTGTCCGTGGTGGTGGGGGTGGTGGCCGTGGTGCCCGCGGTGGTGCGGGTGGTGGTGCGGGTTCATAGGCGGCTGCAGCGTCGCGAGCTGGCTGTACTCGGGCATGGCGGTCAGCAGGGGCCAGCGCTCCTTGGTGGGCAGGCCCATGATGTCGACGATCTTCTGCATCTGGTTGCGCTGGAACGGCACCGTCTTTTTGCTGTCCATCTTGGCCTCTTCACCCTTGAATATCGGCCGCAGGGACAGCAGCTCGGCGAAGATGCAGCCCACGGCCCACATGTCGATGGCCGGTGTGTAGTGGCGCGAACCGAGTATGAGCTCCGGGGCGCGGTACCAGATCGTTACCACGACTTTGTCGCCGCTGAAGAGCGAGTGTAGCGGCTTGTCGAAGCGGCGGGCCAGTCCCAAGTCGCCGATCTTGACCTCGCCGGCTGAAGTGACCATGATGTTGGCGGGCTTGAGGTCGCGGTGCAGCACCCAGTTGGCGTGCAGGTACTGGCAGCCGTTCAGGAGCTGGAACATGATGCTCTTGACGGTCTGTGGCGGGATGGGGTGGCGCGGGTTCTGGGTGTGGTGGTGGATGATCTGCAGCAGGTCGTGCTCGGCGTACTCGAAGACCATGAAGATGCACTTGTCCTCGAGGATGATCTCGACAAGCTTGATGACGTTGGCGTGCCTCAGCTCGCTACATAGCGACATCTCACGGATGGCGGACTGCGAGATGCCCGTGTAAGAGACCTGCTCGCCCTCCTTGTCGGGCTTGAACTTCTTAATGGCGAACTCGCCGGGCTGGCCCTGGCGGCCGAGGGCCTTGTAGACGCGGCCATAGGTTCCGGAGCTGATAAAGCCGACGACCTTGTACCGCTCGATGACGCGGACCTTGGGCTGGTAGTTGATGTGGCCGCTGCCGCGGTCTGCCGGGTCTATGTTGAGAGATACCGGGTCAGTGAGGCCTCCAGATGAGAGTCAAGTGAAGAGAGTTTGGGCTCAAGGTGAGATTAGGGAAGGGGAAGGGGATGTCAAATACAGGAACTGTGACTGTGCAGGCCGCCGTAGCCAATGCCCCTCCACATATCTAAGGATAGGTGTACGCGGGTGGTTTACGAAACGGATAGACAGAAGATATATTGAAAGCGGGTGAAGAGAAGAAAGAGACGAGAGTGTGAGTGGTAGGTATTAAGAGGACACGATATGCACTCGCTCTACCGACAACTCATGTCCTTTTCACAGTCTTCCTCTCTTGTACGTCGAGAGATGAGGTGACGTGAGACTCTCACAGCAACACGACAGCTGATATGAGAGGCGAGCAATCACAGATGAGAGATGCGACAGGGTCAAGAAGCGGGCCGGGGCAGAGGCGAGGTGAGGTAAGGCGAGATAACTGGGTAAGGCAAGGCAAAGACACCTCTCAAGCAGGCAAACGAGAGCTCACACCGCCCATCTACCACGGTCCAGGCCTCGGGACTGGGGCTGAATGAGGCAATGAACGGACTGGAGATTCGCGGGGGTGGGCGCCTCTAAGCTTTAAGGAGCAGCAGTAGCCCAACAAAAAGGGCAAAAAGGGTACAGCGGAGGCGGCGGCGGCAGCGGAAGGATGCAGTACTACTAGTAGTAGGAGCAGCAGCAGCCTGCCATCCGCCGAAACACACAGCTGGAAAGCCTGTAGTGATAGGTGCGAGCCCCGTGTCTTCCGCTCTTGCGCCTGAGCGGTGTATTTGTGAAAGTATGCGTGGATTGGATGTATGTGCTGCGTGAGATATGCAAAAGGGGTGGAAATAATTATTTTTTTAGAAATCAAGAAAAAAAAGGATGCAGTGGAGAAACGGAAGAGCGCAAAGAAATGTTAAGGGAAAAAAAGGTAATAATCAGCAGGACTAGACGCCAACGCAACCCAGCAATGTAGGCTGCAAAAACCCCCAATGACAGGATATGCCAAAGAGATGGGTGGTAGGTCACGTCGTAGGCGGAATTCCCGGCAAGATGGGTGTGGTAGGAAAGGACTTGGGTTGCGATAGGATGGGATGCAATGCAAGCAAGCAAGCTGGGGTTTCGACCATGTGAAGGGGTGTGTGTGAGGCACAGGTGATTTGATGGGAAAGGAAGCCGACGGTGTCAGTGACCAGTGTCAGTGTTGGTGTCAGGCCGCTTAGCGGCGTCGGCGGGCAGAAATTCGGGGATTCAAGGCCGCTTAGTGGACACTGCTGGGCGGATATGCAGCCTGGAAAGAAGGCGAAGCGAGAAAACCCCCGGGCGATGGAGGATGAATCCGATTCCCGAGACCCCATGAACTACTCATGGAGCTTCCAGGTTGCCATTCAGCTCAACCCCACGGCCCTAATGTAAAGTGTATTGCAGTGGTGTGTGGTGGTGCAGTGCAGTGGGCTATTCCATGGTGGTGTGGTTCAGCGGCAGTAGCAGGCAGTAGTAATATCAACAGCAGTATAGCAGCAGCAGCACCAGACGCAATCATGGTTCGTGTAGGTGTCCATGTGCGCTGTGTGCGGTGTGTTGTATTTCCTTGTGTGGAAAGGTGGGTTGCATACAGATGAGATACGATTCGATACAGCCGAGGGGGGATCGACAAGAGGAGAAAATGTGGATAAAACAAAATTATAAAAGAAACGAAAACGAAAAGGGGAATTCCGGCCTCCGACAAGGAGGACGGTAGCGCAGCATGGGGGCGTTGATTAGTGATAGATACAACAGATGGAACTATCTTGTCTGTAGTTCATCACCATCACCGCCGTCACAAAACAACGGCCGCTCGCTTGTGTAGCTGCTGCATGCCTCGTGTCGCTTGACACGACGCAGCCGAGCAGAGTCCAGGCGCCCGCCAAAACGACACATTGACATCAACTCGAGTCAGGAAAGAGGATCCAAAAATCAGGGATGCACCACCATGGTTACAGAGGAGGGGGGAGATCAGAAGGGGGAGACGGACCACGCCATGGCGGCTCCCGCTTGCAGGTAACTTGTAAGGATATACGGAGTATCATGGTGCGAAAGTGGTGTAGTGTAGCAGAAGAACCGAGCCGTTCGGAAGCAAACATCAAAACTCACCTTCAAACGCCGACTGGACCGTTCTCTTGAGCGTACCCGTCCGCCCCGAGCCGGGCCCAGAAGCCACGGATGACGGGTTTGTTAGGCTCATCATTCGACAGGACGGAGACGGCAACGATAGTCGTCTCTCTAGTGTTTTGGTGGCCCGTAAAACCGCGGGTCCCTCGTAGTTCCGGTGGTTTGGTCAACTTCAGTTCCCAGCCGGCCCGGTTTTCCCCAACTGCCCAACCCTGATGTCCGTATGGTGGTTGTATCTCACGGCCCAAAGTCCAGTCGTGTAGTGTAATAGTAAGCCAAGGGCTGTAACTTCGGCCTCCGGCCAGCCCCGGTTCGGAGGCTAAATCTGAATGGGACTGTCCCAGGAACCTGGACCGATGCTCACGCGCGCTCTTGTCGCGAAGACTGTCCGAGCCGTGGCAAAATGGAGACACCACCCCCAGTTGTTCCTCGGGGTGGATATTGTTCGGCGAAATCCTGGATCCGGGATAGACAGGGAAAAAGGCCGAAATTTCCGAGTTGCCAAAAAGTTAAGCCAAGGCCAAAGGCAAAGGCAGGTTACTAGTATATCAAGGCGGCACGGCTTCAGCCGGTTGTCAACAGAAAGCCAGGTTCCGTCAGGTTGGTTCGCCTTTTGGCAGCGTCAACTTTCAAACCAGTCCAATCCAGGCCAAGCCGAGGGCCAGGGATCAGCCTCGTGCGCTTGAGCCCGGGACGGGAAAGTGGGGTGTTGGTGGTGCAATATCTCGCAGGGCCGAGCGAGAGGAGTGAGTGACCACCTTGCGTAAAGGTAGGTATGTATGTCTCTGTGCCGCAGGAGACCGGAAGTTGTGTCCGAAGACCGACTGGGACAGCTATTTTGTTGGAGTCAGAAACTCTGCCTTTCTCTTTCCGCGCGGGATTAGCCGTTGGAGAAGGACCACGGCAGAAAGCAACGGGTGTTAAGTTGCAACGGGCAGGAGTTCTTTGCCGGAAGCTGGTGATAGGGCAATACTACGCGAGAGCCGCGGGGCGTATCCTAGGCACCGTGGTGCCTTGGTGTGTGTGTGAGAGAGACGAAGAAGAGTACGGATAGCTCCCCAAAGAGCGATCAGAGGATCTGCGCGCGCGTGCCACCAGGCGCGGGCACGATTTGGCAGGGCACTTTCGGCCGAAATTCCCGGTGCGGCAGCGGCGGATGCGGCGCGGGTATCTGGGCCGGACGAAAGATCCTTGGACGTAGATTTGTAGTAGCAGCAGTATTTCGTGTATTTCACCCCGCTGAATCGCTCATATGCGACCTGTCGTTGAGGTTCTGTATCGCTGCTATGATCGGCGTCGCGAAGTAGTGACCTTCTGGCGCGGTTTCGGTGATTACTGTACGCGATCACGGGACTGATGATGATGCGAAGTGCGGAGAAGCGCCAGGGGGGTAATGGAGTCGCATCCAGATGGAGATTGCTGCTGTGCGTCCCAGACCGAGACCAGATGAAGATGAGATTGAAAGAGAGGGACGACGGGACGTCGTCAATGAGGCAGTGAGTAAAAGGAATATCGGCGCCGCGACGAGGGAAGGAAGTGAGTTGAAGTGACGTTTCACCCGGGAAAACAGAGAGGGAAGCAACGGCCGGCTGGCTACCTAATACCTTACCTCACCGTTAGGTACTGAGGTACCCCCTCCCCCAACACATGAGGCAAGTACAGTGCCAAGTCAAGGACCGAACACACCGTGTTGGCGCTGGGGTCACAGACAGCCAAGCCAAACAAAACTCATCTGAAAGTATGTTTACTTCCTTGCATAATGCATCACCATGGGAGCGGCCATGGCTATGTTGTGATCAAGGCCAGTGGGTTTCTTACAATTCATCATTATATATCTTGTGGTTGACATCGGCTATGATGCTTCGATTTGTTTTCATGTCCCAATTACTTTTCCTACTTAAATTAGTTAAAGTTCGCTCGGAAGGATGTTCCAAGTAGAATATAAACGACAGAGATATCGTAAACAATATCAACCACAATGGGCGATGCTTCTACAGTTCATATTCTATAAGTAATGGTATGCTAGGTGAACTATCACTGCCTATATAGTAGTTAGGCAAAGCAATAACATTCCATCAATATGGAACGTAACCTCCCTCGTACATGGACGATATCACGAGACAGACACACGGTAGGGGTAGCTAGACAGCTCATTAGGATGGGAAAAGGACTTCATCAACTTTTTCGTCAAGAAACAAAAAGGCTCTAATAACCCGTCGCATGCATGCCACTCTACCAACGACGACAACAACAACCAGAGAGACCAGGGCCACCGTCGGCTTCTTTCGTAAAAACACGAGGAATCAACGAGCCGCCGCCCCCTTATCGCGGGCCCAGCTTCTCCAGCACCCGCGGGCCCTGCTCGTCCCACTCCTCCTTGTTCACCCACATGCCCTCCTTGTCCGCCATGATGTTGGCCAGCACCGCGCCTCCCAGGAACACCATGTGCCTCCGGCGGGGCGGGTCCTCTATCCGGACCTTGAACTTGTTTAGTCTCTCCGGGTTGCCGCCCAGCACCCGCGTCAGCCACAGCTGCTTGAGCTCCTTCTCCAGGCGCGACGGCAGGCCGGGGTACATGCTGCTGCCTCCCGAGAGCACGATGGCCTTGTACAGCGACGACCGCACGTCCACGTCCGCCGCCTGGATCGTGTTGAAGAGGAACTCGGCGATGCCCGGCTGCTCGCAGTCCACGAGGTGCGGCTGGAACAGGCACTCGGGCGCCTCGAACCGCTCGCTGCCCACCCGGATCGTCCGGCCGTCGGGTAACGTGTAGCTCTCCACCAGCACCGTCGTGTCCTCGCTCAGGCGCTTGTCCAGCTCCAGGTCGTACGACACGTAGCAGAGCTTCTCCTTGATCTGCCGGACCGTCTCGAAGTCGGCCGTCCGGTTGAGCGCGTAGCCGCGGCGCAGCAGCAGCGCGATGAGGTTGCGCGTGACGTCTCGGCCGGCGACGTCCAGTCTGCGCGTGAGGTGGTTGAGGACCACCGACTCGTACACCGGGACGATGTGGGTCACGCCGTCACCCGAGTCGACAACGACACCCGAGCTCAGACCTGTGAAGGCAGTGTTAGTCCATCCCGCCCGGCAACATCTTCATCTACATTCGGAGGGTGACGCCGACGTACCTTGGGCGTAGAGCGCCAGCACGGCCTGGATCGCAACGTAGACACCGCCGAAGCCGTAGCGGTCGAACATGACCTCGCACATCTGCTCGCGGTTGCGCAGCGGGTTCATCGGCGGCTCCGTCAGCAGGATCTTGCGGCCGCGGGGGTCGACCTTCATCTTCTCGAAGAAGGTGTAGTCCCAGAGGTGCTGCATGTCGTCCCACTTCTTGACGATGCCGTTCTCCATCGGGTAGCTGATCTGGAGCATGGTGCGGGCGGCGGCGGCCTCGTCGCCGCACATGATGTCCTTGATGACCAGGTCATTGGTGTCGGCCTGCTCCTCCGTTCTCAGGATCGGTCGGCCCACGATGGACGGGTATTGGAATTCGGGGAAGTTCTGCGCGGCGTAGCCGACCTTGAGGAAACCGGTTCCTCCGTCGAGGACTGCGGTGGTGGATCTCGAGTCAGCCAACTTTCCGACCACAACCGTTGCCCGTCGTCATCGTCATCTTCCCGCCGAAACGGCGGTAACGGCAGTGACGACACTAGCTGCCGTGCGGAATCCGGGGGGGGCATTGCGTCTTACCGATGGGGGCCTCGGCTGCCATTGTGAACACAGAAGCTGCAGGGCTGCGAGATTTGAGCTTCTGTCGAGGGTTAGGGGAAGAAGGTGTGGTTGGGTTGGGAGAGCACCCGGGAAGCTGTTACGTCTGCGTCGTCGATAGTGGGGTTCGGTTGGGTTCGCTGCCTCCCCGACCAGCTGTCCTGCAACTGGATCGTCAGACCGGTGGCTGAGCATGTCGAGTCACGTGATACCCCGCAGCCACCGCTGGCAGGAGCTGTTGGAGCAGGTCGTCGCTGCCTTCCAGTGACAGCGTGACCGGACCGGCAAGCCCCACAATAACGGCACAGTTCCCCACTCTACTCTCTAGAGCACCGAGTCGGCGATGGAAGGGGGTCCCAAGGAAGAGAGAGCTTGAAGGCCACAGGTAAAGGGATTGTTTTTTACTGTTGCATTTTACATCTTCTCTGCATCCACCATCTCGACAACTTTACTTCTTCCCGCTCAGCCGCAACCATGACGACACGCCTTCTCAGACGGAACATGAAGATCCTCGTGGTCAACCCCAACTCCTCAGAAGACATGACGAGGGGCATGGAGAAGGCCATCCAGGGAATGCCCTTGCACGATGTAAGTTGGAGCTGAACTAGACGCACATTTACACACGCATCCAGTATTACACTTGATATCCGCCCGTGATTTCGAGAACAGGGGGAGAAGCAAAAGAGAAAAGAAATCAGGCTGATTTTTCGGGGTGCTTGTTTCTCGCCGCGATGTACAGTCTCTCGAGATTCACACTTACACGGCGCCCGCCGACAGTCCGGCAAGCATCAACGATGACGAAGACATCAGCAAGAGCACCGACGTCGTCATGGCAGACATCGTCAAGTCGGAAAAATTCGCGGACTACGACGGCGTGCTTGTCGCCTGCTACAGCGTCCACTCGCTGGTAGGGGATTACAGCGAGTGTGATCCAGACCCGGCGGTCACTGGCATCTTCGAGGCGAGCATTCTCACCGCGATGTCGCTCCTGAGCCAGGCGCCGAAGCGCTACGGTCGGGACAAGTGGGGCATCGTCACCACCGGCAAGTTCTGGGAGGAGCACCTCACTCGCGGCGTGAGGGACTATCTCGGCCAGAAAGAGGTGGCCGCGGACACCGACAAGTTTGCCGGCGTTGTGTCGACGGGCCTGAGCGCCGGTGACTTCCACCACGTCAGTCCGGAGGAGGTCAAGACCAAGTTGGAGCAGGCGACCAGGGAGCTGTTGAACCGCGGAGAGATTGGCTGCGTTGTCATGGGCTGTGCGGGCATGGCCGGGCTGGAAGAGATCATCCGCGCTACTGCTATCGAAGTCTACGGTGAGGAGCAGGGAAACAAGGTCTTCATCGTGGACGGCGTCAAGGCCGGCATCATGCAGCTCGAGCAGATGATCAAGAGCAGAAGATTATTCCGACCTTAAGCCATACAAGAACAATATTCTGTGGAAGAGTCACAACGCCGTCTTTGTTTGCCCATCCTAAATAGTAACAAGTGGCCGTGTTAGCTTCCATCTTCCAGCTTCGTACATCATCTAGTCCAAGCGCCGGGTACGTCCCCAAACCTCATCCGCATCTTTCTTTCCCTGCGTCTCGGGCACCTTGACCGAAACAAACAGGGCGAACAACAAAGCAAACCCTGCAAACAAGAAGTACACCCAGCCGGCACCGCCCAGCAGCTGGTTCAAGAAGTTGTTCACGATGGGGAAGAACTGGGCGACCAAGAACGTCGCGACGTAGTTGGAAGCGAGAGCCCAGGACTGAGTGGCGCCAACAGCCTCCTGTCCGACGAGCTCCGAGGCCAGGATGAACGGCACCGGCCCGAGGCCGACAGCAAAGAAAGCAACAAACGACACGACGGACACGGCCGACAGGATCTTGACCCCGAACTTGATCGAGAGCGCGAGGATCAGAGAGCTGGTGCCCTGGCCGATGATGGAGATCAGAATGCACGTCTTCCTCCCCAGCTTGTCGGGCAGCGGAGAGCAGGCCGCCGTCATGAACAGGTTGACGACGGAAATCAGGATCGTGAGCAGGGCAGAGTTGACGGGCAGCAGGTCCGTCAGCAGAGACACGGAGTACATGATGATGGAGTTGATGCCGCACAGCTGCTGCGCGAACATGATGCCGATGAGGGCGGCGATGGCGGGCCTGTACAGCGGCTCCTTGACCACCTCGAAGAAGCCGAGGTGAGTGGGCGAGCCCTTCTTCGGGAGACCGGGAGACGTCGGGGGCGTGGCCTCGCCCTGCGTCAGGAGGCCTTCCGACTCGGCGACGGCGTCGTTGGCGTCCCAAGCCTCGACCTCCTCCTTGATGTCAAAGTCCTTGCCGCGGATCCGCTGCAGGGTGCGGCGGGCCTTGGGAGCGTCGCCGTTGGCGGCCAGCCAAGCCGGGCTCTCGGGGACGAGGAGAAGACCAGAGGCCTGGCCCAGCGCGATGAAGACGCCGGCGGCCAGGATCCAGCGCCACGCCTTTCCGTAGCTCAGGAAGTAGCCCAGCGTCTGGACGAACAGGATGCCCACGTTGATGGAGACCTGCGTCATGGCACCAAACAGACCGCGCTCCTTGGGCGGGGCGATCTCGCTGATGTACAGCGGCACGATCACGGTCGAAGCACCCGCCGCGGCACCGGTCAGAAGACGACCGAGGGCCAGGGCGGGGGCTCCTCCGGCGATGGTCTCGATGACAGCTCCGATGATGTAGAAGATGGCCGTGACCCGCATCGCCGGGCGCCGGCCGCGCTTGGAGGCGAAGGGGCCGGCGCAGAGGGCACCGATCAGGCCGCCGACGGTGAAGATGGAGGAGACGGTCGCGAAGACGGCGTCGGTCATGGGGATACAGTCGGGGAGCCAGCTCTCGGTGTCGGGCGACTTGGAGTGAACCCATTTCAGCAGGGTGGTCTTGGCCTGGATCGACTTCTTTCGGCAGGTGAGGACATCTTGGGGCGCGTTCAGCTCGGCCTGGAAAACAAATGGTTAGCTCGCGTCTCGTGGGTGCAAGGGATCGAAGCTGCAGTGGAAGACAGCGGCGATGGTGCAACACGTACCAAGTGGAAGCCGAACTGCAGGGGGCCCAGCGTCGAGACAGCGATCAAGACGAGGAGGTAGAGGGAGACATCTCGCACGCACTGGCGAAGACCTGACGGCGCCATGGTTGCTGAAGGCTTTCGTTGGTGTAGTTCGTTATCGTCCCAAAACCAAAAAGCCGGTAGGTTGCGTGAAGGGGGAGGAAGCTTTTCTGTCGAGCTGCTCAGCAGAGGGGAGGAGAAAGGAAGACGGAAAGTCGGGACGAGCAAGCGAATCTGGGGAACCTCTCTGGAGTCTGGCGGGCACCCTGACAGCTGCCCGCCCAGATTCCCAGCTGCGCAGCTCACACATCACTGTTACGTACCTGAGCGATCTCCACGTTCCAGGTTCCGCAAGCGGGGGCCCGCGGGCGATCAGCGCCCACGCCGCGCAGCTAATGGCGCCTCTTTAGCGCATGATTGACCTAGGAGATCCTTAGATTGCAGCAGTCCAGGTGCTCGTTCAGAGTTCAGGGTCCTCTGGGAAAACGCCAGAAAAAGTCGGGCAGCCATTGGGACATCAAGGTACCTAGGTTGGATGTAGCTTTGGTTTTAGGTACTTGTGACAAAAAGATACATCGTGCAGCGATAAATATTATATTTCGAGTTGTGGCCATTGCGGTGGTGATCCGGACATCACTGCCACTCAACTATGAGTGAGACGATTCAGAGAGACACAGCTCGATATGACTCGTCAAGTCTTGATTTGTTTCTGAGCATGGTGACACACTAATAATACCCGCTTGACCGTTACTGCGTCTTCCCCAGCGCCCGTTGAACAGCAATCTCCAGGGTCTCAACGTCCCTGGGCCCGACCCCGATGCTCTCGTTGTCCGTCTTGTCGTACAGAGTGCCGCCCTCGGCCCAGATGCGGCGCAGGGTGAAGATGGTCGCGACAGGGACGGCGTCCGCCCACGCCTTCTCCTCGGCCTCCTTCAGAGCCTGCAGCGGCGAATACGAGACCTCCCACTTGGCGCCCGTCTGCTTCTCGAACTCGGCCAGGATCTCCTTGGGCGTCGCGACGAAGGACTGGACCTTGAGGGCCTTGTTGAAGGACGCGTCTGGGTGGCGAAGGGAAGCCACGAGCGTCTTGCCGACACTGGAGGGAGGTCAGTAGAGTGCCTTTCCAAAAGAAAAAATGCAAGGGAGGGTTCGTGGGACTCACTCCTTCATGGTGATCAGGCCGACCTTGCCCTCTCCGTCCTCCACCAGCACGGCCTTCTTGGACTTCACGTCGAAGCCGCCGGCCTCCTTCGCCATCGGGGCCAGCGTCAGGTACATGTCGACGTACGGGCCGGTCACCAGGAAGGTGTACTTGAGGCGCTTGACGTTGTCGCGGATGTACTTGCGGACCTTGAGCTTGGCCTGGTGAGGCTTCTCGCCGGCGCTCTCGGGGCTGTACTCGATGTCCGTGCCGTACTCGGACGGGAAGAACCACTTGACGGAGTCGGTGCCCTCGGCCAGCTTGATGAGGTCGATCTGCTTGTCGATCACGTTCCTCCCGAGCGCGGAGATGACCGTGTCGGCGCCCTGGTACGCTGCCTTCACGTCGTCATCGTTGTCGAGGTTGCCGCTGATGACCTTGGCCCCCTTCTTCTTCCAGCCATCAAGCAGCTCTGCCTTCTTCTCGACGGTGGAGGGCGAGGTGAAGATGGTGACCTGGTCGAACGCGGGCTTGGCGTCCAGCAGGGCATCGACGATGAAGAAGCCGATGTTGCCTGTGGCGCCAAAGACGAGAATCTTGGAAGGTTTGAACGACATGGTGTTAGGATGTGATGTTGATATCAGAGCACTGGAAGAGGGGTATCACGAGATGTTTCCGATAACGAGATTCACCAAGAAGAATAATAGATACCGGGCCGCTAAGTGTTGGTTTGGTTGGGCGATTGGCCTATTATACCGTCATTTCACGTCTGGAGCTCGAGCGATAACGGCTTGTCACAGTCACCCCGCTGAAACTGCATCTGCATTTGTAAGTTGAGGGAGCTCCGACCCCTCGGGAACTGACGCCATTTTAGGGTGGAGGAGGGGCAAGAGGGGAACCTGGATGCGAGCGGCGCGGCGAGGACCAACGGAACACCGAGCGATTGGCCGATGTTAACCGTCTGAAGTCCAGAATCAAGGGGAAGATGTTCAAAGTAAGTATTCGATTGAATGTAGGTAGCGATGTAGAGAGGCAATATGGGGTGTTTGGGGTTCAGAAGATTGGACCCTCTCGTCCACACCTTGCCAGAGAGCTCCAGCTCCTCATAGGTACCTAGGTAGGTAGCTCCAGCATCCCGAGCTCCGTAGAGGTGCCTGGGGATTCAGACGGTTCAGTGCTTATTAGGTGCCAAGGTACCTACAGCTCAGTGACATTGGATCTCCAGTCTGTTCAGGCAGGCGGTGAAGGTGCTGGCAGGTACGTACCCGACAGCCTGTGGTCCCACTCCCTTGGAGACGGTGTTGTCTGAGAGGCTGGAAGGCCCCAGCGCGGGAAACGGCCGACCCCACCACCGATCGGTGAACTTTCCCTCGAAATTTTTTTTGGTTCCAGGCGAAGATAATCTTTTTTTATTTTGCTGGAAAAAATCGGGAACCAGCGTCCTCGCGACCCGCCGGCCTTACAGAGTGACACTTACACCACGACGTCGATACCTATACCACAACGCTCTCCGAATACCCGATCACTGTTTCTCCTCCCTTCTACGTAAAGGCAGCAGCAGCCATGGCTGCAATTGACTCCCCCGCGCCCAGCGCGCACAAGGAGAAGAAGAGCAAGAAGGACAAGAAGGAGAAGAAGCGCTCGCGCGAGGAGGACGCCGAGGCGGGCGAGGAGCGCAGGCACAAGCGCTCCAAGAGCGTCGGCGTCTCCAACAACGACGACGAGCACGACGAGACCAGTCCCTCCCTCTCCCAGGACCTCTCCCACGCCGACCTGGCCAGCGTCAACGGCGAGACCGAGCCCGAGAAGAAGCGGAAACACAAGAAGGACAAGCACAGGAAGTCGATAGGCGACGCCGACGCCGGCGACGACGCATCAGACGCCGAGCCCAAGGACAAGAAGGAGAAGAAGAAGAAGCGCAAGTCGCAAGGCCCCGAGAAACCCATCGCCGCCGACGACGACGCCGAGCCCGCGACCGAGAAGAAGGAGAAGAAGAGCAAGAAGGCCAAGGCCCAGTCGCCCGAGCCGACAGCGACGGACGCCGCCGCCGATGACGAGGACGCCATGGACGTCGACTCCCCCGTCAAGACGAAATCCACATCGCGAGTCCACCAGCCCCCCGACGCGCCCTCCAAGCCCCAGTTCCCCTTCTACACCCAGACCGTCTCGCTATACCTCCCCATCTACCCCGTAGGCTGGGACACGCCCTGCACGTCCGCCGCCGCGCAGCACCTCGAGCCCCTCGTCAACCGCTACGTCCCGGAGCTCAAGGGCGTCCTCCTCGCCTTCCGCAACGTCGCCCTCTCCGAGCAGCCCGGCCGCCGCCACGCCGCCACCTCGGACGGCGAGCGCTGCGACCTCGTCTCCGTCGACGAGTACGCCGTCGGCTTCGGCTACGTCACCGTCGACGTCGACCTCTTCGTCCCGCGCCGCGGCGCCTGGATGGAGGGCAGCATCAACCTCGAGAACGAGGGCCACATCGGCGTCGTCTGCTGGGGCAAGTTCAACGCCAGCATCGAGTCGTCCCGCCTGCCGCCCGAGTGGCGCTGGGTGCACGCCGGCTCCGCCGAGGCGGCCGAGTACGTCGAGGACCCCTTCGCCGAGGACGCCGCCGCCGGCAACGAGGGCGACGCCGAGGCCCGGGCGGCCGACGACGAGCACGGCGCCGTGCGCCAGATCCACACGACGGGCTTCTGGGTCGGCGGCGACGGCGAGAAGGTCAAGGGCCGCGTCCGCTTCCGCATCAAGGCCTTCGACGTCGGCGTCAGCGGCGACCACGGGTACCTCAGCATCGAGGGCACCATGCTCGACGCCGCGGGCGAGTCGGCGGCCGTCGAGCGCGACGCCGAGCAGGAGCGCCGGCGCAGGGTGGGCAAGAGCGGCGGCATCCTCAGCAAGGAGAGGCGCCGCATGCCCGAGTTCAGCGTGACCAAGTTCGGTGTCGTCGAGGACGAGGAGGACAAGGCGCTGCGGCAGGACGTGTGGAACACGACGGCCCCGGTGGAGACGCCGGCCGGCGGCGAGGACGGCGACAAGGAAGTGTTTACCGGCATCTCCGCGGAGGAGGCGTAGGATCCCCAATCCCCTGGATGCATCGGTTCGCTGCTGGAGGGTTATTACAGGCGTTCGAGGTTTTAGGAAAAGCTGATAATGATACAATCACTGTACATCACCGAAAAAAATCGGGAGGGACTGTCCCTGGCTACGGGAGACTTGCTGGTGGTACTCCGAGCGGAACGCTGTGTGTCTTGTTTGATGCTGTGTCTACAAATGTCTGACGGTGTATGCTGATGCGCTCGCGGTCTTTGCCGCGGTTCTAACTCTTAGGACTGTACCAAGACGAATGTCCGTCGAATGTCAGTCTCTGATGATTGCCCTCTCTCCGGGCATTTCTCTCGCTCCGGCGTCTATAGTGAGTGCATACGTCCAGGTGGGATTCTCGTCGCGTTCGTCGGCCTTACGCTGCGATCCTCCTCTTGAGAACAACAGCCCCTCCATGGTCCCAAGTGATATAAATCATGATGAAGAGAGCGAAGAAGGCCAAGACGTCTGAGAAGTCGAAGGCGGGCATCATTGGTATGCCATAGTCTGCTGGGTTCCGAGACCTGGGATCAGCCATTTTGCACCTCGTCCCAGGGATCCGGGAGGGAGGGGGGTAACGAACGCACCTCCGTCGTCCGGGAGGCGTATGAATTCCGTTTCCGCCAACACCAACGTATGCCCGATTTCGTAAATCCAGAAGCCCGCCAGGAGTATGAGGAAGACGTACAGGGCGGCTCTTAAGAAAAGCATGTTTTCCGACTGTAGTCTGATGATGATTTGGATGTGAAGAACGAATGATGTGATAATGCCGAAGTAGAATTGGTCTGGAACAGAGCGAGAGTATGTTTTCTCCAAGAGTATGCCCTTTCGAGGAGGGAGGGAGGGGCTTTCGCAACAGGAGTTAGCATAACCATAGCAAGTGCAGTGAGGACGAAGGGTAGCTTCCAATTCAAGTCCATTTCATCAAGTTGGGAAGCATCGTCTGGAGTCTAGTGCGCAAGACATCGCCTCTTTCCACCAAAGCTAAGAAACATCTTTCTATTTTCGAAACAATCCCAGATATAGAAGGCCGCACCATCCCAAGCAACAAATCCTGAAGTCCGCAGAGCTCCCCTGACTACCACATGTCCCTCACTCCCTACAGCATGACCATTGATGTCTCCTCAACGCCCAGCAACCACATTCCATCTAACGCACATAACAAGCAAGGATCCGGAACGACAGCATTCGAGTATTGACGTGGCAGTAGAAGACGTACCTAGAAAATCTCTGCGTCAGCGTCCACCCAGCCTAAAGAAGACAGAGTGGCGACAAAGCCGGAAGGGACTTACACCAGGGGTCGGAAAGGAGACAACAGAAAGCGGAGGAGAGGGTGGAGCGTAATAGGAGGCAGGATGCCGTTGAGCGGGCGGATAAGCCGGTAGCCGAGGAGCAGGCCCATGCCCAGGCCGAGGCCGATTACGAAGGGCCGGTTCATGGCAGTGCCTGTCCGGCTGGTGTCTTTCTCGGTGCCGGTGGCGGGTTGCGTTGTACTGCTGGATGGTATACCGATTTTTCTATATTCAGGGTCCCGGACGTTGAGGTGGGAAGTGCTGATGGGCTCGAGGTGGTGGTCGATGGCAGCTAAGATTCGAGACGGGGAGGGAGCTTGAGGGGATATTTATCAATATCTTTCGACTGGTATGGACTTCAACACTCCAGAGACAGATGCATGTGAACTCGTCGACGTGGATGGTGGCAGTCTCGCGATCCTTTGTCGCGTCGTTCGTTTCAACGAACTCTCGGGTGAGTAAAGGAACACGCTGGGCAGAATCAGAGACATCCAGCAACGCGGATCTGATCCCAGACGGGTCTCGAACAATGGAAGAACCGTTCATTGCCATATCAAG
This sequence comes from Colletotrichum brevisporum, assembly GCA_030770045.1. Lineage (NCBI taxonomy): Eukaryota > Fungi > Ascomycota > Sordariomycetes > Glomerellales > Glomerellaceae > Colletotrichum > Colletotrichum brevisporum. The sequence goes on along the minus strand of JAUGSI010000005.1, from coordinate 733,931 downwards.
GCGTTCCTTTTATTTCCTCATTGGTCGTACTGTTCGGGTCCGAAGACGCCGCTTGAATTTGCCGGTCGTGCCCGCCTCTCATGCGTACCTCCCCCCGCCCGAGCTGGACTTCCTTGGACAGCATACATGGATATACATGCTGCAATCACGAGCCTTCAAAAGAAACCTCCAAGCGTTCCTTCCGTGTACACCATAGAGTTGAAGTCGTCATGCAGAGCGAGGGGGCAGTGGACCTCCTCATAAAAGCGAATGATCTGTCCGCGGCGACGAAACTTGTCGACCTCGGAAGTAGATAGCCCTGTGCCAGCTGTGAGTCAAAGAATCCGAGACGGTCCTGGAGATAATCCAACGCGAAAAGCTTACAGGAGTTGAAGGGCAAAGTTAGGAGGAAGACGAGGCTGGTGATTCTCCATAACAAGCACCAAAGCAGGAAGTACGAGGCGATGCTGGCGGTTGCCATCAAGGCGGACTCGGCGATCCGTAGCAAGACGCGCAGGACGAACTTGCCGCCCCACGACCAGACGAAGTCGCCGACCGCGAGCATGGCGACCTGTCCCCGATAGTTAGCGTGGTTTCGCGGCGACTCTGGTCGTAGTCATACCGGAATGAGGTGCATCGCCACGGCGAGCTGTGCCCGGTAGTTAGCGCGGGTTGCGACAAGTCTAATACTAATTATACCAAAAACAAGGGCGTCAAAATGACGAGCTGTGCCCGATCGTCAGCGTGGTTCGCAAAGAGTCTGATCATAGCCTTACCTGAGTGATGGTCTCACGCATGTTGGGATGCTTCTTGGGTGTTGGTGGTTGACCGAGAGATTGGTGGACTTGAGTTGGACAGGTATTTTATAGCCTGTGGAAGTTTTACTTCTGTTGGAAGGTTCAAGGATGTAGGAGGGCAACGGTCTTTGAATATTAACACTTTGATATGCGAACTCAGACGGCCGGGACTGGCTTCAGGGCATCATGCCTTTTTCCAAATGGCTTTCATGCAATACTTCACTCACACAGTGAATCCATCCTTGCATGATGTGCCCCGTCCACATCTGCCCAAGTATGTGAAAGTTGATAAAATATTGCGTTGGTTCTGAAGACAGCTGCTGCTTGTCCCTGCTCCTTGTGCCTGTCCCCTCGCGACGTTTCCTCCCTGCCCACACCTGAGCTAGGTTTCCAACAAAACAGAAGAGATTGAAATCGTAGAACGCCCCAGAAGAAAGGTCCTTCCGTCACTGTCATCTTCCCTTGCACCCTAGGGAAACTTCGACATCTTGACCTCTAGGCCAACTGCATCGCGATGCTCTGGAGGAACGCGAACAGCCCGCCCGCGGGGACGAATCCCCCGTAGCCGGCCTGCCAGGCGGTAGTGATTGTACCTGCGTCTGAATGTGAGTTGACGACAATTCAAGGAGGGACAGAGAGATTCGTCGTCGGGAGCTTACCGGCGATGGGGCCCAAAGGTCCGAAGCCGATGATGCCGAAGACCCATATCGAGAGGAGCTTGATGACGCCGAACCTGACAAGCTGCGGCCAATCGTCAGAGTGATTCGCTGCGGAGTTCCTTGATGATGTACGTACAATCGCGGCGATAGCTCCCGCGAGCGCCATGGTGTTTTCTTGGATGTTGGTGGTTGTTGGATTTGAGCTTGATGTGACTTGCGGTTGTTGGTGAGGCCTCGTTTTTGGGCCTGTGGGAGTTGAGTTGTTGTTTTTGTTGGAAGGTGCGAGGAGTGCAGCAGGCAGGCAGTCTTTAAATAATATTCTTCTCGCATGCCATCTGAGGTAGCTCGCATTGGGCTCAAGGCATCCTGCTCTGCCTTGTATTTTTTACATGCAGGACGTCACTTGTCGTTCACTTGTTCGTGTGGTTCTACCTGTGAGATCCGTTCCTACACGGCATGTCCCCATCTATGCAGCTTACCCCAGGGCTTCAGAAGTGAGGATCGTAATACATGCACAAAAGGGAATTGAAACACTGGTTCTTTAAGATCTTCTTGCGGCTGACGTGGTTTAACGACCTCTGATCAGTTGAGGTGCCTTCCTGCTTCATTCTGTCTGTCGACACTGGGTATCAAGCTAGGCCTGCTCCCAGCAGTATGGTGTCGAAGGGACAAGTCAGAACTCATCCCCTCTGAAGTTCTCTGCATGATCCCAATCCAATGTTTCCCTCTGGAAGGTTGCTACAGCCGAGCCCGTACCCGCATCAACCTCCATGCCGAAACCACAAGTCAACTCCAAGTCATGCCCAGTCGCTGGAAGAAGGAGAAGAGCGAGCCCTTCGGCACGTATCCACAGTATCGAGCCTGCCACCAAGAGGCGAAAGTATCTGTCCGAGAAGAATTAGAAAGGATTCTTCACGAGGGATTCAAGACGATTCTCACCGGCAATAGGCCCAAGCTCGCCAAAACCCAAAGCCTCGATAACCCAAGGCGCGATGATGCACAGCACCCCGATGGCAACGATGGTCACGAGGACCGGGTGCTCCTCGACGAACCCAAACACGTCGAGCGCGAGCTCCGTCGACTTGTCCACGGCCTCCCTGACGACCTGGCCGATAGTGTCCTTGTGCTGGACAAGCGTCTCGACGCCGCTGAGGATCATCTTGGCGAAGCTCTCGGTCCAGGACGCGGTCGTGACGACGTTCCTCAGCCGGCGCCTGAGGTCCTCGCCGCCCTTCTCCGCCGTGCGGAGCACGTCGATGAACTCGGCCGCGGCGTCCTCCTCGCTGACGCGCACCGGCTGCTTCGTGACGATGCCGGTGGCGGAGGCCGGCTGCTGGCGTTCCTGGGAGGGGCCGGTGAGGCACTGGAGGCAGCTTCTGAAGTCCATGGTGAATGAAGTAAGGGCTTGTGCGGTGCTGCGATAGAAGTCGGTTTGGTTTGGCTTGAGTTTGGAAGAGTAAGATGGCAGATTTAGGCTGGGTTGACTTCGTCTGCAGCAAGGCAAGGAAGAAAAGAAGCAACACCTCAAAGGGAGGCAGTTGCAGTCAACCACTTGGGAAGGCGCGATAAAACCTACCCGCTTTCGCTCCTGCCTGCCTCTGGTGGACGGCCTCCCGCATGGAGTCTGCCTTGTGTGACCAAGGCAGTGTCAGTCGTTCCTGCCGCCTGGCCTCCTGTTGCGGTCGCCATCACTTGCATCTGCAGTCCTCGTTGGCCCGCAAAGTCGACCACCGACCGAGCATGGCCAGACCAACAACGTTGATAAGGGTTGAATCACTACGCACCAACGTACAGGAGTCCATTTTTCCATTTGCATCCCAGTGTTATCAAAATATGACGGCCGCCAGATGTAGGGACCGCAAGATGCAAGGTATCACCGTGTTAGTGGGCGCGGCCAACGTCCCAGCCGTACCAACAACAAACAGCCCACCAACGAACCTCAAATCACCTGGGAAAGAGTGTTTTCGATGCTCGGGAACCAAAACAGCAAAACCAAATGGCATTTCATCAAAAATGCAAAAGAATTGGGCCCTAACCAGGGATCGAACCTGGGACCTCTCCCATACCAACTTATCCGAAGACAACCCTAAGGGAGAATCATACCGCTAGACCATCAGGGCTGATTGGTTGCGAATCTCGTCGCTTGATGCTAGGTGCAGAGCAAAGTCTCATATATAAGGGCTTGCATGTCAAACTCTGTTTCTATCTACCAAGGGAGAACACATCAGGATCCACCTTTGAGATCTTCTAAAGCCTGCCAGCCGCATCACAGCGCCGCTTCACTCCATCGTGGTAGACGAACGTGCTTAGATCCCCCGGAGCCGATAACACTCAGCCAGGATTTTTCTTCTCCCCTCCCCCTAGAGACCTGAGGAGTCTTAAGCCCAACCCACATATCTTGGCATATCATTCCGTCTTGACATGTTGCGTTCGAATGCCGAGTGACGCCAAGCCGTGTTGCACGATCCAGGTGCAGATGTTGCCATCTTTCTGGGGCTGATTGTCCAATTGGTCCCTTCAGCCCACGAGCTTTCGGACGTCACCTACCTAGTACGGTAAATAGCTGTCCGCCGAGATGTTGCGTTGCGGTTGCGTGGGATAAGGGGAATGTCACGATGTGATGATTGACGCGATGGCGGGGACCGTTCGCACCATATGCTCTCAGCACGATGTCGTCACGATTGTGTCTAGTGGTTGATAAATAGAGCTTCTCCCTAATTGGAATGTGTGATGAAGAAGCACCGACAGGTCATCGGAATCGGCTACGAGAGATAACCACGCCGCACACCAAAAATGCGCATCCTCGAAAGCCTGGCCTCGGGCCTGCTCATCCACGCGGGCCTCGCCTCGGCGCAGACAAAGTACGCCGACAACCAGGTCCCCGTCGTCCGGGACAGCGAGCTCGTGTCCAAGCTCTTCCCGGACCCGGGCGTCGAGCTGCTCTCGCCCGCCTTCGCGGACCCGGGCTCGGTGCCCGCCGGGTGGAGCAACGGGACATCCGGGCCTACCGACCAGGAGACGTTGGGTAAAGCCCAGTCCATTCTCATGTTGCAACCGACAAGGTCGATAGACTCCTTCACTGACATCGTCACCCCTAGAATCCTTCCTCCGCGGCCTCGCAGACAAGCACGCCTGGCTGACCTACCACGAGCCCTCCTTCACCTCCGAGGACGCCCGCTCGATCCCCTACGTCAACCTCTCCCTCCCGTCTCCCGGCGGCGGCGGCGGCGCTCCCAAGCTGCGCATATGGCTTCAGGGCGGCGTCCACGGCAACGAGCCGGCCGGCGACCAGGCCATCCTCGCGCTCCTCGCCAAGCTCAGCGCCAACGAGACGCAGACGACGTCCTCCGTCCTCTCGCGCGCCGACATCCTCGTCCTGCCGCGGTACAACCCGGACGGCGTGGCCTACTTCCAGCGCGAGCTCGCGTCCAACTACGACCCGAACCGCGACCACGCCTTACTGCAGCGGCAGCAGACGCAAGACATAAAGCACCTGCTCTCCGAGTTCGACCCGCACATCTTCCTCGACGCGCACGAGTACACCGCCTCGCAGCGCCTCGGCGCGGGGGGGCAGTGGCTCAAGGCGCAGGACGTGCAGGTCTCGCACGTCAAGAACCCCAACATCCACCCCGCCATCCGCGCGCTCGGCGAGGGTTTATTCTTACGCTCGATCCAAGATCAGGTCAGGCGGCACGGCTTCCGCACCAGCGCGTACTTCACCGCGCCGTCGGACGGCGGCGACGTGCCGCTCCTGACGGAGCCCAGCTCCGTCTCGCGCGCGGGGCACAACTCGGCGGGCCTCCTCCAAACCGTGTGCTTCCTGACGGAGACGCGCGGGATCAGGCTCGCGGACCAGCACTTCCGGCGGCGCGTGGCCGCGGGCCTCGCGGCGGTCGAGGCGCTGCTGCAGACGGCCGTCGACAACGCCGCCGAGGTGTACGACACGATCGAGCGCGCGCGGAGGGAGTTCGCCGAAGGGACGGGGTCGACGGCAGACATCATCGTGACGGACCGCGCGAGGGTGACCAATACGACGTGGGAGTTCATCGACGCCCAGGAAGGCAGCGTCGTGCGCGTGCCCGTGCGGTTCCAGAACAGCACGCCCCCCGCGCCGGGGATAGTGCGGCGGCGGCCCGAGGCGTACGTCTTCCCGCGCGCGTGGGCGGGCGTCGCGGCGAGGCTGCGCGTGCTCGGGGTGCGGGTCGACGAGCTCGCCGAGGACTTTGTCGGGGAGGCCGAGGTGCTGACGGCGGAGGCGGTGGAGCTGGCGGCCGCCAAGTACGAGGGCGTCGTGGAGGCGAGCGTGACGACGTCGACGAGCCGGCGGGTCGTCCGGGTGCCCCGGGGCGGGTTCCGGGTCGACATGAGGCAGAAGAATGCGGCGTTTGCTTTTGTTGCGCTCGAGCCAGAGAACCGCGCGAGCTTTGCGAGGTACAACGTCATCGACCTGGAGGCCGGGGACGAGTATCCCGTGTACCGAGTGCTGGGGTCCGAGTAGGGGGAAACTACGGCTTCTGAAAAACTCGAAGACATAGGCAAAGTGCTCATCCGGTAGTCCCGATGTAGTCAGTCAGTCAAGCACGGCTTCAACGTCGCACGCATATTGCGGCAGCCGACGAGGTTACGTAGCTAGAAAAGCAAGTTCTTTCTCTGCTCAACACTAATTAACCCTCTCGGGCCTGGGTATCGGCGCTTCAACAAACCGTTGAGCAACTGGAAGCTAGTAACATGGAACAAACCTTTCAACTCCTCCAAGTGAACCACAGATCCATCTGTGTTTTTGCCATTGTAGTACATCCTCAGAACTCCACCGACGATTTCCGTGATCCCCGCTTCTTGGTGTTAGACGTCGTCGGCTGCGTGTTGGGCGGGATTGACTGTCTGCCACCCGCTGCCTTGCCCCCCGCTCTCGCCGCCGGCACGCTCTTAGCCCTCGTGTTGGCCTTGGCCGGTTTGTTCTTCTGCACCCAGCCTGGACCGTGGGGCAGGCTGCTGCTCTTTTCCTGGTAGTCGTCGTCGATATCGTCTTCGGCATAGAGCTCGATATACTCCTCTACCGGGGAGCTGGACCGGCTCGACAATGATATCACTTGGGAGTCTTCTGGAAGGACGAATGGCGAGCTCTTGCGCTTTCGCGTTCGCGTCGAAGACCGCGCCTCAGAGAAAGACGACGGTGCCGTCTTGATTTCGGGCTTTATATCGGGTAGTTCGGGCGACCGAGACGGCATCGGCTGACTCGAGTTGGGGAAGAGTTGCTTTCGAGTTCTTCCAAACGCCCGCGGGGACTGTGACTCTTCGTCCTCTTCCTGATCCTCGACATCCTCCTCGTTGTCCAGACGGCGCATGGCGGCCTCGTACTCCTCGTCGCGCCTCACTATGGCCTTTCGAGACTGGAGATCGGAGAGAACCTGCGACTTGGAGGGGCTCTCCGAGTCTTGGGAGTGCTGTTGTTGAGAAGTCGCCGTCAAAAAGAGCTGGTCCAAGCCTGGGAAGTCGATAGAGTCGCGAGTCGATGGCTCAACGGAAGCCTGTTTCGGGCGTGTTGGCGTTTGCACGTCCGCTCTTGGCGTGGTCTCTCCCAAGACGGGAGAGCCGGCTCCGGTATCACCAATGTGCGGCATATCGTCACCTCCCATGTCGAAGCTGAAGTCTGTGTCTGGTTGCCGACCACTGCGAACACTACTCGCGGAAGAGGGCGGTGGGGCATCTTCGGTCCCGGCAGTTTGCTCTCTCGCTGCCACAGGGCTATTCTCCTTGGCAGCAGTCATCTCTGAATGAGTTGACTTCGATGAAACATAAGAAGCCTCGACAGCATCCGACATTTCCATTAGCTGACGGGTCGGACTGTTAGTCTTGGCACGAAGGATCGAAGGCGTAATGTCTTTGCGGAAGCCAGCCTGCTCGATCATGAGGCTGATCTCGTGACGGCGGTCCGAGGAAATTGAGAGAGCCTGTCCGCCCACGCTCGACATCGATTGCTGCGAGTCGCCTTCGGTTGCTTTCGGCGCGTCAGTGTTGGCTTTAGGGGTTGCTACGTCGTTTTCGATGTTTTGTTCGGCAGCGTGCTCGGGCTGTGATTCCAAGTTTGAGCTTGGCAGCTCTCCCTCAGAGACACCGTGTTGACCGTCAATCCCGTTGTGCGACTGTCCGTCATCCGTATTAGCGTTGGCCTGACCATCTTCTGCAACATCTTGTGACTGACTTCCTTCACCCGCCTCGGACTGGCCAGTCATCTCCTCATTCGCATGAGACGGCTGGCTCTGGTCGTCGTAAACGGTCTCGTGGATAACGCTGTCTGTGGGAGCGCTCGATTCATCCTGTCCTTGCGAGGTTTCCTTTCCTCCCAGCGGCTCTTGCAAAATCTTGGGCTCAATGAGCTCCGCATACTTCAGCCTGCGGTAGCCGTCATCCGCCTCTTCATCGTCGTCCTCCTCATCGTCGGGGGCTTCGAAGCGGTCGTATATACGTTTCCCCGTGAACTCGTCATAGACTTTCTCCGTTCGATCAAGGTTTCTGTCCCGCTGCGCCAGCAACAACTCCAAGTCGGTGGCCTCCTCGTCGTAGACCCTGACAAGCACACCGGTGAGGTTGACCATCTCTGGCTGCCAGTTGGTCGCTGGTGAGAGTACCAATTGTTTCCAGGTGATGACCATGCCTGCCATGGCCTTTCCTGGGAGCAGGGGAGGCAGCGCAGCGAGATCTGACGGAAGCGAAGGCAGATCTTCAAAGTCGGTCGCTTGGCTCTCCAGGGCCTGGCCCTTGGCAGCAGGAGCCTCCTCAACAGGATCATCGTAGTTGAGGGTCGTGTTTCCTTCTTCCATGGACTCAACCGTATCCGAAAAGGTCACGCCGCCGCCAGTCAGGCGACGCTTCTTCGACTCCTGAGAATCTCCATCGGCAGGGGCAGGGGCTTGATCGCGCTGTGCGCGCTTACGTTTGCCTCCGCGCTTGTTCTTCGTACCGAACCATTCCTCGACTTGTTGCTGAGGGTCCCATCGCTGCACGAAAGGAAAGGGCGGTTCAGAGAGCTCGATTCCGTCGTGGCAGCATTCCACGGCTCGGTAGGCAATTTTCTCACGCCAGGCCTCGGGATCCTCCTCCGCCGATTCTTGTGTCTGGGCAGATTCGTCGGGCTGCGAGGATGCCTCTGTCAGACGGGCATTGGTGTGCGGGCGGACCCCTTTCATCAAGTCTTGCCTGATCTTATCCTCATCGGCTTTGGACTTGGGGTTCTTCAAACCAAGTGAGCCCATCAGCATGCGTCGGGCCGCACCAACATTTGGCTTCATTCGACGTGGTGTATGTCCGCTCTCTTCCTGAGGAGCGATGCTCTGTAAGGTCTCGTCGCTTCCCTCCGGTGCGGAGTCTCGAGGGGCAGAGCCCAGAGTCTCTGGCGACCTTTCCTGGCTCTGAGGCCCTGTGGAAGGGTGAGAGACGACGGCGTCCAGAAGCGCCCTTTTTCTCGCAAGAAGTGCTGCCGCCTCGTCAGACAGCTCGGACACAGGCTTCTGGGAGGCCATTCGCTTGGCAAGCTTGCGCCTAGCATTCCTTCTCTGAGTCTTGTTCAAGCCAAGGCCGGGCGCAACGGGCGGCGTCTGGCTCGCAGTATCACTGGCCGAGGTCGTTGCGGTGGGTTGCGGGGGCCGGAAAGGCTGCAGACTCTTGTGGGAATTGCTGAGTGTCATGGTGGGAAGCTCCTCTGGCGCAGACTCGGAACTGGAATCATCACTGCTGCTGTCGTCTGAGGATGATTCGGATGAATCAGACAGCGAGTCGGAGGAATCAGACAGCGAGTCGGAAGACCCAGAGGAATCAGACGATGAGTCGGACGAGTCTTCGGAATCAGCTGCCGCACTCGTCGAGTGTTGCCGTCCATCGCCCTCAGGGTTTGATTCGTCGCTGTCGGAGTGATCAAGCTCAGAACCAAGCAGGCTTGAACGCTCTTGGTCGATTTGCTTGCAGGCCTGCTGGTATTGAAGGAAACGGCCATCTTCAGAGTCGCTAGAGGAGTCGCCAGAGGAATCTTCTGAATCCTGGTCTGATGAATCAGACGACATATCATCCAAGTCGCTGCTCATGTTTTGGTCAGAATCTGAGTTGGAGCTTGAGTCGGAGCTGGGTTCAGAATCGGAGCTGGGTTCAGAGTCGGAGTCAGAGTCAGAATCAGAGATGGAGTCGCCGGAGTCGGAGCTAGAGTCAGAATCAGAGCTCCCGCCCTCCTTTGCAGCCTCGAGAAGACTCATATGGGCGTTGCGAATAAGCGTCTCTGCATTGCCAAATGCGCCCTCGTCGCCAAACATATCCTCGTCATCAAACACGTCCTCGTCTTCATCATCCTCATCGTCCTCGTCTAGATCATCCTCATCGTCCTCGTCTTCTTTGTCCTCAGGATCGAGCATCTCGATGAGTTTCTTGTCGGCAGAGAAGTTCTCGACATAGAATTTCCTGGCAAGCTTGCGATACGCTCTTCCTACATTTTTATCGCACTGTAACAGGATACGCTCCACATCGGAAATCGGAGCGCTGGGAAACTCTGCTCTCAGATCCGCTATCTTGTCGAGAGATTCCAGGTCCAGGTGCGCCCCGGACGGCTGCTTGTGTCCAGACTTGACAAGGGCGTTGGCAGCCGAGGCTTGGGGAGAGGCCTCATCCGCGGAGGAGTTGCGAAGATTTGTCGTTCCGCTCGATGCTCTGTTGTTTTCGATGTTCCGTAGTTCCTCCCTGATATCTTCCTCTCTGGCGGCAGCGTTATCCTCTCTGATGAGACGCAGCTCCTCTTCCATGTCTTCGTCTTCCGCGTCCATGTCCTCGTCCACGTCTCCGTCGGCGCCCGGCTCGAATTCTTCGTCGTCCTCGTCGTCGCCGTCCGACTCCGCATCGTAGAAGCGGGCACGAAGCTTCACGCTCGACGGATCCTGCTGGGCTCTGGTCGAGCCGTACTCTAGCATCGGCATTTCGGCGTCGGATGGAGGTTCGTGGTCGTCGTCGCTGTCGTAGGTGATGCGAGCCTTCTTCCTAGGTGGGAGGGTGACGGCGGGGCGGTCGCGGGGGGCTCGGAGCCAGGGCCGGCCGAAGGCAAGACCGTCGACCAAGTGCCTCCCATCTGCCGAGATCTGGTGTCTGCCGCTGAGCTTTCGTCGCTTCAGGTCGCCGGTCAGGAGAGGGCGGACGCTGGAGCTTGTTAGATACGATGCAAAATGAGGCAGGGGCTTGTCCGACTCAGACTTACAGGACTTGGTCGTCATCCTTGAACAGCTTGGAGACGAGGTGGTAGTGGACGCATTCGAATCCGTCGCCCGAGGCATCCTTAAGCTCGACGGCGTAGTCTTCGAGGCCCCAATCACCGCTCTCCAGGGGAACGACCTCGTTAATCTGCGCGAGGAGACGCGAGATGGTCAGATCTTCGTTGGCGGTCGCGTTCCAGAGGAGCTTGACGTCGGGCACGGCGTGACGCCGGACCACGAGGCGAAGACGCAACTCTTTCTCCATCTCCGCGGAGACTGATGGGTCGTGTAGGGCGCGATTAGAGCATGAATCTGGTCAATATAACGTCGGTAACACGCTCGGAGCTTCGTTGGTAATGGTAGATTGTCGATAAGAGAAAGGTGGCGGAGAAGAGTGCTTTGGTTGAGACAACCCAAGGTGAGGAAAGTGCAGCAAGGGAAGACAGCCAGACGCGGAAAGTGCAGAGCTCCAAGCGCGACTGACGCAAATTTGGAAAGTGGGGCCCATCTAATTGTCTGCCAGCAAGGTACCTACCTCCAGTAATGGGTAGGTACTACTATTGCCCAGGTACTGACTCCCCCAGTGCACCTGTGCGGGTACCTGCCGGCAGGTATCCTACCAGCGTAGCCAACTAATAGGTACTCTCTGGCACTGATGTATACTCTATCCCATGAATCAATGAATCAACAGTAACATCGCTGGAAATCTGCTGTATCTCTTCCTTGTCGCTTGACCAAGCAGTGTGGCACCTTGCCGAGTACTGAAATTAGAGTTTTCTTGCGAATAAAGACTCTGGTCTGTTGTTGGGTAACACAGATAACAAGGTACGTCGGCAATGGGTGTGACCTTGGCTGTCCATCCAGCCACACTGTTCATATCCGCTCCGAACACTGCAATATATCCGTACTTGTTTCCAGTTGGCAGTGGTAGACAAGCATCACGCAACCAACGCCCACACCTGACGTCTTGATAAGTCTTGATCTTCTTTTCCCAATAAATCTGCCATCCATGTGAGTCCGAGGGGAACGACCCGTCGATACTAGGTATGAACAATGACACGTTATGTATATGCCAAATATTCCCAACGACAAAAAAATGTACCCGAAAAAATACGCCAAGTCTCCCAGGTATTCGTGTCAAAACCCGAACGCCGTCTATGCTCTCGTAACCCAAAAACCTCCCTGCCTCTCTCGTTCTCTTTGTTCATGAGGGCATGCCGCCCATGTCGAGCATGTGTCCCATCTTCTCAATCTGGTCCTTGTAGTTAGTAAATTGGCAATCCATGTATAGGATTGTTCCACATACCTTCGTCTTGAGGTACCCCTCGACCTCCTGGCTCCTGAACCCGCCCCTGCCCTTCCACGAGAGCGGCACCATGGCCACCCTCTCCGTCACCCTGACCTCGCGGTTCGGCCCCTCCACGGCGCGGATCTTGTCCGGGTTGTTCGTCAGCAGGCGCACCTCGGTCTGGCCCAGGTCGAGCAGCATCGCCGTCGCGAGCCCGTAGCTGCGCGCGTCGGCCGGGTGGCGCAGCAGCAGGTTCGCCTCGACGGTGTCGGACCCCAGGTCCTGCAGGTTGTACGCCTTGAGCTTCTCGCCGAGCCCGATGCCGCGGCCCTCCTGGCGCAGGTAGATGATGATGCCGCCGCTCGCGTTGCCGGGCATGCTCATCAGCCGCGCGGCCTCGTCCAGCTGCTCGCCGCAGTCGCAGCGCGCCGACCACGCCGTCTCGCCGGTGTAGCACTCGGAGTGGATGCGCACGAGGGCCGGGCCGCGCTGCTCGAGGGCGGGCGGCTCCTCGCCGAGGGGCGTCGCGACGCCGCCCGGCATGCCGCTCGTCACGCGGCCCGGGTACAGGCGCCCCGTGTAGGCGCCGCGCACCATGCGGTCCATCTCGGTCTCGCCCGGGCGCGGGGCGTCGAGCGACTGGCTGCGGATGTGCGGGCCGAAGACGATGGCCAGGTGCTCCTTCTGGTCGACGTTGTTGGTGTAGAGGTGCAGGAACATCTCGGTGCCGGTGACGGTGGGGATGCGCGCGCGCACGATGCACTGGACCTCGGGGAGGGTCTCGAGGAGGCGCGGGCGCTTGGTGCCGCAGCCGCCCGAGGGGATGGAGGAGTCGACGGGCACGCCGCGGGGGGCGGCCTCGGCGCCGGCGAGGGGTGTCGAGGTGCCGGGGGTCGCGGGAGGGGTGAAGGCGGGCGACAGGAGGGAGGGCGGCGGCGGCTGGGAGTTCTCGGTCGCGGAGGCGGCGTCGTCGTCGGCAGCTCTCGCGGGCGGCGCGGCGGGGTCGGAGAGGTTCAGTTCGTTGGGCTCCTGGCCCGAGGAGCCATCTGCCGAGCCATTGCTGGCCTTCGTGCGCGGGGAGTAGAAGGAAGGGAGCTGGGTGGTCTCCTCGCGCCAGTCCTTGGGCGCATCGCCGGCTGCTGGCTTCGCTTCAAAGTCAGGCATGGCGGGGGAGGTGAATGATGCGCGAGCGGGGAACTGGTGGGTTCTTGGTTCGGGAGGGCGAGGGTTGTCGGAAGGAGGGGGGTTCAATCAGTTCCAATGGGTGTTCATGGGACGCGGAGACGTGGTCTTTTCGACTAAAAGGACAATCGTCACGAGGCGAGGTGAGTCGATGGGGGTGTGGCCGGAATGCGATGTGTCGGAGACGGCGGCGTGGTGGGAAATGCGAGCGTGGTACATTTAATCGCGGCCGACCGATTCCGCTCCGAACGGCGAGGATCAATTAGTCATGCAGACAGATGATGACAGCGCGCGGGTGTGTGTAATTGCAGGGAGGGGCACTTGATGATCAGAAGCTGGTGCACTGGGGATTGCCCGTGGGACCCGGTTCGGTCGGACTTGCTTCGCCGAGGTTCCAGCTAAGACGCCGCGCGGGGCGGCGAGGGGCGGTTCTTTTTTTTTCTTTTTTCTTTTTTTTTCCCCTCTCTTTTTCTTGGTGCACCGTGCAGGTGCAGCGCCTCAACCAAAATCCCATCCCATTTCAGGGTCTCTTTAGCGGGGTTCCTTCGGCTGTTGTGCGGGTTTTGTGTCAGAGCCGGCCGTTTGGCGGGGCGTCGTGATTACATCATCACATCCTTGGAACGGCTAATCAGGCGGTACAAAGTACAATACACCCCCTGTTTAATTGTAACGGCAGTACTTAACACTTTGAGGTGCATAAGCTAAGCTGGGGTGTTAGCCAGGGCTGTACAGTAGTAAAAAATCCGGCTTAGCTAATTCAATGCAGATACAAGGATAAATAGAGCGCTAAGCTAAGTACAGGTGTTACAATCATTTAGGGGTTGTATTGTACAAGTATCCGATACTTGAGCACCGAACGGGCGGGACAGACAACCACCGCAGGACTCTGTCACACCCGGATCTTTTTTTTTTTTTTTTTTGGAGGATGACACCCGGGTATTTAAACTTGAGTGATGAGGGCTGATAGCTGCAGTCGACGAGGAAATGCAAGTGTGCTGGCGTATCGCGTAAGCTCTTCAAGTCACCAGCGTGGCAAGTCAGGCAGGGTACTTTTCTCTAGAGGATGAGTAAGACAGCCCAACCAAGCGCCACTGCCCAACTCTTTTAGATGGGTCATCCTTCAGGCTTCACTTCACACCCAAGAAAACATTACATTGCAGAACTCTCGCGTTTTGGAGAAAACAACATTCATATATAAGTACGATGTGTCGGCAGTCAGACGCTTCCCTTGAAGTGGTACTGGGTCATGACGTGGTCGATTCTACTAGGTACCTAACATCAACACCGAGATAAGCCTGCATACCTTGTAGACTCTTTGGTTGGAAGAACCGTGGTTTGGTGTTGTGATGATGAAGCTACGGCACGGCACGGATCTGTTGAACTTCCACTTTGAAAAGGCATGATACTATGTGGTAAATTTCTTGAACCTGATGAAGGTATGCGTGAGTACATGGGCTCTGTTAGTGTCGGGCAGTAAAATGCCCCACTGACCTAACGCCGGGGTCAGCCAGCATGAAAAATCAAGCGCGCGGTGCATCGTTCACAGCCAACAGCCTCCCCCTCTCACCTGGTTCATCACGCTCGCAAGTATCCGAATTCTCAAGATGGTTCCCTGCAAGCGAAGCAAACCAGCATCACCCTCTTATGTGCGCAATCCATCGCACCCAGAATCATCAACAGGCCCTCGGGCCACGCACGCGGAAACCCATCCGGGCCTCCCCTTGGCCCACCTCCTCTCCTGCGGGTTCCTGCATCCCGTTCACGGCCGTGGTTCCGGCCTCCCGAGACCTTGAACGACCTACTGACTGGATGGAGTTTAAGCATTCTGAAGACTTCACAACTGCAAGAGTCAAGAGTCAAGTTGTATGTGGAGAGGGGCCCAAAACCGAGGCCCGCCAGCAAACGCGAACCTCCACTCGCCGGTCCGGCCCTGCCCTGCATCGACGACAAACGACACGCCAGTATTGCTTCGTTCGCGATATGCAACATGCGTGCCGCGCCGCGCTGCTGAGCTGTCAACGTCGACGGTGAGTCACGGCGGCGGAACCAACCACCGAAAAACCCTTGCGCGCGTTAGATGCCGTGCCAACACCCCCGACCGGGTGGCGCGCGATCCATTGGCCGACGCGCTCCCGCGCTGCTGCAACTTACACGCACCAAACCGGGTACGCTGTTTCGTTTCACTCGAAGAGAGGAGGGGGATCATCAGGCACCGTCTCATACTATTCCATGCAGGCTCGTTCTCTTGTTTACATTTTCTCTCTGAGTGTCTGTGTGTGAGAAAATTTCCCGGTCCACCGGCAACCTAGTGGTTGTCGACTTTTCTTGTTTTGATGTGTATGTGGCCTGCAAAACACCACACACGCTGCGCTCATCCAGTGGAGAGAACCGACCCCCCGGCCCAACCACACCGCAACTGGCGCACAAAAAAACATCGCCAACTGTCTCCCTCCCGACTGGGTTATAAGAAGATCAAGTGACTTCCCCCCCTCTCGTCATCTCACCACCTCTCCCGTTTGCTTTCTTGATAATCAGAATCATCAGCAACTTACAAAAATAACAACAACCATAAAAAAATACGTTCTTTTTTCTTGTCAACGGATACGAGGTATTACCTTGTGTTGTATCATCCTGCGATTATCAAGCGACTTGCACTACGTACCACGACGACCTCCCATCGATATCGTCTCATTCATTAATACTTGCGGTTCCTCGTAACTTTCATTCTCTCGGTCTGAATCTTATCTCATCGGCGTCAACTTGAATCCATCTTCGACTCAGTATCATCTACACCAACATCACCACCAACACCATCATCACCTCAGAAACCAACAAGATGGACCGCCCCAACGTAATCGCCTGGCTCATCCCCTCCTCGAACAACCAACCGGCCCTCGAGGCCGTCCGCCTCTCCCACAACGCCTCCCGCCGCGTCGCCTCCATCCCCGAAGCCTACGACCCCCAACCAACCCCCAACCCAGACGCAACCACGATCGACCCCTCCCTCCTCACCAAGAAGCCCTCCCTCTCTCCCTCCAAGCCCGCCCTCGAGCTCTCCTTCTCCCGCCCCCCAAAGAACCACACCGGCTTCGTCCTCGGCACCGACCCGGCCTGCGACATCCTCCTCCCCTCCCTCCCCGGCATCGCCCCGCGCCACTGCCACATCGCCTTCGACGCCGAGCGCCGCCTCGTCGTCCGCGACACCTCCGCCGCGGGGACCGCCGTCTGGTACGACGCCGACAGCACCGGCGACACCCCGCGCGGGTCGTGGCTGCTCTCCTCCGGCGCGTCCTACGGCTTCCCCTCCGCCGTCGGCCGCGTCGTCCTCGACGTCCAGTCCGTCCGCTTCCGCATCGTCGTCGACGCGGACGCCCACCTCGCGAGCCCGGACGCCTACGACGCCGCCGTCGACGACTTCGTCCTGCGCCTTGCCAGCCTGTCCGTGGAGGAGTGCATCCGCCGCGAGGAGCTCAGCTTCGACCTCGACTTCCGCGGCTTCGGCATCGACTTCTGCTTCGACGACCTCGATTTTGGGTTTGGCCGGTCCTCGTCCGTCGCCACCGCTGCTGCTGCTGCCGCTGCTGCCGCTGCCGCCGTCGATGCGGCAGTAGACGACTGCGACGGCTACGAGTACGACGAGCTGGACTACTACCCCGACTACATGGACCTCGACCACGCCCGCGACCTCTTCGCCCCGCCCCCTCCGCTGCCCTCCGAGGTCGCCCCCGTCTTCGTCAAGTACATGTACGCCGCCGACGAGAACTGCGCGCCCGACACGTACCTCTGGAACACGGCCCGGCCGTGGGAGCCCATGGTCAAGGTCACCTGCTGATCCGCCGCACACCTCGAACGCCCCCGGCCATCTACCTATTGTCTTTTATCTTGTCTTGTCATCTAATAGAGCGGGAGCGGGCACGGGTAAAGGACCCCACGAAAGGAAACATGACGGACTGGGAAAAAAAAAACTGTAATAGTAACGGTTTGAAAGAGAGTTCTGCGAGTCTGGTTGCTGGCACCCTGACGACGGCGTTTTTACTCTCTCTCGTAATATCTGGAGTTTGGATCGGTCGACGACGGCGCATACACACCTCGGACCCCTGCAGACTGGCACCGCCGCGACAAAACGACATGTCGTATGGTGGTTTTATCATCATCTTCTTTGTACACCTAGCATTAGCGTAGATAGATACCCCCTTACTTGGACGGTTCCACAACCCGAGATCGAGCATGGGAATAGTCACAACACCTACATAACCAAATAACAAAAACGCAAAACATGTAATCATGACCTGCTTGCCTTTTCAACGCTGAGTGAGATCCACGCTTGGAATTTCTCTCGCCTCTGGAATCCAAACCTCATTCTATAACTGGGGATCTGGGAGCCAAGGAGGCCTCGGCCACGCTTGCATCTGCTGCACGCTTGACCTTCGTTATCTCCAGAGGCTCATAACCACACTAGTCACTGTGAGCATCACGTCGCCACGGGGACAGTCTCAGGACAAGGTGGGAGGGTAAACATTCGAGAGCCCAGGGAACTGGGAAGAGCTTCGGTACATGAGTAACCCCTGTGTGTGGATAACCTGCTCAGATCCGAGAACCGCATCCAGGCGAATGATGTCCTCGCACCCTGAAACAAACAGAAACAACCCCTCGACCACTACCACGACCCGGCAACCCAACGGCCAACCGTTGCCTGCCAAGCCAACAAAAACAAAAACACACGGCCTTTGATACACGAGAGCCCGACGAGTCGATTCACCCTCCTCCTCACGATCCCAAAGCAGAATCTCCACCCGAGCTCTCCCCACTCCTTGTCGTCGTCGTCGTCGTCGTCGGGGTCTTTCTCATCCAAGCGGGGTAGTACGCCATCGGCCAGCTCCCACCCGTCGCTCGGGGGACCGCCCGCCCTAGGGCGACTGACACCAGTCGGCGGGCTGCGCGAAATGACATGGCCACTCCTGCCTGTGTTGCTTGGATGAGGACCACGGCTCAGTTACCGCGGCAGTTCCGGGGGCGCCCTGACCGCCCTAGTCATCATTGTTGATGATGTATCCCTGGCTACGATGAGCAGCCGGAAGGAGTTTGGATTGGCGCCCAAGCGTTCTCTTCGAGCGCGGGGTGTGTGTTTGTGTGTGCCCGAGGTCGAGAGGGGCGATACGTGGATGCCGTAGGTCGAAAACGGGTACGAGAAGAGGAGGTACGTGGCTGGCGAGGCATGCTGTCTCCTTCCACCTACGCGATCCTCGGTTTCGTGGCGATGTGACGATGACCATCATGACGCCCCTTCCAGCCGTTCCCAGTGACGACGGCCCGGCAGAGGGCAGGGCCATCGTGGACGGCTAGCTGTCAAAGTACCGGAACAACCCGCGCAACATGTAGAAGATGCTGGCTGTGGCGGGCTGGATCAGGCCTGTTTGTCGTGCACAGCGCCCCGCCGTTGTGTCCTATCAAAGGCGAGGTGCGTGTTGTCGATGATGACCGTGATGATTTGTCTTTGCTTGTTGTTGTGATTGACAGCATGCCCCCTGACGGCCGTGCCGGCTGGTTCCTCGCCAGGAGATCAACACGCACCTCCACACGGGCAGTGGCTCTGGCGGGCGCCGTCCCATGCTCGCCTCTGAAGCTCTCGTCATCTGTACGACTATAACAACTCCATGAAATTGATCGTCAACTTCTTCCCTTTCGTGGGGTTTACGCAGGGAGCAAACCCAAGATTACGAAAGAAAAGAGACTGACGATCTATATCATGAAGATCAGATAATCGGACAAGCGACGAGAGCTTCACGAACGCCCGGTGCCTGCATAAGGGCGGCTCCGAATTGCGAATATCGAGCGATGGCGGTCGGTTTGTCGACGGTGACAAAGTGGCTAGATATATGCATGGACGGGGAAGGGGGAGAGGACACGTATAGGCTTGGGACTCGGGAGAAATGACGGCGAAAGCCCCCCCCCCCCCACGGTCGTCGGAGATGGAATGACCTCGCGCTGAAATCGTGGAAGACACGAATGGTTTGGAAGCAAGTTTATACGTAAAAGAAAGAGGAAAAAGAGAAGAGGCTGCTATCGTCGGGTTGGCTCTAGCCGTGGCCCAGGGGTTACCTCAGCCGCCCTGGTGCCGGCATCGTGACTGCGATGACCGACCTGCGTACGGCCCGCCTTGGACTGACCTTCCCGGAGCGCAGCCTTGGTGGTCTACGCTGTCGTCGAGTATAGTTTGGTCCTGATATCGATTCCAGACCACATCAACCTCTATGTTCGGAATCCACGGGCATCGGCAAGCTCGGGGGGCTGCCCTTGCTGGAACTCTGCGGCGCTGTTCTGATTACCGAGCTGCAGCAGTACCCAGACCTCTTGATCCGCATCTCGTCGGGAATATTCGCTGTGATCGGCGTTGCGGCATTCCTGGCCGGCGTGTGCCGGATGTTGGCGAATCTGTTCAAACGGACCGGCGAGGTGACGTGCGCGCCCGCGACCATGTGTGCCATCCTCGCGGCCACATGAACCACAGACGCCGTATCGGCCGAGTCGGTGTACCGCCTCTCGCAGCACTTGCTCGGTCAACCCGTTCCTGGACGTCGAGCGGGCTTACGAGGTGTTAAGGCGCCGCGAGGCGACAGCGTGGGAGCTGATGCCACCCCGGGGACGATGGAGGAGGTCATCCTGTACACGGGGAGAGAGTATTGGCGTGCGTAGGGTGCCGAGGGCCGAGGAAGGGCGGCGGCTGGAGGCGGGAGGTCAGGCGGGCGCCAGTCTCGTGCTGAGCCATGTGGCGGGCCTGCTGTTCGGGTAACTGCTCGAGGCAGAGCATCAAGGTCATGCTAGAGGTCGAAAGAGAGCCGGACGTGGTGGACGTGATGGCCGGGTAGTCGACCTCACGCCACTGCTGGTCAAACGTCCTCGAGCTGTTCGGCGAGGTCGGGCCTGGTACCTGATCGTTGTCGAGCCCGAGACGGCCAGGTGCTGAATGCCGTCATCGAGAAGCGGCTGTTGGAGCCTTCGGACCACCAGGTGTCGACACGTTAAACAGCAGAGTTTGCCTGCAAGCCTAGATTCGTCAACACATCAGCCCAACGTTGCGCAGCAAACGGCCTTCTCCGGTCCGCCCACCACAACTCAGAACCCCCCCAAAAAGCATCCGTAGACTCGTTTGTGTGTTCGCAATTTGACGTGAATTCGGCTCGTTCTATGACCACACCCACGGCAGGACCCAAATCCCACCTTTTCGACCGTTTTGCCTCCAGGTCGGTCCCCTCCCAAGATAAAAACAAGGGTTATGTACACAGATCGCTGCCGTTTCCCCCCCGGGCTTGTCGTCGTCGTCGTCGCCCCTTCTTAGTTGCTTCTTGTACCCTTCTCCGCGCGGAGCTCGTTCATCTTGGCGACGCGCTTCTTGAACTCGTCGTACTGGCACTTCTCGTAGCTGTGGCGCTCGTCCTATTTCGTCGCAGAGAACAGGTTAGCAACAGAGTTTCGGTCGTGGGGGTGTGGTCGCTTGGCTTGGGAGCATCGGTTGCGTCGGCGACGGGGCATGTGATCGGGACGGGGCGGGAAACGAACCTCGCACTTCCACGGGAGGTACCAGGACTCGGCGCGGCAGCGGTTGAGGGGGATGAGGAGGCCGGCGCAGCTGTCGCGATAGGCGATGGGGAGCTTGGCGTCCCGCATCTCCTCGCGGGTCGCTTCTGCGAGGGATGTCAGCGGAGTGTTCTCGATGGTCGGCGCCGGGGAGGGAATCCGAGGGGGGACTGACCCCTGGGTGCTGAGTCTCCGGCCATTTTGACGGCAATTGGGGGGTCTGTTATGGGCGGATTGGTGAGGTCGTCGTGTGGTCAACTGGATCTTCGAAATGTCGTCGGAGCTTTGGGACTGGTACTGTGGAGCTTGCCGACGGTAATTCGGCGGTGGCCTGGATTGTGAGGCTGCTACGGCGGTGCTTACCTTTTGGGCGGTGTGATTGGACAATTCGGATGTGTGGGGCACTTCGGCGTCGAAAGTACGTACCTGAGGTGACTTCTGTCAACACACAATCTCTCTGTCTCTCTCCGTCACCCGAGCAAACAACAGCAATAAAAGTCAAGGCCTAAAGCATGGTCAAGTTGGCACCTGGACTGCGGGCGAGTTGAAGTTGATTGACCATTCATTCTACTGCGTTGACTTGGCTTTTGCGCATATCCTGCTGTTGCTGACTGCTGGCTGTTAGTGAGTCCACGCAACCCACTCTTGGGGTTTTAGTTGACAGTAGAGTGCCTGGGTAGGCAAGTTGCCTCGGCATGTTTTGCGCTTACAACATTTCTCTCGAACAGTTCCTATTGTTCTGAGAGATTTATTATTCAGAACGGTAGGGGCCAGTCCCGACCTCTCCGCTGACGCGTCTCTCTTTCTGGGCTGTAGTGTCACTATTGAGCGTAGCTCTCTGCAAAGTCCGTCTACCTTCCACGAGTATCTCGTATCTCGTACCTCGTACTCTCGTAGGTTCACGAGGAAGTGAATGTCCTAATAAAACGAAATTAGTTTAACATTGAAGTTTTACCCCAGCTCTAACTCCCAATGGCTGATGAGCTGTTAATGAGCACACTTACGTTGCGCATGTTAATATCCAGAAGCGTAACTCTTAACAACCCAGGGGGGTGTTGCATAACCTTTAGTGCCGAGTTACCCGGCACCCGTAGCTGCGTCTTATAACTTCCTTATTAGGAAGAGCCACAACAATCCCGTGATAGGATTTCATATTACTTTAACCAACAGCGCGCCCGGTTCTACGATACCGCAACCTCAATCAACACGAAGTTACAGGGGACTTCAGCCATCTTCAGACCAAAATGCAACTTCCACAGCATCCCATCCTCGATCTGCAACTAACACCCGGCTTCGACGCGGATGGGGTGAGCAGCCTCTCCGTGCTGTTCAGGTTGCAGGCTCCCGGATTCGAGGCCGACCAACCCGCCTTCTCATTTTACACCTTCAAAGACAACGTCCCAACCCACCCATTCACCGAGCGCGACATCCAAGCCACGGATGATGCGGGACACCTCCCGATCCGGTTCCGCGACTTGCCTCCGGAGGGGCGCAACACGCTGCAGCATTGGTCCTTCGACAGGCGGACGCACGGCGACGTGGTGCTCTCCTTCAAGGTCCTTCCTCGCCACGTCGACATCACGACGCCCATGGGGGCGCGCATCGACCTGCGCCGGGACCAAGGCGGCGTGCACGGCGTCGGGCAGTGGTTTCTGCCCCTGCTGATATCGAACGGAACTTTCACCAACGTGGTTCGGTGGGTCGTGCCCGCGGACGCTCCCGAGTCCACGAGGTGCGTCTGGAGCTACGGGGAGGGGACGCGGCCCATCGTCCGCGTCGGCCTCGCGGACACCCTGTGGAACACCGTCTACATGGCCGGGCCCGTCAGGTCGTACCCCGAGGTCTCTCCGGCGGCGGGAGGAGAGGGGTTTGCCGCCTGCTACTGGTTTGGCGATCTCCCCCCGAACCTCGACCGCCTGAAGCCCTATAACTCGGCGCTGTTCCCGAAGCTGTCCGCTTTCTTCGGGGTCTCGGGCGAGTCGTACCGCATCATCATCCGCAAATCCGTTGTTGGCTTCGGCGGGAGCGGTTTCGACGGGAGCTACGTTTTAGAGTACGACGGCGCCACGAAGAACGAGACCGACGACTCCCTGGTCCTGCTGTTCACCCATGAGATGGTGCACAGTTTCGCCAACATCAGCCTAGAGGAAGACGGCTATGAGAACGAGTGGTTCATCGAAGGTCTGTAGCATATGCTTTTCGGGATGCATACCTAACGTCTGTCGACGCTGACACGTATTTCGCTTCGAAACCAGGCGTTGCCGAGTTCTACAGCTCTTTCCTGCCGTATCGTTTCGGATTTCGAGGAAAGGACTTCCTCGTCAAGAGCCTGAACGACCACCTCCAGGGCTACTACACCAGCCCGCGAATCTCAGTCGACGTCCGCGAGGCGGCAGAGATGATGTTCACCGACTGGTACGCCGAGTGGATCTCCTACAAGCGCGGGCTGGCCTACCTCCTCTTCCTCGACTTGTATCTCCGAAGGCACAGCCAGCAGTGGGACATCACAAAGAACGGGCCCCTCGACGAGATCATCATCGACATATCGAGGAGACGCAGACAGGGGGAGACCGTCCGCGCTCGACAATGGCTGCAGCGCCTGGAGCAGCACCTCGGCGACGACAGACTCCCGGTCGCCCAGCAGTACGAGGATATGCTCCGCGGCCGCCACATCATGGACTTTGCCGGCCTCTCCCTCGACGGCACGTCGTCGAACAAGCTCGAAAGCTGTCAGCTTCCCATCATGGAGTACGGGTTCGACCGCAGCAGCGTGAGCAGGCGCGTCGTCACGGGCGTCGTTGCGGGTTCTGCGGCGGCAAGGGCCGGGTTGTGGGACGGTGCGCGCATCGTCAGCACGACGAGAGCAAGTCTCTGCCTCGAAGACATTCGGAACACGTATAAGTTGTTGCTCCGGGATGGCGAGAAGGAGGTTACGGTCGAGTACCGTCCACGTCGAGACGAGACGGCCACTGCTTGGCAGTTTAGCGAGTAAATCGGAACTCTCATACAGGCGGAATTTTTGCCTTGCAGCCAGTGTTCTATCTATTGAAAGCTGACTAGAGTATGCCTGTCTGCCTTCTGGCTTGGTGTTTTTCTTCCACTTGACACAGCTTCAGTGTTTGTTTCAGACTGTGAAGGGTACATACTTTTAAACAATGCAAGCAGCAATTCTGAACACTACCTATGGAAAAGATTTCTGGCCTAACTGGAATCTCGTCAGCTTTTGCTCTTTTCTAAACAGTAAACACAGAATAATACATCGTATATCTATCCCATGGGGGACACGCGATCACAAAGTATACTGTACCTAGGTACCTAGGAGTGACTGCGTAGGCCCACACGCACCTAAAAGGAACCATTCCTCCTTGTAACTATCTAATACAGGTATTACTCTATGTCTATCTGTTTCTCTCTCACTCACTCGGAGAATCAAACACTCAAATAACCCAGTTGAAGCTTCAATAGCCCCGAATATCCCCTCCACTCCGATACGAACCACCTTCCCGTTGGCGCAGGTCGGATCGCAGACCGGAGACAGAAGTTCCTGCCGGACTGCCGACGCGTGCCACCCGACCTGGGGCCACCGCAGCTTTCCAACTGTTCACCTTCCGCTTCCGGCCAACCTCCAGTGCATCGGCCCACGCACTACCAATTTTCAATATCCCACCCAATTCCCCCATGCTCTGCCTATCTTCGGCCGGTACATACGCGATTACTATTCGATTCCGCTTCGACGAGCCTTTCTGGTATTCAAATGAGTGATAATACTGTACAGTAACGTTGCCGTCCGTCCGTTGCTGCCCCTGTGCAGCGACCGGGATCATGGCTCCCCTGGCCTGGCGGACTCTCCCGCCGAAAGCTTGGAAAGCTTGTTCTCGTCGCTATGTTGCAACACAACACGGGACGCCTGCGATTACGATGCGAGATGCATTTCCAGGGGTGTATTCCGGTCGGTCACCGCACCGGTCATCGCTGCTTGACCCCTCGGGGCAAGATGGGCCCGCGGCGTAGACCCATACGTCGTGCGACTCTTTAAAAGATGCTGCTCCCCGCCGTGCTGCTGAGACAGTACGGTCCTGTCTCTACGTGGAAGAGGTTCCAGAGGCCTTGCCGTAGTCTTCGTGTTGTCCCTTTGACTGCCCGTCCGTCGCCATGAAGTTCTCGCTCGCCTTCCTCGGCTGCCTCACGGCCGTCCAGGCCGGCCTCCCCTTCATCCCCATCCAGCCCCCCCTGCGGGCCGACGACGACGAGGGCGGTCTCGTCAAGCGCGAGGCCGGCTTCTTCGAGCAGCTCATCGACCACGACGCCCCCGAGCTGGGAACCTTCCAGCAGCGGTACTGGTACAACGACACTTACTGGAAGGGACCGGGCTCTCCGGTACGACTTGCTCTGACCCATCAAAGTGAACGGAAATCCTTACCGCCTGTAGATCATCCTCTTCACGCCTGGTGAAGTCGCCGCCGAGGCTTACACCGGATACCTCACCGACCGCGCCCTCACCGGCAACATCGCCAAGGCGGTCGGTGGCGCCGTCGTCATGGTTGAGCGTACGACTTCCTCACTCCTCCCAGCGCGTATCAACACCAAAAGCTGATCCGTCACAGACCGCAACTGGGGCACCTCCCTGCCCTACGCGCTCCAGGACACCAAGAACCTGCAGCAGCACACCATGACCAACGCCGTGCTGGACTTTGTCAACTTCGCCCGCAACGCCGACCTGCCCTTCGACACCAACAGCAGCAGCAACGCGCCCCAGGCTGTAAGATGCATCCCCCCTTGCTCATCCCCCGTCCTCCCACTTACACCGTCCTCCTCTAGCCCTGGATCTACACCGGAGGCTCCTACTCGGGCATCCTCGCCGCCGCTATCGCGAAGCTCGCTCCGGGCACCATCTGGGCGTACCACTCCTCCAGCGCCCCGGTCGAGGCCGTCTACGACTACTGGGGCTACTTCCTGCCCATCCGGCAGGGCATGCCGCAGAACTGCAGCCGCGACTTTGAGCGCATCATCGACCACGTCGACGAGGTCCTCGTCTCCGGCACCGACGACGAGGTCCACGCCCTGAAGAAGAAGTTTGGCCTGCAGGACGTCGCCCACAAGGACGACTTTGCTTCGTGAGTCTCCCTGTATCAGTTTTTGAGACCAAGGCTGATGAAGAACAGCGCCCTCGTCGGCCCGCTCGGCTTCTGGCAGTCCATCCAGCTGTACTCGGGATACTCGTCCTTCTACGCCATGTGCGACGCCGTCGAAGGAGCGAAGGGCAACGTCTCTACTTACAGCGCGGACGGCGTCGGACTCCCCAAGGCGCTCGACAACTACGCCAAGTGGTGGAGCTCCGAGTACCTCCCGGGCAGTAAGTACATTCTGCTGTGGTGGTATGACAGCTTGAGCTGACTTCTCGAACCAGCCTGCGCCTCGTACGGCGTCGAGGAGTGGCAGGACGACCTCAACGTCGCCTGCTTCGACTCGTACAACGAGACGAGCCCCATCTACACCGACCTGTCCGCCGACAACCAGTTCGGCCGGACGTGGTACTGGATGACGTGCAACGAGCCCTTCTTCTTCTGGCAGACGTGAGTGATCGCCTTTGCCTTGTGACTTGACAAGCAATGACTGACCTGTAAACAGCGGCGCGCCCAAGGACCGCCCGTCCATCGTCTCCCGCTTCGTCACCCCCGAGTACTACCAGCGCCAGTGCGACCTCTTCTTTCCCAAGCAGGGCGAGTTCACATACGCCTCCAACGCCGGCAAGACGGCCGCGGACCTGAACGCGGCGACTGGCGGCTGGTTGTTCACCAACACCACGCGCCTGGTGTGGTCCAACGGGTAGGCAACGCCTTCGTCTTGGCTTCTCTGAGGACATAACAATGGATGGACTGACTGTCTGCGCAGCGAATTCGACCCCTGGCGCTCCGCCTCCGTGTCCAGCGAGCTCCGCCCCGGCGGCCCGCTCAAGTCCCGCCCCGGCGCGCCCGTCCACCTGATCCCCGGCTCCCGCCACTGCAACGACCTGTTGGTCAGGAACGGCGACGTGAACGAGGATATGAAGGCGGTCATCACGGCCGAGATCGAGCAGATCAAGACCTGGGTTGGGGAGTTTTACGACGGCAAGGCGAAGGTCAAGCGCGTTGCTGCTAAGTAGGACTTCGATCCACGTGATCGACGTCGGTTATGAGGGCAATCATGAGCAATAGTGTTGAATGACGTACAATAGTAATTTCACAAGTTTATAATTTTCCTTTTGCGGCTGTCGATCATAGGGGTCACCAAGGCACTTGATACGTCGTTCGTCGAACACTAGCTAGCTGTCCGGCCTTTACATCCACAGCCGATACGACGCCTGAATACCAAGCATCAAGCACCAAGCACCAAGACCCAAGTACGAAGCAGACAGTGTCGATGTATCAAGCTTCCACCCCTCCCTACCTACTTAGATCTCGAAAAGAGCCGGCTCAGTGTGATTGAGCAAGAGCACCTGCGTCCCCCACTCCGAAATTCATGCATTTGGGTGTTCTCCCAGCTGTCGCCGTGTCCATCTCCGCCATCTCCGAGGCCGTCAAGTTCAGGCGGAGAAGGAAGGAAGCAGGGCTCAGAACTTCAGAAGGTCACCACGATATGTATTCACGTTCATTAAATGTAGCAGGTAGGGAACTACATAGTTCAGCAGATTTCCAGGCCAGCGGATCGGATCACTCATCCGATTCCGACTCCAGCGGCTTCTGGCCGTACACAACATGGCTAGCATGAATCTCGTCAGTTTCGTCGTCGCAGGCACAGGGGGTGTGGTTTCGTGAAGCTTACACATCGAGCTGGGCGTGGAAAGTGTGCAGCTTCTTCAGCTCCTTGCGGACCTCGGCGAGGAGGACCTCGGCCTCGGTCTGGGTCCAGCCCAGCATGTCGCAGTACACCCTCATGGTGAAGCCCTCGAGGCCCTCCAGGATCTGGGCGAGGTTCATCAGGCCCACCTCCTGGTAGTACGGGTCCTTGGCCCACGGCCCGATCGGCACGAGGAACTTCTGGTGCTTGATCTCCTGGAACCCGGCGTCCTGGACCAGCCCTGCGAGCTTCGGCCCCACGCGGCCCGAGTGGCCCACCCCGTCCATGGTGTCCAGGAGCGTCGTGATCCACCTGTGAGTCGCGTTCTTCTCGGTGTACGTCCCGTCGGTGCTGTAGAAGTCGCCGCTGACGTCCACGAACTCGGCCCACCCTCCTGGGTTGAGGTGGTCGAAGACGTTCTTGACCAGCTTGGGCCAGTCCTTGATCGAGCCGGTCAGGTAGCGACAGTAGATGAAGTCGTACTTCCTGTCCATCCACGGGCTCTCTACGTCGTCGATCTCGAACTTCACGTTCGGCGGAACCCTGCGCCGCGATTAGAGATCCGGCTCCTGCTTCTATGGAACTGAAGCTAAGTAAGCTTACCAGGTTGGCTGGATGGCGCTCAGGTCGACCCCAAAGATCTGTTGAGCTGTTAGATGGATTTTCTCTCACCGGCTCTTTGGTGGTCTCATACCTCTGCGTTGGGGAAGAAGTCACCCATTTCCATCGCCCCTTGAATACTTGTGAGCGCATGTTTCACGCCGGTGTGGCGGATAGGGAAAGAACGGCTTGACAAATGGCCAAAACTTACAGATTCCGGTGCCCGTTCCGATGTCCAAGACGGTGTGGACCTTCTCCTTCACGAGTGGCGCCAAATAGAGCCTCTCGCCGAAGATTCGAAGGGCGAGCGTATGCGTGAGATCAAGACGATCCATCTCGGCCTACAAGCAAAATAGAGTCAGCCGCTTAAGCCCACACTTGTCGCGTTCCAAAGCCGAGTGGAAGTGTTCACCTCATCGTTGGGGAAAAAGTACCCTGCAAAACGAGACGCAGTTCATTAGCGCTGGGCTCAATTAGCTGGACGACAGGGGAGGGGAGCAGAGCTCACTTCCGGGCCGGAAGGCGTGGTAGCGACGGCCGTGTTCGACCGGGTAGTCGACGGCGCTCGACGCCAGAGACGCGGTGTACGACGAGCTGAGCATCCGATTAGTTGTTTGGCCCAAGGTCCCAAGGATGGAAGCGTTCTTTACATTCGCTCGTCGATCGACGCGCCATCGGAAACCTGTGGAAGTGTCGATTAGCCGGGCATCTTGAGGCACGAGCGCGACAGACGAACGGAGGCTTGGTCGTCGGCCTCGACGACGTCGCCCTCCGGCTGCGGAGCCGGTGCGGGGGCGGGCGCGGTCGCAGGGGCGGGTGCGGCTGCGGCTGCGGCTGCGGCTGCGGCTGCGGCTGCGCTGGTGGTCGCCGGCGCCGCAGCCGCAGGAGTGACCGTGGGGGCGGTTGCCGGGGCCGCAGCAGGTGGCGGCGAGGTTGCAGAGGAATCGGCCATTGCTTTCGACGTTGCTTTGCGTCACTCGGGAATGTGATGAAAGATGTGATGGAAGAGAGGAAGAAACGAAAGAGGGGGGGGCGAGGAGGCGAGGCGAGAAAGAGGGAAAAGAGAGAACCGAACGATCCCTTCTAAGCTCCGTCGGACTAAGAAGGCCGTTGGTGCAGGCCGGCGGAGGGACGAGACCCTTAAAGTGCACTGGAGCTTCGCCGTAGTGCTTCTCATCACCTGCTCAGAAGGGTAAGCGACAGGGGTATCTGCAGAGGCGAGCCCGGAGAATGGCCCGCCTCCGGCGACTAGGGCATTTCCAGGTTTCGATGGGGCAACATTCCCGGGCCGCAGCAGGGTTGGTGGAGATGTTGTTACTGTTCGTTTCCTCCTGAATGAAATGCGCTAGGCTTATGCCTCAACGATTTACAAAAAGTCTTTTACTAGCCAATCATGTTTCTTTGGCTTAACATCATGGAAGTTGAGCTGGACTTCTGCGACGAGTTGCTGGCGCTGGAGACGTGCTCCAGCTCAGAAGCGCGAATTGAGATTTTAACTCTGAACTGTTGTGACAACTCCAGTGTCGAATCTTGAAGCCTTAGCCACGAGAAACATTGAGATGATCCAATCTACCTATCTACTTAGAGTGTAAGAGGTGTTCCACTTTGCCAACTATTCAGGTTGGCTAGCTTCGATTCCACGCCCTCTTTACACTTGATCTCTTTGATCTTTGAAGTTCGGCTCTGTTCAGCATCAGGGGGCCTGCGACTAGAGAGGGCTGGTGAGTTTAAGGCGCGCGTGGTCGTGGCTGTAAGAGGCCTCTACGGCTGCAAACCATCGCCGACGCCGACGCCGTGGCCGTCGCCATCACTTTGTCCGGCTTTGGCCTACGAAGGCTCTGGGAACTCCTCGGCTCCGATGTCAACTGATTTCACGGATTGGATCAATGAACGGACTTACAACGGCCGGCGAGCAGAGCTCCGAATATCCGGCTGTAGTGTAGGTAGTTACGCTCTGATCTCCTGCAGGCGCCAAGAGCTTCCCGAGATCCTGCTGGCGCTCGAAGAGCTTTATTTATGCACTGGAAAGACATTGATCTTTTCTCTTTTTAGATCTCAAACGTAGGTAGCAGCATCCATTCATTGTCAGAATGTTCTAAGCGCTGACGCCCTAGCCTTTGTAAGGCCCGCCGGTTGAACATCGTTGACGCGCCACGAGCCCATCACTAGCACCGAAAGGGACGCGGTGCTCGGCCTGAAGGCTCTAGCCGCATAGACGCAGCGATGGTCGATGCCCAGCAGGCTGCAACTTTTGAGATCAAGGTTGGTGGAGATTGCCTCCGGCGGTAAACATTCATTAATAGACAGAGTCCCGCGCGCGTGAGAGTCAGCGGTTGTCCCGCCCTCTTCGATCTGCCGCCGCCACAGATAGCAACAGCCGCAAGCATGCATCCCCGGTCCCTGTTCGTCGTCGCGGCCCTGCTTCTCGCCCAGAATGCCCTCGCGCTGAACCGCTTCTTCAACCCGCCCGCCAACGGGCTCACGGCGGACTACGCCGACAACCCGGTCTACGTTGTCGGCAAGGAGGTCACGTTCAGCTGGGAGACTGAGTACGACCAGATTGACCTGGTGCTGTGGAGCGACGCCTCAGACAAGCTGAAGATCGCGCTGTACCAGAAGCTCCGTGGTGAGTTCTTCGACTCTTGCGTCTGAATTTCTCTTCTCGCCCAATCGAATGACTGATGAAACATTGATCAGTGAACCTCGTCAGCAAATACTTCGCCTGGGTGGTGAGCTTCGACGGGTTCCCGAAAGATTCTATCGACTATGGCGTCTTCTATCTCACGTTCTATCTGGTCGGCAGCGGGACGCAGGCGGCGCAGTCGCACTACTTCAACATCACCAAGCCAGCCGCCGCCAGCTCGAGCTCAAGCTCGTCAGTATCGTCGACGTCTTCAACTACTTTGGCCACGTCGTTAGCACTAGCATCGGCCACCGCGTCTCTGATCCTCGCCGCCACGTCAGCTGCAGCCACCAGCGGCAACGATGCAACAGTCCAGCACGACGAGGGTCTCACCGCCGGGGCCGCGGCCGGTATCGCGATCGGGGCTACGTTGGGCACATCCATGCTCGTCGGCGCGATTGGATTTCTGCTGTGGCGAAGACACCAGAAGAAGAAGGAGAGCATGCGAGAGGAGCAGTACCAGCGCGACAGCGTCGCGTTGGACCGCCGCGCGACCATGAACACCGCCGTCACGGGTGTCAATACGGACTACGCGTCTCCCGTGCAGCAGTACTACGAACCCACGGAGGAGTGGAAGTCTCCTGCAATGGCGCCGCCGATTGAGCTTGGTATCGATAGGCGCTCTGAGCTGGGCAGTAATCAAGACTGATACACGTGAATACATGTGGTCGAAGAGTTTATGAAAGTAGAACGTGGGATGATGAAAATCCGGTTACTCGGAGCGAAGGCTTTATGGCTTCAATACAATAGGTTACTCATAGACCAATTATATGGTCCATACTTTCATGACGTTCCGTGCGGGCTTCAGTTGCATGCCATGCCCACAAAACACATCCAAATACAGCTTTCAAAGGTTGGGTAGCACTAAAGGAAACTACGAGATTATGTTAAACATTGCTTGGGTTTGAGCTTAAAAGCACAACATTGACCAAGAGGTAGCTTCGGGAATGACAACCTACGGAGCAGAGGTTGAGAACAAGAGAGTTTTATTCGGTTGATTGACGTAGAACTCTCTTCGGAGTTCGGACGAGTCATTCTAACCTGCATGTGTAGATGTAGACATTCAACTAGAAAAGACAACCCAACATAGTGCACACATACGCTACGTCTTCAGACGCGACAAAACTTCATGCCTGCTACATAACAGCCGTTGACTAGGCGAATTTGAAAGACAAGCAGAGTTCCCCAATATTTGATTGCACCTGCGCTCTGATCCCGCTCAGATGACAACGCACGGCTTCGGGGAGATCCTGCCGGCGCTCGACGCCCACCAGGATAGCCTCTGGAGACGTGTGGATTCTTCATCAACCACGGCCGGTTGGCCCAATGGCAAGGCGTCTGACTACGAATCAGGAGATTCTGGGTTCGACCCCCAGGCTGGTCAAAATTTTGCATTTCAGTTACTCTCAATGGTTGCTGAGACACATGTTTTTAGTTGTGGCTTCAAGTTTTGTTTCACAGCATTGCTTGAAGTCGAACTTGCAAGAGCTTCAATCGGAGAGCGTCCCGAGACAGCTGCACACTACCGGGGCATTCAGTCTTACAATTGACACAACTCCCAACTAACATAGGCTAATCTTTTGAACTTTGAAGCGATCGTCGTTACGGCAGGTCTGACATGTGGAACCTCGATTGCTAACGCAGCAATACACTCATCTCACCTTCGTCGCACCGCCTACCTGTGGCCAGGCTGTGTCATGGTTGATTAGGAGCCTCGGACCCTTACAAGACGTCCGAGCCGTGACCCTCATAGTACATCGTACGGTGGGTAGGACGGACTCTGAAAGGCGTAACATCTGAGTTTCAATTTCTGTTCCAGTAAGTGGGCTTATTCTTCGTCATACTTTCTCTTTTTAGTTGATAGATCGCAGGCGCCAGACATGATAGCAGTCATTGCCTATTCCAACGCCTGGTATCACCAGGTCTTCTGCGAATACCCGCAAGGACTCGCTCAATTTCTGACGTTCTTGGGGTACAGTGTCAACGTGCTAAGACCTGGGCTGTCGCACACGCAGCCATGGCAATTTCCAGCAGGTTCTGGTCATTGAACGAAGATCGATGAGGATTATCTGGCAGATATCTATTAATCAAGGGCCACGGTTTGCACGGCGAGCGGTTATCCCGTCTTCTTCGGCCTGCCACATACTAGACCTACCACACACCAGATCGTAGCTACCGCAAGATGCATTCCCGGTCCTTCCTCATCGCCGTTCTCGCCCTCACCGAGACTGCCGCGCTAAATCGATTCTCTTCTCCACCTCCGGCAGGGCTGGGAGGAAACTACCGTAATAACGAGGTCCATGCGGTCGGCGATGAAGTCAAGTTCGCCTGGGAAACGGATCCTATACATAACGAGACCGACCTCGGCATATGGACAGAGTTTCAGGGCCAGATTGAAACGAAATCCCTGTGGCTCAGGAGTGAGTTTTCGAGTTTCGTCTATTTTAGAGCTCACTGCGGCCATGACTGGCTGACCAACTCTGCACCAGCAAAACTGACCGAGCAGAACTTCGTCTGGGTAGTGACCGTGGAAGGATTTCCAAAAGCGGCTACCGATTTCGGTGTTTTCTTTCTGTCGTTATATTCGTCCGCCACCAAGAAAAGGTTGACAACCTCCCACTACTTCAACATCACCAATGCGTCTGCCGCCACCTCAGCATCCTCATCAGTAACCTCTGCCGCCACGTCTGCTTCGGCTGTCGATAAAGCAGTCCAAAAAGATGAGGGCCTCACCACCGGGATGGTGGCTGGAATCTCGATAGGGGTCACACTGGGTTCCGTCTTGCTGGTTGGCGTAGGTGTGTTCCTGCTGTGGAGGCACCAGGGCACAAAGAAGGACGCAGATTACGCGCCTCCTGTGCAGCAGCGCGAATCGTGAACGAGCGGAAATCCCCAGAGCCGCTGGTTGAGCTCAGCAACGACATGCTCATTGATTTACCAGGCAACGATAGGACGCCTGAGCTCGGCGATGCCACAGGCTGAAGCAGGCACATAGATCCGCGTGCTTGAAGATATCATAGAATTTAAAAGACCCGAACTAACATACGATCCGGTTGCTTGAAGGAAGTGTTTCACAGCCTCTAGAGGACGAGGGCTTTTCCAATAAGTCCAGCGTAATTCAGGTCTTGGTGCCATGACTAGGTACACTAGCTATTCTCCTGATTTGCTGAAACGGTTTGCGATTAACGACTTGTCCCACATGCGCTTAGCAGACCGTTACACCAGAAGTCGAAGCGAACTTGAATCGGAGTGCCAAGATCTCTTGGATCTTGAAGATCGGGCTCATGTAAGGTGAAGGCCAGCTGCTTGTAACAATAGAGCACGACTCGCAAATTCGGCGACAAGTCTCTACCACCTGAAACTGAAATGACAAGTTTGTACCCCCGATTTTATCAGGCAGGTGCATCTCGTAGCCCAGGGCACCTCAGAGCTTAATCTCCCAACAGTACCAAATTGACAATGCCAAGATCATCAAGGCCAGATCGATGCTAACATGAAGTTTCCAAAACCCATCTCAGGCTGGACCTATGACCACCGTCAAACTTGCGGAGAAGAATGGAAGTGTCGGGGATGGGCGTTCATTATGGGGACAACTGCGACTAGTCTCTATTTGCGTCTTCATTCTCACGTCGCTCTTTTCTCGTACATCATTTGCTATATAGACTGTTGTAAGTTGAGACCACTAAGGGCATCACTCTAGACACGTCACGTTTGACAACTCCAATGTGCTTCAACTGACCGTACCATAGACCCAGACGGAAGACATCCGAACTTCTGATGTAGGAAGGCGGGCACTCAGAGGATGGGCTCCCCTGGTCTCAGAAGCCTGCGGCCCACTGGCACCCAAAGAAAATTTTCTTATCAACACCAACGCCAAGACTATGAGAAGCCAACAAGCGGTCTGTAGGGCACGCGCTATTAAACATCGAGGCGAGCTGTACCGTTAAAGATATGAGTGCGATAGCAATCACCTGCCTGCCACAACAGTCTCTCTTCGCAACTAAACAAAATTTCCCCCCTTCGCTCCCGCATCTCGAGATCGGTTTTCCTTTCTGCTCTAGAACCACTACACGCCTTTTATGCGCACCGATATCCGACACGCAGCCTCAAAATGAACTCCACAGCGAGCTGCCCGGACGCTGCCAGCATGCCAGATTTCACCAACATAAACGGCATTCCAAGCAACACCAGTACGGGCTTCGTGCCTATTGGCCGAAATGGATCATACGAGGCGATGTTGTCGTGCTGTTCGCCAAGCACTGTCAGTATCGCTGACGACTGTTATTACTGGTGCGAGGTGTCGACGCAAGCCCTCGGCAGTTTTGGTTCGTGTTTGAACCGCAATGGTATCGAAAAGGGAGTCATTGGGACGCACGAGAGCGGTGCCGCTAGCTCGAGGACTAGACTCAACGCTGGTGGACTGATGGTTTGGGCACTGCTTCTTACCGGCGCGCTGTGCTTGTAGTAAGAGGCGACCTGCTAGCTGGTTGTGGAATCAGATTAGTGTCACGATGGGGAGCATGGGAAGTTGCGGTGGCATGAGATTGGTATTAAGTCCAAAGACCGTTGTTAAATTTGAAATCTGGCAGAGAACTGAATGGTTTCAGCCGCCCTTGTCAGTGCAACGGGCCTCACTACCAACTGGTCTATCGCTTCCCATTCCATGATGCGGGGGTTTAAACGGTGGAATGGCATGACTGGCTTGCAGCTGGGTCGAAAGGACTGGGGAACTACGGCGTAGGAGGCGGCGAATACTTCCTTTCGAAACTCATAGACGAAAAGCAGCAATCGCAGAGGAGAACGGGCATCGGACATCGTTCCAATCGAAGATGGAGGCCACCGACGTCCCCCATTTTGACAAGTGATGGAAACCCTACGTAATCGCTAGCGAGTTTCAAGTTGTCTTACGTAGCTCAAAGCAACCCTTTCGCGTCAGGTTAGGACATCGTGGCGCCAGGCGCCGGACGGGAAGCCGGAGGCCCCCACTTCGCATACCAACTTCCGGAAACGGCACGGCTCGGATCCGGGCCTCGGACGAGTGAGCGGGGGGAGGGACGGGGAAGGACACCTCCTGTGATCACTCAGGTCTGGGTCGGTGGCAGAAAGATAAGCAACTCCCAGCTGGACCGATGAGGGCGAAAGGGGCGAGAGCAACTTCAACGGGATTGAAGGGGCTTCAGGGGCTCGCGTTGGAACGGCCATGATCTGCAACGCTTACGCAGGACCCGGAAGGCTGAAGCCACTCGGATGGTGAACGGCATCGACGAAACCCGCTCCAGGCATGTCTCGGCCGCTCTGCCTGTCGGATAGGCGTGGTGTGTGGGCAGGCCAGGCCAATCTGAGCGCTGGCTGGATCCAAAGCTAGCTCGAAGGATAGCCGTTCATCAGAGCCTAGCTCTTTGGAAGCTCACAGCCCCCGCTCATCCCGTCGGCAGAGCTCTGGTTCTCGCTTTCGCTAGCAAGCTTCCTGATAGCTACGGCGCCGAGCATGACTGGTTTGGCTGGATGAAGTCTTCGGCAGCGCCACGCTGTCGGGTCGCCAGAGTCTTGCACAAGTAACAGCTTCAGGCACTTCCAGGCCCGACTAGCCAGAAGCATCACCTTTCTTGCCGGAGGTGGCGATAAGCCACGGCACTAGCTCCCCCATACACGTGGGATATTGTGGCAGCGTCAAGACTGGAGTGGACTGGAAACCCGGCTGTCTGCCTAGCCCCGTCCCTAATAGCTCATAGCCCGACTGCCAAGGTTTGAACGACGGCTGTGGTGGCCCAAAGGGAAACCCCAATGCCTATCAGCTAGGAGCTGGTCCGTTGTGCCGCCTTTCCTGATGCGTGCCGATGCACGGCTTTGTTGTCTATCGGGTCCTGGATCATGTTTCTTTGGTGGTTTGTTGGCCCAGAGCGAGCCTGTCTCACTCCGGCGACATGTGAAGCGAGCAAAGCCACAAATCCAAGCGGCGGGCTTGAGATGAAAGGAGCGATGGAACGACCAGAAGGAACGACTATATAGACCAACAACAGAATCCCGTTCTTCGGATCGATGGGAGAACACCAGAAGACCATCACAATCCAGACAGCTTCAAGCATCATTCTCATCACATCTACCCATTTGTGGACTCATCCGGCAACGTCTTCCCAAGCCAACAACCGGTGGACAGCACAACTTGCCTCAATTCATCCAACCACAATGGCTACCGTTTCCATCAACGAACAAACCATCCGGGCCGTTGCGCCTCAACCCGCTTCCATGCCGGCACCGCAACGGGAGCAGGGCAGCAGGACGGGTAAGATTCGCGCCATGGTCGGCAACCACGACCTCTCCTATACCGCAAGAGACGACTCCGAGGTCGAGAGCATCAAGGTCGAGAACTGCATCGGGTTCGCCCAGGTGCCGCTGGGCATCGCGGGCCCGTTGAACGTCTCCGGCGGCGGCTTCGACGGCTCCGTCTTCGCGCCCCTCGCTACATACGAGCCCACCCTCGTGGCCAGCTGCTCCCGCGGCTGCAAGGCCTTCAACGTCTCGGGCGGCCTCAACTTCGAGATCCTCGGCGACGGCATGTCCCGCGCGCCCGTCTTCGTCTTCGAGCACCCGGGCCACGCGGTCGCCTTCGCGCGCGCCGTGCCGTCCTTCAAGTCCAGCTTCGACAAGTGGGCACGGACGACGAGCTCCCACGTGAGGCTCCAGGAGATGAAGGCCAGCGTCATCGGCTCGCAGGTGCACATCTTCTGCAGCTACCACTGCGGCGCGGCCACGGGCCAGAACATGGTCACCAAGGCGACCAAGTACGCGTGCGACATGCTGCGCGCGGCCTGCGGCGACGAGTACAGCATCCGCGACTTCTTCATCGAGGGCCAGATGTCGTCCGACAAGAAGCCCTCGTGGGGCAACGTCAAGTCGCCCCGCGGCGTCGAGGTCTTCGCCTGGGGCACGCTCACGCAGGAGGCCTGCGAGAAGGTACTCGGCATCAGCAGCGAGCGGCTGTACTGGGGCCTGCAGACGACCAAGGAGGGTGGCATCCGCAACGGCCAGTTCGGGTCTAACATTAACACCACCAACATCCTGGCGGCCATGTTCATCGCCACGGGGCAGGACCCGGCCAGCGTCGCCGAGGGCTCGTGGAGCCATCTGACGGCCGAGCTCGACCCGGCGACGAGGAACCTAACCATGTCGCTGTACATCCCTTCGCTGCCGGTCGGCACCGTCGGCGGCGGCACCGGGTACGCCACGCAGAAGGAGGCGCTGAAGCTGCTCGAGTGCTCCGGGTCGGACATGAAGTTCCGCCTGGCGGGTCTCATCGCTTCGTTCGCGCTCTCCCTGGACGTCAGCACCGCCGCGGCCATCGGCAACGACACGTTCACTCGGAGTCACATGCTGCTCGCCCGTGGTGAGCGCCAGTCGAAACTCTGAGGCGTGAAATGTGGCGATGGCTGGATCAGTATTTAAGACATGGAGAGATTGTAAAAAGATTTCACGAGATACATGGTACTGGCTTTGGATATATCGGCAGGTTTTGGGCATACTACGGAGTCTTCGGCGTTGGTATTTACTTTGTAAGCTCAATAGTAATCAATAGAACTCAAGATCTGATACAAGTTTGACTCCAATAAGACGTGAAGCACACATTTACAACTGCTCTGGATCAATTTAAACCCATTCATGATGCTAAACTACAGATGAACAGATTGCCAAAAAGCAAAAAAAGATGATGGGGCCGCCTGGATTCGAACCAGGGCCTCCCGCTGTCACGAATAACGATATGGTAGATGATGCATAGGGGTAAAAGTGACAGCGAGCGCTCATCACTGAGCCACGGCCCCTTTGGGTGTATTTTAGGAATGAACAGGTTGAGTTGAGCTATAAAGCTTGACCGTTGACGTGGGCTGTGAAGAAGGTTCAGGTGGCGTCGTGAAGGTTTACCAGGTGAAATAGAAGGGCCGGCTTTGAAGCGTTGCCCTGACTGTAGTGACGCGGCAAGGACATTGGCCGCGTAGAGAAACAATATTATTAAGATGGCATATCCATATCACCTCTTCCGTCAGGCTTTGCGCTGAGCAGCTTCACATTTCACTTGTGCCGAGGTAAGCGAGTATTCAAGAACATGGCAAATTGGTTTCGCTGTACATTAATACAAAAGCTCCGAAGCAACTTCTATGAAACACCCAACCGGAAAGATGCGCCTTCCCACCCGCTACAAAGACAAAAGATCTACCAGGGAAGATCAGTTCCGTCGTGCTTCTTGAACTTGCCGCTGATCTCCTTGGTGGCGCCGTCGATCACGGCCATCATGCCCTCGACGCTCACCTCGACCGAGATGGCCCCCATCGCCTTGGTGTCGACGGCCTTGCCCAGCTCGGCCGTCATGTCCGTCTCGACCAGGCCCGGGTGGAACACGAAGCTGGTCAGCCAGGGCTCCTCGAACCTGAGCCGGTTCACGAGCCAGTTGAGCGCCGCCTTGCTCGCGCCGTACGCGCCCATGATCGGCGGCACGCCCATCGCCGCGAGCTTCTCCTGGACGTAGATGCCGCCGAAGATGGACGACATGCCGACGAAGACGGGGCCGTTGCCGGCGGCGTCCTCCTTCTCGCCCGCGGCCTTGAGCAGCGGGGCCACGGCCTGGAAGAGCAGCATCGGGGCGACCGAGTTGACGCGGAAGTGCTCCAGCGCGGCGTCGGCGGAGATGTTGGCGACGCGGCAGGCGGAGTGGGCGACGCCCGCGTTGGAGATGACGACGTCGAGCGAGGTGATGCCGTGCTCCGCCTGCAGCTCCTTCACGGCGGCGGCGGGGTCGGTCTCGACGGCCGAGTCGATCTTGACGAGGATGAGCTTGGAGCCGTCTGCCTTGGGCAGGGTGGTGAGGGCCTGCGAGGCCTCGTTCGAGGGGTCGCGGACGCCGGCGATGACGGTGGTGGAGGGGCGCTGGAGGAGGACGGTGACGAAGCCCTTGCCGATGCCCCTGTTGGGGCCGGTGATGAGGTACGTCTTGCCGGATGACATGTTGTGTGTTTGTCAATGTATTTGATCAACGGAAACTGAGTGTTGGCTCGGATGTTGGGAGTTGTTGCGATAGTCGGTGAGCGGCGCGCGAGTGAACCTTTCTTTCGGCGATGAGCTATTTCTTAAATATCCTTGTCTAGGTAGGTGTGGTTTTCGTGGTGCAGGTGCAGGTGCAGGTGGACCGCATGTTCTGTCACCCCCGCCTTGGCCTTTAGCCTAAACCACGCCCTACGGTAGAAAGGTTACAAACCTGGAGCCGCAGGCCTCGGCGCCGACGGTTGCCCATCGTCTGATTGATAATCGAGTCGGGCTTGAAGAATAATTACCCAAACAGGCTCATGAAGAGTCTCGTGCAGTTGTCGAAGGAAAACCCCGTGCGCTTGTCACGGTCCAATCAGGCTACGCAAACTCGGTGGCCTTTGACAACTGTCTAAATTTGTCGTAACTCGTCTGATGAATGCCTGCATGTTCGTCTGAAGCGTCGAAAACGGTATCGGGATCTTGGCCGTTTACTCCACGCACGAACCATCGCGTGATAGACTCGGAGGGTTACCAGTAAGCGCGGATCCGTGCAGGTGCATGTGTCTGGCAAATCGGACGAACTCCTCGAATTGCTGAGCTCTGGGGCAATCACTTCCTGGGTCGCCACGGGCAGCCGGGCATGGGAAAACAAGCTTACTTTGGAATCGGGAGGATTATTATTTTCCAAAGAACAATAAGACAGGCGCATTACCAACTAGTTACCATTCATTATCCACGGTTGTTTACTAATCTCTAGTTCCCGACTCTAAGCTGACTATTTACTAATCTTACCTAAGGCAAATAAGAAGTGCAAGTACAAATAGCACAGCTGCATCAGCATTTGATATCTTCCTCTTTGTCTCCAGCTGACCTCACCTCTTCCAGCACTCATTCCCCTTCTCTCAGTCCCCTTAGCCTTCGTGCCGTGGCGGCTGTGCGCACCCACAAGCGGGCCGTGGCCGGCGACAGCCGCTCGGCGCAACATAGGCCCTCAGACGGGCTTGCCATTCAACATCCACTCAAGGATCCACATCCCCGATAGTCTAGTGGTGAGGATATCTGCTTGTCAGTCAAACGATTCGCAGGGGACCGGGGTTCAATTCCCCGTCGAGGAGGTTCTCTTTTGCACTTTTGCACTATTTTCTCTGGGGTTTTTTTTTTTTTTTCTCTCTTTTGCTTTTCGTGTGGCCGAATGGTGCTTGCGGAAACGAGTGGAGTTGTTCGCCCCTCCGACCAGGGATTGCGTGCTGCGAGAAGAAAAAAAACCCCAGTGGGGCGCCAATTTCTCGTCTATCTCGGACGCAGACTTGGCTCTGTGGCGCCTGTGGGTGCGTCGCCGGGGGACCCTTCACTACCAAAAGCCATGAAACAAAAAAGAGCTCAAGTTCGCTGAT
The DNA here is from genome assembly GCA_030770045.1 of Colletotrichum brevisporum. NCBI lineage: Eukaryota > Fungi > Ascomycota > Sordariomycetes > Glomerellales > Glomerellaceae > Colletotrichum > Colletotrichum brevisporum. Next base: position 692,719 of record JAUGSI010000005.1, on the reverse strand, counting down.
GAGAACAATCTCCGGCGCACATGAGCCAGCACACACGGTGGCCACCAGGATAATGGTTGGAACTTGGGCATATTTCTACCCTCCACCGGTGGTGTTGTCAGCACAGAAACAAGTCGATCAAACGAGGTCAATCTCCGCAGCGAAGCAAAACTTTCGTGTGTCCAAGCATCATTCAGATTTGGATAGGTTATGTAATGCCCTCAAGGCGGGGCCTGAAGAGAGAAGTATGTACAGGAATATTGTCACCCCCGATCAGCGGGAGTCCCAAATATTTACAGCAAACAAAAAGAAAAAGTCCAGCTCGACGTCTGCAGGAGAACTAGCCCCTCAGCACCATGTCATCGGAAGGAAGCGTGAACCGCTTAGCAGGCGGCGCCGCTGCCGGAGGGGATGCCGGAGCACTTGGTCGACTTCTTGCCGCCGGTGACGCTGACGCCGGTCCACTTCCAGTTCTTGCAGGCGCCGGACGCGCAGAGCAGGTAGACGTTGGTGCCGGACGAGGCGACGGAGCCGGTGACCTTGCTCAGGGTGAGGCCGGAGATGGGGACGCCGGCGGTGGGCTTGCCGGTGGGGGAGCCGTTCTCGTAGTCCTGCTCGATGACGATGCCGTACTTCCTGATGTTGGACAGGGTGATGCCGGAGTACTCGACGTCGGAGACGGATCCCGTGGCGCCGTAGACGGTCTTGATGCGCACGCCGTTGTCCGAGTTGGAGATCTTGGAGTTGGTGATGCGGACCGTCTTGACGACGTTGTCCTTGCGGCCGCCGACGGAGCCGATGGAGAGGCCGTGGCCGCCGGAGCAGGAGCCGCCGGTGAAGGTGATGTTGGTGCCCGAGTTGATGGCGAGGCAGTCGTCCTGGTTCTTGACGGTCGCGCCCGAGATGTAGACGCCCGTGGAGGAGCCGACGTCGAAGGCGTCAGTGTTGTGGCCTCCCTTGGAGTCGCCGAGCGAGTTGTCGAGGTTCACGCCGTAGACGCCCAGGTTGGTGGCCGAGTTGATGGAGAAGGCCTGGACGGGGGTGTTGAGGGCGTTGATGTTCTTGATGGTCGAGTCCTTGAGGCTGTGGGCGTAGAAGAACTTGGGCTTGGTCTTGCCACCGTTGCCGCCCTTGCCGTCCCACCAGCGCTGGCCCTGGCAGTCGATGGAGTGACCGGAGGCGCCGTCGATGAGGATGTTGGAGCCCGAGAAGGAGATGAGGGGGCCCTCCCACTCCTTGTAGCCGAAGGTGGTCTTGCCCTGGAAGGTGACCTATTGGCGTGTGTAAGTCAGACGGGTTCTACTCGAGGCGGGCCCTCCCGGAGCCGGTGTTTCGCCAAGAGAGGGAGAAAACTTACGTGAGTTCCGGCCTTGAGTCCGGTCATGTCAAGGGTGGTACCGGCAGGGACGACAATGTCCTTGAGGACGATGCTGGCGCAGCCGGCCTTGCCCTTGATGGCGGCGGCGGCGTCAGTGAAGGTGCAGCCGGCGCGGGCCTGGACCTCGGGAACGGGGGAGGCGATGGCGGCGGACGCCAGGGCGCCGAGAACGAAGAGGGAAGAGACCATTTTGGGCAGATGTTTTGTTTGTTTCGTAGAGAGAGTGACTTGATACACAGTATCAGAATGTAGTGAAAAAAAGGTACCGGACGGGAATTGTAGTGTAAAAGGAACGAGATGTCAGGTTAATGAAAGAAGGGATGAGCCAAGACTCGAGAATGGTAAGAGATCTGCGGGTTTGATGTCTTGGAAATCTCTTGGCAATCTGGGGGAGGGTTGCAAGGCGGTTTATATCCAAGTCGCCGGATCTCTTGGCAAGGCTGGATGGCAAACGAACAGACAGCGAAGACTGTCTGTCCCCCGGCTGGGTTTCCTGCCAAGGCCTGTCAACCGCCGGCTGTTGCTTACCGCGATGCGTTGGGGATGCCTTCGCGCGAGGGAAACGCTGGTCGAGTCAGTTAGATGGAGGAGCGGAGCCCGGGCGCCGGGGGGAGAAGGCGGCCGGCCTTCCACGCTGGCCGGGGTTTGGGTCGGGGATATCCCCAGCAATCCCAAGCCAAACCCCACTGACAAACTCCTGAATTTCTGGAAATGCGCTACTCTGCCGTGGGAGCTCTGCCAGAATGGCGGCCCATCTCCGCGATTGACATAAACAAGCAATGCTGCTACGCCGTAGGCTAATGCTTGTTCCAGCAGGGCCACCCGGCACTTGTCCCGATCGAACCCTCGCTAGCAGTCCTTGATATATGAACCCTTGTTTCCAACTTGCCGAGTTCCGTGCCGTTCGTTCCAGCCTCAAAACAAGGGGCGAACCACGACTGAACCAGCGGCCGCTGCCAGAAAACACTGAACCGCGGAACCGATAATTTCGAGAAACAGAAGGCGGTGGCCGCGTTCAATTCAGGATAGGGGGTTCCAACGGGCCGCCCTCCAGGAGACGCGTAAGGCCATTTCATTACCCAGGGATGCCCTTTCCACCAGGGACAGGCTCCGTGGTTGGTGGAAGTTTGTGGTCAGACATTATGAGCTTTAAATCGATCAGAGTTCAGCTGATATTGCTGCCCGCCGGCTAGCCTGGTGGTCACGGGCCGAACACGTATAGCCAGGTCGCATATCGGCGGGGGCGTCGGCCTGTTTTTCGAGTCTTCGAGATGGCGAGCAATACATTTGACTTTCGGAGAGTTGCTCCCGTATTGAGACGACCGTAGCCGAAATCCCGCGTAAAGGCGGTTCTCCCCCGCTGATTGGCGGGAACTGTCGCTTTACCCATCAAGAACGCCCTCACTTCTTGAGTCGTCCCGCTGACGATGGTGCCCTCGCCCTCCACCCTCGCCATGCCCCACGGAGCCACAAGGTCAAGTTAGGTAGGTCCAAGGTGATGGCGTTTCATCGTCACGCGTGCTCGACGAGCTGTCGATCCAACGAAATTGCCATGGCGCGATTCTCGCGGCTCCCCCAGCCCTCGACGTGGCAGAAATTCTACCCTGCTGATCCCGAGTCTGGAAATTAGAGTTCCCGCGCGCTCGTGTTCACGCTGCTGAAACAGCATGGGAGTCGATCATATTGAGATGATGAGATGGCACCCTTGGGATTTCGCACCAGTCGAATTTTGGCTTGCTCAGTACTACCGTTGCACCTCTGCCTATTTTTCCGTCGGTGCTGTTTGCCGAATGGCAAGTTGTCGCCCAAAACGGGAGACCGTTTGTTTGCTCTGTTGACCAAAGATGGCAGACAAGGCTAGCCCGTTGAAAAGCAGCTGCAGAGCTGCAGGATGGCGAAGGCTTCTGCTACGTTGGCCAATAATGACAAGGTTGGCCTGTCCTAATAAAGAACCACTGCTGTAACATGAGACGGCAGTAGATGAGTAAAGCCACCTGCATGTAAAAACAACAATTGGAGTTGCCGGTGGGCGCATCATCTAGCTGTAATCTGTACTCGCGGTCTAATATGGAACTCGGCACTCGCCCAACGTCTGTGAAGGTTAGACGAGCTCCTAAAGAAAGGGAAAAGAAAAAGAGGATCAATGGATGGGGCAAGAAGGCTTACACAACGAAACCGTTATCCCCGACTCCCCGAGTTCATGCGATGTGCATGTCATCTCCCCGCTATCCATCCGGGAAATGGCCGAAAAATGGGGCCTATTCTGTAACGCTCATCCTCACATTCTCCTTTATCTCTCCCATCTCGCTCTCTCCTGGAATATAGTAGTAAGACACTAGGAGACGGCAGTGACGAGAGAAAGAATGGGGATGCGTCAGAAATGACCGATGAAGAAAATGAAAGAAGAGAGTCGAGGTCTAGACCTTTGGCCTCGCTGCGGAGCAATTTTGGAAATGGGGCCGCGATGCCAGGATACCACACGTGCCCCGTGGGCACCGGCAGCTCTGGTCCGATACAGTTAGATCAGAACCATTCACCTCATCTCTGGCAACCGGTTCCACATAGCCGTCCCCTGTGCTGTCCACGATCTGTCTGCAGCCTGGGCTCTTGGCAACTCGGAGCTTGCGCAGTCGACTCAATGGCCAGGTCTCGGCCGTCAGGCCAGCTTGTAATCAACATTGCTGGAGACTCCGCGAAGGCCGGGCCAGATACCTGGCCGCTGGCATTGAACAACGAGAGGATGTTCTCGAATGAAGCGCTCGAAGACCTCAAGTGCGGCAGGGGCCTCGGCCTCGGGCCGTCGTCATCCGCAGGAGAGAGCGATAATCGCTCGCAAGGGTGTATAAGTTATCGAGCGGCGCACAGTCTTTGATGCTCACGATCAGCGGTACGGAAGAGAGCCGGCGGAAAAATGGACACGGATAGGGTGCCGGGCCCCTTACTCTCGTATGTTTACTGACTCGTTGTTCTTCAACGTGATTTGCGGAATGACAAGGCGTAGCAGTCCGCTGATGATCCAATGTCCTAACCAAAGTTGCCAAACCAAATGTCGTCGGCTGGACGGACTCCCTTTCCCACCCCGGGCAATGTGCAAAGTCCCCTCTGCTCGTCATCTATCGTCCATTGCTTCGCTGTGTCGACCCTCGCCGCAATCACCATCATCATTCCGGCCTCGGCGTGCCACGCATTGTGGCAGTGGAATGCCCACATGCCAGGGTTGTCGAGCACCACCCTAATGGCAACCCATCCGTACGCCTGAACCGTCACGGTATCTCGCCTCAGCGGGTTCTCGAGGGCCCCAGATATGCGCAGCTCTTCCTCCAGCTCTGCCATGTTTGCGGGAGGATATCCAGTGGGCGACTGCTTCAATACGAAGAACTTGTGTCCATGCAGGTGAAAAGGATGGGCGCCGTCGTCAAAGTTGCTTATAACGATGTCCACGGTCTCGATCCCCGTTGTCTGATACACGAACTCCTTCTGCGGATCAAACGCCATGTCATTCACGCCTGTTGATAGGGGTATGGCAGTGTCGTTCTCAGCAAGCGCGACGTCAACTATGCGGTAAAGAGATGGCGACGCGATGTTGCCGTGCCACGTAGAGGTGTTGAAGAAGCCGCGAGACAGACGCCAGGCTCCTATCTCAAAGTTGGCGCGAAGGTACATGGAAGATGATGTTTTGGGTGCCTCGACTACCTCGACGGGTCGAAGACTGGTTGTGTCCATGTCGCGACAGTCGACATCGATGACTTGATCCCAGCTCTTGCTTTTCGGCTCATCAAGAGGCTCGACTGCGTGGCCAGTCGGTGATGGCTCACCATACCGAACAACGGCCCGGACTTCAGGGTCGAGCCAGGGGTTTTCCCTAGAGAAGCAGTGTGTGATCATGCGAGCGCGCATCCAGAACGAGTCTGCAGTCGTGACGTTGGTTTCCAGCACGACACTGTAGCGTTGGGCTGGTTGGATGTTGAGACGGTGGAACGGGGCAGGGTTGACGGCGGTCCCATCCACCTCGGTGATGTAGAACGGATGCTCATCGACCTCAATTTGGAACTCCGCAAAAGCGCCGGTGTTGATGAAGCGAAGGCGGTGCCGTTGGTTCGGGGCCAGGTCAAAGGCTGCCAAAGATTGAAGCCGAGGTGCCTTGTTTTCGCATTCCCAGCCGTCGAAGTCTGCGCAGTCTCGATGATTCTGTCCGTTGATAAGACCACTAGACGGGACCGGCTCATCATTCTCTTGGTCTGGTTGGAGATAGTCCATCAGCAGCTCGGCGGAGGTGTTGTGGTAATGGTCCTGGATCATGACGACGCGGTCGCTCGCGTAGAGGCCTGCAAAGGCCTTCTCTTTCCGAGAACGCACCACCATTGGACCGACAAGTCCATCGGATGCCTGGACGCTGTGGTGCGCATGATACCAATACGTTCCTGACTGGCTTTTGACGGTGAAGCGGTAGGTAAATGTGGCATTTGGTGCGATCGGGCATTGTGTGACGCCGACCGTTCCGTCCATGGAATTGGTGCCGTTTTGGAACATGCCATGGAAGTGGATGGCGGTTGCGTTGGTGGCCTCGTTAGTCACGTGCACGACAACGGTGTCCCCTTCGTTGCACTTGATGAGAGGTCCCGGAAACTTATTGTTGATGAGCATCATAGGCCGAAAGATACCATCGGGGTTGAATGTCGCGTCTCGGATAGTCCAGTAGTATTCCCTGACAGTGTTGGGCGCTTCAAAGCCCCATGAAGGGTCAAGCACATACTCGGACGAATCCCTCAACTCCGGCGTCGATGGTATGAACTCGTCGATGATGTGAGTCCATGTCTGTGATGTCGGCTCGAGCCGTGACGTTCCGGGGAGGAAGCGGTCCAAGACGAAGAAGACGAGGAAGAAGATAATGACAGCAGCCAGACTTGCCGCCGCCGTAAGGCTTGTCTGCGACGCAGACTTCTGCTGATGGCCTCTTCGGTGTGATGTCTCATCATCGTGGTCATCGTGCTGGAGGAAAGGCGACTTCTCGGTGTCGTCGTCAGTCACCGAGCTGGAAGGCGACGCATGCGCCGCATACCGATGTTCATAGCTAGAGCGTGACGATGTCGGGCTCCACGACGCATCTTGCTCGTCCTGGCGCTCGACGTCCATGGCGTGCATCACCGTCTCATCGGACTATTTGGCGATGGCAAGGAGTTGGATGTTGAACGGAAGAAACGCCGGGACGTTGGAAATAGCCGCAAACCGCCACTGCCACTGGAAAGCTGACGTTCCAGGGCTTTCATTGTCCGCAGAGGCAAGTGCACCCCTCCTTGGTGGCGTCCGTTCGCGCCTTCCTCGGGCAATCGGCATCCCTAGCGCCAACACGTGCGCCTGGCAGCTGCGACCGATGGCCCAATGAAGGCCAACAACGCCTGGGATGGGTGCTGCAGTGCATCGTTGGGGGATGCACTCAGGACCGGAAATGGAGTAGATCGCACCCAAAGTGCATGTTGTTGCAAACAATTTAGGCGCACCTCGTTGGCATGGACTGCATTCCGGCCCAGCTCGCTGCCGGGCGACGCCACCTACCATGGTGGATTCCGGGAGGAAGCACGGTAAAGTGGATACCGGGCCCGGCTCCCAGCACCGTGTTGGCTTCCGGTGGGACGGTCCACTTCGAGGGCGTTCGACCGGCCCCACCACGTCGAGGTGCCTGACTTCGGTAACCTGGAAGGCCGTGGCTTTAACTTTACCAACAACTTGAGCTCTAAGCCCGAGTGCTAGATTTTCAAGTAGATAGAAAGTTAATGTAAACCTACGACAAAAATGTGGTGGGAAACCTCGTTTTCCAACATGGCCGGCGCAACGCGTTCCACGCCGGATATGAGAAGGCCTGCCTCCATCCGCTATCTAAATCACCAAACCTCTTCAGACACCAGCAGAATGGGCTTCGGCCGACGTCTTTTATCTACAATCGCCAACTTCGCCTGGGAAGCAGCAGGGAAGGCCTCGTCTTTCGCCAACCCCGCGATGCGTCTCCATCAGCTGTTCTTTTCGCCCAGATGGAAGGCCGTCTTTCGATTTTGCGAAAACCTATTCACCGCATCCGTCGTCTATGCACTCCTCCTGCAGGGTTACGCGGCCGTTTGGACGCTGTTCTTCCTCATGCCCCTGGACTTCGCCTACTCCCTTGCTATCACCTGGGAAGACCATGACACCAGCAGCATCACGCAGTTCCTCGACTTCTTTCTGATAGTGCACCCGATCACCCAGCCCATTCCCGACAGCACCCTCACCACCACCCAAAGGGTCTTATGCATCTTCCTCTGGGCCCTGGCAGCCTGTCCGAGTCTCCTCTTCGCCGAGTGGGTCGTCCGGAAGCGCTTCCCGGCGGACCAGGTCCATCCGAGCCCGCCCGATGACATCTACCACCCCGTTCGCTTTTTCTTCAAGATGATCCGCTTGATAGCCCGCCACCACAACATGCCCGCTCCCGACCTCAGGGTTTACTTCGGAAATGCTTTTCGCCTCCTCGACATCTGCTGCGCCGCGGCTCGCGCGGTCTACCAGCTCTACGTCTTCGCACGCCCCTGCTTCAGCACCCTGTTCTTCGCCCTCGAGGTCTTCCTCAAACTCCTCGTGGCATGCACCTCGCTGGCCGTCCCCGCCTCCGGTGTAGCCGCCGCCGTTGCGGTGGTCACCCTACCAGAACGGTCGGCCGACGACTTTTCCAATTTCTGGGCTTTCATCAGCATCCTGGTCGCGTCGGGTCTCGCCTTGCTTGGTCTCGGCGGGGAGCTGGTGGTGTTCCTGGCGCGGCGCGACGTCATCCGCCTCGGGAATCCTCGCTATGAGCAAGGCTGCGTGCTCGACGCCTATTCCCGGGCGGCCCTCCCGCTGGCGATTTCGGTCCCGACCTGGGCGACGTTGGGGCTGGGCTTGGCGCCGCTGGACCCGTTGCAGAAAGGCGTTTCGCTGAGCACTTGCAACGGAAGGAAAGCTCGTTCTTTGGAGCAAAGGAAGAAAGTGAGATGATCCGATTCATGACTCTATTGGGAATACCACCACAGCGTGCTGCTACATTGACGAACGATATGAGTGGAACGTTGTTTGGCTTGGATGCAGTTTCATACAGTTATCAAACCGTTGAGTTGGATATACTCCGTACTATTTTCACACGTCTTCCCAAACCGTGAGGTGAAAGTCATTGCTAGATCGTCCCAAAAACTCGAAGCACTAAAACGAAACAGGGGCTTATACGGCATGGGCACCTCTGCAGCACCATCCAACAAGTCTTCCTCTTCTCCCTTTACGTGGATAAGTAATGAGCCAAAGTGCCTCCTGAGAAATTCAACATCGTCGTCCATTACATAATCTACTGGGAGCCCGGGAATGTTGCCGGGCCGTCTTCGACTGAATCACATACCCGTGAGTATACCCAGGACACGTGCCTTTTGGTGTCGCAAACAATTGGCCGGACCCTTTGGTGGTGAGATTTACCCCACCAACCCCAAATCCGATGCAACCACCAGAGGCTGCCCGCCACTTTGGACGAACAATGAATGACGCCTGTCCCGAGGACCGTGGCCGATCAATGGCCTAGCCCCAACGCTGCAGATGGCGGGCGCTGCCGTCAGACCCGGTTGGAAACATAAGATCTAGCGTCGCGTCGCAGCTCCTCCCGGTGGCTTTGTCCCCCTGGCCCCCCCGTTTTCCATCAACGAGAGTCTGATCGCGAGCATTCTGTTTCGTCGCATCACACCCCGCTTCAAGGCGTCCGGACTGCTCAAGATGCGCCTGGCATTGCTTCCCGTCGCGATTCTCGCGGCTGGCTGTCGCGCGGCCGCAGTCGACTCGAGGGCTGAGCCGGCTTCTATCGAGTGGGAAACGGCGTACACGGCGACCGGGGCCGCAGAGGTCGCGGCGGCCGCCGCCACGGCGAGGACGTATAGCCCGACCAGCCATGTGAAGGGCAAGGCATTCGATCGCTTCGTCGTCATCTGGAACGAAAACACCGACTACGAAAAGGCCCGCGGTGATCGTAAGTACCAACCACCCGGTAATCCTGTCTTCCCGGTGACAGCATCTGACCTATTCGCAGCAAACCTGTCGTGGCTGGTCGAGCGGGGCATCCTCCTCGACAACAACTTCGCCGTCACCCACCCGTCGGAGCCAAACTACTTCGCCTCCGTCTGCGGCGACCACCTCGGCATGCAGAACGACGACTTCAACCGCGCCGCCCGCAACGTCTCCACCGTCTTCGACCTCCTCGACACCAAGGCCATCTCCTGGTCCACCTACCAGGAGGACATGCCCTTCTCCGGCTTCGAGGGCATGGCCTGGGTGAACCGCCAGAACGGCGCCAACGACTACGTCCGCAAGCACAACCCGCCCGTGTTCTTCGACAGCGTCACGCACTACGAGGTCCGCCTCGCCATGATCAAGAACCTGTCCATGACGAACACGGGAGAGTCCATGTTCCACCGCGACCTGAAGGCGAACAAGCTGCCGCAGTGGCTGTTCATCACGCCCAACATGACGTCCGACGGGCACGACACCTCGGTGACGGTCGCGGGGACGTGGACGCGCAACTTCCTGGAGCCGCTGCTCGACGACCCGCACTTCATGAACAACACCCTCGTGCTCGTCACATTCGACGAGAACGAGAGCTACAGCCACCAGAACCGCATCCTCGGCATCCTGCTCGGCGACGTGGTCCCGAAGGACAAGGTCGGCACGACCGACTCCAACTTCTACAACCACTACTCGGAGCTCGCGACCGTGCAGGCCAACTGGGACCTCCCGACGCTGGGGCGCTGGGACGTCGGCGCCAACGTGTTCCAGGTCGTCGCGGACAAGACCAAGAGCGTCATCAGGGAGTGGAGCGGTGCGTCGAAGGTGCCCGACCGGTTCTTTAATGAGTCGTACGCCGGGGTGTTCAATACCAAGGCCCCCGGGCTGTATCCGAAGCCCAACCTGGCGCTGGAGAAGAACGCGGCCGGGAGGAAGATCCTGGGCACCGTGAAGAAGGCGTGGGAGAACAGTAATGCGCCTACGTACTACGAGGACACGATACAGATTCCAGACGGTCTAAACCCGCCTCCTGGTTACAGCCCATAGTACATGTAGTTATGCTGTACATATCTGCCTATCTTTCACCATTTAATACCGACCATGGATGGTCAAATCAATAGACGTCTGCATCCAGGACCATGGATCACTTCCGCTGGCAACTGGAGAATGTAACGAACATATCAGTGCTGGAGAATGCGCAGCATCGCCCCGGGTGATCGGCAATCTTTCTAAGACACATGCCTTTCGACAAGCCACTCCCGTGAAAGCCTCCGTCCAGTGCTTGGTCGTGTGATATTGCCGAAGAGCGATGACATGGATAGGGCAACATCCCCGGTGGAGAGAGATCTTCCCGAGGGACTCTTTGCCCCGAGAACCCACCCACGTGGGCGGTCTTGGCATCGCAGATGGACGAAAGCTTGGCAATTTTGCCGTCTTCCCCTGATTATTGACGACTACGGACAACGACACGGCATCTGATATCCGGTTCCTGGTTCTGTCTAATCGCATTCCGACCTCGCGATGACCGGGTCGCCACCGCCATGCCCAAGAATAGGACAGGGGAGTGACATCTTCCTTGTTCAGAGACCTCTCGGCATCCTTTTCCGGAGAAGCATCCAGGACCGAGCCGCTAAAGATTCCTCGGTAAGACTTCCAAGATTTGATATTCCAGGCTTGTCTTTCTCTGCTTTCAGCGTTCGTATCTTGGCAGAAAATTCGATTCAGGTCCAGATTGCGTCGTCTGGTCAGGTCCAATCGGGAAGCTTTGCTTACGAACACGACGGTTCCGCGATGAACTCCCGCAACAGCTCGCGCTCCTTGTCGGACTTGACGTCGGCTTCACCGACGGCCTCTCCGCCCTGATCGCACTCAGCATCAACCTGAAATCTCTCGGTCGCGGCGAGACTGCCGTCTATGCCGGCCTGGTAGAGACGTGCAGGGGATGTATCTTGATGGGCATCGATGGCTGCTACAACGTGCGGCGGAATGCGTAGGGGCGGGGGAAGAAAAGAAGGCCCTGATCGTGGTCCATGAGGTTGAGGAGAGAATACGCGACGATGATGGTAATAAAGGACCCAAAGGGGGCTGTGAGAACAAGGAAGGCGCTGGTATATCCAGTCGATGGAAGGTAAGACCAGCCGGGGCACTCCGGCCCACGACACAATATCAAAGAAAGCTCGTGTGGCGCAAAGAGGATAGAAAAAAAAAAGTTGACAAAACAGAGCATCGAACTCAACGAGATGGTAGGAACCTGGGATCGCTCGAGGGTCTGGGGCACTTCAACGCCTACCTTTTACCTCCTCGGCTAGTTGACCCCTACTTCGCTGGTGACCAGTTTGGAAAATATGTTCCTTATATCCCCTTCGCGGCAGAGTGGGTACGTACCTATCTGCGTACTTTCCTTCCTTGGGTAACTTGAAGAACACCGGCCCGTTGCCTGTCTTCTTCGGGCTGTCTGCCTCGTTACGCTGCTCGCTTCAGCGTGATTGAAGAGGCAGGTCTTCAGGGCGCAGATTCACGGAGGAGGTGCATTTGGGACGGGATGTGGATGACCTCCGGTTCCTACACCGCTCTGGCGGCCCTTGGTCATAATCCTCTGAGCGGCCTGCCGGTACCTATCTATTCAAAAGGAGAACGGGGTTGGACTCCTCGTTGATGAAGGCCTTGAAATCGATCAGCTTGGTTTTATTGGCCACGAGGTATGCGTCCTCGTTGGTTCCAATGGCACCAGCGACGTAGGCGTCGTCGTGGCTCTCGGACGAAGCTTTATAGTGAGCGTTGGGCACGTACAACTCCCAGACGAAGATGACAGCGAAGTATAGTAGATTGAGGAAGAATTAAATCGTGATCTCCAGGACTGTCGTGATCAGAGCCGCGAAGAAGTAAACGCCGCAATAAGCGAGAAATTTTCCGACACCTTTGCTAGCCTTTGCTATTCCAGGCTTCGCCTCCTATGCCCAGTAATGGCTATATCACCCATCGCTTCCCGGGTTCTATTGCCTCGTAATACCCAGAAGATGATGGACGATGACGCCCCGGTGTTTGAAGTGCATATAAGCGTCTGTCAAGGTAGGCAGACTGGGTCTGACTTTCGGTCATGTGGAGAAGTCATGGGCCTTCAGCGGGCTGTGTGAGTAGTGGTAACACGCCTTGCTCACTGGCTGTCTCTGCGGCTATAGGATCAACCCGATCACGTCCGCCTCTGTTTTATACTATTACACTATTCTTGGGGCGTACCACGAACTGTACAGGTAAGACGTAAGTCATGAGAGGAAGCAGCGAGTGGCCCAAGTGAGAGTTTGCAAGCTATGCAGACCGGATACATGATGAATATTGGATTATACAAGAATATAAGGCTCACAGTCTTCTTTCGGATATAGTCAACCACTAATTCAACAATGAAGATCATGAAACCTCCTATGCGATACGACTGTATGCACTGAGCGACGTAGACTATTTACAAGGAAGCCCGAATCTCGCCGAAAGATCAAGTAACCATGTCATAACCTCCATGTCAGATGGGCCGCTCAGCAGGTGAAAACAGCTGGGCCGGGGATGATGTAAGTTGAAGCTAATGGCACATAGTCAGAACATGCTTCACAAAATACATGCTTCACAAAATGATGCATTGAAAACGTACCCTTGTAGGAATCGTACGTGACGCCGGGGTCGGTGGCCTTGTAGGCCCCAGGGAAGGCGACGAGCGATGTCGGGGTCCTGGTCCCAGAGCCGGTGACCTGGAGCTGGTGGCATCCCGGGTAGAACTGGGCGCCGGGGTACGAGTAGGCGGCGTGCAGGGCGATGATTTCGTGGCGGACGAGGTAGTAGCCGGGCTTCAGGCAGGAGGGGATGGTGTACTGGTAGCCTGAGTTGCCGACCATCAAGGGGGTCTGCGGGACCATTCGAATTAGTACATCCGCCGAACCTACACGTATCGAGCATATTACGAAGAGGTGTTTGACTTACAGCAGCCCATGTGTTGGAAGTGCCGGAGCGGCCGCCCTCCTTGACCTTGAACCAGACAGCACTGCAAGAAATCAATCAGTCTCATGGTCCCGAGGCGGCAATCGAGAGGATAGGGTCTTACGAAGTCCCCGGCTGCCAGTTGTTGCATCCAGCGTCGGGGCAACGAGCCATGTAGGTGATGACGGGGCCGACGTGGGAGTCGGGCCAGAGCGTCCAGCGGAGGGTGACGGTCGAGCCGGCTGCGGCTGGGGCGTGTAGGGGCGCGGGCTTGGAGCCGACGATGCCGCCGGCCGTGTAGCCGCCGCACTGGACATCGAGCGAAGTCACGTCCTCGACGGGGCCGTTGCCTTGAATTGCGCGCGAGATTCTCTGGGGCTGGAAGGTCGACAGTTAGAATACATTTGGGGAGAGGCTAGATGATTCTTGCTGAGGGATACTTACCGGAGTCGAGTAGTAGGGGTCGGCGTACGGCTGGAGTTAGTGGTCAGTAACGGCCGTGCCTAGAGGACCCCGGGTTTGATTAGAGTAAGGACCTACTTGGTAGAACTATACCAGTGTTAGCAAGGAACTTAAATGAGACGCCATTATTCTTGACAAACCTGGTAGTACGTTCCGCCGATCGTGGCGTTGTCGACGTATCCGTGGCCAGCGACCAGAGCCGCGAGCCCGAGAATGCAGGCAGCGATCTTCATATTGCTTCAGAGTTTCTTGAAGATTCTTTGGAAAAGGTTGTGGAAGATCGTCGCGGTTCCTAGACTCGACCTGGGAAAGAGTTGCGGTACGGTGAAACGGCTGAGCAAGTTATGCAGAAAACTTGCTCTTATAGGGGAAACGTCTCTCAACCATTACTAGCATCAAAGACCTCTTGGGTTCCAAGAGACTCACAGCCGTTGTTTTCATCGGCCTGAGCACCCTCAATCGAAGACACGACGAAGGACGTGAGCGTGCTTGGCACGGCTACGTTGCCCCCTTACCGACCACAGCGAGTCATCACGAGAACGCAGTACCGACGCAAAAGGAAACACCGGAGGCAACGTAGCGAGTGCCACGCCGAGTCTAAATTGTTTTGACTGGGTCAGATTGCCAATGAGACGAGGGATATCCCGCTCGTCAATATAAATTAAAGGCGGAGAAACACCCCGCACCAATGGACTGGGAGAAGAGCCAGGATTCAACAGGACATCTCCCGCCAACACAAGTCGAGGTTCAAATTAAAAGGGGCACCCACGAGAATAAGCAAACTTGCTTCGTGACCCGGCTGGTGGCTTGGTCTGGCAGTTACGCGACCCTTCCTGCCGTGTGCCGTGGCTCTGGGTTGTGGGGGATCTGCGGTGTCACCATGTCCGACGCAAGACGGGAGGCGCGTCGAAATGCCGAACGCGGGGAACCTTTAGTCCTCTGAGATGCAAATGCGGTTTCGAGCTTCTGTGTGAAGTGAGTGAGCCTTCACCAGAAAGGATGAGATGACTTCAACGACCCCAGATTGACATTGATCGATGGGAAGTAGCTGGTAGGGCGAATATTACTACAAGACTAAACACGGAGAGGGGCTCCTCGACATCAGACTTTGAACTTACCAAATTAACGGTTTATAAGTATTAGTCGCATTGAACTCTTGATATGGCGATTGGTGGAGTGACTTGGAGTTGGTGAGCGGCCATCCCCGGCGTCCCGCAGGACGTGCCTCCGCTGTCCGACTTGGTCAGCGCTAACAAGTCCATACCAAGGTCAGACACCACATCAAAAAGGAAGCTTGTCAAGGAGGGAGTCGAACAACTCGTATCTTGGTTGGTTCGTATCGCTTTCGTATCAAACAGGTCAGTCCAGTGCCGTCTCCATGCACGCCGAGCTAAGAATAGATGTCGACGTCGTTGTACTTCACTCGCTGAAAGGAGGGTGGGTTACCCGGGATGTTCTTGGCACTAAAGACTTCGAATCGTCGGCCAGAGATGACAGTTGGTCCGTACCAGCTTGTCTCACGTTTGTTCAACTTGAACTGTGAAGGGTTGACAGCTTGCCTGTCAAGTACCTTGCTGCGCTTCTGTCTTCTTCTAGCGCAACTCGTAAACCATCCAGCTTACTCATGATCGGTTTAAAAGAGAGAATAGATCAATCGGTTTCTGGTCGGAGTTCTTAAAATGTCCATGATTTGCAGCGACAAAATAACAACTCAGCAACAGTTGTTTCCGGGGAGAGGAGATAACGGCCCCGAGGCCGGAGCTAAGTCCGCAAGTGCCTACTGAGCTGCATTGGCAGCGAACTAACGTAAGCGCTTTATTCTAGGGTGAGTAAGCGCAAACTTTTTCAAGGAACTCAAGAAACATCGGCTTGTACAAATCCATTATGAAACAACGGGATCAACGAAAACAGTTGTTTGACGGACTTGGACGGACTTACCGGAGCCTGAGACTGTGTTCTCTCCAGTCCAAGATGATATAAAATGCCCAAAGGGCCCAAAGTGGGCGAACGGAAATCCACATTACTTATTAGGCTTCTTAAAAGACTTTGCATCGGTTTCCAACGCCATTTCTAGCTCCTCTTGATCAATCATAGGATCAAGAACACTGAAACTCTTCGCACCACAACCATTATCCTCTGGCCTTTGGAACTATGAAGGTCTGGTTTGTCACAGGGTCTTCGCGAGGACTAGGCCTAGCTCTCGTGGAAGCCGTCCTTGCAAAAGGTGACGCGGTTGTCGCAACGGCCAGAGACCCTCGGCAGCTGGACCACCTTACGGAGAAGTATGGCAGCGATCGCATAGTCACAGCAGCTCTGGACGTCACCAACGCATATGACGCCTCTCAGGTCGTACGTTCAACTCTAGAGAGCTTCGGCCGCATCGATGTCGTCGTCAACAACGCCGGATACGCCGAAACGGCGCCGATCGAAAACATGACGCTTGAGTCCTTCCGCGCGCAGATCGAGACAAACTTCTTCGGAGTGGTCAATGTCACTAAAGCGGTCTTGCCCCTGCTTCGGAAACAGGGCTTCGGTCACATCCTGCAAGTCTCTTCGGTCGGAGGGAGAGTTGGATCGCCTGGCCTGGGGGCGTATCAGAGCGCCAAATGGGCCGTCGGGGGCTTTTCAACGGTCCTGTCGAGGGAGGTCGCTCCTTTTGGCATCAAGGTCACCGTTCTCGAGCCCGGGGGAATGCAGACGGACTGGGCGGAATCATCGATGGGCCACGGTGATGTCGGCGAAGCTTACCAACAGACAGTGGGCGTCATGGAGAAAGCGAGGGAACTGGCATCTTCGGATTGGTCTGATCCTGTCAAGGTGGCTGAGGCCATCATTTATATCACGACAGTTGACGAGCCGCCTACCCGCCTGCTTCTTGGCCCTGACACTGTTGAGCACGCCAAGGCGGCTTCTAGGGAGTTGGCTGCTTCGGATGAGAAGTGGAGAGATGTCACACGATTGTCGATGTAGAGACGTTTATGTTACTCAGGGAGTTTCTGAAGCTAAACTTGTTTCTTTCTCTATTTCTCTGTTCCATGCTCTAGGTAGTGCAAAACAGATGTCTTTTGCATCTTTGAGTATATATATCTGTTCGGCGTGTCAAAAGGCAGAAAGGCTCAACTAAAAGTTCATGTTCTCCAGAATAGGCGCATCGCTCTCCTGCCAGGGGTGAGTCTTTTCAACCGCGCGGATGAGCTTCTCATGGTGTGGTGAACGTGGCTTGATCGAGATGTCGAAATGCTCTGGGTGGCTCACGATACCAGGAGTAAACTTGACAGTCGGCTCCACCTCCTTGCCGTCAACGATCTGCTTTCCGATCCTCAGAGCTGCAAGAGACTGAGCGACGGTGATGAAGAGAGCGCTGTCGGCCAGGATGCGGCCGGGGCACACTCGGCGGCCGAAGCCGAAGACGAACTTGTGCGGGTCGGGGGCAGGTTCGCGGCCGTCGCTGGCGATGAAGCGCTCGGGCTTGAATTCCATGGGCTCTTCGTAGACGGATTCGTCATGGGTAAAGTGCCTAGGTAAAGAAGACTCGTTAGTGACATGTAGGAACTACTAGTCGAGGAAACTCACCAGATGTTCGCAAGGAGAAGGGCGTCTTTCGGAATGAAGTATCCCTCCGCAACATCATCCTCAGAGCTCGTGTGGGGGAGACCCATGGGCGCAACAGGATGCCAGCGGAGAACCTCCTTTACGAGGGCTTCGACATACGGCAGATTCGGACGGTCGGAGATATTAGGCAGGCGATCTTGACCCACGACTTGGTCGATCTCTTTCTGAGCCTTACGTTGGGCTTCGGGGAAGATTGACATGGCCAGGAAGAAACAGGCAATGGATCACACCGTCTGCCAATCGTTAGCTATACGTGTTGCCGAGAAGAGCAAGTTAGAAATCGTCTTGAACGTACCGTATCAGCTCCGCCGGCATACATAGACAGCGCCGACCACTTCGTGTTAAACTCGTCCTCTGCTGTCAAGTCTCCGCCGCTAATGAGATGCGACACGAACGAAGAGGTGTCTTTGCCCTGGGCCATCTGGTGCTTCACGAAGGCGTATGGCCTCTCTGCGATGCTCTGAAGGGTAGCGTGCCAGTCTTTGGCGGTTTGTTTCCAGCCGGTCCCGGGGAACCATTCGGGTACATACCGCACTTGAATGATGTTAGAAGCGCCTAGAGCCTGCACGACTCGGTAGACTTACGCAGAGGAAAGATGTCAACTAGGAAAGCTCCGGGAACGGCAGCGCGGGCGAATTCGTCCATTGACTTTCCGACCATGTCGATGAGATAGTCACCCTTGAAAGGTTCCGGGTTATAGCCGTAAGCAACTTTGAGGATAACAGAGCCAGCCTCCCTGAAGGATAGAGAGTTAGTGGGGTCTGTTTGGCAACTGAGACCGACCGAGACATCAATACTTGCCTTTTGATGTGATTTATGATGTTTTTAGGATCGTCCAGGACGTGCAACAGGAGGTGGCCAACTTCGGCCTCCTGCAGAGTATCGTACTGCGCTGCCGCGGCCTTTGAGCCGATAACTCTGCTCATGTTCTTGCGATACGTGCGGAACCGGTCGTCATACTGCGACATCGCGAGAGAGTTCTCCCAGCCAACCCTTCAGCCGACCCTGTTAGCAATATTAAATCTGCCGCGGTGATGACATACGTGCATCTCGCCGCCAAATATCTGTCTAGGGCGCGAAGAATGCTTGATTGACCGCTTCTCCAGAATCTCGAACGCGAGCTGGAGGTCGTTCAGGATGATGATGGTTTGGCCCATGACCGTGACAGAGCTAATTGGGCCTTTTTTTCATTGTCACCAGTCAGCAAGAAACTCTGAAGGATCAGTCGATATGAAAGACCAAGCCAGACGAACCATAAAGCTCTTTGTGTTTGATCCAGTGGTGAGCCTCGAGCTCCCCGGGCTTGGGCAGATCGGTCAAGTTCCCCACGAGAGGCAACCCCTTGGGTCCTGGCGGGAGAGGGGGTCGGCCGGCATTGCGGGATGCACTGGACAACTTGCCGATGACGAATGCCACAACCAGAGCAACGCCGAAGCCAATTGCCAGGAACGAAGTTTCCGGCATCTTCAACAATGTGTGCATGCAGTGTTAGCGAAAAGAATACCAGCTTTTCTCTAATTCTCAGACTTCGAGTCCGGGTCTTGTCCTTATAGCGACATGGAGAGACCCTGGCAGTTGGGCCCCTGCAACCCCTCATAACCTGGCCAGGCTTCCGTTTCAGGGCGAATCACCACTGCCCATTTGTAATGTTTCCCACTGATCGCCAGCTCCTTAGCTCTCACTGAACCGCTGTCGAGGTAGCATCGGAGGAGAAAATTGGGTTGCGCTAAACACGAAAATGTAGCTTAGCCCTACCGAAAGCAAGGATCCTGATGGGTTTTTGAGACGCTCTGGACCCTCAGTGCCATCGTCGTTCCCGCTTCTACGAGCTTTTCGACAGCCATTAGTGCGACGGTGCCAATCAGAGCGGCGGGTTCTGTACCCATTTGCTCGGGCTCAGAGGATGACTGCATAAGCGGTCTGTTGGTGCGTGGAGTAGTGCCGGCAGCTAGTAGGAGCAGGAAGGTTTCCCGAGGAATGGAGGAAGTAATTGCAAGCTCAAAAGTGGAAGGTGGTGTTGGCGGCAGTTCGCGAGCTGCTCGCTTCGGCCGCTGAAGATAAAACAGGTACATGGTGGTTGCAGTTATCCCTGCTATACCGGCTATGTTCAAGTTTCAATCACAATGCCCGTGTTTTAGTCGACTTGATGAGAGTCTGTGATGGTTGAGGGCCAAAACCAATCGTTGCAGGTAGTAGGTACAGTTCTATGTAGCAACCTCAGAGGAACACGCTCAGTTCTTTCTCATTGATAGATAGTCCAATTGCTCCCCAGACACCTGTTACAGAGTCAACTTCGCTGTTTTGATTGTGTTCCTGAGTTATCTCGACTTGAAGCCTATTTGAACCCCCACGTGGTTGTTGGCCGGCTGTGCTTGTGATGTCAGGATTGTGGTTTACAAGCGGTTAATGAATTATATATAACCATTCAATAAGATGCATATGCTTTAAACCGCCTCTTGTGTAACCACGTGCAGCGTGCAGCTGCGCGTCCAACGTGATGGTCGGGTTGCCTCACCCCGCTGCCCCAGGTGCGTAAGCCCAACTTCGCCCGCGCAACCTCACGTTCTCAAGGTTAACGCGGACGAACCACTCGTTCATCCGGATGCTGCGTGGTGGAGGCTCTCTTTTCCCGCCAGCCATGACCTATAATCATCTTCTAATCAGTGCTCCAAACTCCGAAAAGCACTGGACGGGCATATCTATGTGGCTGAGCAGAACGCATAACGTGCGAAGAACCCTAGCAATCGACGCGGGAGATTTGACACAACACGCGCAACGACATCGATCTCACCGTCCTCCCGCTCAGCTGCGATAGTTCCGCGACTCACGATCGCTTCAGAGTCTACCTACTTGCCCGAGATGGAGGGTTCTTCCGAACGGGAATTGGCGGTCCCCAATTTAGGCCATCAGACGAGGCCTTCAATGCCTGTACGACAAAATTATAATTCGGCTCGTCTCCGGGAAATCAAGGGCGAAGAATCGACAGGCGAAGCATTCAGGCTGCCGCCCGGTCGCTTTTCTGCTCACAGAGAACGCCCGCCATCAATGAGGTGGACAGAGACAAAGGGTCTCGAAGCATTTCGCCGACGCAACGGGAAAGGCGCGTTTAGACAATGTCTGGAGAGACCGAGACCCAAACTGCAAGAGCAAGACGGACGAGCTCGCCGGAACACCAGACTGTTTGCTCGTGCGCGGGCACAAGCCGGGATACAAGGCGATTCTGTTCAGTTTCGGAGTCAGGGTACCAACGATATTCGCCCAACTGGCGAGGAGATGGACAGAGAAGGCGTCGAGCTGGCGCCCAAGTTCAACAGCAAACGCTCACGGTGCCAACGCAACAACACATTGATTTCGGCGTATTTTCAGTACTTGCAGCACAACTCGCTCAGCGACATCTCTCCGAAGTTGAACAACAGCTACACCAGCAGGCCATGGTATTTGGTACCAGGGCCAATCCGATGATGGACCGTCAGACCACACCGGAATGGTATCAACCCATGACGACGCAGCAACTGCAAGGCCTCGCAGACGAGATTCGTGCTACCGGCAATCGCGGCACGAGTCTAGTATACAGCACTGAACAGAATTCGGGCGTGGTGATTGGTACTGTTCATACCTGATCAACGGAGGCCTTTAAAGGAGACAGCGTTGTTGCAACAAAAGATTATATGAACAACCCCGGTACAAGACAGAGAGCTGCGCAGGTCATATTGCAGCAGGCTCAGAAGACGCAGCAACAGCATCAGCAACAGCATCAGCATCAGCAACAGCATCAGCATCAGCAACAGCATCAGCAACAGCATCAGCAACAGCATCAGCAACAGCATCAGCAACAGCAACAGCAACAGCAGCAGGGAACGAGTGACCCCGGCCAGGTACTTGCAGCCCAAGTGGCTCAGCAACGGGGCGCAATAGAAGAGCAACAACGGACGACCGCAATGATCACCACTCAGATCATGGGCTATCAGATGACACCGCAACAGTACCAGCATATTGAGGCCCAGTTTCCCCAATCGATGGTGTCAAAGGAACGGCACAACATCGCACAGCAAATTCGGGCGGGCGGAATCGAGATATATCATAGATCCATTCCTGCATTGGTTGAAAAATGGGGCGGAAGGCTTGACAACATCCCGCCCGATCAACTGGAGGCTTTTAAGCGAGCCTGCTTAGTTGAAGGGAAGAAAGACGTACTAGCACAACAGAAAGCTCAGGAGACTCAGCAGATCGCGATGAAGCAGCACATGCAGGCGCCAATGCAGAGGATGCAGCAGGAACGGACGGATGTGTCTCGTTTTGGCTCAAAGGAGACCAAGTTCGATAGCCACAGTCACAATCGATGGTCTACGATTTCGAAGGATTGCACAATGGGAAGCAAAGCCAGGGAAGCTGGGCTTCTGAGAGATTTCGGAAAGCGATTAGGCATGTCGAGAGAAAACCTCCTGCGTAAGCCTTAAGTCTTGAGATGACGAGGTTTCATGGCCAACCTACCTGGGTACTAAAGCCATGTGACTCTGATACGGAAGGTAATAAAACAGAACCCAGGTTTCGTTAAAGAAAACAAATTAGATCCCCGTTTCAGTCCCAAAGCCAGCCGTGTTGAAGATTCAATCCCAATTCCATCGACATGGTCAGTTTATGAGGGCTTGTGCTGGTCAAGGAGAGACAGGAACCCGTCATCCACGATAAGGACTTAAGAGGAGAGAAGTGGTTGCTATCGATAGGCAACGCAGCTGATGCAGCATGTATAAGCATACCCTGGCGAGTTCTAATATCCTTAGGTATGTGTTCTAGTTTATTGCTGGCTACAAATCTTAATTAACCCTGACGTACTTACTGGCTGGGTGCACATGGCAGACCGACCAACCTTGGACGGCGAGACGACGAGACTGTTGTCTTGGGATAGTTATTTACAGGCGTTTAGTATATTATGACTATGGAATAAGACACATATGCTTCTTAACGACCTCTTGTGCAACCATGTGCAGCTCGGTAAAAGCCGTGCCTCCGAGCGGAGCAGCTGTCTCAGTCTGCTGCCTTGAGTACGACTAGTAAAGCCTTCCGTGCGAAATTGCATGTTCTCCAGATCAACACCACATACAGTGACCACTCGTTTATCCAAACCCTCCGGCGTCGATGTGCGTCCCGCCAGAACAATGTTTATCTGAGCTCCTCTGCTTCTGATCAATGCTCTAAGGCCCGAAAAGGAATTATCAGGGTGGTCACATTCGTCCTATGTCACACAACCGCGCAGTAGCCAGACACCAATATCCAGGGGATATGAGGCCTGAACCACAAGATCTTAAACCCCAGAACGATAGGGCTCGCCGGAGCTCCAAATTATCTGCCCGTATGCGGGCACCAAACGCACTACCAGACGACAATTTCCAGCTTCGAGACCCAGATGTCCAATCTGAGACGACACACCTCGATCTGTACAGAGAGGCCCTCATGGTTCAAGAACAATTTGTACGAACATAACGACAACAGAGAATGAATAACCGCGTATAGTCTAAATGTGGTTCATTCTATACTGAGGCAGGGGCATAAGGGCGATATGACGGCTCCAAGACTTAAGTTGCAGTACGGAGCGGCACTGGAACGGCAGAAGCAGTGGAATCATAAAAAAGTCCCGAACGAAGCCAGGTACCGCAGCATCACTATGTACGAGAACTCGTTCGACGACTTGGTTGATGGACGGGGTGGGGAGATTGCCGACGTTCCGGCCGATCAATTCCAGGCGTTTGCGACAAACTGCGCCCTCGAGGTCGATAGCCAGATTTCGAACGAACTGGCCCTTTTTCAAACCAATCTTACGACACAGCAGCAGCAGCAGCAGCAACAGCAACCGAGATATGTGTTCCGTCAGAGTTCAAGAGACACTAAGGCGGACAACAACGATCATAACGTATGGTCTACAATTTCGAAGGATTGTACTATGGGAACTAAAGCCAGGGAGGCAGAGCTCTTGAAAGACTTTGGAAAACGTCTAGGGGTTTCAAGCAACAACACTCTCTCCAAATTGACCTCCAAGCAGAATAACGACGACAAGTAGGAGAGAATCTGTTGGCTCTGCCCTCAGATCATGTAAGCTAAAGGTGCAGATAGAAAAGCATGTCATATTGGATTCCTCAACGTGGTCTTGCGAAGTGAAGTACTATAGCTAATACACTGCTCATGTTAGAACATCTTCAGATCAAAGAAATGCTGGCTCCAACACTCGGTAAACCATACACCAACATAGATAGCGGTAGCGAGCAAGCTTAATTCCAATTGCTCGGGGGTACAGTAATAACCCGACTAAGAACACATAGAACAGTACTGATTTGCCTCATCCCGGCACTTACTGAAGTTGCGGGGACTTGGAAAATACTCCATCGGTCGATTAAAATTTTCAATCAGTCTATACAACACATCACACATTTAGCCATTTCACTTGGTTGCCGAGATGTTTCTAGCTCCTCCGGCAATGACAGATCACAACAACCGCAAGTACCGTTTCTCAGATGTCCTTTTCATGCCTGGTAGTCACGTGCACGTTGCCTTGCCCACGTTCATTGCTAAAGAACCAACAACCACCCGCAGCCTGCCAATGACCCGAAAACCAGCGAGCCGTCTTGCCGGACATCTTGGCGGACATGGTTCAAGCGAGCACCAAAAACAAGCAGGTGGGATACCGGGAAAGCCGACCAAGGCTTGAACTGCACCCCACAGCCAAGAAGACGAAAAAGAGGTTGCGTGCTTACTGGAACGAATGATCGAGAACAACAGATTGGAGGCCCCAATCAACTCAGAGCCCCCTGGTACGGCTCACGAGCAAGACAGGCAGGTCGTTTTGCGGACGGCGCAGCTGTTGGTCAGGACCGGCAGCCCCGCGATATGAAAAGGCTTGGCACCTGCCCTTTGAGGTTACATCGTGGCGAGCGAAATTTGCGTCGACGTTCGAATCGAATCGTCAAATGTGCTCATTTTCTTTTCTGCCCGTTCGCCTCGAGCCTGTTGATCCTCTTGTCTCATCGCCTCTGGCCAGTTGAAGTTGGTCATACTTGCAGGAAGAAGACAGTATGATTTGACGATCTTTGAGACCGCTTATTCCCGGTGCTTTGCTCAATTGGCTCGCTCGACTCAATCGTGGCGAATCCCTGCAACGTTTTGTTTATTGATCCGTCCGACCTGCCCAGAATAAGTCGTCTGCGGGCGAGAGATGCTTATCAGTGATGAAGCCATCCGATTCGTGATGTCTCGTCGTTCCCCGCCCGCGACCCTTGCTAGCGGCCAGGAACATCGCCGACGCCAAGCTCGGCTTCCCAGCTCAGAGCTTGGGGGAGAGCTTGAGAGCTTTCCGCATGTCGCCGCGCAGCGTTGCATCCCAGACGAACGGGGAGGGGCCTTGGGTGAGATGAGAGGGGGCAAAGAAAAAGAAACCGAGGCGGTCTGATCTCTATAAAGAGCAACCAGTGCCCCCAGGTGCGTTGCATATGAGAAGTTTTTGAGATTCCAACCGGCCCTGCTTCTCTCGCCGTCTCCTCCTCCGGTCTCGTAGAGCTCATCAAGTCGTCCTCCGGCACCATGAAGACCTCATTCCTCTCCGCCGCCGCCCTGGCGCTGGCGTCCACCTGCCTGGCCAACGACCCTCTCACCGCCGACAAGGTCGAGGCCGACGTCAAGACCGAGGAGTAAGTCATGTCCCTTCGCGAGCACCTCATTCCCAGAGACAGCGAGAACCAGCTCGACTAACAAGACGGAATCTCACAGGCTCGAGCGCATCCTCTGGAACCTGAACAAGATCGGCCGCGACAACGGCGGCACCCGCGCCTTCGGCACGCCGGGCTACAAGGCCTCGGTCGACTTCGTCCTGGAGCGCGCCCAGACCCGTTTCGCCAAGCAGATGGACACCTGGGTCCAGCCCTTCAACCACACCTTCCAGCAGACCCGCGCCCTCTCCGTGACGGGCCCGGACGGCGAGGTCATCGCCATCAGCGCCGAGTACAACACCGCGACGCCCCTGCCCGGCGGCATCACCGCGCCGCTCATCGACACCCCCGTCGACGACGAGAACGGCTCCGGTTGTCTGCCCAACTCTCTGGCCGGCATCGATGCGACTGGCAAGCTCGCTCTCGTGAAGAGAGGTGTCTGCGCCGTCTCTGACAAGATCAAGAACGCCAAGGCTGCGGGTGCCTTGGGCGTGATCTTGTACAACCAGGTTCCTGGTGACTCGATCGTCAAGCCTACGCTTGAGGCCCAGAACATTGGACTGCTCGTCCCCCTTGGCATCATCACCCTGGAGACTGGTGAGGCTTGGTCGACCGCTCTCGCTGCTGGAGAGGAGGTCATCGTCAACCTCACCGTGGACGCCATCTTCGAGGAGCGTGAGACCTGGAACATTATCTCCGAGACCAAGGAGGGTGACCCGAACAACGTCATCATGCTTGGTGCCCACCTCGACAGTGTGCTTGAGGGCCCTGGTATCAACGACGATGGAAGCGGTACTGCTGGTCTTCTGCAGCTGATGGGCTCCGTCAAGAAGTACAGCGGCTTCCCCCACAAGATCAGGTTCGCCTGGTGGGGTGCTGAGGAGGTCGGCCTGGTCGGCTCGTACTACTACACGGAGAACCTGAGCCCCGAGGAGGCGGACAAGATCAAGTACTACTTCAACTACGACATGATCGGATCGCCCAACCCCATCTACGAGCTCGCCTCGTACGAGAACACGGGCATCGGTCGCCAGCTGCTGGTGGACTACCTCGAGGCCAACGGCAAGACCGTCCTGAATGCCGAGTTCGACGGCCGCTCTGGTAAGTTACTGCTTTTACACATCTTCCACATATGATTCAATTGACTGACTCGTAACCGCAGACTACGCCGGCTTCGTCGAGCTGGGCATCCCGACCGCGTCCATCTTCACGGGCGAGGGCGAGAACGACCCCTGCTACCACCTGGCCTGCGACACCCTCGACAACATCAACTGGGAGGCCATCACCCTCAACACCAAGGCCGCCGGCCGCGCGCTCGCCACCCTCGCCCACTCCCTCGAGGGCGTGCCCCCGCGCCTCAACACCACGCCCGCCCTCCGCGGCCGCGCCGGCATGCTCCGCCAGTTCCAGCGCTGGAAGCGCCTCGCCGAGCACGCCAGCCACGGCAAGATGTGCTCCCACCACGACGAGCTCAAGGTTTACTAAGACGGGTACCGTGCTGATGAGGGGATGATGTAAAGTAGTGGCAGTAAAAGGCCGTGGCCTGCTGACGAGTAATGAGTGTAATGTTTACTGCTGTAATCTGGCCCTGAGCGTTTGTGTGTCCCTGCAACTGCCTCGAAAGCAGTTCAGTGTCTCCGCTTGTCCGAAAGCCAAAGTAATGCCCAGTGATTGCCTGTGTGAAGATTGTTCAGAGTGGTTCAAGTCGGTGACAGACCGCCTCCTAGATCGGAGGCGGCCCCGGGAGCAACCCGAATACGAATGAAAAGCGGGGCCGAACCCCGGGAAACCGCTCCCGCCGCGCGGCGCATCCTGCAAGCGAGCGCGCCCAGCAACGGGAAATTGCCCACTGGGGCACACGGGCCACATCCCGCAAAGTCTGCATGCCGTCCCAACGGATTAAACTAAAGGGGTTAACCCGGACACGCGTGGCACCACATCATTGCTCTTCCTCACGGATCGCGCACTGACAAATTGACGCTCTGTTTGACACTCGTTTTGCGTTCCAAGTGCTGTCTTTCGCATTTCAGAGGACAAAATGGCTCCCAAGAAGCACACCTACGAGTTTGGCGGCCCGTAAGTCTCATCCCAACAGCTGAAGGCCCTCACCGCCGACTGATCCTAACCTTCAATAGTCCGGGCGCCTTCGCTATCGTCTTCGGCCTTCCGGTGCTTTTGTGGACGTTCTTCTTCGTCTGCAATGACAAGACCGGATGCCCGGCCCCGTCCACCCTCAGCCCGCGCACCTTGACCCTTGAGAAGCTCAAGGCCGAGGTGCCGTGGCCCGCCGACGGCATCTGGGGCTTCTGCAGCTGGGAGGTCTTCGGCTGGAACACGGCTTACTACTTCCTCAGCCTGGTTCTCTACCGCATTCTCCCCGCCCAGGAGGTCCTCGGCACCAAGCTGGCCCAGTCCGGCCGCCCCCTCAAGTACCGCTTCAACGGTAAACGACCCCTTCGCACACTTGTATCGAACCCTGATGCTAATGCTGCAACACAGCCTTCGGCGCCACGGTCGTCCAGCTGATCGGCCTGGCCGTCGGAACCTACCTCAAGGGCGCCGACTTCGTCGTCTGGACCTTCATCTCGGACAACTACCTTCAGCTGCTGACGGCCAACATCATCGTCGGCGCCCTGCTGTCCGTCTACGTCTACGTCGCCAGCTTCTCCGTGAAGCCCGGCAACACCGAGAACCGCGAGCTCGCCGTCGGCGGCAACACCGGCAGCCTCATCTACGACTTCTACATCGGCCGCGAGCTCAACCCCCGCGTCACCCTGCCCATCTTCGGCGAGGTCGACCTCAAGGCCTGGTTCGAGATGCGCCCCGGCCTGACCGGCTGGCTCATCCTCAACCTCGCCTTCTGCGCCAAGCAGTACCGCACCTACGGCTACCTCTCCGACAGCATCGTCCTGACCACCGCCATCCAGGCCTACTACATCCTCGAGGGCCAGTACTACGAGGCCGGCTTGCTGACCATGATGGACATCGTCACCGACGGCCTCGGCTTCATGCTGTCCTTCGGCGACGTCGCCTGGGTGCCCTTCCTCTACTCCACCCAGGCCCGCTACCTCTCCGTCTACCCCGTCCACCTCGGCTGGGCCGGCGTCGCGGGCGCCTTCGCCGTCTTCGCCGTCGGCCTGTACATCTTCCGCGCCGCCAACACGCAGAAGAAGATCTTCCGCACCCAGCCCGACCACCCCAGCGTCAAGGACATGCCCTACATCCAGACCAAGCGCGGCACCAGGCTGCTCACCGGCGGCTGGTGGGGCGTGTCCCGCCACATCAACTACTTTGGCGACTGGCTGCAGGCCTCGCCGTTCAGCCTGCCCACCGCCGTCGCCGGGTACACCATTCTGCCTGCCGGCAGCGCCGTTTCCGGCGCGATTGCGATGCTGGACGGGCGCGAGGTCGTGCAGGGCGCGGCGCGCGGGTGGGGCATGGTGTTTACGTACTTTTATGTGGTTTACTTTGCTACTCTGCTCATCCACCGCGAGGGACGGGATGATGTTGCTTGCGCGGCGAAGTACGGCGACGACTGGGAGAAGTACAAGAAGACTGTGAGGTGGAGGATTCTGCCTGGGGTCTACTAGGTCGAAGTGTATAGCTCATTATTGTCGTCGTCGTCGTTGTCGTTTGTCGTCGTCGTCGTCGTCGTCGTTTGTCGTCGTCGTCGTCGTCCGTCGTCCTTGTCGTTCTCGTCCGTCGTCCTTGTCGTCGTCGTCGTCGTCGTCGTTCGACCACTTTCAAACAATTACGAACATTAGAATATTAGAGACTAGATTAATGGATAATTAAAATTGAATATCAGTTCAGTTATAGGTACGAGAATCTAGCAACTTAGGTCTGCCTTGTATTTATACAGGAGACTATACTGCGTCCATCGCACCGTAATATTTCAACAACTCCTCAATGCGACAATCATGGCCCTCTATTTCTCTTCCTTTCCTCTCGTATTCCTCCCAACGATGCAGTTGGACGCGGGGAGCCCCTAGTATTTGCAGAGGTCTCAGGTTCTGAACCCTGTTGTATCGACTCAAAATATGCCCCTCTGGCCAGGGTGCGGCCGATGAACATCCTGTGGCGTTGGGACTTGCGCCTGCTTGAAGAAGAATTTGAATGGCAGTAAGATCCCTCTGGGCGACTGCGATTTGCAACGGCGCTGTAGGGTATCCTTGGGTATCCATCACTACCCCCATCATTATTAACCTCTGAAGAGGGCAGTCCTGAGTATCCTCGCACCTCACCTCCTTGTCGTTGGCCAGGAGATGGAAATGGGTGAGGAGTAGAAGAGCGTTCCGCCGGTCGAAAATTCCTCCTTGCTGGAATAGAAACTCAACCCTCTCAAAGCCCTCTTTACAAGACAGAGAAACTACCAATGAGGTGTTATATACAGATTCACAGATTCCAAATGGACCCACCATACCACAAGGGTCGTAGTAGATGAGATCTATCATAAGGTCAAGCCGGCTTTGCCATAGTTGCATGCTTTTGCCGCCATTTGCTTCTAAGAGTCTTTCTGAAAGAAGAGTCTGTTTAAGCAAAAGGAAGTTGAAGAGAACTCCAGCTTCAGTATCGGGTATGGCGTTCCAAGTAGCTCCGTAAAGTTCATGGCCCTCTTCCGGGTAAAAAAGGTTGAAGATTTTGATAAACCAGCTGTAATGGGCACCTCTTGGGTCGAAAAGCTTCGTGGTGAGCTGGTATAACTCGTCATCACCTGCGAAGATATCTTCGTAATTCATCAAGACGGATACGATGCTCGTGATACAGAACAAAATGAAATTGTCGGCAGTGTCGTCACTATCAACTGGCTCCAGTCTTTCAGCTTCTTTCAAATCGTCAGCGTCAGTGTTGAGGACCCGCCGGCTCATGACTATGGCTCGATCCGCAACCAAATCCTCTTTGCTGAGAGAGAACAATGCATTCTGTCGAGCCCTTTCGCTGGATTCGAGATATTCCAATACGGTATAATGTGCAAATGCCACTGTTTCTGAGTGGCCATTGCCAGATTCTTCGCCCGCATCAGTGCTTATACTTACATGTATAAGGCACCCGCAAGATTCGCGGATAGTCTCAGCATCCACTCGTAGGTTTCGGTTATGAGACCCCTTCACTGTTAGTTCCTCTGAAATAGCCTCAACAAGCATGCTCAGGTGAATCGATGAGTAGAACATGTGATCCTTGGCAGACTGGCTGAAGCAAATCCATTTCAGCACGAGATTGACGATCGGAAGGTCCTCATCCGATATCTGCTGGAAGATCCTGTCATAGGCCTCGTGGAGAGTTCTCGGCAGTCTTTTCAGCTCCTGTTGGATCGCCGCGGCAGTCCCTTTGATGCGTCGTAGTACGTCGATCTGACAGACAACCCATCGGAACCTAGGTGAATATCAGACAGGTAGCTCACTTAAGACGAAAGAACACGATATTGTGGTGGTCAGAAACTTACATCCCCTTGGCGCATTCGCTCAAGGCGTCTACAGCCTCTTTTCGGAGGTCACCTGACCAAGCCTGCATGGCTGGTTCCTTGTCGAGCCGGGCCTGTGTATATAGTCTTATGTCGGCGTCCAGATATGGGTTTCTCATGGATATCTCAGTAGATATCTCCGTCATTGTCTTCTCGATGTCCAGGTACTCTCGGCTGGTAACGAGCAAGCGGATCTTGCCAAATCTGTGGTCTGTCGCCAGGTCTCTCAAGAGCTTGAGGAGATCTCCACGAGGGCTGCTCTCGTCGACGGCGTCGATGCACATATAGACCATATTGTACGGTTCGAGGGCATACTCGAGCGACTGTAAAAGATCTTCCAAGCCTGGTTCTCGTCCACATTTGAAAAGCTGCGCGAGATGGCCAGGTACAGTGTCAGACTCCCGACAGATTTGATTGATGACCCATTTGACGAGGGGCGTGGCTTCATCCTGCTTATGACCGAAGTAACAGTAATAGTAGACGCACAGGTTGTTCTCATTTTTGTTCTCACTTGTGTAACCACAGTGTTCCTCAATTTTTCCAATGAGGCGTGATGCAAGAACCGTTTTTCCGGCACCGGGAATGCCATGGATCCAAAGACATTTTTCGTTCCCGTCGAGAAATCTACTCCATTCTGGAAGTCTAGTCGCCCAGTCGCAGGTCCCTGGTTCGTAGTTTCTGCATGATCGGTTGTGAATTGGCGACGGATCTGTGCAGATATGGTCGAGCCATTTGTAAACTTCCCGTCGCTCGGAGCCTGTACGTGACATAGGTAGTCAGGTTAGCCTCATGAACGCTCCTTCTGAGATATTCACTTACCAGTGAGTGCCTCATGAATTTCGACTGCTTTCTTCTTGATCTCTTGAATTCCAAGCCTTGCGTGACCGTGTCAGATAGGCCAAAACATGGATCGCAAGGCAAGAAAACTTACAGGGCGTCCGTCGTCATCGCCATTGTAATCGTCTGCTTATACATGGTAATAGCCTGACGGATCTTGTTGGCTTTGTTCTGCTTCAGTGGCCAGGCCAAGGAATCGATCGTTGCTTGGATTTTCTGCCTCTTGCTCCTGGATCCGTTCTGGCCCGTTGCTTGGCTCTGGGTAGCAGGAGGGAACAATCCCTCAAGTTCAGAGATATTTCTGTGGCATTCCTTGATTGGCCCAAGGTCGCCATCCAAGCTGTTGAGTGTTGACTGATCCTGACCGCAGTCGATGAGGAACCGAACGTTTTCGAGAATGGCTTTGAGGGTCGAGATCTCAATCAAGACTGCCTTGAGATCGGATGGTGCATCGCGAACGCTCTCGATGTAATGCTTACAAAGCCCAATGACTCTGTCGGCGATCTGAATCGTGGCGAAAACGCTAGCTGCAAGGCCGAATAATTCGGCCATGGTGAAGGGCAATAAGAGGGCAGCACTGGAAAATAGTTAGAGGTACTGGACGATGGGGATGCTGAACAAGAAGAATACCGGACGATGGCGATACTGGACAAGAGGGATACAGAACGAGGGCGATACCGGACAAGAGGGATACAGGACGATGGCGATACCGGACAATAGGGGTACTGAACGACAGTCTCTAGTCAATCGTGGAGGCTCGCGGTCACGGCAAGGTGGTAGTGGGGTGTCAATGCTTGGGGGAAAAAAGGAAGTGGTGGGAGGCTGCCTGGAAGAAGAGAAGACGCCTCACAGGCAGATTGGTTCGGACTTTCGGAGGCTGGAAGATTCCTGACACGGCGAACGATTTTATTTGATCACAGCCCCAGCACTGCCAGGATGAGATGCATATACCTATGTGCCTTGTAATGCAGTGTAACGTGGCGGTTGCCAATCATTTCATCCAAGGCGCTCTAAGATCTGACATTTGCCTAAAACGAGCCGCTCACAAGTTGCTAGAAATCCGGCTCACAATCCTCATCAACTCGTCCTCTTCGGGTATCGTCCCCATCTTCTCCGCGCTCCTTTCGTTTCTGAACCCCTCGTCAGGGCTGGCCCAACTGTATCCCTTCCACTCCCCCAGCGCCGGCCACATCATTTGCTCCACGAGCGCCTTGAGCTGCTCATACTTCTCTGCCGAGCCTGCTTCGCTCCCGGCAACTAGCCCCTCGACAACCCGATCCCAGGCGAGAACCGTCTGCTCGAGCTCGGCGATGCTCGTCACACCCATAACACTGCCCCCAACCCGCAGTTCGCCCTGCTGCGCAGGCAGCCTGACGCCAAGCCCAGCCAAGGCTCCCACGCGGGCGTACTCCTCCATCGACCAGTGAAGAGCGACGCTCTCTAGCCGCTCACCCGCCTCACCCGCAATAGCCGCCAGCTGCTTACACGCGCTTCGCAGCTCGTTGGGTGATGGGTGCCACTTGGCGATTACGCCGGCCTTGCCCTCTGCCTGCTCTGCGTCGGTTGGGATACCAGTCTGCGTGAGAAGACCCATTCCGAGCATGCTGGCGTTCAGAACGACCTTGACGCCGGCGGCACAGAAGCGCCTTAGCGGGCTGCTGTCGTCGACGTGGTCTGCGCCGGCGACAACCTCGGGCATACCAAGCGTCGGGTTTTGGATGGTGAAGTGGCCGTAGCTGAGAATTGCGTCGAGCGGCTCACCCGTCTCGGCGAGGACGGCCTCGGCGAGGGCGCACAGCACGTGGACGGGGAAGCCGCTGATGCCGACATATCGGATTTTGCCTTCGTCACGGAGCTGTCGCAGCGCACCAACGGCGGCGAGGACCTCTGCGGGCGACACGAACTCAACGTCGTGCATGTAGACAAGGTCGAGGTATGTCGTGTTTAGTCGGTTCAGGGAACGGAGGACTGAGGACCGGACGTGTGATGGCGAGTAGTCGAACTCGCTGGGGCCGACGCGGCCGGCCTTGGTGGCGATGACATAGGACTCGCGTGGGATGTTGGTTGCTGCTGTGTGAGCGGCCAGCGCGTCACCCAGCAGAACCTCGGAGGGGCCGTAGTACGGGGATGTGTCGAAGCCGTTGACGCCCAGCTCTAGTGCTCTCGAGACGATTTGTCTATAGGGCATCTGGAGAGGGTCTTTCACGTGCTGGGTGTTGAATGTTGCTGTGCCCAGGAAGAGGGGAGGGAGGACTGATTCGACGCTTGGCCTGGCGGCCGGGTCAAAGGTTGTGGTAGTGGCCATGGTGAGTGTGGATGAGAGAGATGAGGCCAGAAAGAGGAAGATGGTACGATGTTCGAGGGCTGACGGGACAAAAACAAGTCTCAAGAAGAGTGGGCTATGTCTGGAGTTTCCTCGACTTAAGTCGGATCAAGCAGAGTGTTGAGGTGTTTGCTTCGTGACATGAAAGGGTTGCGACAAGGCTTCTTGAAGAGTCTAGTCTAGAAGAGGTGGATGGATCTCTGAAACTCCTTGACCGGGAACAAGTTATTAACCTCATGGGTATGTGGGCTCGCCGGTGCCCGGCAGTTCTAGCGCGGCTGGAGGGCGTCCACTTGGGGTTCCATAACGCAGGCCGCGCATCCTTTCTCTCAACCGGGGACTCTCTGTCGTCAATACTTACGAAGCTGTGTTGTGTGTGGAGTTAATGCGTGGCGTTCTGGGGCCAAGACCTGATAGCTGTTTTCGTAAGTTGGGTTGATTGATTGCACGTGTCAGCTCGTCTCAACCTGCCGCAACTGACAGAACATGGTGCATAGGTGCTACGGAGAACGCCACAGTGGGAAAGGAGAAAAGAAAAAGGATGCCAGACCCCTGGACAACTTCCCCTGGCCGTCTGCTTGCTTCTCAGCAATCTGTCTCCTACCGGCCCTCGCCGGCCGGCACGAGAAGTGGCGGTCGGGATACATGATATATCCATGCTCATGTGAGACGGGGGGGTGACCGCCCTTCAAGACTCACGCCCACCGGGGGCCCGGACCTTGACTCGTCGCACAAACGCAACACCGATCCTTGTGAAATCGAACCAGAATCCGCTTGCGGGGCTCCATAACGGGCGCTAAACTAGTCTTGTAATATATTTCCGTCGTTAGCCTCAGGATTTTCAACATGCTTCAGGTTTGCGCGCCAGTCCGCACCCTCACACAAACGCAAACGGACACGCACGTCTTTCTCAACCTCGTCCCCTTCCCCTCGGGATCGACAAAGCCTTTTTGTCGTCGTCGGTGAACATCTCTTTGGAGCTCTTCGTACCACAGTCATCCTTCGAGGACCATTGTTCCCCAGCAAGAAAAGATGGCGGGCATTGCGTCGCTGGAGCCGCACGTCCGCGGCATCGTCGAGGACGCGGCCTCGGATGGCATCCCGTTCCGCGCGAAGACGGCGCACTTCCACGCCACGTGGGCGCGCACCTTCGCCTCGCTGCCGGAGCTGTACATCCAGCCGCAGTCGCAGGAGGAGGTCGAGAAGGCCGTCAAGCTCGCCCGCCGGTGCCGGCGCCGCATCACCACCGTTGGCTGCGGCCACTCGCCCTCGGACCTGACGTGCACGAGCAACTGGCTGGTCAACCTCGATGACTTCCGCAAGGTGTTGTCTATCGATAGTAAGTCGAACAGCTGCTCTCACGTGAGTTTTGCGGATGGCTGACCCGCGGTACAGAGGAGACAGGAGTGGTGGTCATGCAGGCCGGTATTCGGCTGTGGCAGCTCACCGAGGAGCTCAACAAGCACGGCCTCTCGTTCCCCGTTCTCGGCAGCGTCAACGAGCAGAGTATCGCGGGCGTCATCAGCACGGGCACCCGTGGCAGCACGCTCAAGTACGGCCTGCTCTCTGAGGCCATCTCGTCGCTCAAGATCACGCTGGCCAATGGTGAGACAACGACGTGCTCTGCCGATGAGAACCCGGATCTCTTCCGCGGTGCGCTGCTCTCTCTCGGCGCCCTCGGCATCATCACTGAAGTCACCTTCCGCGCCGTGCCGGCCTTCAGCCTGAGATGGGCGCAGACGATCCAGGCCGACGCGACCATGCTGGATGCCTGGAAGCAGGGCAACAAGCTGTGGACGCAGTCTGACTTCGTGCGCGTGTGGTGGCTGCCATACACGAGGAGGGCCGTCGTCTGGAAGGCCGACATCGTGACGAAGGAGGACCTCGAGTCCGGGAGGGAGAAGCACCGGGATCCCCCCGTGGGATACTACGATGGGTCTCTCGGCTACCACATCTACCACAACCTCCTCTACCTGTCGAGATTCATTCCCCGGATACTGCCGTGGGTTGAATGGTAAGATCCCCTGACTGATGAGTGGATACGCGAGCTTGTTGACTCACAATTCCCCCATAGGTTCGTCTTCGGCATGCAGTACGGCTTCAAGGACGGCTACACCACCGGAGCCGTCCAGCCGATGGACAAGGCCCTCTGGATGAACTGCCTCTACAGCCAGTACGTCAACGAGTGGGCGATCCCCCTTCACCGCGGACCGGAGGCCCTCATGCGCCTCGGCTCCTGGCTCAACCGCCTGCAGCCGGGCGACCCCAACTATGTCGACCACGGCATCCCCTTCTCGGCCGAGGGCCTGTACGTCCACTCGCCCGTTGAGGTGCGCGTCTGCGACGCGACGGTGCACACGAGCGCCGAGCAACGCAACCGCCCCTGGCTCGACAGCACCATCACTGACGGGCCGACCCTCAACCTCAACGCCACCATGTACCGACCCTACGACCTCGACCCCCCCGGCCTGCGCCGCTGGTTCGACGGCTTCGAGTGGCTGATGCGCGACCTCGGCGGCAGGCCGCACTGGGCCAAGAACTTCTCCGCCAGCAGCGAGGATCTTGCTGCCTGGTACGGGGATGACCTCAAGCAGTGGCGCCGCGTGCGCGACGAGGCGGACCCCGAGGGACTGTTTGTTGGACCCTGGCACCGGAGGCATGTGCTCGACCCCGAGTCGAAGCTGCTCGAGTTCGAGGAGACTGAGAGGACGAGGCATGACGCCGGCAAGGGCGTCACCGTGTACGGCGTGCGTGCCCCGGCTGAGGAGTCCGAGAAGGCTTGAGCCTGTAAGGGGACCTGGCCTGGTAGATGTGATGGGGTTGTTTGTGGGTTGGATAGACGCAGCCAAGACGTGTATTGACATGGAGGCGTGGATGGAATCATGGATGGAGTAGGCTACTTACTCATGCCCGCTAGCCCTGGCTTATTGCCGTTATGAAAAGCGATTGAAATTGAGCAAACCTGGTCAATCCTCCTGCACCTCTCACCGACGATGCTGTCCGGCACCAACCCACCGTACAAACCGCATACGTCGGACTGCGCTTTCGAGCCAAGACCGTGCTCCCGCGGAAGTTGAATGATTGCCGAAAGGGGTCACCCTGGGCCTGCAGTAGGGGACCACCAGCCAAGAACGCAGTGAATGACGAGTGCTGCTGCTTCGCCAGGCTCTTGGCGGATTGTCAACTAGATTGAGATCCGGGGGTTTGCGCAAGTTGTTCACCTACGCTCAGATAAGGTAACTCGCATCTCCGGGACCCAGAAGAGAAGAAATCTCGGATACTGCTGCGGTGATCCCCCCCAGCCCCTGACAGGGATTAAGACGAAATCTACGGATACCGTGCCAGGAGATCAAGAGCGTTGCATGCAGCTCTACGCTAGGAAATCTCACCCCCCACCACCCCCGGCCGGATCCTCGGATCGTCGCCCTTTAATCTTGCATGGGGGCGTCTAGACCGCCATCTCTTGGAAGCGGCATTTGCTTCTCGCCAAGAGAACGATAACAATTGGGAGAGTGATGGACCCTTTCTTTTTTGTTCTTTTGATTGTTTTTCTCCATCAAAGAGGATGCGTCGATTGATCTAGAATACGCGGGTGCACATCCGGCTCAACGGTGGGGCTCAGCGTTATAAACGTTTGATCGTCGACGGTCTTCATGCCACCTTTCGGAAACGGCAAAACGGCATATCGAACTGGTGAATGGTTGCTCGCTCTAGAACAGATTGCCTGGAAACGTGATTACTCATCCGAGCCCATCACAGGCCGACGATCACGGTGAGTTTCATGCGCGAGTTTGAGTCTGTGATGTAGTGTTTCCTTCCTTGCACGATGTCCGGCAGCTCTAATTTGGCAAGTTTCTACAGGCGAGAGTAAACGAGAAGCGAGTGACTACGTAAGACTCGAAGGGGGATAGAGAGCGTCCAGCAACTCCAGAGTCTTCGCGACGCCTACGCAACAATCGATTCAACAATCGGATTGGCGCAGGGTCCCTTCGCTACGATGGCTATGATGACCTAGCATCAACTTTTACCATTGGGAAAGACTGACGTTGTGAGACCTGGGTTGTCCGTGACTGATTTGTACATTTTAGATGACCTTCTGAACGGTGAATACTCTCGGAGCTGAAGAGTTAGAGAGTTCAGCGAAAAGCTTCCTAGCCTTGGAATTGTCTCTCGTCTGGTTACTGATCCGAGAACTTACAGTGGGGTCACGTCTCGGCTTGCAAAGCCCTAATGACTTCGTGAGACTTTTGAAGCTATCCACATGTCGACGCTAACCCCGTTTAGGTAACCGTGTGAGGCAGATTGTGATTGGAAGAGGGTTTCGTAGTGCTGACGGTGCTGACGGCGCTAGTCCAACATCATGATTCACATTTTGATCTTTCGTCAGTCCTTGTGTTCCCTTCGCGTGTTGTGGCTAATGATTGGCCAATGGGAGCATCTGCTTAGAAACATTTTCAGGTGGCCTCATCACCACGAGTTCAGCCTTTAACAGGTATGACAAAGAATAAAGAGGCCAGGCTGCCATGTTTCAATATTTATGATTCTAAAAACTCTCGCCATCATTTCGCCCTACCAACGGCAAAGTATCGAAGATGACTGAGTCTGGGTTGCTCGGCCTCGCCTCGAACATTGAGTTGGGCTGGGGGCTTGTTCTTCGAGCCATCGGCATCATTGCGCTCTACTACGTCTGCAAGTTCTTCATCCGCCTTTACCAGGTCAGAACAAATATTCGCACGATCTCCAAAAAGCATGGCGTGGTAAGACCAAGAAACGAGTTGTAATCGTGTTTCAGAGCCTCTACTAACTTGAGCAGGCCATGCTCCCCTATTCCTTTCTTTGGGGCCATCTCCAGGTCGTTGGCGCCTTGACCGCGAACCAGCCTCCGCAGCTGGTGTCCCATACGCTCCCACTGCTCATCATGGAAAAGTACCCCGAGCTGTGCACGAAGGGGTTCATCTACTTGGACGTCTGGCCTTTCGGCACCCCGATGTTGACCGTCTTTCACCCTGGGCTGGCGGAACAGGTCACGCAAGAGCGGTCGTCCGCGCCGAAGGCAGATTTCATGAAGGAGGCTTTCCACCCGCTCACCGGCTGCAACG
The DNA here is from genome assembly GCA_030770045.1 of Colletotrichum brevisporum. Classification (NCBI taxonomy): domain Eukaryota; kingdom Fungi; phylum Ascomycota; class Sordariomycetes; order Glomerellales; family Glomerellaceae; genus Colletotrichum; species Colletotrichum brevisporum. The sequence continues at coordinate 653,874 of JAUGSI010000005.1, read as the reverse complement.
ACCTCGTCAACATGGAAGGACGGACGTGGAAGACGTGGCGCGCCGTGTTCAACCCAGGGTTCTTCCTCAGAAACATATTGTCTCTGGTTCCCGCCATGGCGGAGGAGGCTCAGATCTTCAAGAACGCACTTGAAGAGCAGGCTCGCTCTGGCAAGACGGTCCCGCTGGAGGACCAGATCACGGGGTTGACTGTGGACATTATCGGCCGCGCCGTGCTGTGAGTTAATTGTCTTCCTGGACAGCATCAAGCGCGATTGAAAATATCTCACATTCTTTCTTAGTGGTACCCGCCTCAACGCCCAGACGGCTGAATCTGTCCTCACGCGCACCATCAAGAAGCAGATCCACATGATCATCTTCGACAGATCTCCCGGAAGCATCCTCAGGGCCATCCATCCTCTCCGGCCCTTCTTGATGCGGTACTACAACTACGTCATAAAACGCGAAATCGTCCCCTACATCGAGCGCCAGATGCGCGAGCATCTATCAGAAGACCACAGAAAGGGGCCCAAGACCATCAACCACCTCGCCATCGAGGCCTACATCAAAGAAACCTCTTCTGACGGGTCGGGCTCACAAGGAAAGCTCGACGCCAGCTTCCTCAACATCGCCGTCTCGCAGCTCAAGATTTTCCTCCTCGCCGGCTACGAAACAACCGCCAGCACGTTATGCTTCGCGTACTACCTTCTCCACCGAAACCCCGCTGTCATGGACCGGCTGCGCGAGGAGCACGACGCCGTCCTCGGAACGGACCCGGCCCTCACGTCGTCCCGCATCGTCGCGGACCCGTCCCTGATCAACCGCCTCCCGTACACCAGCGCCGTGATCAAGGAGACGTTGCGTCTGTACCCGCCCATTGGTAGCGCGCGGCAGGGCTCCCCGGACATCGTGCTGACGCACCCGGACACGGGCGACCGGCTCCCGACCGATGGCTTCTTCGTCTTCGTCTGCTCGCACGCGTCGCACCGCTGGGCGCCCCTCTGGCCGCGGCCGCGCGAGATGATCCCCGAGAGGTGGCTGACCCAGAACGAGGAGGACCCGCTGCACCCTGTCAAGGGCGTGTTTCGGCCGTTCGAGCTGGGGCCGCGAAACTGCATCGGCCAGGAGCTCGCGCAGGTGGAGATGCGGTTCGTTCTGGCCCTGACGGTGAGGGAGCTGGAGATCATCCCTCAGTACTCCGAGGATGCGCCGGAGGCGTTCGGGGAGAAGGCGTACCAGTCCCTGGCGGGTGAGCATGTCGCCGCCAGCCCGAAGGACGGGTTGCCTGCCAAGATTGCCTTTAGGAAAAGAGGATAGGTTCAATGATCCCAATGAAATGACAAGCACTCGTACGTTACGCCGACTCTTTCATGGTTGAGCAGCATCAACGGCTGTTGAATCCGCCCGTGGGGCTGTTTGAATAGCTCAATGTGATGTTGTCATTTTTGACGAGTCCCTATGTCGGCATCAAAATGCCGCGTTGACGGCTGCCAGATCAATGCCAGTGTTTCTGAAATTGGATGACGGACGTCGCATTCCATTCCCGCCGTTTCACTGTCATCTGTCAAAAGGCATCGCTACGTCTTTCTAATGATGACATGTGAAGTTCGGATCGATAGCATCAACAAGCGTGTACGCGTCAAACGTCGCTTCTGCAGTTCCCACACATTAAAACTCTATTGTATTGATGTCTAGTGGTCCCGCAAGGAGATCCGGCCTCTCGTTGCCGAGATGTAGGCTTTTATGGTACGATCATTGTTACCGCTCCACTGTGCGCAATGCCAGTGATGACGTGATCTTCCTGAAGGTTTTTTTTGGTGGCATTATGTTTGCTCCTTGACAATAGCAGAACAATTCCATTGTTCCCTTCCATTCCCCCCTTGCTGTAAGTCGCAAACCCGACGGTTTCTGATCGACGTGCCGTTCATAGCGCGCGGTAAGCTCGAGCCCGTTCTTTACGGGTCGGACGCGGGAAAGTTACCCACGACTCCCACGAAAAGCCAATGTTGCCGCCGTCAAATTGTGGACTAATAACGGTTCAGCCGCCTCTCCCTCCCCTCGATTATGCGTTGCGCCACGGGTGTGGATGTTGTGAAGGGATCTTCCCCCACATCCCGACTATTATCCACCTCGTGTCCATGGACATGCCAAGATGGGGGCTTAGCTCGGATACAACGAAATATAGACAAGAATCCGCCAGCGTAGTATCTAGGGTCAATATCGGACTGTAAAGCCACGTCATTTCGAGTACAGTTGTCATTGTCAATATAGGCAAACAATACATTGGCAGAGTATATTGCCCGTAAACAGACAATGATGTAGTTTCAAGAATAGGGGGCTTATCTGCATACGATTCGCTGTGATACCGTACTGAATCCTGGAATCACGGTTTCAATCACTGGCGCTCAGTAATCCATCTCTTACCGACCCAGTTCGCGGTGAGAAACCCAACCTCTCTCCGTGGAGTTGTGGACATCAGGACGGAAACGACCCGTCGCCCCGGAATTAAGAGACAAGGCCACGACGCGACCCACACATCGAATTCGGCAGTTGTGAAGGGCGGCCGACAAGAGCAGAGCTCAACCGTGAACGTCGGATAGGACAAGGAAAAAAAGAAATGGACCCATACGCTATGTCTCACGTCCCTTGCTGTATTAGATGCTGGTCTTTTTTGGTGGAGTTTTGCAGCTTCACTGGTGGAGAGGCGGAACTCCCTCCCTCCCCTTTCTCGACTGATTGCGCAAGCATCCGCGGCTTGTTGGCCAATGATTCCCTCCACATGGCTATCTGCCGAGTTCTCCAATTTTCTGAAATCCGTTTCGAGGCTCTTTCTCCCCCGTGGAGTCTTCTAAGCGTGATTTACGGCCTAGAAGTCCGACGTCTTTGAAGTCTGATGCCGTTTGAGTCGTCAGCTAGCATACGAAAAGCCCGCTCATCTATACGATATATCGGGGGCCGGATGCCCCGCGGGCCGCCGCACACGTTATCTCGTTAGCTTAGGTGTAACGAACGTTTAGGACTTCGCTTAGTGTGCGTTTACCTGCCTGATCGGGAACCGATTTTTGGTAGTCCGTCCGTCCTTTCTGTCGTCTGAGAATCAGGCAGGACTCGGGTATCAGACTTTGTTAGGCGAGAAGCGACACCTCGGGGACCTTCTGGCCAACAGACCGGACTCGGGCAATTCATCGAGCAGGATCCCCGATAATGGCGAGAACGAGCATTCGCCAACTCTGTCTCCGATCTACAACCTAAAGAACGGATGAAAGGGCACATGAGTTGAATCGTAGTCAGAGTTCGTCAGAAACATACACGGGAATACCCCCCGAAGAGAGACAGGAGGGCTAAAAACGGCGCAGGCAATTAGGTTGATGCTCCGGCCAAGATGCCAAGATGCAGGAACGCCCATCACAGGCAGATCCGATCATGGGGGGTTGCTGTTGCTGTTCGCCCGAAGTTGATTCGATCCTAGACGTACACAACTACACGACAACCACCAGCTTTCACTGCAAAGAACATCCCCGGGGCTTCCCTCGGCGCTACTCCCTGGTGATTCTCGGCGTCTCCAGGGGTTCCCTACCCTTTGGATCTTGCTGCACAGACGGCCCCTCCCGACCAGAGGGTCGGGTCCAGCCACGGAGGACCCTGGACATCCCTGTATCGGTCAGGGATGAGTTCGAGAAAGATCGGCAGGCTTGACTAGCACTTGAAACAGACTCTCCTTGTCTCTCATGTCAACCCTTCTCCCTTGGCCCCTTCTCGCTCTCATGTCTCCCTTCTGTGGCTGAAGACGGCCATGAATCGGACCCGGACGCTACGTTGTGGCTCGGCCGTGGCAGACTTTCTCGGCGCCAATAATCAATCTACCGGTTAAAGCTGCCAAACGGCGAGCATTCCCCCTTTAGCGTCGTGTAAAGTTATCGCACTCTATCGAGGACAGCGTCGTCAAGGCTGTACCTGACTGATCACTGCGTCCACTTCCCGATGCTTCGAGTATTATCGTTGCTCGTGGCGCTTATGCCCTCCGGGCAATCCGGCATGACGCAGTTTGCCGCGCGGGCGACAACTGGTGGGCTCTTCTCCAGTTGCGTCGTTTCAATGGACTATCGCATAGTTGTCGGGCAAAGGTGGACGACGGAGACGGACTACGAACGGGACCCATCGCACTTGCGTCGTGCCGTCTCCAGTTGCTTATTACTGCGGCTGACTGACAGCTGTTGTCGCAACGCACGTAAGGCACATCTGGTGGGCCGTTGTTGGTATTGACTCTTTTGAGACAGGAACAGTCTCAGAGAGCTACAAGCTTTTCTTGCTTGTTCGGCTTCTGGAAGAAGCCAAAAAAGGAAGCAACGAAAAGCAACCCGGACAGCATCGCTCATGATCGGATGAGATTCCTGTCAGTGCGAGCGAGGCATAGAGAGATGGCATCCAGGGGACTGTAACAGCAACAGCAACAAGCAAAGTTGTTGTTCGTTATCGGACCCCCTCATATTGGACTCGTGTGCGCCACGTGCTGTGCCCTCCAGACAGCCAAGAGCGTTTATTCTATGTCCAACGGGCGGCTATCTTGGCGCGCCCGCGGTACTGATTCGACAATTGTCGAATGCCAAGCAATTGCAAGCTGTGTAAAGCTAGCTCTACGCTTTCCAAACAACATGAACGTGAAAGCCACGCCCACATGCATCCAGCCCGGAATTGATGACCGTTAAGGTTCAGCCCAACTCAGGAGTAAACAGGGAGCCGATGTCTCTACCAGGACGGACGACCGCTTGCATAGGATCTAGGTAACAAACCTCCCTGTAGGACGGAGATGAGCTCGGTTTGGGGGGTGGAGGAGGCCAACAAACCTGCAAAACTGCCACCGCCTGTCAACCCCAACCCCTAATGCTCCCTGCCTGCGTATGCAGTGACGGAGGAACGAGGCGTTGGGCAACGTTTGCTTCTACAACCCACATCCTTCCTTTGTCGCTGTGGCTGACCTCACCACCCCCGTACAAATCGAGCAAGAAGGCCGTGGTGGGGAATACTGATAGTGTCATCAACAAGCCGGGCTCATGCCTGTCTGCCGGGACGCACGAACCCTCGCGTCAGGTTGCCGCGGGATAGATGGACAGCTGGGCTTGGCCCGTTGTTTATTGTGGGCTATCTCGAGACGGCAACTCGTCAGCTCTTTCTTCTTTACTAGCCTATACACTACGCGCTGACGACTCTGTCACTGCCGTGCCAAGAGCCAAACGTGCATGTCCTGAGTAAATGAAAGGTGCTCTCGTTTGCTTCCTCCCCCTCCTTCCCACCCCCGTTCCCCGTCGGTGAGAGAGCATGGTTCACCTGGACCCGACCTACACCGTTGGCTATTCATCCGAAATGGACGACCGCCACTTCTTGTAAACCTGACGGTAGATCGCTCTTGATAGGCTCTGGCCGGGGGCCTCCCTGTGAGTTGGATTTGACGAGAAGGGGGGTCCGCTTTACGCCCAACGATCAAGTCTTCTAGCCCAGAGGCTCGAGATGCAGATATCGCTTGGTATAGGAGGAGGAGCAGAGCAAAGACACCACCAGTTCTTTCTCTCCCTCTTTGATCAGTATTAAAGAGCGGATCTCCTCGCTTCGACTACACCTCCATCATCATCATCATCGCTTCTGAGATCAACAGCATCCACTTTCCAACATTTTTCCTTTCTTCTTCTTCCAACATCAACAGGGTTGATCAACAGCTAGAGCCGGACTCCTTTCGTCTGCTTCACTTCATCAAGTTTCTTCCGTCTTCTCCCAACAACCACAATCCCACAATCACAAAATGGTTCCTCCTCGCTCCGGATCCGCTATGGGCATGCGCAGCCGCGGCCCCGTCGAGCTCAACGTCAACCTCGCCAAAACATACGAGATCCGCGGGCCCAAGTCGCCCATGCCCAGGTCCCCCCTTAGGGACGTTGCTTCTGAGGACCGCAGCTCTTCCCGCATCTCGTCCTCGTCGTATGAGGACCGTCTTGAGGGCGCCATCCACGTCCTCCGCACCGAGGCCAACGCCCTCCAGGCTCTGGCGCACCTCTACTCCTCGGAGCGCGTCTGCCGCGACGGCTTCGCCCGCTCTATTGAGGCCCTCGTCCGCCACCGCGATCACCGCGGCAAGGTCGTCTTCGTTGGCGTCGGCAAGTCTGGCTGGATCGCAAAGAAGCTCACCGCCACCTTCAGCAGCCTGGGTCTGCCGGCCGTTTTCCTCCACCCCACCGAGGCTCTTCACGGTGATTTGGGCGTCGTCGGTGACTACGACACCATCATCATGATCACATTCTCCGGCCGCACTCCCGAGCTCATGCTCCTGCTGCCGCACCTCAACCGCAACTGCCCGCTCATCCTGCTCACCTCGCCCACCCGCATGGAGACGTGCGAGATCGCCAAGCAAAGGCCTGACCTCATCCTCCTGCCCGCGCCTATCCCCGAGTCTGAGAAGGACACCTTCGGGGTCTCGGCTCCCACCACATCCACCACCATGGCCATCGCCGTTGGCGACGCACTCGCGTACGTTGCCTCGAAGGAGATGTATCCGTCGGTATCCTCCGTCTTCGCGAAGAACCACCCTGGAGGCGCCATCGGCCATGCCTTCAAGACCAAATAGGCTTCCCGCCTTTGGTCCATGACTTGTGCTTTTTCAATACTTCATTGGGCGGGGCGTTTTCGGGAACAGGGCTTTTCTTTCGGGTAGCGGACAGAGTTTACATTTGCTCTCCATGATTGTCCATCTTCATTGTACATTTACTTCAACTTTTGGCCGGCCTGGGTTCGCTTTCGGCCCACCGGATCTTCATAGACTTTTCAGATGCTTGGATACCACAGATTTCGAACGATCGAATCAAAACAACTTTCAACATACTTGCTGCGCAGCTCATTCACCTGTGACTACATTATGTGATGGGATTAGAACGTGAGATATTTCAGAGAACGACAACCTTGTCCTATTGATCTTGGCGTCCCTGTAACGATGTCTAATTTCTTTCCGTTTTGAGTTACAAATGGTGTAGTTGACTCGAGCTTTGACGAGTTATCGGGATATAATCTATTTGAGTTCTCAGCTTTCCTGCATCACCCCCCTCCCCTGGCGTCTGTGCAGCCGCCGACAACCGAGTGTTGCAAGATTGGGGGGATTAAAGGGGCTTGGCAAACCTTCACGTAAACAATCTACAAAACTCAGGCAGAGCCTCATGGTTTCTTCTTGTGAAACCGTCTCGAATTGCTCAAAACGGCTGTCCACATGTGCTGCTTTCTCGCATGGCGTACACATGTTCCCCACGTGCAACATTGCACATACACAGTACCGCATCTGCGTGCCGACGTATAGCCTCAGCAAACATAATGCCGTGCCGCGATGCCGACGTCAAATGGTGAAATCGTATTTTTCTCATCAGCCCCAGAAATCCAAAACATTCTGGTTGCTTTTGGCGGGCCATGCCGCAGAACCTGTGGGTTAATCAGACACACGCACGCTTGCTTTTCTGCAAGAGATCTTGGGACACCAGCGTCTCACAAGCTTCTCCATCCAGATCTCACCCGCCGTTTTGGCTTGTGGCTGCAGGGCCGAGACTCTGGGATAGACAGAAAGCGAGAGGGTCCGCACCCGTGATGAACGCACTGCAATCTCTCTCCAACGGCTTCCCAAACACGTCATCTAGGATCCTGTTTGCTTGTTTTCCCATGCCATCAAAGGGAACCCCCTCGAGCGATAGGAGCTATGCCACCTTCAGCCCCTGCCGGAGGATCGCCTCTGCATGTGCAGGGCGCTTAGGAAGATTTACCCTGTCGGGGACGGGGGCAGACCACGCCTTTGACCGACAGGGGGTTCCCGGTCCGGTTTCCCCTGCCCCCCTTCTGCCCTTGCATTGACTCGATCAACGGGGACCCACGGCATATCCGATCACAGTCCTTAAAACAGACAGTTATAACACCAGCTGTCACGGCACGTGGGGTTGACGCGTACCTCCCAGGGGTGAGCTTATCTGCGTGCAGGCTCGACGACCGTGCTGGTTGGTGCTGGGGGCCATGTCTTGATGATTCAGGAGCTCTCAGAGAGATTAAGTCATGTCCGGGCTATCGCTGCGTTTGCGCCGATCCGCTCTCTGGAGTCCCGGAGCCGGGGGGTCCCCATGGAGGAGGAGAGCTCATCAGCCACGCCCGAGCCTCGCGGCAACGCACATCGACGACAGACAGACGACATTTGACGTACCCCCGTTGTGGGGAGACGGCTTGTTAGACGCCGCAATCAGTGGTTGTCCAAGAACGTGCATTGCCCAAGAAACGAGCCGAGATGGGCGGTTCTCGCCCCCTTCCCTGGGGAGGCCAAGGCACTCGACTGCCCAGCGTACCTCATCTTGATAGGACCGGACCAGGTCTCGAACTGGCATCTTTCCCTGGCGTCTGCAGTTATCACTCAATGAGGCCCATCGTTCACCGCGAGCTTCCCTCGTTCTCCTCTCCCCCCCTTCCCCTCCCACTAAGGAGCCAACAATCATGTCGCTCCAAGTGCCAGACCCCAACAGGCTGCAGTTCTACCCGCCGAACCAGCCGAAGCAGACCAGATTTGCTCCCCTACCGCCCAGGCCGCCGCCAGCGCGGTTCTCGTTCCTCAATGCCCGGAGCTCGTGGATGCGGAGGAGCCAGCGGTTCCCCATCGAGGACCGCTACTCGCGGCTGCCTCGCCTGAGCAGGCTGTCGTACTTCCCCGTCGCCAACGAGTACATCGACGGCGTCTTCAACGAGAAGACGTCGCTGCCGCCGCGGTGGTCCTTCTACGTTCCCGACTTTGACTTTGACGTCAAGGACTTTGAAAAGTACGGCGGCGGCCAGGATGGCGATGGTGACGATGACGAAGGGCCGACGGCGCTCAAGGCCTTCCGCGTCGACTTCTACGACGGCGACCCGAGGGACCCCAAGGGCTGGTCCAGGGGTTACCGCATCCTCGTCGTCGGCATGTTCGCCTTCACCACGCTCGCCACCGGTATCTACTCGACGGCCTACTCGAGTGGCATCAAGGACATGTCCCAGGAGCTGGGCGTCACTAACGCGTCGCTACCGCTGCTCGGTATCTCGCTCTACCTCGTCGGTCTCGCGCTGGGCGCGCTCATCATGGCGCCGCTGAGCGAGACGTTCGGGCGGAGGCCCATGTACATCGGCGGCCTTACCGTCTTTCTAGGGTTGATCCCCATCGCTGCCCTTGCGACAAACTTCACAATGGTCATCGTCGCCCGGTTTTTAGGGTGAGTTATATGTCATCACCATGTATCCCGAAGCTAACATGTCTTTAGTGCCGTCGCGGGAAGTGTGATGCTCTCCAACGTGGCAGGATCCATCATCGACATCACCGACGCTAAATATCTCCCTCTCGCCATCTCAGTCTACTCGTTTGGGCCTCTCAACGGCCCCGTGCTAGGACCTCTCATCGTAAGTCAAACTTCAAGATCGGCTTGACGTGGATCATCGCTGACACACATTGATAGGGAGGCTTCCTCGTCGAGGCATGGGGCTGGAGGTCCCTGAACTGGATGTCGCTCATCTCGACAGCCGTGGGCGCCCTCTTCATCATGACGATACCCGAGACATACCGCCCGACGCTGCTCCGCAAGATGGCAGAAGAGAGACGCCAAGAGGAGGGCGACGCGCGCTACTGGTCCGACTTCGACGACACCGTCCCCATCTTCCGCCGCATCCGCACCGCCGTCTCGCGGCCCTTCGTGCTCTCCTTCACCGAGCCCGTCCTCGTCTTCTGGAACGTCTACATCTCCGTCATCTACGCCATCGTCCAGCTGGCCTACGTCGCCTTCCCCATCATCTTCCAGGACGAGCGCGGCTGGGACACATCTACGGCGGGCCTCGCCTTCTTGGGGGTGTTCGTCGGCATCGCGCTCGTGCTCGCCACGGAGCCGCTGCTGCGCAAGATGGTCCAGAGCCAACCCAAGAACCCGGACACGGGCAAGCCGGAGCCCGAGGCCGCCGTGCTGCCCATCTGCATCGGCGCCGTGCTAGAGCCGCTCGGCCAGCTGGCGTTCGCGCTCACGTCGCTGCCCGTAGAGGTGCCCTTCTACTGGAGCATTCTGTCGGGCGTGCCGTTTGGATACGGCTTTGGGCTCGTCTTCATCTACGGTACCGGCTACGTCTCGAGCGTGTTCGGCATGTACGCCACGTCGGCGTCCGCGGGGAACCTCGTCTTCCGGTCCATCCTCGGCGCCGTCCTCGTGATCGTCGGCAAGAGCATGTATGCGGCGCTCACGCCGCGCGTGGCGGGCATCGCGATTGGTGTCGCTGAGGTTGCGCTCATGCCGATCCCGTTCATCTTCCTCAAATGGGGGAAGAAGATCCGGCAGAGGAGCAAGCTCATCCGGACGCTCGAGGAGCAGGCAAAGAAGGTTGGGAAGTGAGACTACCAGTACTTTTCACCCATTCCCTTTCTCTACCTTGCCCTTTGCATTTTCTCATTTTTTTTTTGTACCACCTATCAAAACGGAAACCGGCGAGATACCCCCATTTCCTTCATGTCTATACTTACCTAGGTATGTGTGCCAGTCACATACACTTTTTGTTCAGTACAAACTTCGTCCCAACATGTGTAATTATACAACAACCAGTAGAAAAAAGTACAAAATTCATCAGCATCATTAACCCATCGCTCTTTCCCGTCGGTGCGACCGTCATCCATCTCAGCGCTTTTTGTGACCTCCGTGTTGTGATCTCCCCATATCAAAAACCCAAACTCCCGCCTCCTGAGCCAAAGACTAAACAAAATGAAGCACCCGCAAGGCTATGCCATACACAGCTCCAGCTTCTCCTCCCAGCAATGCCTGACCCATTCGCTCTGCCTGTACTGGTGCGATCCCGTCGGCCAATACATATCCCCGTCCGCCCTCCAGATCTTGGCCCTGAGCGTTTCGAGCGCGGTGGCAACATTGAGCAGCCGGTATTTCTCGACCATCTTTTCAAACATGGACTCGACTAAGTACCGCCGGGAGCTCGATGCCGCGCTCTCGCAGCCGAGGACGAACACGGGCCAGGCCATCATGGTGGATGCGAAGGAGTCGAGAGGGACGCCGCCCACTGCATCGGCGAGCTGCTCGGCCAGAGCCGTGGGGTTCCCCGACGACGGCGAGATCCTGGCCGCGCTCGCGTCGCCGCCGCTCGCACGGAGGAGGAATATCTGCGTCGCGAGGGCGAAAGCCAGGGCCGCCGATATGCACGCGTTCCCGTTCGCGACGGCGAGGCCCTCGGCCGGGTCCCCCGGACCGCCCTCCGCGCAGGCCGGCTGCTGGATCGCTGAGGGCAGTTCCTTGCAGCAGGACGCGAGCTCTTGCACGAGGTAGTACCGGTCCAGGGCGAACTCCTCCAGGGCGACCGTCCCGCTGAAGAGGTCGTGCACCAGGGCGGCGGCGTCGCCTATGAGCGGGAGGATCTTTGTCGTATACCCAAAGACCATGTCGGGACCCTTCGAAACATCTCCGCCCTGGCCGTACGGCATGACCTCATCCTGCCAGAACTGTCGGTCCAGGGCCGTTCTCTTCGCGCAGGGCACGCAGGACATGGCGTCCATGTAGGCCATCATCTTCAGGTTGATGGCCATCATGGGAGTCGGCTTGTGCGTGCCGGCCAGCTCGGCCATCGAGGTAAACACCCTCCGCCTTTCTTCCAGCTGTGCCCGCATGCCCCGGAGCAGCGGCCGGATGACGGACGTCTCCGACCCCTGCATGACCTCCAGGCCGACCAGGGCGAGCGACGCGGCGATGGCCTCCTCGCTGACGTACAGCGGCACCGTCCCCGGGCCCTGCGGCGTTTGGGACGGCTTGCGCTCCCGCACGCAGGCGACCATTTGGTTGAGCGCGCGCTGCTTCCTCTCCAGGACGTCGGCCTGCTTCAGAACCCCGAGGGCGTGGAGGTGTGCCGCGCCGGCGGCCAGCACGGCCGGCAGGAGGATGGACTCGGGCCTCCACACGAAGAAGATGTACGGGTCCCGGATGACGCCGTAGTCGGCCGGGTTCGGGTACACCAGGTCCGGCAGCGACTGGGCCCAGTGGGTGAAAACGAAGACGTCGGATGGGGAGTGAAGGCGGGGCCCCGTCGTGGGGTTCCGCATGATGACGGCCGCGGCCGTTCGGGGGTCGGGAGTCCTCCGGGACGTCCGGGACGTCCGGGACGGGGCCGGTTTCGTCGTCGCCGCCACCGCCGCCGCCGATCTCGAGGGGCACATGGCCAGCGAGCTGCGGGGCTTGACGACGCTCTTGGCCGGCGCTTGGCTGTCCGGATTCACGTCGCTGGCCTCAACCCACTTGAGCTGGACCTTGTAGCCGTCGCACGGCACGCCGCGGCGCTCACACTGCCTGCATAGCGGGCGCCGCTCGTCGCATTTGATGCGGGCGCCTCGGCAGGTCAAACAGCCTGCGACGGGTCAGTCTCGCGACTCTTGTAAGTGTGGCATGACGTCTCTTGGGGGACATCAGAGACAGAGCCGGACCCCACCACTTACCATTCCTAGAGCGACGATAGAACTGTGTAGTCATCGGGATTTTGCTCGGGATTTACTTGGGTCAGGCCGGGTGGGCGCGGCCAAGAACGGTAGTTGGCGGTGTCCAATCGGTGGTTGCTAGGCTGGGTTGGCAGGCAGAAAGAAAGGATCATGATGGAAGCTTATCAGTAACCGAGCTTCCGATGACCGGGAGTACTGAGCTCCCGGCCTTAGTCATTCCGTCATCATATAACTCCGTAAGGTGGTGGTCTAGCAACCTAGTTTTCTCTTGAGCGTAGGAAGGGAGGTGGGGTACTTGTTCCGGTAGCACAGTAACCAATGAGGGAGAAGGGTCGAGTCAGTCTGTTCCAGAATGAACTAGGTTCATACCGGGGGATATAGGAAACGGCTTCAATGCCTTTGAGCTGAGCGGAGGAACAGACTCAACAACGGGAGTTGCTGATTGATACATACCTAGGGTTCAAGTTGCCATCTGAAGACAATTCAATGCGCATTATGAACTCAAGTTGAGCAGTTGCTGATCCATTAGTCTCTTCAGAGTCTCTACAAGGCAATCAAGTAAACTACCTACGCAGACAAGACGGGATCTAAGGGGTAAGACCCGTTAATTCGGAACTAACCCCTGTTTCCGAGATCGGTTCCGACGTTCTCCACCCAATCTTTACATCCGAGTCACCGACAAGGAGACCTGTAAATGCATCTCTTTTGTTCAAAGATAGACAACTAAAGCGTTTTGAGTTGGAAAGCGAACAGTGGCTCGATCAATTTGAGGGTCTATTCTGAGGTGGCTCACCTTCATGAATAGGAATAATTGGCCAGGCAGCATCTGGGACGAAAAGCCCTACGCACGCAAAGCAGACTGAACCGTGGCCAGATGTGCGTAATGCGTCTCATGAAAGTCCGCGTCAAAGTCCGAATGCGGTTGCTTTCAAGACTGATCAAGTCAGAGATCGAGGACATCAGTACGAGACCGCCCACGAGTCCGGCACCGGGACGAAAATGGAGTCGGCGCCGGATGTGGTGGGGAACACACACGGTGAAACGGTCGGCGGGTGGAGTGCCCGCACCCGGACCGGGGCACAATTAATCGTGCTGCCAAACTCCGGTCCAAGAGCACACAGGACATCGTATTCAAGAGGCACGATGATGAAATAGGTGCTTGGCAATGCGGCGTTGAACCTGTTGGGCAATTCGCTTGTTTGATTGCGTGCTTGTCCGTTGGCAGACAACAGGCCTCCCTCTCCCTGTTAAGCTTCGGGCACAGCCCCGTGCCCCCCAGAGCAAATCAACGTCATACTCTGACGGCCCAAGACGGCCAAAACCCCTCGGCTCGCCCATTAAACGAAGTCGTTCAGACATTCAATGAGTGGCGGAAAGAAGCGAGTTGGAGTGGTAATCAGCCGGACGATCATGTGGCATGTGTGGTCAGATTGAGAGGCGCAACGGCTGCATCGTATGATAGAGGCTGCTCTCCCGCCTTTGGGCGAGCCTATGCAGACACTTCTTGGGGAAGAGGGGCAAGGGAGGGGGGCTCAACGGCGGTGTGCAATGTGCATCCGAGTTGGGGTCCCGACGCACGAAAGTCAAGGCCGGTTGCCAAGGACCCCTAAATCTCTTGGAACTTCTTCGTGTCCACCTCGAAGATGCCACGTGAATGTCATCAAACGAGCACTTTCAGAGTCGGTCTTCTTCATTTCCTGGGCTGCCAGGTCTCAGACGCGGCGGCAAGAGTCTGGAGTTGAGGCTTTGCTGACAGCTGACGAGATGCCAAACCCGCCATCCCCAAGCCCCTAAAACGAAACATCCCTGGATAACAACCGCAGACCAAAGTGCGGAGAATGCAGCTAGGCGCCTTAGTTTCCCCCACCCGTGCCGCCCCTCTCAAGTGGGTGATTTGGGGTTCGAGATGTCGAACAGGTTCCAGACCATCAAACCATGTGGCCGGTAACCAGTCAACGCCCAGCCGGAGACACGTCAAAGTCAACCAGGCCTGTCGTTGAGGCTAAGAGCCTAAAAGACGACCATGACTTCCTCGAGCCTCTTGTTGCTTCGGTGAGGCCATGTCGTCTGTCTTCACGTGTGTACCACCTCGGGGCTCAGCTGTCTCGGTCAAGCATCTTGGCCAAAAGAGCCACAAGAAAACCAAGCGTGCGTGACCCTCATTTCTCCCCCCGAAGACAGATTGATTGCGCGGCATTCGTCGGCAGGCGGGCGCCCCATTGGAGAATGATTCCCGCCGGGCCATCTTGGCCGTCTAGGATTGCCCGTCTTTGCCACGCCGCCCGCCTGCAGCACAGCCCGCGCATGGTGTTTACTTGTCTGATTTGATTGTTTTTGTGTTGCCTTTTTCGACCGTGGGGGGCAATCCGTGGGCATGCTGCGTGCTGCGGCTGCATCATACAACGGGCGCTTCTTGTTGTCTCCTGGTGTACACATACACACACACACACACACACACACTCGTCCATATCCATGGATAGGATAGCTGAGGATGTATCTCACCTCCGGTACCTTTGTCCCTCTCACGGGACGCGTTGGACCCTTGGCTTTCGAGCTTGCCAACCCCTCTGATCTTGACCTCCCAAGACCTCCCGGGGGTCGACATCAAAGACGGTCTGACAATGCATACCCTGCTCACTCTCGGGTACGATCTGCTGGTCAGCCGCCAAGGCGCTTGTTTCTTTTGCTTCGAGGAATGCAGCTGCAGACGCGAGTGTATCTCAACCGCCGAGAGGCCAAGACCTCCGGGGTAATAGCTTCTCTGGAAGCGAGGCGGAGGTTCTTTCCTGTCTTAAATCTGCTCACCTCGCCAGATTGAAGATTGAAGAGTTCCTTCCAGTTGTTGTTTATCTCGCCGTTGCCGCCTCGTTCCTGCCGAGGTCAGTGCCGCGACTGAGGTCTTGATCTTACCAAGCAGCTACCCAGTTTCTTGTCGTAGCTGGTCGAACGACGAAAGCTTCACACCTTGCACCTAGCGAACCTCCGTCATCATGTCGACAATCGCGTCGACGATTGCGTCGGCCGCGACTTCGGTCGTGCCTACGCCCACGCCCGCCGGCGACAGAGCTCCCTCCCAGGGCGGCATCTTCGAGGGCATGAACCCCTCCGTATTCAACCCCTCCGATCCTATTATCCTCTTCATCATCCAGGCCACCATCGTTATCGCCTTGACCAGGCTTCTATATTGGCCCTTGTCCAAGATCAATGAACCGAAAGTTATCGCCGAGGTCATTGCTGTAAGATCTTCCTTCATTCCATCTCCGCAAAGCTTCAATTGGAGAGTCCCAAGACCTGACTTGTGAGCGCAGGGCATCCTCCTCGGTCCCTCTGTACTCGGTCGCATCCCCGGCTTCACCGACGCCATCTTCCCGCCGCAGTCCATGCCGCCCTTCCGACTCGCCGCAAACATTGGACTCGTCCTGTTCCTATTCCTCGTCGGCCTCGAAATCAACCTAACGTATTTGCTGAGCAATTGGCGTACGGCCATAAGCGTGGCGACGCTCGACATGGCCATCCCCTTTGGTCTCGGTGTCGCCGTTGCCTACGGCCTGTACAATGAATTCCACAACGAGCCTGGCGTCGCGCCGATCTCCTTCGGCGTCTTCGCCCTCTTCATCGGCGTCGCCATGGCCATCACCGCCTTCCCCGTCCTGTGTCGCATCCTGACCTCCCTCAAGCTCCTCAACACCACCGTCGGCGTCATCGTGCTCACCTCGGGCATCGCCAACGACGTCGTCGGCTGGGTGCTGCTCGCGCTGTGCGTCACTCTCGTCAACTCGGGCGCCGGCGTCACCGCCGTATGGATCCTGCTGGTCTCCGTCGGCTACGCCCTCTTCCTCGGCTTCGTCGTCCGGCCGGCCTTCGTGTGGGTGCTTCGCCGGACCAGGAGTCTCGAGAATGGGCCGACACAGGGCGTCGTTGCGCTCACGATCCTCATGGTTCTGGCCTCCGCATTTTTCACGAGCATCATCGGCGTCCACTCCATTTTCGGCGCCTTCATGGTCGGCCTGATGTGCCCTCACGAGGGTGGTTTTGCCATCAAGCTTACCGAGAAGATCGAGGACCTGATCTCGACCCTCTTCGTGCCACTCTTCTTCGCTCTCTCCGGCATCAACACCAACCTGGGCCTCCTGGATAGCGGCCGCGTCTGGGGCTACGTCATCGCCATCATCATCGTCGCCTTCGTTAGCAAGTTGATCGGTGGCACGGCCGGCGCCCGCATGAACGGCCTGGTGTGGCGCGAGTCCTTCACCATCGGCACCCTCATGTCCTGCAAGGGACTCGTCGAGCTCATCGTCCTCAACATCGGCCTGCAGGCCAAGATCCTGAGCACCCGCACCTTCACAATGTTCGTCGTCATGGCGCTCGTCACCACTTTCACCACCTCACCCCTGGTCATGTGGTTGTACCCGCCGTCGTACCAGCGGAAGCTCGACCTGTGGAAGAAGGGCAAGATCAACTGGGACGGGACGCCGGTCGTGCGGCACGGCGACGAGGATGGCGAGGACGAGCAGCGAGAGGCCGCCAGCAAGCTGCTAGTCTACCTCCGCACCGACGGCCTGTCCAGCCTGCTCTCTACCATCTCCATGTTCACCACCGGACAATCGGACCCGAACTCCAAGAGCGCGGCCTTCGACATCCACGGCCAGCGCAGCGGCGAGAAGGGTCTTGTCGACCACGCGGCCTTGGAGACTGACGCCTCGCCGCACCAGGAGCTACTCCGTATCCACGGCTGCCGCCTCGTCGGCCTGAGCGAGCGCAACTCGTCCGTCATGAAGGTCTCGGAGATCGAGGACTACGCCGGCCACGACCCCGTCATCAAGGCCTTCGGCACGTCCGCCAATAACACGACACGTGACGTCGTCGTCTCGGGCCAGATCGCCGTCGTTCCCGAGGACTCGTTCGCCGGCACGCTGGCGTCCGAGGCCGGCCGGCTTGGCTCCGACCTCGTCCTCGTCCCCTGGAGCGAGACCGGCACCGTCTCGGAGCTGCCCTCCTTCTATAGCGCGACGACCCGCGGAGACCCCGTCACCAGCGGCGACTTCCCGGAACTCGTGTGCGGCATCTTCGATGAGGCGCGGCACATCTCGGCTGTGGCGACTTACATCGACGCCTCTCTCTTCGACAAGACCAAGAAGCCCGAGGGCGGCAAGAAGACGGGCAGGCAGCTCGAGCGACACGTTTCGGGCGGCGTCAGCCTTTCGGAGCTCCAGGACCCGTCGGCCGCGCGCTTCTTCTCCGCCGAGAGGCGCGGCAAGAGGACTGTCCGCGTGCTCTACGCCGGCGAGGAGGACGACCTGTACGCGGTGCGACTCGCCATCCAGCTTGCGCAGAACGAGAACCTTGAAGTTACCATCGTGGACGCCGCCGACCCGGATGCCACGGCCAACATGAAGCTCGCCCGGATTAGGGCCGACATTCACGAGGCTGTCGCGGGACGGATCACGTTCCGCAAGGTCGACTTGGGCACCAAGGATAAGGCCCCTGCCACTACTATCTCGGCCATCGTCTCCGAGTTCCTCGCGCTCCAGGAAGGAAACAAGAGGGCCGCCACGGTTATCGTCGGCCGGTCTGTCGCCGCGGCGCAAAGTCAGTCTTCCAGAATCGACTTGGACGGGCCGGCGAACGTCTCCGATCCACGCAAGACCCTCGGCCCCGCCGCGGCGGAGGTGGTCTCGGAGATCAAGAAGAAGGGCCTGGCCAACATCAGCGTCCTTGTGGTGCAGGGGAAGCAGTCGTCCAAGGAGACGCCCGGCCTCCAGCGCAAGCCGAGCACGTATTCTCACGCGAGCAAGTAATGACGGGTACGCATGGAGCGCGGTACGGAAATTGGCATGTTGAACAAGAATGGCATTTGATATCCCTGGCGCAATAATACGTACTCTCTGTTTTTCGAGCAAGTTTCGTCCGTGCTTCGTACCCCACTCTCCGAAGGGGTTCCCATCTTAGCGTGAAAGTGAGGGCATCGTGACCCATGTCGTCGATGGAGACATCATCGAGCCCTAGATCCACAACCACGCACACTTCATGAACCACAATCTCGTCGTGTCTTCCAACCAGCAATCCAGTATCATCAGCGCCGATGGTTTAGTGGTAAAATTCTCCGTTGCCATCCAGCAGCGTCGGGGAGCCGGGGGTTCGATTCCCCCTCGGCGCATTTCTTTTGCCCCTGGCCATGATGCCGCGGGATAAACAACCAGATGCTTTTTTTGGGCTTCTTTTTTGACCGAGTCCAAGGGCCGATGGGACTCATGGGCTGTATTTAACAGCCAAACTTCTGAGAAGGGACGTTTTCGTGGTCGAGTCCAACCAGCGGATGAATACCATCGCCACAGGCTTTGGCCACCTGAGAACCATCAGACCGTGTCCCGCTGGTCGCTGTCACGATTCATTCCACAAGTAGGAAGAACTGTGAGGGACTTTATCATCAGTACGTGGCGTGCCGTAGTTACATAGCTTCCAGAAGTCCGAGATCTGACGAATAAGGGGGGACTTGGCCACGCTTCTAGAATTTCTGAATGCGATGCGACACGTCGGGGTCTATCCCGTCTACGGGTTGGTCAATATTCCACAATGACGAAGCTGTATTCAAACTCTCTATCTCTCACGTCATACAACATGACGACTAATTACATCTTTCCCCAAAGATCAATCCCGACGTCCGTCACGACCCCCTGGAGCCCCTGATTGGCTCACAGGCACTGCGAGTAAAAGTCATTCGCCTTCACGCACGTGAACGGCGCGACGCAAGCCTTCGGACCGGTCCACCCCTGCCCGCCGCACTGCTCGTACTGCTTGGCCAGGTTCGTCGCCGTAGGCGCGGGCGCCGAGCTCGTCCTGACCGACGAGGTCGTCGTCCTCACGGTCGAGGTCGCCAGCGTAGTCGTCCTCACGGTAGAAACAACCGAAGAAGACGTGACGCGGGCCGTCGACGTCGAGGCCGCCGCGGAAGTCCCGACACTGCCGCCGGCGATCGGGCCGGAGGCGTAGAACACGCCGCGCCCGTTGGTGCCGACGTACACCAGGTTCTCCTCGTTGGCGGACCCGGCGAGCTTGGCGCTGTCGATGGCCCCGAAGCTCTGCGAGCCCTGGAGGTCGACCCACGACGCGCCCAGGTCCGAGCTGCCGTACAGCCGCCTGCCGGCGGGGCCCGTGCCGAAGGCGTACAGGTTCCAGTTGCTGCCGGAGCCGCGGCCGAGGGCGACCTTGTTGGTGTTGGTGAGGGCCGTGGAGACGAGGGAGAAGGAGGAGCCGTAGTCGGTGCTGTGGAAGATGCCGGCGTCGGTGGAGACCCAGACGTCGCCCGCCTTGGCCGGGTGCGCCTCGACGTGGCGGATCGAGGTGGCCCCCGCGAGGGAGCCCGCGGTGGCGAACGACGAGCCCGTGTTCACGGAGCGGTAGAAGCTCGAGCCCGAGGCGCCGTAGAACACGGTCCCGTTGCGCTTGTCGCTCGCCACGATCGCGCCGGCGGGGATGCTCGAGACAACGGCCAGCGAGCCCTGGTGCTGCGAGCGCTGCACGCCGAGCGTCTCCGTCGACCAGAGGATCGTGTCGGCGTCGGCCGAGTAGGCCACGTGCCCGCCGTACTGCGTCGTGCCGGCGGCGTAGTTGATGTTCCAGCTGGCGCCGCCGTCGGAGGAGATGGCGAGCTGCTCCGTGCCGGCGGTGTTGCCGACGCGGACGACGTTGGCGACCTTGTTGCCCGCGTAGTCGACGCCGACGCTGCTGGCCCACATGGGCGTGTCCCAGGTCGTCAGCGGGGAAGAGTCCAGGCTGCTGCGCGTCTTGAAGGTGAAGCCGTTGTTGTCGTAGTTGGCGACGAGGAGCTCCGTGCCCCCCGGGGCGCTGGCGAGCTCCTGGATGGCCATCTCCTCGATGCCGTCGGCCAGGGACTGGATCGTCACCTTGGCGCCGGTGTCCCAGTTGGTCAGGTCGTGGCCTCCGAAGATGGTCAGGCCGGTTCCGTAGAGCCAGTGGTCCGAGTCGTGGGGGTTGATCTCGAGCGACTCGATCATCCACCCGAGGTCCTTGGTGTCGACGTCCAAGAAGTTCTTCTTGATCCAGGGCGCCTTGGGGGTGCTCTGGGTGTAGCCCGCGACGATCTCGGGCCAGGCGCCCCAGGACCAAAGCTTCTTCCACGTCGCGCCCGAGTCGGTCGACCGGAAGAGCTGGGCGTCCGGGTACCAGCTGTTGAGCGAGGCCACGATCAGGGTTCCGGGCCTTTGCATGTCGACGCTCAGTCCACCTGGTCTCAGTTAGCAAGCCTTCTCAGGCAGACCAAGGGGCAGGGGAAACTCACCGAAGCCAAAGTACAGGTCAGGGCCGGGCGCGACGGGGGTAATGTCCTTCCAAGTGCCGGCGGCGATGTCATAACGCCAGACAGAGCCAGAGGCGCCATCGTACGGTCCGGTGCCGTCGGCGTAGCTGATGTAGAGGGCCTTTGATTCTACGAGTGAGCACGGCTTCTCGTCTGCACTAAAGAACACGACAAACCTTCTCAGCAGGTTGAATTCTACCCTTGTGCGGGAAGTACTTCCCAGGCTGGCCAGCAACAGCGCTCCAGGTGGCACCAGCATCGTTGGAAACATAGACGGAGGCGGTGGTGTTGTCGGCGGTTCCGACGAAGATGCGGGACGTGGCGCCGTTCACCACGGGAGACGTCTCGTCAAAGGTGACAAAGGTAAGTCCCTGTTCTGAGTTAGCCTCTCACACCTTTCCAGAGAAGCACATCTGGGTAAGACATACCTGGATGTCTCCGTTGTACTCATCACTTGCCGGGCCGGGGCGGTACGTGCCGACGGCGGTGAACGACGACACCTTGGAGAAGCTCGCGCCTGGCATTGAGTCAGCATAAGCACCGGAACTATCTCGGAAGACATGGACGGACCTCCGTTGGTGCTCTTCCAGAGACCGTTGCCGCTACGGGCGCCAAAGTACAGGATGTTGGAGTTCTTGGGGTCCACGGCGAGGCGCTCGCCGGTGCCTCTCGTCGGCATGTTACCGCCAACCTGTTCCATGTAAGCCTCGAACAGACATCAGATATGTCCTTTCCGGTCTACTCACCTTGAAGGGCAAGTCGGTAAACGACCACGTAGCACCCTTATCAGAGCTTCTCGCAATCTGCCCATTGTTCGGGTCCCTAACCAAAGCATCACGTCAGCCACACCTCTCCTTTTCATCAACACTATCAAAGGCTCACCAGCTGTTGGTGTACATGCCCACGGCAATGTACACCTTGTTCGCATCCTGCGGGTCCAGAGCAAGCGCATCGACGCCCCAGCGGTTCCAGTGCGCGTCGTCGGCGAAGTTGTTCGCGTCCGTCACGGGCGTCCACGAGTCGTCCGCGTTGAGCCGGTACAGCCCGCCGATGTCGGTCCTCGCGTACGCGACGCCCTTGGTCTTGGGGTGGAACACGATGCTCGGCACGAAGCCGCCGCCGCCGCCGATGCGGACGTTCTTCCACGTCAGGGCCGCCTGCAGCGGCGCCGCGAGGGCGGCGAGGAGGAAGCTGGCGTACTTCATCCTTGTGGAGGTGAACCGAGCTGCCCGGGGGTAGGTTTCGTTCGAGGTAGGCCAAAGACTGGGTAGAAGTAGGGGCCGGAGCGGAAGGTTGGTGTCTATATCGAGCGCGAGAAATAGGACCTGGCCATGCGGGCTGGAGAAGAAGAGAGAGAAAGATCGACGGTGTTGGTCGTCCCTCGCGGGTGCAATATAAATGCCCCATGGCTTTTCCTCGTCCCTTGGGTCTCGCATCTCTGGTTCCGAGGAGACGCCACAGACTTTCGAGTAAGCAAGGCGAGCTCGGATAACCGGGCTGATGGTGTGTGTGTGTGTGTGGTCATCGTGACCCCCATCCCATCAATCAATAAGGCGGCACCGTCGTCGCGTCAAACGATGTCGCGGTGCCATTGCTCCCGACGGGCCGGGCGTGACTACTCCCATATCCCCTGCGATGGAAGGAAACCTTCCGCTTGGAGCGGGTAACCTAGAGGCCAGACGAGAGGAGGAACAGGTGGGTGGGGAGGAGTTCGCAGCAACCACACGCAGGTCCCAGGAACAAGAGAGACATACCCACCGCTTCCAAGATCGTGACTACCCAAAAGGGAAACCGAAGCCTTGCATCCGGGGCCGTCATGTGACGGATTACACCTCCCCCAAGAAAGCCAAGCAGGTGGTGGGTGGTAATAACTTACCAGGATGGTGTGATGCTTCCCATTCCCCGCTATTGAGAAGGGCCGGCGACTCACTCCCGCGTTGCCGCCTCTCTAGCCGACGCGAATCGGCAGCGACGCCAGCTCCAAGACAACGACAGCCGTTGTCTGCAAGGGCGGCGGGCTCCCCAAAAGATCGGATCCCCGTCTCCCTCGTGGTATCGCGCCCATGGGAACCATTACCCCAAGAATCGGCTCCCACATTGGGAGGTATTGCCGACACAAGACCACGGGACCAAGCGAACAGGCTGAAAAGGGCAGGGCGGTAGATGGCTCAATGGGGGAACACACGAATCGGGACGGATGACGACGGGAGAGGGCGGGATTCGGACCCCAGGAGCGCGGGAATGGGGCGCGTCGATTGGCGGATTCGGGCGAGGTTCCCGGCAATGCAACGTCAATACCGCGTGGCTTTGACAAGGAGTCCAGGACATTGGGATGACGCGATCAGGTATCAAAAATCGTATTAATCGTATATGTCAATGAGATGGGACAGATCCAAGCTGAACCCTTCATTACCCATCCTCTCGTGCCACCTCGGGCGGCATATAGCCCAAGGCGCATACATTAACCATTCCTGGTCACTCGGTCTACCTAGGCCCGCTGACGTTCTAGATGCTTGAATTGGCCTGACCGACGTTGAGAACGTTTCCAGCCTCGTCGACAGCCAGCTTGGTCTTCTTGGTCGACTCTTTCCTGGGGTTGGGAGCCTCAAAGATGAACTTGATCTCCTCGAGCGTCTTTCCGGCAGTCTCGACGAAGAAGAAGAAAATGACGGCCATTTCGACACACTAGCATGGTTGGTCAGCACCGGTACGATTTCCTCCAGGATCCATGTAGAACTTACGATCCAGACAATGTAGACAAGGTACAGCTTCCAGCCAATCTTCTCCATACCGACGGAAATACCGTACGTGTTGATCACGATGGCGACGTTGAGGAACAGGAAAGACGCGGCAGAACCCTTGGCACGGGTGCGGTTCTCCAGGCACTCGACCGAGTACAGGGTCTGCAGGGGCGTGAAGCCCCAGGCGAAGCAGATGCCGAACACGTAGATGGAGACGATGACGCCGTACGACAGGTTCTTGTTGGTCTCGGAGCCGGCGGTGAAGCCCGTAAGGAGAATGTAAGAGGCGAGGGAGCCGCAGAGACCCGCCAGCATCATGAAGCGACGGCCGAGCTTATCGAGCAGCGAGGCGCCGTAGATGGCGGCCAACAGGGAGAAGATGGGGTTGATGGCGTTGAGGAGGAGCTGGGTGTTGTCGTCAAGGATGCCGGCCTGCTTGAACATCTCGGGCTGGGAGGCGTTAGCGGTTGTCGATATTAAGAGGGTATGCAATGGGGGTAGATTACCATAAAGTAAGAGACAACATTGTTACCAGACCATTGGCCGATGAACGCCCTGTAGAGTAGGTTAGTAAGTCGTCTTTATCTGCAGGACCACGGTAACTTACATGGCAACGACCATAAACAGACGGTAACGCGCGGCGCGGGTGTTATAGAGCTCGCGCATGTCCCACCACGGGTTCTCGTTCTTGGTGAGGCGGTTGTCCTCGATGATCTCGTGGTACTGCAGCTGGACGATGGGGTTGTTCACGTCGCCTTCGCCGTGGTACTTGGCGAGGATTTGGAGGGCCTCCTCAGTGCGGTCGTGGGAGATGAGCCAACGGGGGGACTCGGGGAAGAACAAGATGAAGCACATCGCAACGCCGGGCATGCCGGCCTGGACGACGGTGGGGATGCGCCACGCCCACGAGCTGTCGACGTGGTAGTTGGACCCGTAGGTGGTCCAGCCGGCCAAGATGTTTCCGAGCCACCAGAAGTTGTCTGGAAAGCTGCGGTCAGTCTTCGTGTCGCGGTAACTACCCAGTAGGTACTGGAAGGCGATTTCACTTACTGTACATTCCGGCCATGAAGCCTCGGTAGGCAGGATGCGCGAGCTCGACGGTGTAGGCGGGGCCGGCGGCGGAAGCCACTGTCATCAATTTGTCAGTACTCTTCTCTGTATTCTGACGACCTGGGGGTCCAACTCACGCGAGGCACCGAAGCCGAGGACGAATCTTCCCGCAACGAACTGTCCAAGGTTGTTCGCCGGCGTCTGGATCGCCGTGCCGACGAGAACGATGAAACAACCGACGAAGATGCAAATGCGACGGCCGTAGCCGTCAGCTAGCCAACCGCAGAAGGGGAAACTGCAGATCTGGCCGATGTTGTAGATCATGAAGACGATACCCGTGGTCGAACCGGCACCGGACAGTCCAAAGCTCTTTTGGTAGTGAGGCATGGCGTTGATGGCGCCCATGAGGGAACTGTCTGAAAGGGAAATGACAAGTCAGCCTTGGGCTTCAACTCCGTCGGGTGGCGCTTCCATTGACGTACCGAAACCGTTCATGGTGGAAACAAGGTAACCGATGGCCATGATGAAGTAGAGCCTCAGCATAGACGGCGACCAAATGTTTGGTTTCCTCTCGGCCATCGCGGCGGCGAGCGCGACGGAGGCGGCGTTCACCTCCTTGACGTTGCCGACGGCAGCGCCTTCCTTCTCGTAGGGGGGCGCATTGTCGTGCTCGACTTCGGCGTAGGCCTTGGCTTCTTCGTGCGGCGCCATTGTTGATGCGAAGGGATGTTGGTCGATGGAGTCGAAGGGGGAATCGCACGCGACAAGATCGCGGGTGGCAGACCCGGCTCTTTTAAAGCACTCGACCACACTGCCACTGCTGCCGGTCAACGGACGCCCGTCAACAAGCAGCGGGTCGACCATGGGGTCGGGACAGTGAACTACCGCCGTTACGTGACATCTCCATCCCTCCCCTTCCGACCCCGGTCCCCAGGATGGTGTACAGTGTACGGGAATTATTGGTGTTCCCCACAAGCTCGGGACATTCAGGCAATAGGCTGGTTCGTACGGGGGAGACGGAGCCGTAGCACGTGGTCTGTAGTGTTTTCTTTGTGCGGAGCTCGTGTGTTATTTGTGCGCATTTTGCTAGTATTATGGAGCACAACGATGCCATAATGATATGATGCTGGCCCGTCAGTCTGTCGTCTCAGCTCGTGGCCCCCAGGTTCATGGACATGCCCAGACGCGACCAGTACGGGGTGCTCGCGACGAACAGGACGGATCTCCGCACGATGTTTCGCCTCTCCGATGGCTACCCCATGGCCATGCCCATGTCGAGTTATGGAGCAACCCCGGGGACGTTCTCGAGCTGTGATTCGCGTGGTTGGCGGGCGTCCAGATCAGATGCACAAAAGGACCGACAGGGCGTTGGTGAGGGGAATCAGGCAAGCAGCAGAAGAGCCTAGAGACGTTGCACCGTCAAGTTTGTTGGCCCTGGCCCGCGCCGATTGCCGGTTTTGACGGCCGGGTGGCATCAGCCAAGCCCAGGAGAAGAGGCATTGGCATCCTCGGCCGAAGAAGTAATGGTTGCATGCCGATCGACGTGTCCGGGGCGATGGCCGGAGACGGCCGGCGCGGCGCGTGATGACTTAACCGGGGGCTAAACACTCCCAAAGCAGCAGTCGTCCAGACGTTAGAGTGCTGACCACGTGCTGTGCCAATGCGGCGCGAGGGTGGCGGCATCGTCAGCGCAGACAGAGATTGAGGGCCGAAATCTGTCAACGATGGTGAGCGAGCGTGATCCCCAGTGCAATCAGGAGGCATTGCCAATGCCGAGGTGCGTCGGTAACATACCCATGTCCTAGACGGAAATAATAGAAAAAAAAATGAACAAAAAAACCATTCAAAAGTCGGAGATGCGATGTCCTGTGCGGAGGGTCCCGATCCCCAGACGGGGGCCAAAGCCGAGGTGCTTTCTGAACGCTAGGCCCGTCTGGGGAATTGTGGTTCCTGGGGTTTCCCCTGGCGGACGAGGAGATGAATTTGACGGCGTGATTGGACGCGGGGGCTGGAGAAATTTTCGGACGGTGGCCGAACTGACTCGGGCTTGGGTCTGGAACGGGTGTGAACGGTTCGTGTGGCCGGCTGGATTGTGTGTTGGTCCTGGATGAAATGGGCTGGAAGCTTTCAATGGCGCGCGGAGATGCCAAGGCCCGCACCGTTAGCTCCTTGAGCGTCGGGGGGAATGACCGACGATACCCGGACAGCTCACCGTCTTGCCCGGGTTGGAGGCCCAGCCCACCGGTCATGGTCTGGCATCCTTCACGTGTTGTGCCGGTGATTTCGATCAATGGTGATTCATGGTGTTGATGTGGTGGTGTTGTTGTATTTGGTGATGGCCCTGCCGTTGGTGTTGTTTCCTGTTTCTTGCCCGGCCCTTTGGCCTCAGGCTCAGACCTCCTCAGGCCTCAGGCCGCAGGCCTCAGGAATGTGAATGTTTCGACTCCAACTCTGATTTCTTACATAAGCCGCTCTGCCCTCGCCAGGGCCAATCATTACCACTCCAGGCAGCTGTGTTACCCCGCTTTCTCCAAGCCAGCCACCGCCCTCCCAACGTGCCTGCTCCTTCTGGTACCAGTATCGAGTACTTGATGATCGTATGTTTAATCTGGCGCTTACTCAGGAAACCACGGCTTTGGTGCACTCTCAGTAAGTACAGAATACCCAAGATGCTTCCCTAAGAAGGCGCTGCGGCACCTCGAGCCTCGTGATTCCCCCGCACTCCCTGACGCTGCTCCGTCTCAGGTGACGCCGGGTCACTGCTCTTGCTACAGCTACAGCTCTCTCGCCTGTCGTGATCCGTACGTGATCCAACACCACATACACCACACCACACATCGCACCACTCCTTGCCCGCATCGTGATCCAGCTAATTGCGTGTCCCCTCATTCAATACCACCTCCGTTCAATTGACTTGCTGCTCCACCGCCCCGTTTCTCCTGTTCCGTCGTTCCTTGCCGGGTCCTCCCCCGACGTTCCCACATTTCCCTCCGGTCTCCGCCTCGGCTCATCGGCGGCCTATCCCAGCCATGTCCGACATCTCCGATGACTATGTTACCATCTCGCCCGAGACCGATCTCCACATGAGCGTCTACATGGAGAAGATGGCCCGCCGTCGCCGCCTGGGGAGCAGCTCCTCGAGTGAGGGCTCGTCCGCCGGGCCGGCTGAGGAGGTGGAGAGGGCTACCACCCCAACTACCACCCTCGTCGCACCCACTCACGTCCACCCCAAGAAGATTCCGGACTGGAGCAATTTGAAGGTGCTTCATCGTAATACCTTGCCGCCGCGCAGCTACTTCTTCCTCTACAACAACGAGGAAGATGCCCTTACCCGGGATACCACCAAGTCCAAGTCCCTCCTCCTCTCTGGGAAGTGGAAGTTTCACCTCACCACTTCGCCCTTCGCCGGGCCCCGCGACTTTTACAAGCGCGACTTTGACACGTCAGAATGGGACGACATCGTCGTGCCCGGCATGTGGCAGTGCCAGGGCTACGGCAAGGGCCCGCAGTACACAAACCTCAACTTTCCCTGGCCCGTCGAGCCTCCTAACATCCCCTACGATGACAACGAGTGCGGTCGCCACGTGACCAAGTTTCACGTCGGAAAGGACTTCGCCGAGCATCAGCTGAGGCTGCGCTTCGAGGGCGTCGACTCGGGCTTCGCTGTCTGGGTCAACGGACATGAAGTCGGCTACTCCCAGGGAGCCCGGAACCCGAGCGAGTTCGACGTGACCGAATACATCGAGCTCGACGCTGAAAACACCCTCGCCGTCGAGGTCTACCAGCGCTGCGACGGCACCTATCTCGAAGACCAGGACCAGTGGTGGCTCAGTGGCATCTTCCGCGACGTCTACCTCCATGCCTTTCCCAAGTTCCACCCCGAGGACTACTTTGTCCACACCATCCTCGACGACGACTACAAGGACGCCACCCTCCGCGTCGAAGTCACCATGAACCGCGGCGCCTACGTCGACATGAAGTTGCTGGACGCCGACGGCAAGCTCATCGCCAAGGGCATGGAGATTTTTGACCGCACCAACAGGTTCGAGGTCCGCGTGAAGAACCCGCACAAGTGGACTGCCGAGACGCCGTACTTGTATACGCTCGTGCTGAACTTCCAGAAGTGCAGCTTGGTCCAGCGCGTCGGCTTCCGGAGGACGGAGCTGATCAAGGGCGTCTTCTGCATCAACGGCGAGCCCGTCAAATTCCGTGGCGTCAACCGCCACGAGCACCACCCGGACTCGGGCCGTGCGGTGCCGTACGAGTTCCTCAAGCGCGACCTGCTCATCATGAAGCACTTCAACATCAATGGCATCCGCACGTCCCACTACATCAATGACCCACGCCTGTACGATCTCGCTGATGAGCTCGGCATCTGGATCCTTGACGAGGCGGACCTCGAGTGCCACGGTCTCGGAGTGCTCGGCACCGACGGCAACAGTCTTGCATCAGACAACCCGGACTGGCGGGAGGCGTACGAGGACCGCGCGAGGCAGATGGTCATGCGCGACAAGAACCACGCCTCCGTCGTCCTGTGGTCACTGGGCAACGAGTCCTTTTATGGACGCAACCACCAGCACATGTACGACGTCATCAAGAGCATCGACAAGTCCCGGCTCGTCCACTACGAGGGCGACTGGGGCGCGAACACCGCCGACATCTACAGCAGGATGTACACCTCGGTCGACGAGATCGTCAGCATGTCGGCCGAGAAGGACTGGAAGAAGCCCCTGGTGATGTGCGAGTACATCCACGCCATGGGCAACGGCCCAGGTGGTATCAAGGAGTACATTGATGCTTTCTACGAGCACCCACGTCTCATGGGCGGCTTCGTTTGGGAATGGGCCAATCATGTAAGTGAGCTACTGCCAGTAACATATGCTCTCAGACTGACAGTCTCAGGGCCTTCGCACCAAGAACGACGAAGGCGAAGAGTACATGGGCTACGGCGGCGACTTTGGTGACGATCCCAACGACTACAACTTTGTGTTTGACGGGCTCTGCTTCGGGAACCACACCCCCACCCCCGGCCTGGTAGAGTACGGCAAGGCCATCGAGCCGGTCCAGACGCTCGAGATCAAGGGCAACGAGGTGACCATCATCAACCGCTATGATTTCGTTACCCTCGACCACCTCGTTGCCACCTGGCACATTGTCGGCGACGGCGTTGTCATCGGCAGCGACCAAGAGGTCGAGATCCCGAAGGGTCAGTCACTATCCTTACATCCAACTATCATCCACTAACACACCACAGGCATCAAACCTCACACCAAGGGACACCTCAAGATCAAGGGCCTCCCCAAGGACCTCACCTCTGAGGCCTACCTGCACATCGATTTTGCCCTCGCCAAGGACACCAACTGGGCCAAGGCCGGCCATCGCGTCACTTTCGGCCAGGTCGCCCTCTCGAAGCCCCCCTCCATGGCTGCCGTGCTCTCCACGCTCTTCCACCCCTTCGTCGACCCCGTCCCGACCATCACGCAGACATCCCCTTCCCTACTCTCCATCACCTCTTCCACGGGCCTCAACACCTGGGGCCTCGACGTCAACCTCGGTACCCTCACCAGCTGGCGCCGCTCCTCCCGCCCGAACCTCGAGCTCCTCACTGAGCCCTTCGTTATGGACTTCTACCGCGCCCTGACCGACAACGACCGCGGCGGCCGCTTCGGTCAGAATTGGCAGGACCGGCGCCTGCACCAGACGCGCCACCACGTCAAGCGCGTCGAGTGGCGCAAGGACAAGCACGGCCTGACGGTACACGTCCACTCCCGCATCGCGCCCCCCGTGCTCGCCTGGGCCGTCGACACCTGGACCACCTTCACCTTCCACGGCGAGGCCGTCTACATCAAGATCAAGGGCAAGCCCAACGGGCCCTTGCTCCCAGACACCTTCGCCCGCATCGGGCTGACCGGCGGGGTGAGGGGCGTCGAGAAGGTGGCCTGGTGGGGCCGCGGCCCGGGCGAGAGCTACTCGGACAAGAAGCGCGCGCAGGCTTTCGGCAACTGGGAGGAGACAGTCGACGATCTCTTCGTCGACTACGAGTTCCCGCAGGACGGCGGCAACCGCACCGACGTGCGCTGGGTGGAGCTCCGCGGGCGTCTGCCGGACGAGGAGGGCGGTGCCGTGAGCGAGGACCAGCCCCTGGAGCGCATCCTCCGCGCACGCTTCGGCGACCTCGAGGGCGCGTCCTTCTCGGCAATGCACTACACCACCAAGGACCTCGACGAGTGCAAGCACCCGTACGAGCTGCACCGGCGCAAGAGGGAGGACACGGTCGTCCGGCTGGACTGGAAGCACCACGGCCTCGGCACCGGGTCGTGTGGGCCGGCGACGCTGCCGGAGTACGAGCTGCGGTCTCGGGACTTTGACGTCGAGATTGTGCTGGACTGAGTTGCGGCAGAGTGTATTGTACTTATGAAGAGAGAAAAGCTCCTGGATAACATCAAATTGTAAACCGTGTACTACTGTCCGACCAAGTCTCGGTCCATCTGCGTGGATCAGACCAAAAAAGCATGACATGCTGGAGCCACCATCGGCAAAGTCTCAAACACTAAGCAGATCCCGCCCTCGAACATCGTCCGTTTAGTAACGAGACGGTCTCAGTACTGCCACGCCCCGACCTCGACCTCGCTCGCCCTCGTCTCCAGCCCCTCGAGCAGCACGCAGTCCCCCCTCAGCGCGCGCGACTGCTTCCCCGCGGCGACCAGCAGCCACGTATTCTCCTCCTCCGGGTTCGGGCACGCGTAGACGCCGGCGCCGTCGGCGGACATGAAGTCCAGCACGCGGGCGACGTCGGGGGAGCAGTCCGAGGCCAGGACCTTGCCGTAGAAGCCGCTCGTGGTGGAGCCGGGGGGCATGTAGGCCGAGTGGGCGCGGGTGTACGAGACGAGGCCGTCGGGGGCGATGTAGATTGCCTGGCCGCCTGGGGTTGCGACCTGTTGTCGTTGTCAGTATTAGATAGTTGCTTGTTCAGGGATCAGGGGAGAAGGGGTGCATACCCGCAGGTGAGTGAGGTCCTCGTCGACGGTGGTGGACGTTCCCGGCGGGCAGGAGATGTTCGGCAGGGCCGGGCAGTACGTGAAGGGCACGTCGAGGCCGATGAGGAAGTGCGAGCCGTCGGCGTTGACGGGGCGGCCGTGGATCGCGCGGTTGCCGGGGGCGTAGGCGGTGAGGGTGAATGACTCGGCCGCCGCGAGGGATGCGATTGCGAGGAGGAGAAAGTTTCTGACGGCCATTTTCTGGGAGTTTTGTCGGAGTTTGATGGGGCGGTGTTGGGTTTGGAGGTCTTGTCCGAGACGGATGTGTTTGATGGCGATGATGGATGATGGGAGGATGATATGGTGATGGAAGAGATTTATTCCTTGGAGGACACGTCCTTTTGACGGAAGGAGAGGTCAATGGCTTACTCCTGAAGCGGAAGGAAGGCTGTTGGAGAGTGACACTGTTCGTGCCTTCCTCGATCAGGTCCGCGGGTAAGGGCAAGAGCGACGAAGGCGGACCTTCCGGCGCTTGCAACCTTTCGCGTTACTTTTGCAGACTCGAACATGACATTTCAGATGTCACCAACGGAAGACTTCCAGCACTAAGAAGTCTGGATCGGCCTTCTGTTTATGCTAGGGGATTTCGAGCTGGACATGACGGCTACTCCTGAGAAACAAGTGCCTGGACAGATTAGGAGGGCTGCCACAGACACCAAGGAACTCCGCAGATAAGACCATGTGTGATGCCCTGAACGGTCATGAACAGTCCCATATTGATTAAAACAGGGAAAAACCAGCCTGACGCGTTGTGTTCACACAAACCCGAAGTTCTGGGACTCAGGTTTGGACGACACTCCGAATGCTGACCGTTGAACCTCGTCACACCCGGACCAGAGACAGGGCCACGTTCCAGCCCTTCAGGGTCCAAGACATCTCCTGTTAATGCTGCTTCTCTGCGCCTAATCCTTCCCTGGGGGTGATGAGCTCGTGCTTGTAATCCGGTCGGTCGATATGGCGGTGAGCGTCTGGTGCTTGAGCAAGGCGCGAAAGATGAATCAAAGATCTGTATTGTCTCTTCTAAAGTCGTCAAGAATATGCGAAGTCGCTCGTCTAAGCCGCTCTACCGAACCAAAACACCAGACGCCGGGATACGCAGTCCACTTCCTCTAGCTCTCAACTATTGTCCGCCCATCACAGTGACTCCTCCTTGTGAATCTCAATGCCCGCTGGTGCCCCAACCAGCGCCTTGCACTGCGCGTAGATGACGAACTGTCCGGCGACCAGGCCGCAGGTCATGACGATACGCGGCCCAAGCCCCGTCATCAGCAACCTCTTGGGCCCAAACTCCCGTGCGAGCTGGAACATGCGGCTCGTCGCACCCTGGCCCTTGTCTCCCGCGCCCTTGTTGATGGCGGACAACAGCGTGTCGGCCGGGTGCGAGAGCACGGCGGCGGCGACACCAGCAACAACACCCGAAGCAAGCTCGACGCCCGTCGACTGCAGGTGCGTCAAATTCTCCCTCTTCTCGGGGCCCATCGACCGGTAAATAACCTCAACAGCAGCCTCGTGCACCGAGAACTGTCCCACGGCGTACGGCACCTGCTTGAACAGCAGCGGCACGAAGCCCGAGTAGAACCCCCTCAGCCCCTCCTCGCGCGCGAGCCTCGCGAAACCCGACGTCAGCCCCGTGGCGAACCCGCGCTGCGACACGAGCCGGATGCGCGTCGCCTCGAGCGGGCACAGCAGCACGTCGGCGAAGAACTCGGCGGTGGCGCTGGCGCTGAGGTAGATGGCGGTGCGGCGGTCGACGGCCTTCTCGGGCCCGCCGGCGAGGGAGATGAACTGCTTCTTGAAGAACTCGTAGCCGGCGAACTTGCCGCCGCCCTGGACGAGGTAGCCGACGGCCGTGGGGCCGAAGCCCGTCAGCAGGGCCGAGGCGCCCTCCTTGGCGACGATGGTGCGCCCCGCCGAGATCATGTTGAGGCCCTTCATGGCGTCGTCGACCTGGATGCGCGTCTTGACGACGTCGATTGGCGTCGCAGCCTAAAGAGGGTTTGTGTGTCAGACGTCGCGTGCCTTCTTTCCCTTTGTGGGTGGTGAGGAAACTTACACCGTGAGTGAGGGTCGCCGCCAGGGCGCCGGCGCCGAAGAACTTGGCATAGTCGAGGGGTGAGAAGGTCGGGAGCTCCGTTTGTTTCGTTTTTGATTCGGCCATTTTTGCGGTTTGGTGATGCCCTCGATCTGTGGTGAACAAGCTTTCGTCCGTGATAATATGAGAAGGAACAAAAGACGAAAACAGCCGCTCGCAACAAGTTATTAAAAGGGTCTCGTCATGAGTTACATGCCTTGGCATGGCCGGGGCAAGGCAGGCGCGCCGGCGTGGTGGGCCCTTAGTAACCGGTGGACCGAGCGCCCTATGACGTCGCTGTTCCGTAGTGACGGAATCGCCGTCGGAGGGCTCGGCAAGCCAGCGCACTAATGCACCAACAGACTGTGGTGTTCTTTGGAGGCAAGGAGGTTCCATATTGGTTGAAGGAAGATCAATACCTAGCGGGAAAATTAATCCCTGGCATGTGGGATTACTACCTACCTCACGTAAGGGGTCCCCTTCGCGATAAGATCGTGCCGTTCGTCCCGACATGCGGGCGGGAGCTCCCGTACCCGGCACGCGACTCTCCGATGCCGAGCGCGACGTCACTTGCGGCTTCGGAGCGACTTTGGTCACGTCTCTTTCTAGAGTGGCAGCAAAACGAGAGTGCTTGAATTGATTGAACTACTTCGCAAAGAAAAGAGCAAAACCAACATGAATCAAGAAAGCAGAACTTGGTTCGCAGCTCCAATGTCCGGATGCCACTACTCCGCGACAAACTCTTCGTTGCGAACCAAAGCAAGAAGCATGACAGAGTAATCCTAGGCAATTTTCAGGTGGAATATGAACCCTTTCAGTTGGCTCATCAACCAAGGAACTCTGTTTCAGCCCCTGCCTTGCGGTCAGAGACGCATACATATTAGGACAACCGGGCATGCATACCTACCGAGGCTCGAACGATTCTGTCATTAACTCGAGCGGGAGCTGAGAGCTCTGCCTTCGTAATCAAGGTTGAGGCAATTGCCTATGAGAAAACCTCCGCCACTCTTCCCATCGGCCCGCCATCTTCGATGGGTGTCGGAGGAGCATATGGGACCAGGCCAAAAGGAAGCCACCTGCAGAAGAGCTCCGTAGTGCTCGACCCGGAAAGACCTGTGCCGCTGAACATTCTGGTCTCTGCAAGTGTTGTCCCAGACGTTGATCCTCTGGCTGTTGCCCTTGCAGTCGCGGTCGGCGTATACGCGAACGACATAGGATACGGCCCCGGAAACGAGGTAGCAGGCGATAGCGAGGGTCTTTCCGAGATGCATGTTGCCTGGCAAAGACGAGATTGAGTATCTGAATGAGAAAGCGGTAGTTGCTTAAAGGAGTGGGAGCAAAAGCAGAGCAACCAAGTGAAGCATGAGTCCTTTATAGATCTTTCTACCCAGGCATCATCCCTGTCGTCATCAACATGGTAGTCGCTATCGTCGTCACCATCTTCGTCTATCCCATATGGCCAAAGGATCAAGTACAGTGAGATAGGTTGATCGCCAAGCAACTCCCTCGGTGGACTTCTCGTCATGTGACAAAATGACGCGCCTGAAAAAACAGCACGAAGGATGACAGCCTTACCAAAGTGAATCAGCCAAGGTAGTTCGCTGAGATTGCTAGCATCTTGGCCGTCGCGAGAGAACACCGCGCAACTCAGCCTGATATTCACACGCAGCATCTGCCTGCCGAAGAATGCAAGACTTGCCTCGGGCCAGGATGAGACAGACGCTGGGCGCCTACTTTGGTTTACTAGACTTGGGAAGATGCTTCACATAGCACATCTGGGCATGAACGGCAGCGTAGATCTCACGAGACATCGTCTTGGTAGATGCCCAAAGATACGAGTGCAGCTCTGTGATTGACGCAGAGCTCTTGTATGTGAGTCGCTGCAATGGGCACGCGTCCCAGCGAGAATCGCAACATCAGCTGCGTTCGTTGTGGGTAACAGAAGGCCAACAGATTTTGTTGGAGTTAGGGAGACGCCCTAAGCAAATATCTCTAGCTTCTGTGCAATCTCAGTCCCAGCTAGACGGCCGAAGGTCATGCTCCGAAGGCAGCTGGTGGCCGGCGGATACTCATTGTAGAACAACCCAGTCATTTCTCCGCTCGCATAGAGACCCGGAATCGGCACACTGTTGTGGGAAAGCACGCGCGTGTGGAGATCAGTCTTGATGCCGCCGTAACTGGTCTTATACTGAGCTCGTCGTTCTATCAGAGTCGAGAATTCGGTATGGAACTTACGTAAAGGCAAGGTTGGGCGTGCAGGGAAAGCCATAGAAGGGTGCTTTTGCAATCGGATTCGCCCAGTTGGTCTTGTTTGGCTTGAGACCAGTCGTCGCTTTCCCATCGAGCTTCATCAGGTCGAAGTCTTTATCGTTAACAGCCGCATTAAAATCATCGACCGTCTTCTTGAGGTTTCCAGGATCGATCTTAAGCTTCCCCGCCAAACCTTCAATAGTGTCCGCCTTCTCCGGCGGCTTGTCCGTGGTCTCATACACCCAGCTCCCCTTGAAGCGCTGCATAATCGCATCGTCGGTAATGAAGTAGCAAGACATGTTCTGATCTCTCCAGGTGTGGAGGGCTGCCATCTCAAACGTGGCAAAGAGATGCCGCTCACCCTCGTCGTAGAACCGCTCGCAGTCGTCGTTGACCAGGATGCCGTAGTTGTGGCCCCAGATCACGGCATCAGGCTTTTCGGCGCGGGTATCGACAAGCTCGCAATGCATCCCGTCGAAGGATCCAGCAGTAGCAGCGCCGACTTCGAGACACATCCGCAAGCCGGCCCCCTTGTTGTACTTTAAGCCCGGGGCGATGAGCGGCAGCTTGTGCGAACCGGGCCCGACATATCGTGCCAGCATCTCCTGGTTTGCCTCGAAGCCACCACAGGCAAGCATGACCGTGGACGCAAGGAGATCGTGAAGCAGGCCGTCCGTCTTGCGAACTTTTAAGCCTCGGATGGAGCCCGCGTCGGTGGTCATAAGGCGGACGGCTTCGGTTTGGTAGAGAATGTCGATGTGGTCAAATGCTCTGATGTGGCTCAACAAGTTTTGAATGATGGCATTCCCACCACCCTCTGGATAGACGAAGTGTTGGTTGGTGTTGAACTCTAGGAGAACATTCGGCTCGTCGTGATGCACGAACTTGACGCCGTGGTCTTCGAGATACCGCGCCGAGACGGGAGCCTCCTGTCTGAGCCTCTCGCAGTAGTCTTCGTCTGCCGCCCCATTGCTGACGCGTCTCATCTCGTTAACCCAGTGGTCATCTGAGATCAATCAGTATTTGGCCTTTTCGTAACAGTTGGAGAAAACTTGGACCTACCGAAATCCAGGTTCTTGTCCAGTCGAAGGTATGCCATAGTCCACTTCGACGCGCCCGACCGTTCACCCTCTTCGCCTGCTTCTACGAGAGCCACGCGGCCACTCTTGTTGAGACGCTTGCATTCCTCCAGAAAGCTGAGGGTGGTCATGCAGCCAGCAAAGCCGGAGCCGACGACGATCAAGTCGTATGTTTCAGACGACGCCATGTTGGGATCGAAACGTGAATGATTGTTGCAGAGTTCTCTGACAAGACTGTTAGCACCAAGGAGTGATTCAAGAGACCCGAGCAGACATCTCAACCTGGTTATATGCCACGGCGAACCCTGTGTAACGTAGAAGATCGTCCGGTGCGGTGTCGGATAGAGAGTGGAAATGCAACCCGAGCTTGCGGGCACGAATAACACAGCGGCTCAGCTGCATATGTTTCAACGTCGTACGCATGTCCAAGACTCGGGCAAGGATCTTCTCGGGAATGCTAAGCAAATAAAAGAAGCCGCCTCAAAAGAGGATGGATGAGGCTTTGGCAATCATGCATGAGTTTCCGCTTGTTCAGTTGGTAGTAAGACCATATTGCATGTCGGCTGAAGTCCTTCTCGGAGCTCTCGCCGGAGCCGACGTCGGCCGGAGCTCTCTCAAGAGCCCACACTAGTCGAAGCCCTCGCCGGAGTTCAAGTTCACTGTAGGTGATATACTTGGTCTGGTTTAAGAACTGGGGTTGCGCGGATAACAAAATCCCACTCTATATGTATGATCACGGGCAATTAGCTTTCACAAGGCGCTTTTAGTTTGCTACCATTGCTGCTGTCCGTCAATAATGTCGCTATCGTAGTCACCATCCGAGGCTCTTGTTACTGTTGTCGCTATTTTCCGTCACTGTCTCTGCATGGATATTTCTGACACCACGGAGGGGACCGGGACCCGCCGTGTACGGCGTCTCCCTAAGAGTCAACGAGACCAAAATCTGTCGATCTTTCATTCGTGACGACAGAAAGATTTGGAGCTGCGCCCCTGGCAGGACGGCGATTCGTCGCGGTGGGTATTAATCACGGCAGTTTCACCAGCCACGAAATTCCCTGTTGGTTGGTTCTTCAGTTGGTGCTTTGGTTCTTTGGTTGCACGGGTGGTTGGCATGCTTGTTGTTTTGCCCCTTTAAAAGCACATCCACAGCCCCAGCCAAGCCGACTATCCAAAAGTTCTTCTCCTTCCCCGCTCCTTAGGTTCGCTGATTTTTTGCCGACACCAAGTGGAGGACGCGTGCCTCTTGTTTTTCCTGTTTGCTCTCTGTCTGGAGATGGAACGTGGCAGGTTTCCGCGAGAATGGAAGGTGAAGAGAAAGCCGGTGCCCCAGACTGACGACGACGCTCTGCCTCCCTCACACGACCAACCCCAACATCATGTGCTGCACAGAAACCGGGCAGCTGATCGGAGACCACTCATTCAGCTTGAAGATTATGGGGGAAATGGAGGTTCGCCCACGGGTGCTCCTGCACCTGACGACGAGACATTGGGTGCGTCTGGGACCAGCGGGATTTCTGCTTCATGGGATATAAACAATGGGGCCATTCAGAAAAAGTCTCCGTGGGCTTATGCTCACAGTTCGCCATCTTCCGAAACAGACGAGGCTCGCGACACAAGGGAATCAAAGCCGAAACCTCCTGGGATCAACCCCTTGAAGTCCCAACCTTGGAAGACGGTCTTGTTCGCATGGTTAGGCGAGTTGATCTGGTCTATCATCAGTCTAGCTTCGTTGGTCGCCTTGGTCGCCTTACTGCATCGCTTTGATAACAGGCCTCTGCCTCAATGGCCTTTAGGCCTCACGCTTAACACCGCGATCGCCCTGCTCGCCACCTTCGCCCGAGCCGCGTTCGTCATACCGGTATCGGAGAGCCTATCTCAGCTCAAATGGCTCTGGTATCTGAGGGCAAGGCCGTTGAAGGACTTCCAGGATTTTGACGCCGCGAGTCGAGGGGTCTGGGGAAGCATCCAGTTAGCGAAGACTACTAAGGGCTGGTAGGTGCCGATCTGCTTGGTTGTATGCCTTCAACGTCTTCCGGCTAATGATTACCGTATCTAAGGTCCCCTAGCGTCATCTCCATGGTCGTTCTCTTAACAGCAATCCTGACATCGACGTTGACGCAGTCTACCGTCACTTACCCTACCCGGTTCACACCAATTTTTCCGAAGCCAGTCGTGGCTAGCGCAGTGACGTTCATTGCAGATGAGGCCACGAGCAGCTACTGTATGTCTCATGCTATTCATTGTGAATCCCGGAAACTTTCAGCAAAGGCTAACAACTTATGTTGCCAGTTATCCTCGAGCGACATTTAGATCCAGCTATCCAAGCCGGGCTCAGTCACAGTCCCGACTCAGTCTTCCCGTTCGACCAACCGGTATGCTCAACAACTGAGTGCGTCTGGGACATCGTCAGCACGCTCGGTCTCTGCGTCAAAGTCTGGGACACTACGGAACTCTTGAACGTGACCTACGGGCGGCGTCCAATCTCCAACCCCACTTCCCCCGCCCCCCCCCCCCGCCCCCCGCCCCAACGTTTGCCTCGTTGCCCAACGGCGCCTCCTCGGACCTGAATGATGATATTAACGACCGCGGTATGGTAACCCTGAACAGCGGGCAAAGGCCGCTGTATACTGCCCTCGATAGGTCAGAGATTCCCAAGACCGGAATTTTCGAATTTACCATGATATTTTCTCCTCCCAACGGCGAGAGGGATGTCCGCGCCACCGAGGCCATGCTCTACTTTTGCGTCCAGCAGTACAATGTTTCGGTCCACGACAACGTTGTATCGCGAGAGCTCATCGGCACAACTGCCGACGCCGAGGTCAACACCAACGCGTTCGGCGTGGATCTCATGGGGCTCAAGGTCCCCGGCAAGCCGGACACTAAGCTTCTGTACGGCGGACGAGGGGCTTGGTGGCTGAGAGATAGCCTCAAGTTCGCTTTCAGGGGCGCGTTCTCCCAACTATCGAGCAACCGCAGCGAGCGCGGTCGCGCTCCGTCCCGGTACTTGTACGCCTTATTTTCAAACGACACCCAGACCTATGAGCAAAATGTTGTAGAAGTGGTCTTCAATGTAACGAACAACGTTGCGCGAAGCCTATCAAACATGTAAGTTGCGCACCCGCCTCTTGGCTCCCTTTGGGCGACCCGACAGTTGGAGCTAAAGAACAAAACCTGGGCTTGCAGGCTCTCCGCGCAAATAAACACGACGAACGTACTCGGCGAGGCCTTCGTCGACGAGACGTATGTAAAGGTGCGATGGGCCTGGCTGTCCTTCATATCGTCTCAGATTGTACTGTCAATCGTTGTGTTGGCCGTGGCAATCATCCTAACTAGGAACGCCGGGCTTGGAGTCGTCAAGAGCTCAACCATCCCGGCCTTTTTTGCCATGGACGCGCACGACAGGGAACTGTTAGACTGTAGGAAGGGCCCTGAAGAACAGCAGGTAGAGATCGACAGCTTGCTGAAGGACGGCTTGGGAACCGCCTGGAAGCTCGGCCTCACGGACCGCGGCTGGATGCTTCACGGTCGATGAATAGACGATACGCAGTGAATATGTAAACGAGGCCAAACAAACAGAAAGAAGTTTTCATATAGGGGCATATTGGATGAGTAGGATCATGATAATAGAGCTTGGTGATAATAATAGAGCCCAGAGACGGTGACAGAGCCTAGTGAAGACAGCTGAGACAAGTAAGCCTGATAGAGAGTAAGTAGAGGAAGGCCCCAATCACCAGTTAAAAGGATATAATAGCAAAACTCATACAAAATATAATGCCAAGACTGTTAATTCAAACAAGAAGCTTCTGTATTTGCTTATCCAGGTGCTTCCGGTGAGCCTCCGTCACCGGGTTCTGCACATCCGCCAGGATGTCCTTGATTCTCCCCATCAGGAACCCGCGAGGGTTGCACTCGGTGTGGTCGGCGCCGTTTCTCTCCCCTGGCCGCCCGATATCGTGGATGACGAGGTTCATCAGCGACGAGTACAGCGCCACGACGCTCTCATCGATGTCCGCCGCGTCCGGGACCGGCCACAGCCCTGCCCTCGTCAGGCAGAACGTCATGCTGCCGAGGATCATGCTCTCGCAGCGGTGAGGGCCCATGTACGACGCGTGCCGGCACCAGCGGGGCCCTTCGTCGATGACGACCAGCTTCTCGGCCAGGTCGCGGAAGACGTCCATGATGGCCTGGATTGTCTGCAACCTGATGGAGGCGATACGTTCTGTTGAG
The DNA here is from genome assembly GCA_030770045.1 of Colletotrichum brevisporum. NCBI lineage: Eukaryota > Fungi > Ascomycota > Sordariomycetes > Glomerellales > Glomerellaceae > Colletotrichum > Colletotrichum brevisporum. The sequence continues at coordinate 612,627 of JAUGSI010000005.1, read as the reverse complement.
AGTCAGTAAAGGCCTTCGTACAAGCAAGAAACATTTACAGGGCAGACTAACCGATGACGTCCGGAGGCATGTGAAGTCCCTCCAGCCCAGCCTCATCCCCGACGAAGACCCCGCGGCACTCCATCACCATCCTCCTCGCCGTCGTCTCGAAGAGCTGCTTGTGCCCCAGCTCCCACGAGATCCACAGCAGCTTGGGCATAAGCATCCCCTCCTCGCCGCCGTCGGGCGTCTCGCCGATGCCCGCGATCCAGCCCTGGAGCCAAGGCGTCAGCATCGGGGTATCGTCGTAGTAGTGCGTCAGCACCGTCAGGTCGTACAGCCGGTCAATCGACAGGCCCCGCGGCACGCGGCGGAAGCTGCCGTGGGCGATGCTGGCGAAGAGGTCGAAGGCGGCGGCGTTGTCGTCGGGAAGGTCCACGACTCAGGAGCCGAAGCCGTCGGAGCCGGAGGCGTCGGCGGCCGCGGGCTTGGACTCGGCAAAGTTGCCGTGGAGCATCCGGTCGAAGACAGGGGACACGCGGGCCATCGTTCGAGAGCAGAGACGGAAGCGCTGGGCAGGGGTGTTCTCGGGGGCTGCTGCCGCGCCGACGACGAAGACGACGTCGCCCTTGGGGTCGAGTTCCGTGAGATCTGATGAGCACATTTCTTTGATGGGTGACATTAGGTTTATCTTTTCGGACGCAGTTGAACGCACGGCGTCTGCTGTATGTGTACGGGGGACTTCTTGACCGACGAAACTGATACTGATGAGAATGAGAAGGAAACTTCCAAGGAATTCCCCTTCACCTAAGTACTGGTCACTCAGGATAGGCTTGGGTCAGGGAGGACAAACGATGAGGCTCGTAGGGCTGTCGTTAACCGATCGGGCTGAGTCTCGTATCTTGCCAGCCACATGTCATATAAAAAGATCAGGCTCGTGTGCACTGAACAGAATTTGATCTTGCTCCGTGGCGCAGGGCAGTCGCTAGAGCTCTTGCGCCACGCTTGGCCAACACTTTGGGTGAGTAATAGCATCAGTAATACCAACTAGTCAGGGGCTCGTCCATTCTTTGTGATTGTGGGCCTCCCGGCTTCCGTTCGGTCCATCGCAGTGGCTGGACGACGATGTGGGATGCCGCTCGGAGGGCGCGGGCGCCGCGTCTTCCGGAAAAAGGGGCTCGCTTGATGTTCCGAAGCCGCTATGTCCGTCAGCTACCCCACCCCGCCGTCATCATTATGGAGTTGGTTCTGAAGAGTATTTCAAGACGCATTGTTTGTTGCGACCCATGAATTACTTTGGATTTTCTTGGTCTTTTCTCTCGAACTTGTTTCTGCATTCAATTATCCTACTTCACTAACACTACTATTACTGTTTTTCCGCCAGGCATCGGCAAGTCAAAAGTACTACTATCATTCAACCTAAGTACGTTCAATCAGACGGGATTGAATGAAACTCTGGCCAGACTCTCAACTCCAGGCTTTTCGGTACATCTCACCATGGGTAGTCTAAACGGGGAAGATCGTACACTTTGAAGCCCACAGCCGCTAATAGAAGTTATGAGTTAAGAAGTTTTTATTCATCAACCCCTCCTCTAGTGACCAACAATCTCTCTAGCTATGACTATAAAGCTAGTTGCCCTAAGTAATTCCCGCTACATATGCAGAATTGATATGATTAAGAGCTACGTAGGCTTGATCTTGTTGTCCTTCGTCCTTCATCGTTGTCGTCGTTGTTATTGTCCGTCATCGTCGTCATCATTTCTTTATTATCGACCCAGCCCACATAAGGGTCTTTTTTGTATTATGAGCATATGCGGGGTGATGAATAAGATCTCCCTAAACTAATGTTTCTTCCGTAACCCTAGTCCATGGAAGGTGCCTCCAAAAACTCCCTCTTCTTCAGCGTCAAGTCTTTAAGGCTCTCGAGGAACGTCTCCGTGGCGTCGAGGACCTCCTCGATGTGGTCGAAACTCAGCTTCAACTTGTTGGACTGTGCCAAGAGATATGCGCTGCGGACCACGTTGCGGATCTGCCGCCCGTTGATGCGGGACTTCCTCAGAATCTTGGGGATCTCTCTGTCGATCCGGGCGCGCCCCTCTATGCGGTCCTCGCCGATCGTCTTGTCCAGGAAATAGTGGAAGATTTTCTCTTTCTGCTTAGCCGTCAAGTCGCGGTACTGGATCGCGAGATGGATGCGTGACTGGACGGCGACGTCGAGCGACGTGATGCGGTTGGTGGTCAGGATGATGATGCCCTCGTAGTACTCGAGCACCCGGAGCAGCACAGCGACGAGCGAGTTGCGCTGGATGTCCTTGGTGCCCTTGCGCTCCTCGAGGAAGACGTCTGCTTCGTCGCTAGAGGTCGTGTTAGTCAGTGAGAAAGGCTGCAGGGGGGCTCTCTTGGCTCTAAACCAACATTAGCAGAACGGCCTCCCACCGGCTGGCATCCTGGAAGATCTCCGTGAGATTTCTCTCCGCTTCCTTCGGCTCGATGCCGATCTCAGCCGTTGACACGGACAGGAGTGGTTTGCCAGTTGCCAGCGCCACTGTCTCCGCCGTCAACGTCTTCCCCACCCCGGGCGGTCCATGGAGAAGAATGACGAGGCCTTGGCCTTTGCCTTCAACCACGTCCACCGCGATGCCTTTGCCTTTGGCGCTAACATGGTTGTCAATCATTGCCTGATGGACAAAAGTCAGTAAGTACAGCGTTCACAACTTCAATGTCACCACTCGTACCTTGAGAAGCTTCTTCTGCGTCGCATCGAGCTCGAGCCTTTCCTCAAAGTACTCCTCAAACCCCCGTGCAGTCCCGGGGTCCACGTCCTCCACGTTGTCGACCTTGAGCTGCACCCAGTGGCGGAAGTCGAGGCTGTACCCGAGAACCTTGGACGGGCACAGCAGCAGCCGGTCCTCCGACTCCCCGAACGCTCGGTTCCTCTCCTCGCCCGACTTGAACGATTCGACCTTCCGGAACCACCGCTGCAGCTCCGAGTCTCGGCACCGGGCGCACGGGCAGGCCCACGTGTACGCCTGGGAGGCGTGGCCGTAGAGCGACCACGTCCCCAGCGGCACCACGCCGCCTCCCGGGTTCCGGCGCGAGTTGACGAAAGAGTAGTTATCGATGGCCACCTTGGACTGCGACAGGCGTGTCACCCTGGCGGGTCCCTGGGTCTTGGTGGCGCTATCGTCGTCCGAAGAGTCGGGGCTCCGGTCTTGCCGCGTGTAGTAGACGGCGGGGCCGTCATATCTGAACTGGACGTCCCTGCCGGTGCAGATCTCCCAGAACCGCCTCCCACGCCGCAGGAGGGATTCTCGGAGCTTCGACCCGTCCGGGTCCTCGTCGGTGCTGTAGTAGGACGTCGGAAAGCAAGGAAGGTTCGCCACAGGCCTGGAGCCTTCGAACTTGGGTATCAAGATCGGGTAGACGTGGCGCTCGAAGGTCATGCCGTCCCAGTCGAACGCCGCCACCACGATCCTGTAGCATGGCTTCCTTCCGGGAGCGCCCTGGTACGAGGCCGTCTGCACCTCGAACATCTGCATCTCTTCGAGGAACGACGGGGCGTAGACCTGTCTGCCGGGTTCGAAAAGGGTCCAGAGGTGTTCGTACACGACAGTGTTGCCGGCCTGGTGCGAGAGCAAGTTGTTGAAGTACGTAGACAAGGAATTCGAGTTTCTCAAGAGCGCCAGGATCTCCTTGAGGTCGGACCGGGCGAGTGTCATGCTTTCTTCGTCGTCGTCTTGTGGTTCACAAGCCGCCTTGAGGGCGTCCCACTGCCAGACGAATAACGAAAAGGGGGATCCGAAGTTGACCGACTTCGCTACGAAAAGGTGAGGGGCGCAGTGTCTGAGAGCCTGAGAGAGCAATAACTTGAGCTTGTCGAAACCCACATAAAGCTCCTCGCGAACGAGAGTATTGTCCTTGTTGTTGTCCATGTAGCGCCGGAAAATAGTGACCTGTTCTTCGTTGTTCAATTGCTGGTCTGCCTCAGACCTGTCAAAGTCGCGTCGATGGTCGTTTTTGTGGTCCCATTTGCTGATGACATTCCTAATTCGAGGGTAGTTGGGGCTATTTCCCTGGCTTTTGTATTAGATACGATGTAAGTTCGTTGGATTGGCAGCCGCTCACCTGAACCTCGGTATCCTGCTTGTCATCTATTTTGTTCAAGTTGCCTCTGGGCTACACGCATCGGTATCGGTTCTTAGACGTGCCCAGTCAGAAATAAGGTCAATATCGCTACCTACCTTGGCCTCTTTGACACGTTTGCTGCCTTGAATCTGTTCCTGAAGCTGAGCGATTCTCTGCTCCAACATTTGCATGTAGTCGTGTTCTAGTGATCGGACATTGATACTAGACGCGGATGTGGTCTGGATACGGATGTGTCAGCGGCAAGCTCAACTCTCGCGTTTACCAACTCGAATTCTGTGTCTTCACCTGGCTGGCGACCTCATCGGCCTCGCAAGTGACCCCCTTATTGGCGATCTCATCGGGCTCCATGGTAGTCGTTTTCCCCGCAGGTTGAATGGCGATGACAGAGGCTAGGCGAGTTGCCGTTGAACTTCTTGAGTCGCTTCCTCTTTACATGTAGACTTGATAGGATACGAGGGATTTAGCCAATTATACCCCTCTCTGTCAAGAGGATGGCTAGCATACAACGGGCGGCTAGCGCATGACAGGAATGGTATCGCGGGTAGCCAAAAGTAACAGGGGCATGATGGTGTGTAGAGAAGGCATCCAATGTTGATCGAGAGAAAGGCATCAATTTGGGGGCGCGAAACCAAGCGCCGCCCGGGAGTGGCTCGCTTAATCTGATCATTGGACACGGTAAGGATTTGCGCAGCGTAAGCTGCATCAGCCGTACATGGTGGGATGGATGGACGTAGCCCAATATCTGTGCCGCCATGGTGCAGGTAGCACATGCGTCTGTAACTTGAGGCCTCCTCATTCCATTTCCTTCAAGCCGGTTTCTCGTGCTCCAGTATTTGTTCCGACTCAAATCCCTGGACTTTCCCTCCATCTCCCTCAACGATTTGTACAATCGTGCAGAGGCACCGGCAATGTCAGCCAGATATACTAGGGCCAAGACAAACCCAGAGAAGACTTCGGTTCTCTTCGATGGCCCAAATGACAGGTCGGTAGATCAAGTAAACGGCTGTTTGACAAGAATCTGACCTTCCAGGGCCTTGACCTTTGCGAAAGCTGTACTAGTGGATAAGAGCGAAGACTCTCCCTGGGAAACATACCATGCCAGATCTGGGAAAGATCTGACGTTGGAGGACATTCTCGAAGAGATTCAAGAACTCAAAGAAAACACCGAAACCATCACGGACGAGGCAGCCAAAGCCGAAACTGTCCGGGCATTCGGAAGCAAGAAACTATGGCGTAAGAAGCAGGAGAAGCCCGCTCGAAAGCCCGGCGTGTGGGTTCAACGATGGCTCACAGTGTTTGGCGACTTTCTTTCTAACTACTCTGGCATCGTCGAGGTCGTGAAGGGGGTCGATGGACAGTACGGCGGACTTGCGTACGGTACTCTCTCGGTCCTCCTCGCGATACCTATCCAAAAGGACCACTATGAAAGAGACATCGAGGACGCGCTCGACGAGTTTGCGGTGACGTTCCCGCGGCTTGACACGATCAGCGCCGTCGCTGGTGCCGGCGGCGATTCCAGCGAGATCAAGAACCTCATATCGAGAACTTACGGAGGGATTGTACTGTTCGCAAGAGAATGCATCAAGTACTACAACGACACGTCACTCGGTGAGTTTCGGTTAAGGTTTTACGTGGCTATAGAAAAGAGTTTTACTATCCGGGAGGTAGTTTCTGGCTATCCAGGAGGTACCCCACTTTTCTAACTAATAGAAGCTATAGGATCTAAACCGTTAGAAATCCTCCTCCTACCTTAGCTTAGTATAAATATTTTCACTACTTATAATAATATTATATTACCTCTTAATATTATACTACTACTATAATAATATCTTTTAACGCACTAAAAGACTATAGTAATACTACTAAGTTTAATTATAAGGCTATTCTAAACCCTCCTAAGAGTAGTATTAATAAAGTACTTATAAATTTAATTTAGTAACTTTAGGACTATTTTAATAACTTTACTTAAGTTAATAGCTTTATAATTATTTATAAAAGTAGTAGTAACCTATATAATAGCGAGAATACCTTCTTTTACTTCTATTATAACTATAATAAAGTATATTAAACTAAGGCTATTAATTTATATTAGTTAAATATATTAAAAATAAGTTACTTTTAAAAGGGTATAGCTTTAGTAATAAAGAAGAAGGATTAGAAGTAGACGTAGTTTTTTAAGTATTTTTATTATAACTATAGCCCCTTTCTTTATATAGTAGCTTATTTAATATATTATTACTTTATATTATAGTAAACTACTCTTATTACTAGTTTTTCTAAATATAATACTATTAAACCTTAAGAAATTAAATCCATTATCCACAATACTTATTTTAGTACAGTCTTTACCCAAAAGAATATTAATAATAAATACTAGTACCTCTATTTTTTTAAGCTTAATAAGTATACTACAACCTAGGTATTCCTTTATTAGTTATAGTAATAGAGCTTAAAGTATTGTGTACTTTAGAATAAGGATAATATTACAGTTAGCCTTCTAACAGTAAGGTTTATATTAATAGAAACTAAGGTTTAACGCTAATAATAGTACTACTAGTTACTAAAGGGATCCTAGGGCTAAAGGCACTTAGGTAATTAGTCTAGGTATCTAATAAGAGGGTCGTAGTATTTACTACTAAAGGGCTAAAAGTATCTAAAGATTAATATAAAGTTAATAACTAAAGAACTATAAAAAGTAGAACTTAAGGGTACTTAAGTCCTATTTATATATAAGTATTCTTTTTTAAATTACTACTTTACTTTTTTAATCCTTAGTACTAAATTAAAATAGTATTTTTATAATTCTAAGTATTAAATTAGTTAGGATTAGTAGTGAGCCTAACTAATCTAACCTTAGTATATAGTTCTTCTATTCTGTGTTAAGTATTACACTAATATACACTATTATTACTTATTTAACTACTAAGCCCCCTATAGAGTTACTATTAAAGGTCTATTAACTAATAGGTTGTAATATTAGTTCCTCTTTTAAAGGTTTTGTCCCTAAGGCTTAATTATAAGTAGGTTACGCTCCTTACTAGGGTCTGTACTTTTTTCCTATTCTTTATTAGTATTGTATTTAATACTATATTAAAATGTATTTTAAAATAAAAACCTAATTCTAAGAATCGCAAAACTTGGGAATAATATACTTTTACTTTATTAATTAAATCTAAGGGTATTAATATTATACCTTATTCTCTGTACTTTAGGCTAAATAAAGTTTATAAAATAAGTGAAAATTCGAATTACTATAGCGAATGTGTATATACTAGTGTGGTACGTTATAATAGAAATAATATAGTAAATGTTTATAGGTATTTATTTCTTATAAAAGAGTCCTTTTATTAATTATTATAGAATTTTATTGTTTATTAGAATAGTAGAAGATTAAACGGGCTAAGTAAGAGGCAGAGGAGGCCCTTAAGGTGCTATAAACGCAGCTTACTACAGCTCTAGGTCGTTTTTTTTTAGCTTTATTACTAGAAACGTTTTCTAAAGAATTATAGGTTAGAGTTAATCCGTTAGGGAATATAATCCTTTAATAAATTAAAAGTAAAGGATTATTACTTTACTACTTTAGAGTCTTAAGTTTAAATCTTACTAACTAGAGTACTAGTAAGTCCTTTTAAAATAATCTAGGGGTTAGTAATTTTTTTAAGTTACTTAGTATTCCTTCTATGTCTTTAAAGGGTACTAGGGTTTCTTAGTTACTTTAAGCTAGGTGTTCTTAAGTAAAGAAATATTTAATTTGTTTTTAGTAGTTTAACTAGTTAAACCTTAGGCTGTAGATACATAACGCGTAATTTACTTACTAGTGCCCTTATAATTAAGGTACGTTATCTTTCTTACTACTAAGTCTAGTATTCTTATAGCTCGTCTTATATATTTACGAGGTTTAGTATAGATTCCTAAGTATTATCTTTATACCTATAGTTTTTTTATTTAATAAGGTATTAGAGTTCTATACTATTTTACTAATTAATATAGTTAATAATTCTTTTAACTTTATAGTCTTATTCTAAATCAACTTTAATATAGTTAGTAGTATATAAACCTTATAGTACTAATTTCAAAAGTAAGATATAGAAGACTAAGTAATATTTTATAGTGTCTAGTAGTGTAAATTTAAAGTTAACTTTTAAAATTTTCTTAATAATTTTAAAGGGTTTAAGTTTTTTAAAGTTTAACTTATTACTTAGTTATTTAGTTTTGATATTTTGTTATATAAAGTATATACTATTTCCCTTTTTAAAAGATAGTCCTTTTATTCTTAAAGTATTAGTATATTTATATATATATTATTTAATAAATTCTAGGTTATTTTAGAGTTATTTATAGATTTTTTTAATTTAATTAATATAAGTAACTACTTTAACTACTATAGGTCCTACTTATAGTTCTCTATAGGTGGTTAGTTTAAATCTATAATTAAAGTAAAAAAGTAAACGTTATATACTTTCTTTTACTATACTATTATAAGTAAATTAGGCTATTAGTAATAGAGTAACCTAATTCTCCTACTAGTAGTTAATATAGTATCTTAAGTATATTTTAAAAATCTAATTAATCCTTTTTATTTATCTATTAGTCTAGGGGTAAAAAGTAGTAAATAGTTATAGTTTAAATTTAAGCTATAAAATTAAAAATTTTTAAAACTTTAAAGTAAACTACGTTCCTTTATTAAATATAATATCTTTTAATAAACTATACTAGTTAAAAGTATACTTATTAAAGGTATATATAAACTCTTTTACTATACTTACTTTAATTTATAAAATAAAATAAGTATACTTAGTAAGTTAATTTATAATAACTAAAATACTATTAAACTATTTTCTAGTAAGTAGTTCCTTTAATTATAGTAGTTTAATAATAAACTTAAGAGAAATTAATTACTATACTTTATTAAGTACTAAAAGAGGTTATATTTTTCTATATAGTTTATAGTATCGTAGCTTACTTTTATTATAAACTTTATAATTCTTAATAACTTTAGCTACTTATTCTTTAGTAACTCTATTACTATAATATTATTAAATACGTTTCTATATTTTAGTAACTCTTTAGTATTTATATACTTTAGTACTATAAATTATTTTAATTATTTTATTAGTTATCTATCTAGGTATACTAGTACTAATCCGTTTAACAATTATAAAGAGATAAATAACTAGTACTAAGTTTCTATTTAAGTCCTTTTTAAGGATTATTTAAGTCTTATCTAAGACTATTAATTTTAAATTTAATTATTTATTAAAAGTATTTACTCTTCTATTTTCTAATTCCTTTATATAGATAATTTAGAAATTAAATTCTAAAAGGAATTTTAATTATTTAATTTATTATTTATTAAGGTTTTTAAACTTTATAAAATGTACGAAGTTTTTATAGTTTATATATACTATAACTTTATAGTTTAGTTTTAAAAAGTATAGTCTTTATTCTTTAAAGGCTTTAATAATAACTATGAGTTTTTTATTATAAATTTAATAGTTAAGTTTTAGTCTACTAAGTTTTTTTAAGTAAAAAGTGTATAGGTATAAATATCCTTCTTTATTAAATTAACTAAGTTATTTATTAATAGTATAGTTTAAAGTATTAGTCTTTACTTTAAATAGTAGGTTTAGGTTAGATATTATAAGTACGGATTTACTAAGAACTTAATCCTTAAGTTTTTAAAATATACTATCCTCTTTTTCTATTTATTTCTATTTAGTATTTTTCTTAGTAATATCTATAAGTATAGAAATATTTCTTAAGTATCCTTTAAAGAAATATTAATAAAAGTTAATAAATTTAAGGAATAATTATATATCTTTAATATTCTATAGTATTAGCTAGTCCTTAACTATAGTAATTCTTTTATTTAATATTTTAATAATACTGGGTATAATTGTGAATCTAAGGTAGTTTACTTTTTAAGTATAGAATTTGCTTTTTTCTAGTTTAATAAGTAGCTTAGCTTTTTATAGTTTTTAAAGTACTTAGTATACGTATTGTTTATACTTTTTAAGGGTTTTTAAAAAAATAAGAATATTATTAAAGTAAGTAATAATAAAGACGTTAAGGTTTTTTTATAGGATATAGTTAATTATATTTTAAAATATTATAGGGGCGTTAGTAAGTCTAAAGGGCATTATAAAGTACTTAAAATATCCTTAGTAAGAGTAGAATATAGTCTTCTACTCTTCCCCTTTTTTAATTTTAATTAAGTTATAGGCCCCTTTAAAGTTAAGGGCTATAAATTAGTTAGTTTTATAAAGTAGGTTTTATAGTTTAAAAATAAGTAGTAGTAGGTATTTATTTTTAATTATAATATTATTAAACTATTAATAGGTAATATATAGTTATAGTTTATTATTTTTTCTTAGTATAAATAGAATTAAGTATCTTATAGGTAATATTAATTTTTTAATATAGCCCTTAGTTAAGTATTTATTAATATATTTATTAAGTACTTTTATTTTTTATTAATTTAATTAATAAACTTTATTAAATAATAGTATTTATTCCTTTTTAATAGGGATTTTATAGTTAAAAGTACTATGTTTTAGTTGGCCTGTTTTAAGTTTAAGTAAAAGGGCAGGCGCCCACCGTGGCATTTAAGGCCACGGTCGCGCATTTAAGGCACGGCACCTTCTAGCTTAGTAATTAATTACTGTTAGATTATGTGGCTTAGAGCCGCTGGCATACTATAACGTATAGGTGGATTTTAGCGTTTAAGGTGGCTAATGGCCGCTCTGGAGCAACGTTTCGCCAGCTTTAAAGACTGTAGTTACGTTTAAGGGGTTTAAAGGCCTATAGTACTATTAAAGCGAAAAACGCGTAAAGGGCCCTTAAGGTATAACTTTATATATATACAAATATACACAAAATCTAATAATTAAAAGTCTTATTCTACTACCCCCTTTACTACATACAATTAATTATTTCTAAACTACTCTATTAAATACAAAAATTACTATAAACGTCCTTTTAACCCTTTAAAAAACTATCCTTAATAGCCTAACTACTTAATACTTATAGCTTTATAACTTTTAAGTACTTATAAATACCCTTAATGTATAAAAAGCTCTTAACCTAACCTCTATAAATCTAGAGTTCCTTATTAATAATACTCTACTCTAAAAACTATACTTTAATAACTACTTAAAGTTTATTATTTACTATAGTCCTAAGCTAAAAGCCCTTTACTCCTAAACTATAGAATCTAAAGTAGAAAAACTCACTACAAACCCTCCTCCTTAAGTACTTCTAAAAAAAAACCTCCTACTTTTATTTAAAATAACAAACCACTACTATACTAAAATAATAACTAACCTCTTTAAAAAAGCCCTTAAATACTATATTAACTCTTTATTTCTATACTATACTATAAAAGTAATATACTAAAAATAAAAAAAAACTAAAAATACTATTATCCTTTAAATATAAAGTACTATTATTAAAAAACTTAAAATCTAATACTACTTAAGTACTTTAAAACTAATAGTTTAAATTTAAAACCTCTATAAATACTTTAAATTTATAAAAAGTATATACTACTAACATACTAACTAGCTTTATATTAACTACCTTATTACACTTTATAATAAATAACTTATAATAAAAACTACTATAGCTAAATAATTTATAATATAAATTAACTATATATACAAAAGTTATACTATTAAACTTAAAGTAACTTATAAAAAAAATTTATAAATCTATAAACTACTTTACTCCCTTAACTATTTACTACTTTAATTTTAAACTAAAAGCTATTATATAATAATAAATAATAACTAAAATAACTATAGTTTTAATAAAGCTATTACTAAAATAACTACTATAATTAAATAAATACTAAAGTCTATAAAATATAAAAAAAGCGCATAAAGTACCTTTACTATTAATAAAGTAGCTCCCTATAGCCCTCTTAAGTACTTTAGTAACAATAAATATAATAATACTAACCTAAAAAGATTATAAAGTAAAGCTTTATTAGTATTTCTTACTCCCTTTACTCTATTAACCCCTTCCTACCTAATATACTCTATATACTACCACCTTAAAAATTACTTTTATACCTTCCTAAAGCGCGCGTATAACAGGTAAAAGCCACTTAACTACTACTATAAAAAAGCTAAAAAGAACTTTATAAATAATAAATAACTAATTTAGTATATTAAAGAAATTTAAAGTTAGTAACTATATAGTTACTATATAAAAAGTATTAAGTATTTACTTATAGCGTTTTAAACTACTTAATATAAAAGTCTATTACTATATCCCCTTAAAAACTCTTACCTCCTTAACTCTAGTACATCTATTTATATTTTTAAAAATAAATAATAGTTTAATAACTTTTAAGTAGCTAGTATAAGTAATTATTTATAAACTAACTCTAAGCCCTTTATAATTAAAGGATATAGAAATATAAATATATATATTATATTAATTAATAGTAAATAATCTAACTTATACTTATATAATATTATATTATATATATTTATAGTAACTAACTTTATTTTTTATAATTAGTTTTATAAGTATAAGTACTAGTAAAATAAATACTCTAAGTAATACTCTATACTATATAAATTTAATTACTCCCCTTTTAGCTTTATTAAAACTATATATAACTAAAAAGTATTAAAGTATAATAAGCTTTTTAATAAGGTACTTGTATATAAAGACTCTATATAGGCCGTTTAGTATACACATACTTTATACTATTAAACAAAGCACTCTTAATAAAAACAAAAATCTTTAAAAAGCTCTAAAGAAATATAGTACTAGTAGCTTAGCTACTCTAGCCCTAAACCACTCTAGTGCCTTTTCTTATTAACCCGTAGTATCTAAATCTCTATTACCCCTAAAACAGTACCTAGTAATACCCTTTTAAACTATAATACCTATAGTATTAATAAAGTAAAGTAAATTATTAACTATAAACTATAAAAAAGTAACGTATATACCTACTCTAGTAAGTGTATTATATTTAACTTCTACCTATATACTAAAAACTATAGTAGGTTTATATCTGTATTAGTATTTACTAACTATATCTCACAGTACTTATAGAACTACTACCTATACAACTACAGTATAAAGATACTTATTAAGGTCTTTAAAAAGTTTATTTTACTTCTAAAGGTTTAATATAATACTAAAATACTTACTTTTAAGTATAATAGTAAAATTAAAAAGTACTACTACTTTATAAACAACCTCCAGAAGCACAGTAAATATATTAAACTATTTACCCTATATATATAAAATTAAAATAGTAGTGCTAAGTGTATTAGTACTATAATCAAAATAAAAGCTTAAATAATATATAAAGGTAGTAAACTACCCTATAAGGTATAGCTTAACATCTATAGAACAGCAATCTATCTTTATAACTATATACCTTAAGTAGCCCTTAGTTAAAAAACTCCGTATAAAGTACTCTACTAATAGCTCTATAATAATAAAACTATAAAACTAAACTTTATATACTTAAAATTATATAAATATAAAGCGTATACCCTTACAGCCACTATATAGCTTAAAAAAAAGCATCTTAACTACCTTTACAACCGTACCTTTATAAACTTCTTCATTAGTTATATATTTATAAATTAATATTAAATATAAAACCCTATAACTAAAAAGATAATTACTATATATAATATTACATTTAATAAAAAAGAATACTATAATAATAACCTAAATTCACTTACTAGTAACTATAACAACCTTAACCTTTAAACTATTACTAAGTAGGTTTAAAAAAGCCTTACTACAACTAATAAAACTAACTCTTAAATATAACTCTACCTATCCTTACTAAACAAAAAAAATAATAAAGTATCCCCTTTTATAAACTCCCCTAACAACATTTTTAACAAACTTAACTTAAGTAATACTACTCTTAATAATAATAAACCCTATAACTATAAATACTCCTTTACTTACTTTAAACTCCTACCTACCCCTCCTAACTTACCTATTTCGTTCTTTTAAATACTAATCAAAAAAAACTAATACCTAAAAAAGTAAATTATAACTAAGTTAATAAATAAAAACCTTTTTTCTATAAACCCTTACTAGTTTATATTTATAACTAAGTCTATAAACTAAGCCACTTTCGTAGCTTATATACTCTAGTATAAACAAATGTCTTATAAAGCCACCTTCTTAATTAGTATCCTATTATTATTTTAAAATACTTTATAATAAAGCCACTTTTAAACTAACTACTTAATTACTTATAACCTATTAAAGGGGACCCCTAGTATTTAATATACTATAAAAGTATCCTAAAACATAAATATTAAATACTCTAATAGCAAAATTCAGCCATAAAGAGGGGTCGTAAGTACTTAAATTTCGTTAAATAAGCACAAAGTACTATACTAACTATAGACTAAAGTTCCTACTCCTAGTACCCCCTAGTAAAAGCTCTAGCCCCTACCTATATCTTATTTAAAAGTATTAACTTACTCTTATATAATTTTAATATAAATAACTAAAATAAACTATCTATAAAGCCATCACAAAACTAACTCTTAAAAAAAAGTTCTTAAAAACACTACTAACAGCTTCTAAATCCTAGGATACTATTAGGTATATACGTATAAATTAAATAAATACAAAAAGCTCCTTAAAATTAAAGCACACCTTATTATATATAATAACTAATAACTAAAAAATAAGCAAAATACCTATACTTTAATACTTACTAGTATATTATTTTAAATACTTATAGCTATTATAAACTACTTTAATTTTAAACTCCTATAATATAATATAATAAATATATTTATACAAATTTTACTTAATAAAAATATTTATATATAAATACCCCCTAAGTATTAAAAGCCTAGGTATATCCTTAAACTTAACAAAGCACTCTACAACCTATACTACTCTCTACTCCTATAATAATACTATTTAAAAACTAGTTTAAAAAAACTTAAACTAAAGTGTATAGTAGATAAAAATTACTATTAAATACATAGCTATATTATCTTCTTCTTTTATATTAATAACTATGTTCTATACTTTCCCTTTAAATACCACAAAAAAGCCCTTTTACTTATAAAAGTACTTTAGAAGTAATACTTTTTTAAAAGTAGTAAAGACTTATAATAGTTCTTAAAGATTAAAGTTATCTACAACTATACTATAAAGTACCTTTAGTTTTTATAGTTTGTTTATATTAATAAAATTATTAAACACCTAAAAAAGTAAAGCCTATAAGTAAAGTAACTATATACTTCTTTAATTTAATTACTTAAACTACTTCCTTATAAAGACTCCACTCTATATACAAATATTAACTATTACTAAAGTAATATTAGTTTAATTATATATAGTATAATAATAATAAAACTAAATATAGTCCTTATAGTAAGCTGTCTTATGTACTTTAACTATAACCCTAGCCCTAAGTACTTTAAAAAGGCGGAATAAGTAATTAAATACCTCTCTACAAAGCACACTCATTACTTTAAATTTAGCTACAAAAAAGCAGCTCTAATAATAGTTTAGTAATTACTTTAAATACTAGCTTTACTAATAACACACTAAACTACAAAAGCTCTTAAGTATTTATAATTAAGCTTTTTAGTAACCTTATTAAGTAGTAAGCTAATAAATAGAATACTATAACTACATTAACAACTAAAGCTAAGCTTCTTACTCTCTCTTAAGTAGCTAAAAAAACTATCTTTATAAACTATTTAATAACTACACTTTATATAGACCTTAGTAAGTAGACCTTTAGCGCTACTCCTACTCCTAATACTACTGTGCTAAGTATACGTATTTAATATAATAATTAATAAATAATCTATCTTATTAATAAAAAGATAGTCTAACTATATATAAAGCTTTATTACATTAATATCCACAACCACTAACTATATTAAAAGGCTTAAAAAAGCCGTATTAAAATTAAATATTAGCCTATAGTATAGTTAATAATAAATAGCTTTATAAAACCACTTACTAGCGCCTACTTTAAACTCTTCCTTAAGTAACTTAATATAGTAAATTAAATAACTTAACTTTAAGTACTTTATAATACTAAGCTTTAAAATAAACACTATAAGGGCCTTAACTTTACTAATAAAAAATAAATAAAAGGAATTATAGCTTTTAAATACTCTAAAAATAGTATTACTCTTCCTACTATAGAAATAAAAGTTTAATAAAAATAACGGAACCACTTAAAACAAAGACTTTAAAAGAATTATAGCTCTAGAAAAATAAGCTATATAAAAGTAATTATAGAGTAGTTAAAGTGTAACTAGTATATAATTTTATTTATAATTAAATCTAATAAAGCCCTTAAAAGGCCCTTACTAAGGAGGTATATTAAATTACATAACTTAAAACTACTAGTATACTATAACATATAAGCGGATTTCAGCATTTAAGGTAGCTAATAGCTACTCTAGAGCAACGTTTCACTAGCTCTAAAGGCCGTAGCTATGTTTAGGGGGTTTAAAAGCCTATAGTACTATCAAAGCAAAAAACGCGTAGAGGGCCCTTAAGGCATAGCTTTACATACATACAAATATACACAAAATCTAACAATTACGCACACAAGCACATAGTACTTATATACCCCCTTAATATAATTACTAGGTCTTTTTAATAATATTACAATTTTTATAAATACATAAAATCCCTAGGGGTAACTAGGTCCTAGGTAGAAACCACACGTTTTAGTTTATAAGTCGGGACTTAAACACATAAAGTAATATACGTAATACAAAAGTATAAGTAGGCTTATAACCTCTAAGTAAAAGGGCAGGCGCCCACTGTGGCATTTAAGGCCACGGTCGCGCATTTAAGGCATAGTACCTTCTAGCTTAGTAATTAATTACGCATATAAGCACGTAGTACTTATATTAAGTATTAGAGTAAATAGCTTTTTATATACTTTATACTCTTTTAGAATAAATAAAAGTTAATTTTATTAAAGATTAGTTTTTTTTATATTACTATAAAGTCCTTTATATATAACGGCCTAGTAACTACTTCCTTAACCTTTAAGTAAGTAATAAATTATAATATATATATTATTAGTATATTATAGTATAGTTTGTTTAAAGCTAGTAGTTAACTATATCCTTCAGTAACTTAACTCTTTTTATTATTTTAATAAAAGTAGCTAGTCTACTAATTTATCTATAAGTTCTCTTTTTATAACTATAGTATTCCTAGGATTATATTCTAGTATTTTATATTTATAATATTAAAATAGTAGTATATTTTTTAGTTATAGTAGTTTAAAGTAAAGGGTATAGTTTTGCTATTAATAATACCTCTACTATACTATACTCCTTTTCCTTCTATATTATAAAGTATATAGGGAGTTTCTTTTTTATTTTATAGTATTTATAAGTTATTTACTACTTATAGTAATATAAAGCTACTTTAAGCACTACTATTAATTAAAGTTTTAACCCGTATTTTTTTTACTATAATATCAAAGTAAAGGTATTTATTTTTTTAGTTTACTTTTATAGTTAAGTTAATAGATCTTATTTTAGTTATTTATTATAATCCTTTTATAGTAGGCGAGTCTAGTTTCTTAACTACTTTAGCCTTTGTTTTATATATATTCTATCCCTATTAGGGTATTTAATTACTTTTTTTTTATAAGGGTGTTTTTAATATTAATAACCAGTAGTACAAAGCTAGTTTCTTTCTCTTCCTAGAATTATTTTTTTGAAGTATTTATACTTTAATAATATAATAAACTTAATATTTATTAGTATAGTATTTGTATTATTTTATATTGTTGTTATAAAGGTACTTTATTAGGAAGTTAGGGTTTAGTCTAAATACTACTTCTTTAGGTCCTTTATATTCTTAAATAGTCTATATATTAAGTTTTTTATTAAAGTAAATGTTTTTATATAAAGCGTCCTTTTTTTTCCTAAAAAAAATTATAAATTAAGTTTCTTAGTAAGGTGTTCTTAATATTTATTCTTAAAGTATTATACTTAAAATATATTATAGTGTTTTTTATATAGGGGTTTAAACTATTTATAGTCTCTTAAAAGGCTTTTAAGTAACTACCTTCTGTTCTTTTAAATAAAGTCCATTCTATAAAATATAATTTATTATTTATTATTATTTAAGGGAATTTATAATAGGTATTTATATTTCTTTTTTTAAGTTAAGGGTTCCTCTTTAAAATCTAAGTCCTAGGTATTAGGTCGTGCCCCCTAAGTAACTTTATTCTAAGTACGTTATTAAACAACGTTATAAAGTTTATTTAAGTTATAGAGTATATCTATTTTAGGGGTCTTTTTCTAAGATATAAAGTTAAGTAAGGCCCCTTTTACCTCTTTTCTACTATTATAGTAAAACTATTTAAACTTAAGTATATTATTATAAGCGTTTATCCTTTTTACTCTTTTTATTACTAGGATTTAAAAGTATTTACTATAGTCTTTATTAAGTTCTATATTAACTATATATTAAAGTTCTTTAATTATAATATTAAGTTTATTAATAATTTATGTATTATTATATTAGATTTCTTTATTATCTACTAGTTCTATAAAGTTATTATTTACTTATTATAGAATTATACTATTTAACTATTCCCTAGTTTTATGAACTAGTTTATAATAGGGTACTTTATAAGTAACTATAAGTGTTTTTTTAAGTATATTTATAGTATTATATTTAAAGTATTTAGTATTTCTAAAGTACTATTCTACTTATTCTTTTTTATTTTAATAAATTAGGTATTTATTACTATAATATACTATTTATAATAGTTTAATATAGGTTTTTTTAAAAGCAGTATTAAGTTACTTACCTCTTAGTACTAGTTACTATTATTACTTCTTAAGTTAACAGTAGTCCTTAGCTATCTATTTAAACTTATTATAGTTATAGTACTTAAAGGTATATTCTGTATTAAGTTTATATTATTTAGTAGTACTAAGGTCTATAGGGCCTATATAGTATTTATAAGTAGTACTTTATTAATAATTATTTTATTCTTATTAGTTATTTTACTAAAGTTATTATCATTAGTTATAGTACTAGAATTATTTAGGTTATTATTAGTACTTTTTACTTAAGTTAGTACTTAGTTATTATTCTCTTTTTTTATAGTATCTTTTTTAAAAATAGTTATTAATTTTAATAATAAGTTTAGTATATTAAAGGAAATCTTTAAAGTGGTTAATCTTAATAAGTTTATTTTTAACTTTATCCTTTAGGCTTTAATAAAATATAAAAATTCTAGATTCTTTAGTAAAATCCAGCTACGTACTAATACATTAGAATTTAGTAGTATAATAGGTAGTGGACTTAGTCTATTAAAGTATTACAAAGTTATACTTAGCTTATTATTTTTAGTTAAAGTCCTAGAATAGGGTCTAAAGGGTATATTTAAATCTTTTAAAAGTAAAAAAAATATTTTTAACTTTAGTAGTATAGTTATTTAAGGTTTTAGCTTTAAGAAACTATTTTTAAAATAGTTTAATTTATTAAAACGTACGTTTATAAAGAAATATAGTAGTATAAATAATATACTTAGTATTACCCTTAAAGCTATTATAATAAAAGCTTTAGTAGTTCTTAACCTAAATTAAGAATCCTTTAAGTATTCTAGGGGTTCTATTATAAATAATAAGTAAATTAAACTTAAGTTTCTTATATCTATTATAAATAAGTATCTTAATAATATTAGTAGTAGTATAGAGTATCTTAAACTAATCCTAAAACTATTTATTAGCATTCCTTTTACCTTTTAAATTAATATTAAGTTTATTAATAATTCCTTAAACTTAAATAAACTCTCCCTAAATAGACTTAGCAGCTTTCTAAAGTTTAGTTAGGTTTTTAAAGTTATTATTAACTAAGTTAGTAAGTTATTTATTATATTACTCTATTATTTTAAGTTATTATAAAAGGGCGTTAAATACCTCTTTAGTAATAATAACTTCTCTATCCTCGTTATACTTAATATTGGGTATAAAGTAGTCTTCTACATCTTATAACTCCTAAGTTAGGTTCTTAGTGCTTTATTTAAAGAAATTAAACGAGGTAGGAGTACACTTAGTATTTCTAAAAGAGGCTATTATAAGTTACTATTTATTAGTATTAAAAGTTAACTTACTAAATAAGAGTTATTAAAATATTATAACTAGCTTTTTAATAGTAAGGTTTATATTAATAAAAGTTAAAGTTTAATACTAATAATAGTACTACTAATTACTAAAGAATCCTAGGGCTAAAGGTACTTAAGTAATTAGTCTAGGTATTTAATAAAAGGGTTATAGTATTTACTACTAAAGAACTAAAAGTATTTAAAGATTAATATAAGGTTAATAGCTAAAGAACTAATAAAAGTAGGACTTAAGGGTACTTAAGTCCTATTTATATATAAGTATTCTTTCTTAAATCACTACTTTACTTTCCTAATCCTTAGTACTAAATTAAAATAGTATTTTTATAATCCTAAGTATTAAATTAGTTAGAATTAGTAGTAAGCCTAACTAATTTAACCTTAGCGCATAGTTCTTCCGTTCCGTATTAAGTATTATACTAATATATACTATTATTACCTATTTAACTACTAAGCCCCCTACGGGGTCACTATTAGAGGTCTATTGACCAACGGGTCGTAATAAATAATCCTAATATCCTTAAAACTATTCTCTATATTTTTTTATAAGTATATATAGCGTTATTTTTTAAAGGTCTTAGGCTTTAATAATATATATATAATTAACTAGTATAAAATACTACTATTTTAAGTTACTAGGACTACTAATATTAGCTCTCTATATAATACTGCCTTTAGCTTAGTTTTTAATAAGCGTGAGGAGGGGTATGCCTTTTTTATTAAGTTACTTAATGAGTTATGTATTAAGGCTAGTACCTAGCTACTTTAGGTGGCTATAACGGACTTTAACAACGCTTTTTAAACTACCCTTATAGAGACCTTTCCCTTTATATAGCTTTAACTCTATATTTTTTATATTAATACAAATATTAATACTAATATTAAGTATAAGTAAAAGGGTCCTAGTAGCCCTAGTAATATAGAGTTTAAGGTTCTTTTTAATAGTAATATTTATAATAATATAGCCCTAGCTCTAGCTCTAGCTCCAGCCCTAGCTCTAGACCCAGCTTTAGCTACTTTACTCTATAATCCTTAAAACTATATACTTAATAAGCTTAACTATACTAATAAGGTTCTAAATAAGTATTAACCTTTTACTACTAAAGTTAAATATACCCCTATTAGCTTCTACTAGCTCTAGGCCTATATTATTTATACTAATACTAAGTAGGACTTTAACGTAGTATAGTACTAACTATCGTAAGAGTTTACTAATTAGAATAATACCTTTAAGTACTTTAATAATATATACTACTTTTATTATTACTAGTAGACTTAGTACTATATTAATAAGTATAAGAACTTTAGTATATAGATTAACCTTTTTATTAAAACTACTTTTAAGGATTTAAAGTTATACATAGTTATAAATAACTCTAACTTTTTTAGTATTACTAAAGTAATTAATAAAATACTATTAAATAAAGAGTTTATATATACCTTTAATAGTACTATTATAGAGTAGTATACTTACTATAAGTATTTTTAGTAGCTTTAGTTAATAAGTATTACTAAAATAGTTAGTTATAAGGCCTTTAATTTTATAACTTATTAGTATTAAATTACCCTAATAGTAATACTAAAGCTAAGTAAAAAAGTACTTCCCCTAGACCTCCTACTCTATACAAGCTACTTTAAGTATTAGTATAAGCTTCTCTATAGTTATATACTCTTTAGCCTTATAAAGAAAAAAGAAAAATTAATAAAGTAGCACATTAACCCCTAGTAGTAGCTACTATAGTTCTTAGATTTTTATAATATAATCTTTAAAATTAAGAACCCGTATATAGTAACTAGTACCTAAAGAAGGCCCTAAAATACTAAGTTACTAGTAGCCCTTATAGTAATACCCTTAAGTAGTGCACTAGTAGCCTTTCCGGCTCTAGTAGTAAAAATAGTAAAGTTAAAGGCTTTAAAAAAAGTAAAGAACCTAGCACTAAGGCTAGTTTAGAATAGTATTTACTATAACTAATTATACTTTAAGTATAGTTTTAATTATAAACTTTTTTAACTTTAAGTAGTATATAGTAGTAATTAGTTAACTTAGGAATATATTATAGTAGGTAGAAGTAGTAATAGTGCTTTTAGTAGTGCCCTAGTAGTAAAGAAGCCCTAGTATAGTGGCTAGAAGATAGTAGGAGGATTAGAGCTACTTATATCTATAGTACTAACTATACTACACTAGGATTAATTAATTTAGGGGTAAAAGGGGCTATAATTAGTTAGAAATAGTTATAAGCTTATTATACTAAGATATAGTTATTACTATAATAAAAATATAATTAAATTAAAGATTAAGTAATTACGTAATATACCGTTTTCTAGTGTCTTTGGATCCTACGGCTCCTATTAGTTGGAAAAGTGGGGTACCTCCTGGATAGCCAGAAACTACCTCCCGGATAGTAAAACTCATAGAAAATGACTTGACACTAATGGTTAGGCCGTGTGAAAAACACAATGGCTCAAAGCTCCATGACGGGAGTGAGAAAGAAGATAGCCGACGTAAGACACCTCTTGGCTGAGATCCGCTGGGAGTCGGAAATCCTCGCGCAGAAACGAATCGCCGAACTCATCGACCGCAGCAAGACGGTCGAGAGGGAACTGGCCAGTATGTATTGCTGCACACGAAACACTGGATCTAGAATATGCGCTAACTACCGTCAACTGCGGCCAGGCATCAGGGCCGCAAGCCGCCAGAAACAGATAGAAGAAGACGAGAAGGGACTACTTAAACTAAAAAGCCTGCTCGCAATAGACAAGGCGGACCCGCACACCGACGAGGGTCGGTACAAAGCGCTGCTCGACGAAGCCTTTTCGGACCTCTTCCCCGACCCGGCTTATTCTAGAGAGGTATTGCTGGAGATGTTCCTAAACGAGCCTTGCTGCCAGACCTGGCTGAACTCCAGGGAGTCAGGGGTCTTGAACATCTCGGGCCAGAACGGCGGCTTTGCAGACCACACCACACTCAGCTGGCTATCCTATGCCCCACTGCTCCTGAAGGCCGAGATCGCAAGGCGCGGCGAGAAGGTCCTCGTGGCGTCCTACGTCTGCCAAGTTTCGCCCATCATGCACACGTGCACCCGCCCATGGCTTAAGGACGTCCTTAGCAGTCTGTTCTTCCAGATCGCGAGGCACAACCCCAGTCTCCTTCGCTCCGGGCTCGGCGACTTTGCACCTCTCCTGAAGAGCGCCAAATGGGAAGAAGACGCAAGCTCGGCGTTCGAGGAGACAGGGAAACGCTTGGTCTCTTTGTTGTCGAAGCTGGAAGAGGACGATACGGTGGTGCTCATGGTGGACAGACTGGACCAATGCTGCTTGGAAGAAAAGTCCGACATGGGGCGGATGGACTTCTTGGAAGCTCTCGATCTGTTTCAATCTGTGGCGAAAAGGGCGACTTGTATCGTCAAAGTGCTTCTCGTGACTTCCCCGCGTGCATGTGGTAGAAAGGATGGGTCTCTCGATCGTTGGAGGGCCAGGGCAGCGAAGAGCGGTGTATATGCGGAAAGGGCAGACTGGGACCTCGACACCGAATAGACTCATTTAGTCCCATGTCATTGATGGAATCAATTCGGATTGCAGACTGAACAAAGCCAAGCACATAAGTTCCGTAGAGTAGCTGATATTTACGAGATTTTAGCATCAGCGTCTGCAATGTGCGCATCACATGCATACATAGTATGGTAGTCTTTAGACTGTGTGCCAAGCCCCGTGTTCTTTGAAGTTCGGGTTACCGGAATCAAGTTGCCTCTTCCGCGACTTCATACTACCAGTCGGTTATGTCTGATGGTGGGTGTTGGATTCAGAGTTCAGCCGTTCATGCGCTTGGCCCCAAGCCCCTCACACCCTCAACACCCCAACGGGCATGGAACTCTATTGGAACGTCGATTCTTCACTACCGCAAGCGGCGCAGACCAACTGATCCAGCCCGACAAATCGGTGGAGACGGCGCCGTCGGCCTCCCGCAGTAGTGTCTGTCGTGCCACCTTGGACTTGGAGACTGGACCCGCGTGATCGGGAGGGTTTCTTATACCCGCCGACAATTCTTCACAATCGAGGAAGTTTATTTAAACCTCGCGATTGCGGATCGAGATGATGGTGAGATTACCAGCCCTCAACCGCGCAGCCAACGCGCTCCTATCATCATCTCTCATCACCAGCATCCGCTCCGGATACGCCATGATTCCCAAGAACGACGTTGAGGAGACGGCGCGCCCGGCGTCCGCAGAGGTCGACGACGCCGTCTCCGAACAGCACCCCAAGACTCTTGGCCTCCGCCGGACGACCTACACCGGCGCCCTCCTCTTCAACCTCGCCGCCTTCGTCCTGCCCGCGCTCTACGGCACCCTCTCGAAGCTCTGGGTCGCCGAGATGGACGCCTCCCTCGTAGCCACCACCGACGCGTACACGTACATCGGCGTCGTCGCCGAGGTCATCAACGAGGGCCTCCCGCGCGCCGCGTGGGTCGTCATCGGCGACAAGGCGTCGCGCTCGCTCGCGCAGCGGCTGCGGCTGACGCACACGCTCATCGCGTTCCAGGCAGCGCTGGGCCTGGTCATGAGCCTCGCGTTCCTGGGAGGCGCCGAGACGTTCGCGAAGGGGTTCGTGCCGGAGGAGATTCGGGAGGATAGCGTCGAGTACGTGCGGATCGCGGCGTTCAGCACGCTGGCGGGCGCGGTTGAGACGGCTGTCGCGTCGGCGACGAGGGCTCTTGATCGGCCTGATGTACCGCTCGTTATTGTGTCGGCCAAGTTCGCGGCGAATATTGTGCTGGATTTGTTGCTCATCTCGAGGGTGCGCGTCGGCTCGCACCAGCCGACGGTGAACATGCAGGCCGGGATCCAGCTGGCCTGCGGGCTTGCCTCCGCGGTGGTCGGGCTGGCGTACTTCCTCTGGAGGAATACGCTGCGCTTCGAGAGGGAGAGGGAGGCGGCAGAGGACCCGGGGGCGTCGACGAGGCCGAGCCCGGGGGCGCTGCTCACGCTGCTGCGACCCGGCGTGTGGACGTTCTCCGAGTCTGCGGTGCGGAACGCGCTCTACCTCTGGCTGGTGAGCAACATCGTCTCCATGGGCAAGACGTACGCGACCGCGTGGGGCGTGTTCAACACCATCCGATGGGGTCTGGTCATGGTCCCCGTCCAGGCGCTCGAGCAGACGTCGCTGGCGTTCGTCGGACACGCTTGGGGTTCGTGGAGGCGGTCTATCGGCGTCGAGACCATCAAACCCGGGGCTGTGAACAGGCGGACACTCTTTGGGATTGTGGCGCCGGCGTTGAAGTCGCTCGGCATCGCGCTAGGCGTCGAGGTTCCCGTGTGCCTGTTCCTGACCTTCTTCGGCGCGCGCCCGTTCGCGCGGTACCTGAGCGGGTCGGACGAGGTGGCGGACGTGACGGCCATGATGTGGCGGACGGTGGACTGGTGCTACATCTTCTACGCCGCAAGCACGATGCTCGCGACTGTGCTGCTCGCGACGAGACCGAGGTGGTATCTCTGGCAGAGCCTGGCGAGCAACCTGCTGTACGTGCTGCCGTGGGCCGTCGTGTGCGAGACGGCGAGGCTGGACGCGGGGAGCGCGTGGACGTATCACCGCTGGGTGTTTGGCGGGAGTCTGGTGTTTAGCTTTGTTGACATCCTCGTCGTGGATGGGATCTGGGCATGGGCTTTGATGAAGGGGCGGATGACGCTTGAGACGTTCCGGGGATGAGGGGGGTTAGCATTGGTCCTCTTGATTATCTCTACTGAAGAAGGCTACTGATTGTCGCTACTAATACTATTCTTGCCATTATCATTACCTTTCGTCGCTGTCTTGGTTGTCGTTCAGCGGTATCCGGACTAGACGGGGCCGATCCGTGCCCGCCGGATCCCGGCATGCCGGGGGTCCCCGGAGGGAGTAGTATAATAGCTAACGACCCTGACTCACCCCACCGTCAGCGCAGACCACGCTAAAAAAGGCAATTCGTTACGGTAAGTTTGTTCCCGCTCGTTCGATTTCTCCTCTTCTCAACTCCTCACCAACTCGCCGGCAACACCGGCCTAGAGACTCGACCAGAGATTATCGAACCCAGCACTTGCAGCTTCTTCAAGAGTATCTTATCTTGCATGGGTTCGCCATGTCGGAGCGTGTGATACGCAGGCGCAACGTCACCACGCGGGACCGCACCGGCTGCGTGACGTGCCGCGCCCGCCGGCTCAAGTGCGACGAGGGGAAGCCCAAGTGCCACAACGTACGGGGATATTGTTTCTTCATCACCTTAATTCAAGATCAATGGCTAATCGCCACGGGCTCTCTTAGTGTACGCGGCTGAGCCTCGAGTGCGGCGGATATGTGACCCCTCTCAAGTTCAAGGACCAGACAAACCTGTGGAGACGGAAACAGACCAGGAAGCGGGGAGAGAAGGGAGGAGCCTCGAATGCTGCTGGCCAGAATGCGTCGTCCCCGGGCCCCAGTAGGGATCTGAGGGACCGAGAGGCCGGGTCGTCACAGGCTTCTCGCACGCCGGAGGTCGACGTGGCAACTGGTGACGACACCTTCTTCTCGGCGGACGATGCCCAGGATGTCTTCGACGGTTCTCAAGAGCGTTCTATTTACGAGGCGGCGACGTCTTTGGCCCTCATATCGGAGGGCATACCGCGGGAGAAATTGTCTCATGGTTCTGGCAACAACAACGATGATTCACACCATTTCCCGGCTGTCCTTCATCCGACTTCATTAGCAACAGATCCTAGTCTCTCGCCCGCAAATATCGCCGACGATGCTGCGAATTACCCACAGCGAGAAGCCCCGTTCTCATACCGCACGCCGGTATACCAACCTCAGATCTCATCAAGAACATGGGACCACGAGGCAACGAACCAGCCGACCTCGGTATCGGTCCCGGACATACCGGCTGGCCTCCTGGAGAGCGCCAAGTTCCCCGAGGACATGATCTACTACCACCGCCTCCGCGACCCATCTCCCTACGGCACACTATCCATCCTCTCTCTGGAGGACATCCTACAAGCAGAACATCTAGACAGCGCATTCTTCCACGCCGGGCTGGCGCTCTCGGCCCTCGACATATCCCAGTCGGACCCCCCGGGCTCGTTGGCCGGCAAGGCGGCGCTGCACGCTCTCGACCACTTCGTCGCCGCCCTGGGCATGGTGCGCATGGCCCAGATTGACGACGACGGCGTCGCCACCGGCGGCCCTCCGAGCCAGGATAACGCCATATCCTGGCTGGCCACCGTCCTGCTGCTCGCCAACTTCGAGCTGCAGCGCGGGCAGATGAAGCTGTGGTACGTCCACGGCCGCGCCGCCTTGGCCTTCCTCTCGCAGTACCTCGCCCGCGTGCGCGCGTCCCCCGCCGGGGAGTCCCTCGTCCGGTCCTTCTCCCGCATCGCTGCCTTCCTCGACATCTTCGACCGCGCGTACTCGGTGCGGTACAGCATCGC
The DNA here is from genome assembly GCA_030770045.1 of Colletotrichum brevisporum. Taxonomy (NCBI): domain Eukaryota; kingdom Fungi; phylum Ascomycota; class Sordariomycetes; order Glomerellales; family Glomerellaceae; genus Colletotrichum; species Colletotrichum brevisporum. The sequence continues at coordinate 584,934 of JAUGSI010000005.1, read as the reverse complement.
GTCCGCCGAGGTGTCCGAGTCGCTCGCCGCGAGCCTGGCCGGGTCGCCGCAGTCCGCGGACCGGCTGCTCTGCATCCTGCCGCGGGTCATCAAGCTCGAGGAGGAGTGGCGGAGCAACCCGCAGCACGACCTGCGCTGGCGCGGGCAGGCGGAGGACTTGATCCGCGAGCTTAGGGAGTGGCGCGCCACGCTGGACGAGCGCGACGTGCCGCCCTTGCACGAGCACACGGCCAACCCGTACGACGAGCCCCCTCGAGATGATTCAGGTATCGTCTTGAGACCGCTCGGCATCCCTCATGCCCGAGACCCCGTCAAGGCGGCGACGACGTTCATGCACTACCTCATCTCGCTCCTGCGCCTCGAGACCCGGTACCTCCCGGGCGCGGGCCGCGAGCTGCCTCCCGAGGCGGGCGCCATCGTGCTGCTCGTGTGCCGGCTGGCCGCCGGGGTCCCGCGCGCGGCGTGCGCCGCGGCGAACGCCTACGGGCACGGGATGCTGCCGGCGATGATGAACGCGTACTACATGTCCGAGGACCCGGCCGTCAAGGACTGGGTCCGGCGGTGGATCGCCGGGTTCCCGAGGGAGAGGGAGGGGATATGGCACGTCCGGCGCGCGCGGAGGGTGCTCGGCTACGTGGACCAGGAGTACAACCGCCGCGGGTCGAGGTACAACTGGGAGATCATCAAGGTGCGCCTGGTCGATCTCGAGGACGACGCCACGCCGCGGGAGGGTGAGGACGAGGAGGGGGACCACGATAGGTTCTCGGTCGAGGTGTACTCGCGGTGTAAGCGGGGGTGGAGCATCGACTTTGTGGAAATACCGTAAGGGGCAGTTGTTTACGCTCTAATGAAGGATGTGAGATAAGACATACGATAATCAGACCATTCTCGGGACTCGTCTCGATGTCCGACGGCCATTTCGGACTAAGCGCCGTCATCACCGCCGAAAAGGATCCACCGCCCCCTCCCCCTTGCCGCGCTACGTCCGGTAGCGGCCCGCCCGAAATACTCCACTTTGACCCGCGCGTTCACTTTTGCCGTTTTGGGTAATTCGATGCTCGCCATAGCTTCTCTCATGTACGGTTTACTTCAGTAGTTCGACGAGTGTAGTCATTCCACTATAGAAAATATGGCGCCTTGATTATTTCTAGAGGCCAATTCCAGGTTTCTGAAATGGTTCCGATAGAAATAGCTCCCATACCACACACATATCAACCAGAAAACATCAGTGTCACGGACCTGTATCGTATCACTAGAGCTTCTTGTGACTCTTCCTCTCTTCACCTCCATCCCTCAAACCTACCATGAGCCCCAGCGCCACAACTGACAACGCCGGGAAGCCTTTCCCGGCCCTGGGCGGGCTCCAAGACAGAAAGCTTGGAGAGCTCGACGCGTCCAACATGATCAAGACCCTCGTCCCAGAAAGCGAACAGCTTTCCGTTCCGGCCGTCGACGACCCCGTCCGCCTGGGCCAGAACTGCACGACAGCTCACATGGTGCAAGTCCCGTGGTCCATGAAGGGTGGTTGGGGCACGCCCACGATGATGCCGTACGGCAAGATCGCCTTCGAGCCGACGGCCAGCGTCCTTCACTACGCCACCGAGTCTTTCGTACGTGTAACTCGCGTCTACCAGACTCCGAGGAACGATTCTAACCTCGTTTGGATGTAGGAAGGCATGAAGGCCTACCGCGGCCACGACGGCAAGCTCCGCCTCTTCCGCCCGCAGCTCAACTGCGCGCGCATGCTCCGCTCCAACGCCCGCGTCAGCCTCCCCTCCTTTGAGCCCTCCCGCCTTCTCGAAATCATCGCGGCGTTTCTCTCCGTCGAGTGCCGCCGCTGGCTGCCCGAACCGGGCACGAACTTGTACGTGCGCCCCGCCATGGTCGGCAGCGGCTCTGCGCTCGGGATCAACCAGCCCCCGGAGGCGCTCTTCTTCCTCTTCGCTGCGCTGTTCCCCCAGGCGATTTCCGGGAAGCCACATCCGGGGATCAAGCTGCTCGCCAGCGAGCCGAAGGGCCATGTCCGCGCGTGGCCAGGCGGGTTCGGGTCCGCCAAGGTCGGCGCGAGCTACGGGCCGGCCATGGTCTTGCACGCGGCGGCGAAGGCGGCGGGGTGCTCGCAGACGCTGTGGCTGTTTGGGGAGGAGGGGCTTGTTACAGAGGCTGGGGCGAGCAACTTCTTCGTCGTGTGGAGGCGGAAGGGAGGCGAGGGGGTTGAGCTTGTGACGGCCTCGCTGGAGACGGGCGTCGTCCTTGATGGTGTCACCAGGCGTAGCGTGCTGGACACTGCGAGGGAGAGACTTTCTCGAGAGCACAAAGACGCGTCTTCGATGGGTCTGGATCCATTGGAGGTTGTCGAGAGACCGTTTACCATGGACGAGGTCGTGGAGGCGCATGCCGAGGGGCGTCTTGTCGAAGCGTTCGTCTCAGGGACGGCGGTAAGTTTTCTTCTCATATCAGGCTTTGATCCTGGCTAATTCATAAATCTCTAGATGTTCATCACCCCAGTCTCCATGATTCGGTACGGAGAGACAGACATCAATTTCCCCATGACGGTGACGGAGGACGGTCAGAAGACCCCTCACTCCAAGTACTCGTCTACGATCAAGGCCTGGCTCGAGGACATCATGTACGGAAGGGTTGACCACCGGTGGGGATACGTCATTGATGAGGAGTGACCTCTCTGTACCTAGGGGGAATACATAATACAACGAGCCTTTTTCTGTTTGCATTTGTTCTCCTCATTCCCCCCTGTTGAACTTGGCTCGCATGGCGAATGAGCTATTCGGATCTGTCGCAGAATCTTTAAACCTCGAAGCCATTTTCCCTCAGAATTTTGGCTCTTTCTATGCTTTTCGAGACGGACCAGACTGGGAGCTGCAAGCTGGCTGGAGACGATGTCCGGGGTCCTGAACCAGCACGTCCTTCGATTCATGCATCAACGTGGACAGGTCAAATCAACGCGCGCGAAAGTCCTCGCCGCGCCCTAATGATCAACTTCATTTCCGCCTCGTACGAAAACAATGAAACCTAGTAACAGTAACACCGAGCCCAGAATAGTAGTGGTACCCAACAACGGCAAAAAGCGTTGCAACGGGTATACCGCGCGATAGTAATCTTCTTAATCTCAATGAGATGATACATATAGGTGGTGGAAGGCCCTGATAGCCACTTAACAAGGCCTCTACAGCAACAGTCTATTACACAGCCTTTGACGAATCACTGAAAAACTCGTCTACACGCTCTATTGCCATATTGGCATGATTCTAGTGACGTGTCAGTGTATATGTATGAATCCTTGTTTGACGAGGACTATCAATACCTTCATTGCGTCGTGTGTAAGTCCTCCGACATGGGGCAACAGCGTGACGCAGTCGTAATTCAGCAACCTCGGGTTTACCTCTGGTCTATCGAGGTTGTTGGATTTATTAGCGCCGAAACAGCATAGCAAACCCGCCTGGCGAGAAAATAGAACTCACTCGTTGTAGTGAACATCGAGACCGACGCCGGAAACAGTCCCGTCCTCGATGGCGTCGCACAGGGCCTCCTCGTCAACACACTTACCCCTGGCGACGTTGACGATCCGCATATCCTTCTTCATGCCGCCGAAAATTTCCTCCGAGAGCAAATGGTGCATATCGAGGGAGTACGAACAGGCCAAGACGAGACAGTCCACCTCCGCGACAAGAGCCCGCAGGTCTCGATGGAGCACCACGGGAGCGGGCATCTCTCCCTGGGCTTCTATGAGCCTCCTCAGGTTCGGCCTGTCAACGCAGTGAATCTTCATTCCCAGTGCCGCGGCCTGCCGCGCGATCGCCCTGCCGACAGGACCCATGCCGACGACGCCCAGCGCCCTGCCATACGGATCCGTCGCCGTCTGCGCTGAGTGCCGCAGCGCGGGGAGGAACTGCCCCTCCCGGAGCATTCTCTGGTACCTGCTCAGCTGGCGGAAGGCGGCGATGATGAGATACGTCGCGACCACGGCCGTCGCCTCGCTGCCGCCCGTCGTGTTGAAGAACGCGACGCCTCGGGCGCCGAGGCCGGCGACGTCCTCCGACTCGAAACCGTGACCAAAGTTCACTATCATCTTCAGGGACGGCGGGAAGTGGGCCAGGGCGCGCTTCGTCCAGCCCAGCGTGATCTTTTCGATGCCTGGGGGAAGGTTGATGCCTATCCTCATGATTCCCGAGATGTCGCTGCAGGGGCCTGTTCTCATGGACTCGTGAAAGTCCTCGAGTGTCGGGAAGTCGTACATGACGGTCTCATATCGAGAACAAAAATCGGCCGAAATGGCGTCCGGGACGACGCCGGCAGGTGAGCCGATGACGAGGATCTTTGGTGTTGACGATATGTTAAGATGCTTGCATGTGAGTTGGGTGGCAATGATACTGAGAAGCAAGCTTTTCTTCTGGACGCACAAGTCGCTCTATCTATTAGGACCGTGCTAAGTGGCTATTATTTCCTTTCCCCACGCATCAGACTCATTGAATCCTAGTCTCTCTGCGACTGTCTCTGGGCTCTGTTGCCGTCGTTGGGCTATGGCCGTTGCGCGGCATACCGTTAGTCTCTATCATCAAGATTGCCCAAAATGGCAAAAGTGAACGAGCGGGTCAGAATGGGCCTGTTGCGACGCACCCCTGCTCATAAGCGTTATCTATCCGATCTCGCTTGCGCGTGGAGATGCAGGGCTAGGCTCGTCTTGGAACCCGTCACCTTTCCCCTCTTTCGAGGCACAAACTGGCCTTGACTGAAGCCGACGTCATCCAGGAAGATTCGAGTTGCTGTTGTGGTTTGCAGAGCCGTCCTGCACATCTGAACTGAAAATGTCTTCAACAGCTGTGGGGAGCGACAGCTTGGCTGGCTTTTACTCGAAGTATGTCTGCGGCAGGTCTCGTGTACATCGCTAAAATAGCTAATGCTGATGCCTGTCAGGGTTGACGAGCTTGAAAATGTGTTCATTGAAAGTGAGTCTGGTCACTCGTTGGAGTTGCTGAAGTTTCCCTGAGACTCTTCAAGCGCCTTAAAGAGCCTTTCTACTGACAGTCTTGTTTGAACACAGGACTAGAAGAGGCTGTCAAGATCCCCTCAATCTCTGCTTACGCAGAGAGACGAGGAGATGTGTTCAAGGTACCAGGCCACTCCCAAGAGCTTCAACTTAAACCAAGTACTAACCTCAATACAGATGAGCGAATGGACCGCCTCAAAGATGAGAGAACTCGGAGTCGAGGTTACCCTGAAACCCCTTGGCAAACAGGAGGGAACAAACCTCGACTTGCCACCTCTCGTCCTGGGTCGCTACGGCCGTGACCCCGAGAAGCCCACGGTTCTCGTTTACTGCCACTACGACGTGCAGCCCGCGGCCCTCGAAGACGGCTGGAAGCACGACCCGTGGGCTCTCACGATCGAGGAGAATGGCAGGCTCTGCGGACGGGGCACGTCGGACGACAAGGGCCCGCTGATTGGGTGGCTCAACATGATCGAGGCTTTCCAGAAGGTCGGTCAGGACGTACCCGCGAACCTTGTATTCTGCTTCGAGGGTATGGAGGAGAACGGGTCGTTCGGCCTGCGCAAGGCGCTGGAGGAGGAGGCGCGGGGGTTCTTCGCGGACGTGGACGTGGTGTGCATCGCCGACGTTGTCTGGGTCAGCGACGAGCAGCTCAGCATTCCGCAGGGTCTCAGGGGGATTTTGTTCTACCTCGTTACGATCACCGGTGCGAACCAGGACGCGCACAGCGGTGGGTTTGGCGGGCAGATCTCCGAGCCAATGACGGACATGGTCAACATCATGTCTTCGTTGGTCGACTCGAAAGGGAAGATTCTGGTTCCAGGAATTTACGATACGGTCCAGCCAGTGACTGACGAGGAGTATGAGAGCTACAATAAGTTGAACATCTCAGAGGACTCGCTACTTGGAGGAACAGGCGGCAAGAGCCTCCACGAGACCCAGGCAGACGCCTTGATCGCTCGGTAAGTCTTGCGCTCCCGATTCTCCGTCTAGACGAGGAAGCTAACTGTGAAAAGGTGGAAGAAGCCCGCCCTGAGTCTTCACCGGATCGAGAACGCGAGACCAGGCGCGGGAGCCGTCACGTCCATCCCCGCTAAGCTGGTCGGCAAGTTCAGCATCCGGACGGTCCCCAACATGAAAGCGAAGGACATCAACCTGCTCGTGCAGAAGCACATCGAGGATCGCTTCGCGAGCCTGGGGAGCAAGAACGAGCTGGACATCAACTGCGCGCACGAGAGCGACTGGTTCTACGAGAGCTCCGACCACTGGAACTACCAGGCCGCGATCCAGGCAACCCAGAACGTGTGGGGTGTGACCCCGGCCATCACATGCGAGGGCGGCAGGTGAGTCTTGATCAATCTTCGCAAATCCAAAGTGGGAGGTAAAGCTGAAGTTCCGGATAGTATCCCCATCGCTTTGGATTTCAAGGAAATTCTCAAGAAGAACGTCTTGCTTCTTCCCGTCGGGAGGCCGACGGACGGTGCTCATTCCATCAATGGTTAGTTGACAACCAGTGACTCTTCACCAAATGTGTCTCTTCGGGCAGCGCTGACTTGGGTTTAACGGATGCAGAGAAGCTTGACAAGAGCAACTAGTAAGTGCCACATTCCTCGCTCGCAGCGATCTCCGAGACCAGTTGCGGTATGCTAACATTACGGCAGCATCAACGCGATCAAGTTGTTCGGATCGTACCTCAGGGAAGCGCAGAGCCTATGGCGGGAAAATAAGAAGATCTAAAACCGTGTATCAAAACAGACATGTCCCGTTGTATGGTGGGGATAAGTTATGGTTAGTGGCTTGAAGCCATGCCGCCTGAAAGCACGCGTGTCTTGTAGACAATCATGTCAAAATCTAAAATCATGCCTTGACCAACAATCATAAGATGAGGGCTTCAGGGGGTTGTCTTGAGGGGATAGGTCCCTATGGTCAATCAGGCTATAGTGTCCTAAGCCTGCTGTAGTGCCCTGAAACCCGCTGTAGTGCCCTGAAGCCCGCTGCAGTGGCCCGGTTCCGGCTAGAGTGGGGGAAAACTCAGGAAAGACGACAACGGACGGCAACGACGAAGACGGACAGCGACAACAATAACGACGACGGTAGGTTAAACCGCAATCCCTTGTGGTGTGCCACTACTGCCACCCCCAGAAGAGTTGAAATACTGCTTAAAAAGGGCTTCATGACATGGTGCTGTCTTCACTGCATGACTGGATAAACGACAGACCTGTTGATAACGATTACGGGGCTACCCGACGGGCTGTGGTGTTTATCACACGAGGAACTGATGGCGACGGATCTGACCGTTGGCGGTAGAGCTTCACAAGTCACTTCCCCTGAACCAGGGCAGGGAGTGCTTCAAGCACTAAAAACTGCCCAATGTGGAAATTTTGAACGAGGCTAGTAGTGAGGGGCAGACATGCGGGGCTATGGTGGTATACGAGGAAGGTCTGCGATGGAACGAAATCAAACCTTGACGTTGTCTGAAAAGCCATCGAGGGCCATTTTCCTGGAATTCTTCGATTCTCACATTTCGCATAATCTTGACACAACCTGCGCTGCACGCACTTCTCCTCATCAGCTTTGCCGCAATGTGTTCCTGTTCCAGCCATCCCGTCACTGACATCAATACCAATGCCAACTTCAAGGATGTTGCGACGAAGCACACCGAGCTCGAGCTCACGATTGACTTCGAGCGCACGATTCTTGTTGGGAGGACAAAGATCGCGCTCGAGTCGAAGCGTGTCGGTCTGACGGAAGTCATCCTCGACACCAGTTTCGTGACGATCAAGGGCGCAAGCATCGCCGACAAGGCGGTCCACTGGGAACTGAACCCTCCGAAGGGTATCAACGGAAGTCCCCTTCACATCTCGTTGGACCGAGAATACGGAGCCGGAGAGACTTTCGAGCTCACCGTGGGTCAAGACGAAACTTCTCCAGTGATGGTGGCGCAAGCTGATCACCAGACTGTCAGATCGACTTCGAAACAACGACAGAGACAACTGGCTTGCAATGGTTCAGCCCCTCCCAGACCGACGACAAGAAGTACCCATTCATGTGTAACTTAACCGGCTCCTTGATGCTTCTAAGGCAAGCTCCAGCTAATGTTGTGCAGTTTCCCAAGGAGAACCGGTCCACGCTCGCTCGATGTTCCCTTGCCAAGACACGCCATCCATCAAGACCACTTTCGACATCACCATCCACTCTACATTGCCAGTCGTTGCGAGCGGCATCCCCGAACACGATCTCATCTTCGCGCCTATCAAGGAACCGCTTGAATCGAAGGCGTACAGGTTCAAGCAAGAGATCCCCATCTCCAACTACCTCTTCGCAGTGGCTAGCGGATGCGTACCTCCACGAAGCAAATGCCCCCAGAACGATTCGTCGTATGCTGACACGGTCTCTGCAGCAACCTCGTCGGCGATCAAATCGGACCCAAAAGCTACGTCTACTGCGCCCCCGGTGACCTCGATGCCTGCAAAGCCGAGTTCGAACCGGATCTGCAAGCGATCATCAAGTCCGCCGAGGTGAGTCGCGACCTCCTCACTTCAGTGAGTCCCACGAACTAACTTTGCATCACAGAATCTCATCTTCGAGTACCCCTGGCCCCTCTACAACCTCGTCGTCCTGCCGCGCTCGTTCCACCTGGGCGGCATGGAGAACCCCATCTTCAACTTCTACAGCGCCACGGTCGTCTCGGGCGACCGCGAGAACGTCTCCGTCGTCGCCCACGAGTTCGCGCACAGCTACAGCGGAAACCTCGTCACGAACGACGCGTGGGAGCACTTCTGGCTGAACGAGGGCTGGACCGTCTACATCGAGCGCCACATCATCCGCGAGCTGCGCGGCGAGGAGGAGGTGCAGCTGCAGGCGATCGTCGGCTGGCAGGACCTCGCCTACAACATCGAGGCATTGGGCGGCGGCAGCAGCGTGTTCACGAACTTGGTCCTCGAGTTCGAGGGGCAGAGGCCGGACGACGTCATGTCCAAGATCTCGTACGAGAAGGGGTACACGTTCCTATGTTATCTCGAACAGACTATCGGAAGAGAGAAGTGGCTCAAGTTTGTCCCACACGTAAGTGCTCGTACGCCACTGGGCCCGATTGCGGTGCTGAAATTCCCCCCTCAACAGTATTTCAGGACCTTCTTTGGGAAGAGCGTGAATTCTGAGCAGTTCAAGGACTGCGTCATCGACTTCTTTGCCCCTGATACCGCTGCTTCTTCTGCTCTGGCCTCTGTCGACTGGGCGGATTGGTACCACACGCCAGGGCTGCCGCCGAAGCCCGACTTCAAGTCCGAGCTCTATGACAGTTGCGCAGCCCTAGCAAGCATGTGGAAGGGCCTGTCTTCTGCTGCATCTGAATTTGAGCCTTCCGCGGAGGACGTTCGGGGATGGACGGCTTGGCAAGCCCAAGTGTTTCTTGACATCCTCATCGACAGCCCGGACCCGATTCCCGTGGAGTACGCTGCAGCTCTTGGAACCATGTACGGCTTTCAATCATCTGGGAACTTGGAGGTCGTGAGTCGATACCTCCGCGTTGCTCTCAGAGCCGGCGACAGGAGGGTCCTGAAGCAGACGGAGGAGGTTCTTGGGCAGACGGGACGGATGAAGTTTGTCAAACCACTGTGAGTTTCGTCGCTTTCTCTTCCTTTTTGGACCTTGAATTTCTAACGAATCCTGGCAGCTTCGAGGGGTTGATGTCTGTTGATAAGGACTTGGCGTTGGAGGTCTTCCGAAACAATCAAGGCTTCTATCATCCCACCTGTCTCAGGCTGATGAGAGGTTTCCTCGATAAGAATGGCCCGAAGTTGCAATGAATGTTATTTACTACATTACTATCACTGTTGTTGCCATCATCCATCACTGTTAGTGCGGTATTCCGTCACTATTGTTGTTGCTGTCCTTCACTGTCCTCCATGTTCGCTATAATAGTGGATATTACTTCTAGGATGGATCAGATAGCATCAAAGAGGAGATTAGTGGCCACCGTGGTGCAGCCGAGTCGCACAATTACATGGCCGACGAGCGGGGCCGGGCAGTCCATTCATGATGCCCGTCAAGGATGACGGTAGGAGGAACCCAGCGATTCCGCCGATTTAATCTTCAGGACTATTGGACCCTAAAAGCCCTATCCAGAGCTCTTCAGGTCTCGGCAGGTCCAGTCAGACAACTCGACGAGCGAGTTGCCAGACGTCTCTCAGCGTAAGGGGGTCATATTGACACCAAGTGGGAATGTGTTCATAAACGGGCGAATGGTTTAGTGGTATAATACTCGCTTAGCATGTGAGTGGTCCAGGGTTCGATTCCCTGTTCGTCCAATCTTTTGGAGCTCAGCATGGAAGTTTGCTGTTCTTTTTTTGTCTTTAACTTACCTATCAACCGGAACTCAGTTGTCAACCGGAACTCAGGTATCAACCGGAGCAGATAGCCAGCCAATGCCCCAGTTACGGGAGGATCAGTCCGAACTTTTGGCGGTAGTGCCAAAGACAACATTGAACTAGTACATTTCCGTCACACGAATTTCAGAGCCCACACATCCCCAAGTCGAGAGTTGTCCTCGGCAAGTCCCCCATGGACGTAAACAGTGTCCCCCGCCGCATCGGCATTAAACCAGCCTCTCGGTGCAGGGCCAGCGCCCTCCGTCTCGACCTTGGACCACCTCCGCGCGGCGACGTCGAAGGCCCAGACGTCACCCAGCATCTTGCCCGCGCCAGCATGGCCGAGAGAGCTCGGGTCCCGCTCGCCGAACAAGGTGACTAAGTGTGTCTTCCCCTGCACATCGACGACGACCAGCGCCGAGACGCTGCGAGCCTCTGGACCGTTTTGCCCGTCCGGCGCGAACGTGATGGTGGACCACGAGCCGGAAGAGCAGTCGAAGACGTCCACGGCGCCGCCCTGCTCCGTGCTGCCGTCAAAGCCGTTCATGCGGTAGACCTTGCCGTCGTGGTATGCGATCGAGGGTCCTCCGCGCGCGGGAGGGGGCGCGTCTGGAAGCTGGGCCCATGTCTTGGACGCGACGTTGAACGACCAGAGGTCGGAAAGTCGCCCCTTTTCTGGGCATCCGGCGTGGATGTAGAGGGTGTCCGCGCCGTCGGAGGTGATGGAGTGGTAGCTGCGGCCGGCCGGGTAGGCGGAGGTCTCTGCCGACGGTTTGATGAGGTCCCAGCGGGTCTCCGAGGGGGTGTAGCGCCAGAGGGCTCCCTGCTCTTCGACCGGCCTCATCTCGATGCCGCCCCGGCCAGAGAAGAGGTAGAGAGCACCATTGAGGGCTGTGCTCGGGGAGCCGACGCGCGGCGACGGGGCTTCCGCGGGTGCAGGGACAGTGGTCGCAGTCACCGAGCCTTCAAGGACACTTATTGTTAGTTGAAATTGGAAGGGTCGGGAGACGCTATGAGTCTGTTCGAGAAGGCAGGTTACCTAAGTTCGCTTGAAGTTCGACGATATCTACCTGGTTGTCGACAGGCTCTCTAGGGAGAAGCTCGCCGCCAAAGACGTATGCTCGGTTGCCGATGACGGAGACGGCTTGGGAGGAGCGTCTAAGTCGGTCACCGGAGGCGACGCGGCTCCAGACAGCAGCAATTTTGGACATGAATTTGGATTGAAGTGAATCTGTGCTTGAACAAGAGATGGAGCTGAAAACACGCAGGAGAGGTTGTGCTGCATCAAGAGTCCGAGGAAAGTCGGGCTTCTTATCATCAGATCAAACCCCCCGTCCAGCCGGATTGTACTGCCGGGGTGATGGGAGACTGGGAGTGCGAGTGGGAGTCGAGGCATGTTTAGCCGGGATGCACTCCGCGCACATAGGCATGTTCACCTGAATGCATCGAGTTCCGACTTTCACAAGATTCAGCAGCTTGACCCGAAGTCTTCCGGTTCCGATTTCTTCGTTGTCATGGCAAGGGTCGACTCCTCGAACTCACCGCTGGACTTGAAGGACAATCGAGACTTACATAATCGGAGACAGAATCTCCGGTGGGGTAAAGATGAAGATTTTGACTTATGTAATCGGAGGTAAACGCCTCCGTTCAGGGATGTTTGACTTACATAATCGAAGCTTCCAAGCTCCGACGGAAGCTTCTGCTGGGGCAAATACGGGTCTCAAACGCCGCCATGCGGCCTTAGCTCCCGGTAATTGGGGTTGGTGATGTGACCTTGTCAGCCAGCCAGGCTTCTTATTTGCCTCGAACTCCTGGTCCTCGTTGGTGTGGAGGTCGGGAATCAGGCCATTCGACAAACCCTTGAGATTCAACGAGTTCGGCTCCAACCAGGGGGATGGAACTCGGTGCTGTACCCCAGAAGTCCGAGGCCTCGGTCAAGGCTTAAGTTGAGGCTTGGGCCATCCGAGACATCAAGGTGAGCCTTGGACCCTTATCCCTCAAAGGACCTTTCTTCCCTAGATTCAACCCGAAGAGCGTTTCTTTTCGCATAAGTTTTGAACATTCAGACTAAGTGACATCTAAGGGTGGCGCACTGTTACCAATCTCACTCATTATTGAGAACCTGAGCACATCCAACATCCTCTGTCACCGACGCCTTCGGTTCGACTCTCGAAAATGCCCACGCTCCCTGTGCTCAACGATGAAGAGCACGCGGCCGGGGAGCGAACACCGCTCCTGCGGACCGCATCGGCGAGCACCGTATCGGACCCGACCGTGGAGAGCGGCGTGCCCATCCGGGTCAAGCGCCGGCTATACGTGTCGCACTTCCTATCAACGTGGAACTCCCGCGTCTTCGAGTTCGGTTCCGTCCTCTACCTGGCGACCATCTTTCCCGGCACTCTGATGCCCATGTCGATCTACGCCCTCACGCGAGGCTTGTCCGCCATTCTTTTCGCCTCCGCTATCGGGCAGTACATCGACACGGGAAATAGGCTGAGCGTCGTCCGCGTTTCGATTGGTAAGCTCACTAATCTCCCTGCCTTGCCCGTCCAATATCGCTGACGCTCAGATAGTCTTGCAGCGTGTAGTCGTTGCCGCATCTTGTGTCGTCTTCTACTTGCTCAAGATCCGACTCATGTCCGGTGCAGGCATTGAGGCCGGCATGCTAGCCTTGACTGCGTTCCTGGCCTGCGTTGAGAAGTTATCCTCCATCATCAACATGGTGTCCGTCGAGAAGGACTGGGTAAGTGTGTCGTTCATCCTTAAATCTTCTGTACTTGTATCTAACAACAAGTTTATTCAGGTTGTCGTCGTCGCAGCGGACGATACCGCCTCCCTGCGGACCATGAACGCCCAGATGCGTCGCATCGACTTGCTGTGCAAGATGCTCGGCCCGCTCTTCATCGCCTTGATCGACGGCGTGTCGACGGAGCTGGCCATCATCGTCAACTTCGCCATGAACGTCGCGTCCGTCGTGGTCGAGTACTACGCGATAGCCCGCGTCTACTACGACGTGCCCGAACTCCAGGGTGACAAGCAACCCCCGTCCATCGCCCCGCCACCAACAACCGGGCCATCAGAGACGTCAGCGACGAAGATCTCCCAACTCTGGCAGGGCTTGAGGTCGATGGTGGCGAAGTCTGTTACAGACACCAAGTTCTACATCCGCCACCGCGCGTTTCTTCCCTCCTTCGCCGGCGCCCTGCTCTATCTCACCGTCCTTAGCTTCAACGGCCAGATGGGCACGTACCTCCTCTCGGCCGGATACTCGGCTACGGAGATCGCCTCGGCGAGGATGCTGAGCGTCGCGTTCGAGGTCCTTGCTACCTGGGTTGCGCCGTGGCTGATGGACTGCATCGGTCCCGTGAGGGCAGGCCTGTGGCTGAGCAGCTCCCAGGTCTCCATGTTGGCGGCGGGGACTACCGTCTTCTGGCTGTTCCAGGACCAACCTTTGGTCTCCGCGACGGGACTCGTCGGCGGCACCATATTGAGTCGTGTCGGGCTCAGGGGCTTCGACCTGTGCACCCAGCTCATCGTTCAGGAGGTAAGTTGCTCGCCGCGGATGCGAAGAGACATCCCTTTGTTGCGTGACAAGATCGGAAGGGCTGACGAGATTATTTTCAGGACGTGGAGGCTGAGAGTCGCGGCGCCTTCTCCTCGGTCGAGGCGGCGTGGCAGAGCGCATTCGAGCTTCTCTCGTACGTATCGACCATCGTCTTCTTCCGCCCCGAACAGTTCAAGTGGCCCTCGTTGATTTCGGTCGCGGCCGTCGGCTCGGCGAGCGCTGCGTACACCCTGTTCGTGTACTTCCGCAGAGGCCACCTGTTTCACTTGGAGAAGCTGGGGAAGCTGCCGTGTGTGCCCCGGCCCCGATCGCGACGGGGAGATAGGGAGAGAGTCATTGAGAGCATTACGTCGAGGACCGATATGTAGTCGTTGCCGGGCCGTTACGCTTCGCTTCAGAGCAGAGGCTTTGAAGGAAATGGCGAACACGGCTTGTCTTTTGGGCTCGGTAAATGCATCTATTATTATTACTAGGCTCTGTTGCCGTCTCTAGGCTATGTTGCTAAACCTTGTTAGACCAATAGGTCTTGATAAGTAAGGGAGAGCCCAACAACCACTTCATAAGTTCTTAGTAGCAAAACTCTTGGATTTACTACCGCCTCGCTCTATCGCTATGTATTTGATTGGCTCACAATGAGTGAAAACACTAAGCCTACCACATCGCTAAGGGGTTGGTAGCGTTGACCGGTCGTTGTTGCGCAACGTCCCAGTGTTCCATGATGCAGGTCCCGTCGAACCTGAAAACGTCCACCACGGCCGTCGGCTGCTGCCCAGGGATCGCGAGGTCCATGCGGTAGTGAATGAAGGCGATGTTGCTGTCGAGCCCCTTGTTAAGGATGGTGTTGTTGACCGTGCTCGGGGAGAGAAAGGGGGCCAGGACGTCGAGCGTGTTCTGCCGTCCGGACAGCGCGTTCGGGTTGTGCTGGATGTAGTCCTCCGACACGTGGTTGAGCAGGGCCTTCGTCGCGTTGCGTTCCTCGTAGAAGGCCTGCATGAACTCGCCCAGGATCGCACGTTGCTCCTCGGGAGTCGCTGGGCGAGGAGGGCAGTACGGGGCGGACGATGCCTGGCGAGGAGGGAGGCCGGCGGCGGTGGTGGCCCAGGTGAGGACGCTGACGCCCAGGGATAGAATGGCAGATGCTCGCATTTTCGAATTGGAAGGGAAGATTGTAACGACTGTTTGTGTGGGCGTGCTCGGTTGAAGGTAGCCTGGTGTCGAAGGGGAACGACTTTGATGGTTGTGCGGTCGACGCGTACTTATATGCTGAGACGCGCAAACTAGAGACGGAAAACAAGATGGCAGAAATGCACAACTTCACGTAGATGAACTGATGCTTACCAAGACGACTATGACGCTATAGCGGATGGGCGGTTCATCCAAACTGCTCCACGTGCTACAATGCTAAGAAACCTTATTGCTATAAATCCCAGTTCGTTGGCGTTCTCGCGGAGTTAGCAAAGGGGCTCAGCTATCTATCATACTCAGGGCACGTCTATTACTTGGGTATATTCTGCCGACCATTCATGATCTGATTTTCTCGCTCGATGTTAAAGTCTAACGTCTCCTTCCTCTTCAGCAGTAGCTCATGGATCATGTGTTCGATGAGAACACGACGTTGGATTTGCGCGCTTGGATGGCTAGAGGGTCAGGTCAATCATTAGATTCGAGAATAACTCAATCTCGCAATTTCGAGTTACAACCGTGGGGGTAGTTCTGGTAGAAGAGGGATCCCTGTTGAAGATCGTCACCTCGTCGGCACCCTGCCGAGCTGGGCCGCGGTAACGCATGGCATCAAGGTTTCGGGTGTGGAGCCGTCGACGGACAGTTTACCCGGCCTGGAGGCCGACGGTATAATAAGAGACAGAACCCGGCATGTGCTAATTTTGTCGCTTACGAAAGAGAGCGCGGCGGGCAGCAATTTGATTCTGGCGATCTGGTTCCGGCCTATGACTTGGTGGATCGTGGGGTGGGTGTTAGAGGCCGCTGCCAGCTAGCCTTTCATAGAATGATTGGTGCGAGTCGCCTACCCACCGCAGTTGCACCGAGGACATGGTACTACACTCATTTGACTTGCAGCTTTGTTTTGGCAAACTCAGTGCCTTTATAAGGGCACGAGGGGTTTCGTGTCACCGGTAACTCGGAACAAAGAGACTGAACGTGAAAGACAGCCACAGACGACGACGACAACAAACGACGCCGATGACGACAACAACAATGCCAGTTCGTCTCTTGGCTGCAGGTGTGTGAATTACTTCTGAAAACCGGTAGACTGTTAAGGAGTTCAAGTAGAAGCATCGTCTAGCAATGTCATCATGATACGCTTGTCTCGCTGCGTTAGTGACAACTCATGAATAGTGACGACTGGCAGTACCATCAAGTCAGTGCGTTCGTTCGCATGCCGCTGCGTCGCCGACGTTGAGAAGGTGAGGTGGATCTTTGAGACATGTCAGGCCTGAAACTCCACGTACCATTTCGTTTGCCTGAGGGCAGATGTTGAAAGAACATATTTGGTCACTGCGAAGTTATTGATGTCCATATAACTTTCCTGGCAGCGACACTCGTACTGCTAGGTATACAGTCCGTAGAGAAAACGATATATGCGCAGCCTCGTAGTTCGATACTTCTTCATTCACCCCATCACATGGTGGAAACCTCTGTTGACGTGAACGGTATCTCAAATGGCTACGTTAGATTATCCCTTTTTTTTAGGTCTTACGAAACTATCAATGTTAGTCTTCAGGGCATTTTCAGGTCATGTTGGCTTCAATAGTTGAACAGCAAGGCCTTCTTTGGGCTAAGCCTTCTTTCTGATGAGAGTCTCGTTGGAAAGGTAAAAGCCTCTCAGGTTGCATCAAGACATCCCAATATGCCTTGCATTAACATCTCGCCTGCCAAGATCGAAGGGTCCGTTCCATTCTCAGTTACCGCCACGCGCCCGCCCCCGACCGCCGCGTCCCCCCTTTCCCTTGCCGCCCTGGGATGCCGCAACGCAGTCAGGGTCAACATTTGGACTAACGACGCCAGATCCATCTTGGCAGTGGTTGGCCCCGTCACAGAAGCCCTTTCCGCCGGCGCAGGATTGGGCGGAAACTGTTATTCTTAAAGTCAGTCACGGCTGCGACGTAGTAGTAAAACCGGCGCGGTATAAAGGTGGACATACCAATGCCAGCCATGGCTGCGAGGACAAAGATTGAGAACTTCATGATGGATGAAAGTTAGGCAGGGTTGCAGTTGCAAAGCAATGCTTTCGTGAACAAATGGTATATCTAGGGGGTATCAAGCGTAGGAAGTCGAAAGAAAATAGCCGTTCCTGACGGTTGTGGAGGCGAAAGCGCGAATAAGAAATCTGAGGATGATGGATGAAAGGATGAACGGGAATACGGATGAGTACCCTATTTATCTTGAGATGACAGCTTTCAGCCTGCAATATCAGCAGCTCTAAGGATGCGAGTACCAGGGGTTGCAACAGATGTCTGTAAGCGACTCCGAAGACATTTAGGATGGAGTGGTTACGCTATGATGCGTCCTAAACATCTCTCGATACTATAAGGGTATTCGCCATAACGGATGTGATTTTGTCAATGGAAGTCCTTGTCTATCACGAACAACGCCCGGGCTCGATACACCATTTACACCTGGATATAATCACTATTATACCCATACTACCCTCGTGCATCCCGAACACGACTGCATAGTGGGACAAGATCGTCAACAGAGAAACAAGGGGTAGCGTGCGATTCTGTCACAGCTTTGCTTCACCATCTTTCTCTAGTCGTCTTCAAGAGTCAAGCTGGCTTTTATGGTTAAGCTTACAGAGAAGGTCGGCGGATACAACTGCCACAAACGGGGTGACATGTCTCATCTTGACACATGGGAGCATGGGGCAAACATGGAGTCTAGTCCTGTTTGACAAGTTTTCAGGCGCAACCTTCACCAGCACCAGCGCCGCGGATCGCGCGCGTCTAGAGCCCCGCGTGTCAACCACGGCCCCAGCACAGCTGTACACCGTACAGAGCAAGAAGGCTAGCTGCCGCGCAACAAGAAGCCCCTCGTTTTGATGTAGCGCATGCCCGTAATCTTCGAGACACTCACCGGCCTGCATGGAGAAGGAGGATTGCAGCAGTCACCAAAGATGGCATTCACGATACATCTCCTTAGATGAAATGGCATCGCGTGGCACCAGGATCTTGAGGGATGCTTTTCTGGTTTTATGTCGACTTGATTACTGATCTTTTGCAATTTAAGGTCGGAATCCTAGAGCGAGTAGTTACTACACCAGCCTCAGTATTAAAGCGAACATCCGAGCGTTGACGCGCACTGGCGCTCCATTGACTGGAGATCATACCCGCTGAAAGTTCTGCTATGCATCATCAGCATCCCAACGATTGGTTGGCTTAGGTTTCGAGTGCCTCGAATCTCCGGCATCATATGATGGTCGCGCGACAACAACGGGCCGTATGGGAAGCTCAACACTAACGGTTTGCCTGTCTTGATCCATAACTTCGCTTCGATGCTCATCAACCAGGTGATACCGCCGCTCGAAACTCTGATTGTCAAAATGGTAATCCGGAGCCACCTTCGTTCATCTCTTCGACCACGTACGGCACATGGTTCAGTCGGAGGCAACCCCGATGATCCGGCCCTGAATTGGCAAGCCTAGCCCTCTTAAGTTCGTGTTCAACAGTCCTCTTGCGGTGACAGCGAAAAAGGCTTCAATTAGTCACTTAGCATTGCACGGCCTTTACAAGATTCATCTAGCCAGACAAATGCTTAGCGAATTTATGTAATGAAGGCGGGTTCCTCCTCAACAAAATTATTCTCCCATTGCCTACATGCTTCCAAACACGCCATTAGGCGACCACAGCATCCATCTTGCGAAACCAGTACTCCAGCTGGCTAATATCCTCCTGCCTGTTCTCTTCTTCAACTCTCAATGATATACCCAGTCTTTCGGCCCCTTGAACCTCCTCTTCGAGAAGTGGTCGGTCGTTGATTTCCTGAAGAACCTGCCCTATTCGGTCGATCCAGTATGTTTCGAAGAACACTGCTAGAGTGCAACCCATCTCGTCGACCTTGCTTTCGAACTCAACAAGCAGATCCTCGAGGAGTGTAAGTTCGTCAGCATCCTCTTCCTGAAGTTCTTCCACCTCGTCTTCCTCGCAAACCCTAGATACCCACTCAAAACGGCTGACACCATAACTGTTCGTTGTGTACTCCCAAGAGCTGCAGCAAGTGTGACGGATTGGAAGGGCCATGAAAGTGCAAACTCGTAACCATTTTGATCTCTCGTCTCTCGAAAATGTCCACTCCGTTTCGAGAGCTTCGCATAGCCCGATGATTACGTGCCCCGTCTGTTGCAATGATGCTTGTGTTATTACTGACCAGTCTCCCAGCGCCGCCCTCCACATCACTGTGTAAGGGTGGCAGCCGTCTTTTGAACAACCGCATTTGCATGCGTCCAGAGACGGAAACTTAGAAACGTGATTTCTAAGTAACTCGAACAAGCCCCATGTGCATAGGAAAGGAGGTGGAGGCGATAACGACGCGGGGTGCGGGGGGGAGAGCAAGACATGCGCCGTGGTAAACCCGACAGGTCTTCCGGGTATTTCGGTCGTCAAGCTTGCGCCATGTTCCACCAGCCACTGTCTGTAGTATATGGAGTTCCTGATAACAGCTAGAGGAACTAAGCCGTGAGAATCTGGAGCATCGACTTCCGTGAAGCCTCGAGAATAGAATGCGTCCCGCATACTGTGTGTCTTACCGTGACTCATCCATCGGCAATGATATATGGTTGCGGATCTGCCTGATTCTTCGCCAATCTCTGTGTACAGACTTGGTTGTACATATATCCCTTTGTCGTCAAGCGCCTTCAAAACATTGCCTGTGTGTTTATCGAGAATGTTATTTCCGAGAAGGCCGAAACGGTCGATTTCTGTAGGCGTCAAATGATGCAGTGCTAGTTCTTTCAGTTCCTGTCGTCGGTCCGCAAGCTCATCGATGACCATTTTTCTTGCTCTAGCAGATGCCATCCATATTGTGAAATCAAAGAGTCTTCTTCGGGTTGCCCTTGCCAAGCACTCGTTGTCAGTTTGCAGAAGAATTCTCACTGCTTCCGAGCAGAAACACGTTTCCAAGCACATGCCATCCCGTGATTCACCGCAGATAGCGCTGCTGCGCCGCAGAGCGCATCCAAGAGCTGAGGCAAATACGTCTTTGTCGTGAGCATGAAGAATAAACTTGCCATATCGACTCAAAACAATTTTCAAGCCTTCGGGCCATCCAATGAGATGGTACAGAGTTGAGTGGCCGAATGCGTCGGTTTCAGACAAGTTCAGAGAGACTTGTTCGTCTAGAGCCTTAAGCAAACTTGATTTGTGGCGGAACATAATAGCTTCCGAAGGATGGCCGCGATATACTATGAAATCTTATGAGTATCTGTTTAATGATAATCTCCACAGGGCGGGTCCTTACCTTGGGCTGCCGTGGTGGAATTCTTAATCCACATTCGATGAAAACTCACGATATCCGAGTCATATTGGGCTGGATCGATGGGAGATACGAATTCCGAGGTAAAGGTAAGGTCGTGAGGCCGGAGAGCGTCGAGTGTTTGGACCACTTGTAGACCACTCTCAGGGTGCACGTACCAGCCAATTTGTGCAGTTTGAAATTGTCACGCGGCTAAGTACAAGTGGTTAAAGCAAAGTAAAAGTAACGGCTTAATCTCTAAGTCCTACAATATAATAGAGCAAAAGTAAAGGCCCCCTTATAGGGGCGGGAGATAGAGTAAAGTCGCTTAAGTAAACTACTTAAGTAAGTAGTTACTTATATATATAGCTATAAATAGCTTTAATTATTATAATATACCCCTTTAGACTTAAAAAAAGTCTAAAAATACTATACTTATAGCTTTTTAATATATAGTTAAAAAATATTTATATTAATATTTAATAAAAAAAAGTATAAATAAAAAATTTTATATTATAAAAAAAACTAATAAATAAAATAAAAATCCCTTTACTTTATTAATACTACCTTTACTTTATTATAATACTTTTATTACTATTACTAGGGTAGTTATACTTTTATTTATATAGTAAAAAGTAAGTAAAAAAATTAGTAAATATTTTTAAGTACTTTTAATTAGCTAGATTTAAGTAAATACTTAGTTTAAAGTAGGTAAATAATAATTCTTTAAAAACCCTAATTTCTTTTCTTTTTCTCCCCTAGTAATAATATTTATATAAAGTATAAATACTTTTAATTTTACTCTTAATACTATAATACTTTACTTTATATAGTTTAAAGGTATTAATAGTGTTTAATTTAAAATATAATATTTTAATAGTTTATATAGTATAATAATTAATAATACTTTTAAAAAGAAGTAAATTAAGTCTACCTATATAGTGCGCGCTATAAAGTATATAAAGAATAAGGCTAATAAGGAAGCTGTGGCTGCTATAGCGACTGTGGCTGCGACCACTAAAGCTACTACTAGTATATTTAATTATCTTCTTTTTATATTATTATTACTTAAATTAATATATATTTTAATTTAAATTAATTTAATAATACTAGTAATAAAGGGGGCTTTATAGAGCTTTTTAAGTAAAAAACTACTTTTACCCCTCTTAATAGTAAGTTTATTTATTACTATTTTAGTTAAGTTGTATTTAACTTTATATTTATATAAACTCTAAAGAAAAAAAGTACTTTACTTTTATAACTACTTAGTTAGTTAATTATAAAGAGTTTATAGCCTTTTAAAATAAGTTACTTTTATTTTTATTATTATAAATCCCTATTAACTATTTTAAATAACTCTATACTATATTAAAGAGGTAGTTAATACTACTTTTACTAATTAACTTACTATAGCCTAGGAGGAAGTTATAAAAAAAAAATTTAGAGCCTTTTACTAACACCCCTCTCCCTACTCCTAAAACACCTAAACTACTCCTAAGTAGTTATAGTAAGTTTAGTTTTTTTATATTATTTTTTTAGTTTAGTTATTAACTTTACTTTAATATAACTAAAAATATAGTAGTTTTTAATAATAAAAGTATTTAGTTTAGGGCTTTTATTTATATTTAGTATATTTATAGTATACTAGTTAGTAGGAACCTTAGTATATATAATACCTTAACTAATAACTTAAAGTATTATTACTATAAAAATAAAAAAAAGCTTTATACTTCTTTCTTTAATAATAGCTTTACTTAGTACTAATAAAATAGGTTCCTTATTATAAAAACTATAGTTTAGTATAGGGACTTTAAGTATATTATCCTTATAGCCCTTAATAATATAAAGGCCTAGCTTTTACTAATATTTATACTAAAAAGTAAAAATAGTAACTAGGGGTTAATTCCTTTAAAAAAAAAAAAAAGGCTTTAGTCTTTTTAATACTAACTCCTAAAATCAAAATAACCTTTATAAAAACAACTCCTTTAAAGTTATTTAAAGTAGCTATTACTTTATAAACCCTTAAAAAAGTAATTAAAGTAAGTATTAAAAACTATTCTCCTATTTATAATAAAAAGCCTTTATACTTAACTATTATTTAAATAAACCTTAATACTTTAATTATAGTTAACCTTAACTAAAGTATAGCCTCTTTATTCTAATTTATATTAAATATATTTAAAAATACTCTATAAACTAAATATAAAGAAGTATAAGTCTACTTTAGTAGTAGTAGTATTACCTAACTCTAACCCAGTATAAGTCTATTTTAGTAGTAATAGTAATAATAAAAGTATAAGTCTACTTTAGTAGTAGTATTAATAGTAGTAGTAGTATTTAGTATAGTAGTAGTGTCTGGTGTAGTATAGTAGTAGCTTTTTTATAAAAGCTTTTTATACTCTTTAGCTCTTAAACTAAAAGGAATTAAATAAATATAAACTTAAGGCTATATTTACTTTATATATTCTTTTTACTCTTTATAATATATAACTTAATATTTTAAAAGTTAAAAAGCACTCTAAACTATTTAAACTTTAAATAAAAAAGTACTTTAGTAAAGCTATTAGTAAGTATTTTATTAGTTAGTATATAAATAATATTAAATAACTTTTTAATATACTCTTAATAAAGCTATATATTCTATATATTAATATAGTAAAGTCTTATTAAAATATACTCCCTTTTTCCTACTATAAGGTGTATAGTTTAATAGTTATTATAGTAAATTTACTATATATTACTTAGTTTAAGTTTAAGGTCTTTAAAAAGCCTTTTAAAAGTAATTATTTTTTTATAGTATACTTAAAATTAAAAAACTTAACTTTAGTTATTAAAGTTATTATAGTATTTTACTTTATAGCCTTCTATTAAACAAAGCCACTAAAAAGTAAAATAATATATCCCTAAAATAACCTTTGTGTTTCTTTATTATTTATAAACAAGGTATTTTTAGTAATTAAAAGTACTTATACTCCCCTACCCCCTAAGCTACTATAGTAAAGTAAAAAGTAGTAAGTATAGTATAAATAATAAATAACTTAATTTATAGTAATTTAGTATTTATAAAAAGGGTTTATTAAGAATTTTAAAAAAATAATATAAATAAAAGCTATATTAAAGTAAATTATAATTGTAGTATATAAAATTAAACTAATCTTTTCCTAGTATAACTTTATATTAATACTAATAAAGTCTTTAGTATTTTTTTAAAAGGAGTAAATAGTAATAAAGTTAAAAGATAGTAGGACTTTATAAAGTTAAACTTCTCTATAACGCGTTAAATATATTAATTATAAGTAAAATAAATCTTTTTTACTTTATAGTTATAAATAACTTAAATCTTAAAGTACTACTTAATAACTCTTTACTCTTTAAGTTTGTACTTTACTTTAATACCCTTAATAATTTACTTTACTTTTATAGTATTATTTTTATAATTTATAATAAAAATATTATTTATATAAAAAAGGATAAGTATATAGTAGTTATAACTTTAAAAACAGTATAGGTCTTTATTAGTTAATATAAGTTTAAGGCTTTAAAGAGTTAAAAAGAACTCTTTATACTAAAAAAAAGGAGTATCATTTAGGCTGTAAAGGGCGTAGTAAAGCTTAAAGAGCTTACTACTCTACTTAAAGCCCTTAGAAAAGTAGTATATAACTAAAGGGTTATTAAGTCCCCTTTTAGTATTTAGAAATATATTAACTATATTAAACTAATTAACTTTAAAGTTAAATTATACTATAAAGACTATAGTAACTCTAAAAGTATAAACTATAAGTATAACTATATAGATCTACTTAAGGGAATACGTTTTTTAAAAATCCCTATAAATATAAAGCCTTACTTTATAGTACTAAAAATACCTATTTTTATTAAATTTATATATAAATACTTACTTAAGGGGAATTAGCTTTACTTTAGTCTTATAAAAGTTAATAACTTTTTATACCCCTATTTTTTTAAACTTAAATACTTCCTTATTAACTACTTTATAAAAATAGTCCTTTAGCTCTAATAGTAGTAAATAAATACTCTAGTATATAATTAAAGCCTTACTAAGTTAACTTAAGTAGACCCTTATATTTAGTATAATTAACTTAACTTACTTTACTTTATTAATTAAAGTAAAAACTATATAGTAATATATATAGTATCCCTAAATTACTTCTTTTAAAGTATAATTATAATTTAGTATATATATATTAAAAAAAGTATTTTAATTATATTTAGTATTGAGGAATATAAAGTAGTTATAAAAGTATAGTAATCTCTATAACTTTAATTTAGGTTAGTTTAAATTTTTATAGTTATATACCTACTTTAATCCCTTTGAAAGGCTACTTATCTCCTTTAAATTTATATATAGCTATATTAAAAAAAAAGGTAAGTCGCCTTTTTAGAGTAAAAAAAATTCAGCTTTTATATTTAGTTTTTATAGGGCCTTAGTATTAGTTACTATAATAATTTTATTTTTAATTCTTTTATAAAAAGAATTAACTTTTAGAGTAAAGAGTAGGTTAGGGGACAATAATAACTTATAGGCCTAATATACTTTTATATTAAGTATAGGGCTTTCTACTCCCTATATATAATCCTAAGTCTCTTTAGGTACTAGTATAAAGTCTGGGGTTAATAACTACTCTCTATACTAGTTAAATAACTTTAAGTTAGTCTTTAAAATACCCTTATTTAGGTTTTTAACTACTAAAGCGAGTATTAATAAAAATAGCTCTTCTTTATTATATATTAATAAAGTATTAATTATCTTAAGGATACCTAGAACTTAAAATTTAGTATTAAAAAAGGAAATAGACTCCTAAATAGCCTTAACTATAGTATAAGCTACTTTACTTTACTCTACCACCTTTATATTAAACTTTAAATAGAACTTTATTTTATTAAAGGTTATATTATATATAATAATAACTTATTTAAATAAAGGCACTTAAATTTAATAAAGGTTATAGGTATTTAAAACGTATCCTATAAAGTATTTAAAGTACACTTTTACTTTTACTTTAAAGTTATATCTTCTTTAATTTACTTTATAGTCTTTCTTAAAGGGGTATACTTTATAACTATACGCGTATATCTAGCCCTAGTAAGGATAAAGGTTATATATTAAAAGGGCCTAATAAAAGGATTACTACTAGTAGAAGTACTAGTAGAACTAGGCCTCTTTAACTTAAATTAAAAAAAACTATACTTTTTACTTAAAAAAACTTATATTATAAAAAAAGGCTATAACTATAACTACTTCTACCTATAAAATAAAGAAAAAGCTAAATAAAATAAGTATCTTAATAACTCATAGTATTATCTTTTATTTAATATACTTACCCCCTTTATTTAATTCTTTTATATATAATAAAGTTATTTTAATTTTAATTCCCTTTTCTAGAGCCTATTACTAGTACTTAGTATAGCTATATATTATAATTACTATATATTTAACGTCTTAACAGATTTTATAAACGGATATACTATACTACCTCGCTACCTAGTATTTAAATATCTTTAGTATATAAAAAACGGATTTATATTGTTTATTAATATAGGGAAAAGTAAAAAAGTAACTAGTATACTTATCTTTAATTACTATAAACTAATAGCTTTAATTATACCTCTTAGAGTAGTTAAAAAGGTCCTAAAATATCTATTTATACAGCTGTATAACTTAACTCTTAGAGGTTCGTCTTAAGACCACTTAGGTAGTATAGGTTATTATATAATACTTATACTAAAAGTGTATTAGGCCTTTAAGTCTTACCCTTTAAGTATTATATAGAAAATAGTTAAGTACTTTAAGTCCTAAGTAGTTAAAGTAAAAATACTATATAAGGAAATTATTATTATAGTTTCTTAGTTAATAGTAGAACTTTTAAAAAACTATAGCCAATATAGCTATATTTATAGTTATAATAAAACTAATAAAGATATATAGAGACATAAAGTAAAAAAAAGTAACTTTAAATTTAAAAAAAATAATATTTATCTTCTTTTTTAACTTCTTAACTATAAAACTCTTTTTATTATTACCTATATAAAATAAAGTATTATAACTAGTATATTAAATACCCTTTTTTTATAAAAGTACTTTAAAAATAATATTTATATAAAAGTTCTTTATATAAGTAACGTTTATTAGTATTAAGTTAAGGGTATTTAGTCTATTTAAACTATTAAATATATTCTTTATAACCCTTATACCTACTACTAAAATAGAGTATAAAGTAGTTCTTAATTTAATATATCCCTCTTTATTAAAAGGGTAAATAAAGCCCTTTTTAAAAAGGAAAAGGTTATTAATAAAATAAGTTATACTATAGTTATTAAATACTATACTTATACTTAAAGTATAAAAAGTAGTTAAAAGAGTAAAAAAAACGTTTATAGTATATATAAATAAAGTGGGGGTCCCTAGGGCCTTTTAAACTAGTTTACTACTAATTATAACTACAACTTAGTATATTATTAAAAAAGTTAACTTAAAAGCGGCTTTAGTATATAAAGTATTTATATTCTTACTTCCTTTTTTTTTCTTTTTTTATTTAATAAAGTATATTAAACCTAAATAATAAAGGGGGTTAACTTTAATTTAACTAATTTAAATAAGTTTAACTAAAAGACCTTAGTACTCCTTTATATTAAGTTTCCTCTAAATCTCTCTAGCCTTATTAAGAGTAACCTTAGTAATAGTATAGTTACTTTACTTAAAAACTATAAAATAAATATATCTATAGTTTATAAAAGCCTAACTATAGTCTTAGCTATAAATATACTAAATCCCCTTAAATTTAGTAGTAAAGAATTATAAAGCCTTAAAAATTATAGTATTAAAATAACTTATAAAAGTTAAAAAGATACTAAATAATTTACTCCTAAACTTAAAAAGTAAGTTCTTATAAAAAAGGTTTTTAAGTATAAATATATAGTTCCTAAGTAAAATTTAAACCTAATTAAACCTTTTCTTTATAAAAACCTACTTAAGTTTATTCTATACCTATTCTAGAGTAATTTTTTATTTTATAGTAAAAAAAAAGTTTTAAACTATAAGTAGTTTTATTATATTTAAAAAGTAGTATTATATTATTTAAAGGTATATAGTATAGAATTCCCTTAGCTAGATACTTAGTATAGTGCTACTATTTTACTTTTTAAATAGTATTAGTATTCCTATTGTATTATAACTGGGGCAAATAATGTAAAGAGTATTAAGTTTAAAGACTTTAAAGTAAGTTATAAAGAATGTTTTTTAATTAAAAGGTTAGCTTAGAATTGTTTAGGTGTAAGGACACTAACTAGCCAATATATAACCTAATTTCCCTTAAGGACTTTACTTACTTTAGCTTTGTTATTAATAACTTTATTAAAAATATAACTAAAATAGTTATTAAGCGCTTGCCTTTTACTTTATCTAGTAAAAAGTAGGTTATACTCTAGCTTAGAGTTTATTACTATTAAGTATTAAATTACTTAAGGTTTTATTACTTAAAAAAGACCCTAAACCTTTTAGCTACTTCCCTTTACTCTAAAGCAAGTCTATATAAGGCCTCTATCAAGATTAATACTTCTTTATATTTTAAATTAAAGTACTAAACTGACATAGTAGTACTATTTTTTATAATAAATATAATTTAATAAATTGTTTTAACTTTTATATTTTAATTATAAAGCTACTAAGTAATAAATTAAAAATACCCCATCTTTTAAGAGCTTATTTAGTAATAAGTTATTAGAGTTAAGTTAAAGCTAAACTTTATATATAATACTTTAATTTAAAGGATTCATAAATATATAAAATGATTATACTATATAACTTTATAAAAAGATAGAAGAAAGAAGTTAAAGTTAAACTTAATATAGTTAAATTAAAATATTAGTTAAAGAATTAAAATAATATATAATAAGAAAGTATTTATATAAATATTTTTAATAAATATATTTACTTTAAAAATAAGTAATTTAAAAAGTATATAGTATAATAAACATAACTAATATATAATAAGTATGATAGTTAAGTAAGTAAAATAATAACTTATTTTAAAGTTCTATAATATAAATAAAATAAAAATAAAGGCTCTTTTATAGGGGGCGGAGATAATCAGGAGATAAACTGAGTAAGCCGCTTAAGTAAGCAGTCGCTTACATACACAGCCACGAATAGCTTCAGCTATCATAACAGAAATACATACCTGGATAATTATGAACAGAGTAAATAAGGGGAATCTCACCCAGATGTGGGCGTGGAACTTACTCATCGCGTTAATTCGGGCGGTCCCGTGGAACGCCGACTGTTAGAAGTAATTCAATAAGTTTATGCTGGAGATTAGTCCAGCTTCCCATATATTTAGATGCCGCATATAGTAACGTATCGCCGTTTTCATCAATTTCGAACGGTGAAGAGAGATCTCGACCTGAAAACGGTCGCCAGGGTACGATATATCAGGAAGTTTGTCAACTCTTACGGTCGGTTATTCGTAGGTTTGCATGTCTGCGACGTGAGTAACAAAATCGCGGATAGCCAGACGCGGAACAACAAACGTATTTGGCAGTAGTGTAAGGAGACCCCCAAATCCACCAGCCCCGACGGTGTCAGTAGCGAGCGGCAACGTTGAAACCTGATCCTCGAAACGATCCGAACGTAATGCCAGCAGACAAACTCAGCCCGGTGCTGTATTCGAAGACGGCGAAGGAGCATCCAGCGAGCGTGGTGCCTGGCTTCCTTCTTTCGCAAAGGAAACCCCCCCGAACGATCGCTTCTGTCGTCGTATAATACGCTGCGGATTGCAAGTGCAGTGGAACAGTGACCACATGTTCGCCTCTTGGCGGACAGGCTCAGTTTCTGTGTTTGCTGATGAGGCTAGAGATGACCCGTCTGTCCAGCCTATCATTTCTAGGCTGTTCATGTTGTCGCAGATGACCTTCAGCGCTCAACCGGACCATGTTTTCCAGCATTACCGTAAGCGCAATTCGGGCTGAATCAAATAGCCTCGGCTTCTTCAGATCCATCTGCTCTTTGCTTGATCGCGTATAGTCTTGTAGTTGAGCACCTTGGTTAAGAACCGCCGAGGCGTTCTCGTTAAATCTTTCTCGATTGCCCGCAGAACAGTCAACTCTGGATCTGGCACTATACAGAAGCACGCTGAGGAGTTTTCATCTCGAGTGATGTTTCACTAAACAGAGTAAGTACTTCGTCATCCCATCCGTCATAGAATGCCCAGTTGATCGCCCAGGCTGTCGCGAAGGAAACGCCATTGCTTGTCAGCAAATACCGTCCAGTCAGAAAAGTCCTGAAAGGGTACAGAAGCACTTTCTTTTGGTCTTAATCGCTGTTGCGGAGGATCTTTCGGTGCCGGTCCCCTCTTCGGTGAACAACAATCAGTCCTCAAGCAGCAACGCTCAGTCTGGCTGGTGCACCGTTCCCTGAAGCCGATGCGAGCAGATATCAGGCTGCTGCAGTGGCGGCTGTGGAATCCTCGATCTGCGCGGGAGCGTGCAATGAACTGCGATGACGTATGGTGGATTCAGTCATATAAAGCGTGAAGGCCGTCGATATAGATGTGGAACCCGACACACGGCCCCGAAAACCACGCCAACCTGTCCCTAGAACCTCCGCCATTGTTTGCTCGCGGTCGTTCGCAGGGCCGGCGATTGACTCAAAGGGATGTTTTGTCATGGGACATATCACGCGTCGTTATGAGCCTAACGAAGTGGAGCCGACGGCTGGTCGATGAGGTCGATTCCGGGTTGAGAAGATTTACCGTTGAGGAGTTGCAGGAGAGAGATCGTTTAGAAATGACGCGAATGCAGACAGCGAAGATATATCGTGAAGGTTTATCATTCCGGTCAGAATCAGGCTGGCGGTGAGTTTATGAGCGTGATGGAGCCAGCCGTGGTAAAACGCAGCCAACATGCATGTGCAACAATGCATGCAGGCGATGCTGGTCTTGAGCTGCTGTACTGGGACCAATCGTAGAAATGGAGTACTACTTCTTCGCCACAGGCTGCCGAACGTCCTGCACAGTGAAGAACCCTCCAAGATGAGGCATAAAGCTGCATGTATGCTCGCCTGTCGCTAAAGCGGCCATTTTGCCTACGAGGCAGACGATCAGGGGACAGAAAACAGCGCAGCTTGGTCAACAATGTCCAGTGTACTTATTGTTTGCACTTGTTCAGATCATTTTGATTGAGTCAACGGTACTTTGGGTTGGAAAAAGATTTATTGATGACTTTGTAAGATGGTACTATTCACCTGGGTTCAGGGAAGGAAATGGATCCAATTCTGTTCTACCACTCTCGTACTTACGAACTCAATATCGCTTCCACCGTTGAAGCTGACTTCAGTTCAAAGGTTTCTGCCCGTACACTACGTAACTGCAACACAAAGTCAGTGATTCTCACACCTAGTTCAGATTAGAGCGTTTGAGAAACTCACATGTCGAACAGAGCATGGAACGCATTACTCTTCAGCTCCTTCCGCACAGCTGCCAGCTGCACGAGCACCTCCTCCTGGGACCTGCCAAGGATGCCACAGAATAACTTTAGAGAAAAGCCCTCCAGGCCATCCAGCGTCTGGGCGAGGTTCAAAAGCCCAATGCCCTTATGGTGCTGCTGCTTGGGCCACGGACCAATCGGGACCTTGAACTTCTGGTGAAACACCCCCTCGAACCCGCCGTGGCCCCTCACCCACCCCTCGAGCTGCGGGCCCGGAGCCGGGTCGCGGCCGATGCTCTTGAGGGTCTGCACGAATGTCTGATTCCAGCCGTATGTGTGGTGCTCTGGCTTGTAGCTCCCGTCGTCCGAGTAGAACTCGACGCTCATGTCTTGGAACTCCGCCCAGCCGCCCGGGTTGAGGTTGCTTTTGTGGCACATGTCGTAAGTGGCGGGACATGCAGGCCAGTTCCAGGGGTGGATTATGACTACTTACTCGTAGATGCTGCTCACCAGCTTCGGCCAGTCTC
Source organism: Colletotrichum brevisporum (assembly GCA_030770045.1). Lineage (NCBI taxonomy): Eukaryota > Fungi > Ascomycota > Sordariomycetes > Glomerellales > Glomerellaceae > Colletotrichum > Colletotrichum brevisporum. Next base: position 553,563 of record JAUGSI010000005.1, on the reverse strand, counting down.
CGATCGATGCTGCCATGTATCTGCACATAATGTAGTCGTACTTTGGGCCGACCCAGGGGCTCTCGACGTCATCAATTTCGAACTTGACATTTGGCGGAACCCTTCGAACTCAAGTAAGAAATTCCATCAACAGTCTTTAAGGTGATAATGACTTACCACTGCGGCTGTATGGCGCTCAAGTCGTTTCCAATGATCCATTCAAAATCTTAATGGGAGGCATCCAGCGTCAGTCAGGGGGCGCAAAAGCTTACCTCGGCGTTGGGGAAGATGTCACCGGCTTCGATAGCCCCTGCGAGGCGGTCATCAGAGTGTGTGCAAGACCCCACAACTGAGGATGTGAACACCAAGCTTACAGATCCCAGTTCCCGTTCCGATGTCGAGTATGCGATGAGTCTTGGCGCTGTCGACGGGAGCCAAGTAGAGCTTGTTCCCAATCACTCTCGTGATCAACGCGTGGGCCATGTCGAGACGTTCCGACTCCGTCTCGTCGTTTGGCAGGACATAGGCTAGATAACTTAGAAACGCGAACCAAGGATATGCTCGGTCATGTCAGCCTCGAGTATGCGCACTCACATCCAGATCGGAATGCGTGGTATCGCCGGCCATGCTCTATGGGATAGTCGAGAACGCTTGACGATAAAGACGAAGTATAGCTCGAGCTTGAAGACAGAAGTTTCAGTTTCAACATCAGTTAAATGTGTGTCTTTTGCATATTGCATCCTACATTCGATCATCGATGGACGAGGTGTCGTCCGTCTAGGCACTGTCAGTAAGGGTGAGTTCAGCCTGCTTGACTTCCGACACGAACCGTCTCCGCTTCGTCGGCCTCAAGAGGCACGTCCTCGTTGCCGTTTCCCGGCAACGAAGCCGGGGGCTGGTTGACGGGTGGGGCCACCGACGAACCGGCAGCGTGTGCCTGTGGGTCCTTCGGCGCCGCCCCGGCTTGCGCCTCCGAGTCTCCGGTCATCGTAGGAACCAAAAGTCAACTCTTCTTCGTTTAATTACACACAGAATGGTGCGTAAAAGCGTGCATGTAAAGTTCGCAACGGTGAAGGGATGACATCGTCGACTGGCACTGGATGGGGAGCGGGGTTTTTGTAGGGCGATCACCCCTCCTCTCGACAATGGCGTTGTGCTCGACGGCGCCACCAGCGCAACCGGGGCGAGATCTAGACCGGATCCGGCGATGTACGGTTTCAGTCTAGTCCTCTGCGCGATTGGTTCTCTGAAGAGGTGCCGGCACAAATGCAAGGTCTGGGGAACTTGGGGAGAGATTATGAGGCCAATGCAAGCAGCACGACTGAACCTCTGCCGAGGCGGTCAGCGGATACGCCACGCCACGCCCGGGACTGAGACAGGTCCCTAAGACACGGCCTCGGGAAGCTCAAGATCTAAAGCCATCGCAACTCTTGCAACGTCTCCCGTGGGACACGCGGTTCACCAAACCTAGCTTACGAGCTTCTTAAAGTGCTGACCAGGGCCCAACGCTTTATATAGGCAACTGGGTTTCAATCTATTCAAAGCAGATGACGCTACTTGATGTCTCTGCACGGCATCAAACCTCTCCTGCAGAAAAGACTTTTAATTTACGTCTCCCATATCACTCCCAGGGCGATTGAGGCCGTGCTTTGACTCACTGACTACCCTTTCGGAGCCATCGGCATTTTTGTGTTGTCGTTAATGAACTAGTCTTCATGTTGTCAACTGTGGTTGGTGTCCATATACGAGAGACCTTAAGTAGTTTCCGGATAGCCGATTATGGCATTCAAGATTGCCCGTAAAGCTCTTTTCTCCATTGATAGCGATGGGCTATCACGCACCCTTTCTCTTCCTCGCAGTGAAAATATACAAGATTGGGTCCTCCAAATACTCTCTCCAAAAATCCGGATCCTTCTGAACAACTTCCGTGTTCTCCCACTTGACAACCTCAAATCCTTCAAACCACTTCCCCGCGATCTCAAACGGCTGCTTGTAATACGCCTCCAGTGCCATCGACTGAAAATCCAGCGCCGGCTCCGTCGTCGTGCGGTAGTGAAACTTCACTCCTTTCCCTCCTCCGCCTCCCTCCTGCATATCCTCAAAATCTGTAAACACAACGCCATACTTACCCCCTCCCCCCTCTCTCGCCACCCTCGAGAACGGATCATTCCAATTCGCCACTACCTTCCCCCCGGGCGTGAGGTACGCAGCCGCATTCGCCCACATCCCCTCCAGCTCCTCCACGCTCCCCGCGTGGTCGAATATCCCGTTCGCAATCACCATGTCGTACGGGCCCAGCGGCCCCAGGTGGTCCAGAGGTTGCGACGCGTCCGCCTGGTACCATGTAATTGCGTCGCGGCCGATGGAAGCCTCGTGCGCCTTGCCCAGCGACAACATGGCGGGCGAGATGTCGATCACGTCCACGGAGGCGGCGCCGTGAGCGAGGGCGTCTCGCGCGCGCAAGCCGGTACCGCCGCCTAGGTCGAGGACGTGCATGGCATTGCAAGGGGGGATGGAGAGGGTGAAGAGAGCGGCTTCGAGCTGGCCGAGCGGGGTGCTGAGGAATTGCGCGTAGGACGCCGCGTTGGCGTCATAGTTGGTTTGCGTGGGGTTCGGGGTGAGATCGGGCATGGCGGGTGGTGTGCGACGTGTTCACGGTAATGGAGGTGGAGAGGAGAGAAAGAAAGCACTGGAGAAGGAGGTGCGGATGACCGTTGATATAATTGTTTAGTGCTAAGACGTTGTTGTAGTGCTCTCTATGATGAGTGGTTGATGATGGCGGGTGTGGACCGGATATGTCGATCTACATAGCTTTGACTTGATAGATACTCACTCAGGCAGTACGTAACTCCGGCTTGGCTCTTGGTATGCACATGACACCAAAATCAAATCCATCTCTCTACGACTCTCCTGGCTTCAAGGTCGGCTTCTTGGACCCTTTGTAAAAATAAGAGACAAGCGGAACGCATTAGTATCAGAATGGCAAAAGCATATGTGGGGCACCGAAGTTCATTGCGTCGCTAGGACCGTTCAATGCCATTCTGACAAATCCAAACTCATAACCCAACATCAGCAAAAGCAGAATGGCACCGTCTTCCCAACCAGCAGGCCCGTCCGACGAGGGCCCTCCTTACCACTCCTTTGAGGAGCTCCGCGGCGATCCAACTGTCGCCGTTGTCTTCTCTCCCGCCGCCAAGCGTCTCTTTTGGCCTCTCGACGGCGTCTTCCCCGCCGCCCTCTCCGTCATGAAGACGGCCCGCAGCGCGAACGATCTCGAGCCGTATTTCCAGCCGACCCTGGACGGCGGCATCTGGCACGACATAGCGCAGCTGCCCTTGACCCAGTCAAAGGTCTCGTCGGTCGAGGCATCCGTCTACGACCTGGAGCAGTGGAGCTTCAATTGGGTGGCGTGGCACGCACACCACGAGGGGGAGCCAGCCGACCCGGAGTATGTCACGTACGGCGATCTGAGCGATGAGGATAGGCCGTACGCGACGGAGCCCAAGGAATACGGCAGCTGGGAGGAGGACTCTGACACGGAGTTCCTCGTCCGGTGCTGCGGGCAGGATCGACCGCTCCGGAAGAGGGGGCAGAAGCTCTTAGTCACGCCGGCTGCAGGCGGTGACTTCGTCACTGTGCACGACTACGTCAGCGGTGAGTTCGAGCTTTTTGCAAGAGTTACGTCGAAGCGCACTTTGAATTTAACGAAAGAGGATGATAGCTGTGCATCCTTGGCTCATGGGCTTGCGTCCTGAGATCTTGCTTTCCAAGACGGTGGCGCAGCCTGAGCCGCATCCTAGGCCGGCGGGAATGGCGTGGATGGTGGGCGAGGGGCCGGAGCATAAGGTGCAGGAGAAAGAGAACTGGATTCAAGCGCATGGTGGTGGTCCGCCGCGTCCAATCCCTGCCTCGACGGCCGCCGTTCTCGCAAGGATACGTGCGAGTCGAAACAGGTGATTTTCATGTCTATCTTGTCGTTCACATCTATTTCACTCCCTCAATGCGCCCTATGCAAGGATTACATTCTCTAGCTAGGTAGTAATTTACAGATGAGGGATAGATGTATGTGCTGTTGCATATCATACACCCATGCACCGACGGATCTGCTACATCCGCGGGATGTATTCAAAAGACCTTTCCGGCCTCATCCGGCGGCCAATCCTACATTGGCACACTGAACTGCACGCAGTATCATTGGAGCCCAAATCAAGTACGATAAAGCCGGGATGAAGCCCCTCGAAGGTAGAAACAACAAGAGCACTACTGGCGTTAGTAGCAAGGGTGTAATCTAAGGAAAGGGGTTTCGCCTGGTCAAGGGCACCAAAAACATCACCATGCAGAATGTCCACTTTACGGTGGGAGTAAATCTGTTTACTAAGAATCTTGAAGTTACCCAGGTAATGTACATGTACGTGTACATTTTAACAGAACATCAACCCTGCCAGCGTTTGGAGAGGCAATGTCCTTCAGATCAAGGGCAGCAATACCGTTTAAGTTGCCTAACCACTATAAGTTCTCACTTATTAGCCGTATGTTTGTAGCCTCATAATATGTCGATACCATTTGGCTGGACTCAAAAGCCGGTAACCCCAGGCATAACTACAACCCCAGCCATATCACTGTCTCCAACACAGAGTTTAATAGCACTACGACAACCTCTGCCTCCTGCAACAGTGACCACTACTGGACAGTCATGTTTTTTAGTTCTAGTAACAGGATTACCCTTGATTGCAACTACTAGCACGATGTTTCCAGCTGGGCTCTTAGGCTTAGTTCTACTACTGTCAAGATAACCGTCCAGGCAAGGCTAATTACTTCACCGGCAATGAGGGCCGCAACTTTGAAATCTTCAAGAGTGTTCTTACTTTATTCAAGGATAATATATTTAAAAAAAAAATTAAAAAAACTCGTGACGCCGATGAAAGCTGAGTCTGCCTCTGGTTCTGCCAGTCTCGGCCACCTATGCGTGGCAAACTTTCTTCCGGGTAGCAGCTAGTGGCCAAGCCTAAAGTTCACTGTTGCTCTATCTGGTCTGGCACCCATCAAGGGATCTCTTATCAAGCCGGTTTAGGCAAGCAATGTTGAGATCTGGCCAAGGCAGGTGCTGGCGTCAGGAAGATCTGATTGTGTGTCACTGATAGTGACATGTAAGGTGCTGGAGAGCTTTGGATTGATCTGATTGTGAGAAACGTCTTTGCATATATGCATTTCTATTCTTCGAGACGATCGGTGTATACATGTATTTGCAGTATCTGGCAGCTGGGCTCTTTTGCCGCATTGGAGGAACAAACAGATGCATGGATATTTAGTATCATAAACCAGTTCCTAAACGTAGTTACTGGTGGATATCTTGATGACTCCTTCACTATGTCCTTTCCAAACGTGGTGACTGCACGGGCACGTAGGTACACCAAAGAAACTTTGCGCACAGTTCATGTCTTCTGGAGGCGTAGTCCTAGATGATTCACCAACATTGCGTCGTACATCACCCGTCAGTCTCCGAGACTTTTGCTCAGTCTACACGTACAGAAGCTTCCCATCAGATCTCCCGTTGCGAGCCGTGGCAACGACCACAATCATGGCCAGGCTCTGGTCTGGATCGTTGACCACCCGTACGGGGACGTCCGAAGGAAGATCATCGTAGGGCACGATTTCACGCAGCGCGCTCCACCTGCCCTCCTTCACCTCCACCGGCCCAACGGAGACGCCGTCGACGAAGACCTCCACCGAATCCACACTGCCAGACTTGCCCTCATCTACTGTCCCTGAAACCTCGACGACATCTCCGCGGAGTCTCGTCGCCTTCGCAGTCAAACGCGGCGGCTCCGTGCCAGCCATCTTCTTCCCACAGCCCCGAGGCATGCCGTCTGACGGCAACTCCGGCGTCCGCGGCGGGACCGGGCGTCTCCCGTGCGCTGCCTCGAACGCAAACCCGTATCCGAGCAGCGCGTTGTCGTCGTAAGCCCTCGAGGCGAATGTCAGCCCCATGGGCATACCGATATCCTCAATGACGCCCATCGCAACGCTGACCGTGGGTACTCCGAACCGGCGGACGGCATAGTTTCCGTTGGAGAAGAAGACGCCGTTCCGCCATGCGTGGGCCGCGGACTCGTCGTCCGTCTCGGCATCCGCGCGGCCCACGTCTCCCGCGGAGGGCCAGACCAGCACGTCGAGGCCGAGCTCGTCCATCCAGGACTCGAGGTCGTGCTCGCGGCGGGCCTCGAGGGCCTCGAGGTGGGATTTGAGGCCGGGCAGGGCGAAGATTGAGGTGCCGTTCCTGGAAGCGATCGCCTCGACGATGGCGGTGTTGGACTCGCTGCGGTTGTTAAACTGGTTCCCATATCTGTCGGGGAGTGTTCCAGGAAGCTGGGGGAAGATCTTCAACGGGTCCACGTCTGCGAGGCGGGTGACAGTGTGGGTGTCGTTGACGTAGCGGAGGAAGTCGTCCCATCCGTACGACCATAGCTCCATGGGCCCGGAAAGATTGGGGTCGTCGACCGTCGCCGGGATGGGATATTCCGTCTCCCATGCCACCGAGTCCGGAGCCGTCTCATAGTTCGTGACGAGCGGGAATCCGACCTCTTCCACCGTGGCTCCCAGCGACTTCAGGGTGCCGCGGGCCTGGGCCCAAAGCTTGCGAACGGCGGGACTGATCCAGATCGGCTGGGCGGCGGAATCCTCTTCACCGATGTACATCTTCGGCACGCCGATACGCTTTCCGCGCAGGGCGCTCGAGTTGGCGAGGGTATGATAAGATCCCTTCGGACGCACCGAGTCGACGGTCGGCAGGGCCACGAACGGTTGTCCGCGCCAAAGGTCTCCACTCGCGTCTTCGTCTGGCGCCGCGATCACGTCGAGGATGCTGAACATGTCCCCGACGCTGCGAGCATATGGAACCACGACATCGGCGACGGGAAAGAGTGGCCAGTTGCCACGTATCGAGAGGACACCGCGCGACGGTGTATACGCAATGAGGCCATTGTTAGAGGCCGGCGACCGGCCGGACGACACTGTCTCCTCGCCCATGGCAAACACAGCCATGTTTGCCGCAGTCGATGCGCCCGCTCCGTTAGATGATCCCGAGGCGAAGGCGGCAGCGAGGTAGTCCCTGTTGTAGGGGCTCTCGGCCCGCCCGTATACGCCGCGCTGCATACCCCCGTTGGCCATCGGAGGCATGTTGGTCTTGCCAATGACGACGCCGCCGGCCTTGCGTATCTGGCTGACGGTGAAGGCGTTCGAGGATGCGGTGAGGTTGACGAAGGCTGGCGACCCCGAGGCAACGGTCAGGCCTGCCATCATGTAGCTGTCTTTGAGCGTGCAGGGGATGCCCTCGAGGTCGGACCGGATGGATCCGTTGGCGGAGGCGCGGTACGAGTCTGAGGCTTGGGCGTGGGCGAAGACATCCTGGTTGATTACGGGTATGGCGTTCAGACGAGGGCCTCTGCGGTCGTATTGTGCGACCCGGTGAAGGTGTTTTGCCAGGAGCTGGACAGCGTTGATTTGACCGGAGCTCAGAGCGGCTTGAATGTCTTGGATGGTCCCTTCGAAGATGCTGAGTCCCTGTTCGCGCTTTCAGTTTTGTTTCTTTACGATCTGGGGAGGGAAAGAAGACGCTGGTACATTTACGGGCAAGATGGCCCAAGGACTCAGGAGGCAAAGAAGTGAGACTTTGGCGATGGACAGCATATTTTCGATAGTACCTACTCAATGTGACATGAAGGAGGTTGGTTCTTAATAGGCATGAAAGTCAAGTTCGAGGCAACATGTTGCGAGAGAAGACGAAGTAGATATGGAAAGTCTTTTAAACATCTCGTGAGGGCTCAGGGCCCTAATGCGTGGCTTTGAAGACGCGACGCTACTCACTCGACACCGAAGCGTTCAATAATGCTCATTACACGCCGTTAATCTTTCTGATAACATTCTAGAGCGAGGCGTTTGAGTATCACTTGCCTTATCGTTGGGGGCCTTGGTTCTATCTTCTCCGTGAACGACATCAACTCAAGAGTCATGAAGATAACGACTAGCCTATCTTGCGCCCCCCCTCGTCAGTAACCCAGCCCCAAATCAACAGGAAGAAGGTGGATCCTGGATGGCGATGTTCCTATCTGGCCTTCGAGAGAATCAGCGTGGGGGACCAGGGAGATTTCGCCATCAGTATTGTGGGACATCTGGCTATGGGACGTACGTGTAGAGTGGTCTTGTTTAACCAGCCACGCTGGCCGCCGGGTCTCTAGAGACTAGAGCTAGCTTCGCATCGAAGAGGGGCATCTGATAGCCTCAGAGATAACGATCCTGGAAGTATGCCAGAACCTCGTACTCACCAAGAAACGTCATCGGCGAGCCCAGCAGGAAGACTCTTTCACCAACGAGCATATGTCTCCAGCCCTGTGGTTGGAACAAGGCCGGTGGAGAGGGACTTTGCGGGGATGGTCCGCAGTAACTAAAAGTCTTGGCCAGAAATATTTCCCCTTTTGGATGCGTGAAGGCTGCTCTGGAGCATCTTGATACTAGCAGGGGTTGGCGACTGGGTTGAGAGATAGGCTCAGGGTCGATGATAACCTTAACTGAAGGCGGAGCATACTGATATCAGCGCTGTATCCAGCGAGGCGGGATGTTGGATCGAGTGACGGAACGTGGGGTTGTGAGAGGCAGGGCCCAGGGGGGCCTAAGATGTAAGAGAACAGGTAAGGGAAGAAGAAGAAGACGAGATGGCATGAGATCAGCAACATAATGAGAGGCACGTCCAACTTTGAAAGGAAATCTGAAATAAGAATAAACATTATCATCTAGATATCATCTGGCCTTCTTCCCATCCCCGTCCGGCACCAACTCCGCCACGCTACCGCCCTCTGGATCCCCCTTCCTCCCTTTCCCCAGGTCCAAGAACCCGGGATCCGTCCCGCCGTGGAACCGCACATACATCCGTCCCGACTCCTGGTGGATCCGGTCCAGCTCCGGCGCCGCGCGCCCGTTCTCCCGGAAGAACGACACGTTCCTCGTCAACCGGCCCCCGTCACTCTGCGCGCCCTGCCCGCCTCCCGGTCCCGCTGCCGCCGCTGCGGTCTGCCCCTGCGGACCGACGGTGTCGTGCAGCCCGAAGAACAGCAGCGGCAGCACGCTGCCCTTCCACACGGGCTGGTCCGGGTCGTTGTGGTTCTTGACCATGATCCAGCCCAGCAGCACCGCGCACATGCCCACCAGCGCGGCGGGCAGCGCGATGTACTGGCGGTCGAAAAACGTGCACGTCGTGCTCTCCCAGACCTCCCCGGTGGCGGACGCATTCCGCCCCGCGAGGATCGCGTCCGCCCCGCGGCCGATGTCCGGGCCCAGCCCCGTCATGCGCAGCTTGTTGGTGACCGCCCAGGCGAAGTCCTCGACGGCCGTGGAGAGGCTGACGAACGTCGCGTTGTTCTCCGCCCACAGAGACGTGAGCCACCACGCCCTGACGCAGTTGATGTGCCCGCTCTGCATCGACTCGTACCGGCACGACGCGGTCAGCAGCGACGTGCTGATGAAGCGGGAGATGGCCGAGAAGTAGGTCCCGTCCATCTTGTAGAGGCACGCGTTGGGCACCCTGCTGGCCGCGCCGCCGTCCAGGTCCGGGTCGCTGAAGTTGGTCCACGTGCGGCCCGGGACGTTGAGCGCCTTGCTCTGGTTCGCCGCGGTGTACCAGGTGCCGTTGTCGAGCACGCAGGGGCTCTGCCGCGCCGTGTAGTTTGCGAAGCTGGTGAAGATGCTGTCGTCTTCGAGCTCGGCCTGGTTGATCACGGCGGGCGTGGTGCGGATGAGCTCCTCCGACAGCGTGTTGTTCCGGTACTTGGCCGAGAACTCCGTCAGGCAGGGGTACAGGATGCAGGACGCCGCGACGTAGTCCCCGACCCCCTGGAAGAAGCTGTCGTTCGACTGCGAGAGCCGGTGCGGGCAGAGCAGCTTCGGGATGCCGGTCGAGTTGTCCGTCGCGCAGGGGGCCTTGGAAATCATGAGCATGCTGAAGTTGGCGAACGAGACGGACGACGCCCGGGCGAAGTCGGAGCTGAAGAGCTGGGTGTAGGCGCTGAGGTTGCTGGGGCCCACCCACATGTACTCGCCCGAGAGGACGTTGATGACGGCGCCCGGGTCGGGGAGCGTCAGGTTGCCGTCCGAGGTGGGCGGGCTGACGAAGCCCGTGGTGTCGATGCAGCTGCTGCACATGCCGATGCTCGCGTGCGTGACCCCCGTGCCGTAGTCGGGCCAGGTGCAGTTCCCGCTCGAGCACGAGACCTGGACGTCGTTGTACTCCCTGCCCGGGTCGGTGATGCCTTGGATCATGGCGATCTTCATGTCCACCTCGAGCTCGTACGTTCCCGCGCCGACGCGGTAGTAGGCCGACGAGCCGGGGACGTAGTTGGCCGCCGGTATGGAGGATGTCAGGTTCTTGGAAAGCATGGGGCACGTCACGGTGCGGACGGCCTGCTGCGTGACGGGGCCGACTGTCAGACTGGCGATGGTGACGACGGCGGCGCCGATGGCGAGGAGGCCGGCCGAGGAGAAGCCCATGTTCCACAGCACCACTCCGAGGAGCTTCGTGGACCCGACGACGGAACGGCTGGCGGCGTCGAAGTCCTGGAGGTGGTTGAGGGGACGGCTCTGCTCGGTGAACCAGGTCCACTTGATCTGGCCGATGATTTCTGCCACGGCGGCGACGATGGCAGCTCGCAGGAATGTCGAGAGAAAGGCAACGGCCGAGTTGAGGTTGATCTCGTAAGGCCACTCGGGCATGTACCGGCCGTCGTAGTAGGCGAGCAGCGCGATGATGGCGGCGAGGAGGCAGATGGCGAGGAAGAGCGTGAAGAGCTCGAGGCCCCAGTAGCTGAGGACATGTTTAGCGTGGCTGCGTCTCGGTCTCGTGGCTGCTGCTGCTGGTTGGGGCGACTGGTAGGGCGGGTTGTCGTTTGGCAGAGCCAGATACTGGGACTGGTGAGGCTGTTGTTTATCGTCTTCGGTTCCCATGAAGGGCCACGGAGAGTTCGGATGGCTGTCTCTTGGCGAGTCTCTTGGTGAGCCGTAACCATCTTGCCGGTGATGGCCGAACGCAGGCGGCGGCGGTCCGATCCGATCGTCGAGCTCCCAGCCCCGTTGCGATTGCGACGCTGTCATGGCTTGACGTTTCTCGCAGCGGCTTGGCGGCGATGATGTCAAGTGTGTTCGGATGACGATGAAAAGACCCTACTAAGCTGAAAAGTGCGTGGAGCACAAAACAGCCGTCAGGTCTAGACAGGAACGGGAAAGCCGCGCTTCATATCTGGGGCGGGCTCCGTCCCCTTAGTTGCGGGAAGGCCAGCGCGACATTCAAGGTTGAAAAGAAGGTTGATCACAGGGAACCGAAATTAGACACTCCCTGAGGGAGCACGCCCTAGGCGGATATCTCCAGCCTTAAACTCCAAGGGCTATGGCGAGCCCAATTAAAGCAACAGTTGCTGTTGTTCCGTAACTAGAGATATCCACACGAACCAGACAAAGTGGGTTGGCCCCTGACTCGAGCGAACACTTCCGTGAGGGCAGCGAGCCGAGGATCCTGGTAGATCCATGCTGATGGCGAGAGCCTCCCTCGTCTCCCCTTGCTTGGTCCACGGGAACCCCATTCCACTCACGCATTGCTAGTCTAGACCGCCTGTCATCCACGCGAGGATACGAAGGGGGTCTTCCAGTAGCCGGGGAAGTACGAGGGCAGCTTGGTAGCGATCCACCTCACAATGGCCGCGTTCGTCTCAACGGGCTTCTCCAGGGCGACCCAGTGCCCCGCCTTGATGCTCACCTCGGTGAGGTCGTCGCACCTCTCGCGCATGGGCTCGGACAGCCGCGAAATCGACGTGTCGCAGACGGTGTCCCACAGCGCCTCGATGAAGAGGACCGGGTAGCTGAGCCGCCCGCCGTTGGGGGCCTTCTCGGTGTAGACCTTGTTGGCCTCGTGGTTGCGGTAGTAGTCGTTGGGCCCGGCGAAGCCGTTGCGCTCGAACTCGGCCACGATGCGGTCGAAGGCCGGCTTGTCGTCCTTGTACAGCGTCGTCTCGAAGGGGGTGTCGGGCGCAGACGGGAGACCACCGAACCACCCGCCGAGCTTGCGCACTTGCGACGTGAAGGCCGGCTTGTTGTACGCATCGGGGTTGCCAGGCCGGAACAACGCCTTGATGGTGTTGGGCACGTTGGAGCCGAGCTGGGAGTCGCTCGCCTCGGGCTGCTCGATGTGGAAGGCCTGGTAGTCCCACTGGGCGAGGGGATACTTGTCGACCGGGTACAGCTCGCGGTCGGAGAGGGCGGCGAGGGCCTCGATGCCGAGCTCGAGGGCATAGTACGGCACCGTCATGCAGCACACGCCGACGCACTTCTCCGGGTGCTGCGCGGCCATGCCCCAGACGAGGCCGGCGCCCCAGTCGTGGCCGATCCAGATGGCCTTCTCGCGCTCGAGGTGCTCGAGCAGTGCCAGCATGTCGCAGACGTGGTGCTCCAGAGCGTAGGCATCCTTGTCCTTGGGCACACTGGATCGTCCGTAGCCGCGGTTGTCTGGTGCGACGACGCGGAAGCCCAGGGCGGCGAGGGCGAGCAGCTGGGGCTTCCACGTCTCACCGTTCGCGGGCCAGCCGTGAATGAGGATGATGAGAGGGCCCATGACAGGGCCGGCAGACCAGTAGAAGGTGGTCTTGTCACCGCTGTGGGTGAAGGTGTTTTCCGAGATAGTCGGTAGAGACATGGTGAAGACCAATGATGCTTGGAATAGGTGCTATGAAAGGTGAGTGTGACGTGAAGATAGAATATTGGACCACGAATAAACACGGTGAGAGACTGCCTACTACATTCCTCACGAGCGTGGCACGAGCTGCAGGTTATTTATATGTGCGGAATCCCCTCCTGGCGATAACCCACCGGTGAACCTGAGTAATCCGCCTACATCGTACAGACCCCGCATCAGATCCGTCTCGGTCTTTCCCGCCGGCCCCTCGAACCTTCGTTGTCGGACGCACTAGTGTTATCCTGTCGGGTGTGTATTTGTAATGAGGCTCTTTGTAATAGGCGTCATCCTCTCGTCGTCGTACATATCGCCCGAATAGGAAACATCTTGTCTCCACGGTCGTGCTGCAAATCCTGCTGTGCCGCTGGCCTAGATTTTGCTTCCGCTAGCTGAGCTTACTCAGCCTAGGCGAAACCGTGGCAGCATGGCCTCGATGATCGAACGGTTCGAGCGGTGTGATCCGAAGGCTGCCCACGGGCGTGCCTACGGCCCCGAATCTCCGTCGGTAGTTGCGGGTTCCCATCGCCTTTCATTTTGATAGGTCGCTTGCATGGTGGGAGGACGGGACTTTGAGAGTTGCGAACGTATCATCGTGTTCGTGTTCTGCAAGGTACGTCAGTCTAAGTCCATGTAGGTGGGGTTCCAGCAGTCAGCATGCAGACGGGATCGGCGTTGTTTCTCGCCAATAATGGATGTTCTGACGGGTAGTCACGGTAATAATTGGAGAAGATAGACGAGACGTGATTCGTATGTATTGGGGGCTCATGTCCCACGTCCCCCGGGCTGAGTATCTTACATTCCTCCGGCTATCATCACTTATCCCGTCATTATCCACCATCACTGCTGTCCGCTATCCATCTGCCCTCGACCGTCCTCGCCTGTCCATGTTGCTACAGGTCAGGAATTGAACCAAGGGTGCTCAAGCAACTCTGCCGCCGAAGGGCGCCGCGCCGGATCATACTGCAGCATGGATCTGACCAAGGAGAGAATCTGCCTAAGGAGAGAATCTGCCTCTCCTCCTTCTCGCCGATCTGCCTATCCCCCTGCTTGAGCTTAGTCGCATTGTACGCCCTGTAGGCCTTGAACTGCGTCTCCAGAGGATCATGGTAACTCGCCGGTGGGTCCCGGGGCTCCTCATGGCTCAAGAAGTCCTCATCTTCCTCGTCATCGTATTCGACTTCGTCCCTCTCTTCGCGGCGAAAAGGCCATACATCTAGCCGCTCTCGGTTCGGTCCGTAAAACCGTGACGATCCGGGCCACTTTGCCCAAATATCCGCCGGCAACGGTCCGATGATCTCGTTGAGGAGCATCAGGTGATCATCCTGAGGCTTCGCAGTGAGCTCGAATATGTTGAAAAGCCGCGTGCCCGTGAGGAACTCGTAGAGAAGGCAGCCGGCGCTCCAGATGTCGATGCCACTTTCTATCTTTTCGGTTTCGTTCAAGAGGATCTCTGGTGCTCTGAGACCACCTGGCGTGTTGAGCGATTTAGCTTGCGGATGGTCGCTGTTGTAGAAAGCTGAGCAACGGCCTATGTGTCAGTCGGAGTGATCGATCTAAAAGGTTTTCTTTTTGCTTGCTCACATGAACCCAAGTCCGCAAGCTTTATAACTTCGGACGCGTTGTAATCGGAGAGAGGATCTGCCACGGCCAAGTACCGTGGAGCCCATCTGTCTTCCTTGCCATCGACGCGCTTCAAGAAGTCAACCCTCGCACGTGCGTCGATTTCGGTCCGCATCTCTTGCTTCAACGTCTCAAGCCCGACTCCGGATAGGTCCTGCAAGCCAAACATGACGTTTCCCTGACCGAGATCTCCGTGGACGATTCCATTGCTGTGGAGGAAGTGCAGTCCGGACAACATGTGGCGTATTATCCGTTTCGTTTTGTCCACGGGAAAGCTGAAATCGGGCTCCTCAAAAGGATCACAAGTTTTACGGGCAGCCTCGCAGGCTTCGGCTAAGCTGGATCCCATGGGCTCATAGACGAAGCATAGATGCTTGCCGTTCGGGCCTTCGTGGTGGAAAGAGTCCATAAACTTGACGACGAATTTGGAGCAAGGGTCTTCCGGCGCTCTCTGTGCAAGCAGTCTTTGGATCCCTAGCTCCTTTTGATCGTCGTCCCTTCCGGAGATTTCAATCTTCAAGGCCACGTAGCGGTTGTTTCTGCATCAGGACTCGTTAGGCTGAACAATACCAGATCAAAAGAGAGAAGACAAGGGGAGAAAAAACGAGAGAAGCGAAAACCACACACTGAGAAGTGACTTACTCCGAGTCCAGGGCAAGCCAGACTGTGCTATGACCCCCGTAACCTAGTTTTCGGATGACTCGATACCGGTCATTGAATACATCGCCGAAGTGGACCGGATGGAAGCCTCCAGGACGATACCTCTCCGCCCACTCGCAAGGGGTGCCGGTCTGCTCGAATCTGTAGTCCTTTTCCTTTTTAGGCAGTTCCAAGGGAGGGATCAGAGGTGGATCAGACGCAGACGAGAAGCATCTTCGCGTTCCCACGAGAGGGTGGTGTGCCCTTGAAGTGTTTCTTGAAGCTTGGAATGCCTTGATGAAGGGGCCTTGGTATATGCGTCGGTGGCGGATGGTTGTCGGCTTCGACAGCGCCAACAGTGACAACTTGGGTGGGATCCTTGCCATATTGGTGTGGTTTATACGAATGGCTGGATGCACAAGTCTGTTTGAGGAGGCACCCAGCAAGATCTCTGAAGGCCTTATATAATACCAAATCATTATCAAGGTTCTCAACCTTGATGCCTGGGTTCGAGCCTTCTTTTCCGGTTCGTTTTCGACCTGCCTGGCGCGCAGTAGACAAACGCGAATGTGGCTGAAATTGAGTTCCCCGCCCTCGCCGTTGATTTCCGGCGTCAGAAGGGCAAAAGCAGAAGTTGGCAGGAGCTGGTGGTTTGGCGATTATCTCCTGCGCATAGCCTTGAATGGATCATGTTTGGGCATATTAGCTCGATCCGGCCATTGACGCTCGCGATTATCCACCGCGAGGCCAGACGATTCACTCAATGCAGAACCTCACCCACAAACCGATTTATTCACTGCCTGCCGAAGTTTCAACTGCGATCACCAGTCACCGACACCAAAAAAGAAAAGTCCAGTCATGCGTTCTAAGCCAGAGCAGCGGTGTTGCAGGAGGCCATTCGCTATAGTGCTCACATCTGAGTTGCGATGAGATACGCAACAAATTCACAGAGACCATGTCTGGATACACACATTGAATCACAGCTTGGGCCTCGAAAGCAGTGTCAACTGAACTATTTAAGAAATCTTGACTCGCCTCGTGTAGATAGACATCCTATCCTGGCCTTCAAACCCCTGATACCCAAGCATTCCAACCAAAAGTCGGCGTTATCTTTGAACAGGCAACACTAAGCAACAGCCAATCCAAAAACAACCATGGACGTCCAATTCAAACCGGCCAACATGTTCGGCGACGACAGAAACATCAAGGCCGGCGTCCAGCGCCACATACGCCAGTGGGCAGAGAGGAAGGGAGAGTTGGACGCATGCACGTTGGCGATTCTGGTGTAAGATCCCCTTCCTTTTCTCTCTCTCTCTCTCTCTCTCTCTCTCTCTCTCTCTCTCTCTCTCTCTCTCTCTCAAAATTACGAGAAAAAAGAGAAAGAAACAAAAAAACAGAACCCGTCTGACCAAAGTAATGGAAAATAGCGGATCCCCGAACATGAATCCCAGCAACTCCAAGCTCTATTTCTCAGTCGACTTTTACACCCAGGGAGACTCCGAGGGGACGTTCATATACCATTCCCGCCAGGAGGTCCGGGTGATTGACGACAGCATCCGCGGCGGCCAGCTGTAACCCTGAAGGGGCGGACGGCAGCGATGATCGATGGCGGACAGTTCATAGGTAGCAATGACAGCGAAACAGAGGTGGGCTACTAGCAATGGCCAAAAATGATGCGAGATACCCAAGCCTGAGGTTACTATTGAGGAATGATAGTACCTACCCCGTTTGGTTTTCATATTGAGCTAGGGGCTAGCTCTTCTTCACCAAAAGCACCAAATTGCAAAACTGTTCGGCACAAGAAGACACGGTGCAGACCATTAAGACGAGAGCATACCATGAAAACGCACTTGCGGGATCGGCCTGTCAGTGTTCCTAACGCCGGAAAACGGCATCTTGGGGAATTTTTCATTCTCTACAGTTTCAAAACATCCCAACATTTGCCAGACCGCTCGTCAGCAGCAAGAACGCGTAGACACCGCGCGAAACCACCAAGTAAGCCTCTCTTTTATTCACTCGCGTCTCGCCCCGTGTGCTCCCAGGCGGCTCTCGGGTAGATCTAGGTTCTCGACCTCGAGTAAGATAGGTAGGTAGGTGAGTAAATGCCAAGTGGGAATCGGCTTTTGGCAAGCGCAAGGGCCTCGGATGATGAAGATATTGTATAATGGCGAAAAAAAGACTGGCCACAGTACAGACAACAATCGATTTGATTTGCCGCTAAGAGACAGGTAAAAAAGCTTGTTTTATTTTTACGTCCAACCGGTTGCGTGCGAAGCCACGTTTGTTCGGTCACTGCGGTCGGTTCCGCCGCCTTCGTGCCTTCCTGCTATTTAATCTATCAGGGTATTGTTACCTAAGAAGAGGGGGGAAACCGAGATATACTATGTAGTCTCGTTTCCAGAAAGCTCGTCGACCAGTCGGCATTGCGATCGCCTTCGCTGGGAGAAACAAAATCTCTACGCGTATTAATGGTCCGCCTGGGGGAATTACGTAGGGTCCATCCAAGGGTCCCCGACGTGGAGCCCCAATCTCGGAGGAGTCGGGTCGATCGCTGGAGCCGCCCCTGTTTCAAGTCAACGGATCAGGTTCAAAGCTTTTTGCTCACCTTTTGCGGGAAGGTGCTCGGGGCGCGCGCCTTGAAGAGCTTGACGGCTTTGGAAGGAGGCGGCGTTTGGACCTTGGAAGAAAGCTTGATGCTAGATAGGTAGCTCATAGCTGTGTGAAGATGAGATGAGTCGTTGGGATGGAGAGTGAGAGAGAGGTCAGTTGGTTTTTTGACGGGTTTGTGCTGCAATGCAGCAATCGCAATACCAATTGCGTTCTTTTTTTGTGGTTCCAGAACGAAAACAAGACTACTCCGCCAGCAGTCAACAGCTTGTATCCCGCTGATTCTAACACACTCCCCATATCATCCAAATATGTCTATGCCGACAAGAGAACTGCTCAAAGCGCAGATGCAGAAATAAAAGACAGTGAGACCAAGCTCCCATGGAAAAACGAAACGAATAGGCAGGAAAACATAAAAGACCCGATAGCAGTGCCTCCAATGTTCCCGCTGATGCTGGTGCTGCGACGGCATTCCAGCCGCCGTAACCGATGCTGTTGTAATCCGATGCCCTGATGAACACGCCCACGGCGAAGAAAAGACAAGAAAAACTGAACCAAATTCACCGCCGACTCCCCCAACGCCGGTGGTGCTTTGGCCAACACCAGGTATGCAAATCCCGAGCCCGAGCCTAGTCCATGCGCTCGTCCCTGTCGCTGTCGTCGCCGCTGTCGGTGAGGTCGACAGCCTTCGTGGACTCGATCTCCGTCATCTCGCGCCATGTGCTCCAGCTGAGCATGCCAAAAGCAATCATTATCATGACGCCGCCGAAAAGAGCCGCAGCGCTGAGGGGCTCGCCCGTCCTGAACCAGTCCGTGATCGCCACGATGAAGATGGTCAGCAGACTGGCCACGCTAGACAGCACGGGGCTCGTCAAGCTGATCAAGACCAAGAAGCTTCCCGCAAAGGTGGCGTTCATGATGACGCTGAAGAACAGCATTAACGCCGTGTGGCCCGTCGGCAGGGAGAAGGTCTCCAGACCGGTCCAGTGCAGGATGGGCAGCGGAATCCACATGACGGTCAGGGTGAATGCGCCGATGCAGGAGCCGAACGTATTGGCGAAGATCATGCCGCGGCCAGGTGAGCAGCCGTCGGGCGGGCACGCGAAGCGCTTGTAGAGGACCTCGTACAGCCCGTAGAGCACAGAGCCAATGCCGATGACCAGGTTTCCCTTCAGACGGTCGCCCGCAGCCTTCTGGTGAGCAGCGTCATCGTCGACGGGGCTGGTGTCACCGTACGCGACGACCAGAACGCCGGCGATTGCGACCAGCACGGCCAGCGACTTGTCCAGGCGCAGAGGTTCCTTGAGCAGAGGCACAGAGAAGACGTAGGCAAAGAAAGCCGAACAGTTGTAGATGGCCGTCAAATCGGAGGGAGTCGTCATGTTAACAGCGACATACCAACTGAGACCGGCGACAGTCAGCGCCGTTGTGATAAAGGACGTTACCCTGACGAGGTAGCGAATGGGCGAGGCGCGAGGCTGCGAGGTGTGACGGTGCCAGTCCAGAGTCTGGTTCTGAACCATGATGGCGGTGCTGTGAAGCAACTCCCGATGACGGCGCCAGAAAGCCGGCCATGGCACGTCGCGCTTCTGGAGGCGAAGTATGAGCAGCTGTACGGGCCAGAGGATCGACCACGAGCCGTGGGTGAGGTACAGCATGCAGTATGCCTTGTCCCAGCCCATCTCCTGCTGGATGTACGCCGACAGCTCGGTCTGAATGACGAAGGAGACGAGACTCAGAACGAGAAAGAAGGCGGCGTAAATGTATTTCCTGCGAGCGTTGGCTGTAGCGGTCGAGGGCGAGTGGGCGCGCAGCGTCGAACCGCGAGAGAAGGTCGGGCGGTTGGGGGTCAGCAAGGGACTCCCGCCCCTGGAACGAGTGGAATAGCCCATCCTGCCGTGGTGGTCGTCGTGAAGGTCGGCGTCGTCGTCGGATTTGGGCTTGAGGAGAGGTTGACCCGAGCGGGAGTCGTGGTTTCGGAGGAGAGGAGGACGTCGGTGGTCAGCCATGTCGTCGTCGTCGTCGTCTTTGTCGTAATCGCGTTCGAAGTAGGCGTCGTCGCCGGAGCGCAATGCATCAAAGTCGGCCAGGCGCTGGTCGAGCCCGAGGCCCAGTCCAGGGCTGCTGGTTCCGCTGCCAATGTAGTCGGAGATGTTGGAATCGCATGTAGTTGCGCTCAAGGGAGCAGGCGAGGGATGGGAGTTCTCGAGTCGCGAATGGGGAAGATTGAGGGTTCCGTCCGGCCCGGTGTTGAGTCTGGGAGGCATAAGAAGAGGTGTGTGATCAAAGGAGGGTAAAGAAGGGACAGTGAGATAGATAAGGTAGAGAAAAAGGTAAGGTGTACTGTAGGTACAGAACAGACAAAAAAAAGCCAAGGCTAAAAATAAGGAGGGACTTGAATGGGAATCGCTGCTGCGGGAGCTGCAAAGGGAACAAGAAACAGGCTCGAGTCGAGCATGCGAGCGAATCTTTTTGGTAGGAACGGGACCGCAGGACACCTTGGACAGTGACAGTTGCCAGTTGGACACTTTGGGACGTGGACGTGGACGTGGACGTGGAGTTTCTTGCATTGGAGGAGTGGATCCCGCAGCACCTGCCGCCAAGTTCCAAGTGAAGTGGGTTGTACTTTGTACCCACGAAGGATTCACCTATAGTACTTCTACGTATTCTGACATCGACACCAAGCTCATGGAAAGGTATCTCTACCTTTTTGCTGCTTAGATATGGAATTTGGTTCCTAAAGGTGCTGAAGGCCCGGGCTGAGGCCTCTCGAGCCTAGACTCCCCGACTTTTGCAATCTGGCGCAGGGCAAGCAGTGGGCGGAATGTCCATGTCAACCAGCGGGCAAGCAGCACCGCGCACATGGAACACATTGCGCCTGCCTTGCGCCTGCGATACGTAAGTTTGCATGGCGTTGTAGCTAATGGGTACGTACATCCCTATGCTAAAGGCAGTTGCTGATTGGAGCCACTGCCAGAGTAAGCCCCTAGGTCATCTTTGATAGGCCAGTCCCCGCGACGCCGAGACACGGCTAACTTGGCGACTGGGCACCGGCCGGAAGGGCGGGCGTGGGCGGTTCGCGCGGAAGGGGCTCCCTTGGCCCTCTAGCAGGGCACTTTCCTTTGTGGTGTGGTGTGGAGGGGAATCTTTGCAGTTGGTAGGGCTCTTGGGCTCCTTCCCACAAGTTCCCTCTCTTCCTTCCCCGTGCCATGTCCTCACGTCCGGTAATAAAGTACCTAGGTAAGTACTTTGTACACTGTATTTTGTCCATCCTCGTAACTATCGTCTCGACTAGGTATCACAGCACAAACTCACGCATCATCGCCGCCTCTCTTTGGCTTCTTTTTTGGCTCATCTTCAGTGCTCACTCACACACACAACCAACTGGTCTCACCCACGTACACGCTTCCGCAGCACGCCGGGCCGCTGTGACACCCCAAACCATGCTGATGGCCCTCCCGGTTGACTGCCTAAACCTAGACACACGGTCGGCCTGCCTTATCTGCTGCCCTCGGCATGTACGAATCAAGTACCCCGATACCACACCACCTCCGCCAAAGCTCGCCCGCGGTGTAGGTCGCCTCCCTCTGCGTTGTGACAACTCTGTCACCTGCGCTGGCGACGTGGTGCCCTCGAGGCTCGACGAGAGGTCCCTAGCGCGCCGTGCTAGGGGCACCGGGTACACGCCTAGCAGACCGCTGCGGCGGGTCCTGGACGACGACGTGAGGGCCTCAAAAACCACCCGCCCATCCCTACGCAATCACGCATGCAGCCATTCTCCAGTCGCATGACTTCCATGGGGGCCCCCGCTGCCACATAACCGACACCCCCCCCCCCCCTTCCAACCCGCGCACATCCCGCGCCAAACGATCCGACATCACATCGGCGGGCTCATTCATGTGTCAAATTTGACATCTGATAGGGGCCATCTGTCATGAAAATGCGAGTGTTGGATACAAATTGCCATGTTGCCTTCCGTCCCGACGACGTTTGTCCCCCTCTAGTGAGGCATCTTCGAAAAGGCGGCTTTCATCCGCTTCCCGCTCTCATCGGTACCCCATCCGATCATACCCCCCGCTCATTTCGCTCCGGCGCTGAACAGGGCATCCCGGGTGTCGTACTTGTACTCGAGATCCAGGTGCCAGTAGTTGGTCGTGTCCGCCTTGGAGATCAGCCACGCCTCGTCCAGAGCCTGCACCACCTCGTCCGGCAGGGGGCCCTTCTCGAGGTGGTTGAGGTTGTCCTCGAGCTGCTCCACGCTCGAGATGCCGATGAGGATGCCGTCGTTGCCGTCCTTGATCTTGAGCTGCGAGTGGTGCACCGTCCACCGCAGCGCCGTCTCGATGATGCTCAGCCCGTGCTTCTCCACCGCCGCCTCGATCGTCTGGAGCGCCTTGAACGTGCTCTCGCGGAAGTAGCGCTTGCGGTAGTTGCCGCCCGTGCCGGCGGCGTCCGAGAAGCGGCCCTCGGTCGGCACGATGTCCTTGGACTTGATCTTGCCCGAGAAGAGCCCGCCGGCGATGGGGTTGTACACCACGATGTCCAGCCCGTAGCGCCGGCACGCCGGGATCAGCTCGGCGTCGATGCTGCGGGTGATGACGTTGTACATGCCCTGGTACACCGTCGGCCGGACCCAGCCGTTGTACTTGCACGTGAGGACGACCTCGGCCACCTCGAACGCCGTGAAGTTGCTCAAGCCCAGCTTCACGAACTTGCCCTGCTTGTGAAGCTTGTCCAGAGCCTCGAGGGTCTCGGCGAACGGCGTCGCGCGATCCTGTGAACCAACATTAGCTGCTATGCCAATCAACCGTGACGGCTCTGCCCTACCGCGGCATGGAGGTACAAGATCTGAGAATCCATGTTAGCTTAGTCCCCGCCGCAGATTGTTTCATGCCGGCCAACTCACATCGACGCTGTCGGTGCCGAGCTCCTTCAGACTGAGCTCGACCGACTCAATGACCTTCTGGCCGGCGTGGTCGCCCGGAGTCGACGGGTACTGGACCTTGGTGGCCAGAGTCAGGCCCCTCTCCTTCCACTTGGCCTCGCGAGTGAAGGCCTCCTGCTGGCGGCCGACGTAGACGCGGGCAGTGTCGACCTCGTTGTATCCGCGGCTCTGGAAGACATCGAGAGCCTTGTTGAAGGTGTCGAGATCGGTGATTCGGGCGCCATCGGACTCCTTGGGGCCGAATGTCATGAGACCCAGAATGATCCGGTCCTTGGGGTTTGCAGCGACGAGAGGCATGGTGCAAGCTGGGGGGACCCTTGAGTTGAGCCGGCCAAGACGAGGTGGAGACGGTGATAGTGTAGAGAAGCTTACGTTGCTCAGCAGTAGCGTCTTGTAGGGGTACAAAAAGCAACAATCGACGGACGAGAAGAGAGTTTGGCCGGCTTTATATGAAGGCTTTTCTTGTATTCCGATATCAACGTGTGGGAGATTTAGTCTGCGGCGATGTCGTGATCAGATAGACTCATCCGGGTAGACATGAAGTGGGCTGCGGACAGTTTAACCCCACCATCTTGGCGGGGTAAAAGGTAAGCAAACATTGACTCCAGACGTCACGACCGAGGCGGCAGAGCATTACTAATGGAAGGTTTCCCGATTTCCCGAGGACAAGGCCAGGCCAGCGCTCCTGAGGCCAGATGGGATTGGGCGTCAGCAAGTCTGTAGCATCGCGTTGTCCAAGCGGATTTAGGCTTTGGGATGAGATAACCCCGCAAACTCCCGCCCAAGGTCTCCCTCACCAAGTGACTTTGAACACGTACTAGCTGGGGACGGAGACCAATGCTGGCTGACAAGGAGAACTATCCCCCCAAAGCCCAAAACCAAGTCAAAGAGAAAGAAAACAGCTTCTTCTTCTTCCTCCTCCTCTTCTTCTTTTCACGATACTTTCTTTGAATGCCAAGCAAGAACTACGCGCCTACCTACATATGCAGCTTGGTCGCACTGAGAAGAGTCTTTGTCTCAGGTACTTACAATGACTTCCTCACAATGCAGCTTTGAAGCACTATCAAGGTACCTCAGACCCTGTAGGTCCACTGTAACGGGCAGGAGGCGCTGAAGGCCAATGACTTCCCACCTTCCCTGCCTCTTTGAGACCGGACCCATCACGTGATCTCCCTTCAATCTTCTCCACCTCTGATTGGGCGCTCTGACCACCCCGTTTAATTGCGTCGCGTACTTTCCAAAGGGCAGGCACGTTTTCGCGTCACGGTCCCTTCCTTTCTCCCCAGACTGAGAGCATCCACAATCGTTGGTAAAATCTGTGAATCCGGTGCAGCACCTCACCCTTCAGCCTCAAGGACCCTCACTCGCAAACCACCCGCCCAACTAGACGCCACACCACCTTTTAAAAGTCGCTGACGTCCCGACTGGTTTTATCCACCATCGTCCCGACCGAATCTGCCAAAGTGCCTCCTCAATCGCCCATCACACGTCGCCAGGGCCCGTCCCTTGCTCCAATCCAGGTTGTTGACGATGGTGAAGGGCAACGCCCAGCCCGGCGTTTACAGTGCCACCTACAGTGGTGTAAGTGGTTCTCTTCTTATCCCAGTTCAAGACTCGATCGTGGGGATCGCAGTGTTGCTCGCCCAATCCTCCGGCCAGCTGGGCGCTTAAGTCAACGCCGAGGCAGGGGGGATGGCCTCAGTTCCTGACAATACCCTGTTCTTTAACCTCTTGGTCTCCATCTCTCGAAGTATAACGTTCAATTGCTAACAAAATTCCCCGCAGATTCCCGTTTTCGAATTCCAGTTTGGCGATGACCTCAAGGAACATGTCATGCGACGGCGGCATGACGACTGGATTAATGCGACACACATCCTAAAGGCCGCCGGCTTCGACAAGCCCGCCCGAACACGAATCCTCGAGCGCGAGGTGCAAAAGGAGAAGCACGAGAAGATCCAGGGTGGCTACGGAAAATACCAGGGAACATGGATCCCCCTCGAGCAGGGCGTCGCTCTCGCCAAGCGCAACAACATCTACGAGCGCCTGCAACCCATATTCGAATTCGTGCCCGGAAACCAGAGCCCTCCGCCGGCGCCCCGACACACGAGCAAGCCCAAGGCCCCAAGGAAGCCGGCGGTGCCAAAATGGCCGAAGAACCAGCCGCCGCCGCCGCCGCAGCAGCAGCCGGCATCCCAGCTCTCGGCCCACAGCTCGATGCAAGCCGCTACCCAGCCCGACGACTACGAGGTTGGCGACTCACTAATGAACGACGATGATACCCCCGACAACCTGACCGTCGCCTCGGCCTCGTACATGGGCGACGATGACCGCTTCGACATGTCTCACATCTCGACGGGCCACAGGAAGAGGAAGAGGGAAGAGGCCGTCCATGACCTGCAACAACAACAACATTCCGTTTACGGAGACGAGCTCCTGGACTACTTTCTTCTCTCTAGGAACGAGAAGCCAGCATACCGCCCCGAGCCGCCGCCAAACTTCCAACCGAACTGGGTCATCGACTCGGAGGAGCACACGGCCCTGCACTGGGCGGCCGCCATGGGCGATGTGGAGGTGATGAAGCAGCTCCGCCGCTTCGGGGCCGGCTTGTCGGTGCAAAATCTGAGGGGCGAGACGCCGTTTATGCACTGCGTGCACTTCACAAATTGCTTCGAGAAGCAGACGTTTCCCCAGGTCATGAAGGAGCTTTTCGACACGGTCGATTCCCGGGACTACACGGGAGCCACGGTTATCCACCACGCCGCGGTCATGAAGAACGGCAGGGTGGTCAGCCACTCGTGCTCGAGATATTACCTCGACAACATCTTGAACAAGCTGCAAGAGACGCACGACCCTGTCTACGTCCAACAACTCATCGACGCCCAGGACGGCGAAGGCAACACGGCCCTCCACCTGGCAGCGCAACGGAATGCGAGAAAGTGCATCAGGGCGCTCCTCGGCCGACAGGCCTCGACAAACATCCCCAACCACGAAGGCGTGCGGGCAGAAGACCTCATCGCCCAGCTCAACGCAACCAAGAAGGACCGCGGCCCGCAGAGGTCATCGTCTCCCTTCGCGCCGGAATCCCAGCGCCACGTCTCCTTCCGCGACGCCATGCCGGAAAAGACGACGAGCAGCAGGAAGCTCAACCTCTCCTCTTTCAACTCGGAAGCCGCCAACACGGTGCAGTCGCGCATCACGCCCCTCATCATGGAGAAGTTCGCGGACCTCGCGGGCAGCTACGACGAGGAGATTGCCGAGAAGCTCGAGGCCGAGAAGGAGGCCCGCCGCATCCTCGCCAACACGCAGTCGGAACTGGCCGCGGTGCGGCAGCAGATGGCCGAGCTCGAGGCCCAGCTCGAGCCGGACGAGAGCGCGGCGCAGATCATGAGCGAGGCCAACCTCGCCAAGCACCAGGTCATGTCCCTCATCACGCACCAGAACCGGCTGCACGTGCAGCAGGCCGTCGACCAGGAGATCAGCGCGCTCAACGGCAACGTCGACGAGGCCAAGTACGAGGACCGGTTGTCGCTCGCGCGGCAGCTGCAGGCCATGCTCTCGGAGCAGCGGCAGTCGGAGAGCGACTACGTCGAGGCGCTCAGCATGGTCGGCACCGGCGAGAACATCGACAAGTACCGCCGGCTGCTGCGCAAGTGCCTGGACCCCCCAGACGCGGAGAACCTCGACGCGAACCTGGACGACCTCATCGAGATACTCGAGGAGGACCACGACCTGCCCCGCGACGGACCGGAACCCATGGACATTGGCATGAGCGTGGGCATCGGCATCGGAATGTGAGCTCGTCGTCGGCGGCGGGCCATCCGTACATACAGTTGCAACAGGCCCATCACGGCGGACCATCTTACGTCAGTTCGAGAGAGCGATATTCGTTTGGGTGCAACATGTTCAAAGCCATGCTCTACTACCGCCGTCACCGTTGCCAGCTTTAACGATACAAAGGGACGTCCAGCCCAGGAACGGGTGGTCATGTCGGGTTACTTTCACGCAATGCGCTGTTCATATTCATTTTTTCGGCGAGCGAGGAAGGGAAGTCGAGACTGAAGAGAGCGTTACGTCACCTCTCTTGCGTCTCCCTTCCTTCTCGGTCTTTGTCCTCACGGCGTTTGAATCACACGGGGAAAGGGGGATAGCGGGTAACCCGCTCGGCTTGCGGTCTTTTTTTGGGGGGCGCGGCTTACCTAGGCATTGGATGTCATGTTCTGTTGTTGGTCTAGTGCTACTTTGCGTGTGTAATGTCTAGCGGGGGGCGTGAAGTGGGAAAAAATAAGAGAGAGAAAGAGAAACCCACGCGAATACCTAACGAGGCCCGTCTTGTCTTCTTCATGCAGAGTACTTTGTTTCCCCGTGCCTGGAGTTCCCCGTGCCTGGGCAAAACGCAGCTAGGCCCGGCTCAACCCTTGTCCTTCTCCGGGCGATCTGTGATGCGTCAGAGTCTATGGTCGTCCGGTTAGAGTACCCGGTCCGCGCTCTCTCTGGCTACGAGCCTCCATTTTTTCTTCTTTTCTTTCCGCTCGTTACGAGGGTCAAACTGAAGTAATCCCGACGGTAAGCCCCAATCAGCCTTGCATCGTGCATTTTTCTTTGACGAAGAGGCTCCGCGAGAGGCTAGCTGAATCCTTGCTCAGTCAGCCATCACGCGCACTCCCCCGCTACCTAGGTAGAGGGCAGTCTTCTGGACCCGGCTATTGGAGGATACTCTGTCACGAAACCGCAAGAGTGCGCGCGAGTGTGCGCGCCCTGATGACCGGCGGGTACGGTGAGATTTTGGAAAACATCACCACTTTCGGACGAAGGAGGAAGCTAGACTTCTTCCCCTTTCCGGGATGCGATGCGAAGGAGGAGGAAGAGGTAAGAAAGGCGGGACAGGGAAGCAGGCAAGCGTCAGCCCAGCGTCGGCTCCGCGATGACTCTGGTGACCCGTCTGACGCCGATGCGCCCGAAGGCCTTCGTGAAGCGGAGTTGCGCTTCCTGGGCAACTAATTATCTTCACCGCATCGCGACGGATGAGATGGAGAGAGAGCCAAGCATCGATCCGAAGTGAAGCTCATCGGACCTTTTCTCTTGTTTGCTTACTCCGCCGATGGTGACAGCGAGAGGAAGACAGAGAGAGGTCCATAGCAGCCTGCCTGGACCTGCAAGCAAGGATGCGAGTCCGGCTGACTCGACGGCGGGATGGTGATGTAAGCCTGGCCGCAACATCCGCCGCGATGTTGAAATCGGACTGGTTTTCGGGCGTCGCAGTCGTTACCGGATCTCGACATACGACGACGAGCCTCAATCCAGCCTGACGAGTGGCAGTCGCTCGGGGCCCATCACGATGTGCTCGCCTTACCTAAGAATCACAAGCGAACTGTGCTGTAGCGATCGAGGGCTTGGCGTGACCCCATCAGCCAGCCGTTTGTGCCGCAGGATGAATGGAACTTCGGAATCCCAGTGAGTGCAACCAACGCCCAGAAGGGACGGCGTCGGTGTCATTCAAGGATCTCGAAGAGCCAAGGCTGGAGAGTTCGTACTTGGACCTCTCATGTTCGAGTGTGAGGCTCCGGCAGTCATAGAGTGGTGATGACATTCCACTGGCTCAGTCAGTCATCACGCCCCTGTTGATTCCAAGGATCGATGTACCTACAGGCATTCAATGGCGGGGGAAGCGGTACCTGAGAGGTGGCGACTGTGGAAAATTCGAAATTGTTTCTCAGTCTCTCTCTTCTTTCCCAGTCCATTTGCCATGCTCGTGACGCGGCCTAATTCCAGTGTTGGCGAGTGGCACCCGAGATGGAAGCAACGGGGCCTTCTCGGCTTTTGGTGAGCGTGAACTGGTTGGTTGCAAGCCAGGCAGGGGCCGTATCGCCGTCGTACAATTGCATAGATTTCAGTGAGGGGACCAAGAAAAGAAAATGAAAAAAGCGGACAAGACAGTCAGTCTGTGGCAAATCAATGCCGACGTATGGTGCATTCCAAGTGGGATGACGGGATGACCAAGGTGTGAGTGAGGCAATTCCAACGACTGACCAATTTCCATGTCGATGGAAGGAAGGTCGGAAGGCGACACATTCGTCCGCATCTTAGCACGGCAACATATTGCTCAACGTCAGCCAATGGATTACGAATGACCAGGGTGGGTGTATCTAGGGTAAGTAGGGGCGTGAGGGCGCTAGTGGGAATGGACGATTAACATGCTGACGGGAATGGCAGGCTGGAGAGCCGGGATCTTCGTAAGGCTGAGAGAAAGAGGACGTAGGACGTCGGAACCCCTGAGTGACCTCGAACGAGGTTTGGGGGGTGGTTGGGAGCGGGCGCGGACACGGGCGACTTGGGGTCGGAGTTGGTTGGAAGACCAGGAGAGAGGATGTCGGCGATGCGGCGTGAATGGCCACTGTTGACGCGGCCACGAGGACTGACGTCGATTTCGCCGCCGAAAATACGCATGTATGGCGGAGTATCCGTACCTGACGGGAGGTTCGGATGGGGGCGAGTCTGTGGATGACACGTCCAGACGATGCAGATGCAGATTTCATGCATGGTACGGACGGATACGTGATGAACAGCTGCATCTAGAGGTTAAATGAAACGACAGCCGCTTTGGTAAGCACTTGCCCTAAGTCCGAATGCAACGAAAAGCGGCAGTCATTGGACTTGGCACCGAAGCCGACGGTGATTTGGGTTGTTTTGTGTGACATGCGGCGGGCGCGTGGTAACGAAGATGCAGTGCGCTGCCATGCATGCTAGCCGTCCTGATGTGCGGGACAGAGGATGTCATCCGCAAGGTAGTACTCCGTAATAACGAGCTCCCGTACGTAGTACTCCGTACGTTGGGTACGATGGTATGGCACGCATACGAGATGGGACCTGGACCTGGACCTGGACCTAGTTGGTGGCAGTCTGGACCGTCCGTATTGTTCGATGCAATGCAGCAGCCTCAGCCCCAGGCCCAGACGTGGTGTTGCCGTGCATTTGTGTTTCCTGCACGTCAAAAAAAGGGGTCGGCCACGCCTCCTTTGCGCGTCGTCGTCTGCGGGCAATGCTCGTGAATAGAAACAGAAGCGGCCGTTGCCGTCTGGGTCCTGTTCGTATCCCGTTTCGACGCGGGTCCCGGCGGACGTGAGAGAAACAAGTCAAGTCAGCTGGACAATCCAGACTCATCGTCGATGCATGGGGGCCTGGAATGCCCGGTGGTGCGTACCTAAGCAATCTGCCATGTTTGCTTGTCCTAGCCCGCCGTCACGACTCGCTGGCTTGTTAGACCGATTTGTTTCGCCGGACAAGGCCGAGGGCGGTCAGAAACGACACGCTGCGGGAGTGGCGATGGCGATGATGGGATGCGTAAGGGGGCAACGAACAGGAGGAGGAACCACGGGTGTTTCCCCTTCCCCTCCCATCCCCTGCCAGGCTCGTAAATCAGTCAATGACAATGGAGGCAGCGTACGGAACCTTGTCTGAGAGAATGGCTAGCCAAGTCTGAAAAGAGAGAAGGAAAGACGGTGCAAGTCGACTTGTTGGTTGACAAGGACTCGGACAAATCTCCCAAGGCGGGTTCCATCCAACTTCGGCCCAGCAGAGGTAACGGGCTGTCATCTTCGTCTGTCAGCGTCGTCCTGCAATGAAACAGCAGGCATAAACGACACGCGCGTCGGCGTCACTTGGGAACGATGATTCGTTACCACATCGTCGGAGACCAGTTGAAAAACTCGTTGGAGACGCCGAGAAACGGAGATGTAGGCCGCTCTGGGGCTGTTGCCGGCATTCTGCGGCCGCAAGACAGGGTCGCAGGAGCAGGAGCAGGAGTAGGCCGATCGGCCGCAAGGAAAGGCCGTGCCAGGCAATATGCTCCTCCATGGACGAAAAAGGAGGTGATGTTCGTTGCCCTGTGGGTTGGTTGTATCGGGCTGGCGGCGGTGATGATGGCGGTCGAATGTGTAATCCAACGTCGTATTTGTGTTGGGTGTTGGGTTGGTTCGTTCTTTCCAACCACGACGGACGCGTCCTTGACTGCCCGACGCACTGGACGCGGTATTACAAGGTAATACGGCAGCAAAGTACCCAGCCCAGGTACTCCGTAATACATGGAGCCCGTGTAGTTGGGAAGGTCCAAGACACTCAGGCGAAGCGGAGATAATGTGAACTCGATCGTAACGAAGGGCCTCCAACGGCGAGATGCTGAAAATACAGCGGGTGATCGCCTGCAATGCCCTGGGAATGCGTCTGGAGAAGCGGCATGCTGGCACACTGATTGGGTGAGATGGGCTGCACGGCGGGTGTTCTATCTTTGGTTGCCACCTTCCGTGGACACTGAGGCCCGTGTGCTGTCCCATAAGATACCTAGACCTTTGTAGCTCATGGACATAAGTAGGTGAGCAGATACATCGCCTCAGGTATCGAGTGCTGCGCCTGCCAGCCTGGTGGGGTAGTATGTGGCTGTGGCACTTGCCGCGTTTGCGCTGTTCATACTTGACGACTTGTGGGTGGTGCTTGGATGCCTCCTTCACCAAGTTCATCTCGTTCGTTCCTTCTCTTCCTTGTATCTCAGGGCAAGAATCTACCATTGTCTTCCACGTACTCGGTTATCTTGCCTTGAGTACGTAGGTACTTCTAGGCAGACAAGTACGTAGTATCAGTTTGCTCTTGAAAGTTGGGAAGGAGGTGCCAAAACATAGAAACGGCAGGATCCACGGAAAGATCCATTGGTTGTGGCTCCTGCCGCTCTTGCTCTTGCTCTTGCTCTTGCTCTTGCTCTTGCTCTTGCTCTTGCTCTTGCTCTTGCAGTGTACTCATGCCCATCTAAGTCAACCAACGTGCGTGGAAGTCACCGAGTCAATGGCACTTTCCACATTCCTCTAGGTAGGTCTGCAACAGCGAATGAGGTGCCTTGCCGGTCGACAGACCAGCTGAAAAAAAAGAGGAAGAAAAAAATCGTTGTATGGAGTCATGGAACAACGACTCTTCCCACACACCACCACCCACACCCATTCATCCCCCATCTCAACGCACGCCACACCATCTTTGGTCTGGTGTCTGTCTGGCTTGCGCCGCGCTACTCTTCTTGGCCTTTCTGTCTCAGCCTTTCCTTTCCGCTCTCTTCCTCTCATCGGCTTCCGTCTGTTGACTGTACGTCGGATCGCCCCTCTGCCTCGTCTTCCTGCTCACCATTCGGTCCTTCGGTCCACTTGACTCACCTTAGTCAGAATCTCGGCGGGTGTTTGCGAGGCGTGGGTTTTCAGATTGGCTTCCTCCAATGTCTTCGATCTCACAGCCAAGTCAACAAGTGCGGTGCGCGGACGGTCGTCGTCTCGTGAACCGGACGTCCTCCGGACCAGTCAAGCTGGAAAAGCGGGAAGATCACGACCTCGTCAACTACAAACGTCCTGATTCGCCAATCCCATACGCAATGGGGCCCCCCAACCCCAAGGTCGACGTTGGATGGGGAATATCAGCACTGCCCTGGTCACCAGCCTGCTGTATCCCATCGAACCCATGTGCGGCTGCAGAGGACGAGGACCTGCCTGGTTGACTCCATGGCGATCTCTTCCTTTCTGCTCATGTCGCTCCGACGGCACTGCAGCGCCTACTCAGCCCGGCGCCCTATCATCCGCCTCCGTATCCGCCCTCCACCGACCCGACCAAGCGCGCTTCCTCCTCCTCCTCCCTCCGACAACGCCGCCGCCGCCTCTTCATCCCCATGCCTATCCTTGGCATGGACCGCGCAGCCGCTCCCTCCCTCACTCACCATCTTGCATTGAACGCTTGCTAAGCCCCGGTACTTCTCATGCGCCATGTCATGCAGACCCGGGCTCGGCTGGCCTCGTCGACTGTCCTGTTCGCATCCTTCTTCGGCATGCCAACTTTCGGCGCCCTATTGGCCGTGACGACATGCAATCTTGCCCGCGACGGTGAAGACGTTCGCTCCATGGACCAACCCAACAACCTCCTTTCCCCCCCTCGCCGTCCATCACCAACGTCCCCTTGGCACTTGCCTGCATCCCCTGGCTCGTGCGTTCCTCACGGCTCCTGCCCCAAAGGACATCAGCTGGGAGAGGGGTACGTACGGTCCGGAAGCGCATCGATCGACGCTCGCAGGGCTGGCTGACGACCAATCGTTGGATGGAAGAGGCCTAGAAAGAGGAACAAGCTCGCAGGCATGGCAGCCGCCAACCGCCTCTATTCTGCGACTCGACTGCCACTGCGACACTACACTACACTAGCAAACTCGGCGGGACAGGACAGGACAGGACAGGACATGACGGGACAAGGGTCCCAGATGGCGTGGCTGTAGGGCTCACCTCAGCTGAACAGGTCCCCTGTTCCACTCGCCCACGCTAACTCGTTTTGCGACAGGCCTCTTGCCCGGCGTCTTTCGCTGCTCGCTTGCCGCTCGCGCTTGTTGACGCTTGACGGGTCATCTGCGCTCCTCGAGTCCCCATCGCCCGAACCAAGGAGCCGAGGACCCTCACATCGCGGCCATAAGCCGAAGAGACGGTCACGACAAGAAGGACAGGTCGCCGAGCCGCCACTGTGGGTTGTGGACTTTTCATTCCGCAACATACGAATACGTATCCGTAGCGTAGACTGAGGTGGATAGGTCAGCAATACTCCAGCTGCCCTGCCGTCACCTCGACCGAGTACGACGTGCCCGCACCCTTTCCCTCTCGGCTCGAGACACACGAGTCGGTCCTGACGTTGCGCGCTGAATCTCAGCTTGCCCCGTCTCTCCACTGAAACAATTTGCCGCGCCATATGGCCTTCGTCATGTCGCTATTCTCCGTCAAAGCTCGCGCAGTGCTTCGTCATACCAGCTTTGGACGCCATACCGTCCCCATGCCCATCGACTTACACGGCCGGAGGGCACCACCCACATACCTACTACGAATACTCTTGGACCAAGACCAGGGGGGCCAGCCCAGCTGCTCTGGTCTGGTCTGCTGGTCTGGTCGCTCCACCCCCTTCACCTTGGTGCTGCGTCGCCCACGGACGGGGTCATTCCAAAGAGGATCCTGTTGGGCTGAACAGCAGGGATCTGTTCTAGGCTCTTGCCCCCTTGGCGCCATTTGGAGAAAAAAAAAAATCGACCCCAAATGTCGCTGTCCGACACCAAGAAGCAACAACGGCCAACAATGCAGCGAAGACGGGGAAAGAGTCCGAGCTGTGGGCAAGTTAGCAGGAATCCGAGCATAATCAGCGGCTGCCTGTCAAATCTGCGGTCAAGACACGGGAATTTCTTCACCGCCTTACGCTGTATGCGATGCCATCTCGTTCTCCATCCCACACGACGAGCCCTGTCCTTATCAGAAGCGTGCCCGGGCGACAGTACCTTGTCATTGCCCATTTCGGTGCTTACACTTGCGCTTCCTGGCCTGCCCCGGCCTCCGAACAGAGTGCAACTCGGGGGCCAACAAGCACTCTAGTATGTACTAGTCTCTGCTCTCTGTCGCCTACCCAACCCAGGATGCAAAGTCAATCGGTCTCCCAACATGCCTACATGATGACCGCATTTTCAGAGTATCATGGCGTCCATCGTGCCCGGGTTCTCTCTTCCCCACCTTATGGGCGCATCCATAGACACCCTGTTCACGCCCGCTTCTGTAGCGCGGCTTGACTTCGAGGCGTCTCCAGCTTTTAAGACGGCCAGTCGAAGCTGTTAACCGCACACCTCTCTGCAGGCGCTCCTTTGCCGCAGGGGTGGGATAAAGAGAGAGGAGAAGAAGAAGAAAAAAACAAGCAAAGCAACCACGCAGACGCAGGCATTGTCGCCATCGTGGCCGAAGATGGACACCCGAGAACCCCGACTAGTGGCCATTGGCCTGGTCTGTCTGTGGGTTCTCTCTGTCTCTCTCCGTCTCCTCCTCCTTCTTGCTAATTGATTATTGAAGAAGGAGGCTGACTGAGAATGAAGCTGGCGCACTCTGCAAACGGGAAACCCAGGGATGGGCAACCTTTGTTCCGCGCCAGCCAAGGATGCCGTCCGTCACCTTACCACACACACACACACTCCCCTCTGCCGCACACCCTCCCCCATGGTCTCAAACCCCTTCTCATTTTGATCTCATTATCTCATTCCTTCTGCCAGCCCTTTCCTTGCCGAGCCAGATCTGGCGATGCGGTCTGGTTGCGAGTTGGTCTCCATTATGCTTCGTCTCCCGCAACCTGGCGCATCGGCATCGTGTCTATATATATGATACGGCCATCCCATCTGCCCTGCAATCCTTCCACCCCACCACCACCGCTCCGTCGACGTCGTCTCCTCCTCCCAGCCACGTCTTTCGATCCTCATTTATTTGCTGGATCGTCTCACAGGAACAAAGGAGTCCAACTCGTCGCCGTCGCTGACAGACAAACAAAGCTATTGTCGTCGTGAAGTGAGCCGCCACTCCGCAACAACAGCACCTGAACCTGAACCGAACGATCCCGTTGTCTCATCCGTCGGCCATTACTACGACGTGCGTCTGCCAAGCACGGAGCAGGTCCTTCAATCCGCTTCAGCTTACAATCCTTGGGAACTCACCCGGAACCCGACCCTGCTGTAAGTTTGCCGTCTTATACAATTATTGGATGGCAGCGACGCATGGGAACCATTCAAGCCCCTTTGCCCACAGGTTTCAAAGCTCGCGGCACACTGAGCCTCGCGCCACCCTAGCGCGCGGCATCCACTCGAAATAGCACGCCCCCCATGAACTGAACGGGAACCATCACTTACACGCATCAAACATTTAGATACCCGCAGTCTTCTCCCTCTGCCTTGCTTTTTCTACTGTGCTCTTCTCGCCCCCTCGGTCATCTACCATCAGAACCAGTTCCAGAACCGCACAGCAATCGGCCCAACACGGAGCTTTGCTCGGCAGCTTTTCCCACCCGACTTACGGCAGATGCGGCGGCTGTGGCCCACCACCCCAACCCCCTAGTCGCTTATGTCCAGCAGCGCTATTTCATTACTCGCAAGCCACCGTTAAGTCTTGGCCTGGCCGCCAGACAAACCAAGCATACCCCAGACCTGCCACCACCACACCGCATTGGAAGCCCACCGACGAAGGTACCTCTACCTTGGTGACGGAGACAGAGACTGGCCCCCAATACACCCTACCAAGGCTCATCATTTCCAATAATCGACCGTTTAAGCAGCCATGCCCGCTGTCACTCACCCTGAGCTGGCTTTGAATGAGCCGTCGTCGACTGCTCGTTCTTACCACCATCTTTCGCCGTCCCATATATGTACCGGCCTCACCATCTTGATCCTTCTCATCGTTCTGCGTCTCATATCCCATGGTGTTTTCCGGTCAAGGCCAGAGAACGAGGACAGCAACAATATTTCACATCACGAACGGGCTCGTCGCGATCTGAATCGTTTGGTCAGTCAGCAACGGCTTCACCACCTGTTCTTCGAGGACAGGGCTTGGACCATGGAAGAAAAGTCACGTGGGGTCAGCAGTAAAACCAAAGCTGCTGCTGAGGACAGGCCGAGTCGAAATTCGAGCCCCCACCCTGGTTTTATGAGCCAAAATGAGAAAGAGACGTTGGAGGGCAACGAGAAGGAGAGCTTTGAACACATGCCGTTGAGAAGCAGCATGTTTGGGCCGGGAAGCCCTTCCGATCTTTCATCGGCGAGCTTCTTGCTGTCGAGACCTCCACCGCCGCCCCCACTGACGCCCCCAGAGCTGTCTCCCTCTGTCTTCACCTACGATGATCGGAGGAGGAGCTTCACCTGTGCCACGGAGCTGGACGCGTCCTTCTTTGAGCAACCCAACCCGGATTACACGTCATCCACGGAGGACGCAACGACGACGGCAACCTCAAGCACTCAGACGACCCGGTCTTCGCCGACGCCCCGGAGGAGGTCGTATACCAAGACACTGCCCATGCCTATTCACATGCCGCCATCGCCAGCAGGTCCCACGGGCAACGATTCTGGGTACGCCTTCTCCCCCTCTTCATATCCGCCCACGTCCCCTACACTGCCAGGGCCTCCGCCGATCCACGGGGAGATCATGGAGGATGGGACATTCCGAAAGATCGACGTCCAGGGTGAGATCCTTTCCCTGATGGACGAGAACGGTACAGGTTGGAGGCGTCACACGAGGGTTTACGGAGGCGGCGTTTGCCTCGCCTGCGCGGCTTCCGGCGATCACGACGACCATCATCAGGGCGGCTTCTACGGCGAGAACGTCCTGCCTGAAGAAAAGCGGTATTGAGGGCTGGGTTACATAGTGGCGGATGATAGAAGGACGAGACTTCAGGTTCACGGCAAGGGGAAGAGAAAAATTTCGGGTCGGCAAACAATCTCACATTGGAGGCGGTTTTCTTCATGGGGCATTCCACATGTCACGGCTTTCTTCTTATTCCCCCTTTTCTTTTCTACTTTCTCTTCCTCGTTTTTCTCCACGCGCCTCGCGGTTGCTCAGAGGAGGAGTTTGGCATACCTATCCTGTTTGTTTTTCATGTTTTCTCCCCTAATACGGTTTCCTTTCTCCCTCTGTCTGTTCTTTTCTTCTGTTCCCAGGCATGGCAGATGGGGATGGTCCCCTGCGGACAGAGTCAGGCATGGCTCCGCGGCGGAAAAGGCTCGTTACGACGGACTTATTTGTTGTTGTTCTCGCCCATTTCTTTCACCTTTTCGTTATCTTACGCATCATAAGTTTTATGATTATGACTTTCCATCTCTATCTATCTGTGTTCTAGCTGGACCGGCCAGGCTTAGGTCGAAGCTGGTTCGTGTCAGCCATGTGGGGGTGTATGTATCTCTGGAGGGGGGAGGACCTTTTTTTTTTCTTTCTTTGCAAAGTGTGTATGTGTAAGTCTCAGTGTGTATGACAGCCGACTTGACGAGGTTCGGGCGGAGGAGAGAAAACCGGCTCTTGTTGGATGTAGTAGGATACCCCTTCCTGGTCCTCCGCCCCTAGTATCCCTCGTAGGAACGAATAAAAGAGTTGACAAAGCTTACCTTGACCTTGACTTTACCTCCATTCCCTGCCTGCCCTTCCTTGCGGGCTTGAACATCCGGAGACGTAAGTCATCTCGTGTTTTCACCTACCCACCCTATGCATTTGGATATCCGCAGACTTGGCTTGGCCCTGTCCTCGTGTGACCGCGCTGGAAATGAAGGACTACGGCGAGCGAAGTGTCATGCTCTCGGTTTACGGCGTCAGCCTCCCCCGGCTCACGTCTCACAATTCTACGTGACTGACGAGGCTTAGAATTCTATGTGACGAGAAAGGCTTACAATCTACGTGACGAGAGACGCTTACAGTCTACGTTCGAACACGGCGGGCCTTGTTTCGAAATGCTTACGCCCACGGCACAACGCGCGGCCGGGGAGCGAGGTGATCACCGTTCCTGCGGCATCGGCCATGAGCTGCCCCCGCCTCCCTAGCTTGTATCCTCCAGAGCTGGCGGAGCTTTATCCTGTGTTCCCCCGTCTTTGCTTACCTTCTCCCGCCTGCTGCTGTCCCGACAACCGCAGGGTTCCCGCTAGGGTGGGAGATGGTCATCATGAGGTGAGGCCATCGTGGTCACGCTGGTGATGACAGCCGGCCCTCGGCGGAGTCTCGGTTGTTGTCATCTAAAAGAGGTAGCATCCGGCTCTCACAGAGGCTCTCGTGGTTGCCATCGTCACACGTTGACGGCCATCTCATCCGAAGTCCCAAAGAGCCGTGGAGGTGGGAGGGCGCGGTTGGGGAGTGACCTTACCTGCCTTTCCCGTGCGGCATGGAGGTAAGACGAGCGGATACTTCGGGTACCGCGCAAAAAGGCAAAGCAAAACAAAACCACCAAAACACCGTTCTCTCTCAAACACGGAGGATGGAGATGTGATGACGGGGGAACGGGACTTCAGTCACCGCCTACCGCAGGAATCATCCAAGGAGGCGGGGAGAAGAGGGGGCGTCAAGTTCGTCGGGAAGAGGGACTAGGGTGAGAGAGAGATGCGAATCGGCGACCTCATCGCATCCTTAGCGGGTGGTAAAATGCAACAACGGAGGACGGGGACAGGAAGGAAGGAAGGAAAGGGGGGGTGGAACAACTCACCCGCGCTTCCACGCCTCCAGGTCTTCTAGTCCCGAGAGCTCGCGGCTTTGTACCTGGACATGGCCCTGCGGCATGACGGTTCCTCTCCTCTCTCTGTGTCCCAACTCTAATCCCCCGGGACCCCTGTTCATGATGTGGCCATCCCACACTTCCTCGCTCTTGCTCTCTCTGGGTCTTCGTGCCCAACCGATCTCACGTCATACTCGGGACATTCCAGAAGAATGCCACCCTCCCCCGCCGGTGAACCCAGAAACGGATCCGAGCACACGGCAGGGGAGGGGGAGGGGACAGGGTATCTGTCTTTCTGCATGCTGCGTGCAAGAAAGAAAAGGCGCCGATGTCGAAATAGGACGATAGATGTAGCTCGCCATCTTGCGTCAAGCTCACCGCGGTCTTGCTTGAGTACGCCTCGGGCGTAGCGGAGGCTGGCCCAGTACTCAAAGGGTAGATGATCGCTGTGTCAGTCGTGATAGACAAGCGGCCACCCGCACAGACTGATGGGCAGGCAGAGATTTGACAGGCGGCTCTGCGGCGTGGGTTTGCCGCCGCACTGCCGCTCGCGGATCCAAGATGTTCACGAGATCATCCGCCGTCTTGGTAGCAGCTGGGTCCTATCTCCGAGCTTGGGGGGTGGTTGAAGCACTGCCATGACAAGCAAGTCTCTCTCCTCTACATGACGGCTGCGGTGTAACATGTCATTCACGGGGTTATCGCCCCGGTGGTGACGGCGTGGAGGATCTTGATCAGCCACCGCGTTGTTGGCATCCCGGGGAATGGAGAAAGAGCAAGTGGAGCGAAAAAGAGGGGAAAAAAACAAGACCGAAGGAAGAGAGCTAGGAAGAAAGGGGGGTGCGGATGGGCAGCGGTGTGTCTGTCACCTCCTAGCCCCCGGCGATCGATGGGCCACGTTGGCGTCTGCCGTGCACGACAAACATCTGGTTTCGTGTGGTGAAAAGGAGCGAGGGATTAAGAAGAGTGAGATCGTGAGGAGGGCCAAGATGCAAGCTCGAGGCGAAGACGGGATTCTGCGCGTGGTATGGGACATTGCGGATGGATACATGGCCGTGCGCACGTCAGCTGCCTTGCTGCTTACACCCCCCTCCTTTGATTTCCTTGTGTGGTAATTCGTTCTCTCGTCTCGTATGCTGGTGTGTTGTTTTTTTCGTGGACCGCGTGTTGCCTTCCCGTGGGATTGTCAACATAAGCGGCCGGGGGCGTGACCGCGCGCCTGAGCCTGAGGCCCTTTACCACGGATGATGTTCGCGTTGGTCGAACCCCAAAGTTGAGGACGCATCGCCGCGGCCACATCCTTCGCCTGACGATTGGAGACGGGAGGATTTGTGACCCTGGTGAGAGTGAGTTTATGAGACGAAAGAGAGCCGCAGGATCCTTCGCTTGCGAAGACCTTCTGTGCTGGCCATTGGCTTACTACAGTCATTTGCATCGGCGGCGTCCAAAACCCAAAGTGGGGCAACGCTTACCTATGCCAAAAAGTCAAATTTTGCCCTCAAATCCAACATTCTATACATTATAGCTTTTAGTAGATGCCGCTATTAAAAGGCCTCCTACTACTACTAAAAACGAACATAAAGCTATTTAGAGACTATATTTTAGCTAATTTACTACTATAGTACTAAATATTTTAACGTACTAGCTTACTAAAATTAACCTAATACTCCTATTCCTTAACCTTAATAATAGCTTTATTACTATAGCTACTAACTACTACCTATAAATAGTTTAAAGATACTATTATTAATATAACTTTATTAGTAAAGTTAAATAATATAAAAAATCTTATAAAAGTAACTAAAAGATAGAGATTTAGTATTATACTAAGTTACTTAAGTTATTAAAGTATTATAATAACTTAATACTAAATAAAATATAAGCCTTTTTATTTAAGTAATTTAATTTTAGTATTAGTTTATTAATAATTAGTTAGTATTTTAAAGAAGCGGGTTAGACTAATAAAAAGATATATATTATAGTTATTTAATAAAACTTAGAGAAGAGGCTTAAGTAGTTTTATTATGTATAGTAGTATAAACTGGAATAACTAATTTTTATTAATAAGTTAGGAGTAGATAAAAATACTAGGAAAAGGTGAACGGGATAGGCACTAAAAGGCCTTATACTATAAAAATTAGTAAAACTAAAACGTAGTTAGTAAATACAGCTTCTACTAGCACTAACTCTTAAGGGTATTTTAGATCTTTTTATATACCTAGGAATAATAAATAGTAATAGCTTTATAGAATAAATTACCTAGTATTTACTACTTAAGTATAGAAGGTTTCCTACTCCTTATTTAGTAATTATTATAAATAATGCCTTTTTTTACTACTAAAAGGATATCTAGATTACTTATAAAGAAGCTAGTATATACCTTAAATACCTTCTACTATACTTACTTGTAAGCACAGGTATGAGGGTATTGAGATCGGTATCGAGATTGCCGAATACTTCTATAGTAATATCGGGCTTAATAGAGTTGGTAAAGGAATAGGTTTGGTGCATAATATACAAATAAAAGAGATAGAAGTATTGTTATAGTAGTAATAGTGTTGTATTGGTGTTTTGTTATATTACTTGCTTGCTAAGAAAGTAGAAGTCTAGACCCCTGTAGGCTAGGGGGAGCCCTGCCTTTTATAGGCCTAGTGCCTTGCCCTTTAGGCCTAGCTTCTAAGGCACTAGTCCTTTTAGGGTTTAGTACGTTACATACAGTTTAGCTAAGTGGCTCTAGGCCCTGCGTGTAGTTGGCCGCATTTACTGTGGTTGGCCACGGGCGCTGTGGTCGGCCACAAGGGTTGTGGTTGGCCACGAGCACCCTAGAGGGGTTAATAAGAGACATTTAGAGTGGTTTATTCCACTATTAGTAGTTGACCTAGCAGTTTAGAGTCTAGCTTATTAGAGCTAGAGGCTATAGGTTCAATTCTGCCTTTTGTCTCTTTTTACTTTTATTTTTAGTTCTTTTTAATAGACTAATATCCCCCCTTAAGATGTGTATTAATTTAATTTTATTGCAGATCTTAGCGTTCTTAAGGTGTATTAAAAGACTTCTTTAGTATTAAAAACTTCTGTATAAAAACTCTATAAAAACCTTTCTTTTTAAGTAAAAATATTTAGAGTAAAAATAGAAGAAAATATATGTTAATAAGGAAAACCTTTTTTTTTTAATATAATAAGTTATTTATTTTTAACTTATCCTTTAATAGATTTATATTCTTTTTTATTTTAGTTTTATTTTTAAAAAAAGATAAAAAACCTTTATAGTCTACTATACTTAAAGTAGTTATATAATTATTAAATATTATTTTACCTACAGGTTTAGTTAAAACATTAGCTAAATTATTTTTAGTAGATACGTGGAATAGTGAAGCTTTATTATTAATTATTGTATTTTTTGTAAAGTGATATTTAATATTAATATACTTAACCTTTTTATAAAATTCAGGATTTTCAGCTAGTTTTTGAGCTGCTTTATTATTTATAAGAATCTTGGGTTTATTTAGACTTTTAAGGTCTAAAGATTTAAATATATAATTATAAGAGTTATATAAATATATAGCTTCTTTAATAGCTTTAGTAAGAGCCATATATTCAGCTTTATAAGTAAATAAAGCTACTATTTTTTATTTTATAGTATTCCAACTAATTATATTATAAAATCCTAAGTAAAATAAATAGCTAGTAGTGGATTTTCTATTATTAAGATCTCTAGCCTAATTAGAGTCTGAAAATTCTATTATTTTAAATTTAACAGAGTAGTTATATAAAATCCCTAGGTTAGGGAATTTATTTAAATATCCCTATAACTAATTTAGAACAATAAAATGCTTTTTAAAAGAATTACTTATATAACAAGCTAATAATATAACTATAAAGGCTATATCTGGCCTGGTTTTTAAAGTAGAATATATTAAAGAGCTTATTTCTTATTAGAATTATTTTATTTTTTTTTTAGTAGCTTAACCTATATTTTCTACTAATTTTATATTATTATTTATAGGTATTAAATGCCTATATAAGTAGGTTTTATTATATTTAACTAGTAGTTTTTTAGTATATTTAGTTTAATATAGAAATAGGGTTTTATTTTCCCTATTTATATCTACTTTAATACCTAAAAAGGTTTTAAGCACCCCTAGTAGTTTTATATTAATCTCTTTAGAGATATTATTAATTATACTATTAGTAATTTTAAAGTTAGGAGTAATAACTAAAAAGTCATCTATATAACAAGCCATAATAGCTTTAACTCCTTTTTTATTAAGTATAAAAATAGCCTTATTATAAGGCGTTATATTAAAGCCTTCCTTTTTAAGTATATTTTTTAAATACTTATACTACAGTTTAGGACTTTATTTTAAACCGTATAAAGCTTTATTTAGTTTATAAACTAATCCTTTATTAAAATCTTTATAATCTTTATTAAAAACTAATTTATTATTATTATTATTAAAAAAACTAGTAAGTAATTAGACGTATATCTCTTTATCAATATCGGTGTATATAAATACACTAGTAACGTTATATTATTTAATATCCTAATTATTTTATATAACTATTAAGAATAATAGTTTATAAGATTTAGGCCTATAGGTAGTACTAAAAGTTTCTAAGTAATTAATACCTATATATTAATTATAACCCTATACTACCTAACAAGCCTTATATTTATTAGGTTTTTTAGCTTTAGTATTAATATTATTATTAGCCTTTTTTCTATAAACCCATCTACCTCTAAGAGGTTTAATAGATTGTGGTTTTTTAATAATACTCTAAGTATTTAATTTAGTTAATATATTTAATTCCTTATATATAGCTTAGATCTAGTTTTATAAATTATTAAATTCTAAAATTTATTTATATATAATAGGTTTATCTAAGTTATTAATACTTAGTATATAAGAGATTTTATCCTTTGAGCTATTAATAGCGGATATTATATTTAAAAATAAGTAGTTTTTTATTATAAATAGTACACATTCTTAATTTTTAACCTATCTATAGCTTTCCCAGATCACTTTATCTATATAGGGGATTTCTATAGTTAATTTAAAGTTATTATTATTATTATTATTATTATTAGTTTTATTAATATTATTATAATCTAAGTCTATTTTAAAAAAACTATTACTTTAAGATTCTTTTCCACTTTTAGTTATACTAAATTATAAATAATTTATTTTATTTAGTATAAATAGTTTTTAATTATTATTATTAATATCTTTTATAAAGATATTCTTAAATACTTTAACGTCTCTAAACTAAAGAGCTTTATTTTCTTTTAAATCCTATATTCTATAGGTATTATTACTATAGTTAAGAATTATACCCTTTTTAACTTTATTATTAAGCTTTTTAATATTAGGGTCTTTATTTTTATAGTAATAAATACTCCCCTAGACCCTTATATAATTTAAAAAGGGTTTTATATTATTTTTAGCTTTATATAGTATTTTATAAACTATTAACTTATATAGGGTTCTATTATATAGATATATAGCTACTAAAAAAGCTTTTCTCTATAGTTTAAAATTAATATTAGCATTTATTAACATAGCCCTTACTTTATTTATTATATTATATATTATTCTTTTAATAATACTATTAAACTTATACGTATAAGGTAGTTTTATATTATGAGTTATACTATTCTTTATGTATATGGTTTTTATTCTTTTATTATTAAACTCTTTACTATTAGTCTATTAAAAAGAACTAAAAATAAAAGTAAAAAGAGACAAAAGGCAGAATTGAACCTACAGCCTCTAGCTCTAATAAGCTAGACTCTAAACTGCTAGGTCAACTACCAATAGTGGAATAAACTACTCTAAATGTCTCTTATTAACCCCTCTAGGATGCTTGTGGCCAACCACAACCCTCGTGGCCGACCACAGCGCCCGTGGCCAACCACAGTAAATGCGGCCAACCACACGCAGGGCCTAGAGCCACTTAGCTAAACTGTACGTAACGTACTAAACCCTAAAAGGACTAGTGCCTTAGAAGCTAGGCCCAAAGGGCAAGGCACTAGGCCTATAAAAGGCAGGGCTCCCC
The DNA here is from genome assembly GCA_030770045.1 of Colletotrichum brevisporum. Taxonomy (NCBI): domain Eukaryota; kingdom Fungi; phylum Ascomycota; class Sordariomycetes; order Glomerellales; family Glomerellaceae; genus Colletotrichum; species Colletotrichum brevisporum. The sequence goes on along the minus strand of JAUGSI010000005.1, from coordinate 508,921 downwards.
CCAGCCTATAGGGATCTAGACTTCTACTTTCTTAACAAGTAAGTAATACAACAAAACACCAATACAATACTATTACTACTACAACAATACTTCTATCTCTTTTATTTATATATTATACACTAAACCTATTCCTTTACCAACTCTATTAAGCCCAATATTACTATAGAAGTATTTAGCAATCTTAATACTAACTTTAATACCCTTATACCTGTACTTATAGGTTATAAGCCCAGCTTATTAACCAACCTAACCTTCCTAACCAATCACAAAAGTCTATTTAGACCCACTTATTCAATAACCAACCTTATTTCAACTATAAGAAACTAAAAACTATAACTAACACTCGTAAATTACCTGCGATTCGAGTCCCTAAGTAACTAAAAAACCTAGTTTTTAGAAAATCCTTAAATTATTTAACCTTCCTTAATAAATCCTTAATAAATCCTTATATACACCTACTATAGCAAACGAATTTTTAAATAACATTCGATTAATATAACCTATATAGAAATCGAGATTATAGTAGCTCTTACTGTCTAGTTTAACTAACAAAAACTACTATAAATCAATATCAACAACCCTAAAGTTATAGACTTTAAGTTTATTAACTATAATAAACCAACTAAAACAGTTAAAAAAAATATAGTAGGACTTTATAGTTTTAACTATCTATTTAAACTACTTAGTTAGCTATATAATAAGTAGTTTACTCCTATTATCTCAAAGAAACAACCCTTAGGTTTTTAAGAGTCTACTTAGTCTTAGTTATTTAAATAAAAAAGACTTTAAACTTATAAAATATAAATAAAATTACTATTCTAAAGCTAAAAAGACAATTAAATTATTAAGTATAATCTTTAAAATTCCATACAGTACTAGCTAATAAAGATCTAGTAATAAATCTTACTAAACCACTAGATAATAAAAATAAAGATCTAAATAATAAAATATTAGGTTATATAAAACTTTTTTATAAAAATAGCCCTTTAAGAGTTATAAAAGACTCTAAAACAGCTCTAGAAGCTTAAAAAAGCTTAAAAAAGCTATATCAACCAAAAGGATTCACAAACAAGTTTCTTACTTATAAAGAGTTTTTTAATACTACTCTTAAAGACTTTAATACTCTTAAAAAATACCTTAATAAAGTTAAAAAGCTTACAAATAATCTAGCTTTAAACAACCTAACTTTACCTAAACAGGTAATTATAGCTTAGGTTTTAAACAGTTTAAACAACTCTTATAAGGGGTTTATAACTAATATAACCTAATTTTTAAGAAAAGACTTAAAAGCCTATACTATTAAGTCTTTATTCACTAATTTATTAAATAAATTTAAAAAAAAGAGTAATAATAACTCTATATAATTCTCTAAGTCTTAAATTAAGTCTAAAAAAACTACTAAACCCTAGAAACAAACTAAAGGTTAATACTACAACTACTATAAGAAAACCGGCCATATAGAAAATATTTGTGGATTTTTACATCCTAATAAAGCTCTTAATTAGTTTAAAAGAATATTAAAAAACAACCCTTCTACAAATAATAAAAAAAAAAAAAGAGTTAAAAAACAAAATAAAAAAAAATAACAAGTTAATATAGTTATTAATAATAATTCTAACTCTTTTAATTCGTTAAAAAAAGTTATAGTTACTTTAAACTTAATAAATATTAACTTAGTAACTAAAAAGGACTTAGATTCTAATATAGAATTTAAAAATATAAGAATTACCTCTAAAACCCCTATTAATATAGATTTTAAAACTAATAACCTATTACTAAATAACTTAATAAAATAGTTAAATAAAGAACTTTTAAATTCTTTTACTTATAAAAAAAAATAACTATTTTATTTAGACTTAACTATAATAATCTATATAATTAATAATTTATTTCTACTTAATAATATTAAAACTATTAAAACAAAGGTTAATTAGGGTAAAGTAAACTGTTTTTTTACTTATAAAAAGGGTAATTTAACTACTATAATAAATAATACTCTTTATATTATAAGAAATATTTATTATATACTTAAACTAAGTATTAATTTCTTAAGTTAAGTTAAACTTATTAAAATAGGTATAGTTTTAATCTACTATAATAAGTCTATACTATATAATATAATTAAAAATAAAGTCCTTTTAGTAGGAATAAAGAGAAATAACCTCTACTTCTTTAACTTTAATATAAACGAGGAAGTAATTAATATAATAAAAGATACTATAAAAGAGTCCTAAAGTTAGGATTGAACCCTAGACTCTGATATTAATATAATAAAGCTATAGTATAACTAATTAGGCTATATAAACTAGTAATTTTTATTTACTATTTTAGATTAAACTAAAATTATGTATAAGAGGGCTACTGTAGAGGCATTTTACAAACTACCCTATAAGGCCTATTTAAAAGGAAAATTCACTAATACTGTAAATAAAAAGTCTAGTAATTATACAAAAAACTACCCTTACTTATATAAAATTACGTTAGACTTATATAGGCTAATTATACTTAAAATATATAATAATTATAAATGGTTTATACTATTTATAAATAAAAAGACTTATTTTATATAGGGTAAATTATTAAAAATAAAGGAATTTAAAGAGGTTTTTACTGCTTTTGAGGAATTTAAATCCTTAGTTAAAAATAATAAAAATAAGTATAAAATTAATTAATTTAATATAGATAGTAGTAAAGAGTTTAATAATAAAAGAATAAAAACTATATATATAAAGAATAGTATAACTTATAATATAAAACTACTTTATATATATAAGCTTAATAGTATTATTGAAAGAATAATACGTAATATAATAAATAAAGTAAGGACTATACTAATAAACGCTAATGTTAACTTTAAACTATAGGGAAAAGCTTTTTTAGTAGTTATATATTTATATAATAGAACCTTATATAAGTTAATAGCTTATAAAATACTATATAAAGTTAAGAATAATATAAAACCCTCTTTAGATTATATAAGGGTCTAGGGGAGTATTTATTACTATAAAAATAAAGACCCTAATATTAAAAAACTTAATAATAAAGTTAAAAAGGGTATAATTCTTAACTATAGTAATAATACTTATAAAATATAGGATTTAAAAAAAAATAAAGCTCTTTAGTTTAGAGACGTTAAAGTATTTAAGAATATTTTTATAAAAGATACTAATAATAATAATTAAGAACTATTTATATTAAATAAAATAAATTATCTATAATTTAGTATAACTAAAAGCAAAAAAGAATCTTAAAGTAATAGTTTTTTTAAAATAGACTTAAATTATAATAATATTAATAAAACTAATAATAATAATAATAATAATAATAACTCTAAATTAACTATAGAAATCCCTTATATAGATAAAGAGATCCGGAAAAGCTATAAATAGGTTAAAAATTAAAAATATGTACTATTTATAATAAAAGACTACCTATCTTTAAATATAATATCTACTATTAATAGCTTAAAAGATAAAATCTTTTATATACTAAGTATTAATAACTTAAATAAACCTACTATATATAAATAAGTTTTAAAATTTAACGATTTATAAAACTAGATTTAAGTTATATATAAGGAATTAAATATATTAATTAAATTAAATACTTAGAGTATTATTAAAAAACTATAATTTATTAAACCTCTTAGAGGTAGATAGGTTTATAAAAAAAAGGCTAATAATAATATTAATACTAAAGTTAAAAAACCTAATAAATATAAGGCTTGTTAAGTAGTATAGGGTTATAATTAATATATAGGTATTAATTACCTAAAAACCTTTAGTACTACTTATAGACCTAAATCCTATAAGTTATTATTCTTAATAACTATACAAAATAATTAAGATATTAAATAATATAACGTTATTAGTACGTTTATATACACCAATATCAATAAAAAGATATACGTCTAATTACCTACTAGTTTTTCTAATAATAATAATAATAAATTAGTCTTTAATAAAGATTATAAAAATTCTAATAAAGGATTAGTTTATAAACTAAATAAAGCCTTATACAGCTTAAAACAAAGTCCTAAACTATAGTATAAGTATTTAAAAAATATACTTAAAAAAGAAGGCTTTAATATAACGCTTTATAATAAGGCTATTTTTATACTTAATAAAAAAGGAGTTAAAGCTATTATAGCTTATTATATAGATAACTTTTTAGTTATTACTTTTAACTCTAAAATTACTAATAATATAATTAATAATATTTTTAAAAAAATTAATATAAAACTACTAGGAGTGCCTAAAACCTTTTTAAGTATTAAAGTAAATATAAATAGAGAAAATAAAACCCTATTTCTACATCAAACTAAATATACTAAAAAACTACTAATTAAATATAATAAAACCCACTTATATAGGCATTTAATACCTATAAATAATAATATAAAATTAGTAGAAAATACAGGTTAAGTTACTAAAAAAAAAATAAAACAATTCTAATAAAAAATAGGCTCTTTAATATATTCTACCTTAAAAACCAGGCCAAATATAGCCTTTATAGTTATATTATTAGCTCGTTATATAAGTAATTCTTTTAAAAAGCATTTTATTACTTTAAATTAGTTATAGGGATATTTAAATAAATTCCCTAACTTAGGGATTTTATACAACTACTCTATTAAATTTAAAATAATAGGATTTTTAGACTTTAATTAGGCTAGAGATCTTAATAATAAAAAATCTACTACTAGCTATTTATTTTACCTAAGATTTTATAATATAATTAATTAGAATACTATAAAACAAAAAACAGTAGCTTTATCTACTTATAAAGCTAAGTATATAGCTTTTACTAAAGCTATTAAAGAAGCTATATATTTATATAACTTTTATAATTATATATTTAAATTTTTAAACTTTAAAAGTCTAAATAAACCTAAAATTCTTATAGATAATAAAGTAGCTTAAAAACTAGCTAAAAATCCTAAATTTTATAAAAAAGTTAAGTATATTAATATTAAATATCACTTTATAAAAAATACAATAATTAATAATAAAACTTTACTATTCTACGTATCTACTAAAAATAATTTAACTAATATTTTAACTAAGCCTATGGGTAAAATAATATTTAATAATTATATAACTATTTTAAGTATAGTAGACTATAAAGGTTTTTTATTTTTTTTTAAAAATAAAACTAAAATAAAAAAGAATATAAATCTATTAAAGAATAAGTTAAAAATAAATAACTTATTATATTAAAAAAAAAAGGTTTTCCTTATTAATATATATTTTCTTCTATTTTTACTCTAAATATTTTTACTTAAAAAAAAAGGTTTTTATAGAGTTTTTATATAAAAGTTTTTAATACTAAAGAAGTCTTTTAATATACCTTAAAAACGCTAAAATCTATAATAAAATTAAATTAATACACATCTTAAGAGGGGATATTAATCTATTAAAAAAAACTAAAAATAAAAGTAAAAAAAAACAAAAGGCAGAATTAAACCTATAGCCTCTAGCTCTAATAAACTAGACTCTAAACTACTAAGTTAACTACTAATAGTAGAATAAACCACTCTAAATATCTCTTATTAACCCCTCTAGGGTACTTGTGGCTAACTACAACCCTTATAGCTGACTACAGCGCCCGTGGCTAACCACAGTAAATGCGGCCAACTACACACAGGGCCTAGAGCTACTTAGCTAAACTGTACGTAACGTACTAAACTTTAAAAGGACTAGTGCCTTAGAAGCTAGGCCCAAAGGGTAAGGCACTAGGTCTATAAAAGGCAGGGCTCCCCCTAGCCTATAGGGGTCTAGACTTCTACTTTCTTAGTAAGTAAGTAATACAACAAAACACTAATATAACACTATTACTACTATAATAATACTTCTATCTTTTTTATTTATATATTATACACTAAACCTATTCCTTTACTAACTCTATTAAGCCTAATATTACTATAGAAGTATTCGGTAATCTCAATACCGACCTCAATACCCTTATACCTGTACTTATATTTACTACTATTTATATTAAATTAATTAATTTTATACTTATTTTTATTATTTTTAGTTAAGGATTTAAATTCTTTAAAAGTAGTAGAAACCTCTTTAGATTCCTTTGTTTTTAATAATTTACCTTATATAAAACGGGTTTTTTTATTTATAAATAGTATAAACTATTTATAATTATTATATATTTTAAGTATAATTAGCCTATATAAGTCTAACGTAATTTTATATAAATAAGGGTAGTTTTTTGTGTAATTACTAGACTTTTTATTTATAGTATTAGTAAATCTTTCTTTTAAATAGGCCTTATAGGGTAGTTTATAAAATACCTCTATAGTAGCCCTTTTATATATAATTTTAGTTTGATCTAAAATAGTAAGTAAAGATTACTGGTTTATATGGCCTAATTAGTTATACTATAGTTTTATTATATTAATATTAGGGTCTAGGGTTTAATTCTAACTTTAGGACTCTTTTATAGTGTCTTTTATTATATTAATTACTTCTTTGTTTATATTAAGGTTAAAGAAGTAGAGGTTGTTCTTCTTTATTTCTACTAAAAGGACTTCGTTTTTAATTATATTGTATAGTATAGGCTTATTATAGTAGATTAAGGCTATACTTATTTTAGTAAGTTTAGTTTAACTTAAAAGATTAATACTTAGTTTAGGTATATAATAAATATCTTTTATAATATAAAGAGTATTATTTATTATAATAGTTAAATTACCCTTTTTATAAATAAAAAAACAGTTTACTTTACCCCAATTAACCTTTGTTTTAATAGTTTTAATATTATTAAGTAGAGATAAGTTATTAGTTATATAGATTGTTATAGCTAAGTCTAAATAAAATAGTTGTTTTCCTTTATAAGTAGAAGAATCTAAAAGTTCCTTATTTAACTATTTTATTAAGTTACTTAGTAATAGGTTATTAGTTTTAAAATCTATATTAATAGGGGTTTTAAAGGTAATTCTTATATTTTTAAATTCTATATTAGAATCTAAGTCCTTTTTGGTTACTAAGTTAATATTTATTAAGTTTAAAGTAACTGTAACTTCTTCTAATAAATTAAAAAAGTTAGAATTGTTATTAATAACTGTATTAACTTATTGTTTTCTTTTATTTTGTTTTTTAACTCTTTTTTCTTTTTTATCGTTTATAAAAGGGTTATTTTTTGATATTCTTTTAAACTAATTAGGAGCTTTATTAAGATATAAAAATCTATAAATATTCTCTGTATAGCTAGTTTTCTTGTAGTAGTTATAGTATTAACCCTTAGTTTATTTCCAGGGTTTAGTAGTCTTTTTAGACTTAATTTAAGACTTAGAGAATTATATAGAATTATTATTACTCTTTCTCTTAAATTTATCTAATAAATTAGTAAATAAAAACTTAATAGTATAAGCTTTTAAGTCTTTTTTTAAAAATTAGGTTATATTAATTATAAACTCCTTATAAGAGTTGTCTAAACTGTTTAAAACCTAAGCTATAATTACCTATTTAGGTAAAGCTAGGTCGTTTAGAGTTAAATTATCTATAAGCTCTTTAACTTTATTAAAGTATTCTTTAAGAGTATTAAAGTCTTTAAGAGTAGTATTAAAAAACTCTTTATAAGTAAGAAACTCATTTATGAATCCTTTTAGTTGATATTATTAGTCTATTAAAAAGAACTAAAAATAAAAGTAAAAAGAGACAAAAGGCAGAATTGAACCTACAGCCTCTAGCTCTAATAAGCTAGACTCTAAACTGCTAGGTCAACTACCAATAGTGGAATAAACCACTCTAAATGTCTCTTATCAACCCCTCTAGGGTGCTCGTGGCCAACCACAACCCTCGTGGCCGACCACAGCGCCCGTGGCCAACTACAGTAAATGCGGCTAACCACACGCAGGGCCTAGAGCCACTTAGCTAAACTGTACGTAACGTACTAAACCCTAAAAGAACTAGTGCCTTAGAAGCTAGGCCCAAAGGGCAAGGCACTAGGCCTATAAAAGGCAGGGCTCCCCCTAGCCTATAGGGGTCTAGACTTCTACTTTCTTAGTAAGTAAGTAATACAACAAAACACTAATATAACACTATTACTACTATAATAATACTTTTATTTCTTTTATTTATATATTATATACTAAACCTATTCCTTTACTAACTCTATTAAGCCCAATATTACTATAAAAGTATTTAGTAATCTTAATACTAACCTCAATACCCTCATACCTATACTTACAGATATAACTCTTTTAAGCTTTTCTAAACTTTTAGAGCTATTTTAGAGTCTTTTATAACTCTTAAAAAGCTATTTTCACAAAGAAGTCTTATATAACCTAATATTTTATTATTTAAATCTTTATTCTCATTATCTAGTAGTTTAGTAAGATTTATTACTAAATCTTTACTAGTTAGTACTATATAGAATCTTAGAAACTATACTTAATAATTTAATTATCCTTTTAGCTTTAGAATAGTGATTTTATTTATATTTTATAAGTTTAAAGTCTTTTTTATTTAAATAACTAAGACTAAATAGACTCCTAAAAACCTAAGGGTTATTTCTTTAAGATAATAGGAGTAAACCACTTATTATATAGTTAACTAGGTAGTTTAAATAGATAGTTAAGACTATAAAGTCCTACTATATCTTTTTTAATTATTTTAGTTAGTTTATTATAGTTAATAGACTTAAAGTTTATAACTTTAAAGTTATTAATATTAACTTATAATAGCTTTTATTAGCTAAGCTAAATAGTAAAAGCTACTATAATCTCGATTTCTATATAGGTTGTATTGATTGAATGTTGTTTAAAAATTTGTTTGCTATAGTAGGTATATATAAGGATTTGTTAAGGATTTATTAAGGAAGGTTGGATAATTTGAGGATTTTCTAAAAACTAGGTTTCTTAGTTGCTTAGGGACTCGAATCGCGGGTAATTTACGAGTGTTAGTTATAGTTTTTAGTCTCTTGTAGTTGAAATAAGGTTGGTTATCGAATAAGTAGGTCTAAATAGACTCTTATGATTAGTTAGGAAGGTTAGGTTAGTTAATAAGCTGGGCTTATAACCTATAAGTATAGGTATAAGGGTATTGAGATTAGTATTAAGATTGCTGAATACTTTTATAGTAATATTAGGTTTAATAAAGTTAGTAAAGGAATAAGTTTAGTATATAATATATAAATAAAAAAGATAGAAGTATTATTATAGTAGTAATAGTATTATATTAGTATTTTGTTGTATTACTTACTTACTAAGAAAGTAGAAGTCTAGACCCCTATAGGCTAGGGGGAGCCCTGCCTTTTATAGGCCTAGTGCCTTACCCTTTAGGCCTAGCTTCTAAGGTACTAGTCCTTTTAGGGTTTAGTACGTTATATATAGTTTAGCTAAGTGGCTTTAGGCCCTGCGTGTGGTTAGCCGCATTTACTGTGGTTGGCTACGGGCGCTGTAGTCGGCCACGAGGGTTATGGTTAGCTACGAGCACCCTAAAGGGGTTAATAAAAGACATTTAGAGTGGTTTATTCTACTATTGGTAGTTAACCTAGTAGTTTAGAGTCTAGCTTATTAAAGCTAGAGGCTGTAGGTTCAATTCTGCCTTTTGTCTCTTTTTACTTTTATTTTTAGTTCTTTTTAATAGACTAATATTACTTAACTTTAACTCTATTAAAGAGTATTTTAAAGACCTAAAGAAGTATATTAAAAAGAACTTTTATATATATAATACTAGCGATAAGGACGTTTATAATTAAGTAGAGTTTTTATATAACTATGCCTTAGAGGTAGGGTAGAGATTACTATAAATTACTAGTTACTTCTACTATATATTTATTAATTTTAATAGTAGTAAGGGTATATTTAATAAGTTTATAGTAGGGGTTATAAGTAGTAAAGAAAGTAGAAATATATTAAGTAAAGTAAGTAATAGGTTAAAGTTATTATTAAGTTATAAGGTTACTATAGTTAAGTAGGTAAAAAAAGAAAGAAATAAATACTAGTAACGAGTTAAAGCTATTATTAAGTAAGCTATAAGGTTGTTATAGTTAAGTGGGTAAGAGACGAACGAAATAAATACTATAAGTAGTACTTATTATAACTCCTTATTACTTAACTTTAATTATATATTAATATCCTCTTTATTAATCTCCTTACTACTTAACTTTATATTATCTTTAGAGTATAGTAAATTAGTAAAGTAGCTTAAAAACTACCTATTATTTAATATATTAATTAGTCTTAACTACGATCTACTAGGTTATAGTTAAAGCTTATTAATAATTATTTAAAGTAATATCTAACTCTTATTAAGTAGATTAGTATTAAATTAATTTAAATTAAGTTATAGTAGTTAGAAAAAAAAGGAGATTTTAAATAAAAAGCTTAGGGGGGGGGAGGAAGATATTGTGAGAAACTACTAAAGTACTAATTTAGTTAGTAATTAATTAGGTAATATAGCGTTTTACTTACCTATATAGCCCCTTTTAGCCTTAATTAATACTTTTTATAACTTATAATCCTTTTTAGCCTTTTTTTTAGTAAAAAACTCTATAAGAGCTATAGCTATAGTTTAAAATACTTATAGTTAGGGACCTATAGGGGTTAGTATAGTAGAAAACTCTTTATTTAAAAGGCCTAAGTTGCTAGTACTAGTATTGTAGAGTTAATAATAAAATACATTCTAAGTTACTTAATTAAAAGGCTTAATAATCTCTATAGGCTCTATAGATACAGCCGGCTCTTTACTATATAAGTAAAAGACCCTATTATTAATAAAAACTTTAATATTTAATTTAATAATATTAGTAATATCTAGAGTAATACCCTACTTATTAAACTAGTAATTAGAAAGCCCTCTAATAAAGTAAAAACTACTACAGCAGTTGTAAAGTAGCTTAAGTAACGTTTAAAAACAGTTATTAACGTTATAATACTTACCTAGTATAGTAGCAAACTAAACAATAAAGTTATTAACTTAACTATATTGTTTAGTTAGTAAATCCAGCACTACTAAAAACAATAATTAAATAGGTATTTATTATTATAGAGTAGGAGTATAAAAAGGCTTGTTTAGAACTATAAATGTATATAGAGTATAGTAAGGTTAACCTTAATATACTAGTAGTAATACCTATATTAGATAAGGTAAAGTTAGTAGTGTACTATAAAAGTTTATAATAGTATTACTTAAGGTTTAACTTAATTAACTAAGTATTACTATAGGGGTAAGAGGAGCTAAAAAATTAGTTTAAGTGGCTGTTTAAATGCCCTTACTTTACTATATTTATTTATTTTAAACCTTTTTAACTATAGTACTCTTACGTCTTTTTATTACTAGTATAAGGTCTATAGGTAGAGTACTAAGTAAGATACCGGCCTTGTTTTTAAAGAGGGCCTGCTCCTATTACTTAAAATTAAAGATCTCTAACTTATAGTATATTTTATCAGAAGTAATTTAATACTAAGTATATAAATAATTTCTACTTTTAGTAGTATTTTTATATGTTATTAACTTAGGGTACTACTAATAGTATAGTAGTTATAAGAACTTATTTTTAATAAGCTTTTTTGTCTCTTTAATAGTAGTAGTTATTTTACTAATATACTCCTTTTATTTAACTTAGTAAAAAGGTTAACTGCTGTAGGCTTTAGTAGGTAAGGTAATTAATATAGTATTATAAGTAGCTTATATTCCTATAGTAGTAGGGATATAGAGCTAAAAAACAAGTATCACTTTAATTATAGTCTTACTATACTTATTAGTCTTAAGGATCTATTTAGTTAGTAGATACTATAATAGGTATAGCTAGGTATTACTAGCTATAGTATTATACTCCTTTTAGTATACTAAATAAATAGGTTTAGTACCCTTTTTTTACTATTTAATTTAAAAAGTAATATATAACTTAGTAGCTTTAAGTATAGCTTTAAGTTAAATATAAATTTATTTTTTAATATTAATAATAGTATTCCTCTACTTTTTAAGTATAAAGGATTTAATAGTATTATACTATATTTTTTATAATTTAATTATATAAAGGAACTTAAGTAAAAAGGGTATACTATTAAAGGTTAGTTTATATAAAATATAAATAGGGATTTTTATAAGTATAAATAAACTTTAATCCTTAGTAAAAATATTATTGTTAAAAGGTACTTTAATCTTTAAGTAATGTGGGGTATAAGTATAGCTTTATTTAGAGAAAGGCTTTTATTACTATTAAGAGGGTGGATTTTACTTATTATTAAAAAAGGGATCCCGTTATTACTAGGAGAAGGGGGGGTCTTATTAGCTTTAAAAGGGGGTAGCTAAAGTATTTAGTTATCTCTAAAGTAGGGTCTTGTCTTTAGTACTATTATTATTACCCAGATCAATCTTAGTATTATTTTTAGTAGGATTTAACGGCTTTTTTAGTAGTATAGCTATAACTACTTACTTCTTTATAGTTAACTACTTTTTTAGTTTAACTACTAATACTTAATATTTACTAGGTTTTATTTATAATAGCCCGGGATTAGTTAGGGCCTTTTTTAGCTTAACTACTCGCCACTTTATTACTAGTATTTAAATAATTATAATTTACTTATTTATTAGTTTTTAAAATATAACTTAAGGCTTTTTACTAAGAGTATCTTTATGTTACTTACGGGTATAGGTATAAGTAGTTAAAGGAGCTAGTAACGGGTTATTAATTAAATTAATTAATACTTAGTGCTTTTAAGAAGGTATTATAGAATAGATTAATTATAATAGATAATAGGGATAATAAATAGTAAGTAAGGATATTTAGTATACTAAGGTATTAATCCTAAGGTAAAGTTAGACTTCGCTATACTACTAAAATTATTATTAAAATAAGTAATAGAGTAGGCCCCTATAGTTAACTAATAAAAGCACAAGCTCTATACCTACTAAGGAAAAGAAATGTATAATTTAATGGCCTTAAGGCCTTTATATAGGGCTAATTACCCCGTTAGTGATGAAATTCGTAGTGTTCTATGTGGTGTTATGCAAAAAGCGCGAATTTTCTATGTAGTAAGTAGTGCCCCACTATGGGTTTTGGACGCCGCCGATGCAAATGACTGTATACAATGATCACCAGGCGCAATACCTGATTGGTCCGAAAGGATCCGACAAGGCAGAGATAGTGGCCGTGGTCGCGGGGGGAGACCGGATTGCGCTTTTGGGATCCCTCAGCCCTATGACATGGCCAATCTGGGCATGCGAGAATCTCGCCGTATAGGCTTAGCGGGAGGGATTGCTCATTGCTGCGAAGCTTGGCAAGGTCGGATGTGATCTGACTGTGGAGAGGATGATGGCCTGCTAGGTGAAGCGTAAGCCCAGATAAACAAGACGGGGCCGGGGCCGTTCGGCTAGGCATGATGCCGTCGGTGAGAATCTTCAAGTACACCATCCGCATCACAGTCATCTCTGGTCCCAAGTCCCACGCCAGATGAGCACAATGGAGATGGAGATATCGCCCGGCCAGGACCAGTCGTTGGTTTCATGAGCCGTCATCAACGTCCGCAGGAGCCGAGTTTTGCCACCTCGCCCGGCAGAGCTTGTTGTAAGATCACCCTCCTCCCTATGAGGCTGATGTGAGGTGGAAAAGGACGTGCCCTACCAAGGGGCGGAAGATCACCAAGTCGTTATATCTACTTCGCCGGGCTTCTCGGGACGACTCATCATGACGCCGTTCTTGACAACAAGTCTCAAGCCCAGATGGCTTTGCTGTCGCCGCCCGACCGCAAAGGATGTAGAAGAGACAAGGGCCACTCTTCTCTATCTCATCTTTCGAATTTCATGCCGATTGAACCTCCGTTTGAAACTTAGCCTAGTTCGAGGCAAGATTCACTGTCAAACGCAGATGGTCGCGCGATGGCTGGCTGCTTTGCCACGTTGTTGCGTCCCTCTCAACAACCCCGAATAGTCGCATACCCGTGCCAGCCTGGCAGCGAGGCCGATGAACATGCCGAGAAGCGAGATGCGCTCGTTTGCGCCGACATATGTCGAGCAAGAGCAAGGTCAACCTGACAGCTTCATATGAAGAGTACACTCCGTTCCAACTCAGAGGAGGACGTCGCTAAGATCACCAAACTTCAGGTTCCTGGCAAGTGCTTGTCTGATACTCTGATGTAGTCGCATCGGCATGTCTCATTCCCGTGCGAATAATCTTTGGCGAGTTCAACGTTGTTTTCGAGTTGCGACCATCGGCCTTTGGTTGGCACTGCTTGATAGGAACCGGTCCTTTTGTATCCGAGAAACACCCCCGAGGCTGGTCTCCATATCACAAGGCGCTCCTGAGAACGACGACGCCCCGCCTTCGACGGTGATTGTCTCGAAGCCCCAAGCCGAAGTTGCGGGATCGGCTTGATCCGGTCACGCCAAGACATGAGGTCGTCCGGAGCATCATGGCAAGATGTGTTGCGGCAGGCCGTTGAACCCGTCGCGGCTATCAGTATTCGGACCCGTCGCGCTTAGAATGCGAAGAGGCGCCTGTGGAGGATCCGGCTGCTCGGATTACTCGCCATCACGATGGCAAGAATCCAGTCATTTGTGACGCATATGCAACCGTGGCCTGCCCTGTTGGTGACGCCCGGGCCGTAACGACCTGGCAACTCTTCCTTGGCTGCCATGACGGCGAGAAACACCCTGGCTTGGCTAACGGAACGGCGCTTGTGCCCGATGCGCAGAGTCTTGGCCGAGATCTGCGAGAGTCATTGTCTGATCAGTCGGTTGCGGAGGAGGGGCCGCGGGCAAGCGTTGGTGTCTAACGCCCGTCAGAAGTTGACGTCAAGTGCGCCAGCGGTTAAAACTCAAGGGTCCAGGCGAGTGCTTGGGCTCGACGACCGAATAGCTCCATGCAGGAGGGTTGGAATCTGATTTACTGGAGCCACGTTGGCGATCTCGAGGTCTGTCGATCAACTCTCGCAGGATGAAGTCAGGTTGCGAAAGAGGCGGCGGTGTGGCGGCAGGCCAAGCGCCTATGCATATCAGTACGGAATACGGATACAGTGTCTGCATTATCCTGCAGTTTGCGCGCAACGCGGTCGCTTGTTGGTGAAGCGCTGGCCGAGGCAACCGAGGCCTGGCCCAGTCATTTGGATCCCCAGTCCATCTCTCCCAAGGACGTCTCCCCCGCAATGGTGGGTGTTACCCTGCAAACACCGTTTCACGAGGGGATTCCTTGCAGTTCGCCAGTCGATCGACATGGAGCCAACCAGAGCCGTCACTGGACAAAGCAGGCGACTCCAAGGAAGCAGAAGGATCTCGGGATGGTGGAGCGAGATGAGGATTGGCCGCAAACGGGAACATGAGGGGGGAGAAAATGGCAAATGCCATGTCAATCATGGTGCGGCCGGCACACACTCACAGGCTCGCACACCACACCACCACCAACCACAATGTCAATCTCCAGCTTTTGTGCGAACAACTGGTCAAGTACGGAGTACGGAGTACAGCAGTGTTAGTGCTCTGTCGCTCCGTGTAGACGGAAACGTCGCGTGGTTTGGTGCAGGTAGGTAGTGCAGAGACCCGGCAAAAGCCCTCAAGCTGTCGCGTGCTGGTGCATCTCCTCTTGCGCCCAAAAGACGGGGCCGCCATCGCGTCGAACTGCTTCGTTCGGTTCGCCGTCGTCGACGTCTCTAGTGTAGAATTGCAGGTTTAATGAGGGTTTGGGATTGACTGGCCCTGGTGGCGTTCGACTCGCGCGGGAGGAGCCACAAATTCTTCCTTTGCGCAATTTTGGCTCTGGCAGGACGCGCCTACAGCTTACGGACGGCGTCGCGAGGCCCGTATTTCCCGCAGAGTAATTAAACTCAAGGCGCGACGGAGTGGAGGGGCTATTCCAAGTCGCCGGCCGTCATTCCGCTTTTGAATCGGGCTGAAGAGAGGGGGGACATGGCGGCAGGCCTTGGGGATTGTCTCCTCTCCCTCATACCAACCGCAAAAGCTTGCTTGCCTCGATTTTGCTTGCTTGCTTGCTTTTGGATCTGCAGCGCCGCCTCCCCTCCCGCCACCCTCCCTTGAAGAAGGCCATTTTTGTACACTAGCACACTAGGTACCTATTCGTATCGGCGTCGGTGTCGGAATGTGAAGCACTGGCAGTCAGGAAGTGGCCGTAGGTCAACCATAAGTGGAAGTGGACAGGCGCAAAGACGCAAAGGCCAAACGAAAATCGTTGGAGTGTCTGAACTTTGACGTCGGGCAATTGGGATGAAGTGCCCTCACGACAGGTCTAGGACAGGTTCACCGTCGGGATGACCGTCGCAGACTCTCGCTCGACGCTCACTGTTCACAGCCTCCAAGTGGAGGGCCCCGTCGACGATGAAGTAGAGTTTTTCTTATGTTCTTTTACAAAGACGATGTCACCCCGTGTTACTTTTCAGGAGGTTTTGATGCCCCCATCCTGGCGGGCGCACAGAGCCGACAGCACTGTTGGGATCTTGGAACCCCGAGAATGGTCTCTGGCGGCCTTGTCTCAGGTTCCTTGCCCCTTGCCGTCAACCTTGCAAGGCGTGGCCTCCCCTGGCACGCAAGGCCGAAAACGGTAGGGGGACGAGAGGCGGTGCGAGAGAAAAAGTCTCCGTAGACGATCCTGGGGGCACACTGGGGACGCAGCTTCGTATCCATCGAGGTTGACGGCCCACGTGCCCCATGACTGCCATTGTCCGTCTCTTTGTCCGCTGCTGAAGCCTGAAGCCTGACGCCTGACTCTTCGCCTTGGTCCGGGCGGGACGCGGAAGGTGAGTGCTCGAAACGGCCTTCGGCGCTCACTTGGTGTGCGAAGGCGTTCCGCATTGAGTGATTGATGAAGTCGCACACACGAAATGCTCGGTGGGAGCCGAATTGAGCGACCTTGTGCGCATAAGAACGACACATAATACCGTCCTAGGGATCCATCCCTAAGCTCGTCGTGACGTTGGAAAAATGCTCAAAGACCCTCGTTGGAAACGGTGGGAAGTGGGAGAGTGGCCTCGTGTCACTAGGTAATCCTGCCCCCCAGCCCAGTGGCGACTGGGCGAGTGGCTATTCTGAGCTGCCAGGGGTGATAGCGTGATGGCGAGGAACATCGGTATGTGGAGGCTGGCCAGAGAGATGGCATGACCGAGGACAAGTATCGTGCCATCAGATGAAGTGAAACAAGCTCCCTACGGCCTACACTACGATGGTGAGAGCTTCAGTGAGGGGTGGTAAAAGCTACGTTTGCACAGCCACAACCTAGGTACCTGACCTAGGTACCGTACCCCTACCCGGTGGGGGCCGCCTAGTCCCGTCTCTGCGCCACAGATATCATGATTGTGGCTTGGTGAGTGCCGAGTCCGTGCCAAGTCAGGTCCTGAACGGCCCCCCGCACGGCCCCATGCTGGACCTCAATCCAATAGGGCAGAATAAGAAAAGAATAGTTTCTGCTGTGAATCGCGCGACGCCAATCCCCAAACGCACCAAAGTGCATTATTTACTGACTCGCTCGCCACGCAACTACAATTGCATCAGTCGCCGTACCGCAGCGATCATGGCGAGGTCGGAATTCCGAGGCCTTGAATGGGTCCCCAAGGCCTTTGGCTTGGAACCGGCCTGGACGCTCGAACCAAACCTTGAAGCCGCCGAGCAGATGCTCAAGTTGCGCTTGATCAGGTCCTCGGTCACGGTTTCATTTCTTGCCCAAGGGGCATTCAACAAGCTCTACAACGTGACCACCGATCAGGATACGGAAAACCTCGTCTTGCGCATCGCCTTGCCAGTCGACCCGCGCCACAAGACGCTCAGCGAAGTGGCCACCATGGAATGGATGCTCCGCAATGCGAACATCCCGGTGCCCGTTGTCATAGCCTGCGACGCGTCAAGGACCAACCCCGTCGGATTTGAATGGATCTTGATGACGAAACTACCTGGGAAGCCGCTTGCCGATGTATGGAGATTGCTTCCGTACCTGGCCAAAGAAACCCTCGTCAGGCGGTTTGCCGAATACGCCTCCTCTCTTTTCAAGAGCCAGCTGAGCGGTATTGGGAATATCTACATGGCATCGTCACCAGAGGTGGACCGCATCGTGTCCATTCCCTTTTTCTGGGGCGACCATATCCACCAGGAGGACGTGCGCCGCGGACCCTTCTCCTCGAGCAGGGACTGGATAGAGGCGCGCCTGGCGCTCAGCAAACACGACTGCCGCTCGACCATCGCCAAGTATCCTGCCAGAAGCGGTCTCGACAGCGATGACGAAGATGCCTTGGACGACGCGGAGCGGACTCTTGGGATTATCGAGAGGCTGTCACCCCTCGTAGGTACGATATTCCCTTCTGATCAGCCGGGCGAGGAGCCCTCGATCCTCTCTCACGACGACCTTTCCAAGCACAACATTCTTGTCGACGACAGCGGCGCCCTGACCGGAGTGGTAGACTGGGAATGCGTCTCAGCCCTGCCACTTTGGAAGGCGTGCTACTATCCATCGTTCCTGGAAGGCCCAAAGCGAGACCAAACCCCCGACCGGACGAGATACCAGCGCGGCGCCGACGGCCAGCCTGCAGACCTTTACTGGGAGCATTTGATGGAGTTTGAGCTCACCAAATTACGGCGCGTTTTTCTCGATGAGATGGCTAGATTGGAGCCGCGGTGGCTGGAAACCTTCGATTCAAGCTGGCTGCAGAGGGATCTGGATACCGCAGTGCAGAACTGTGACAACGAATTTCTGGCTAGACGGATCAATGATTGGATCGACGACGTTGGCGCCAGGGGAAGTAGCGCGCGCAGTTTGCGAGATAGAATCGATGAGGCTTAATAAGGTCTTGATTCGTGTTGCCCATCTACATCAGTTCTGGAAGGACTGCTGCCACCCTCTCACACAAAACGCGTGCGCTTCTATAAATCACGTGTTGACCAATCCCCTTCCAGCACCAAGATAAGATAGCATCACGCTGTCGCTGGAAAGCCTGGCAAGCTACATCTTCATCGCGGAGAGCAATGCGGCTCGTATGATGCCTGGAGTCCAGGATCCGTCGGTCGGAACGAGAATGGCGGCCACACTCTTTCCCTTCTCCTTCTTCAGCGTCGAGATACTGGTCTGGTTGTTAACTTGGACCTGGAGGTTGTAGTATTGCGGATCGCCACTGGTCAGCTGCCATGCGGAAGGGTTAGCGATATGTAAGAAAACCGGCAACAATGACGTCGAGAAGGGCGGGTTTGAGGTATTCTGATAGCCGGGTTGGACCAGACAACGTACACCCTGCATGTCCAGCCGGAAATCGGTATCACTGTACAACGTGTGTTCCCCGTCTGTGAACCCCGACAGCTGGTCGTCAGGCAGATCCTCGATGAACCTCTTCAATGCTTTGCTGGCTTTGCCCATCGTGATGTTTCCTCAGGAATTGTCTGATGTCCGAAAGGAACCTTCGGGTCGATGTGAGCTCAGTAGGCTGGGCAGCTTAATAGAAATAATACAGTTGTCGGTAGTTTTTCTGAATGCAAAATGTGATCTCATCTCCCACGAGGATTACAACACGGGGACGGAGGGACTATCCTCTATTAATCCTGCAGGGCGGCTTGGAACTACAGTACTCTCTTTCTTCTTCTTTGAAAGTAGCTATGCAGTCCTGTGATAGTGATACCCGTTACCCTCCTGCTGATTTTTGGCGCGCGGCTCCATCAGGTATTATGTCCTCCCTCTGCGTGGTTGGTTGTGGGGCATTTATTCAAGGGCGCGAAAGTTCTCTGCACGAGGGGGACAAATTGCAGCCCTTAGGCGAACAAATGATGAACCGCCTTCGAGTCGGGAAGCCTTGGCGGGAGAAACGCAGTGATGGTAAATTTAATCTTCAGGGCAAACTTACTTCCAAGGGGTTATTTGAAGCCGAGTTTTTCCCACGTTCTTTTCCAAAGCAGTATTGGTAACGAAGGGAAGTATCGTGTGGCTTGCGGGAGAACCCCTGAAGGAGGCCAAAGCGACCAGGTCTAAGCTTGCCACGGGGATGGGGATGGAGACTTGGCTGTGTCGTCCAACTTGCCGGTGCCAGGTGCCAGGGGGAATCTCGAGCTGTCGTCCTGTGTGCGGCGGTGATGCGCCCTCTCGGCTGATGTTGGTCCTTTCCCATGCACAGCCATGAACAGGCATGTCGACGATGAAGGTTGCATCTTCGGCCGCGCTTGCCGTCCAGACTCCAGGCTCCCTTTTGATGCCAGGACCCAGGTCAACCGCTGTCAGACTGGATACCCCAACCTCGTGATGAACGGGTACAGAGCGAGCGAGTATCCGTAGTACTACCAGCACCTGCACCAGCACCAGCTTCCAAGACCCCGATCGGGTGTTGCTGCCGCGGCGGTCGAGCGAGGGCGATGGGTTGTGGGTTGTGGGTTATGGATTATGGACCATGGCTCACATCATCGGCAAGCCCCCAGGACCCCAGATTCGGAATCTATTGCAGTGGTATAAGGGTGGCCTTGGCGGCGTTTGACTGGAGGATGATACTGTTGCTGATTGATGAGCTGCCGACTCCTGAAGTAACCGGGAGCGGAAGCAAACTCCCAATTTGCACCACGCGGTGTTAGTGCGTTCGTACACCAGGGCACGAACATGCGGACGGAAGGGGCCGAAGGGGCTGCTCTTACAAAGTGGCAGCGTAGCGTGCGGGCGGATGCGGCACGCGATGGTTTGTGGGTGCTGTTGGGTGGGCGGGCGGACTCCGTGTTGATCAACAACACGGAAATAGATGAATGGACGGTCGTTGGGGTCGCGGCCTCATGCTATTGTCAAAGGTGTGCCGTATTGTCGGGTATCGTAAAGATGGCCAGAAGGGGAAATGGAAGCATGTTCGACGTAGCTGCGCAGTCAAAGCGAGAACGAATGGCCAATCCGGTCGCAAAGACGCTGAAGGACGAGCAACGCAGGAGCACAGCGATCCAGGCTCTAGCGAGAGAGTTTGGGGCCCCTGAGGACGGCCATGCATACTGCACTTCAGATCTGCTGTTCTGTACGGGAATCACATTCATTAGTGGAATGCCCTTTATCTCGACCGGCCGGTGCACATATTGTCATCATATACGGATACCGTATGTACGTACTCTGGATACCGTATGTACGCACTCTGGAACTGTGAAGTATCACGATGAGACGACGTGGAATTGTCGAGGGCGGAACACTCCGTCCAAGGCACTTGCTTGCCTGCGCTCACTCTATCTCTCTCTCTGTGTCTGTCTGCCTTTCTCGGTCTCTCGATGGCATCTGGGTCGGGGCCCCTCGGTTCGTATGGGAGATTCCGCCGAGGCTGCATGGAATGGAATGCTGAAGCGGTTGTGAGTGGGAGTGTCTTGTCTTGTCTTGGTCTGGCTGTTGGGCTGTGTCTTGGACGTATCCGAGATGGCGCGCGGTAGTCTGAGTGCCGGCGCAGTGGGGGAGGCCAAAAGGGAAGGGGAAGGGGAAGGGGAAGGGGCCGTGGAAGGAAATGGAGGAGCTAGACGCGATGGTCTGAGAAAGAGCTGTGTGCTGTCTCTGATGTGGTGCAGCTGCTGCATGGAAGCAAGCAAGCCAGCAGCACAGCACTGCAGCTTCCTTCAATAGCAGCAGGCAGGTGGTGACTGGCGGGACCAAAAGGTACAAGCATTTGGCAGTAAGATACATCTGCTACTTCTGCTACACCACACCCGTTGACCAGCTCTTGCCTCTTCAACTCGAGTCACGTCTTGCAGAGTTGGGTTTGGGTGGTGACCACGCGGTCATTGGCCGACGGCGCCTCGATCAATCACACGGGCTAGCCGGATTTGG
This sequence comes from Colletotrichum brevisporum, assembly GCA_030770045.1. Lineage (NCBI taxonomy): Eukaryota > Fungi > Ascomycota > Sordariomycetes > Glomerellales > Glomerellaceae > Colletotrichum > Colletotrichum brevisporum. The sequence continues at coordinate 487,210 of JAUGSI010000005.1, read as the reverse complement.
ACGTCGTCAGTGCGAACTGTGCACTTATCGAGAAGGAGCTGCACCCTAGGAGGAAGCAGTAGCAACGCACCAACGACGGCAACGGCAGTAGCTGCTAGTGCTAGCAGCAGGTGCTCCTGCTTCTGCTGCTGCAGGAGTCACAGTCGACTGGCCACTGGGAGCTGGTGAAGCGCGTTTGGATATCGATGAAAATGGCAATGGATGGATGACACCCAAACATTGGAACAATAACTGTGACTGCAACCTACTACCTACGGCACGTGATTTCGACTGCGTGGACAGGAACGAGATCGCTGCTGGCGGCCATCCCTGGTCATGCCTCCCGCTGCATCGCATCAACTGATTGGGCCTGAGCAAGTCCACGGCTGGTCCATGCCTTCGCCGCAATGCCGACTCGGGGGGTTTGTCTCCTGCTATTTTTTGATTTTTGACCGGCGGGAACCATGCCTCCATGCCTACCTACCTAGGTAGATAGATATCTGGGTACCCACGCTCCGTGCTCTCTGCCTGACCAAGCGAGGTACCCATATAAACTGCCTCTGCGGATATCTGGCGTTGGCCTTTGTACACTGTCCTCGTCGTCTGGATTTTCCCCAGCGTTGGATCTTTCAACATTAGGAGGTTTGGGTTAAGGCAACCAAGAGGCTGAATCATACTGGCGAGAAATCTCGTACTCCTGAGAAGAATGCACATAACAAGGAGTCATTGGCAAAGTAGAGTTTTCCATAATGCGCAATCCAGGTATCCGTAGGCGCCTTCCTTGCTTCCTTCCTCACAGGCTTTCAGGCTCAGGAGGGTGAGGTGGGTTGCGTTGGTGGGATGCTTCCGCCTTCCACCTTCCACGTCAAAATCACAACCTGAAGGTACAAGGATACATGGGTACCTTACAGATGTACATCTGATGGTGTGCGAAGTGGGGTCATCTGGAGGACCCTTGTCTGCCAGGTCTCTCTTTCTCTCCTGCTCCTCCCATTGGCTCGTCTTGTCGCCGCCCGCGCGATGGACGATGGACACAGACGTTGTGACTGGTCGGGCTCGCCTCGGGTTGGCAAGTCGGGTGCACCTGGCAGGAGGACCTGGGCCCTCCCTGGCGGCCTGGCCTGCCCGAGCCCCACTCCTCTTTTTTGGGGGGGCTCTCTCCCCTGAACGTGGAAGTGGATGGGATGGAAGGTACCTGCCCGGTGCCACCCTTCCTCCCCTCCCCTCCCCTCCAGGGCAGGCAGCCCTGCTTGCTCTTGCTCTCGCTCTTGCTCCTGCCTGCTCTTGCTACCTCTTGCCCTCTGTATCGGCGTCTCTGCACTAGTAGCGCCTGGTACCTGTCCTGCCACTGGCTGCTGCCGCCCGTCGCCCCCTTCTCGTCCACTCCATCTCCATATCTTGTCGTCCACTCGCTGCTGGCCCCCCCCTCCCACTCGACCTCTTCTTTTTCGCTCTTTCCTCTCTTTAGCACACACACCGCCCTTCCTTTTTCTTTCCCTCCTTCAACCCTTTCTCCCCCCTCCTCTTTCCTCCGCCGCTCTGGTCTGCGATTTGTTCGTCATCGTCGTCTTTTTAGAAGGGAAACAAATATCAGGAAAAGAAAAAAAAGGTCACAAAAAGATCCCACACTCGCGTTCTCTTGAGATCCGTCTCGCATCGTTTTTTCGCATCCAGCAACAAAAAAAGTTCCTTGGGGGTTCTAGAAAGCTTCGTTCACCACACACGCAACGGACCGCACCGCGCCGCGAATTCGCAACACCACCGCAAACACCCACTCAACATCCGCACATCCGCAGACAAGTCCAACCAACAGCCCAAATATCCGAATCGGTTGTTTGCCATCAAACCTCTCTGTCGCAATCTGCATCTGCAACATCGCCAATCCATCCAAGAAAAAACTTTTAATCGACTGTACTCTACTTCGTCTTCGACCATTTTTTTCTTCTTCCCTCTCTGCAACCATCGTACAGATACACCAAGAAAAAAACCTCGTAATTTTCACCCAGCGCTCCATCGCAAGACAGGAAAATCTTCACCTAGGCCTGCGCCTGCCAAGCATTCTTTGACCAAGTCAAAGTCAACCCGGTCGTTCGACTCGTGGCAACTGCCGGCTGCTCTCGCCCCCCGCTGTTGTCCGAATCCCCAATCTCGATCGCGAAATCCAGGCCTACGCCTTCGATTTTTGGATTAACAAAGGTCTTCCTTTGTGGTCCTGCCTCCCCTCGACCGCAGCTACTTCTGTTGCCAAGTTCCTCAACTTGACACACCCAGCGCCGTTACACCTTCCTTCGACATCAGTTGTCGCCCATTCTTTCATCAATACGATCATTCTTTTTCCTGCCCTCGACGCTCGATACGCGACCGACCATCTTAATTCCCAACAACACTTCGCCCACCACCTCGAATCCATCCAAAATATCGCCGATTTTTGGATCTTGATTTTTTTTGGCACCGCCATTCACACTTTCCGCCGACACCCATCAGCCTTTTTCCCTGGACGAGCTCCGGAACCGCTTTGGATCGGTCGGATACATCACTGTCGGAAATCTCGCAAAGAAACTGCCCGCTTGAGTACGATAATACCCCCCTCCTCCTGACGCCCAAGGCTGCGCATTCTACCGCCATCAAACTATCCTTCTTGTAATTCGACCCGGTCGCCCCAGCTCTTCGCAAGGCCACCATACATTCTTTGACATCCTTTCGAGTTTGACCACTCGTTCACGCACGGCACTTCCGCCAGCTCCACTCCCACGCTCGACGTCGACACCCATCTGAGCAATGGACGCAGGCGGTCTCGCTCAAATGAACTCCAACACCTTTTCCGCGGCCAACGGCCTCGCCATGCCCAGCAGCGGTCTTGCCTCGCGCCGCGGCGGCCCCGTCAAGCCCCTCTCTCTGTCGAGTACCACTCCTCTGAGCAACGCCGCCGACAATGGTGCTCCCACCCCCCGCACTAGCCGATCTCACTTGCTTGCGGGTCTTAGGACTGCCCCCAAGTCCTCCACTGCTACCAACTTCCCTGCCGCTGCGAACAACGGCGCCCCGTCGCCTACCACTCAGTCTTTTGCTAGGAGCAACAACACCTCTTCCAACATGTACGCCCAAGCCCCGAACAACACGTACAACGGACCCAAGACTGCTCTTCCCCGTTACGGACAGCACCAACTGCAGGCTCAGCTTCAGCAGCAGCAGCAGCAGCAGCAGGCTCAGCAACAGGCTCAGCTTCAGCAGCAGCTCCAGCAACAGCAGCTCCAGCAGCAACAGGCTCAGCAGGCCCAGCAGCAGCAGCAGGCCTACTTGAGCCAGCAGTACACGACTGAGCAGGTTCTTGCCCCTCCTGAGATTATCATCGATGATCAGGAGCAGATGGACCCCAGCCTGTACTCCCAGTTGGTCGCTACCAACATGTACTTGGCTCAGCAGCAGCAGCGTCTCCAGCAGCAGCTCATGAGCGTCCAAGCCGCCGCTCAGCAGTTCCAGGGCCTCAACCTGCAGGGTGCGCAGCAGCAGATTCAACAGCAGCAGCTCGCTATGTACCAGCAGCAGCAACAGATCCAGAGCCTGCAGCAGTCCATGATGGCTGGCATGGTCGGCCAGCAGCAGAATGTCTACCAGTACTACGACGCCAACACTCGCCAGGTTATTTACGTCGACCAATCCCAGAACGACCAGCAGGCCCAGCTCGCTCAGCTCTACGCTTCCCTCCAGATTCAGCAGCAGCAACAGCAGCAGCAGCATGCTCCTCGCGTCCAGGTCTCGCCTCCTCCCGAGAGCCGTTCTTCCCCGTTCCGAACTGCGACCCCTCCCAGGCGCTATGAGTCTCCCTCGGAGGTTACTCCCCTGCCTCCTCCGTCCGCCAACGCCTTCCGCCGTGGCCATAAGAAGGTCATGTCTCTTGCGCTCAACGCTAACAACCAGGGCGCCGCCCTGTCGCCTTCTCAAGAGCCTCCCAAGTCGGCCGGCCCCAAGACTGCTTCGTTCCCCCTCACCCCTCTGTCCGGAGGCTATGGGCCCGGCCAGGGACGTGCTGGCGAGCATCCCATTCGTCAGCCCCGTGGACCTCCTTCTATTGAGGAGCTGAAGGCCAAGCCCACTGCCAAGCACGAGGGAAGCAAGAACTTCGCCACTCGCACCCGCCGCTCTGCCGTCCACAACCTGGTTCGCGCCGGACGGGAGCGCAGAAAGGGAACTGGCAGCTCTAGCGGAAGCATGAGCCCCGTCTCCGAGAGCGCCGAGGAAGAGTCCGGCACCCCCATCACCGACAACGAGTCGGACTCTGGCCGCAGCGGATCCGGAAGCCTGGCCGGCGATGTCGACTGCTCTTTCCCCAGCTCGAGAACCTCCGTCACTGCCAGCTGGGGCGCCATCGGATCGGAACGCCCGAGCTCGCGTCAGAGAACTCGCAAGAGTGTCGATAGTGTCAGCAGCACCGAGGGCAGCGAGAACAGCTTCGCCAGCGTCTTCAAGAACTCAGCTCAACGTGCTGGGATCGAGGTGACGGACGGACAGCGCAAGGCGCCAATGCTGGTCTTGACCAGTGCCGAGAAGAGAAAGAGCGGCATCTTGGCGTAGACATGTTGGCTTCGGGACGTTACGACGACTACTCGCGCACCTATTCATGTCTTTTCCTTTTGACGACCTGCACCCAGGGGCGGGTTGATCCCTAACCGTTTTGGTGGCAGGATTGAACGATGGATCGGACACTCGGGCGCGCTTTCTCACGAATCATATGTTGTTCTTTTTTTCAGGGGGGTTTGGCGGCTCTTTCATTCCAGCATCCAAAGCTTGGTTGACTACAAATTCATTCTTCACTTCTTTTACATTCTTAACCAAGTCGTCGAGGTTGAGTTTCATGACTGATTTTCCTCGTGGCTTCGGACGAGCAACATCTTTGAGGCTTACGCCGTCTCGGTTTCGATGGTGCGATACAGATATACCATTTGGGAAGGGGAGTAAGGGAAGACTTGGCTTGGCTCGGTTTTCTTTCCTTCTCGGCTAGTTTTGGAACTCTGGTTTCTGCGCGGCGGACTTGGCTGCTCTTCCTGAGACGGAAAGGGTCAAGCCCGGATGATAAGAGACACCACTCGCCGTTTCCTCTTTAGTCCTCATGCAAATCATTACAAGAACGCAGAGAAAAACATGGCACGACCTCGCAGTCGTTTCGTCGCAAAGGACTGAAAAGTCCGATGGATGATAATGGTGGCGGCTGACAGGACGGGAATGTAGTTAGCATAGGTAGTATCTGGCACAATACAGATTGAATGCCACACTTTCGTCTCAAATGTGATGTTATTTTCGTCTTTAACTGTGTGATCCATGTCCGTGGGGAAGGAATGAATCAAGCCTTTGCTCCATCCCTAAAGGACGCCGCAAGTCTCTCAAACGCCTTCCTCCTCTCCGTCTCGACAGGGGCAAAGTTCTTGGCCGGCCCAACGACGATCTCGTCGAGCTCGCCCTCCTCCAGCGCAGCCCAGGTCTCCTCGGTGAACTCGTCGAGCGGCATCCCGAAGCTGGCCTGGCCCGCGGCGACGAGGTCGGGCTGCTGCGAGTGCAGCTCCGTCTGGACGGCCGGGGGCACGACCTCGACGACGCGGATGTGGGACGAGCCCCGGTGGTCTTGGAGCTGGGCGCGGAGGGTCCAGGCGAGGGAGTGCAGGGCGGACTTTGTCGCGCAGTAGTTTGGGCACCGGGGGATGGGGACAAGGGCCAGGCCGGAGGAGACGAGGACTATGTGCGCCTGGGTGGTGCTGAGGGACTGGAGATGGGGGAGGAAGTGGGTTATGAGGTGCAGCGGGGCGAGGTAGTTCGTCGTCAGCTCCGAGGAGACGGCGGGGAGGGAGACTGTGGAGGGGGCTGTGAAGTCTACCGAGCGCTGGATGCCTGCGTTGAGGATTATTGTGTCTAGGGCTGGGTAGGTTGATGTTATTCTTGGTTGGGTGTGTTAGTTTTGGGGACTGGCCTGAGGAGGACGAGAGGAGGAAGGACGGCGACGATGAGAAGGAGGGGGAGGAGAGAGAGAGACTCAACTTGCTGACCCACTCGGCCATGCCGTCTAGGTCCGTCATGTCGTACGGCTCCGCGGCGACCTTGTCCGGGCCGTGGGCGGCGACGAGGTCCGCGAGGCGGTCGCCGCGGCGGCCGACGGCGACGACGAAGGTTCCGTTTGCGATCAGGCGCTCGGCTAGGGCGAGGCCTATGCCGGCTGTTGCGCCTGTTACGAGGGCCGTCTTTGAGGGGAAGGGCATTTTGGTTGTGTTGCTTTGTGTACCTATGGTTGTGGAGGAGTTGTAGTTGCGGTTGAGGTATGTATACGTAGATGATTGGGATGGGATGAAGATGAAAGTCAATGGAAACCCCTCGCGGAGGTGTCGGGATCATGGTGACGTTCCCACATATTCATCCCATGTCCTTGCCCCCGCCCGAAGGCTAGAGGCCCCTCCCGGGTCTGTTGAGAACTCTTGAGGTCCGGGGACGGGGACGATGTCACGTCGGGGTGATTTCGCTGTCAACGGCATTTTTCCAAAGACCGAGATCGAGGTCATCTTCACGGCTTCGAGACGAGGGAGATGTCATTGAATTTGACGACATTCGGTTTCGGTTTCGTGGCCACCATTCACAGTTTCTATGTTTGCAAGATTTCTGGAAAATCCAAAGAGTTTGTCTTGGGAGATCTTATCACGCCCTCCGTCCAAAACCCCCTCTAACTACGACTGTGCGGCTAGACGTCCTGAAGTACTTCCTAGGATTCACACTGCTAAGGGCTCCATAGGCTTTCGTCGGTCGTTGTCGTTGTCAAAGTGGAAAGCGCAGCAGTGGTTCTCGATTATGATCCGAGGTTGTGCGTCGTTCGCCAGTCCTGAAAGCCATGTCCTTCGTGGAGTCTTTCCGTATGCCGGGAGGGTTTGGAGTTGATGCTGGCCGTGTAAGAGCACTCTTCCCTCCAAGACGGCCGTGTCAGGGCAGGTGGAGCGTGGATCGCAGAGCTGCTGATGAGCGAGGCCCTCCAACAACGCTTAGGTATTTAATGGCTATAGATTTGGTGAATTTCTATTTATCACCCGCAAAGAGCAAAGAGAAAAAAGATCAGCTCAGAGACAATGCGGTCTGTTGCCCACCGAACAGCAGGATTCGGCGTTGGCACAGCTAGCTGCTTGTCAGACTGACTAGCTATGGGGTGCAAGCTTGCTTTCGTCGTCCATCACTTCTGGGAGAACGGCTGTACAGAGAGTGACGGACGACAGCAGCGTCCTCGAAGACCATGATGCAACGGCGAGAGTCTTCGTTATGGTCAAAGGTTCGCAGTGCACATCGTCTGCATCAGAGCCTAGGACGGCATTGGAAACGGACTCCACGGATCGAGGCATGAACGAGGCAACTGTCTTTACTTGTAAGTAGTTTCCCAAACAGCTCGGTTGAGTGTTCAGGCACATCAGAGGGAAGCCGCAACTCACCATTTGTGCCTACCTTCGTCGGCGGACTGGGAAGCACGTGCCATGCACATCGGTTGGCGTCCAATTCTCCCTCCTGTGTAACAGCGACAACTGGAGCGCGCGATTTCCCGCAAACATCCAATCCTTCGACTGTCATGGGACCCTCCATTGCCTCACGTATCTCTCTGGTCCTTCAAAATTCGGGCGCTGCCAAGCTCCAACATGTCAGAGGACGCAGAGGCGACGCGGCAAAAAGTCCCCGAGCGGCAATCGAAAATAGAAACAAAGCTTCGCTCCGCCCTGGGCTCCGTCGGAACGAAGAAAAAAGGCGAGTTGAGTTAAATCCACGATGTCGACAGAGGTAAGCTTCTCGGATGCCGGTGCCAAGAGCGACATTGTGGCTGTCAATCCATGTCGTCTCAGGAATTGAGAGCGCGGGAAGAAACGCAATCAAGACTTTGGCCCGAACTCGACCATCATCGAATCCGATCATCGTCTCGACAGGTTGTCGTCAGCATTCTTTCGCTACATACGCGCCCACTTATCAGCGGCTCTGCAACCCATTTCTCGTCTACCTTCGCTTGCCTTTGCCGTCCGATCGGCCGTTCGGACTGAGAAGAGTGTGACGTGGCTTCCGCGGTGACTAGGGCACTTGGATGGCTGCAACTTCCGGGGAAACGTCCAAGCCCTGCTGTGCTTGTCTCGTTGACAAAGCATTCAAGCTTCTGGACTGCGTCCCATGACCGCCTTCACTTACGACACCCTGCAGGATAGCAGGCGCCATATTCGCCTCCTCCGAATCGACGGCCATGATGCAGTCGCAGATCGCATCTGCTGCTCTCTCGTCCACGACAGCCTGGATAATCACCCCGAATTCACCGCCCTCTCCTACGTCTGGGGCGATCCATCTCAACCTCGCTCCATTCTGCTGCAAGGCCAAGAAGTCAATGTGACTCGATCTCTTTACTTCGCCCTCGAGCGACTCGCAAAGTTTACCAAGTCGCAGGTCTCCCAGCTGTGGATCGACGCCTTGTGCATCAACCAAGCTGACGACGACGAGAAGGGGCACCAGGTCCAGCTCATGGGTGACATCTACCGCAGCGCCACTCAGGTACTCATCTGGCTAGGGCCTGCAGATGACGCCAGTGTAGACGCACTCCATCAGCTGAATCTCTTGGGGGCCGCATTCGAGGACGTTGAAGCCCGCCAGGATTCCGGGCCCGTGATCCGCCAAGCCTTTGTCAAAACCGTTCTCGACCTCTCTGGCACCAGCCTCAACTTCGCCCACATCCAGAGTCTATCCAGACGCCCCTGGTGGACGAGGGTCTGGGTTGTGCAGGAAGCCCTTCTCGCCAGACAGGCCTACGTCCTCGTCGGCGACCACGCGCAGGACTGGAAACATGTCCGTCGCGCCTGGAGCGCTTTCGAGTGGATGATACTCTACGTTGACACCGACCCCAAGTACCGGCCCATCTACGACATACTGCGTGACGTCTACTTCAAGATCGCCCACTTCACACACGGAGGTGATCCGGGGAATGGGCCGCGACAGAGCATGTCCCTTCTCGAAGCCGTCTTCTACTCGGCTGCGAGTGGTGCTGTCCAGTCCACCGACCCTCGAGACCGCATCTACGGCCTTCTTGGCTTGCTGAACGATAGAGATAGGGCTAGGATTCCTGTTGACTATTCGCGGGGGATGACGTTAGAAAAGGTCTTGTTTTTCACCACCAAAGCTTTGATCGAGGACCACGGGCCGGATATCTTGTCGTATCGACGCACAACTTCCCTTTCTTCAGGCGCACCTAGCTGGACGGTAGACTGGACTGCCAAGATGATATCAACCATCGGCGGCTTCAACTTCGGATCGAACCACTACGACGCATCGAACGGGCGTGTCTGGTCATCGTCGACGGCATTCGATGCCACCTTTGACAAGCCTGCCATTCGCCTCTCGGGTGTAGTCGTTGGCCAGATCAGAAAGACAGGAAGTGTACTGAAGTCTACCGCAGACTCACCATCGTACATCCAAGATTGCAAAAGTTGGCTTCTAGAACTCGAGGACCTCGTTTGTTCGAATTTCGAGGATGGTGCGGCGAAGGAAGAGATGGTACCAAACCTGTGGCGGGTGCCCATTGCTGATATGGGCCTCGTGGAGCGTGCTAAACCGGACGACGGATTCGCGGATGCGCACCGGATTCTCTGTGGAGCAGTGAAACCGCCTCACGATGATGCGCAGGGCGATTGGGTCTCTTCGGAGACTTGGCCATATCGTCGGGTCTGGAAGGTCTATGGTCACCGCGCTTTTGTGCTCGATACGGCTCAAGGAGCGGCTGGTCTCGGGCCAGACTCAATGCGTCCCGGGGACTTGGTTGTGATGTTCTCTGGCAGCCATATTCCGTTCATCGTCCGCGAAAACTCACAGGGATGCAGCCTTATCGGACCTGCCTACGCATATGGATACATGGACGGCGAAGCACTCGAAGATATTCTTGCTAGGCGTGGTCTGCGGGACATCCAGCTTTGCTAGATGCTCCCAAGTCTCAAACGGTTGCTCGGACTTCAACCCCTTACCCGCGAGGAGACGAGTTTGTCGGTGCGTCGGCCTTTGCAGTACCCAGCATGCACCTCTCGGGGAGCCACTCGGCCGGATGTCCACGAGCACTCCTCCGTACCTTGGCCTCCTCCCAGCTTGACAAATTCTCCGTTGACCAGCCACCAGAATTTCAGTCTTGGAGAGATGCGACTACTCATGATTGATGGAGGTAATGCCCCAGAGTGGCCAAGGATCGTCCGCAAGAACCTGCCGTCTATTCAAGTCGTTTGGGCAATGGCAGCAAACATCGATGGCATCACGACAGTTAGAATTTCAGTGTTCCTTGTAGAAGACTTCATTCAGCCTTGAGGCCAGAGGCAACTTAATATCCGCTTCGAGATCCTTTTCGCCGCCTCCCCGCGTTCGTTCTGTTTCCGCACGGTCAAGCTTCCAGCCAAATCGACGCCACTTGAATTCAGCCTGGTCTTTTCGATCTGGACCCTCGACCTAGGACAGCTTCGCTCCAACTTCACTGAAAAACCGTCGCGCTCCATTCGGCTTCCTCTGTCGAGGCTGAAATAGAGTATAAACTCCCAGCGGTTCGACCGCTGGCCTGGCTCCAGCCTCCAGCTCCAGGACGGGCCGCCTTCTCAAAAGATCGTAGCCGGCTGTGCGCGCCACATACCGAGATTCTGTGCAGATCTGTGTGACCACTGGTGGCGCATAGTGATGACAAAGCGGGCAGTACCGAGACTTGGCACATTGCTTTGTCGGAGGGCGTCGTCTTCACGATCGGGCTAGATGCGGTCATGCTGGAAAAATCGGTTGCCTAGAAGGGCCTCAAGGCCTGCATCCACATTTGTCCTCGGATGTCGGCCAGAATGTCCATCGGACGGGAGGGCCGGTCCCCTTCGCAAGCAAGGACGCAGTAGAAAGATCCGGCGTCCTATTGCAGTGGAAATCCGAGATGGATAGTATCGTGGACGAGTCGTGTTCGCCGGGCGATGCTCACTCCGAGGCGCATCGGATTGCAAGTACGGATATGAGGGGCTTGGCGCAATCGAGCCCCAAACAATGTTGAGCGTCTCTTTGAGGCCCATCAGACCTGAAGTACTTGGAGGCTGCCAAGGCAGCGAAATTGCGTCGCTTGCGTGAAGCTACGCCTCGTGGATATCAAACATTTGCCATTCAGGCGCATTTCTCTGTAGATACGTTACGCGTCATCCCAGTACAGCCAAAAGAGGGCAACTGGGGTCTCTCAGATCAGATGAGCCCTGGTCGACGCTGCTCTGCAAGAGCCAGACTGCCGGTGCGACCTGGACCATGTACCTTGCTTAGTGCGGTATGTCCGACATGGGGGCCGTGACAACTTCATCCGGACTACAACTGGACGAGGACCTATAATCGGCCGCATCACGTACGAGCGGAGGCCTGCTATGTGCTGTGTGCTGTGTGCTGTGTGCTGTGTGCTGTGTGCCGTGTGCTGTGTGCAGGGCGCAACGGCACGGCATTGCCCCCTCCTCCCTCCCGACGCAGCCTTCCGTGGGGATGCGATGGAATGATGCACAGCACAAGCTGCTCTGATGTCGAGGCACGTGGCGGCGTATACATCGTCGAGGTACCTGGTCCCCGGGTCCCGGCAGTTTGGAGATGCAACAGGCGTCTGTATCGCGATCATGGGTCATGAGAAACATCAGGCCATAGCCTCACACAACCGTATCTGAATGTTTGTGGCAACAACTTGGGCGCTTGTCGACGAGGCCCGACTGTCTTGAAGGTGCTTTTTGGGTCCTCTTGTGGCACAGAGCGAGACGCATCTATGATGCGCCCTCGTTGCTCGCCACTACGCGACCTATTCGCAACGTCTCTACTACGTACCCCTTCGGTATACGAACAGAGGAAGGCTAGACATACCACGAACATGTTTTACGGTGAAAGGCCGGCGACTCACCCGGGTGACTGCGGATAGCTCTTGGACGGCCCCTAGCCGACTCACGCCACCGGGCAGGAGAGATGGGGTTGGCAGCGAAGACAGAGCTCTCGAGCGCCGATAAAACGAAAGCTAGAATCGGGAGAATCGACGAAGAGGCCGTCTGCCATGACGCTTTCCACGCAAATAGCGGAAGGCGGAACACCGTTGGGGAGGCTGGCAGATGATTGCACGAAGCTCGGGAGGAGCGTTATGGTGTGGCGCTTGAACTTCTCGGCATGAACTATTTCGATGAGCAGAGGCGCAAGCTACGCGCAGCTACGCACCATGTCTCATGGATTGCGATGTACCAGCTTTGCCTCGTTGGAGCCGACCTAGAGCGGTCCGCGCGCCCGGTCAATTTCAACGACAGCTAGTCAGCTTCAAGCCACTTACTTGTCTGACCATCTCGATTTCCGGGGACTCCTGAAATTGCAACCGGCATAGCGGCCGGACGGGCTGCATTGGCGCTGAGCCGAACCTCGAACCGCGCCAACATCCTCTCTGTGAGGGGGAGGGGGGAGAAAGGCGCCGCGTTTTTGGGTGAGGTTGTGAGGTTCATACCCCTGCTTGGCACCCGATGCTTTTTTGCTGCTCACCTTTGACCAGAATCAGATACCTGGACGACAAACGGCATTGTGTGTTGGTGTGGGTGTTTGGGACCGTTGTGGTGACCACACACACACACTTCGGCAGACCAGTATCGAAACGATCGCCCGCCAGGATTATTGGCTGGGTTCCTCATGCGTGTTGGCGCATCAAATAGTTTGTGCCTCTTGGGTTGTTTTCTTTTTCATGCGCTCTTATCACAAAATGTTCCTCTTCTTCTAATTGTGCTGACATCATCCACTTCAGCTGCGCGATGGCTGCTGGCAGATGCTCGCTTCGCTTCCTACATGTCTCTCGCTTCTTTCTTTCTCGGGCCAATGCCCACTCGCTCGATCTGCTCCCTGCAGCAGGCTTCCTGCAAGGAACCCACAGACCCTCGGCCAAGCTGGACAGCCTGCCAGAGAGTCAAAGAGATTGGAGGTGCAGAGACAGGAGGGACTAGAACGAACCCACCCGCACCGCATCACGATGGTACCGCCGGATGGATTACAACGTGGCCAAGCTTGACTACACTATGGTGTTCATGGCTTTGACCCAGAATTCGCACCTCCCGCGGACTAGAAGGAAGAATGACCCGACCTGATTGGGGCCATGCGGCTCGGTCTGTGAGCTTGGGAAGACACTACAGCAGGAACAGGAGGGAGCAGTAGCTTTCGGATCTGCGGACGGAATTGGCTGGGGTTGGCATGGCCATGGTAGTTGCTCTCTGCATCTGTCCGTCGCCGCCGCCGCCGTGCCGGGGGGGACTTCCCCCTCGTCAACGCAGAGCAGCTTGACGGATTCCTCCCACCTCCCAATGCGAGGCACCGCGCCACGGTCAACGGCAGATCATCCAGCCTTGGCTTGTGTTCCCGGCGCGGACTAGTACTGGCACTCGCACTGGCACTCGGACGGAGGCGAGTGCCTCTTGTCTCTCGTTTCCTATATATCATGATCGTCCTCGCCGTCCCCAGATGATGTTGGCTTAGAAGAACACCAGCACATTATCCTTTCTTGGATCTCAGTCTTGGATCCTATCCACTCACTCGTTCAAGTTTCTTTCGTCGTCTGTATACCAACTTTCCGAACCCGAAATGTCTGTATTACGCTATATTCTTCCCACACTGGCGTTGGCGCTGGGTGCCATCGCCGAGTCTCGCAATTTCGAGTTGAATCTCACCTGGGAAACGGCCTCTCCGGATGGATTCGCAAGGAAGATGATTCTGGTGAACGGCCAGTTCACTGCGCCGAGGTTGGACATCAACGAGGGTGACGATGTCACCGTCAAGGTCAACAACAAGCTGCCCTACCCGACTACCGTCCACTACCACGGTAAGTCGAGCCTGCCTCTAAACACCACCCAGTCCATCCGAAGCTAACAATGGTCCAGGTATTGAGATGTTGAACACCCCTTGGTCCGACGGTGTTCCCGGTCTTTCCCAGCGTGCCATCCAGCCCGGCAAGAGCTTTGAATACAAGTGGAAGGCTACTCAGTACGGTGCCTACTGGTACCACGCCCACTACGAGGGTCTCATCGAGGACGGTCTCTACGGTCCCATCACCATCCACCCCTCTGCCTCCCACCAGAAGCCTTTCGGTATGATCTCGAGCGACGGAGCCGCCGTCCACGCCATGGAGCTGGCCGAGAAGAAGACGGTCCCCCTCCTGCTTGCTGACCACCGCCACATGATCTCCGAGGAGGTCCACGACCTGTCCGCCGCTGCCAACATCCAGTTCTCCTGCTACGACTCCTTCCTCTTCAACGGAAAGGGCAGCGTCACCTGCCGCAGCGCCGAGGAGATTGACGCCCTGCTCACTCAGGAACGCCGTGATGTCCTCGCCAACGTTGCTGGTGCTAGGATGACCGACAAGGCGTAAGTTCTCTCGCTTTCGGTCATTTGTCGACGCTGCTGACCAACTGCACAGATGCATTCCCGCTGCCGTCATCGCCCGTGGCCAAGGTGACTTGAGCAAGGTTCCCCCCGGCGTGTTCGAGGGCTGCAAGCCCAGCGATGGTGGTGTCGAGACGTTCAAGGTCGAGAAGAGCAACTGCGACAAGGAGAAGTGGGTTTCCTTCGACCTCATCGGTGCCTACCACCTGCACACGGCCATGTTCTCTATCGACAACCACACCATGTGGGTGTACGCCATGGACGGCGCCTACGTCACCCCCCAGGAAGTCGAGGCCATCCCCGTCACCAACGGCGACCGTTACTCCGTCCTCGTCAAGTACAAGCAGCAAGGTGACTTCACTATCCGTGCTGCCAGCGTCATCGCCACGCAGATGCTCTCCGGCGTCGCGAAGCTCCAGTGGCGCGAGAAGGGCCAGCCCGAGCCGACCATTGTCCCCTCCACTCCCTGGGTCCGCGACAACGGCAAGCCTACGTCCCAGAACGTCCGCGTCTTCCGCCAGGCCAATGCCAAGCCCTTCCCGCCCATCACCATCCCGCGCCAGGCGGAGGCCATGCACAAGTTCGAGATGCGCACTGAGGGCGGCTCCTACTACTGGGCCCTGAACAACACGCTCCTCCTGCCGGCGGACTTTGAGAACGACCAGCCCGTCCTCTTCAACGTCCAGGCCGCCGAGAACGACCCGACCGTCCTGTCGACGCGCAACAACACCTGGGTCGACATGGTCTTCCAGGCCGGCGCCCCGCCCCAGCCTCCTCACCCCATCCACAAGCACGGCAACAAGATGTTCCTGCTGGCCTCGGGCACCGGCAATTTCACCTGGAACACCATCGAGGAGGCCGCCGCCGCGAACCCGTCAGCCTGGAACTTCGTCGACCCTCCTCGCCGCGACGCCTTCGCCACCCCGAACGCCATCAACGACCCGACGTGGATGGCCGTCCGCTACCTCGTCGACAACCCGGGCGCCTGGCTGCTCCACTGCCACATCCAGAACCACATGATGGGTGGCATGTCCGTCATCATCCAGGACGGCATCGACGCCTGGCCGGTCACGCCGCAGGAGTACGTCAACTACGCTTAGAGGCCGGTCCCGGTCTTGAAGATGAAAAAACTACGAAAAAAAGTCGCCAACGACCACATGCACAAAATCATAGAAACGTACACACAAGGTACAAAGGTGTCGTTGTAATGTTATACGCTGAAAGACGGGTGGGTGAGGCGCTCAGGGGCACGGCGCGGGGCGGCAGCAGTGGCGGCGTTTGTTGAGTGCGATTGTTATTGATGACATCCCCAGGCACGTCTCACACACCCACACTCCCTATCTCTCCTTTTCTGAGGGTTTCTTGTTTATTTGCGACGGCATATCTTGGATCTTGGATAAAATCTCGTGTTTCGATCTGTTTTTATTTCTTCCGGACTGTTATATATTTCAACAAGACGCAAGTAATCATTTAGTCGATAATGGACATTTCCACCCAAATCCTTTCGTGTGTCTGTGTCTGTGACTGTGCGTCTTATTAATCCGAGTTGTCACCGGTGATTGCCTTGTCTGCGATGCGATGGGCCTTGTCTCTGGATAATAAGGATGAGCCGTGCAATCAAACCAAAGCGCCCAGTGTTTTTGATTAATATCTGATGACGCTGGGGAGTGGTGATTGGGGGGAGTGTTTGTGGGATTCTGGAACTGCGGCTGTGGCACGCCCTTTTTTTTTCTTTTTTTTTTCTTTTTTTTTTTTTGCTGGATCACGGCTCATGCTGTGTAACGCCATGCGGCGCGTGCGGCTGTGCTACGTGGTACGTAGGTAAAGCCTTGCAGTGTGCGACGGTGTTGTGCTTGCAGACACCCTTGCTTCGTTTCCTGGCCGTAGATCCGTGGGAGGGGGCGATCACGACAGGCCAGTTCCTCCCCGCATCGCGTCGTGACGCGTCAAGATGGTCCTTTTTTTCTCGTATAAGAGACGTGTGTCACTCATGACATGCTCTCCTCCATGCGAGGGTTGCAGGTGAGGTAATCACAGCAGTAGGGACGTTGCTTCTCTGGGCTTTTTTGGTGACTTGCATCTTTTCCTCGGGACGGCACCGGAGAAAAGGCTCCTTGCTTGGGTACTTTTCTCCTCGGACTGGGTTAAACGGCAGTCGGCAGTGCCGTCTTCCGGGAGAGAGATACGGGAGTTTGAGTTTGGGAACCGGATGTGTGTGTACCGGGTAGGCTCGCCTGCCTCGGCATTCTGTTTTCTTTCGAAGCGCCGTTCTTTCCGCATTTCGTATTTTTTTGGTCTAAAATTAAAGAAAGGAGACGCGACCTCTTTCCCCCCCCCAAAAGGACCAAGAGGCAAGTACGGATTTGTGGTTCGGGTATTTTCTGGGCTGTTTTTGCTTTCTAGCTTTCCCTCCTGTTGGTTTTCTTTTGACGCGAGATGAGTTTAAGCCGCAACGGACGTAGTGCAATCTAGGTCGGTACCTAGCCCAGCTGTTCCCGCGGTTCGAGACATGCATGATGAAGGAGGGATAGCGAGATGAGACAGTCAGGCACAGGCAGAGAGAGAAAAGAAAGCGCGGCTGGGATTTTTTTTTACATGTCTCAGAGCACTTGGGGAGACTAGAGAGATCGAGAAAAGCCATAGTGGGCGAGATGAGGCGCGCGTCAGGCGAGATGGAAGGTGTGCCTTGCGTCTGGCTTGCATACGGGTTGCATAACGGGATGTAATGCGCGGAGGATGGAAAAAGCAATGAGATCATACTCAGGGGGTCGATCTTTTTTTTAACCCTTTGGTTGAGAGTCAAGGTAGCTGAGATTCACCTTAAAATTGGTAATTAGGCCTTTGGTGTGGTGTCTCGTTCGTATTAAGGAGAGACGGTGTCGTTGCCGAGAGAGCCCGCGCTGGTCCTGTGCTAAATCTGTCAACTCGGCGGCTCTAGGCGGAGGATCGGGTTTGACGGCAAGGAGGGAGCCAGGCTATGGTAGCTTGGGAGGAGCTAGGCAACTAGGTCAGTGTCGGGAGGACTTGTCGATGATGCGTGCTTGACATCGAGCGAGTGCCGATCTTGGACCGTGTAGGTGGATGAAGATTCTCGGAGTGCACGGGAATGAGATGCCCGGAGGTCGGAGGGGAAAGGGGGGTCCACTCGGCCGACACAAAACAGCGATCACCGGCTGTTGTTGTGGTCCTGGCTACGCACAACGGTCGGTCGGGCTTTCGGGAGTTGTGATGAGGGCTTGGTAATTGCCCAGTCGACCGCCGAGACAGGAACAGCCCACTGATGAATCCTTCGTTCTCGTCACATATTTGTTGCTGGAGGGTTCACCCGAAGTGATGGGATCCTTCCTGCGTCTTGAGCTGCCTTTTCCATCTGCTCTCTGATCTGCCTACATGCACGGTAGGTACTCCGTACTCCGCGACATCTTGACACCGGCACGGGGGCCGGGCGGAGTTGCGGGTGCCCCCCACTCGGCGATCGGTGCATCGGAGTTGAGTCTTCTCGTGAGCTTGAACCCTCCGTTCGTTGAGTGGAATGCCTCCGGTTTCGATGCACCTGGCGAAAAAACATGGCAGGCCATCGCCGGCAAGAGAGAGCGCCTTGGAGTCCTCCCCGCCTCCCGGCACGCACGGCACACGCCGGCCCCCTTTTGAGGTAAGGCGGAGTCCGAAGGGTCGAATCAAATGAAAAGTCCCCCCCTGAGGAAGGATTCAATTGCCGGAGGGTTTCTCTGTATTAAGTGCTCCGCTGACCACCCACTGCTTATCACCATCACCCCATCGACGGTGGTTGACCGGGGGTTAGATTGGACTCTGGCGGGCGCCTGTCAGCACTTAAAAGCCTTCCTTCCACCAGGCGACATGTGTTTTTTCTCAGAACGTCGTTCAATTTGGGAAGAGAGGGGAGAAAAGATGAAAAGGGGGCGGAATGCTGGGTTTTTAGCCCACTCTTTCTGAAAGGATTTCTTTGTGAGGCTTTGGAACTATAAACACAATCCGTCGTCGCTGGCTACCTATGTCACATTGAGCTCGTTTGTGTTGTCTTGACCTTCTAAACTGAGAAAGAACATGTCGTCTCAAAGTAAACGCGTAGCCATCATCGGCGCCGGTAATCCTCCCATTGCGCAACGAAAGCCTGCACGTCTCTAACGCACACCCCCTCAGGAACCAGCGGCCTCGCCGCCATCAAGGAATGCGTCGCGGCCGGCATCGAGGTGCAGTGCTTCGAGAGCGCACGGCGCCTCGGGGGCCAGTGGCTGTACGAGCCCAACCCGACGGCCGACAGCCACTCGTCCATCTACCGCGGCCTCGTCGTCAACTCGTGCCGCGACTCGTCGTGCTTCAGCGACTTCCCCATCGACCCGGCGCGGTACCCCATCTTCTACCCGCACGACCTGCACCTGCGGTACATCGCCGAGTACGCGCGCCACTTCGACCTCGAGCGGCACGTCCGGTTCGGGGTGAGCGTCGTCGGGTGCGCGCCGCGGAAGGAGGGCGGGTGGGAGGTCCGCGTGCGTAGCGGCGAGGAGGCCGAAGACGAGGTTCTTGGGTTTGATGCTGTCATCTGCGGCACGGGAATCAGTCGGAGGCCCAAGGTCCCCGAGTTCCCCGGGAGGGAGGCGTTTCGCGGGGAGGTGCTGCATAGCCACTTCTACCGCACGCCGACGCCGTTTGACGGGAAGAGGGTCGTCGTCGTCGGGCTGGGGTCCACGGCCGTCGACCTCGCGTGCGAGATCGGGCTGCTGGCGAAGGAGCTTCACGTCGTCAACAAGCGCGGTGCCTGGGTCCTTCCGCGGTTCCTCCTGGGGAAGCCGGCGGAGGCGTGGAACTGTAAGTGGCATTCATCGCCTCTTATTCTGCTGAAATACCCAAAAAGACTGACCAACCGACCACCATCACAGCCCGGTCCAGCGCGACCTGGCTCCCGTTCAGCGTGCAGGCCTTCCTGTACGACAAGATCCTCACCCACGCGCTGGGCGAGCCGCCGGCGGCCCTCAAGCCGGACCACAAGATCATGGAGCAGAACCCCAACGTGCGGAGCGACTTCGTCGAGAAGCTGCGGTGCGGCGTCTTCGCCCTCCGCCGCGCCGGCGTGGCCTCCTACACGCCCACCGGTGTCGCGCTCGACGACGGCACGGCCATCGAAGCGGACGTCGTCATCCTGTGCACCGGGTACCACCACGCGGACCACCCGTACCTCCCGCCCGGCGCGCTCGCGGCCCGGGACGCGCCCGCGCCGCACGTGGACCTCTACAAGTCCATCGTGCCGCCGCGGCTGAAGGACGTGTTCGTCATGGGCCAGGTCGAGGTCGCCGGGCCCGCGATACCCATCATCGAGGCGCAGGCGCGGTACGTCACGGCCGTGCTGACGGGCAGGCTGGAGCTGCCGGGCGAGGAGGCCATGATGAAAGACATCGCGGCGTTTAGGGCGTGGCAGGGGAGGCACTTTGTCAACTCGGAGCGCCACACCATGACAGTCGAGTATAACCCCTACATCGACGGGCTGCTGGCGCCGCTGGGGGCTGTGCCGTCTGGGTGGAGGCTGCTTTGGAGGGTGTTCTCCAGCGGCCGGCCCGGGCGGGCGTTCAAGGTGTACAAGGCCGTGTTCTTCGAGATCCAGATGGGGGCGCAGTGGCGGCTGGATGGTGATGGGGCATGTCGCGAGCTGGCTGAGGAGACGCTCATGAGAGTTGCGTCTGGTGCGGATAAGTTGAGCGACGCCGAGAAGGCGCACCTTGGGCTTGGACAGTGATTGCGCGTTAGCAGTCTTATGAATACTCGGTGTAATAATAGCCAACTCGAGTGAGGATCTTTCTGGGCGGTTGATGAAGTACAACGAAAACACAGTCTGCCGATAGCGAGCAGTCGACGCCAATTCAAATTTTCACATGGCACCAGCAAGTCAGGAACAGAGGTGAACAAAAAAGAGAGATACTTGATTGAGCATCGGGAATCATCCAGGAGTTTTACCTGGCAGTCTATGAACCTATCTACAGACGTCAAGAAATGGGGTCTCGTCCACTCATCACTCATTAACAGCCGTTCCCTACGGGAGGCTTACTTCCACCTTTTTTTCTCTCCTCATCTCACCATCAGACACACCAACCCAGAATCTCCCCTAGTTAAGGGCCTGGAGAAGCTTCTGAACCAGCTGGCGGGTCTCGGTATCCAGCTGCTCCTCGGGCTCGCCGACGACGGTGCGCAGGACGGGGAGGATCTTGGGGGTCAGCTGCTGGACCGTGGGGTTCTGCTGGTCGTAGAGCTTGAAGATGGCCTGGTAGATGGGGGCGTTCTCCTCGAAGTCCTCCTTGAGGGGGAGGACGTCGACGAGTGCGGGGAGGACGCGCTCGACCAGGGCAGGGTTGGGGTTGACCATGATCATGCGGGAGATGCAGCCAGAAACGTTGTCGACCATGCGAGACTCCTGGATCTGGAGGAGGGGCTCGAGCTTCTGCAGGATGGTCTGGTACTGAGCAATGGTGGCATCGGTGTTGGTCGAGTTGAAGATGAGCTGGCCAATGGCGTAGGCGGCGTTGGACTTGGCGAGGGAGTCCTCGTCAGTGAGACGGTGGATGAGGACAGGCAGCAGCTGAGCAGTGAACTGCGTGACAGCGTTGCCCATGTACTTGACAGCCTCGGCGATGACACCGACGGAGGTGGAGCGCTCAAGAGCCTCCTGGGAGCTGGCGAACTTGAGGATGACCTGCTGGAAGACCTTCCACATCTCGGCGAAGTCGCCGCCCAGAGCGGTGGCAAGGCCGAGGATGACGTCCATGGCGGTGTCGATGACGAGCCAGTCAAACTCGGAAGAGCCCTCGGCCTCCTGCTCCTCCTCCTCGTCGCCGAGGTCCTGCTGGCAGGGGTGGGAGCGGGTGATGAGGCAGCCAAGGATAGTGATGCTCTCCTTGAGCAGGTCCTCGTGGGTGAGGATGGCGGGGCCGCAAGCCTTGAGGGTGGCAGCGATGTTGCGGTTGATCTCGGTGATGACACCACTGTGAAATCGTTAGCGACCATGATACCCAAATATGGTGCTGCAAAAAGTAGGAAATTGCCCGATAAATCAGACGTGATCAAACGTGTTCTCAGCAACCGCACTTTGTGCGTCTGAGTGAGCTGGGTATAACGCGAGTTGCTCATCCTATGAGGGCAGAAAGAAAGTAAACGAAAACTGGGGGTTACATACCGCTCCTGGTCCTCAGCCCAGACGCTGAGGGTAGCTTCGACAACCATCTTGCCGAGGCCGAGCAGGACGGGGTCGGGGGTCTGCTTGAGAGGGATGCCAGCCTCCCACTTGAGGCCGGTCTGCTCCTCGAAGAGCTGCCAGACGCGGGCGTAGGAGCGCCAGAGGGTGGAGATGGCAGCCTTGCGGGCACCGTCGTACGGGTGCTGGGCGAGAGCCTTGACCTTCTCCATGGCCGTGTCGAGGTACTCCTTGATGTTGTCAACACCGCAAGAGTGGGTGATGACGTCGCCGAGAACCTCGAGGGCGATCTCCTGCTCGAGGGCAACGGCAGTGACGCCAGCAAAGTCGTCAAGGTCGTCCCAGTCCTCGTCATCGTCGTCCATCTCGTCGATCTCGTCGTCGACGGACTTGAACTTGAGCTTCTTGCCGCCAGCGAGGAGCAGACCCTCGGGGATGTCCTCCTTGTTGACGCCGGGGATGCTGATCTCCTCCTCCTCGAGCTCGAGGCAGTCGAAAAGACCCTTGAAGACACCAGGAAGGAAGTGAACAAACTCGCTGCCGTAGACCTTGGACAGGGAGGCCCAGAGGATGAAGCTGGTCTCCTTGAGGCGGGGGTTGTCGAGCTGCAGAGCCTCCTCGCTGGCCTTCATGAGGTCCATGACGTAGGGCTGGAACTCCTGGGCACCGACGGCGTCGGCGATGCGGCCCATGGAGTCGCAGACGGAAGAGCGGAGGGAGAGGGCATCCTCGCTGTCCTTGATGTTGACGTACTGGCCGAGGGCGCCCATGACCTCTTTGAAGTAGGGCTTGAACTCCTCGCCGCCGAGAGCAGAGGCGATGGCACCGATGGCACCGGCAGCAGCAGACTTGACGCTGTACTCCTCGTGGTTGAGGAGCTTGCCCATGGGAACGATGAGCTTGGGGCCAAAGTTCTTGATCAGCTGGTCATCGAGACCCTCGCCAATGAGGGAGTCGAGAGCGCCGCAGGCAGCACGGATGATGCTAATGTTCTGCTTGTCGGAGCCACCGGCAGCGGCCTCGAGGTTGTTGAGCAGAGCGCCGATGAGGGCCTCGTGCTGGGGCGAGAGCTCGTCGGCCATCTCGTCAGCGAGGTGGATAAGACCGACGAGGGCAGCGTGGCGGACGGAGCCATCCTGGTCGTTCAGGAGCTGAAGGACGGTAGGCAGCAGGCTCTGGAGCTGGGTGGCGATGAAGTCGGGGGCACCCTCGGCAGCAGTGCCGAGAGAGAGGATGGCAGACTTGCGGTGGCCAGGGTTGGGGCTCTGGGCGAAGCGAGGGAACTGGTCGAGGAGAGGGACGATGACCTGCTTGGGGGGCAGGTCGCTGGCCAGCTGGTCAATCAAGCTCAGGGCGGTTCTAGCGGGAGAGTTGTCGTCCTCGTCGGCATCGTTGTCGATCTCGGTAACGATCTCCATGCTCTTGACCATGAGCAGGGCGCCCATGTCCTTCATGCCCTGAATCTTCATGCGGCGGTAGCGGGCGCACTGGCTGAGGAAGGCAAGAGCCTGGGAGCGGGCATCCTCATCGACCTCGTTGTTGACGGCGAGCTCGATCATGAACTGGAGGAGGTCCTTGAGGTGGGCAGCCAGGAGAGCAGAGTCGTAGGCCAGGAAAGACTGGAAGACCTCGAAGACGTCCTTGTACTGGTCGTCGTTGCCCTGGTCGATGGCAGCCTTGAGAATCTGGACCATGGGCTGGACGAGAGACTGCAGGATGGCCAGGCTCTGCTGGTCCTCCTCAGGGTCGATGAGCATCAGAAGAGCACCAACGGACTTGACCGAGTTCAGACGAACGTCGGCGCTGGCAGGGTCGACGATGGTGGTCTTGATGAGTCCGAGAAGCTCGGAGACCTGCTCGGCGAAGTGTGTGGGGTCCTCCTCGAGCAGAGCGAAGAGAATGTACGAGCCAACCTCACGGTGGGTGACGTTGTCGTTGGTGTTGAGGGAGAGCAGACCCCTCAGGAAGTCCTGGTTCTCGCCATCCTCGAGATCGATGCCGAGGCCGCCAGCAAGGAGACGCGACTTGGAGTGGCGAGAGTTGGCAGACTGGTCGCTCAGGATGCTCTCCAGAAGGTGCTGCAGAGCAAGCGAGCGCTGGTTGGAGGGGAGCTTAGACCAGTGCCTGGGAGTCAGACGCAGGGCCTGGACGGAGGCAAGCTGACGGATTCCGGCATCTTCGTGGGAGATGGTAACCTCAATCAAGAGGAGAAGAGACTCGGGGTGGGAGTAGTAGTTCTTCTGGAGCTCGGCCGTGACGGCCTTGACCTTCTCAGTGTCGGCTGAGGAAGGGGGAAAACATGTTAGCAAAAGAAGACTTTTTTTTCGGGAGGAATGCAGGAGAGAAAGGGGTGGATTGGCGAAATTTAAATAGACGAGAGACACGAAGCGAGAAGCGAGAAACGAGGGCGCAAAAAAGAAAATGAAGGAGGCTGGCTCGACTGGGTATGGTGCCGGGGT
Organism: Colletotrichum brevisporum; assembly: GCA_030770045.1. NCBI lineage: Eukaryota > Fungi > Ascomycota > Sordariomycetes > Glomerellales > Glomerellaceae > Colletotrichum > Colletotrichum brevisporum. Next base: position 463,162 of record JAUGSI010000005.1, on the reverse strand, counting down.
GGCACAGGGCGATTGACGGGGGAGGGAGAGAGAGAGACTCACGAATCTGGCTCGCTTGGAGCAGCTGGACCAAGTTGCCTTTATCCATTTTGAAAGTTGAAGATATCTCGTCGTCTCTACTACGACTGCGCGCAAAAGAGAGGAAGACGAGAGAGAGAAGGAGAGGAAAGGAGGGGGGGAGACGAAAGGAGGAGGAGGTGAAAAAGTGAAAAGAGAGGTCCGGCGCGTAGAATTTTATCCAAGAAACGACGGGACCTGGTCGACGGCCAGCTGTTAATTTTTTTTATTTTTTTTCTTCTCTCTCCCGCCCGCAACACCTAGGAACCTGGTTGATGCCCGAGGGGGATTGACCCAAAAGAAAAAAAAATACCTGCCCAGACGCTGACACCACACAAAAATTTCAAGGGACCAGCGCGGGAAGGTGTGAAAATTTCGAGATTAGCCCCGCCACTGCTGATAAGATAACGAATGGAAGACGCCTAGAAGGGGGAAGACACGCTGAAAAATTTCCTGCAAGGCGGGGTTAGGTCCAGGTACCCCTCCTTCGAATGCACCTGCAGAAAAACACTAAGTGAACTGGGTATACGTACCGTTGATGCCTCTGCTCTGCCCCTCCATTCACGTGCGTCTCGCAGTGTTTCCCTTGCACGATTGACATTCGTCAAGTTGGATTCGATAACCTTGGGCGCGCGTCTTCCCCTGTAGATATTCTACTGAGACAAGCTGGGTACCTACTAGAAGCACTCGCCAATGTGACATCGACTGGTGCCTTTCCTCAACCACCAGCAGCATCTCATGCAGAGACACGAAGTTGCATTACCTCCCAGAGACATTGACCCCTCCATCCGTCTCCCCACCTGCGCCCAGATGTGATTCTTCAGTGGGACATCCCTGGAGCAGTACCCATAATATGCCCAGGGCTGCTGGTTGCTCCAGCAATGCTCAAAGCCCACAAACATCAGAGAGAAGTGAAAAGGGGGGGGAGGGAGATGGAAGCATCGAACTTTGTGCCTTCTCGCTTAGGGTCTTCCGCCGCTTTCTTGCTTTGGGCAGGTCTTTACTATCCCATCCAGGCCCTCGCCGCATGAATCGTGGGCTCGGACGGGTTTCACATCCATGGTTATGCCGAAGTATTCTTCACCGACACTTCTGAGCACCCCCTCCAGTGTCCCACCTCGCGCCTCCGCCTCCGATCCGGTAGACCCACATCGGCCATCCGGAGGTTCGGCCTGGCTTGGCCCACATCGGGTCTTTTCAAGGCCGGAAAGAAACAGCAGCCCACTTAGCAACGGATCCGAGAGAAGATGCCGCGCAGCAGGGGATGAAATACAATGTGTTCCTGTTGATGCCCAGGCTAAAATTGATTGCCTATATTAGCGAGCAGAACGCCCTGTGGTCCACATGATTTGGCAGGAGAGTCAGTGTCTTCTTCCATCTTCTTTTCTCAAGTGTGTACCCGGGACCCCCCAAAACCCTCCAGGTGTCCCGAAAATAATTCCCACAACAGGCAGCTCGTAGCATTTTCCCTCTCCCGACATCCGACACTGTCCGCCACTGGCTGTCGCTGTCCATCACTACTGTCCCTACGTATCCATCTATCATTCTCTGATTACGACCGAGCTGCAGTTTTGCATTCGACGTCCATGAAGCAATCGACTGCAAAACTGCAGCTCGGTCGTAATCAGAGAGCAAGCGCGTGGAAATCAGTGCTTGAACAGCAGAATAAATATTGCGCTGTGGGCCTAGAAAATCTGACGGGGCATTCAGGTATGGCTCTTATATAGGCATGTTCCCCGTGTCTCCAGCATATAAGCCGTCAACAAGGGCGACACAGACGCAGGCAGTGCTGGGTATCACCATGAATAAACGCTGGGAACGGAAGTTGCAGACATAGCTGGTAATGTCCTGCACATGAATCATGCCCTTGGTTCGTTTCGGTGTGGAACGTAAGCTGCCCCCTCTGGTTTTCACGATGACCTATTCTCGGGGGAGGGGTACAAGGGGCTCAACCAGTAAGTGTCCCGCAAGGATTGGGATTATGTTGAAGCACGGGCTGAAAACTTCAAAAGGATTCGGCTGAGATGAGGTGTAGGCGGCGGTGCAATACCGGGCTCGGTGGCCGCGATGCTGGAGGATCAAGGGTGAGGTGAGATGGGTGGCGGGATATGGACTCTCGTCGGTTCACTTGAGAGCAATGTCAAGTTCGGGTTTTGAGGCAGAATAGCCGTCTGTCATTATTGTTTAACCATGTCTTAAGGAATGTATCGTGATATGCCATGTGCCAAATGATTGAAGAGCGCCGATTCCATGCAAAATATGTCGTTTAGACCCCGGTCATTACCGCCCATTATGCCGCTGCCGTGATGCAATGATTCTCTCAGTTATGCTTCCACCTCCCAGTTCTCGCTTACAGACCGCAGGCGCTGAGGGCGACCTGGGTGGCCTGGGCCTCGACGCGGCCGAGCTGGTTGGCCTGGCCGTTGGTGAGGTCGTTCATGGCGCCGAGGGCGATGTTGAAGCCGGAGCCGGCGTGGTCGATGGCGAGGACGTTGATGCTCTTGCCGTTGTAAGTGAGCTGCCAGCAGGTGCCGCACTGCGAGTGTGTTAGTGAGTTGTCTTCGTTGATCATGCTCTTCAAGAAGGATCCAAGACTCACGTTGGGCGAGTTCCAGCCGCCGACGGCGTCGACACCGCCAATGTAGGGGAAGCGGGCGACCTGGCCCTGGGTCTGCCAGTTGTACTTGGTGATGAGGCCGTTGGCGCCGTCGGAGCAGGAGACGGCGGTCAGGGAGCGGGCGCCGTCGTCGTAGCCGGTGTCGAAGGAGACGGAGACGGCGGCCGCGGCGGCGACGGAGGAGAGGACGGTGAGGAGGCTGGAGAACTGCATTTTGGCTGGTTTTTGGGTTTTGGGTTGGTCTTTTGGTGTGAAGGTGGGAGTTGTGGATGGAGTTGTAGATGGCTTGTGAGAGTGGTGTGGTTGTTGAGGCTGGAGATGAAGCTGATGAGGACGAGAGAACAAGAAGTCGAGTTTCGTGAGTTGTTTGCCTCCTTCTTATAGAATCTCGAGAGCGTCGTGGGATGCCCGTCCCGTATCCATCAGCCTCCCCCCAGTTCCTCCCGCCCCTCCATAGCCCCCCCCCCCGGTCTCCTCATCGCAGGCAGGCCGCAGCTCCCCATCACCAGACGAGAGACGGACGAACCATGACGTTGTGGTCCCTCCGGCAATAGCGTCATGTCGTGACATGGGGGGGGGAGGGTGTCTGCTAAGCGGCACGGAGAAAACAACTGCGGTTAGTCGTCTTGGCCGCCCAAGGGAAGCGAGCGAGACTCCATGTCGCATGTCACATCGTATGGGCTTGACTGCCGGAGGAGGCAATCAGGCAGGGCCCTCTTTTCCCCGGGGTTCCGTCAATTCGTATTGACGGCGCGCGATGCGACGCTAGGCGAGGTGAGTTGAGCGACGATCACAGATCTTGGTTTTGCTCTTGTTGGTCGTGGGGAAAAACAAAGCCATTGGCCGGGGGTGCTGCGGTGGGAGACCCGCCAGAAGCCGGCCGACGAACGGGGCAAGAAGACGGCGACGGCGGCCGGGGGAGTCCCCTCGTATTCACTAGCCCCGATTCCAGCGCTCACGGGACTCGACTCGAGAAGCTGCGAGAGAGAGGACGGGGAGCTGTCACACTGCTGTTTTTAGCACACGACAGTTCGTCTAGCGTTTGTTCGGGCCTAGTGCATGAGTGCGGCAGTGGGCCGATTCGCCCCAGTTTGTTGCCAGCCTCCCCATCTCACCTTCCTCTCTTACCATCCTCTCACTCTCACTCTCACTGCACCCACTCACTCACTCGTCTACCTAGTAGACTCGGGTGAGGTGGGATATCAATCGACACCCATTTTCAACATCACCTGCGCGGGGGATTCTTTTCGAGTAAGGGTCTGCCGTCTTTTAGGCCGCCGATCTTTTTCGTTTACATCCACCTCATGTAGGGGTCCTTCTATTAGTGCGAGGTTGGGTTGTTTACCGCTCTGCCCGTCGCAGCGGAGCCTCGGACGATTCTTCCATCACCCACTTTGGACTGTTTGAGCATGTCTCTCGAGTGAGTGGCCAAGGCGGGACGCAAAGTCAGGTGGTCTCGCTCGCCTCGCGTTTCCCTGTCCATGAATCGTTTCTTGGCCAACGCACAAGTCGGATGCCATGCCACGCTCGTCGGGCCCGGCCGCAGCGAGCGCAACTCCGTTTCGCCCCCTCGAGCGGTCGTCGGCTCGGAAGGATGAGGCGTAGATGTTCCCTCTCTTACTCTTCTTTCTTTCCCATTCGTCTTGCGAGAGCACCGCATCGCGCCGTCAGCAGCCCCTGGGCTTACGGCAGTGGCGGACGCTTGCGCAGAGGGGCCTACGAGAATCCTCGACCCCGCCACGCCCATGACCGCACAGCATGGGAAAACGACGCCGCTAAGGACGCCGGTCTCGTGGTAGCGCCCCCGGGACGTGACAAACGAGGCTCTTGGGGCTTTGACGACACTTCGCCAGTCTGACAGGCCGCGCGCAACGTTACAAGCGCGCAGGCGCGGATCAACGCGCACATCTCACTCGCCCGCACGCGATCGAACGGGCCGATTAGGCTCCGTGTGTAATCATTCACGCGCTCCCTCGACGATGTGTCCGAGGGAGCACCGGGCTATCCTTAAGCGGGCGGTGATGAGCTCTCTCGTCTGCCTTTGTCGCCGAGAATAGCATGCTTCACGAGGCAACTCTCGGACTTTGGCCGCAAAGGGAGACCCGGTGACATCTGCGAGATCAGCTCCCTTCCCGTCCGTAAAGCTCCGGCAAGACCTTGCGAGCGTGTATACAGTATCCGTCGCCAGCTCCATATTAAGCTTCTCCATTGACGGGGACCCCGACGGGCATGTTTGATGGGGCCGTGTGGAGCTCGCGGTTCGCTCGGCAGAGAAACACGAGCTCTTGTCGGTTGTTTTCTCCGCTTGCTTTTCTTGTCGGCACGGCAGAGTGTTTGTTGGTGGACTGTTTCTCATTAACTCGACATGTCGCCCGCGAGGCGGTGTGAATCGATCGCTTGGATGCCTCATCCCTCCGGAAACGCGAGCGGGGAGCAACGGAAACGAGATCTGTTTTCCTGGGGTGAGCATCGATGTTGTCTATGCGAGCAAACGGCGTAGCCGATGGCGATCGGAGGGCGCAGCTCTGGATAGTGCCGAGGGCCGGCGATAGCTCCGTCGTCGGTCTCGGTTTGCTGGGCAAGTACGAGCCGTTCGGGAAGCGGCAGGAATATAAAAGACGGAGATACAAGGCGGGTTGATTCCAGGAGTAGGGGTATGGAGAGGCCAGAGATCAGGTCTCTGCAGTCATAATCAGATCACTGGCGACTTCACCGAGTGGTCACTCGGGTTGGTGATTGTAGACGGCGATTGTAGACCAGGATCATCTTTCAAGGTCGCGGTTGCATTCAAGAGCTTCTACGTCGCACCATGTCTCTGAAAGATGTCATGCATCCAGGTAGCTTGCCTGGCATCAAAATACCACGTCAAACGATGAGATGAAGTCGAAAAGAGTGACCGTCATTGGCAACTTCCTCAATCAAACGGGCGACCGAAATGGCGTGATGAGCCCGGAACTCACCACAGCGGGAGCGATAAGATAAGCTCCCCGAAGCAACGGGGCCATTGGCCAATCATAACCTCCGAAATGACCCCCGCACTCAACGCCCAGCCGCTGTAGCCACAGGTACAGTGTACCTGCGTAGGGCTTTCACCCCGCCAAAAAAAACAGCTGAGACGGGACTGCCGCGGCTCCGTCATCGGGGCCCCTCGAAATTTTTGAGTCACGGCAAGCGGAACATCAGTCGAGGCGAAATAGACGCGATTCACGCTCGCTTCTCAGTCCTATCCTTCGGTACCTCACTGCAACTGCAAATCGGCGGTATCAATCTCATTGAGCAGCGTCTCCTGCATGGGATAAACACCCTCTTGAAAACCCCCCTGAGAATCTTCAACCCGGAACTCGTGCCGATCGATCACAGGGTTCCCCGTTCCGACGATCCTTCACTTTGAAACCATCACCCACTCACTCACTCACTGATTGACTCACCACCAACAACCAAAACTTACACCACCACCTCATCGCCCACCATGTCCGCCAAGGAGACGTTCGTGATCAAGACGCCCTCGTCCTCGGCCAACATCGGCCCCGGCTTCGACGTCATCGGCCTCGCCCTCTCCGTCTACCTCGAGCTGCACGTCACCGTCGACCGGTCCGTCACCAAGTCGTCGGAGCCCCTCAACTGCCGCCTCACCTACGAGGGCCAGGGCGAGGGCACCGACGACATCAGCCTCGACCCGTCCGTCAACCTCATCACCCGCGTCGCCCTCTACGTCCTCCGCTGCCACGGCCAGCGCATGTTCCCCGTCGAGACCCACGTCCACATCAAGAACCCCATCCCCCTCGGCCGCGGCCTCGGCAGCTCCGGCTCCGCCGTCGTCGCCGGCGTCATGCTCGGCAAGGAGGTCGGCCACCTCGACCACCTCGACCTGGACCGCCTCTTTGACTTCTGTCTCATGATTGGTACGCCCCGCGTCACTCACTCTTCCCAGACGGCTTGCTGACCCTCCCCCAGAGAGACACCCCGACAACGTCGGCGCCTCGCTGTACGGCGGCTTCGTCGGCACCTACCTCCGCCCCCTGAAGCCCGAGGACGTCCAGCGCATCGAGATCCCCCTCAGCGAGGTCCTCCCCGCCCCGGCCGGCGGCGTCGACACCGGCGAGACCCCGCCCGAGCCCCCCCACGGCATCGGCCACCACATCAAGTTCCCCTGGGCCAGGGAGATCAAGGCCATCGCCATCATCCCGGACTTCCAGGTCCCCACCCACCTCGCCCGCGAGGTCCTGCCCCCTCACTACACCCGTCCCGATGTCGTGAGTGCTGCCAATTCTGAAGCCGTCTTCATTTGTCCTCAAGCTGACACCGAGCCCTCAGACCTTCAACATGCAGAGAATAGCCCTCCTCCCCGTCGCCCTCGGCACCTCCCCGCCCGACCCGGAGCTCATCCACCTCGCCATGCAGGACAAGATCCACCAGCCGTACCGCCAGACCCTGATCCCCGGCCTCGGCCAGATCGTCGAGAGCATGTCGCCGAGCACCCAGCCGGGCTTCCTCGGCGTGTGCCTGTCTGGCGCGGGACCCACCATCCTGGCCCTCGCCACGAGCAACTTCGAGGAGATTGCCGAGAAGATCATCAAGATCCTCCGGGAGAACAACCCCAACAAGGACGTCGGCTGCCAGTGGAAGATCCTGGAGCCCGCCGAGGGCACGCAGGTCATCAGGTGAGGATGGGGAGAAAGAAGTATATGCGGGCAAAATATGAAAACATATAGATGAAATTTCTTCGTTAAATCTCAAGTGTGAGATGGGAAAGAAGATATGAACAAAAAAGAGAAACAAAATAGAACGAGGCTTGATACCCACTCACAACTGGTCCTAAGATATATCTCTTCGTTCAACCCGCTCAGGGGTTCATATCCCTATCACCTGACTTCCAAAACCCGCCGGCATCCCACAACCCGGCCTTGGCCTTGTACGCCTCCAACCTCGCATCGAACGCCTCCCCGTTCCACAGCTCCCTCCCGTCGACGACCTCCCTGCGCGGCGGCCCGACCTGCTCCACCACGAAACTCGCCGCCACGGCACCGTACGCCGCCGCGAGCACCTCATCCCCCGCCGTCTCCTCCAGGGCGACGGCAAACGCGCCCAGGAACGCGTTCCCCGCCCCGGTGGCGTCGACGACCTTGCCCGACCCGGGCCCGTGGAACGCCGGCAGCCAGATGGGCAGCGGGTCCCATCGCGGGACCGTCAGGCACCCCTCCGCGCCGCACCGGACGACGACGACGATGGCCCGGTCGGGGTTGTCCATCGAGAGCGCCTCGCCGGCGAGGGACAGGGCGCACCGCTCGACGGCCTTTCTGTCGTACGCAGCCGTAGCGTCGAGGTTGATCCCGTGCATGGCCAGGGCCTCGGCGTCGTTGGGCGAGATGACATCGACGTATGTCGCGCCGCGCGCGTGAGCGGCCCACGCGCCGGCGCAGTGCAGCGGCGAGGGCTCCCACGCGATCAGCCCCCGGGCGGGCCCTCGCAGGCCGATAGCCTGCTGCGCGACGTCCTCGGGGCTCGCGAGAGTGTGCACGACCGAGGACCGCAGCAGCCTCCCGGGAAGCGTCTTGACGTCTGGGCGGAGGGGCGGGGACGTATAACGGAACGTCTTTGCTGCCGTGTACGTTAGTCAGGAAGATCCAGGGAGATGTAGAAGGGATCGTCGAACCTCCAAAGACGTCGTCTTGGTACTGCAGCAGGCCCCTCGTGGAGATAGCGCCCTCGACCCGCTGGACGAGCACCTGCACGCCCCAGCCCTCGATCTGGCGGACCACGGCGGCGGGGAAGTCGTCGCCGGCGACGACGAGGCAGCAGACGGAGCCGGCTCGATCTTGCGGGACGGCGAGACGGGCGCCGAGGGTGGCTGACGGGCCGGCCGTGTTAGCGACGATAGGCAGTGACAAGTAGGTAGACCAGAGCCTCGAATTCGATCATCACGGGACTGTCCAAAGAGGCGGTTGATGTGGGCAATGCGTACCGTAGAACCCGGAGCCGCCCGGGACGTCACGCAGGACGCGGCCGTCGGGGAAGTGGATCTCGTCGAGGACGACCATGCCGAGCGAGACGAACGCCGGAGGGGCCGGTTCCGGCTCGGGCTCCGGTCCCGGTGTCAGACTCGGAGCACACGCATCGGCAACCGGGGTAGTCATCGCTGTTGATTCGCTTTCGCTCCCGCTCCCGGATACGAACACCGATCGCGATGGATTCGTTATCTGAGCTCTCTCGTCTGAGACAGCCAGTGAGTTGGGTCAATATTGAAATGTCTCTCCCTCTCCACTTTGCCTTTTTTTACTCCCTCGCACTGGGCGGGGGAAATTGCATCTGATTGGCGCCTTGCTCTCATGTTACCGACGAGGCGTTCCCCCAAGAATGCGAGGGAGCCGGGAGGATACTCTAGATTCGCCGTTTCGTGTCACGATAGGCACATGGTGACATGCATCAGCACACACGCCTCGCTGGGCCGGCCCGCCTCGCTCTCTTGGATAGTTACACCAAGCCCGCCGGCGATTCCAACGGGGACCACTGCAGCAACCACCGCGGCGGGTAAACAATCACGGCATCGTGGCGGACGGCTGTACGGTCACCTACTTACATCCATCGCGATGGGAATAAGGGTCCAATCACACACAGTGGGAATGAGCGGTGAGGCGGGCAATTCGGCCCCTCCAATTCGCGGCTTGCAGATTCCAGTCACGCGTTCCCCATCTCAAACAATCCAGCCCCGAAAGCTTTCTTTTTCGCCCTCCTTATCTAGAGCGCATCTCGCATGTACATGCCTTCTCAGAGACACACATTGCATTGGCATACAGTCTGCATGTAGGTACGCAGGAGGAGGCGAGGCGAGTCTTGAATTTGATCGCCAATCGCCACGTTATCACGGATCGGGCATCAGGGCCGGACGCGGACGAGGCGCCCGCCAGATCAGCCACCCGGCCTCAGCTAGGTAGGCTTTGTGTAGAAAGGTCTTACAACAGGACAGCCTCTGCAGACCTGTTGGTCGTCGCCCGGACAGTCCGTCGCGGTGCCAGCCAGACGGGAACGTGCCGTGGCTTCGACATCAGCTCACGCAACTGGAAACGTACCGGCACGCGGGAGTAGCCCGAGTATCGTGGCGCGGCCCCGTCCCGACAATATCAAGCAGCTACTGCTAAAAATACGGAGACGGAGAAAGGCCGCGATTCTTCCCAGTTCTCCGTCTCGTCGCACAGACTCGCTCGGGTGTCTCCCAGGCGCTGGGGAAAATGTCCGAACGAACGAACGAACCCCCACGGCCACGGACGGTTTGAACTTCGGCGAACATTCCTAGTCCCGCTCTCTACGCCTCCTGCGTCGCGCGGGTATGTATCAGGAGAGTCGGGACTCGGGGTTCCCATCCCACCTTCGGCGCTTCGTCCCGTTGTCTTCGTAACCCGGTGCCATGGCTCCTCAACGTTTTTCGGCAAGATTGTTATGCTTGTAATCCCGATGATCTCATGAGGTGGAATATCGCCGAGTTTCGAACAGCTAGACAGCGTGTCGAGACGCCGTCCGAAGCATGGTGCGTAAGTCTTTGGCAAGGAGGGTGGGTACCTAGGCATCTGATGCAGCGTGCAAACAGAGACGGGCTGCCGTTTGCACCGGGAGTAACGGCACCAACGTACTGTCTAACAGTCGCGGTGGGCTTGCCAGCAGGTGTAGCGACCGCGCCGTCAATGTCTCGAATCGCGAGTCGGAAGGGCTTTCCCGAAGAAGGGGGAGAGTGCAGCGCAGAGCCAAAGAGCTTGGAAGGCTTCCTGGCTCCCCAAGTTCCCAACGATCTGGCCATGCGTCGATCGTCCACGCGCCGCTGGCCAATCACGCCGGATGTATTTCCAGAATGATTCGACGAACGGGAGCGACACCCTGCTTGCCTGCCCCGGCCCTGGACCCAAACCCCAAGCGGTGAGAGAGCTCCCAGCCCTGACTCCAAGACTCAAGCTTCCCTCAATCGCCAGGAGGACGAGGTACCTCGAGGAATCGGTCTGTAGCCTGTCGCTCGCCCCGTCTGCCACCCTGCTCGGTTGATAAATGCCTTGGAGTGACAAACACTGCAATCTCCAACAAAACGAGCTCGTCGTCAATCTTGCCCGTAAACTCGACGATCATCGCTCTGCCCCTTTTTCGAACGTGTCGTGTCGCCCACTCCGTCAGGTACAACCACCGTGGAGCTTGGAAGCCCAGGACAGGAACGGGAGGCCCATCCAGGCATGCCCAGCCGACGCGGGCGATCATGGGGTCGCAGGCGGGCGGGCGCGAGGAGCTTGAACGCTAGTCCGGCATGTCTTGGTTGGTCGACAGGCGAGTTGGCAGGGGAGGGAGAGAGCTCCCCAGGCCAGTCCTCTTTCGGACTCGTTGTAGATTTCCAGGACGAGATTGGGGTCGAGTGCCAAGTTGGGCCTTGGAAGCAAACGTGTGTGTGGCAGCAGAATATGCCCAGAAAGGCAAAGAAAGCGTGACGAAAGAGGACGAGGAGACGGACGCCGTCTATGCGCGTCTCGGTCAAGACCGCATCGTCAAGCGGCAGAACGGGCGTGCGTTGGCAGCCTTTGGCCGTGTGTCGTGGGTGAGGTGAGGGAGCTGGAATGGAACGGCGTTGGTGTTGGTGTTGGTGTTGGTGCTGGTAGTGGTGGGTGGTGGTGAGCTGGGAAAGAACGATGGCGGTGGAGAGGTACCTAGCTACCTACGTAGGTACCTTGCTGGACGAAGTACGTACTGCAGCACTACCGGGGGAGACCCGCAGGTGGCCCAAGCTCCTCAACGTCTCGAAGCTTTCTTGGATCGCCTGGAACTCCCCCGGAGGCAGTCGCCAGCCCTTGACACTGGCAGTCGCACCCGAGTTTCCAGACGCCGGAGTCGCTGACAGCGGGTACAACACAGCCTCAGCTGTCTACGTACACTAATACGGGCAGCAATACCTAGCCCGGTAGGTGAGCTCAGCTCAGCTCAACAAGCATCCTCCAGGAATCCCTGGTTTAACATGGTCTATAATAAGAGGATTCTTTGCAAACGACAACAAGAGCAGCAAGGAATAGGACAAGATGTGGAAACCGGTACACGTATGTCTACTACGCCGCCCTGGAAACAGTCTATGCGCCGGGGGCAGTCCCGGTTGGCTGTGCGGTGTGTCGTTGTTGTTATATGTCCTGTTATGTTGTGCTGTGCTGTGCTGTGTTGCGTTGCGTTGTCTGGGCACACGATAAGGCCGTCCATCCCTTGATTTCTGTTGAGCTCTATTTATCCATCTACCTAGTCTCCGTTGACTGGCCGTTTCTAATCGCTTGTTTCTATCTCTATGGCGGGTGTTGGAACGTGTTTGTCTGACGTTCGCTGGTTGTCCATCTCTCTCCCTCTATCGGGGGGTATTTCTCTCACACCCCCTACTCGCACTTTTCTCGGCCTGCACGATTGATAATCTGACAATCTGACACCCGAACGCCGGTTCGCAGCTAGCTAGCTACCTAGCAGCGCTCGCTCTCTTCTCACTCGCGCGCTATGAACACACACACACGCTCGCATCCCGCCCGGCCACCCGCCTTGGCAGGGTCACCGAGATGCTCCAACCCCAGGCCGTGTACCTTGCCTGACACTGACTGACACTGACCGACAGACAGACCGCTCAAGCCGTCGAGAGTCTGGTCTGCTTCGTGTTGTTCGTCTACCCCCGAAAACGGAGGGTGTTCCCATCCGAGTTCGACTCGGGTGTTGTGTGCGATCAGTCAGTTCATGTCGAACGGGGGGCAGGATCTTCGTCCTTCCAAGGCGCACGAATCCGAAGACAGAGGGCGAGATTCGTGAGATCTAGATCGTAGAGATGCCAGCGGTCAATAGCGAAAGAGCAAGATCTCTTCCCAGAAAGAGGGAGAGACCGCACCATTCCCCTCCCGTCGTCAGCTCACGCGCCCCCATCGATCGGGTGGTTTTCGTCGTATGGGACCCCGCCGGCCCCTACACTACAGGTGCGCTTCGCGGCGTACACGCCCTGATTCTGGGTGTCGTTGTGCCATTCTTAGCAAACCCAGCCCGGTTTCGTGCCACTCACCCACTGTAGCCCGCTGTAGAGACCGCCGGGGCTGCCCGCCTTGCCGCCTCACTCTGTGAAATGTACTGGGGTACCTGATCAGATGTAGGTATAGATGTACATGCTTCTTCTCAGTATCCAACCTGCAAGAACAGTGACACCTCCCATAACCCCCATGCGATTCGGGGACTAATACTCACCTCACGAGCGGAGCATCTCTGCATAATGCTGCCGTGCCCGGCATAGCAGCTTACCTACATTTCGCCATCCAGTCACAATAGTGTACCTACGCACCGCCTGCATTGCATCCATCCGCCAGGAAACTGCTGAACAGTCCACACGCAGTCTGGTAGTAGTAGTATCTCCACCGCCCGCCGACCAACCAAATAGAGTGCCCCCTGCTGATCTGATTGGATCCCTCCTCAACAATACAGGGCACTCACCCACTAAAGGCACTCCCACCATGTACCTACCTCCCAGCAGGGGTCACTCACCACTCCCGGCTGCCGGCCTGCTCCCCGCCAGAATGGAGTGCAAGGGGTGGTGTCTACCAAGGTAGGTACCTAGGTACATTCTCCAGTCCAGCCAGGCCTCGCACCGCCCGCCGCCTCGCCGTCCCACCCCCGTTCCATCGGACCTCCGGGTACATCCACCTCGAAGCACTCCACCACCGCCGACGATGTACCACCACACTCACTCACTCTCCTTCTTCGCTCTTACACGCGCATCTGAGGCGCGCGACGTATCTACCTGTCTCGCCCTCTCTCCCTCTCTGCTAAATGCTTGTACCATCTGTAGCTACTTGCTGCCCGTTCCCATCTCGTCCCATCCCCGAACGCAACGAGGCGAGGCAAGGCCAAACCCATCCATCCATCCATTCACCTCATCCCATCCAAGTCCAGTCCCGTCCCTCACCCATCCCTCCCCCCCGTTCCAGACACAGGGGTGTCTCTACAACGTCCATGTGTTGTGTGCAATGTGTCAGTGTGAGTGAGTGTGTCGTTGCCAGTCTGCGAAGAGAGAGAGCTCCCTCCCTCACCCGTGCGTATATCTGCCGTGCTGCTCCCCCTCCTGTCCTCCTCACATTTGGCCCTCTGTCCTAAAACTCTCTCTGCTCTGCCGTCGTCCAACCCGCGCTCCATCTGTCTGTCGAACACTTCTCTCGTAGCATCACCAACAAAAACCTCCCATCAAACTCCGGTCGGTCCGATATACACGCACTCGCAATGTCGCGCATCACCGCCCCCGTCTCCAAGCTCACCCGCTCCATCAACTCGGCCGCCGTCGCGAGCCGCTCCAGCGGCCTCCTCGAGTCGCACTACAACGTCAACCACGGCGCCGTCCTGATGCCAAAGTACGCGGAGCTCCTCAAGAACAGGAGTCCCCGCGACGACGTACGTTCCCTTATCCCCATTCCTACTCCCCGAACCTCTCTCCAAATAACTAACACCAACCGCACCAGTCCGCCCGCTCCCTCACAACAACCCACCGCCCGACCCCGCAGCCGACCCAGAGCACCACCCTCCGCCGCCAGATGCAGACCTTCTCCGCCCCCTCCGCGTCCTCCTCCTCCTCCTCCCCGCTCGCGTCCATGGACTTCACCGTCCTGCCCGCGTCCTACGAGCCCGTCGCCGCCAACGAGTTCGCCGGCATGCGCATGCCGCTCCTCCCGGACGCCTTCACCGTAAAACACCAGTCCATGTACGAGCAGCAGCAGCCCGCGGCCGCGTCCGCCGAGGAGGAGCAGATGCCGCAGATCTCCGTGATCGCCGCGCACCCGGAGAACGTCACCACCGCCGCCGCCATGACCGAGGTCGAGGCCTTCGGCGTGGACGGCGTCGAGCTCAAGTGGGCGCACGAGGCGGAGCCCGTCGCCGAGGAGCACCAGCCCGGGCTGAGGGACATGTGGAAGGGTCTCGTCGACGAGGTCGTTGGCAGGAAACCCGCCCTCTGAGTGGGTGTCAGAGAGGTGTGGCGGTGTTGGTGTCGAGAGAGGGCAAAAGAACCCATGATTATCATGATGTGAAACTACGCAAAGCAAAGCGGTTGGATTTTTTTTTTTTGAAAGTCGTTCGGACGAACTTGGACACGCGGTTGGGTAAACTCATACTTGGTTTTTAATAACACATTTCACGAGAGAAGCGCATGGGAACGGGGCTTGGGGAGACAGATAGTCTACCTACCACATTTGGTACGAAATTCAAGACTCGATTGGGATCTCGAACAGATCTACCATCTTCAAATCTTCGCTTCACTTGTGCTCATTCACGACCCTCCTCGGTGATTAGAACTAACTTTTTGATTCTGCCAATTTGTGGTATCGCTCCGTGCCTTAATACACTCCGTTCCGCGACTCTAGTGCGCAATTCCATGATACTATTTGCTGCCGATTATCCGCTGTTTGACAGACCAAAATTTCTCGAAACCCGTCCGTCCCTCTTCGTGCGTGGCGCCTGATGCGCAAGGCCACGCTACCAAGCCCCCTGCTCCCTAGAGCACACAGCGAGCCCCGTACGTCCAGCTGCTCCCAACACTTCTCCCGCGTAGCTCGCCCCCGCCGCCCCCTTCATCGCTTCTTCATGGTCGGGCGAGGCTTGCACTCGTCCGCCTGGATGGGGTGCAGCATCACCTTGATGGGGTAGTTCTGCGTGTTGTGCTGGAAGCCCTTGCTCCAGTCATAACTAATGCCGTAAGCAAAGATGGACCCGTTCTTGTTGAATGTCGTCGCCGTGATGCTGCCCCCCACGTTCGGGTAGCCCTTGAGGCGGTGCTTCGCGTCCTTGTCCCAGAAGTGGAAGGTTCCGTCGGAGCCGGCGGTGGAGAAGGTGCCGTGGACCGGGTGGAAGGAGATGTCGTTGACGGCGTAGACGTTGGTGACGTTGTTCGCGGGGGGGTCGCGGTGGCACTTGAAGGAGAAGTTGGAGCTGCGAGTTGTTCGTAACGTTAGCATAACTGCCTGGATCTCACGGGTGCGACACAACGGAGGGGGTCGACTCACCTAGCATCCTTGTCCTCGACATACTGAATCGCGCACCTGCCCTCGATACTACCAATAGCAAATCCGGCGGCGTCCGTGAAGCAGCTGACGACGCGCGTCTGCCACTTCAACGGGCTCTGGAGCGTCTTATAAAACTTGGTGGGGTTCTTGAGGTCGACGACGTTGATGTACCTCTCGGCCGTGCCGATGACGAGGAGGTCGTTGCGGACGTCCATCGAGTACACGCGGTCCTGGCACGTGAGGGAGGCGGCGGGCGTCGGCGATCGCAGGTCCCAGTACTTGACCGTCTTGTCCCAGGACCCGGAGACGGCCATGGTGCCGTTGGCCGAGTCGAAGAACCGGACGCACTTCACCGGTTGCTCGTGCTCGCCGACCTTGATCGTTTGTTGGCTGCCCAGGTCGCAGACCTTTACGGCCTTGTCGGCGCCGCCGGAGACGACCTTCGTGCCGTCCTGGAGGGGGGGAGGGTGTTAGCCGGTGCGCTCTGCAGGCAATCGGCCCGCGGGCAGGGTATATCAATGTCGTACCTTGGAGAAGTCGCAGTTCAGGACCGGCCCATCGTGCTCGTAGGCGTGTCTCCCCTCGCTCTGGCCGTTTCCTGCAATCTCGTATATCCTGACCTTCTTGTCCCAACTCGCCACGGCAAGAAAATCACTAGTCTGGTTCTGTGCGGGCGAGAAGGCGAGGTCGGAGATGCTGTCCTCGGGGGGGTTGCTGAGGGCGACGTCCGACTTGAGGTCGCCGACCGTGTTGCTCGGCGTCGAGGACGCCGCGCTGCCAAAAAGGCCGGACATGGTGCTGGGGGTTTTTCGGTCAGGTCCTGTGACAATGGGATGCTGTTCCTGGGCGTCGTGCGGTGGGCGTTATACTGTCGCGTAGCGTATGCACTCGATGGCAGAAGTATCGGGGTGTTGGGGAGGCCGAGAACAGCTTCAAATAGCTGCTGGTTTTTTAAGTGCCAGATGCAGGTGAAGCCCGTCCGTCTAGGCAGTGAAGGCGGTCGCGATGCGAAAAGTGAATGCGACCGCTCATTGGCTGCGAAAGCCACAAGGCTGCCTGTGTGGGTGCCTGTGTGACGCGCCTTTGAAGCCACAGCCGTCGTACAGTGCACCGCGTAGGTGTAGCCACAGCCACGGTCGTGCCCCACCAAAGCTCGCAAGCGGATCTGGTTTTTTTTTAGCCCATAAAAGAAAAGTCTGAGGCTCGCGTTGCTATTTTCCTTCTCTCTTTCTTCTACAACCCTCCTCGCCCGACAAATCGCCATCGAAGCTTACAAACGGAGACGGCAACTCTGGTTGTCGTCTCTGGGCATCTGCCCTGAAACCGAGCTTTGGGAGAAAGTCCCCGGACACACGTTACTTTCCTTTCGGGGGGAGCAAAAACGCCGCGGAAACGCGCCGCCATAGAAGCACAGCGGCTGACCTCCAAGACCTGCGCTCCGGACACCACTCCCCCTCCGCCCTGCCCCGTCGCTACATCGTTGTTTGTTCCCCTTGCTTCTCGCCCACGCCTTCCGGTTCCGGGACCCTATGGACGAAGATATGAGTCCGCGCCCGGGATCTGGTTGGCTGGTTGGGATCAAAGGGACTTGCTTCGATGACGGGGTGGCCGCGTGGGGAGTTCTTGCCGGGGCGAATTCAAGGGTCGGTCGGAGGATCTTTCGTCGAGATACAATAGGTATGCGATTGCCCGTCCCTTGGGATGGGTTACTCGATGGGGCTTATTCTCGGCGCGAGGGGGGTTCAACAAACAAATGAGGGTTGTCCAACAAAGGGCAGACACTTTCTTGTCTGGTCCGTTTTCAGGGCTAGACATCTACACTCTGGGCTTCGTGGGAAGCTTTCCGTCCATGATGCCCTGGGGCCAGCAGCGAGTGCTCTGCTCCTGCCAAGTTCGATGATGATTACCAAAATAGAGTCAAGCACTGAGGTGAGAGTCCTTAGGGGCCGCCATTGTGACGACAAAACATGCGTTATGGTATCTGAGGAACTGTTACTTTTTTTTTTTTTTTTGCTTCAACTTTTGCCGATTATCGATGGTTTGGATTAGCTAGGTGTCTCTGTATCTCTCTGGTCCAAGTCAATAGGTATATAGGAAGTAGCCATAATAACATGAAAAAATGTGGTATATCTCGCGTCCCGACGTCGACTTCCTTGTCGAGCTCTACCATGTATCATAAAAGCCATCCCTCAGAACTCCGATCAAATGCAAATGTCATACCAAAACATGGTCCCGTATATCTCGTTCGCCTTCACAGCAAGCCGCCCAGGACGACCTTGCTGATGTTTGCGACCTCGGTCTTGATGTGTGACCGGCTGCTGTCTTCAAACTCCTTGACGACGCCCTGAACGATGATCTTGCGCACCTTGGCGTCCGCCTTGGCGAACAGCTCCGCTACGGGCGGACTCGTCTCCCGGGGGGTGGGTACCAGCGTGAGCACCTTGGTATATACGTCAATGAGCACCTCGCACAGCGTTGCGAACGTCTCGAAGAAGTCCGGCTCGAACGGCAGGGACGGCGTGAGCAGGTGCGTATACACTTCGCCCGGGAGCAGGTCGTTGTCGCTCGACGCAAACGACATGACGCTCGCGCTCGCGCTGGACGACGAGCCGATGCCTCCGTAGCTTCCGCTCGACCCATCGTCGAGGGGATAGCCTATGTCGTTGGCGCCACTCGCGCTGCGCCGTGACTTTCCGCCTTGACGGCGGAACATCTGCGGCAGACGCGCGCGGGAGAGCGAGCTCGTGGAGCCGCCGCCCTCACCGTGGAGCTGCTGGAACGACTCGAACTCTTGTAGCAGGTTGTTGAGGCTGCGGAGGAACTCGATGGGGGTGTTGGCGTAGAGGTCGACGATGGTGGGGAGGGAGAGGCCGAGGAGGAGGTAGTTTGTAGCGCGGCGGGCAAGCTTCCGCTGGTCGAAGGAGGGCATTCGTTGCAGGTCGGGCTTGTCGAAGAGGATGGTATTGAACCAGTACACTCGGCCTTCGTGGCTGCAGGGCACGCAGTTAGCATCTTGACCGCGCACAGAACCTGAGGGGAAGGGAGGGGGAGGGGCATGGCAGAACGTACGCCTTGCGGATGTAGTCCAACGTGGATATCCTCTTGTTCGCCATCTCCTGCATCTGCATGTGCAGCACAACGGACTCGCTCGACTGCCACATGTTGGGATGGGTGGCAGAAGGCAGCGGGGGCTGCAGACGGTCGGCGGCGAGGCTCGTCGAGCCGGTGTGCGAACGGCTGAGCATCTTGGTGAAGCTGTCGGCGGAGGCGGGGCTATGGATCTGGTCGGCGTCGCGAGTGATTTTGGCGGCGGCAGCGAGGGCGAAGTCGGGGAGGGCGGGAGGTACGTTGCGGTCGGTTACTACGACATTGCCTCCCACGCCGGAGCTGGAGCTATTCGCGCGTCGCTTCGAGGACTTTGACGGGGAGCTGAATGATGGCTTGCGGCCGAAGGAGCTCTTGCGATCCTTGGTCAAGACGCTGGGGCCTGAAGGATACTGCAGCGGCGGCGGGAAGAAGGGCGAGGGCTGTGGCGGGGGTTGCGACTGCGACTGTTGCGGTTGCTGTTGTTGCTGCTGCTGCTCGCCAGAAGATGTGCCTGGACGGGACTTGGAGGAGGAAGAGGAGAAGAAGGAGGTCGAGAAGAAGGGTGCATTTGCAGTCGTGGGTGTTGCGCCGGATCGCTGCATGTCTCGAGATGGATGGGGGGCCTGGCGACCTTTTGGCCGAGTCTGACGGAGCCTGTGCCTGGCTGGGGGGGTGTGCGTGTGGAGGGAAGGGAGGAACGGGGTCCGTCAGGGAGTGAAGGGCGGAATAGAATGCGGACGAGGGCAGCAAGGAAGACGGACGAGGGGCCGATTCGATCGGGGGATGCGGATTCGCGTGGGCAGGACGAAGACGGCGCGGTATTGGCTCGGAGGTTTGATGAGGTGGTGCCGTGGTGTGGTGGTTGTGTCGGTCGGGTGTCCAGGTTGTGTTTGCCTCCTTGCACCGAGTGGATGGTGCTAGTGTATCCCGTAGGCTGTAGTGTAGGGTGTAGGTACACACTATTGCTGCCGTATGCCAAGGTGCATCAATATTTTGCCTTTGCCTTTGCCTCTGCCTGTGTCCTTTTTTCTTGTCTGCCGATTGCTGTGCTTCTCGCTTGCGGCAACCCCTTGCTTCCGGCACTCTGACTTGCTTTGCCTTTTCGAACCTTGTTCGTTTTCCGGTTGGCTGCCGAACGCAACGCAAAACCACTTTTTTCTTCCCCCTGGTTTCTTGTTTTGCGTCGGGACGAGGTTGCTTGCTGGTGGTGCTCGGGTCTCGTTGCTATGGTGGTCGTAGTCGTGCAGGGTGGTATCCGTATGGTATGGTATGGCTATTGAGTTTGACAAATGGCAATCAATAGCTGGGCAATTGGGTTTCAAGCTGCGCGCGATCCGACGGGATGGATATCCGTAGCGTAGCTGGCGCAAGAAAAGATGGCAGAATATGGGTTTCTTGGTGTCGTTAAGATTAGATCAAGGCCCCTTGCTTCCCAGCTTGATGCAGCCCGCGGTTCAAACAAATTGGGGCGACGCAGCAGCGGGCGGCCCTGCAGGAACAGGTTTAATGAAGAATGGAGACCGGGTCGTCACTGGTGTCGAGGGAGCCGGCGGGCGTGGTCCAAATATGGGAACTGCGAATGCCTTTTGAGGGGGGTTCTCTGACGATGCGCGTGATGCAGGCGGGACGGGAGGTCGCAGAATCGCCCAGGGGGGAGGATGACGGACGACGAGAGGGGGGTTCCTCTTTTTTCTCTCTTCTGTCTCAATGTTTATTTTGAGCTGCTGACAATTGTTTGTTTTTCTCCGTGTCGCTTGTCGTGGTAGCGGATGCCGAATGTCGGACGTGAGATGTGGGTTTGATTATGGTTCGGCCGGGGGTGGGTTTGGTTTGGTTTGGTTCTGGCACCCAGGTAAAGGCGCATGAACGAAGTTAATTATATTTTTTCTGCCTGTATTCTGTCACCCTGGTCTTGTTGATATGTGCGGGATGGGTTAGGCTGTTTGTGTTGTTGATTCGCCTCCGTACACAGACAGGTATGGAGGATCTGTTCTGTTTATTTTTCTTGTGGCCTGGTCAAGTAGGATCGTCGTTGCGGAAGCACCGGTGGAAGACACAGTTGTCCGTTCTCGTCAATTCCACTGGACTGGGAGCGAGCACTGAAAGGCGCGCAAAGAAAGGCAGGCAAGGCACGGCTTGGGCGAAGGAGGCGGTTGGAAGGTGCTGCTTGTGAGACCCTGTGGCGGGGGAGGAGGGGCGCCTCGGGGACTTTTATCAGGCCAGTCCAATTCCATTCAAAGTACCTAAAGGTGGGATAATTTAGTGTGTGGTACTTGGACCAAACAACACCACCAGGAATGGGCCAAAAAGGACAGAAAACCAGAAACCATTTGGACGGATCCGAAGCAAAAACAGAAACGACGAAATAAACACCAGTCAGTTTTAGCATTCTAGCATCCGGCAGAATGGGAGAGGGCCCCAACCGCGCCCATGGGACATCCCATCTCCCACACAGGCCAATCGAATCCGTCCCACCTGCACCACCATCTCGGACGTCTTGCAACAGACTCATCCCTGCGACACCGCTCATGAACCATACCTAGGTACTAGAATACACAACAGAGAATGAGGAAAGAAAAATCTCTGTTGTACCGCAATTTCAGCCCTCCCGCATTCAGCTGTGATTATTGATCGGTCTTGTTGCGACAGGCGTTGGCCGGCATTCGAGCCCCGAGACGACTCCCATTCCGGAGGTAGCATTCTTAACATCTTAGGTATCCAACACCCCCTCTAGCTAACACGGCTACGCAGTTAGTTTTCTCCAAGTAATTTATGCTATGTGGAATTGATACTATTAAGGGCTATATGGGCTTATAATCATTCTCCTTTGTTGTCCATCGTTGTCGTTGGCGTTGCTGTCGTCCGTCGTCGTCATTGTTAGTATTGAGCCACATGAGGATGTTGGATAATAGAGGAGGGGGTGATGAACGACATCCCCTTCTGAAAGAAGGCGCTCGATACGCCGCCGGCATTCCCTCGGAAGACAATGGAACACGATGGTGACAGCCGTGGAATCGTTCTAGGTCGCCCTGCCACCAACATTCCCTCCAGTTGCTGCTAAGCTTTTGCCCCTCCTCCTCCTCCCATTCCGGCGCTTCCTCGCTTCTACCGGCCGGCCAACCCTCCTCCCCATTCCATCGTGAAACTCGACGCAGCCGCGAGCGGTAATTCCAGGATCGACAAGCCCCCCCGAGAACGTGTTCAGAATTCCAAAAGACGCCCCGAGCACAGCACGCACGCACGCGCCCGGCGCGGCCTCTGTGTCCGCTCGCGGGTTTTTAATGGACGAAAAGCCACATCGGTGGGATAACCAGTCCGCGCAGCGCCCAAAGCGCCGAGCTACCCGTACGCAGGAGCACAAGCGTGTGTTGCTAGGTAGGTAGGTAGGTATATTGGATTATACCTCAGCTTCGAGGACGAAGCGGTCTGGTTACCCCCTTCCACGCCGATCCTGAAACATTCCAGAAGCCCGGGTGCCACGTGGAGAGGAATGGGGAGATGGGATAATGACCGCCCTTTAATGTCGCCGTCTCTCCTCTCGCCAGGGCGATGACGCCTCTCTTCGGCTTGTTGCGAGACTGCCAATGCCGTGGAAGGCGCCGCCAGCCAGCCAGCCACTCGGGCAGGGTGCGGCAGACCACGTTCCGCGGAAGCCATCTCGAGCTTGTGGTTGGCGACAGCCGTCGCTTTGGACGAAGGTTAGGACGACTACGAGCTACGCCGGCTGATTCAGATGGCACCCTGCACACGTTTGCGACTTCCAATGTATGACGATGGTGATTAACATTAACACTAGCAGGTCTATTCTACCGAGTTCTCGTCAAGCCTCTTGCGTGTGTTTCGCCTCACATGAGCGTGGCTGCGGGGAGCAGCGCCGCTGTTGACGTCGCGCACACGCATCCCTGACCGGCGATGCTGGTGATCGGCGGGCTGGTGCAGGTCGAGTACGGCTCGTGGGCGGCAAACGTCGGCTCCGGCTGCGGCTCGATGACCTCGGCCTTGACGAGCACGGGGATGATCTGGCCCGTCGACAGGCGGAAGGCGCGGTGGTTCAGCGCCTTGAGGAGCTTGGTGATCTGACCCGAGTGGCTGGTGATGCTGATCCACGTCTTGTCGTCGGTGCGGAACACGTCGTCGAGGACCGCCTTGGACCGCGCCTCCTGTGCCTCGGCCGTCTCGCTCTCGTCGCGGCGCCACAGCTCGTCGTCCTCGGTGAAGCCGGCCTCGAACTGGAAGAAGGGGAACATGTCGTGGATGTACGTCTTGTTGGACCGCCAGTTGCACGTGTGCACCGTCATGCCCTCGCGGAAGCCCTCCTTGACAATCGGCGTGAACGGCCTGTCCTCGGGGACGGAGATATCGCCGAAGGTGAGGTTGGCCGTAATGGTGCAGCGGACCAGCGGGCTGGAGTAGTACGACTCGAAGTGGGGCATCTTCTGCGTCTCGTACCGGTCCTTGAAGTAGGCGTTGGCCTTGTACGCCTCCTTCTCGCCGGCGGGGGTGAGGAGGGGGTCGGCCCAGCGCGCGGTGCTGTTGCCGTCCTGCTCGGCCCAGTAGCACTGCGAATACCTTGTCAGCACCGGGCGCCATCTGTCGGGGGAGCTGGATTCAACTCACGTTCCAGGCGGGAGTGCCGTAAAAGGACTCGGCGGCGTTGTGCCAGCCCTCACCGTGGCGTCCCATGAAGAGGAGCTTGTACTGGACGCTGTCGCTCTTGCGGCAGCCTGAGTTCAGGTACTGGACCCAGTGCTCGAAGCGCTGCCATTGGGTCTTGACGCCCTCGGGGTCGAAGTGCTTGTCGGTAGGGTAAGTCCTGTCGATCAGACCAAAGTTGACCGCGGCCTGTCGGGAGTGTGAGCAGCGTCTTCAAGGAGCGCGTGGATGCGCGGGACGGGCCCACTGACGTAGTCGAAGCCGGACGGCTCGGTGCTGTTGTCGTCCTGGAGGAAATATCCAGGAACCGACGTGTACTTGATCGACTTGCCCTCGGCCTCGGGCCAGGCGGCGAGCGCGGCGGGCGCGAGAGCGAGGATGGCGGAAAGCACGAGACCCTTCATCTTGCCAGAGGTTGTCTTGACAGAAGTAGCGCAAGAGGAGAAACGGGGAGCTGCTGCTGGTTGCTGCTGTCGCTACATTGCAGCGTCGTATGCGGGGAGGGAGCTCTGGATAAATAGAGCGAGGTGCCAACCCGTCGACGGCATCCCCGCCATGGGGCCCCCAGTTGTTTTCCCGAACCATTGACGCGCCATGCCGGGGCAATTTGCCTAGAACATGTTCCCGGGCGACGTTCACAGACCCAGAAAACTCAAAGTCGAGATGTTGTCCGAAGGGAAACCTGGCAAGCCGGGGGAGTCGCGGGTGGTTCGTAGGCAACGCCGAAGACGGCGGTCTTCCGGCTGCCAATCGATTGGCAACGTGGCGCACGTGGGCTCCTCGACGACCGGGTTCATGACAGCGGAAGGGACCCGGACCACCTTTCGCGGTCACCGTTCCTGACTGACGCATGGAGATGCCAATCAGCTTTTGATGGGGTCCTGCGAGGTGAGAGATGAGGCTCACCGGAGAGAAGAACCTGGGAATATTGGCATCGCGTTCCGCTTGCAACTGGTTCTCTCGGTGACGATGCCATTCGTGGCACTTACTTGGCCTGGGCACGGCGCGGAGCCCGTTTCGGTATTGCGACTCGACTTCACGAGGAACGCCGAGGAGAAGGAGTCGAATCCGAGGAGGCTCTGTTCGTCGTGACCTTGAAGTCCAGCCCTATGGCATGGTCAGCTGACCACGTCGCGGCAGAGGCGCGTATCGGTATGTGTGAAAGCTCGCAGGAACATGTGCCACACCAATGCGTCGTTCGTCCGTCTGATGTGTTGATGCTCCCGTTTGCTGGTGAGGACCGCGGCCCCAGTAAAAAACCGTTGGGACGGCACGAGACAAGACGAGTGGGCTGACCCCTAACTCCAGAACCTAGAAGGGTTCAATGGCCCAAGACATGTGAAAGACCGCTAAAAAGCACCGCTGGCAGGCCCCGTGAGCGCCGTGGATGGTGCGCCGGCCGGCCGCTGGGAGCTCTGGTGGATCTCGGCTATCGTGGTGGCGCTGGAACCTCGCCAATCACACGGCGCCGCTACACGGAGCGGGACATCGCGGGCAGCTCAACCTCTGTGGTCTTTCCTGCCAAAACCTCATGTGAAATCCTGTCCTGTCTGCCTAGTCGGTGAAACGGGTTAAACTGCTGCGTGGTGTCGTAATCCTGTTTGGCGCAAATATTTTCTGTTTTATCAATAGTCCATCTCCCGATCACTCTTGCTGGACCGACCTCCAACAATAACGAAGCTCACCTCTGTCAATCTTACGGATCATCATGGTCAACTCCGACCCCCAGTACCCGCCGGGCGAGCCCGCCCCTGAGATTCTCGAGGAGCGCATCTGGATCGACGGCTGCTTTGACTTTTTCCACCACGGTGAGCGCACGACGAGATGGAGAGACCAAGGTTTCAAGCCACTGACAACATCCCGCAGGCCATGCCGGAGCCATCGTCCAGGCCCGCCAGCTGGGCAGCGAGCTGTACATCGGCGTCCACTCGGACGAGTCCATCCTCGAGAACAAGGGCCCGACGGTCATGACGCTTCAAGAGCGGTAGGCCTCCCCCGCGCATCTCTCTCAAGAAGACCGTCGCTGACCGACCCCCGACAGTTTGGCCGCCGTCGACGCCTGCCGCTGGGTCAGCAAGTCGGTCGCCCGCGCGCCCTACGTGACGCAGCTCGACTGGATCAGCCACTACGGCTGCAAGTACGTCGTCCACGGCGACGACATCACCTCGGACGGCGACGGCGAGGACTGCTACCGCTTCGTCAAGGCCGCGGGCCGCTTCAAGGTCGTCAAGCGCACCCCGAGCATCTCCACGACCGACCTCGTCGGCCGCATGCTGCTATGCACTAAGACGCACTTCATCAAGTCGCTCCAGAGGCGCCTCGCCGGCGAGGAGGGCCAGGGCACCAACCGCGCCGAGATCGAGGCCGAGGCCTGCGCCATGACGGAGCGCATGAAGCTGTACGCCACCGACGAGACGGGGAAGAACCCGGGCGTCGACGTGTGGTTCTGGTCGGCGTCCGACGAGGCCCGGTCCGGGGACACGCTCGAGGAGAAGGGCGAGTTTCGGGAGTTTCTGGCCGGCAAGGGCCCGCAGCCCGGGCAGCGCGTCGTGTACGTCGACGGCGGGTTCGACCTCTTCTCGAGCGGACACATCGAGTTCCTCCGCCGGGTGGTTGAGGCCGAGGAGGAGCTGGCGCGCGGTGAGGGATGGTACTCGGAGCAGGCCGTCAACGAGCGCGTCGGCAAGGGGGGCGACTACCCGCCCGCCTACGTCGTCGCCGGCATCCACGACGACGAGGTCATTAACCAGTGGAAGGGCATCAACTACCCGATCATGAACATTTACGAGCGCGGCCTCTGCGTGCTGCAGTGCAGGGTGCGCAACTCGTTCCCTCCCCTCTCTTTTGTCGTCTTCAGCTAACCAGGGCCGCAGTACGTCAACGCCGTCGTCTTCGGGGCGCCGTTCTCGCCGACCAAGTCTTACCTCACGTCCCTGCCGTGGGGCACGCCGGATGCCGTGTACCACGGGCCGACGGCGTTCATGCCGCTGACGTACGACCCGTACACGGCGCCCAAGGAGATGGGCATCATGAAGGAGGTGGGCGAGCACGAGTTCGCGAGCGTCAACGCTGGGACGATCGTGCAGCGCATCATGAAGAGCAGGGACATGTACGAGGAGCGTCAGCGCAAGAAGGGCGTCAAGGCCGAGGGCGAGGCGGCGGCGCGGGAGCGAGAGATCATGGAGGAGGAGCAGGCCAAGCGGGAGGCGGAGAGGGCGGGCAACTGAGGAGGACGACGATGCCAGTGGTCGAATCCGAAGTTTGCAGGGCCGGGAGGGTGCGGTGGCATGCGACATATCATCAATTTTCTGGTTCGGGGCGACAGCATGTTTAATTGGATATCCCCTTTACACGAGGACCGCCTACGATGATGCAAGGCGCGGTTGGCCTTCAACAGGTCCGGGAGCACAGGAATGACAGGACACCAAACACACAGACGCGTAGGACAACATGACTACCTACCTAGATGAACACCAAAACGTCCGCACCAAGCACATAATAATACCTACGTGCCTATCTCCTAGTCGGGCACATTCCCGTTATCTATCATTCTGACATGCGTGTGTCTCAAAACAACCTAGATTGACACCGTCCCCCCTCGTCCGTCTTATCGTTCCTTTCTCCCACACCGCTTGGAGGAGCAAAAGAATGGGAGCGAGTGGCCATGGGCAAAAGGAGGGAGGCAACGATCACGATCTTGGTGCTAACAGCGGTGTCAAGCCACACGAGTTCCTCGACGTCCGCCGCCGTCTCTCGATAATACCCCGCCATTTCGGAGGAACGGGGTCAAGTGACTTGGGCGCGAAGCCCCTCCCACGATCCGTTCGTTTCCCCCCTTTGCCCATGCACCAATCCAACGCGCCCTTTGCTCCTTACCGCTCGGGTTGCGGCAGGGATTGACGCGTGTGCAGGGCTGAGACCGGCTTTTCCCCTCCTATAAAGGTTTTGCAGCGGTGACCCGTTGTGGAAGGACAGAGGCCGGAGGGCAAACGCGGGGGAGTCGTACCTCGCGTCATGTGTGCGTCGAGGAGGCAAGATGAACGGGATAGGCAAGATGTATTACGGCAAGAAGAAAGAGAGAGTGTTTGGCTGTTTGAGCAGTACCTAACGTGACATTCGTGGAAGCGATCCGGGACCCCGGACAGCCGCAGGCGCAGCCAACACGGCGAGTAGCCTGCATGCAGGCCGCATATCCTCTTACCTACAAGTTTGGCTTTGGTGTGCGCGCGCAGGAGGCGTAGTGTGAGGTGGGAAAGAGCCTACTGGCGCCAAGATACATCGCACCTGCCTTAATGGTTACACTCGGCACCTTCGAATCTCGCCGAAGCGACGAAATGTGTTCGAGAAGGTTGGGAAGGAGGAGAGCAGCGAGTCGCAGTTCACGCGGGAAGGGAAGGAACGCTATATGTAATAGTAATACCACCGGAGGTTCCAGTGATTGGACTGCCTGCCACTGTAAATGGCGATGGGATCGGGTTAAGGCGACTTCCCCACGTCATCGCCTAGGCTCGGCTACCAGCGGGCGCAACGAGGGGCTGGTTGTTGGGGATCAAAGGCATTTGGCAGGGCGAAAGATAGCGATAACACTTGCCTTTCCCAATTCCGCCCTTTCTTTTCTTTTTTCTTTCTTGTGTCCTCTTCGCCCGGACGCCAATTGAGGAGGGGCAATCCGTCCGGGGTTGTCATAGACTCACAGTTGCTGCCGACAGACAAACCCACCCGACTACCTTGAACTCTCCCATTCCGCACCAATGCGCCTTGGCGAGTAATTCTCGTTCCGCTCTGCCTGCGAGACAGGGCTCAATTGACTCTTTCGATATCAAAACCTTGTCGAGTCAATGTCGACGGAAGGGCGTAGTTGACGACCTGCGATGTCGGACCTCTGCGAAGATGACTCTTTCCATGGATGATTGCCAGGTTGTTAGGTGACACGGCACAGTTCACTCACTCCCTTGGTGTAACTAGAGTAAACGATAATACCCCGTCTTTCGGCTTCGGAACGCGCGCACCAAAGCCGCCATGGGGCACTACACGACGACCGACTGGAGCCGCGGCCGGCCTTCGGCTTGTGGTGGGATAACGGGAAAAAAATAGAAAAAAAACAGAATTGGACTGGACTGGACAGGCACGACAAACCGGACGACGCAAAAATGTCACCCATCCCAGGTACCGCAAGGAGGGGCCCACCCTGCAGACGAATCAGCGGTCGCGGCTTGACCTCTTGTTTCGTCACAGATTTCTCTCCGTGTGTCTGGTTTGCCTCTCTTTTTTTTTCTGCGGCTGCTTTTTCAGACGGCAGCAAAACATCCGTGGGCAACTGACCTTCAGGTGGGATGGTAGCCCGGCTCTTGCGGGAAGCGGTGGACACTCGGGAGTTTTATTTCTTTTTCTTCGTCTTCTTTAACCCCCCCTGCTGTTTGCATCCGCCTCGGCTTTGCCATCTTCGTACCTTATCTTTCGCCTCGGCTCTTGTGGGTCACAGACTACATAGTATACAGAAAGAAAGAAATTTTCTTCCATCAGACTCTCTGCTTGGCTAGAAGGATGCATGACGGCGGCGTGGTCTTGGTCGAGTCCGAAGGCCCGGCAGAGGGGGGGAAAGGGAAGGTGTCAAGATGATGAGATGAGATGTGAGAGAAGCGACACGGCCGCACTGCTTCATCATTGCTCACGCGCGTGGTGGGGACCGCCCGGCCGGGGTACTCGGGCTCGGCATTGGCATTCCCACGATGGTCGATGGATGGTGAGAATACCAGCTATTCCTCTCCTCCCCTCTATCCCCCCCCTTGACCGTCTGTTGCTCGTCTACCAATGGCTTCAGCCCCGATTCCATGGTCTGTCCCGATCCAACCCAGCGTGAGCAACGGAACGGGTCCCGCCTCGTAGTCTCCACTTTAAACCACCACCGCCGGCGTCCGCGTCTACACCA
Source organism: Colletotrichum brevisporum (assembly GCA_030770045.1). NCBI lineage: Eukaryota > Fungi > Ascomycota > Sordariomycetes > Glomerellales > Glomerellaceae > Colletotrichum > Colletotrichum brevisporum. The sequence goes on along the minus strand of JAUGSI010000005.1, from coordinate 433,800 downwards.
CTTAGTGTAATAACTAATAATACCTAGGTCTTACGCCTACTTTGTAGTATGGACGATGTACCTACACTTTGCGCCTACCTACATACCTCAACTCTCTCTCTGCCACCATCCATGCCCCCCCATGCGCCTCCAGCGAAATTCTCCATGATGTTCCCTGCTATCTCAAAAGACGCCCTTTCCAGGATCGGATCCGCTGCCCCTCTGCATTGGCGCTTGAGTCACCTGCTCCATCTGTCACTGGAACCTTGACACGAGTGTGACACCCTTTGTACTTAAGCTTCGGCTTCATCCTTGTGCTTTGTCCTCCTTCCTCCCCTTCTCATCTTAAGCCGATATAGACCACATCGTCTTTCCTTTTCCCATCCTGCCACACAAGCACAAACTTACTCTGCTTCTCTCACCCTCCATCGACCTCCAGTCTTGCTGCTCTCCGCCGAACACAACCCCAAGGACGCCGGCACGTCCAAGACATCCTCGAGACACCAACAACTCACGCGTACAGACACAGCAATGGCCCCCGGCACCATCTCCCCCGGCCTCCACCATGGCAACCAGGACATCGACCTGACCTCGTCCGCCATCGAGCACAAGCTCGACGCCCTCCCCAAGAAGACGGCCTCCAACGGCCACGGCAACGGCACCAAGCCCGCCTACGCCGAGCTCGACGCCTCCAAGCTCGTCTTCAACCGCACCAAGGACCCCCGCCCCGTCCCGGACCTCGCCTCCGCCAACGCCGGCTCCGAGACCATCTGCACCGACCACATGATCGCCGCCACCTGGAAGGCCTCCTCCGGCTGGTCCGTCCCCGAGCTCAAGCCCTACGGCCCCATCTCCCTCATGCCCACCGCCTCCGTCCTGCACTACGCCACCGAGTGCTTCGAGGGCCTCAAGGCCTACCGCGGCTTCGACGGCAAGCTCCGCCTCTTCCGCCCCGACCGCAACTGCGAGCGCATGCTCATGTCCTCCACCCGCATCGCCCTCCCCGCCTTCCCCCCCAAGGAGCTCGAGAAGCTCCTCCTCGCCCTCATGGCCGTCGACGGCCCCAAGTGGCTGCCCCGCGACCGCCCGGGCTCCTTCCTCTACCTCCGCCCCACCATGATCGGCACCCAGTCCCAGCTCGGCGTCCAGGCCCCCTCCGAGGCCATGCTGTACATCATCTGCAGCTTCATGCCCACCATGGACAGCCCCGCCGGCGGCATGCGCCTGCACACGAGCCCCGAGGACATGGTGCGCGCCTGGGTCGGCGGCTTCGGCTACGCGAAGGTCGGCGCCAACTACGGCCCCTCGCTGCTCGCCACCGCCGAGGCAAGGAGCCGCGGCTTCGGACAGATCCTGTGGCTGTACGGCAAGGAGCAGTACTGCACCGAGGCCGGCGCGAGCAACTTCTTCGTGGTCTGGAAGAACGCCGAGACGGGTCGGACTGAGATTGTGACGGCGCCGCTGGACGACCGGCTGATTCTCGACGGCGTCACGAGGAGGAGCGTGTTGCAGCTCATCCGCGAGCGTCTGGGCGACGAGGTCGATGTCGTCGAGAGGCGGTACACCATCGACGAGGTCATCGAGGCCGACAGCCAGGGCCGCATGGTCGAGTCCTTTGCCGCCGGCACTGCCGTGAGTCATTCCTTCCACAATCCCAACAGCCAATTTGCTAACGTCTTGTGTCTGTCAGTTCTTCGTCTGCCCCATCTCCCTCATTCACCACCGCGGCACCGACGTCCAGATCGGCATGGGCAGCGCCGGCGAGGGCGGCGAGTACACCCTCAAGATCAAGCAGTGGATGAAGGACATCATGTACGGCGGCGAGCAGCACGAGTGGGGCGTCGTCGTCCAGGAGGAGCAGTAAGAGGGGACTGGTCTCCATAGAAAAAGAAGGATGGGAGAGAGCAAGATGGAAAGACAAAAAGAGAGGTGTCTGCATGGGTTTACGAGATTCAAAGAGTCATCATCATGGCTTGGGGCGTTTGGATGGCATTTTCTTCTGCACATAAAAACAAAACTGGCGTTTCGTTTTTTGGCTTGGCTTTTTGGGTGTTCATTGGAAGACGTGGATTGTGCATGGCCAAGGTACCTCTAGAGTATTGCTAGCATCTGAGAATTCTACGTTGCTAATCTGAGAATCAGGCCATCGTCCCTTTGCATTACTTACTACTACCACAAAACTGACGGAGCTTCTTTTTCATAGGCCAGAGCAGTGATAGTAAACGGGCCCCGTTGGGCGGGCGGGACTAACGAAAGGAACAGAACCACTCTCATCACTCGCCTGCTCACGCATCCCGGGTTTTGTTTCCAGGCTTGATCGATCGGAACACTGTGGGATGCAGGCTCGAAGGCGTCAGGCTGTGCGGGGTGGTCTACAAACTTGACACTCTGCCGCAGCCTGCTTCTGCTCGCGATCGGCCACAGGCGGCAGGGCAATGGCACAGCCCCGGGTAAACGGGTAGTCAACCTCGACCTGGGTCAACATACAGCATGGCAATGCGTGAGATTCCGTTTGGGGAGAGAGTGAGAGAGATCGAAGAAAGGGTTATAAGTACATCTGGTCCCCAAACCCCCTCCGAAGGCCTTCTTCTCGATACATCTTGCGACTCCATCACAGACGCGTCCCGAATCAATAACAAACCTCACCTCACTTCCCCCGCAATGTGCACCAAATATGTTGCCGTGACGATCTACACCTGCGGAAAGCGTGTCTCCTCTGATTTCAAGTTTGACCCGTGCGACGATCCTACCGCGCCGGGCCACGAGGTGTCGGTCTCCGAAATGGGCTCAACCAGAGCGAGAACTGCCTGTGGACGCTACGATTGCGGGGTTTGTAACCCTCAGTGAACGGTGAGCTCCTGTCATTAACCCATGATGTTTTTTTTTCCTTCTTTTTTCCCCCCCTGGCTCACATTCGCTCTACAAATTTGAAGGAATGTTTTAGTGTTTCGTGTTGCGCATCACGGTATCGGGTCGAGAGGGGAGGGACAGAGATCGGGACGGCATGCAGAGCTCACGTGGGTGGTCCGGTCCGGTGGCGCTATGTACATAGATAAGTAGTGGCTTAAACCCGTAACCTGAATACCTACCTAGCCTTTCCCTCCACGTCCACCCGCATGGTGCAACAGTGACAATGCTGGACTGCGGCTCAACGAGCTTCATCGAACAGGTATCTCCGGGTGTTGTTTTGAAACGACCTATAGTGTTCATAGGCCAGACGGAGGTCGACCCGCGGATCGCCAATTGTTTTGAAGTGGAACGCCAAGTTCTCGCGAAGTTGGGCCATCATCCCAGAATCGTCAGGTAAGCAAGCGTTAATAACAGATGTTGTTGTCTACTTCTCTCGAACGAATGAGCGGAAGCTTATCTTCCCCTCTTTTTTTTCGACCAGATTTGTCGGTCCGCGTGAAAAGGGCGTACTCCTGGGCCAAGCCAGCCATGGCAACCTCCAGTCTTACCTCGACGACCACCCGTCCACCAGTCTGCGCCAGCGTCTGACCTGGTGCCTGCACGTCGCGGAGGCCGTCCACCACCTCCACAGCAACGGCGTCGTCCACTCGGACCTTCGCCCGCGCAACGTCCTCGTGCACGAGACGACGCCGGGGGCCCGGGACCTGCAGCTCTGCGACTTTGGCGGGTCGGTCTGCCGGGAACTGGGCCTGGACGGGCTGGCGCTTCCGGATGGCCCCTTCTATCATCCCGCGTTCGGCGACCAGTCGGGCCCGATGCTGGATCTCTTTGGGGTGGGGTCCATGCTCTTCACCATACTCACGGGCAGGTGGCCGTACAAATCAACACCAGGGACTTTTAAGAAGGTCGATGACCGGATCGAGTGGGAGCAGAAGGATCTGTACCCTAAATTCAAGGAGGAGAAGTTTCCTGACGTCAAAGAATTGCCGGTGGGGGGCGTCATTATGAAATGCTGGATGAGACAGTTCGCGTCCTCACGAGAGGTCCTCGATGAGCTGGAAGAAGCCTTGCAGGGTTCTCTTTGACCGCGATAGCGTTGCTTAGACGCCCCGGCAGAGATGGCTCTCTGTAGACTACTGCAGTGGAGTGGACAAGGTCGTGATACTGCGCAGGAGTCTCGCCAAGTTTCTCCATACGCGCCCACGTCAAAAGGAGTCTGGACGGTTTCCCAGGCCAGCGTCAAACGGTCTCGCGAATCCCATCACAAAATAATGCCGTCTAACAGTCTCGTCGACCTTGACAATGCTCTAGGCCGACTCCTCTGCAGGCTTCTGCCCTGCCGGAGAATGGTAGAACACATGCGAGTGAACGGAAGAATCCATCAAATCCCGCCTCACGCCAACGAGAAACACCTCAACTTCCTCGGCCGTCCAGCCCAGTCCTCTTGTGAGGGGCCCGATAGTAATCGCGTGGAGGCCGTCGTACAGAACAGCTTTGCAGTAGGCCCCAATCATCTTCAAGTCCGGCCTCTTCGGCCAGTCGCCCACAGGGACTTTCTTGACGACGTGGACTCGGTTGACGAAGCCCGCCTCGTCCAGGCGCTGGGGGTTGCTGTCCGCCGGGTCCGCCGTGATGCCGAATTTCCCGAGCCCCTCCCGGATGAGCTCCGTCATCCTCGTGAGGGTGTAATCTGATTTCATAGTGCCGTCGTCGCAGCCGTAGTTCCATTTCATCTCTTGCAGCTCGATCCAACCCCCCGGCTTGAGAACCCTGCGCAGGTCAGTAGACGTCGAGGTGTTGTGTCTTTAGGGATCTGCTTGCCTGTACGCCTGCGATAGAAGCCTCGGCCAGTCTTTGATGCCGCCTCCCATGTGCCGGAGGTGAATGAAATCGATCGAGTCGTCGGGATATAGCCACTCTGCTTCGGCGTCATCCACGATGAAGGCCACGTTGGGCGGCACGTAGGAAGGCTGGATCGGGCTCAAGTCGATCCCCGTGATTTCGGCTTCCGGATACTCGTCGCCCACTTGAGAAGATTGAGTTGTAAGCGAGTATCCTTGAGCGTGCTTTCGGACTTCCGGCAAGACGATGGGTCTTCGTCAATGTGTCCCAAGTTCAGCGACAGGCGCCACTTACTATCGATAGCCCAGATGCCGGTACCAGTGCCGACGTCGATGATCTTATGCGGATTCTCAAGCGGCGCGCTGTGCAGCTTTCCTCCGCACAGGGTGACCACCATGGAATGCTTCATGTCTTCCCGCTCCTGCTCGGCATCATCGTTGGGAAAGGCGTAGCGGCCCTCCTTGAACTTGTGATAGCGGCGCTTGTTCTCGAAGTTGTAGTCTCGAATGGTCGATGCCAGCGAGGTCGAGGCATTAGAAGACGTCTCATTGCCGGAATGGTAGCCCTCTTCGCCGTCGTCTGCATCATCCTCGGCCTCAATGGCTGCCTCAGGCGGGGTCCCGACGGCGACCTCTGGGGATTTGGGCGGAGACTTCGCGGGAGAGGCCGGTGAGCTTCGCCGTTCCGACATGTTGAGATGAATGCGACGAGGACAAGGTCAAAGAACGCTGCGTTCTGTGCTCGGGTGATGCGTTGGGGTTCTTATTTAGTAATGGTTCTGCAGCTTGTTAAGTTGGGGATGGGATGAGAACGAAGTGAAGAGAAAGGCATCGGAGTCGGATTCGGCCTGACATCCCCGCGAAGAGGACAGCCAGGGGCCAGAAACTCCCAGCCTGCTCGCGGAGCATTTTGTCGCTGTCGAATCACGTCCCGAGGGCTTTCTCGTCACCAACGTTTGCTCAGTTGACCGGTGATCTGCAAGATGCAAGGATCCGACCCCATATGGGCGCGTAACGCCTTCCGAACCCGCATAAATCGGTTTACTCGACCGGGCCAGAGACAGTCTGCATAATCGTGGATCGATTCTGTTGGGCATGTGGGACTTTGCGGAGTGCTTTCTCGAGGAAAGACGGGGGACGTGGTCAGCGGATCGGATCGTTGGCCCGCCTCCGACCGCTCCCTGGCCCCCGTTTATCTGATCCATCAAATCCCACCGACCTGGGGAGTTTCACTGAATGACATTATCACAGAAGACATTGCGATTTTCAATAAAGTCAATCCCGTTCATTCTTCGTCGTGTTTCTGTGCTCGCTATGCTAGTTATCGGAGTTTTGCCTGCCATTCGTCTCCCCTCATTTCCTGCCTCCGATCACATCGTGATAGCTTCGAAGCCGAGCCTGGCCCAGTCCGAGTCGCTGATAGCAAGAGGATCGCTCGTAGTGCTCGCGACCACGAGCTGGCGGATCCAATCGCTTGCCATCTCAACACTGTCCTGGCCATCGACGGCGTCCATGCGGCCGCCGTACCAGGCCCTCACAATCCGGCCTCCGGCGTCCTCCACTGCCTTTCTCGCATTTTCCTGGATCGCTTGGCGGAAGTTGAAGATTGCCATCAGATTGGACTTAACGACGGGGTCCGTCTTGACGTGGTCGTAGTGATGAATCGGGTCGAAAACGACGAGTTCGACGTCGGTGCCCTGCTTGTGAAGAACGATGGCGAAGCCCTGCCGGGGGCAGAGAGCAGACCACACGTCCTCCTGGCTCTTACCAGCGGCGTTGGGCAGGTCGTCCACGCACGGGATGGAACCCCAAGTGCGACCAAACCAAGGGGTCGCGAGTGCAATCGACATAACCTTGCCGGACTTGAGAAAGGTCACAGCATCCGCCATGCATCTCTGAAGGGTGATGCAGAAACGCGATTCGCCGCCCGAGGCTGTGCTCCAGTGAAAGGATTCGCTGGAGGCTGCAAATTGTGCGGCCGGACGGAGGCCGAGGTTCCACATGCTGTGAGCGTTGTAGTGCCTGAGGGCAAGTGCGCAAAGGAAGCCGCGGATGTCCTTAGGATCAGTCTTGTTGTTCGGAGTCGTAGGCAGAGAGCCTGGGTTTTCCGGAGTGCGGCCGTGAAGGAGGGGACGAAGGTAATTCATTGAGATGATGGTTACTTCGGCGGCGTTGAAGTAGGAAGGGGGCCAGGACGAAGTGGAGTTGATGTCGACCTTCTGCAGGCTCGAAATGATGCCTTCCACACCAATTGGACGAGCAGAGAGAGAGAAGCTTTGAAGGGGAGGGAGAGACGATGCAGCATCCTTGACTTTGATCCAGGCGTCGACTGCCTGGACCAGGCGGCTGTTATGATTCATGATACCCTGGTAGGCTTTGCGAGCGTCGACGTAGTAAACCTCCAGTATCTTGAGGAGGTCTCCGGTCAAGTCTCCATCGCCAGGAATCTCGGCAGCGAGAGTGTCGTAAAAAGCGTCATGACCGCGCAGAAGACAGTAGGTATCACCGCGATCGACGAGATGGTGGAAGAGGACAAGCAGAGTGTCCTCATACTTTTGAGACGCCTCATCGCAGTTGTCGAGAGTGACTCTCTCTTCGCCGAAGATGCCTCCGATAATCTTCGTCATTATGTTCCGATTGCCAAAGGCATCTCCCTTCGGAAATGTGAAGCCCTTGCGCTGTATGATGCTCTTCATCAAGTTCCTTGCCTTGCCTTTGACCATGTTGAGCTCCTGCTTCCTGAAATTAACATTTGCCAACTCTGACGCGATAAATGACCGAAGGAAGAAACAGAGATAGACCTACCGCGGTATAGATAAGCTTGAATAACAAAGTCGCAAGCAAGAGTGAGAGAAAGGTGACGGGTTTGCAAGGTAAAGATTGGAAAACCAGACGATCAAGCGTGGGAGAGATTGGGAGGAGAGAACTCAGATGCCCGAGGAAGAAGACAGATGGGAAAGGCAAAGAGAGCGTGGAAGGCGACGAAGGCCCGGCATCAACAATCGGGGAGGAGGATAAGCGAGGAAGGAACCGCATCAAAATAATCAATTCACCCAGACCAAAAATTCCTGCAAGCAGTGCTTCTTCCCAAAACACGGTTAACAAGCATTTTCCACGCAAGTCACGTCCACCTACAGAAAGGGACACGGAGGAATTTATTCACTTCGTCATAGTTTCACTGAGAAGAATGATGGGTATAGTAGAGTTCCCGTCATGAGATTATATATACGCGTAAGGAAGAAAAAAGAAGAAAAAAAAGTGACCCGGGCATGACTCGAATGATGTTCCGTGGTTGCAGCTTACGACTGGTGAGGGCTCAGCCCAGCCGTGCTCGCAAAGGCTAACGTACCACCACTCGGCCATGAGGCCTGTTGAATTGTTGAAAGACATCGGAGAGTTGTAATACATAAGGGGTTGGGCCTCCGGGGTGCCGGTTGATGGGCTGGCGCTGGGTCTCTGCCCTGAACCAGGACTGCTGCCTGGCAGAGAGGGCACCACCCCCCATCCTACCTGTTACCCATGCGACTGAGAAAGTCTGCATGGCTGACAGAGCTCGTGTAATTGCGTTGTCGCTGCTTTTTCTTATGGCATTGGCGCGCCGTGCTGCTGTCTAGAAAACCTGATGAGCGTCAGTCACTCCGTCACAAAGGAAATGTGATGACGAGACTACATACTAACGCATTCGGAAGTAGTATCTCGTGCCCTGCGAGGTGTTTTCTACACCTATGTGAGTCCCGAATTCCATCGTTACCTCGGTTTCTTACGATTTCGTTGTTACGAGTGCTTGGCATCGCGAGCAAGTCAACTGGGAGGTTGGCAATTTCCGGCGAGAAGGGAAATCTCTCTAGAGTAAGACCGGATATGCGAAATGGTTTGAGTAAATGAGCCAAGTGATAACAAGATTACTGGTAGTTTTACGATGACTTGGTCTCGTCTACGAATGGGTTGTGCCTGTCGCGAGTTCGATGGGTCGGGGAAGGCGCCTTGAGCGCAGCCATGGGTCGGGGAAGGCGCCTTGAGCGCAGCCATCGCGGGGGGTGTCGCCTGAGAATCTCAATGGCTCGAGGAAAGAAAGAAACAAGGTGGCTCGAGCAGGAATCCGATGATTTTCGTCACCGTTGATGACCATGCGAAGACGGCTCGTCAAGCGGAGGTTGAGGTGAAGTCGGAAGTTTCCATGCCAAGACACCCACCCACCCAAGTGGGCCTAGACCTCTGAGGGTCCGCAGCGACCGTCGGCACATGGTCGGGGAAATTATTCAGCAGTCCTGCACCTCGTCTCTGTCCTCGAACACCTCGGATGCACACGCAAAAGCCAAAACCAGCCGTCTGGACAGGGGCCATTGCGAAATCCGATGTCGTCAAACTCTGCTGATTGTTGGTGCCGTCGCCTCAGTAACGCGCCGGAAGTTGGGACGGCGGCGCGCCTGCCTTGCGACTGGCCAGGACATCGGAAGCCCGACGACGGTGACGGTGACGGCGGCGGTGACGGCGAAGGCAACGGTCGCAGTGACGCAGATGAGCACATGGGAAGCTGCTGGCCTCGTGAATAGTGCAGCGCGGATCGTGATGACTCCCAAGATAAAGACGTCGCACCCGAATCTACCCAAAGCGACACCCTAGAAGCTTGGGACCCGGAGGCAAGTGCATCCGTGTTGGCACGTCCCCAGGACAATCTATTCGCCGCCAGCACGAGGTACAAGCGCACTCTCCAGCGCAAGCCACGATTCTTGTGAGATTTGATCAATGTCACGATAGCTGCTTTCAGGACCGCAGTTGCAGACGAGAGGTCACGAGATGGGCTGCGGGAGCTCGCAGGACCAGCTGACCGCGAGCTGCTGCCAACGGACATTGACCTGGATCACAGCCATGGACGGGCATCAATCGGCTGGTTGTATGCTACCTACATCGTCATTGCTAATTGGCAAAGCCCGAGAACCTCGCAGGCTTTCCTTGCCCCTGTCCCCTGCATTCCCAATAGCACCATACATGCCCGGCTCTTGTCTCTAGCGGGCAGTTCCCCTCCCGTCCCGCATCGGCCCCCAATGAAGGGCTTCGACAGGAGAAGGCCGTGGCAAGTGCTAAGCTCGTGGCGCTGGAATTCGTCATTCCGGCAGTCGCGTCCGGCACCGTTGAGAGTCGAAAGGGAATGTCACTGACCTGATTCGACCGGACCGAACGAAGGGCCAAAAGTCGGAGGTGCCTGTCGAGGTCGTCGGGGTGGGCGGATCGGCACTAGGCTCTGACACTGGCGGGCGGTGCTAATGCAGGGCGGCTGGCCTTGGCGGCCTTAGCGAGCTGCTGGACGGGTACAGCGCATGCGACCTCCCCAAACCCGCCAAACCTCCCGGTCTTCGGGGTACGTCCCGTCCCATCCTGGCACTGGAAAGCGGGCAGCTGCCCAAGTGGGTCACCAGAGACATTCCCGGCTTCCTTTTTCGTCTTCCCCTCCATCGTTGTTGCCCGTTGCCGTTGGTGGGCACTTGCACAAGGCGGCACATGGAAAACTCCACGAGTCCAGTGTCCCCTCCCTTGGACCCGACACTGGACCACGACATCCACATCCACGCCTTCCGATCCGCCTTGCCGCCCACCTCCTACCCGGTGACGACAGCAGTTGTGGGACGGACGCCTGCAGGTCTTAACAGAAGGCGATTATGACCGCTGATGTTCATATCCGTCCGTCCCTTCCTTACTTGCGATGATATCGTGACGACAAGTCGGCTGAAACGCACCAGCGCCAACGACCCAGACGACACCGGACTCCCCGCAAAGAAGCCGCTTTCGAGACTGGTGCTTTCGACTCCTACCTGCCACCTTAGCTACCCAAGTAGGCACGCAGTACGCATACCGAGGCAAGCGCCCTTTGGTACACGACGGGACCTAGGTACCCCCAGAGCGAGGTCGCACGTTGCTCGAGATGAAAGGGATCTGAGTCAACGCGGTACGGCGTGGGCTGGTATGGATGAGAGACAAGAAGAGTGCGACGGCGTACCATCTGGAAGCTGACAACATGGTGCCCCTCATCCGCGATGGAGGTGGAAGGTACACCAGATTGGGAGCCACAGCAGGCTTGCCCGGACAACGAAGACCCCGGGAGGGAGCTTGTGTCAAACCTACGGATACGGACCGGGGACCTGAAGCATCGTCGGTGGGTGTTCTCTACACTTCAGATAGGGAGCGCGGAAAAGAAACGGAGAAAAGTTGGACTTCGTGGTGACACAAAAGTCCGGACCCTCTTTTGACCCGACTTTGGGAACTCCGGATGGAAGGGAAGATCAATCAAGACATGGGCCAATGTGGACTCGAGGAATGCTGGCCCCTTTTTCTTTTCCACGCCAGGATTATGGAACTGGAACGCCAATTCCTCCTCGAACGTTCCAATGACATCGCATTCTGCAGACCCAACACTGTGAACGAAGCAAACCACCAAGGTTCCATTGGCGACACTCCATTCGTCCACGTCGCCAACCAATGCCATCCACTCGACGTCGAGTTCGCGTCTGCAGCAGACCAACCAGCCCCCTCTCGGCAATCGATCGAGGGACCACCATGGACCCCGGCTCGCCCCTCTTCCGGACCCCTCACCGATGAGAGTCCACTGCAGTGTGCAGCGCAGACACTGGAACACTTTCCTCCTTGACTCCGTACCAACAGAGATGACGGACGACGACAACGCCAACGACGATGACGGACGACGACGACAACGACGATGACGGACAACGACAACGACGACGATGGACGACGACAGAAACGTCAGGGTTGGCTGACACCACCAAGCCCTCCACTGAGTGCCGTCCTCCCGCAGAGCCCCCCTATTTCCCCGCCCGAGCCACACCTGCCTCAAGCGGCACAGCCCAGCCAGCCATCATGACTCCAACTAGCCACTAACACTTGACCGTTGACCGCCGACTGGTGAGGGGCAACTACCCAAACATCCCACTACCCAAAGTGCCAAACAAACTTGACAAGCTCAAGTTCAACAATTCGCTCCTCCACCGCACTCATTGGTCATGCCGGCCGTGGTACCTGATCGGCAGCAGCCACACCGCATTCAAGACACTGCTAGGGGGTAGGGGCAAAGGGGTCAAGGACTCCAGGGGCCTTTCCAGCGTTTACCTACCTGTACCTAGGTATCTTGTCTCAACGCAAGACAAGGCCGCCGTCGGTCGCTTCCAATCCACCACCTCAACCTCTATATTGTCCGTCACTCTATCCTCGTTTCTTGTCAATGGCTGCCCAGCTTTGCGACGTCTGACGAATCACTCATCTGGTTGCCCCCGAGCACAGGATAGAGTGCTCCGGTGTCTACTTCAAAAATAGCCGGCAAGCGCCCCCCCGCCTGTCTGAGGTACCCGGTTCGTCCGAATGGCTGCTGGAGGGGAGGCAAGCGCACCCCTCGTCATGACTCGACCGAGGATCCCACGCTCCATCTCTGACATCACAAGGACCTGAAGAAGAGTCCAATGACTTTGATCAATCTGGCCCGTGTGTGTGTACACCAACACCACTTCTCAGGCTCTGCAAGGTGGCACTGCACTGCTCCTGGATGAACCCGGTCGAGATGTGTCTCCAGCCCAGCCCTGCTGCAGTTCCCAACCACCCAACCCCCTGGTGCAGCAGCCCACACCAACACACTGTTCCTATCACCATCACTCATCCACACAACCCCTCCATCCATCCACAATCGCACGTTTTCCCAGACATTTGGATAAACAGTCAGACGAAGAGGCTGTGATCTTTCAATGTCTGTGTGTTGTGTGGCATGGCATATGCAAGCTGTGTGTACGGATACATGCAGTCTTGCTTTGTTCAAGTGGTGTTTGCAAGTACCTACCCTGCATGCCTCTCTTTTGTGCGAGGCAAGAATGACGACGAACATCTACTCTCCAAGTTGGATACCTACCCATGGATCCATACCGCACCTGCAAACAGGACGGCTACTTACACCACCCTAGCCCTGCCGCTACTGCAGGTTCCTTAGCTCAGGGTACTTGCTCCGTCAAATCCATATTCTGGGTCAAAAGACGCGCAAGACCCTTGAGTGACTGAAGCTTATCCCCTGCCCCATCCACCTTCCAGTGCGGCTCTCCTTCCCGTATATGAACCACAGACAACCCCCAGCCCTCCCTCGGTGCCATCTGCCCACCTTCTCTCCAGGTTTAGAACTCTTCTTGGTGATCTCACAACCTCTACCCATCCAAGCAAGAGCCACCTAGACGTGCCTACCCGCCGGGCAGACATCTCACGCTTCTGTGATCTCAGCCACGCACACTCAAAGGAGCACCCGCCTCTTTTGTGCTTCTTGCACGAGGGCTTGGTGCCTACCTTGTTGGACGCAACGTGAACGAGGGCTCAGGAAGTTACGGGGCTCAGGAAGTTACGGGGCCACGATTACCACCGCCTTTAAAAACACCCAAATCCTCCTGGCTGTGGAATTTCTCCTCCAAACATCAACAACTTTCTTACTTGGCTCGTCAACCATCAGTTTTGCCAAATCATCATCATCCCACAAGCCCAGCATCAACAAGTCATCAACATCCCGCTACTCGCTCTATCACACAGGTATGTCATCTCTCTTCACCTCTGCCCGGCTTCGTCGTTGCCGACCTCGTCCCTCATCCCCCTTGGGCAGAAAATCATCGCTGACGAGGGAAAACAACAGAAGCAACCATGAAGTTCTCGATTGTCAGCACCTTCACCTTGGTCGGCATGACCGGCATGGCCATGGCCATGCCTCAGGCCTCCGGCGGCGTCCTGGCCCCCAAAGATGGCCCTCCTGCCTCCTGCAAGACCTCCTTCGACGGTAACTTCGGTCTCACTGTCGTCGACCTTGGCAAGGCCAAGCGCAGTCTTGAGGTATGTTCTCGATCCACATCACATCGCCATCTCCAGCGACATGGAACTTTCCACTGACAACCTGGCTAGTCTCGCACCGCCAACTGCGGTCAGAAGGGCGCTCTGGACCTCACCCTCAAGGACGGTGTCCTCACCGACTCCCAGGGCCGCACCGGATCCATTGTTGCCAACTTCCAGTTCCAGTTTGACGGACCTCCCCAGGCTGGCGTCATCTACACTTCTGGCTTCTCGGTCTGCGAGAACGGTTCCCTCGCTCTCGGTGGATCGGCCACTTTCTACCGCTGCCTCTCGGGTAACTTCTACAACCTGTACGACCGCTACTGGGCCGAGCAGTGTTCTCCCATCCACCTCTCGGTTCTTCCTTGCGGCGACGCTCCTGCTATCCCCTCTGGCGGCAAGGTCGTTGGCACCACCATGGTTGCGACCGCTCTCGTCACGGTCATCGAGGACGGCCAGCCCCAGGTTGTTCCCACCACTGTGCCCATCCCCATTTGCCAGATAGGCGACGGCCAGATCCAGGGTCACACCACGCCCTGCGGTGAGCTTTCTCCCGTCACCAAGACGCCTGCCCCCCCTGCTTCTTCGGCGACCCAGCCGCCTTACACCCCTCCCGGAACTCCCGTCGGTCCCCCTACCACGAAGCCTACCGGCCCTCCCAAGACGACGACTCCCATCGTTCCGGTTCCCACGGCTCCCGCCCCCAACACGACGGCGCCCATTCGCCCGCCTGCCACGACCACTCCCGTTGCGCCCCCTGTCGCGGGAGGCCACCACGTCGTGCCTGCGCCTCTGGTCGCCCTTGTGGCCGGCCTTTTCGCTCTCGTCTACATGGTCTAATCAGGGCCGGCTTGGCCCATCAGGATGGCTATCCGGGGGAAAGACTTAATTGGTCTTTTGGGGAAAGCAGGGTTAATTACACGGTTTTCTTATGACTTTTCAGCTTTCGGCCGACTTGGCATTCTTTTTTTTAATGGATCATGAATAACGGACTCTTGGGCTTGGAGAGGCGATGGATGGACTCCAGCATTGCAAAACGCATTGGGAACCGAGGCAGGATTCCCCGGTAATTAGTACCGATACAGATACCGATACCACTACCAATACATGGTGTAACGGCAGCAATTCAGCTGCATAAACTTGGTTCCCGAGCCTTGACGTGATTGTTGGTGTGACGGCGCAAGCCAGACAATTAACCGTGACACTCGACTTTGCAGGTGACCGCTCTCAGCTTCAGCCTCGCGGTTCACTTCGCAGCCTTGTCACGTCCTGAGACCTTGGCCGTAGGGACATGTGCCTATAAAGCTGGCTATGGAAGGCTGTCAGTGGAATTTGTGACTGTCTTTTGCCTGGTCACGGTCGCCATCAGTGATCAACACTGTGGAGTGGAGGATGGAGGACACTGGAGCGACGAGCTAGGTTCCTGCGCACGGACCACTCGGCGCTGCACCTCGAAATTCTAGCACTTGCGCAGCTCCAGTGACGTCTTGGCCTGTCACTCACATCACATCTGCAAACCTACCAACGAAAAGTTCCGTCCTACCTACGAACGCGACCGCCGACAGCAGCACCACAAGCAAGATGTCCGAATACTGGAAGTCGACGCCAAAGTACTGGTGCAAGCACTGCAGCATCTTCGTCCGCGACACGAAGCTCGAGCGCCAGAATCACGAGGCGACGGGCAAGCACCAGGGCGCGCTCAAGCGGTTCCTACGCGACCTTCACCGCGGCCATGAGCAGGAGGAGCGCGACAAGGAGCGCGCGCGGCGCGAGATCGAGCGGCTAAAGGGCGTCGCGTCGTCATCCTCGTCTTCATCATCGTTTGCGCCGCCAGCGCCGCCAGCACCGTCATCATCTTCGTCGACCGAGGCGCAGCGCAAGAGGCAGATGGAGCAGCTCGCCGAGATGGGCGTGTCGATACCGACCGAGTTCAGGGGCGACATGGCGATGGCGGGCGAGTGGACGGTCACGGCCACCAAGATCGTCGACGAGGACGCGAGCAAGGAGAAGCCGGCCGAGGCCAAGGCCACCGGGGTGCGGAAGCGCGAGCAGACGGACGAGCAGAGGGAGGAGGAGGAGGCGGTGCGCGGGCTGTTCAAGAAGCCCAGGAAATGGGGCAGCACGAGGACGATGCCGGAGAAGGACGATGAGCTGGACGCGCTGCTCAGCGGGGACATGCTGCTACGCCCGCCTGTGAAGAAGGAGGAGGAGGAACAGAAGCCGGTCGTCAAGGCTGAGGACGGGGAGGACGTGGTCAAGAAGGAGGAGCCGGCGGACGGGACTACGGATGATCTGCCGGCCGTTAAGACGGAGCCGACGGACGACGAGGCTGGCGTCAAGGCCGACGCGCCGGACGCGGAGGTCAAGAAGGAGGAGCCTGCGGCGGAATCCACGGGAGACGCGGCCCCGGCTGTGGTGTTCAAGAAGCGCAAGCCCAAGAACATTCGTCAGAAGTGAGACGCCTACGCCCCAACAGTTTTTTCTGCAGATTTTCGGTCGGCCCGAGGTGGGGAAACTCGTCTGGGGTTCGGGACATGCTGCGGTGGGGGATAGGTCTTAAGAGACAGGGGATATTGCTTCTATTTTTTCTGCCCGCTTCTCTTTGCATAGCGATGGAGTCTTTTTTATTTTTTTTTCGAAGGGGGCTGGGATTTCCCAACGGTCAAGGTGCACTGCGGATACCTTAGATCTGCTCCAAAAATACACACACGCACACATGCCTTAATGGACTACCGAGCCGAACCGGTGTAACCGCTCGGACATATATCATGCCATCCGTCGTTGTGGTTCTGGGGATGTGCGGCGCTGCTCACCGTGGCGGGAATATCACTTCCCGGTTCATCCAAATAGCTGCATGGTTTCTATCTCGCGATGGATGACCGAATCCTTCCAATGTATGCGATTGAGCCCAGCAATCCCGCCTCACCAAAACACCCGGACTGCTTAGAGACCCCGATGGCGGGGGGCAGGACCTGAATGAGCGGGGACCGGCAGCACGTGACCCCCTGAAGAACTGAGTCCCGGGTCCAGGCCTCTCCATGTCATGGAACGTGTATGGACCTGAACTGAGCGACTACCTTTTACCTCTCTACCTTATTTTCCTCTTGGCCGCACCGGATGTCGGGGGTTCACTCCAACCCAATTGCTCACTGACCATTGGATCACTTTTCGTTCTCCGTCCCTCATCTTCGTCATTTCGCATCTCTCGCTGCTACCTCCCAATACCCCTCCTCCTCCCCTTACCAAACGCGCGTCTCTCCACAAGAAACCTCCCAACAATGAGGCTTCTCGATGCAAAAGACGATGGTGTCCCCCCCAGCAGCTAGTCCGTCGTCGATATCACCGGCCAGCAGCTCCCATCTCGGCAAGCGCCGCGAGCACAGCGAGGATGCGACGACGACGACGCCGACGGACGGCGTCAACAGCAACAACAGCACCAGCGACAAGCCGGCGTCCTCCCGCCCCAAGAGGGCGCAGGTCTCCCGCGCCTGCGCCCGGTGCAAGAACCTCCGGCGCGCGTGCAACGAGTACCGCCCCTGCAAGCGGTGCGTCGACGCCGGCCTCGGCGACCAGTGCCTCGGCCTGCCCGGCCCCGTCCCGCTCGCCTGGGTGTCGGACGGCTCGCAGGCCTTCGGCCACGTCCCGCACGAGGCCGTCCAGCGCATGGCCGACCTGCTCCCGGCCCGCGTCATGGACTACTGCGTCGACCGCTTCTTCGCCCGCCTGCACCCGACCATCCCCATCCTGACCCCGGAGTACGTCGCCCGGCTGAAAGTGCTCGCGGGCCCCTCCGAGGCCGGCATGGAGGCCCACTGCCTGCTCACCGCCGTGTGCGCCCTCGTGCTGCTGCAGGTCGAGGAGCCCGAGAGCCTCTTTCTTCGGGGACTGATCCCCGAGAAGAACGCCCTGCACGGGCGGATGCTCTTCGAGGAGGCCCTCGCCGCCCACCGCAACTTCGCCCGCCGCTCGAGCCCGACGTTCGAGCAGTGCCTGCTCACCTTCTTCCTCTACGCCTGCCACTCGGCCCTGTTCCACCACAGCCAGGCCTTCCTCTTCCTGCGCGAGGCCACGACGCTGTTCCTGCTGCTGCGCCTCAACACGGAGCCCTCGCCGCGCGCCCTGGCCGACCGCCTGTTCTGGGTGCTCCTCGTCTCGGAGCGCTCGCACGGCATCCGGTACCGCCGCCCCGTGACGCTGCAGATCACCGCCGAGTCGCCCCGCGCCGCCGACGGCCACGACGACCCCACGCTGTCCGGGTTCTGGAGCCTGGCCGCGCTGTTCGCGCCGCTCGACACCTCCTTCATCGCGCTGCTGAACCAGGAGAAGGTCGCCACGCCGCCGTCCAACGCCGCGCTGTCGTACGTCGAGGCCGCCGTCAACGCCGCGCTGCGCCACCCGCCGCCCGCGGACCTGAAGGACACCCAGAAGGCCAACCTGCGCGTCACCCAGCTGTGGCTGCGCATCATCATCTGGCAGCTGCGCCTGCGGCTGGGGTACCTCGTCGCGGACGAGTCGGCCGAGGGCACCAGCATGACGTACCGGTACCCGCTCGAGGTGGCGAGGGATTTGGTCTTGTCGACGAGGGACCTGCCGACGGACAGCATCAAGGTGCACGGCGTGGGGCTGACGGAGAAGCTTTTCGATATCGCCTCTGCGGCTGTGGATGTGCTTGCGAGGGTGCCCATTGCGCCGTCGAGTCCGCTTCACCACCGGGGCGGAGGTGGTATTGGCGGACGCCCGGAGGACGATTTGGATTACATGCGTCGGCTTATCACGCGGTTACCGGGGGGAAACTCTATCTACGACGAGTTGCTGGAGAAGCATATCCAGCAGGCCGTGCCGAGCATGGCTCTCGGGACCTTGAGGCATCCGGGTTGAAAGGCCACAACACGTATTTATATCTTATCAAACAGAACAAAAGGGTCGGAAATCACGGGAAATGAATCGACGAGATTAGGTCTTCATTAGGCATGATGTTACGTTGGATATATATCTCTAGTGGTACATGAACTCGTGGCAGGGGGTATTCAGACAGCTCCACCAAAACTTATTTTCAAAAGAAAAGAACGTATATATGCCAAAATGTATTGCAAAATCGCTTCCTTTGTGCTCAGTGGTCCGCGTCCACCAGCTTCTTCTCGCTGCTCAGCTCCTGCGAGTACGGGTCGATCTTGGTCTTGGCAAACTGCCGGGCCGGGACGCCGTGCTCGAACAGGACGTCCAGCTCGGCGTAGGTGCGGCCCTTGGGCTCCGGCACGCGGAAGTAGACCCAGACGGACGAGAGCAGGCAGGTGCCGGCCCAGAAGAAGGCGGTGCGGGCGCCCCAGTTCCAGGCCGTCGACGAGAGCTGGTAGTTGGTCATGACGTTCACGAAGATGTTGCTCGCGTTGTAGGCCGCGCGGGCCATGACGATGGTCTTGGCCTTGAGGCGCGTCGACGACAGCTCCGAGACGAGCGAGTACGTCACGGGACCGACGGTGAAGTCGTATACGAAGGTGAAGATGATTAGCATGGCGCCGATGGCCCAGACGGAGCCGTTGGACTTGGAGAAGGACAGGCAGCCGACAATCACAAGGAGGATGAACTGGCCGCAGAGACCGGCGAAGTGGATCTTGCGACGGCCGATCTTGTGCATCAGGAACCAGGAACCAGCAGTGCCGACCATACCCAAGGCGTACTGGGCCATGGACAGCGAGAAGGAGTTGCTCGGGTCCATGCCGGCCTGCGTCAGGAAGTAGGCAAAGTAGCCCATCAGGTTCTGGCCGCCGAGGGTCTGCACGAGCCAGATGCCGACGACGATCTCGGTTCGGCGGAGGTCGACCCCCTTGAAGCAGTCGCGGTAGCTGACGCCCTCCTTGACGCGCTTCTCCATCTCGTTCGTGTGCTCGATCATGGCAATGGTCTCGTCCGGGTTGAAGTTGGGCTGGTTTCGGGAGGTGAGGCGCAACAGGGAGCGCTTGGCGGCGGCCTTGTCGTTGTGGCGGACGTACCACCACGGGGATCTGGGGGCCCGTGTTAGTACCGAGACGGGGTTATATAGTCCCGAGGATGGGTAGACTTACTCGGGGGCGAAGAAGCAGCCGATGAGGATGGGAACCGGCCAGACCCATTGCACTGCAAAGGGGATTCGGTATGCCCACTCGTTGGCGTGGTGGAAAGAGCCCTTGTTGACGGCAGCGGAGAAGAACTGGCCAATGACCTGCGGAGGATTCTGGTTAGATTCACGATACCGAACTTTGTCGTTGAGGGGTAACCTACCCAGCACATGTTGATGAAGGTCGTGAGATACGGTCGGAGGACGACGGGCGCGACTTCAGAAGCGTAGGCGGGCGTGACACTCTGGAAAGCGCCCCACGGAATTCCTTTTTCAACGTCAGAATACGAAAAGGGGACCGGATACGGTCGGATTTATGATGGAACACACCGCAAAGAACCTCTCCAAGCACCAGGATCTGTATGTTCGGAGCAAAGAACAGAACAAAGATGAAGGCAATCATCATGATCAAGAAGCCAATGGTGGTGATCCTGTAGCCGTAGCGATCGGCAGTCCAACCCGCGAGGATGAGGCCAAAGACCTCGCCGGCGCGGGCGCCGTTGGACAAGCCGGACTGCCAGGCGGCGGAGAGGACGTACTTGCCCTGGGCCTCGCTGTACTCGCCATACTTTTGGTTGAAGTACGGCGAAGAATACAGGTTGCTGAGCAGAGACAAGTCGTACCCCTCCATGATGAGGGTGGACGAGAGGAGGACGGACCAGCCGATGGCCTTGGGATAGGTCCTGATGGCTTCACGAAGGGTCATCTGCTGCTCCGCGTCGGCGGCCTGCTTTGCCTCGGCGGCGAGGTCTTCGGGGTGCTGAGGCGAGGCCGCGGGATCCGCGGGCGACTGGTGCTTGTGGACGCCCATCTCCTTGTCCTCTGCGGAGGGGACGGATGGCTTAGGGTCGGACATGTCTGGAGATGTCTGCAGATTTCCGTGGCCGTGATGTCGTGGTAGTGTTGCCGTGTCGAGGAAAGACAGCAGAAGACCAGGAGGGGGAAGGGGGGCTGGACCAGAGGTGCACAAGAAGTCAGTCGCCTTAGGAGCGGGATGGGCAAAAAGGGGAGGGCATTCGCGTCCTTATTTATCCCCGTCGACCATCAGGCGAAGTGAGGAGTAGAGTACCGGCCAGGACTGTTGTAGGGAGGGAGTCAAAGTAACATGGGGATAGCACTGAAGGAGGAAAAAAAACTAGTGGTAGTCCATCAGGTAAGGCAACGGCAGGTAGAGTAACCAAATGCCCAGCATCTGAACCGTGCGTGCTCCAATGAGAAGACGCGGTGAGTCAACCGATGGCTGTCGGCAGGGACAGGATTGGTTTGGCGTGATCTTTTTCTGCTTTACGAGAGGAATAGGGCGTCGGTCTTTCAGTTCGTGTGTGTGGTATACGCAGTCAGGCCGTACGTTGATCCAGATACATGGCATGGGTGATCAAGGCAAAAGCCGAGGGAGGTGCAGTCTGCAGATGAGTGCATGCATAGGTGCTGCATCGTTTAGGTACATCAGGTACTTGCATAGCCTTGGGGCCTGCTGTTCTGGAGGGAGGTGAGCAGGAACTACCTACCTACCTAAGGTATTAGGTGCTGGTGAGCTGAGCTGAGCTGGGAATTTCCCGATTTTCGCAGGCCGATGGGATGACAAAGAGGAAAAGCCGTTTTTATGGAGAAACGGAGGGTTGAGGAAACGTGGATTGGCTGGAACGGTCCTGTGGGGAAACGGCGGGGAGGCCTTGAGATTGGACCGTTGGCCGCTGGCCGGTGCTTCAATGCGTTCGTGATCCAATGGCTGCAGGTCCACGTCTGAGGTGAGCCTCAGTTGTCGAGAACCTCATGAAAAGGTTGGAATTTTTTCTTCTCCAGGTCTGGTGACCATGTCACTGAATCATGCCAAGCGGCACCAATGTCCGTATTCGTCGACGCCTCCCATGGAAGCCACGAGGCAGCAACAGGAGACTCCGCCGGTGACAGGTCGAACCGTGTAAGCCAGGCCGCCGGATCATGTCTTACGACGTCGAAACTAAATTAAACTGGCCTTTCCGAGCCGAGCTATCGACGCCGCCCCATTCCCTTTGCAGAGATCCCCCAGACGTCTCCCGAGTTGTTCCAACAGAAAATTTCCCCAGATCGGGGTCCAGCTAAGCAACCATTGCAGCCCTTCCCGTCGTCCCTCCCACCTTCCCCTTCCCACCTTTTTTCTCCAGACTCCCCAAACGCCGATTGCTCCTTCCTCAGCCATCCCCGTCTCTGATTGGCTCAAAGCTCTGACGTGGGTGGCTGTCGGCAGGCCGGGGGGTCGGAGAAAGTGGCGGAGTCTAGCGGAGATGCTCCTGCCTCCAAATCGTCCCGTGTTAAGCTTCTTCAAGGCTCCTCCAGGGGTAGCGGAGTCTCCGCCATCAATTGTTCCCCTCCGCAACCAACTTTTCAACTTCTTCTTGGCCCCATATCCTGATCGTCCGATGCCCGTTCGTCGGCGGGACGCGGAGTCAATTGAGTCGTAGGACCCAGAACGTCGGGGAAGACGTATTATGCGGGTGTGACATCTCCGCATGCTCGTCCTCCTGTTTCCTCCTCAACACCCACCGCCAACTGCCCACTACCCGGCTACTCATACCATTCCGGCCACCACCATCCCGACCACTGACACTGTCCTCGATGGAAGTGCGCCCGTCCGAGCATCTCGGGTGCCACAGGAGCCGTGGTCGCGGAGGGCGGAGGAGCGGGGAAATGTCCCCTGTTTGATCGGAATCTCCACCGAAGTTGGATCTGTTCCTCGACTCGTCGTCCATGCCGCTCGACGATGCATCTCCTTCGCGGCCCTTTTGCGGAGTGACTTCCGCTAGCCACCGTCTTGTTCGTTCCTCATGCAGCAATCAGAACCGGTCCAAATTCGACGCTTCGCTGCATGGCATTGGTCATGTCGCCACGCCATTTTTTCTGCCGCTGCCGCGCTGCCGCTGATCGCGCCCTTGACCTCCGCACTCTCTCCGCGCACCCGATCAAAATGCGAATGGTTCCCCCGCGGCCCATCTAGGAGTCTGATCTGCGACTTCTAACCTCGGTCCCTCCTTCACCTCTTTGCTTGGTGTTTCCCCTCCTCCTGTAGGTTGTTCACCACTCACCCCCTTTGTCGTGTGGCTTGGATTGACCCAGATACAGACACAGACACAGACACAGACACAGACAATACCATGGGATCGCTTGTATGGGACGACGAGAACCGCTGGGTGGGCAAGCAGCCTTGGTGGAAGGATGCGACCTTCTACCAAGTCTACCCGGCAAGCTTCAAAGACTCGGACGGCGACGGCTGGGGCGACCTGCCTGGTCTCATCGCTGAGGTCGACTACCTCCACGACCTCGGCGTCGACGTCGTCTGGGTCTCGCCCATCTTCGAGAGCCCCCAGGCCGACATGGGATACGACGTCTCCGACTACCAGAAGATCTACGCCCCTTACGGCACCGTCGAGGACGTCGACACTCTGCTGGCCGAATGTCACAAGCGCGGCATGAAGGTCATCCTCGACCTCGTTGTTAACCACACCTCGGTCGAGCACGACTGGTTCAAGCAATCCCGCTCCTCCAGAGATAACCCGAAGCGCGACTGGTACATCTGGAAGCCCGCCCGCTACGACGAAAATGGCGTCCGCCACCCGCCTACCAATTGGCGCGGCTATTTTGCCGGTCCGACCTGGACCTGGGACGAGCACACGCAGGAGTACTACTTGCACCTGTACGCCCCCGACCAGCCCGACCTGAATTGGGACAACGACGAGTGCCGCGAGGCCATTTACAAGGACACGATGCACTTCTGGCTCGATCGCGGCGTCGATGGCTTCCGTATCGATACGGTGAACAAATACTCCAAGCGTACCGACTACGTCGACGCCCCCATCACCGATCCCACATCGCCGCACCAGCCCGCGCCCGAGATGTGGTGCAACGGCCCGCGTATCCACGAATTCATCCACGAGATGAACCGCAAGGCCCTCGCGCCGTATAACGCCGTTTCAGTGGGCGAGCTGTCCCTGACCCCGCACCCGTCGCAGGTCATCCCCTACGTCTCGGCGGCAGCCCAAGAGCTGGACATGGTCTTCGAGTTCTCCGTCATCCGTCTCGGCAACGGCAACGGCTTTGGGGCGAAATACATTTACCAACCGTTCCCGCTCTCAACACTCAAGAGCTACACGGCCACTTGGCAGTCCTTCATCGAGGGCACTGATGCGTGGGCCACGGCCTTTTGCGAAAACCACGACAACGGACGCGCCGTCTCGAGATTCGGCGACGACTCCACGCCCGAACTCTGGCGAGCCTCGGCCAAGACCATTGCCATATGGCAGGCCACCATGTCCGGCACGCTGTTTCTGTACCAGGGCCAGGAGATTGGCATGACCAACATGCCGGCGAGTTGGGGCATCGAGGAGTACAAGGACATCGAGAGCAGCAATTTCTACGCTGAGGCGCTCGAGTCCGGGGACCAGGAGCGTATCAACAAGACGATGCACGGTCTGCAGATCCTCGCGAGAGACCACGCGCGGATACCGTTCCAGTGGGATGACAGCCCCAACGCCGGCTTCTCGAAGGAGGGCGCGCGGCCGTGGATGCGGGTGCACGACGACTACAAAGCGATCAACGCGGCGAAGCAGCGTGGCGATCCGGATTCCATCTTCGAGTTTTACAAAAAGGCATTGAAGCTGCGGAGGCAGCACCGCGACCTCTTCGTCTACGGCTCGCACAAGCTGCTGGATCCGGAGAATGAGCGGACCTGGATCATCCTCAAAGAGAGCCCGGCCCCGGTGAACGGGCGCGAGGGTGTCCGGCGCAGGGCTCTCGTCGTCATGAACTTCTCCAGGGATCAGGAAAGTCCAGGTGACGTGCCTGCGATGCTCGGATGCCGAGCGGATGAGGTAAAGCTAATGGTCGGCACGAGGGACGGCGGCGCACTGCTCAAGGGAGTTGCGCCTGCGCTGAGCGGGTGGGAGGCGAGAGTGTATACCAACTTTGAGATTTAGAGTGATACCCTGGGACCCCTAGATAGTAGTTCCCCGGCCAGTATCAGCCAAACCCTTTCGGTTTGAAGAACTTACTGTCATTATTATCCCTGCTGTCTCTACCTTCCGATTCCTAACCAGCCTTGTTATTTCTTCAACTATTGGTAACAGCAGCAACAGCGACGATAACGGCGGTAGTGACAACAATACCGGAAGGTCTCAGATAACCCTAGGCACAAGGCCACTAATCGTGGCGCTTTGAAGTTTCGGAGTTTGCTGGAATTCTTTCCATTCAACACCAGGGCCCAGATCGCTGCTTGATTTGGCGCGTCTCGAACCGCCCTCGATTCGCTTCGCCAGTGACAGCAGCTGTCCATATGCGGCACGGCACATACATGCAGCTGCGGCGAGATAGACAGGGCACTTCAATCGGTGGACCATGTCAGACGAGGCTCTGGCTGAACGAACGGCACCTCTCCAGCTTCAACCTCGACCCTCGACCCTCGACGAGAGGCTGTCTGTTTGCTGCGACACCGACTTGAGGCATCAACCAGCAGTATTGCTTGTTGTCTGTCCTGGCGTGGAAACCTATCACATCATCGCACTTCAACCATGATATCCCTTACGACCTTGTGTTTCGCGGTCCTCGCGCTTGCGGGCCGTGTTGCTGCTGACGGCTGGGATGACTTCGCCAACAACATGGCCACGGACCTGGCGCCTATCATCTCGCTCTTCGGAGAGCAGGCAACGAAGCAGTATCTCAGCGAGAGCATCTACATGCTCGACTACTTCATCTTCGCAATGGCCCCGATCGGAATTCTCACTGCGCTCGTATCGGTCATACGCGTCTGCGGCAGCCCGTCCCTGCGGGCATTCATCGGCAGGGCTAAGGAGGGGGCTGGTCCTGTGGAGGCGGAGCTGCTGTCTTCGACAAGCGAGGATGTGTGCGAGTTGTATAACAGTGGAGGAGGCATTACGCGCATCTTCGGCCGGCCCAAGATCCTCGAGGTAGTCCTGGACACCAATGCTCCCGACAACGACTTCACCAATCCGGAGGGCCATTCGGGCATCTTCACGTTTCAAGATTACATCAAGACAGAGCGCGGCGAGATGGAATGGCGCTATCACGCATATAAGCCACGGAAAGGGAGAGTCCATCTCAAGGAATGGGATTGCCCGCCCCAAGGGCACGCGCCGAATTTGTCCCACAACACTGGCATTAAGCGACTCGACCACGGGTGGTTCGCCCTGGCGGCTACGGTCGGCTTCGTCTTGCAGGGGGGAGTGCTTGCTTTCGCCGTGATCGCGACTTATCACTTGAAATGGGAAAAGGATGGGTCGCAGCCTCCGGCATATGCTTGTCCCATGGCCGCGGCTGGTACAGTGCTAGTCTGCGGAGGCGTCTTCCTATGCGCCTATCTGGTAGGAGAGAGCACCATTGACATAATCTACTCAAGGACAGCCGCTGACCCGAAGCGCTCCTCGATATACTGGTTACAGCCCGCCCAGGTGGTCGGCGACCAGACTTTCGAATCATTCTGTTTCGAGGATTCGAGTGGCCCCGATTATCTAGATCAGTATATCGCCTCGTGGAAGAAGAATTACGAGACGCCGGCCTTGTTCGTATGGGTGGCCGTGGGCGTCAGTGTCGTCGGCTTCGTCTTCCAGTTCGTCGGCTTTCGCGGCATACACTCGGCTGTCTCCATGGCGCAGCTTGGGGCGGCTTTGCTGATGAGCATCGCAAGGGCGGCTCTCCGTATGCAAAGACTGGACAGCACGGCTAGGGGTAACAACCTAGTCGACCATCGCTCCAAACCCATACAAGGGTTCGAATTGGATTGGCTTGTGTTTCGTTTGGCAAAAGTAGAACTCAAGGCATGCCTTGGCGAAGTCTCTCACCACCCCATAGAATCTTTCTACTACGGCTCGGAGTACCTCTGGATATTCCTTGGTACGTCGAGTTCGGACATGACGGTAAATGATGAGGGAATTCAACCCTCAAATGACGAGAATTTGCACTGCGTACACAAAATACTTGCTTATCGCAGCGCCCTCGCCAAGCTGACCGACTCGACATACAGCCAGTCAAAAGATACGCAAACATTGTCACGGCATTTCACACCCGATATGGTATATGTGAGACAGACGGCGAGGAAGCTGCTGCTTGCGATCGAGTCAGTGATCAACACTGTGTTTCGGGTCACGTCGAGAATGAAAGACGAATGGCGGGAAGCTACCACTATACACACTGGATCTTCGATTGCGGCGTGTCTACCAACGGTTGGTTCGATACTTTCAACAACAGCTTGCGACGTGTTCGCAAGGTGCAAGTCACGCTGAATCGAAATGCTCATATAAATGGCGAGGGAAGGGGTTCCTGGAAGATTAAGAACGAACCCGACGTCGAGGCAATCCTGGGACTCTGGGTGTTTTCCATCGTCTCAGATCGAAAGACTGGTCTACGTACGGACCTTAGCGTACTAGACGTGAGAAGGCTCGTCTTCTTGGCCCAAAACCCCAAGGGGCCAAATTTTCGCTTCTGGCTCCGAGGAAGGCTTCCGTTAGACTTCAAGGAGTTCGACATACAAGGGGTAGAAAAGGACTGGACCCCGTCAACCATATGGAGCACTCCTAAGACCCAGCGAGGTGATGAAGACGTCCGGCATCTCTTCTTGAGTGCGGGTAAATCTTGGAAGCGATCGGACGCCAGCGAGACTCAACACCTCTTCGGCTGGTACACGGGAGAACCTTCATCGCCCTTGTCTTCACAAGAAAATAGAACCTCGTCAATGCGCCATGCATGGGCAATCGACGTGGCTTACGATGTTGTTTCACTGTGCGCTCAAGAAATGCTCGGAGTCTTCGTGAAGAACCTTTTGGAAGCAACCCTGGACATCGGCCACGTCAGCGTCGATGACAGTAGCGAGACCTTGCGCATACGAAGCCAGCTGGTGTCAGAACTCGTAAACGACATCGCGGCAACAGAGCTGACTTCGAGGGATGACGCTTTGCTGTGTGTCCTTCCACAGATAGTGTCCAAGGAACACCACGCCCAACGCACCCCGCTGTGGTACGCCGCCGGTCTCGGACACGAGGTCATGGTCAAGAATATGCTCGAAGAAGCAGAACTCGACAAGGATGCCAGAGATGAAGTGGAAGGCAGAACACCACTGTGGGTGGCGGCAGCGAACGGGCACGATCCTTCGTCAAGCTTCTTCTGAATGCCGGGGCCGATCCTTGCGCGGCAGACAAGGTTGGGTTAACACCGTTGTGTAAGGCCGCGGGGGAGGGCCATGAGGCGGTTGTCAGACTGCTCCTCGACGAAACGGACGCGGACCTCGACCTCCGCGGGCCGGATGGGAAGACTGCGCTATGGCTTGCGGCATCCGGAGGGCACGAGCCGGTCGTGAGGATGTTGCTCGAAGGAGCAGACCTCGCAATACCAGACGATGAAGGGGTCACTCTCATGGTAGAAGCAGTACGAAAGGGACATGAGATTGTGACGAAGTTGCTGCTGCTTGGCCGGGACGCTGCGGCAGAGACGAGAATCGTCATCGGAGGCACGTCTTTGACGCATGATGAAGCGTAAGTGCACGCAACTCAATGCTCTCTACACATGTGCTGACCAAACCAATGTCTAGCAAGAGACCTTTTGCGGAGGAGTACGAGTTGTTGTATCGTGAACTGGTCTTCGATCGCTTACATCCGTTGACGGATCTCAACCAAGAAAACGGGACCTGGAGAGACCACATCAGGATTGCCATTCTAGGCACGGGACTCAATCTGAAGTACTTTGACGATCTGCTGCGGGGGATGGGATGGGCAGGAACTGTACAAGCACAAGGGAGAAGCTGGATCGGCGAGCCGACATCGTGGACGGAAGATGAGGACGGCTACGGTACCGAGATCGCATCCTTAGTGTTCTGTTTCGCCCCATCCGCGCAGATCTTCGCCGCCAAAGTCACGACAGACTCACGTGGTGTCATTCACATGGACTACATCGCCGAGGTAGGATACACAACACGCGAGTTCGGTTCATTATTCCTCCGATCACAAGCTGACCACTCATTCCTCAGGCTATCGAGTACGCGGTAAACGAATGGGACGTCGACATCGTTTACTGCGGCTTCGGCACTCCCAGCGTCCACCGCGGCGTCAAAGCATCCATTGACGTGGCGCGCAGAAAGGGCAAGATGGTGATGGCCGCGGCCAGCGCCGTCGGCTTCGACGCCCGGAGGTCCTACCCAGCCAGCAGCCCCCACGTGATCGCGATTCACCCCGTGGACGGGCGCGGCCGGGACTGCGAGATCTCCCCGGTGCCAATCGAAGGCGAGCACAACTTCTCCGCCCCCGGCGTGGCTCTGGAGGTGGCGGGCGATGAGATCAAAGGAGGAGCGCCGCGCTTAGCTTCTGGCGCCCCTTATGCCGCAGCCATCGCGACAGGCACGGCGGCCTCGTTTCTGGAGTTCGCCAGGTTCCGGCTGCAGCTGGAGGAACCCGAGGATCGGAAGTGGATATGCTCCACGGACGGGATGCGGCAGATGCTCCGCTTGATGTCGACCAAGATTGACGGGTACGACTGTCTGGCACCGTGGGAGCTGTTCGCTAAAGGGAGCACTGACGAGGAGATTCGCGGCATCATCATGATGGCGGTCCGGAAGAGGAGACTGGGTGGTCGGCAGTAACGCCTCACGTAGAAATTCCAGTGGCTGAATTCGATTGCTTTTTTTTAAGTGTGGCCAAAAAAAGACGCATGCGTCTATGAAGGATGATGGAGCTCTATCCGACCCCCGATGCAATGTCTTCTTCATTACGTCGTCCCGTCGTCCCCCGACAATCCGACACGTTCCCAAACTCCGGCTTACATGATGACCTCGTTCGCAACATCCTGTGGTGACGGTCAGCATCGTGAAGTTTCCCGGTGGCAGAAGCCGGACTCACCCTCTTCAACTCCTTGAAAGGCAGGCACACGCAGTTCTGGACGCGGACCTCGTCGCCGACGCCGCAGTCCTTGCCGAGGATGGTGATGCTCTGGACCTTGACGCCGTTCTTGATGATGCTCGTGGTGTGGCTGCCGACGGGGGTGGGGGTGCCCTCGACGCGGGCCCAGGCGCCGACGCGGCTGCCCCAGCCGATGATGGAGTAGAGGACGCACGAGTCGTGCTTGATCTCCGAGTCCTCGAGGACGATGGACTCCTTGATGCGGGCGCCGGGGCCGACGTGGACGCGGGGCCCGATGGAGACGTTGGGGCCGAGCTTGGCGGTGGGGTCGACCTGGGCGGTGGGGTGGATGAAGACGGGGGCGATGATGTTGGCGCTGGGCTCGGCGAGCTCCTCGGAGCCGCTCTGCCAGGCCTTCTGGAGGTAGAGGGCGTTGGCGGGGACGGCGGAGCCGGCGGTCTTGATCTGGCGCCAGAAGTCCTTGGTCTCGTAGACGAAGAAGGACTTTGTGTCTGCGAAGTCGCCGAGGATGTCCTGCTCGAGGCGGATGACCTGGTTGCGCTCCTCGTCGTCGTCGTCGTTGAGGATGAAGCTGTTCTCGAGGTTCTCGGAGCTCGGGTAGGAGACGAGGCGGGAGGGGCGGTCGGTGCGGCGCTTGATGGCGGTGCGGATGGAGGGGAAGATGGCGTCGGTGGAGAAGAGGTAGACGCCGCAGTTGATGAGGTTGCTGATCTGGGACTCGGGCTTCTCGACGTAGTGGAGGACGCGGCGGGTGTGGGCGTCGCTGACGATGCAGCCGAAGTTGGTGGCGGCGTCGTTGGAGACGCGGGTCCCGAGGATGACGGCCTCTGCGTTCTTGTCGTGGAAGAGCTGGAGCATCTCGTGGAGGGGGAAGGAGCAGCAGACGTCGGCGTTCAGGACGAAGAGGCGCTCGGGGCGGCCCTTGAGGATGGCATCGCGGAAGTGGTAGAGGCCGCCGGCGGTGCCGAGGGCCTCGTACTCGCGGAGGTACTTGATGGAGAGGTTGGGGAACTCGTTGGAGGCGTCCTTGATGAAGTCACGGAAGACGGACTCCTCGTAGTAGCCGATGATGAGGACCTCGGTGATCTCCTTGCCGGGGACGCGCTCGATGGCCGTGAGGCAGTGCCAGATGATGGGGTGGCCGGCGACTTCGAAGAGGGGCTTGGGGACGTCGAGGGAGAGGGGACGGAATCGAGTGCCTCTGGAGGGACCGCCGACCTGCGATGAGAGTTGTGGTGGTTAGCTTGCGACGACGCAAAGATGTTGGGAGCGAGTAGAGGAGGCGGGGGAGGGGGGGAGGTCGTTTTTTTGGAGATGGAGGATTGCGCCGCACGGGTGACGCGATGCGCAGAGACGGGAGTTTCGATCATACCAGAATAACGGCCTTGGTGGCACCCTCTTGGGGCGCCTTTGCTCTGTAGGGAACCTGCAGCGACATGGTTGCTCGGGGAGGGGAGAGGATTCGGGGGAAAGGGAGTTGTGGTGGTGAAAAGGATGGTTATTTGCAACGTCACCGCTTCGTTGGATGTAGAGGCAGCGCCCCCCTGAGAAGTTCACCTTGACATCCACGTCCACCTGAGCTGAGCTGGTTGGGTCTCGCTGGACTCGACCGTCGGCCTAAGAATAATTTCCAGCGCAGATGCATGTCGGCCGCAGGGGTGTGGGAGAGGTAACGGCCCCTCATTCTGTTATTCGAGACTTGGTGCGAAGCGCAGCTTAGGTGTACTTGGAGGTATCTGTCTAGCAACTAGACCCTGTGCGGGGGAGCAATGGGTCTCCCTGTGATGTGGGTGGGAGCCTCAGCGGCTGCACAAACACCTAGATATGAACCACATGGGATGAGCTCAGCACCTTATTTGTGTTCACTATCAAGGCTCCATCGGCATCTCTCTTGTCTCTCTTTCTTTTTCTCTTGTCCTGGTGACTTGCACTGCAAGCTAGATCTTGTGGGTATTCTGAATTGATGCCCTGATGAAATGCGTCCTAAATACTCCGTACAGAGTACGTACAGAGAGTACATTGGTACATTGTGAGTCCTGAGTATTAATACCTGGAGAAAGTACCACGATGCAGCATCTGGGCGGACGGATACAACTGCATTATGTTATGATAATGCAACTACCTCAATGTGCTACATAGGTACTCCCATTTGCTCTGTACCTAGGTAGGTAGGTAGGTACCTAGGTTTTTCACCTATTCAGTTATTGTCGTGTCTACTTCAGCATGTCTGCGCGAGGCATATCTAACGTGTAAGTGCCGGTACTTGGCTACCCAATCCCGTCAAAGCAAGAGGCAACAATGCACTTTACGCGTCCGTGTACGAGACGTGTTCTTGCCATAGGAGACGCGACGGAGATGCCTGCAAAAAAGCAAGCAAAAGGTGACATTGCCGACCAGGTCAGTGTGCACTTGCTGCCTGCAAAACGCAGCAGGCTGCTGTGCACTCAGGCAAGCTCTCCTAGGTACCTAATCGCGTCTCCCAGGTGGGATCGTCCCGGCCAAGCTCCACCACCAGCCACTCTAGAGCTCCCTGGGACCCCTTAGGACCCCTGTTCGTCAAAACTCCAACGATGCACCTCGTGTGCTCCATTCTGTAATAATTCCTGCTAGGAGGTACAAGAGCTCACGAGACACACTGCTAGATAAACTCGCCAACAACGACGTCGAAAAGCCCATAGAACTTTCAATCGTGATTTTGATGCAGATGTAATCTGAACCAAACTTTTATCTGCCTTGTAAAATCTGCAGGCGCGAAAAGGCAGCCTAGGTACTGCAGCTCAAAAGGTCCTGCCTAACACCTGCAACCACTTTAGTGAGCTCCCCTGGAGCGTGGGACCTCACGTTGCTCTGGCCAACGCAGGCGAGGAAAGAGCTCTTAAAGCTCTGCTCTCCTACCTACCTAGGCAGGTACATGGCACCTTCCTCGATATTCCACCTCGAGCTTCAGCTTTAGTCTCAAGCTCGACTTCGACTCACTTCTTTCAACCTTTCACCTTTCACCTTTCTCTCTCTCACCCTTCTTGCCTCACCTCCGTCCTTCCTTGAAAAATTACCATCGTCGCATCGCCCATATCTATTCTCTTCTTCACCCACCCTTCCTTCTCCCCCTCTCACTTGAGCATTGCCTTGCCCGTCATGGTCAGGGCAAGAGCTCAGCGTGATGTCAAGATGGAGCCTGGAGCCTTGCATGCTCAGGAAAGATCACGGTCGCCCTCTCGCACCAACACCTACGCTGCTTCTACCGGTCAGCAGCGCCAGGCCCCAGACGTCAACCAGTCCTTCATGAGATCTGACGCTCGTGAGCCTCCCCTCTCCCCTCTTTCTCATATCTGAGCTCGGATATCTGACTTGCGAATAGCTCCACCTTCCATCAAGGTACCCATGGTCCCCGGTGGCGCCCACTCAGTCCGGACCGCCGTGACGAACCCAACGGCAGACGACAGTGAGCCCGTCTTCCTGCAGCTGCGTAACCGCGACATGGAACCGCCTGCCCCGCCCATGCAGAACGACTCCTTCTTCGATGGCTCCTTCCGTGACATCGGAGCCAAGCTGAAGATCTTTAACGATACTCTCGGTGAGCTGCAGCAGCTCGGAGTCTCGCACGATGTCGCCCTCCCTCAGCTAGTCTTGGTTGGCGATCAGTCTGCTGGCAAGTCCAGTCTCATGTCCGGCCTGGCCGGCCTGAACCTTCCACGCAGTGAAGGCGTCTGTACCCGCTGCCCCATTCACATTCGAGTCTCTCGCAGTGTCGCGAGAGACCGTGGTGGCCCAGAGTGGTCTTGCCGCGTCTCTCTGCAGCAAGACTATGCGTTCCAGCCCCCCGACAATTACGAGATCACAAAGGCGGATGTCACTCAGGAGAACCCCTTCCCTCCCTGGGTGAAGCAACCGCGTGTCGTCAAGGAGTTCATGACCATCTACGACCAGAACGACATCGATACTGTCCTGAGATGGGCTCAGATCGCCATTCTCAACCATGACCAAAATCATGAGCTGTATGTTCCCGGAAGCGGAGCCATCACGAAGCAGTGTCTTCTTGACCAGGTGGCCGAGACCACGGCAGCCAAGTTCAGCCCCAACACTGTCGCCTTGGAGATCAAGGGTCCTGACCTTCCCGACCTGTCCTTCTACGACATGCCGGGCATCTTCCGGAACTCGGCTCGCGAAGAAGACGAGTACCTTGTCTCTGTCGTTGAGAACTTGGCCCGCGAGTACATCTCCCACGCCGGTGCCCTCATCATCTGGGCGGTTCCGATGAACATTGACCCCGAGACTTCTTCGACGCTGTCCATCATTCGTGACCTCAAGGCCCAACAGCGGACCATCGGTGTCATGACCAAGGCTGACCTGCTACCCGACGGCAGCAACGCTCAATGGATCTCGATGCTGCAGGGTGAACGTCACAGGATTGGTCATGAGTTCTTCATTACATCGCGGCCCTCGGACAAGCCATTGGAGGACCAGCAGCGCTGGGAGGAGGCTCTCTTTCACGACAATGCTAGCGAGCGCTGGCCAGAAGAATTCCACCCATTCCGCGATAGATGCGGTGTTGAGAGGCTCAAGACCGCGCTTTCTGAGAAGTTGGGCAAGGAGTTTGCCAAGAAGTGAGTGATCAAGCCCAGCCCTCTCTTGTGAATGTGGACTAACTAACGCCACGTAGCCTACCGTCCATTAAGCAAAAGGTCCAAGCCCGACTGGGCGAAGTCGAGGCGGAGCTCAACACCCTTCCAGAGCTTCCCCACAACGTCGAGTTGGAGGTCCGGAAGAGTCTGATGAACTTCTCCACTTGTGTCAAAGAGACGCTTCGCGGCAGAGGCTTTTCCGCTAACTACGGTGGCCTGTCAGATGCGTTCAAGGACTGCATACTACAGATGAAGCCAAAGTTCGTGCTCAAGGACCCTTCTGACATCCCCGTCCTGGAGATCTCGGATGATGACGATGACTCGAGCACCACTATGACGCCTGGAAATAGGAAGCGCGGAGCCCACGGGCATGGCCATGTGAGTGCGAAAAGAGCTCGACCAAATGTCAATGGCGGCTCGTTCACGGCCAACCCCTTCAACGTCAAGGCCGAGGATGGAGGTTCTACCCCCACGACACCCTCTCGCTATCGACCCACGCCGCCGGCACCCCTCGCACCCCCTTTCCATCAGTATGCCAACTTTGGCAAGGGCTTTCGGACTCTGCGCCAGATCAACGACGACATTCGGGCCAAGACCAAGGCCGGTATGCCTAGCATTGTCCCCGACGAGGTCTACGAAGACCTGTGCAAGCAGGCTGTGAGGGCTTGGAACCAGCCCATGGCCACGTTTCTCCAGGAGGCTATGGCTCGGCTGCATAAGATCGTCGACCATGCCTTGGATCAGGCGTTTGGTTCTTTGAAGAGACGTCTGATCTTCAAGGAGTCCAAGGCCCATATGGACCAGTTCCTTGAGGATCGTCGCATGGAGACACTCGCATTTCTCCAAGAAATCTACAACATGGAGGTCTTCCAGCTATTCACGGTCAACAAGAAGGCATTCGAGGACTACGAGCGCTCCGAGAGCCGTGTGCTCACACGTTACCGCCATGTTATGCGCTGGCAGGCATTCTCTGGAGAAGCGCTGGAATTCCACGAGTGGGAGAAGATGACACCGGACCAACGGATCTCGGAGGAGAGGAAGCACAGCATCGAGCTTGCTAAGATGGGCCCTGACACCTTCGATAAAGAGCTGAAGGTGGCGGCGTATGTTCGCGGCTACTATATGCTTTCTGCACTCCGATTCGCCGACACGGTCTGCTTGTCGCTCACGTCGCGCATGATGCCGAAGATTATTGCCCAGCTCGACTGTTACCTGGAGCAGCAGCTCGGTCTCATCGGTGGTCTCGACCCGACAGTCTTCTCGCGCTTGATGGAAGAGGACGACGACACTGCCCGGAAGAGAGAGCGCCTCAAGGGCGAACGAGAGAAGTTCAAGAAGGCCTTGGAGTCCATTACGGCCAACGACCTGGACGGTGTTGTCTCTGGGTCTTCGTCTCAAGGCAACACTCCTTTGTATACCGAATCGGTTACCGACGACATGGACGTCGACGGGGGCTTCTGAAGCACGCAAGTATCAGCCTGCGTTTTCTTTTTCTTTTTTCCTATGTTTTCAGTTCTCCACGGTGGAGGCTACTGGCTACTCGTCAGGACATGGTCGTCGGGCTTGCGACTATGGCTTGAGGGGGGATACTGTATAGAACGATTTTGGGGACGGGTTTCACGGACTATGGTCTGGCCAGAGATCAGCTGTAGAAATGATCGTGGTAGGTACGGGCCAGTTGGCGTGATGGAGTTTGGGTTCACCGAGACCAGGACTTTTGTTTTCTGTCCGCCTGGAAGCACCGGATGGGGATTTGGCAAAGATACCAAAGCTGTCTGTAGGCAGTCAAAGCAGCTTAGCAATACATGTATTCGCGGAAGATTGGGCCTTGACAGTCCATGCAAGTGTGAAAGGAAGCTGACGGCGACGAGAACACCAAAGAAACATAGACTCAGGAGGCTCCCCTTTACTATATAATAGACGACGACGACGATAACGGACGACGACAACGACGATAACGGACAACGACGACGACGACAATAACGGACGACGACGACGACAACAATTACGGACAACGACAACGACGATAACGGACGACGACGACAACGACGATAACGGACAACGATGATAGATGATAACAACAATAATAACGTATATAACCCTTAACTTAGGGACGCTTAGCCACGTAGATGTGGCCGGAGGGGTGTCGGATGCCAGAGGAGGGGGTGACGAATAATATCTCCCTTACCAATACATATACGCTCCCGGGTCTCAGGTAAGCAACGCTGCCGTGTCTCGCCTGCATCCTGCACCCATCTATCTATCCACGCCGGGAGATTGAATCAACTCGTTAAAGCAGTCGTCTCGCTCTCATCAACCACAGTTCCAACAACTCCCAGTCCACTCCCCCCTCAAGCAGCAAACATCTCAAATGTCTGAGGCGTGCCAACCAACTGACGGTAGGAACCAACGACAACCCCCCTCTCCCATTCCCCCGCATCCTCCCTTACCCCAAACCTCTTCCTCCCCATGTAGAAAAAGAACATAACCATTCCCCGGCCTGGCGGCCCGCCAAACACCACACTCCCCCGGCCCTGTTCCTCCAATGTCTCTCACCCCACCCCCGGACATTCCACGCCAAGTCATGCAGGAGAAGGGGAAATGCCATCCCATTCCATCCCACACACCACAGCGATGCAACACCAAGAATCAGCAGCGGGCAGCAGCCACCCGCAAATAGCCCACCAATGACTTCCCCACGCCTCGTCCGTTTCTCGCGTGTCGCGCCCGCCCAAGAAGGAGAAGAGGGTGTGGATTTGCCGACACTACGGAAGAAACACAAAAAAGAAAAAGTTGGGGGGGGGGGGCACGTTTCCAGACCACCTTTCGGGAAGAAATGTTCTTGGTCTCCGGTCCAAGAAAGCTTCGGGTAGATTGGCGTTTTCGTGGCGGGCATTGGCGGAACATTGGCAGTGAGACTTCACGACACGCGCGACCGATTATGAGAGAAGAGTAACGAGTCAAATTACTACAGAAGGCCCCGCGGCGGGAGCCACCGTACATTCGACGGCTACTTGAAGCGAGGGTAAGTGGTAAGGCAATTGCTCCGTTGGCGCCCCTTCCTCCTGTGGTGGGAAGAAGACGAGAAGCCAACAGAGCGAATGCCTCTGGTATCATAGCAACCCCAAAGCCTGAGCCCGGCCGGTGCCGGAACTCACATTACATCCACCACCAGGCTCATCGTCGGGCCAAGAGAATCCAAACGGCATTACAAGTCGACATAAAAAAGTGTGGCTTTTTTGAATCATTTTCTGTGCGTTGTGAGAGGGGAATCAGACAGCCGTCTTCTCGCTGCGCGCGGCGCGGGTGTTGATGTCCTCCTCGGGGTCGTTGACACGGAGCTCCTTCTCGACCTGGTTCATGTCGACACCGGCATGGGCCGCGTCGCCATCGAAGATCTTGGCAATCTCCTCAAGGGTGGGACCCTTGGTCTCAACGTAGAAGAAGTAAACAAAGACAAGTTCGCAGAAGTCCCAGAGGGTGTAGAACAACATGAAGTTCCAGTGGTTGGGGAGGTTGTCCCACGCGACCTTGTTGGTTTGGCTGGGAGGAATGTCAGTGGTGAACGACGTACGGGATGAGGGGATTTGACGTACTTGCCAATGGCCAGAATGGCCTGGACGGTGATGTTCATGATCATCATACCCTTGGCGCGAAGGTGGAAGGGCAGGACCTCCAGAGCGTAGGCGATCAGGAGACCGGAGAAACCAATGTCGTAGAAGATACCGAAGCCCCAGATGAAGACCAACTGGGCGTAGCCGGAACCTTCGTTCGTGCCGCCCGAGTTCTCGTAGACGGCACCGGTAATGGTCCAGCAGACGAAAGAGCCGACCATGCCGCTGATGGCAACCAGGAACAGGGGGCGACGGCCGAAGTAGTCGACGGTCAGGGCGGCACCGATGGAGCAGCTGAGATCGAGAATCGACTTTCCGGTGGAGATGGCAAGCTTCTGGTTCTGCTGCTTGATACCGGCGCCTTCGTAGATGGTGTCCATGTAGTTGGAGAAAAGAGCGTTACCAGAGTACTGGGAGATGATACCGAGGGAGATGATGATGGCCAGGCGCCATCGGTTACCCTTGGTCTTGAAGAAGTCGATGTAGCTAGTGGTACGGGCTGCGTTCTTCTCCATGTTGATGGTCTCATTGATCTCGCGGTACTCGAACTGGACGGTGGCATTGTTGTAGTCGCCGCCGGCGTGGTGCTTGGCCAGAACAGCGAGGGCCTCCTCGGTGCGGTCCTTGTTGATAAGGTAGCGGGGGGACTCGGGCACCCACCAGATACCGATGAGCTGAATGACGGAGGGGACAATCTGGATGAAGGTGATGGAGCGCCAGCACCAGTCGTTGTTGATGTACGAGGTTCCCCAGCCGATACTGGCGACGATCAAGGCACCCAGGTTCCACAGGCAGTTGTAGATGGCAGTGACGGGGCCACGGTGTTGAGGGTGGCAGATCTCGGTGAGTAGCAGAGGGGAAGACATTTGTGCCAGGGAGTTGCCGAAACCGAGGATGAACCGGCCACCGATGTACACTGAGTCGATTAGTCTCCTGCTACCGTCAAGAGATGGAATGGTTGTTTTTACTTACTTCCCCAACCGTTGCAGAAAGCGGTGATGCAACCGCCGATAATCATGAAAATGCAGCCAGAGACAATAGCGACCTTACGTCCGAAGTTGTCGGCAACGTAGGGAGTGATGAAGAAGGAGACGATGGAACCGATGTTGAACATGTTGATGAGGATGCCGAGCTTGTTGTTGTCGGAGACGCCATCGCCGAAGTAGTCCTTCCACCGCTTCACTATTCCGGCCCGAAGTAAGTACTTACTAACAGCTCTAAAGTAGTTCCTAAACTCACTTTGCATTGAAGTGTTAACGAGCATGCCGTCATAACCGGTGGTAGCTGAGGCGACCATGAGGAAGATGGTCGAAAAGTAGAGATTGCGAAGGTGAGGCTCCTTGAGCCAGTAGACCTTCTCGAATCGCGGAGCCTCGGCTCGGGCGATCTCGACGTTGTCAGCAACCTGCTGAGAGGCGACGGGCTTCTTCACCATGTTGACGGTGTTGGCTGGGGTGCTTCCTAAAGACCAGGGAAGAACTAGGGAGATTTCAGAGAAGGGATTGAAGTTGATTGACCGGCTCGCGGGTGGAGAGAGTAGTGGGAGGGATCGTGAGGGAAGAGGCGAGGACCGAAGACTTATAGGTCCTTCCCTACCTACCTCTCACCCCTGGACCTGGGCAACGGCGTGAAAGCACTTTTTTTTTCTTCTCCTTCTGATCTACGCACCGTGCCGCTGACCCCGGAGCTGCCTCGTTCGCCCCATTGGGACATGTGCACACCGTGAAGGCCCGGGGGGAATATGGGGGAGGAGGAGGCGGGGGGGTGGCCAAAACCGGGGGTGTACGGCGGTGACGGCACGAATTGGCGACATGCGGTTAAAAAGTGAGCAGAGTGATGAGGAGGGAATTTGGGTATCCTGCCCCAGGGAACACCGCGTTCGGGCTGAATCTAGGTCCTCACTCATCTGCAGTGTGCGGACGCGGTCCCCAGTTCAGTCAGTATCTCGGGCAAGATCATGCAATTTGGCAGATCTCTCATGGGATAGGTCGAGAAGGCCTGCCTGGGGGTGCGGCACGCAGGTATACCACCCCAGGTCCGGAACGAGCATCGAACAAGGGGTCGCCGGTCCCTCGTTCTATGATTCGTGGGTCGAGCCCGGTTGCATTGGAAAACAAATGTTCAGTGGCCATCCCGTGCGGCACGGGAGCTCCTGAATGACTTCTTCGCCTGGCCGGGGTTGAGTTGCAGGATTAGATAGGTGGGAACGAACGAGAAGGAGCGATGGAGGAGGGAAGATGTGCCGTGGTGCCTGCCGCGCCCTTGCGACTTTGGCTTCGACTCGGGCCTTCAGCGAAAGATCCACGGAAGGAACGCCGCAACCCGCGCTGCTCGACTGCTTCCTTCCAATTTCTCAAATTATTCGTATTGGTGGTGCCTGATACAGAGCAAGGTACCTATGTATCTACGTACCTGGCCTGGCATTGACCGCGCCTCCTCTCCTCCACGTCTCTGCTCTCGACATTACCTGGTATTCAGGACAGAACCGAACCTGCCCGCCTCACGACCTCCTCGTATGCGACCCCCAAAAAACATCCCGCATACTCAGAAGATGCTCTCGACTGCATCGTGTCGCATTACCCCTTTTCCCCGGCCCTGGCAGCTCCTGGCTATGCTCGAGGACCGGGAGGAGCACCGCACCTCGAATTTAGCCGGCTCGCGGCGCTTCCACAGATCTGGGACCGCCCGAAAGGACTGCTGGCCCGGCCCAACGGTGGGTGATAACCAACGTCGGCTAATGTCACCAGTGAACCCCTTCGCGATACTCGATCAGCCGGGACTTGTGCTTCTCTGTAGTCAAGAGGCGCGGTGGGACGAAGTGGGAGCAGACAAGGCCACGCTTCGCACGAAGAGACGTCCATCGCTGCCGGCATGGACCCAAGCCGGAGGGGTGTCGGATGCCAGAGGAGGGGGTCAAGGCTAGCCGGATCCAAAAACACTCCCTCTCCGGGCCTCCGTCAACCTCGATCCAGCGGGCTCCCAAGTCCACGTCTTCCCCAGATTTGGAAGAAGAGTCAGGTCATGCTTGCCAAATGCCACTTTCGGTGGGTCATGAGACGGTGTCAATATGGGGGCGGCAAGCTGGAGCTGACCATGATTCGACCACGAAGCGACAGGTCAGGACGGATCCCCAGATTCCCCCATGGGGAACCACAACACACCACTTGGCTGCGACCCAGTGGTGCTTGTGTTTGTCAAGCAGCCAATGCCAGCCTCCGCAACTGTGCTAAGAACACCAAGCTCGGTCTGGATCAGCGTAGCCTCCGGGTCGCTATGGGGGACGCTTGATCGCCTGCAGATTCTTGCTCGATGGGCATGCCTCATGGGTACAGCGGAGCCCGGTTAATCATGAACAAAGTCGGGCGAGAATCGGTTTGGCCTTTGCCCGACTTGACTGGTTCTCAACACACACGTCGATCTGCGATGTCCAGAGGTTTGGCCATTCGAGTTCTCCGGATCATATCATCCAGCTCCCAGCCAACCGAATTAGCGAAACACATCATCCGGAGGATATGTACATGGCTGAATTGTAGTCAGCTTCCGAGCTACAGAGACTTTTCGCACGTCGTTCGAGTCACAGTTTCACCTAAATCTCGGTAGAGACACCAAGAACCAAGGAGGCAGACGACCCCCAGGAGCACCGCTGACTGCCCCGGGCAGACTAGCCTTGATTAGGCCTAGACCTCCTGTCAGACACCTCAATGAGTCCGGGCCTGTATTCCGACGGTGGCGCTCCTTGGTCTGTACTAATTTTGAGTTGCATGACCACGCGTGGGTGAGCGGCACTGGTACGGTACGGTGCTTTTCTTGGCTACAAGACTTTGTCACGGGAAGGAAAGCTTTACTCGTCGGCTGCTGCAGGGTACGGCAAAGCGGTGTTCGAACAGGCGGCCGGAAGAGACGATACGCGGCGGTCGCCGTTCTTTAGGCGGAAAGGGAACACGAATTGCCTCACGGCTCGCCTACTGACGCCTTCAAGCAGACTTCATGCTTCAATAGCTTGATCATCCATGATGCCATGTCGACCCGGGTCACCATGAAAGGGAGGGTACGGCTTGCTCCCTATTGGCACCATCATCACCAAGGAAGCTTTGTGGTGACGATCCGCCTTGGGCAGCACCGTGATATTGGGTTTTTACGGCGTACACAGGAAGATTATGGGTGATATGATCGTTCCAAGACCGCGGTCCTGCACCACTGGTCTGGCTCCGCTTGACGAGCATTGCTGGCATTCGTCTACATGTGCTGACAACAGTCCTAGGGCGCGAATATCGAGAAGCGTCTGTCAAATTTTACCGCGGTGCAGGCTTTGGGTTGCAGGGCATTTCTTCCTGGCTGCTTCTCTTCGCAGGGACCTCCAATCACAGCTCGTACCACAAGGGATAGCTTCGCATGGGGCCAGACGTTACGGATACAACGGCTCATCCCACCACGGCCTCATGGACGGACCAAGTTCTCAGGCTGGACCCAAATTGCCCTTCCAACAACAACCGAGAACAGCAATTCTTAAAGACGACTGACCGGTCAAGGGTCCGGATGCCTGGCAGCCTCGCTAAGGGCGCCATGCGCCACACGTCCGCATGGCTGGACCCAGGGCCAGTCCACTGGCGCAGCTTTGCCCACCACCATCACAACTTCCATCAGCTCAATAGCCTGATTGGTGCCGAAGTCCTCCAACGAATGAGGTTGTGTCCTGCCTCCGTTTTTCCCCAGGCTCCACGTTTCGAACCGGAGAACGACCACACCCTCATTCCCATCTTCCAACGATCAGTCTTTACCTCTTTCGATTGCTGTCGAAGGACCCGGCCAATCGATGGCCGATGGCTAAATGGATTTGCATTTTACCGGCCTTTTTTTCCAGACGGTCCTTCTGCTGAAAGCCACATGTGCTGGTCTGCCCTGGACCAGCCTGACACATCCTACATGGTATGTAACCGCACCTCGCCGGGGGCCAGACAGGGCTGCCGGGTCGTGATTTGGTACGCTAATTCCTCGTTGATTTCAGGTGTTCTAAGTCTTGACTATTCATCTTGGAAGTCTCGTCCCGCAGCGGCAGAAGCTTACTCACGTCAGGTCTCTGGGCACGTCCAGGAATCGTAACTCGTTACCTCCTTCGCCACCTTGCCTTGGGTCTGGCTCGAAGGAACATCTCGTGTGCGTCGTCTCCCATAGGGACCAACACAGCAATCTATTATGGTTTTCGAAGACTCTTGGGCTCATGGCTAGACTTCTCGGCACCATGTTCCATCGACCAACAGCTTGGGAGATGCGAAATGAGCTCTGCTATTCGTTGTTGCATCGCCATTACCGGATTCTCGGGCGAAACTCAGACTTCATTGCATGGCAAGCTTCCAATTTCGAAATCATCACAACGGAGGCACGGTTCAGTACGGCTCATGTACGGCCTTCGGCTTCTGAAGGATGAGCCGGCGGACCGGAGTTGCTTGTGGGTGTTAGTGACACACCAGGCTCTCGTCGACGAGGATTTCATAACCACTTGGGGGACCGGAAACCAGTGTGTCTCTCTAGCTGCAGGATCGTTTTGGAAAATCTTCGATCCAACTGCAAAGCGAGCACAGAATTGATTGGCTGTGGCACAATACAGCCCATGGGAAGGCCTCCCGATACCCTTGTCGCTCTGCGGTTCCTGAAGCTTCAGGAGGGGAGGACCTTCAGTCTAAGCCGAAGTCGCAAGGGCGCGGCAGGCACCACGGCACGTTTTTCCTCCATTGCTCCTTCTCGTTCATTCCTAGGTACCCATCTGATCCTACAACTCAAACCCAGCCAGGGGAAGAAGTCATTCAGGAGCTTGGAGCAGTAGGTAGGAAGGCTGATAATTAGAAAGCCAAGCCGTATAGGGGGGTATTGCTTACCTGAGTCCCGGAAGCGTATATGCATTGGTAAGGCGGAGGGAGTGACGGACATCACGCGCAGACTTGACGTCGGCGAGGTTTGCTTTTTCTTTTTCGATTTTATGTAGAAGACAAATTCAACAGAGTTCTAGGCATGGGCTGGGCGGTCTCCGATGAGTCTGGCAGCCCGTACAGTGGCCGCATTCTGGCGGTGAGATTGCCGTACGGGACTGAGAAAAGCAGGTATTCAAATTTTGTCTTCATCCGTCTACAACGAGGTACAGGCTGGCATGTGTGGTCTAGTCATCTAGGTGATCGTACACGACGGAAAGCAAAAGCGCAAGGAAACGAAACTCTCTAAAGCCCCAGCTCGCCGCCAACGACCTCGAGCGCCTCGACGCACAGCTTTCCCACCGTCTCGTCTCCCGAGTCACCCGCCACCTGCACGGCGCTGACGAGCAGCGGGTACAGCTGCAGCAGGTGCTTACGGCCCTCGCTCTCGACGTTGGGCGTGTCAGGGATGGCGTCCGACGCGGAGACGAGGTCGACGAGCTGGCGAAGGACGCGGAGGAGCTCCTTGCGCTGGGACAGCGGCTGCGGCATGCGCCCGCGGAGGGGCTGGTCGGCGATGTAGGAGCGGATGGTGAGCGCCGTGCGGAGTATGAGGAACGGGGCGGCGGTGCGCGCGATGCGGATGTGCAGCGCCTGCGGAGCCTCCGAGAGGCTTGTGGCTGATCGCGGAGGCGGGAATGCCGGCGTCGGCGGCTGGATGACGATGCGCAGGGTATCTTCATCGTAGGCGGCGACGAGGGAGAACAGTTCGTCCACGCAGACGTAGCTCATCCGGTCGCGGCGCGTGGGGATGGGATCCACGGTGCGACCTTCGCGCTTCTTGTAGAGGGAGGCCAGGGCGGTGCCGTCGCTGGAGGAGAGGAGGGAGGACTCGGCCGGCGACGGCGCGTGGATGATGGACGTACGGAAGAGGCTTTCG
The DNA here is from genome assembly GCA_030770045.1 of Colletotrichum brevisporum. Classification (NCBI taxonomy): domain Eukaryota; kingdom Fungi; phylum Ascomycota; class Sordariomycetes; order Glomerellales; family Glomerellaceae; genus Colletotrichum; species Colletotrichum brevisporum. The sequence goes on along the minus strand of JAUGSI010000005.1, from coordinate 389,151 downwards.
GCGTAGGCCTTTCGAGTCTTGTCCGGAATCGCCTCGGCGCCGAGGGCGGGAATGATGAGCTCGCGGAGCTTGTGGAAGGCCGCGATGTCGAAGGACTCGTCGTCGGACAGGTCTGCACTACTGGGGGCTGCATTGCAGTCTGCGCTGACGATGCCGTCGGCGATTTCGACAATCATCTGCCAGATGGTCTGCAGGGTGGCTCGCGGGACCTCCAGGGTTCGGATCTGAACGAGCGTGGCTTCTAGGACGGCCAAGATGGAGTTTGTGGCGAGTCTCCAAGGCTGGACTGACTTGGTGACGATGGGGAAGCCATACTTGAGTACCACGGGTTTGGAGAGGGCCGAGAGGGCGGCGGAGAAGGCGTCGCTCGAGTATATATCAGCGTCTGAGGCATTGCGAAGGATAAGCGTCTGCAGGATAGCCATGCTGGCCTTGGACATGGCAACGTAGGTCCTCCGGTGCGGCGACCCCTGGGCCTTGAGCGCTTCGTCACTGAATGCCAGGCGCACAAATTCTGACACCTGCGAGATCATCGCAGAGGGCACGCCGGCAAGATCTGTTCGCACCATCTTGATGGCCTCGAGAACCTGGTTCTGCAGCGGCGTGACGTACTCAATATCGTTGACGTAGTTTCCAACGGTGGCCTGCTGCAGAGTTTCCCGGAAGAGGGTCAACATCTGACGAACTCGATCGACAGTCAGGTCGTGCTGGACGAGCTGGTAAACGTCGTGAAACGCCGTCACGTAGGCGATCAGGCAGTTCTGGTTGTCTGCCTTCTTTCCGTCTTCCTCGTCAATAGAGACTGGTGTTCCCCGAGACCACAGCCCCCAGACTGCATTGATGGTATCTGTGTCGAATACCGACCTGTCTGGCTCGTCCTCAAACTTGATGACCTTCCCGAGGGCTTTGTATGTCGCCGTGTTGATATTGAGCACCTTGAAGTCAAGGAGAGTCGTGAAGTGGCCTAGAAGCTCCTGCCACAAGACGTTGAACGAAGAATGGGTCGACAAAGGTTCCATGTAGGTGGCCAAGAGTTCTGAGATGCCGCTCAACACCACTACCGCAGTTTCATGCCATTCCTTCCGATCCCGGTGCACCGAGGCGTCGCTAGCAGCAGCCTGAAGCTCTTCCTCTATCGACGAAAGGAGCTTGAATCCCACCGACTTGACGCAGATGGACCAGGCCTCTGGGCTAAGCTTGTCACCGTAGGCGTCAAAGATTCTTAAAAGGGTCTGGATCGCGCTGTTCCTGAGTTCCAGTCTCTCGTCCACCGTCACAGTCGTGAGCCGTAGGAGCAGAAGCATCCACAGTGCCGCATCCGATGCCTTGTGATCCGAGTCGGCAGCCAGCGCAGCCAAATCTGAGATGCTCGAATCTTGCATCAGGTCGGCGGTGATGGGGAGAGACTCTGTCTTGCCAGAGAGGAAATCGGAGAGAACCCAGAAGAACGTCACAGTCTGCGGCCGTTAGAACATGTCTGACAATCATTCGATGTGAGCCTTACCGTAAGAGCAATGTTGAGGTCGTCATCCTGGGAGCAAAATTTGTAAAGGGTATCAACAAGTATGAGAAAGCAAGAATTGGGCAGAGACGCTAGGAAGTCGGAGCAGATGAGCTGGAGGGAATTGAATGATGACCTGACAAGCTTCGCCGATCGTGTCATGAGAACAACCGTCTGGGACCCTCGCCGCTCCCCAGGCGCAAACTTCTTGTCCATGAAGATGGAGCCGATGATCTCGAACGCAATCTCCCAGCCGCTGACAAGAGTCTCTCCGCAGTTCTCAAGCAGGTTCTTTAGCCCTTCCAGGACGACCTTGTGGATTTCGACGTCCGTGCCGTGGCTGGAGACGGTGACCTCTCTGTCGTCTTGCTGCAGGGGCAAAAGAGCATCGCGCAGAGCCTCCAGCAACAGGAGCTGGACGTTGCCACATTGCTCACGCTCCATTGTCGCAGCAACGTTGGCAGATTCGAGTGCCAGCCTGACCAGGATGTCTGCAGCCCGGAGCCTCACGGATGCGTTCATCGACGATGCGTTGAGAATGTGAATAAGCTCCGAGGTCAGGGGCGTCCATCCAGAGACATCAGGCGGGTAGGACAATAGGCGATCGATGTTGATTGTTGCAACATCACCCAGCTTGGCTAGAGCGAAGTGGTCCTCTTGATTAGGCCCGCCTGCTGCTGCGGTAGAGACACTCAGAACTCGTCGATGCTGTCCTGTCGGCGGAGGCTTCATGCCGCCTGACTGTGGAGATTGCGGCTGACTTGCAACCTCGACTTTCTGCTTGTCCTCGTTCGCCCTCTCCAGAAGATTGCATATCGCGGCCACGACTTCTGCAAATGCGTCATTCGGGAAGTCGATGGTGCTCTCGATGAGACGTGAAGCTGCTGTCTCCACCGCTCTGACTTCAGACGAGAAGTTGGACAACAGAGCATTCGCTTCACCCTCTGCGTTGTGATCGGTCCCTTTGGTTGCTAGCGGCGTTCTCCCAGGGGTCTTACTCGTGGAAAAGAGAACAAAATCGGCTTGCTGCAGAGTCTCAAGAATAATGCGCCAGGAAGAACCGAGTGTCGGACCAAGGGCGATGCCAAGGTTCAGGAGTGCCCTCAAACAGAGGAGGTTGCGGGTGTTGAGCGTCATCTGACTTCCATCCACGCTCTGTTGCCTTCCCTTTTCAGCAATCGGGGTTGTTTGGGTTACCAGGTTGTCGACACTAAGTAGCCCTCGTGCGTTGCTCAGAATACTGTTTGATGATTCGGAGGTTGGTGTGGGTGTTGTTGGACGGGCTGCTCCGGCATTGAGGCAGGCTGTGAAGACGTTTGGTGGCACGGCGGCCTTCCCAAGCGTGGTTAGAAAGGCATCCCTGGGAGTCGAAAGCTGTAGCAGTCCGGCGACGTGGGCAAACTTCTGGAAAGCCCTCACTAGGCTGTGGTAGTACTCCGAGTCCATAGCCGCATACAGGAATGTAGAGCATGTTGCGAGAATAGCAGGCCAGCATTCGTCGATGATGGCCGCGCATACCTTGACCTCGTTATATAGAGGATGATCCTGCAAGACAAGAGGGTTAATCGGCACGGGATTCTTCTTGAAAGACGCAGATCGCTCCAGGGCACCGCGCTGGCCATCGGCATCCTCCTGTGGCGGGGCAGGGGAGTCTCGCCCAGGCTCTTGCTTCCCACTCCTCTTTCGGTTCCGACTATCCCCAGGCACCGTAAGTGGGAGGATAAACTTCGCCAGACCTTCAGATAGCGAGGAAATGCAAGACAGTGTCAGGCTGTATATGTAAGACTCTGGGATCGAAGGCGCCTCGGTTTTGTCCAGCTGGTCTATGCAAGGCACTCGAACACTGCTCCACTGTGTGCTGATTCCGATATTCGAACCATCGGAGCCCACAGAGCCGCTTATGATACCGGTGACACCACTGGCCTCAAGCATGGCTTGGTCTGTCGACGATGCAATGCTGGCATACGGGTTCGCGACGGGAATCGTTGACTGGTGGCCCAGTCCGATGATAGCCGGCTTTTCGGTGCTCAACCGGACAAACGTTGCAGTCAAGTCCCGCACGACGTTCTTCCCGCCTTCCTTGGCATCGTAGTTGACAAAGATCCGCCTGATGAGAGCATGTTCGGCGAAAATGCCTCTAAAAACCTCGAGGCACAAGGCTCGCTTCCATATCGCCGTGTCTTGGTCGAGCAGGTGCGTCAGGATGTCGAGAGCATCGCCACTTTCCGCCGGAAGAATGTTGATATGTCGTCGGAGGAGCGTGTAGAGGATTCTCACCAGGCGCACCGACGTTGCGAAGTTGGGCTTGCCTTTGAGGGCGCTGATGATGAACGGCATCACACGAATTTGCAGGATATGCGCCTGCTCCTTGTGTGTCGAGAAGACGGCAGCATGATTGGTGAGGACCGACTCTATCAGTTCCAAACCAAATGTCTGAGGGAGCCCGGAGAACCTCAGATATTCGGGGCGTTGGTTTTCCGTCATGAGGCAAAGGTCATTGAATATCTAGATGGCTGTCAGCTTGACGTACGTCTCGGGATTCCACATGGTGGTACGAACCCTGTAGGCATCTAACGCCGCTGCCTGCAGCTCGACTATACCATCGCCACTCGGAGCTTCACCAGCAGGAGGACCTGGACTACCAGACTTGTCCTCGGTGACAACTTTGTCGAAGACGGAGACGACAAGCTGCTGGAGAGTCGCAGCCGAGGTATTGTTAACAATGGCATTCTTGCTTGTTTGCAAAATGAAGCAGATGTTCAAAGCTGTGATCAGAAGGTCGCCCTTCAGATCGGTGGCGTAGTTCTGCAAAAGGGAGGGCAGTGCCTGGAGAATCTTCAGTTGGACGTCAAGGCCGGCCGAGGTTGCCTCTCTCAGTGCTTCGAGAACCTGGTTCAGCTTCCCTCTGGGTAGGGCGCGGGCCACGATGAGCCGCTGAAGACAGACGATGGCGATTCCAGTGAACTTTGCATTCTTGGTCCCGCATGCGACAATAAAAGGATTGACGAAGTTGGGCCGTTGAGCCAATTCTGGAGGAGGAGGTTAGTCTGGGCGGCTCGCGCGGGGCGGGACAGACGGGGAAGAGGGTACCGTTTGCAGCTTGAGCTTCGTTTGCCCCGCGGAGGCCTTTCAGCTCCTCTAGAGACTTTTCCGCAGCCTAATACCGATTAGCTATGTTTGAATTGTCGTCAAAGTGAGAGATTCCCTACCTGACGAAGGTCATTGTGCTTCCGCTTGCTTTCTTGGATGAGATTCGTTAGCTCCGTGGCCAGGAGCTGGGTCGTCATTCTGTCACGAGTGGGCCCAAGGGCAGTCCATCATCGAGTTGCTGCCCCAAACAAACAAGCAGTGATCAGTCGAAACTGTAGCTTTGGAGAGTCGAATTATCGTTGCTTCTGAGGGAATTGGTGGTCGCCAGTGCAAACGGCGCAGGTCAAGGGAGCTACCGAAACAGCTGCGTGTTCGGTACCTATCGCATCCAGATCCAGAGCTGAGGTGAGCTGTCCACCTTGAACGATGACTAAGCAATCTTCCGCGCCAGGTACCTACATGGCCCCGCATGAGGTGCCAGTGTCCAGAGCTCACCGCCACCACGCCTGAGGCAAGCAAGTGCAGCTGCCCCGCGTTGGCTCGTGCGCCCGCCCGCTGTGCGATATGCACTTACTTCTGTACAGGGCAGCTAGGTGCCTAGAGAGATGGGGTACAGGCGCTGTGCGACCACTGGTTGGGTACCTACCTACCTACCTACTGCAGCCCAGGCGCTCAGTGAGGCGTCGATCGGGATCCCAACCTACCTAGGTACCTATGGAACCCAGGCATCCCATGTCGCTAGGTACACTGTAGGTTGGGCTGCCCGCCAACCGCTTGCGGGTCAAACGTTTACCTTAGGTAAGGTACCCAAGGCCTGACATCGCTCATGTCGCCGTGCCTCCCTTCTCCCACTGCACTTTGTGACCCCTCCATCACGAGCATCCGTACGAAACAACCGAACATACACCCCCCCCACACGACAGCTTCAGACCATACATCATGGGCGCAAAGGTACCGCGCAACTTCAGACTCCTCGAGGAGCTCGAGAAGGGCGAGAAGGGTCTAGGAGCAGGTACTTGCAACCCTTCTGACGCACGCCCAGCTGCCCCGCGCATTCTGACTCTTGCTCGCAGAGGCTTGCTCCTACGGTCTTAACGATGCTGAGGACCTTCTGATGTCCGACTGGAACGGCACCATTTTGGGCCCCCCTCACGTTAGTTGGCCGTCTTCCTCTTCCTTTGCGCATTGTCTGACAGACCTCCCGCAGAGCGTCCACGAGAACCGAATCTACTCTCTCAAGATGCATTGCGGTCCCAACTACCCCGACGAGCCTCCCACGATACAGTTCATCAGCCAGGTCAACCTGCCCTGCGTCAACTCCCGCAACGGCGTCGTCGACCCCAAGCAGCTTCCCTGCCTGGCCAACTGGAAGAGAGACAACACCATGGAGACGATCCTCATCGAGCTTAGAAGGTGCTTTCCACCGCGTGCTGTGTGACGAATATCCGGAGCACACCAGACTGACGTGGTCCCAGGTACATGGCGGCTCCTGCTAACAAGAAGATTCCTCAGCCCCCCGAGGGCTCTGTCTACCAGTAGCTCGATGCATGATTCCCCTGGTTGCGCGAATGAGAGTATTGATGGGCTGGAAGGGCCGGTTCTCGGCACACATGGCACGGGTAGGTAGCACGGCTCAATGATCACGACTTTTCATCTTCTGTTCGCTCGTCCTTTCCGGCTCTCCGTTGGGCCGAATGAGAAAGACATTCCATTCCGCACCTGTGACCGGTTCCATACTGAGACTAGGCATGCCATGGACGTGGAGGCACGTTAACAGGGACCCGGAGACTGGGAAGGTGTGGCCGTTGGTATGGCTCTACTGCATTCATTCCAGGGTGAACCGCCCTGCACTCTTGCAGCGCAGGTCGACCTCACAGGCGTCAATTCCATGCATCATTGGCCCCTTCAGATCGTCTGCCGGGCCTCTGGAACCTTTGCTGCTGCTTCCCGAAGATTGTCACCCAATGTCCTCTCACGCTTCTGGGCCAAGACTGCCGTGCAGAATTGAGGACATTGCCGGTCGTTTGATTACATACAGTCAGAATCCGGCATATCAGCTGGCGTTTCCAGATTTATGATTAGGCAGGTATAAAATCATACCTAGTGGCCATTTCTAAGCCACATCTTTGTGTGAAAGAAACGGACCAGGCCTGGTCTCTCTTTCCATAGTGGACAATGGAAATGGCTGGCATCGACGGGACTGGAACATCAGCAGCCTCACAGTGGGCCTCGGTCTCTTCCGTCGGCTAAAACTCGGCAGTAGGCGCCGCTGTCCGTCATCAGGCAAGGTCCAGGTCCCGGTCCCGGCTTCCCTGACCAGGTGTATTTTTATTTTTTTATATCGACGTATTTTCCCGCGCGTCGACCCACGCACCTGCTCCAGTGTCTGCTCGGCTTACGCTGCCTTATTAGCTGACTGATGAGAGCTGGCCCTCCGGAGCTTGCGAATCGACCTCTCTCCATCGTGATCCACGCACCTTAACCCGAGACAGGCCAATGCACCAGCAACGATGGCTTCGGCGGTAACCAAGGCGGTCCTCTTCCCGCCTCTGCGGCGGGCGTTTATCCAGACGCGCAACTTCCAGACGAGCTCCAGGAGCCCCCTCCCGTCCAGCTTCGGCGTTGGCTCTAGCATCCCTCCATCCTACTTCCAGAAGCCCTCCCTCCCCGCCAACACCGTCATCCGCTTCGTCCCCCAGCAGACGGCATGGATTGTCGAGCGCATGGGAAAGTTCAACCGCATCCTGGATCCCGGTCTGGCCATTCTGGTGCCCTTCATTGACCGCATTGCCTACGTCAAGTCGCTCAAGGAAATCGCCATCGAGATTCCCAGCCAGAGCGCCATCACCGCCGACAACGTCACGCTCGAGCTGGACGGTGTCCTCTTTACACGCGTCTTCGACGCCTACAAGGCCAGGTGCGTTACCATTCCTCTTCTCACAACCATCTTCCCCATTCTGCTTTGGACATGCCTGCTGATCTCGTCCACTCTAGCTATGGAGTTGAGGATGCCGAATACGCCATTTCCCAGTTGGCGCAGACCACGATGCGATCCGAGATTGGTCAGCTGACCCTCGACCACGTCCTCAAGGAGCGCGCTGCTCTCAACATCAACATCACCGCCGCGATCAACGAGGCAGCCCAGGCCTGGGGTGTCACCTGCTTGCGATACGAGATCCGAGACATCCACGCTCCCGCCGGCGTAGTCGAAGCCATGCATCGCCAAGTCACGGCCGAACGATCGAAGCGTGCCGAGATTCTCGATTCCGAGGGTCAGCGACAGTCGGCCATCAACATCGCCGAGGGTAAGAAGCAGAGCGTCATTCTGGCTTCCGAGGCTCTGCGTTCCGAGCAGATCAACAGGGCGTCTGGTGAAGCCGAGGCCATTCTCATGAAGGCCAAGGCCACCGCGGCTGGTATCGAGGCTGTCGCCAAGAGCATTGCCGAAGGCGAGGACGCCGCCAAGGGTGCCGTCAGCTTGTCCGTTGCCGAGAAGTACGTGGACGCGTTCGCCAAGCTGGCCAAGGAGAGCACCGCAGTTGTCGTCCCCGGCAACGTCGGTGACATTGGCGGTATGATTGCGACGGGTCTCAGCGTCTACGGCAAGGTCGGCGAGGCCCAGGCCAGGACGATGGCGAAGAAGATTGTCGACCAGGAGCGGGCACAGGAGATGGAGGAGGACGAGGCTGACGAGCCGAAGGAGCTGAAGGACACTGTGCTTGAGAGCTTCGACGAGGCTGCAGGCAAGAAATGAAGAACCAGCGGAGGAAGCCGGCGTTGACGACGGGAATCACTACACGGGAAAACAGCCGGGTGTGACATTATGTACTAGTACTACATCTCACTCAATCCAGAGATGGGCGAGAAGAGCCCTTGCATACCTTAGCTTAGTTCGAACATGGATTTTCTTTGTGACTTGAATCGATCATGCTGGTGTCTACGCGAGGCTCTACATAAGGATCTGGTGCAATGGTTACGTGCTCGAGGAAGTAAATAGCATCCCCGAAGTTACCTAGGTAGGTCGGCTGAAGGTAAGAGTTTAGAGAGTCCTTTCCTTAGTACATATTGCAGACTTCAAAATACCTAGGCAATATGAGAGACAAGGTAGATAGATACTCATGGTAAGGTAGGTAAGTACCTAGGCAGGTAGATGGGTATTGTAGACGGAGTACCTCAGATAGTAGATAGAAAAGGCAGGTAAGATGGTTATGGAAGTAGGTACCTGCTCGCTATAGAAAGTGGCGACGAGGTGTCACAGTGTGCCCCCCGTGATGCTCCAGTGTTTCTTCTCCTCCCGTTAGGTTGCTCCTTCTTTGCTTCCTTCATCCCACGTAAACTCCTCCGTCATTTCTCCCGAAGACATTATGCTACCGTCAAGCATATCCTTCAATAATATTACACACGAAAAAATGAAACGATTCGGGCGTAATGCCGTCGGCCCCAGTATGGAAGGGCCTAGAGAGGAAGATGTCAAAAAAAAAAAAAATGATGACAGGCGATGAGAAGTTCATGCAAAAATCACTTCCCGCTGCGCTGGAACCCGCTTCGTCCCAAATGACGATTACCCCCCGCCGCTTGAAACCAGGAAAGAAAAAGAAGAAAACGAAAAAAGACATCGCTCCGCTCCGCCGTTTGTACCTGATCCATCCGAAGATTTTGTACAAAATCGATCGTCGACAAAGAAAACCGGTCATGTGCAGGGTATCAAGAAGAGATTATCCGAACCAATTGCGGCGAAAGCTTCTGTTGTTCCCGTGGCTTCGTTCAGCCATCATCATCCCACCAGCCGGCTTCAACTGCAGCATTGCCGACTGCGCTCAACCTCACCGCCTTCTTCTTGGCCAGCCCGTGGTTGGGCAGCGAAAGCGTCCCTTCTGGCGAGACGGGAGAGTCCGGTCTCGGGATGCCCGCCATCGGGTCAATGTCGCTCTCGGCCTCGACCACGCGGACTTGCTCGGCAATCTCGGCCTTGGTGCGAGGCCTCAGCGGAGACGAGTCGTGGCGCGCTCTGTCGCTCGTTCGCAGCATCCGGCCCCGTCCTTTGAAGTAGAAGCTGGATCCCTGCGCACGATTCCGGTACAGCGACGGATCACTCGACAGCTCGTCTTCCTCCTCGCTGCCGTTGTCAAAGTCCATGAAGTCGCTCAGGTCGGGGCTCGGTTCCGCAAAGTCCATCGAGCTGACATTGCCCACTGGCCGGTCCAGGTACAGAAGAATCCGCTCATGCCTGGATTCGGTTTGTGGTATCTCCGATGCCGGCCTCGACCTCCTCAAACTGTTTGTCCTCGACGTCGCCCTCGATGACTGGCCCGAACCGGAGTGCGACGACGACGATGGAATGTCAAGATGTCGAGAGTTGCTCCTCGTGCGGTTCTGAGATCCGAGCAATGAACCGGGTCTGCTCTCAGCTGTGTGTGTCTCCGCCTTGATGGTGCTGCTGGATGTTGCTGACGTTTGGTGACGCAGAGTCTGCGGAGGCTCGGGCCATTCCATCTCTTTGATCGTGTTCTGCGACGAATTGCGCTGATGATGGTACGACGTCCCTTGTTGGGCCTCGTCTTCGTATTCCTGCAAGATCGACTCCCGCATGCGAGCGCGCTTCATGCGGAGTGCCGCAAGCAACATCTCCTCCTGCCGGGTTACCGCCATGAACCTTGAATCGGAGCCGCTCTGGACGTTCACAGATTCGGCCGACGTTGCGGAAGACTCTACAGAGGTGGGACTCAGAGGCGGCGTCGGCTGATCAATCGAATGTACGGAAGGGGACTTGGCGGACAGCATACGTTGCGGCGCTTGAGGCTTGCGCTCAGGGGTCTGGCGAGACTGCTGTACGGACATTGGAGCCACGGGTCGGGGGTCCTGGATGCCGTAACCCGATCGGCTTTGCCAGTCACTGCCCGAGTTTGTCGTCGACGACGACTTCGTTGAGTACATCGACGAACGGTTCGACTGGGCAGGTGGCTGATATCTCGTCGGCGGCAGTGAGCTCTTTCGCTGGTTGACGCTTGGTGGTTTGGCCGGTGGCGACTTGCTCGGTATCGTGAGATACGTATTGGTCGGCGCAAAGCTGGCATGTTTCGCAGACTTCTGAGAGGTGCGTCCAAAAGACGGCGCATCTCTCGAGCCTATCGACTTCAGGGAAGAAGGAGCAAGACTGCCAGCGTCGCTGCTTTGAGACTCGGCAGTGGATTTGGATACCGACCGGGTGTCTGGGAAGAAATCATCTTCAGAGTCGGAAGACAGCGAGAGGACGCTCTTCTCCATCAGATCAGATCCGGTGATGCTCTGGCTCGTGCGTTTGGACGCCTTCGATGTCTTGGTGTAGCGACTCGAGACGCTGGAAGCGCAGTCACGGTCTGCGAGCGTAGGCTGGGGGTTGCTCGCGTTGGATTTCGAGCTTTCGGGAACGCTGCGTTGAGAAGCCTGCGATACTGACATGGGTGGGTCATGTGGACGGATTCCGGGCCTCGACAGACTCTTCCTCGGGTCCGGCAGCGGCGGAGACCTCAACGGCGTCTGTCCAGCATTTGCCACAGAGGTGCCCGATTTCGCCAAGGGCCCATCATGACCAAGCACTTGATCAAACGACATCTGCTCGTAGTGTTCGTACAAGTTGGGCAGAGTGCTGATATCGCTGGCGCCTTTCCGGCTACTTGAACCAGTTCTGGGGCGGCCGGAGGACATGCTGTCGACCATACGCTCATACGTGCTCCGTCTCGCCAACTTCTTTTCTGTGTGTTGCCCAATGGGCGGGGGCTGAGGTGAAGTAATGGATTTCAGGGAGGGCGACCTGGACTGGTAGTCCGGACTGAGCAAAGTGCTGCTTCGATTGGCGTCGCCGCGGCCCATAAGGCTGTTTCTGCGCCGGGACAGCAGCGGCGCCAGGTCGAGTCTTCCGGGTCGCTTCTTGGACTTTGTGGCCGATGGCGGCGCGACGTTCGGCGACTGTCCGTCGATGTCCAACAGCTCGTTCGCTTTCTGAGGCAAGCCTTTCGCCATGGCGGACGAAGACGTCTGCTGCGATATCGAAAGAGGCATCTTCGACTTGTCGTACCACGATGTTATGGTCGAATTCGAACCCCGGCGGGTGAGGCTCGATGTCTCGGTGTAGTCTCTCGGGCCGGCGTCCGTGTTCAATTGCGAAAACCGATTCGTCAGATATGCCGGCACAATCTCCGATTCCTGTTCCCATTGCATGTTTCTACGATTGCTTCCCGCAACGCTCTCTTCTTCATTGCGCTGGTTCCAATTCCTCTCGGTTGGTGTATACGTCGCCGTGCTCTCGGATATGGAAACGCTGATACCCGAGTTGGAGGCGGTGTCCCATTGTCGCGGGGCGTGGGCGTCGATGTTGATCTCGGCGGTTCCTAGGATCTTCTGCGCTTTCGACATAGGCCCCGACACGATCGGTCCAAAAGGCGGCTTCTGTTTCCTCCCTGGAACGGGAAACGTGAATTTGGATCGGCCCATCTCGACGAGCCAGACGGTTCGGGTCCGGTCTGGGTGGTTGCTCTGTCCAGTCGGTCAGCTCTGCACGAGAAACATGTTTGCTCCAAGTCGGCGGGCGCGTGGAGAGAGAAGAGTTCGTCTCATGCCTGGGGGGCCTGGCGAACTCATATGGACGAACCCGTCGCTGCTAGAGGGAACTACCTTGTCAAAGCAGGTCGACGACCGCGGCTATCGATGCATGCGGTCCTCGGAGCCAAGCAGACCACAAAACTCCATCCGCTGTTTGTTGCCGAAATAATTCCTTCTTGAAATTGGAAATCGATTGCCGTGCGACGTTTGTCGATAGCGAGTTGAGTTGTTGTCGGTTGCACAGCTGGGCAGACTCCTTCCCGAGTGGTTCTCCCTACGAGTAACGACGGTGACAAGAAAGAAAACGAGGCGGCGCCCGTCATACGAAGCACCAGAATCCCAAGGGGGCAAAGAACCAGCCAGACTCCCGTTTGCGTCGTCTCCACTGACCCAATTTCCAGATCGGTCCGGACCAGACAGACTCCAGTCTCTCTTTTTTCTGTTCCTGTTATGTTATCCGTACAGTCCGGTCCTCCACGTGTCGAACATGAGCATGAAGCTTGAGGCGGACAAGAGACGAAGGATTCCCAGGTCTTTCTCTCCTCCTCGGGACATGTGCGACAGGAGGGGGGACAACGACTATGATATGGGGAACGACTAGAAAAGTGGCCTACCGGGAACTTGACGTGTACCGACCGCGACGGCCACCTGAACATTACATTACCACACACCCTTCACTCAAAGGTCATCCACCTCTCTGCCAGACTGGCCTGCTCGACTGCTCACACCTCCCCTCCACAGCCGGGGGGACTGCCTGACTTGCAGGTGATTAGGGTGGGAAGCCGTCCAGATTCTGCAAGGATGTTAGCGGTCCACAGGGACCGATCCCTGCAAGCCACACGAGACGGTGGGAATGCAAAAGAGCTGGTCGGTCTGTCCGCGACCGCTTCTCTCCAGAACCAGAGTCCAATGTGCTTTGCTGTGCTGCACCCCCAACAAACCCCCTCCCTCTCAGACAGACTACAGCGCAACGTCTCCTCCTTCAGTGGTCGGTCCTCGGCCTGGCACTCACTTTCTTGGTCCCTCCCGCCGTGCACCACGACACCCGGAGCTAAGGCAGGGGTCGACGGGCGGGCAGAAGCACTACATACAGACATCCCTGAATCACCGGCTTGTGTTGTCGTAGACAAGCAACTGTTGTTAACAGTCTTCAACCCATCCTGGAATGGGCCGAGTACACAGAGGTTGCGGCTCATGAAAGACACTGATGAGGCCGAAGAAGCAGACGGTGACCTTTGCAATCAAGATCAACAACACAGCCCGCTTGCCTCGCACTTTTTCTGCCCTCTCTCCCTCCCTTCTAATCAATATGACAGCGGCGGCCAAGCAGGGGCAGTGGATGTGCGAAACTCGACCCTGGTCGTCAACGAAAGCTCGTGAGCGCGCTTCAAGCACCACAATGAATGATCTCTGCAGGCAATCGCTAGGGCCCCTGAAGAAGTGTGGAGGAGTCTTTGCCTCTTACGGGTGATGGCACTCACCCACCGTCTCATCGGGGATGATCAGCGGCGCCATTGACCACAGCCCTGGCCTCATGGCCAAGGCCCTCACCACCGTCGAGCGCTTTGGACTTCCTCCCACGAGGTGAATGAATCAATATTCAGTTCAGCTCGGATTTGCAGAATTTTTTTCTTCTTTTTACTGTTTTTCCACACCAGTCGTCATAGTCGTAGCGCTTGTTGGCAATAGCTTCAGAAACGCCAGCCGGACTCATCTGTCAATGGCCAGACAACCATTAGCCCTGTTACCTCGACATCCACTCGCTCGCTCACTATCCGAACTCAGGGACTTATATACACCAGGGTCCTATCCTCCTAGCCGTTAGGGCAGTGCTCCGAGCGACGGGCCGGCGAAGAACTGTCTTGCTCGTCCGGTTCCGTTCTGGCTTTGTCTCAGGATTCCTTAGCAGAAAACCGACCTGTCAGCCTACAGCCACCCTAGTGGGCGATGATATCCTTCGAAACGGGTTGATGCAGAGCTACCGACCTCGGTAGATCCACCGGTTGCGCAGCAGGGACGGACCGGAGGCCATGTGCTACGCAAACGCAATGCTCTCATGATCTCATCCATAACCATCAGCGACTGACGGTCATCGCTCGCGATGGTCATCTTTTACGCACGAGAGAGAGAGAGAGAGAGAGAGAGGCAACCCGCCCGCTCATCTCTTGCCAGGGGAGCTTACTGCTTGCTTGCTTGCACATGATACCATCGCTCGATTTCTTACCTGGGTATAGCATTCCCGTGTCGCTATGCGATCCCGCCCTTTCCGAACCCAGCAACTTTTGCAAAGAGATGGGGGCTGCTATCCACTCCCGCAGGTGGCCGTGGACGCCCCTGAACCCGGTCCGCGACTGTTCTTACTCCGTACCTGGCCTGGGCCTTGCCCTTAGCGACGACAGCTCCACGTATTTTGGAGTGCTTGCCTCTCTGAAGGGAGTGAGGGGCCAGACCAGACCACTCATTATACTGGAGTACGGACCACCCACTTTGACAAGTCGTCAGAGTGAGTTGTCGTCTCGTTGCGAAAATAGCCCTGGGGACGGTGTGGCTGAGATGCTTGCTCAGGGCTCTGTCGTAATTTCAGCCAACAATAGATTGAAGAGCCGCGCCGCGGCGACAACCGCGTCCGACCTAGGTAACCCACCCAGCAACAAGTCCGACAGATCAAGAGGTGGCACGGTCGATTTGTGCTAAGGACGTACGGATATTTCCTTCTCTTTGCCTCTGTGGGCGGAAAAGCAACTCCCGATTGACGGTTTCGTTGCTGGCGCGCCGTTGGCGACGGGTCGAGTGCGCTCACGATCCATGACTCGTGGCGCATGTCACAGAGTCTCTGTTTGGAGTTGAGTGGCAGCGGAGGGGCGGCAAAACATGAGGGAGCAAACGGAACACACTCCGTTGCGCCGCAAGCCTCTCTCCGTTGGCCTCCGGAATGGCTTCGTCCAGCGTTTCCAACATTCCAGCTCTTCTTCTCGTCCATGTGGGCTGGCCCATATTGTCGGGTCTGGTCTCGCGAACAAGCCTACTTTGGGACGAAAGCGCAGCTTCTTCGGGTTAGACGGTGGGCTGCGACACCTTCGCCATCTGTCTTTTGGACGGACACGGACGTCGCGGCATGTGTGTCCCACGGCTCACGGACCCCTTGGGGCTGCATGTCGTCCGTCATTCAACAGGGCCGCGAATTAGTCTGAAATTTGCGACGATCCATCTCGTCCGAGTGCTGCCGAAAAGCCTAGACAGCGAGCGAGACTGTGCGGGCAAGCCATTGAACAAACTTCTGGGGTTGCTGGTGCTATCTAGTGATGGTGAAAAAAGGTCCAAGAGATGGGAATACGAGCACTACCGTACCGCACTACACAAGTACACCTTGCATTCCAGAGGATGAGGTCTGGACTGACTGATGATCGTCACACCTGCTGGGTCACTACCCAGTGTTGACAGCTTGGCCAATCCCACTTTGGAAAAAGCAATTCCGAGGTCACTATGGGATTGGAATTGCCCTTGCTTGGGTTGACCTTGTGCCGACATGTTCGCTGGTACTCTGCGCTGCACGCGAACGGCGAAGCAAGCGTCCACTCGCATCCCCGATGATGTAGGTAATAGGTATTCTGTCGACTTGGCGTCCGCGTCCACCGCCATCCATCACGACCTAGACGGCGAGCACTGGCGAGGGCATCCCGGGTTGCCAGTTGAGGTTCGAACGTCGCGCGGGCAGGGAACCGCTGTCAAACATAGAGGCTTCCTGACAAACGAATTTGCAAATCTGGACGCCGAGCTCCTCCGCGAGCGTGTCATGCCCCTACACGTCCCTCGCTAGGGCGCCTCAACCGACGAGCAAACATGTTGACGCCGGGGAACGTGCGGACGCACCATCGGGGCCCCCTGAGCCAATAGTTGGCAGCTGTCAAATTGAATTGTCGCCGCTACGAACAAAGGAGCAAAGGCCCAACCTGTCATGAAGAAACAGAAAGAGGGATTGGAGCGATTGATGAGAGAGAGATAGAGGGAACCGCTGGTTCAAGCGTCAAGCAAACACAAACACACCATTGACATGCGTCATGTCACTCTGTCACTCTTCCACATCTCGTCCATTTGGGAAATCGGGATTCCATCCAATGGTTTGCTCTCCGGGGGCCCCTGGGGAATCGATGGACCGCATTTCGCTTCCCTCGATTGCCCATCAACGGTGAGATTAACGACCAGAAGGGGCCAAGGCCGCTGACCGGGATGCTTTGGCCACATGATTGAGAATTGGCCCTGTCAATAGCAACACCTGGTGATGTTGATACCCACACAAAGGGCCCCCGGGCCTCAGGGCACAGGGTCTTCTTCAACCCTCGCGACGTGGCGTAGGTACGATGGATGCACAGGCGTCACGACGCTGTTGGGCCACGCGAGCTAGAGAGAGAGGGGGTGAAAGAGAGGGCTGCTGGCTGCTTGCGATACGATTCAGCGCCCTCTCTCTCTGTTTGTGTTGAGACGATCCGTTCGATAGTCCGGCGCATCGCCTCTCAGGTTGCATGTCAGTGCGACGAAGACGTCAAAACGCACCTTGAAGCCGGAATCGAGACAACGCGTGCTGGGCCGGGCACGCTTGCAGGCATTTCTTTTCGCAGCACGCTCGGCCGAGAGGGCGAAAAGAAGATAAACGAGGTCAGACACTTTCCCGCCTTGAGACAAGGCGCCAGCCCGACTCCGACCCTGACCTGACTCTCTCTGTTAGTGTTGCAAAGTCTAAATCAACCCGCACAACCGAGTCATCGGCAGACCGGGATAAACGTCAGGGCCACGGATGGAGGTTACGTGCAATACGGAGACAGAGAGAGGCATTCGGCGTCTGTTCGTTCATCCGGTCGGCATCAGTCGCCGCCCGGCCAAACAGGCGTACGCACAGATTCTGTTGAACAGGTAGGTTGGTTGGCAATGGTTGCATGTTGCATGCACCCAGACCAACAACACGCCCACGCCCGCCGTCCAGACGTTCAGACGACAGCCCTCCAAGGCTCGACCAGCTGAAAAGTCTGACGGAGCTTTGAGCTTTGACCTCTTCCCTCTCATCAGTGCGAGTGGAATTGCAACGTCGTCCTGCACCGCACCGCATCGAGGCACATCCACTCGAGTGCCGCAGGCCTGCAACCTGCGGGCGAGTAAAAGTGGCAAGAAATGTGTTCGTACTACGGTACGGAAGAGTCGACGATCCAGATCCAGGCCCCGCTATCCAAGATCTGTGAGGTGGTGGTGGTAGTGGACGAGGCGAGCGTTCAGCCCCATCACGACGCCGTTTCGACACCCTGCTTGTCGTCGTCTTTCCAATATCGGTGCGACACAACGTCTTCCATCTGTTCGGATACCGCACTGCGGCCGGCAGTGAGTGGATTTTCTCGCGATTAGAGCTCGAAAGAGACACCCGGCTCACTGCACGGGCAGGACGCGGCGGGTCCGTTGCCTGCATTCGTGTTGTACATAGAGTACGAGGCCCACGGCTCATCGCTCGTTGCTTCTGCTGCTCGATCCTGAGCTGGGGGGTTCTACCGTTCGAGAAGCCTGGATCGGTCGAATGCCTTGCCAGCTTGCTTTTTCTCCTCGCAGAGTCAGCACGTCCATCTCGACTTCGGCTGGCAGGCCGGAATTGGATGGAGAACAGACACGTTGCGCCGCAAGGTCAGCTTGCTTTAAGCATGACAGCCGATGCTGTGCTGTCCTCTCATCATCTTCTCTGGCGGTCAAACGGTCCCGCCCCCAACGCCGATCCTCCCCGGGGATGCATATGCATATCGCTGCGAAAAAGAAAAAAAAGCAACGAGAGTCGAGATAAACGCCTGTACGCCCCCTTGCAAGTTGTGCCCCAAAGCCCTGACTCTGCCTGGGTTGATCATCGGAGCTCGGTTCACAGCTTGCGCGAAGCCCCCTCGATCGCAATTCTCTGCCACCCCTTTGCGAAGCTGGCTACGAACACGATGGGTCCTCTCATGCCCTGATGTAACATCAGTTTTGATCCTGCCCTGGACCCCAGCCTGCTTCGCCATCCTCTCTTCCCCTGCCTAGATGGATGGCCGCCTCCGTTGGCCGATATTCCGTCTGAAGCCTCCACATCAAAGGCCTGAGTCCGACGACCCATTGCCAATCGTGTCGATACCCGTCCGCCCCCGGTTGTGGTGCGGCGTCGGCCGGTGAAGGCTTCGATGCTCCCGTCTGTAACTCGGTTCGTGGGGCACAACCTCGTTGCCCGAGCACAGCAGCTTCTCGTCTAACTCAGTCGACGTCGCACACCCGACGGATCCCCTCGGCGAAGCTGTCGCTCGTTTCGATGAAACGACAGAGAATCTTCCGCTGCTGTGCCACGCTACATTGCTCCCGGGGAAACTGCAGCGTTTGTGGGCGTTTGTTGTCAGCCAGAAGCACAAAAGAACGCATGTGGTCCCGGCACGCGGGAGATCTCGCCGATGCTGATACCATGCGGTTTTCCGCACCCTGGCTTTGCCAACGTACGCCCGGGATGCGTCGAAGCAGACCCCGCTCGCTTTGAGGGATCGAAGCATCCTTCAGTCGGACTGCAGAACTCGGCTCGAGAGCCCCGCCTCCGGTGTTCCAGTTGGCGGGGTAAAGACATCGCGAGATTGACCGCCGCCGGCTAGGCTCCCTCTTGCACGATCCAAGAAGTTTCGGCCTCCCCTGCCCCGGCCCGGTCGTCGATTGTGTTGTTTGGCGGTTTAAGCTTGTTGTTTTCGTCGGTTTGTTTCGAGTGCCCCTCCCTTTGTCAAACCGGCCACAGGGCGAGCGTGTCCTACATACATACATAGGCCAGAACCGTCCTCGCAGTCGGTCCCCTTTTGTCGGCATGCTTTGAACAAACAGAGCACGGAGTACGGGGGCACTCTGACACAGTCGGCGGGACTGTCAGCTTCCGGGGTTGCTGTTAGCTGCAGAATTGTGGCATCATCTTGGCCAAGTGGCCCCGATCCCTGACGTGGGCAAGGCTCTTGATGGAAGTCGTGATTGGCCATGAACAGAATTCTATCCGATGATTTGGGTCATCCCGAAGCCAGGGTCGTGCTGATGTTCAACTCCCAGGATGTTGCAAGGCAGCAGTCGTTGTTGGGTTGACGCGGCCCAAAACGAAGACCTTCCTTCAGAAAACAGCACAGCATACCTTCTTACTCCCCCAGCCGGGCTCGTAGACAACCCTGGAAATATTCCCCTACCATGGCGGCGCAGTATCAATGCACTTCTCTTCAGCACGCAGAGGCGATCCGGGTTCTAGTTCTGCATCCGTCCAAGATCTGAGGCTCTCAAGTTGAGTGTAGTTCCTCGACGACAACCCAGTTCTGCCCACGATGCAGTGGTTTTCTTTGTTTGGCCAAGGACACTTGAACTTGTAGCAGGGAGTGGAAGGCCGAGACCTGCGTTGGACGCTCCGATCCCCTTGTGTCACTTCCCGAAGGGCAAAAACACCAAAGCTCGCATTAGATTGTTCGACGTGCAGAGGCGTTATCTTACACGTGGGGCCCCCTGTTCGACCGAGTTCCTGTCGCTCTCAGCTTGGACGGACATCATGTCATTGTGACTCGGAACCTTCAGCCTTCAGGAAGCTCTTCGCGACCTTCGGAAGGAGACGTCAAATCGGATGTTGTGAATCGACGCAATCTGTATAAACCAAGATGATGTAGGGGGTTCTTATTCATCACCCCCTCTTCTAGTATTCAACACCCCCCTATGTGGCTTGACTCTCTAATTATCGGCCTCCCTTAGGCCCTCTCTTCTATACGACAATGACAGACGACGACGATAACGACAACGACGGACGAGGAAGACAACGACGACGACGACGACGACGACGACGACGACGACGACGACGACGATGGACAATAACGACAACAACAATAATAATAATAAAACTTGACTTAGTGAAGCCCAGCCACATAGTTGTGGCTGGAGGGGGTGACGGATAAGATCTCCCATGATGTATCGGAACGAACCACGAAGGTGGGTATGATGGGCAGAGTGTACGCAGCATCAGCACAAGTAGCCATTCACGATGGGAAAGTAGCATCGTCCAGCCAGTTATTCTTTCAAGAACTGACGCTGGCACAGGCTGCGCCAAATGTGAAACGGAATCATATGGACACTTCTGGCCGGCCGGACCCCGAACTGAATGTCGCCGACGCGATCCGCGAGTTTCTTGCGAGGCCTTGGTTCTGACGGACGACAGGCATCCTCACCAGCAGCGGATGTTCTTGTGGGCGCCGGACTGGCTCGGCCGCTTGCCTAGAATTCAGTTTCCATTACTGGATGAGCGCGCGGCGAATGCCGGCCGTCTGCGCTTCAAGCAGACAACGGCCAGCCTGCGGGATGTCGAGTGCGATTGCGGGGGGCGCGAGGGACGGCACGGAGTTCTTCGGATTCAAGGGTGGGAGGTTTCTCACATCCTACACTTCGGGACCCGCTCTGCTTCGCGGACATGGATGATTGTAAGAGCCAGACGGCTGACCTTTTAACCTGTTGGTAAGCTTTCTCCAAACACCCAAACTACACACCGTTTGGGATCCGATCATTGACCGAGTATTTACCTAGGGTAACGAGTACAAATTTGATGACGACGAGTTCCTGCAGTTCGTCTTCCAAGTCATGCCCGGGTGCGTGCTGTTTCTGGACACGAAGGGCCAGGTGGGCATCACGCCTCGGAAAGCGGTCGTTGAGGACGCTGCCCGTGATCCTTCGGGCGAGGTCCGGGGCCGGGCGGGATCTTGTGAGCGGGAACTGCTTCTTATATCTGGAGTGTGAGAGGGCTTGTAAGACTAGAGCTTAGGATGTTCCGACTGGTGTTGAGGAGGTTGGGTTCGAGATATGGTAGACCTCGGTGGTTTGTTGTGCTGGAACCGGCTGCTGGAGATTTGGCATCTGACTGAATGCAAACTGGCGACGGTTTACGGTATTCAAAAATACCAGCGGACTGTTCCCTGCGTCAATCAATGAAAATACGTTCCTTAGCTCAACATGGCATGTCGTGAACACTCACTTGAGGGGTCCACCTCAAGTTGACCCATGGCGATGCAGCTAACGGCGAACACCACAGAAGGCTGTCTCAGACAGATTGCCTCGCACAAAAGTTCCCCCAGGTCTCAATTATCCAGTCACATCTCTCCAAAAACCAGATTGTCACGTCAAGGGTGATGAGCCGGCCATGCAGCCGGCCATGCAGCCGGCCGGGCTGCCCCGCACGCGGCGGCGCGGGGTAGGTGGTGAGTGCTACGACACCGTTATCAGATCAGGAGATGGGCGGGCTTCATTCATCGTCTACCTTCCTCATCCTCTGATTGAGTGATTTTTGTTCAATATGAAGTACAGCACTTTGCGGGGTCTTGGACTTCTTTCACAAGGGGCCATTGCCTCGGTGGCCGGGGACTATGCTTATGATGCGCAGGTCCGGCTCGTGGCCCGGACGTGTCTTCCGGCGCTGGCGTATGCCGCGGACGTGGAGAGTCTCGGGGTCTTTCTCGACACGCCGGAATCTCAGGCTCTAGATGGACTGTCTTTGAAGTCCAAGCACAATACCCCAGCTTCCTGTGCCGGTACCTGTGGCCGCGCCGGGTTCCTGTTGGCAGGGATCAAGAATGACAGGTGAGCTCCCTCGGTCCATGTCGTCAACGTATTGGACCGCATATTGACGAGAGACTTAGGAGCAAGACATGTATCTGCGGGGAGGAGATCGATTCGGCGGCTAGCAAGGCATCTGAAGATGACTCCGCAACGTCCGGACAGTGCTCTGAAGAGCCCGCGGCGTCCTGTAGCAAGGGAGACTTGTGAGTATCCATGACCAAGCAATGGAGCCTCCTGAATATTGACACAAATAGAATCGAGATCTACGCTATCCGTAACCCCATTCCCAAGGATGAGTCTAGAGCAGGCAACTTTCCCGACTGCACGCGAGATCCGCTCTGCTCCAACGACGTGTGCGATGAGTCGCTTCCGGACAAGGAGCGAGCTGCGGCGCTGGTGGCCGCGCTTACCATCTGGGAGAAGCTGGACAACCTCGTCAACGAGGCGCCGGGGATCCCTCGACTCGGCATCCCGCCGTATGAGTGGTGGTCCGAGGGCCTGCACGGGGTGGCTTCGTCTCCCGGGACCAAGTTTGCTCCGAGGGGGAACTTTAGCTATGCGACCTCGTTCCCGCAGCCCATTGTGCTTGGTTCTACTTTTGATGACGAGCTAGTGAGGGCGGTGGGGGAGGTTGTGAGCAAGGAAGCGAGAGCGTTTAGCAACGTTGGAAGATCTGGTCTTGATCTATACGTGAGTTTCGTTCCGCACCTCAAAGCTCCCTGTGCTAACGAGACGCAGTCTCCCAACATAAACGCCTTCAAAGACCCCCGCTGGGGCCGTGGACAGGAGACTCCCGGCGAGGATCCCTTCCACCTCCAGAGCTACGTCGCCGCCATGCTCACGGGTCTGGAGGGCCCCGACCCGTCGTCCAAGAAGCTGGTCGCGACGTGCAAGCACTTCGCGGCCAACGACTTTGAGCACTACGGCGACGTCGACCGCGCCGACTTCGACGCGCGCATCACGACGCAGGACCTGTCCGAGTACTACCTCCCGCCGTTCAAGACGTGCGCCGTCGAGAGGGACGTCGGGTCGTTCATGTGCAGCTACAACGGCGTTAATGGTACGCCTTTGTGTGCTAACGACTACCTGCTCGGCGACGTGCTCCGCGAGCACTGGGGGTGGGACGGGGACGGGAGGTACGTGTCGACGGACTGTGACTGCGTGGCGCTTATGGTGTCGTATCATCGCTACGCGCCGGATCTGGGGCATGCAGCGGCGTGGGCGATGAAGGCTGGTACGGACTTGGAGTGTAATGCTGGTCCGGGGTCAGAGGCGTTGCAGCTTGCGTGGAATCAGTCGTTGGTTGCGGAGGCCGAGGTCGACACGGCGCTCACAAGGCTTTACACCGCGCTCGTGTCTGTTGGGCTGTTCGACGAGGCGAGGGAGGACCCGTTGAGGGCGCTGGCGTGGAACGACGTCGACACGGAGGCGGCGCGGGAGCTGGCGTACAAGGTTGCTGTTGAGGGTGCCGTCCTGCTGAAGAACGACGGGATCTTGCCGCTGGCGACGACCCAAGAACCGAAGAAGTACGCGCTCGTCGGGCCATGGACGAATGCCACCACGCAGATGCAGGGGAACTACTTCGGCCCGGCGCCGTACCTGATCTCCCCCCTCCAGGCGGCGGCGGATCTTGGGCTCGACTTTACTTATGTCCTAGGCTCTGGGATCAACGGCTCGGATGAGAGCTTCTCGCAGGCCGTCGAGGCGGCGACGGAGGCCGACGTTGTCATCTTCATGGGCGGCGTCGACAACACGCTCGAGGCGGAGACGCTCGACCGCAAGACCCTGGCGTGGCCGGCGCCGCAGCTGGAGCTTCTCCGCGAGCTTTCCGGCCTCGGGAAGTTGATGGTCGTGGTCCAGTTTGGCGGCGGACAGGTCGACGATGCGGAGCTGATCAAGGACGAGGCGGTCGGCGCGGTGCTTTGGGCTGGATACCCCGGGCAGTCCGGCGGCAAGGCCGTGATGGACCTGCTCTTCGGCAAAGCGGCGCCGGCGGGGAGGTTGTCCGTCACGCAGTACCCTGCCTCATATGCCGAGGCCGTGCCGGCTACGGACATGAACCTCCGGCCTGCGGAAGGGAACTCGGGGCTCGGGCGGACGTACATTTGGTATGAAGGGGAGGCGCCGGTGCCTTTTGGGTTCGGGCTGCATTACACGACCTTTGACGTTGGGATTCATGTCGCGGAGGGGCCATATATCAACAGCACCGAGCAGATTTCAGCTGTCGGAGACGATGATGCCGAGGTCAGGGGCCCGGCGTGGCAGCGCGTGCTGGCGAAGCCGGTCATAACGGTGACCGTCTCGGCCACCAACGAAGGTGATGTCGTGTCCGACTACGTAGCTCTGGTGTTCCTTCGATCGGACGTTGGTTCCGAGCCGAGGCCTCGCAAGACGCTGGTCGGCTACGCGCGTCTCCGGGGCATCGAGCCCGGGGCGACTGCGCGGGAAAACATCGTCGTTACAGCGGAGCGCTTGGTGCGCGTTGACGATGAGGGCAACCGGATCTTGTACCCAGGCACGTACTATCTATCTCTGGATGTTGACGACAAGAAGTCGCTCAGGTTCTCGATCGGTGGAGAGTCCGAAGTCATTGAGAGGTTTCCGCAGCCCAAGGACGAAGACCGGGCGAAGATGTACATTTTCGAAATCTAGAATGTTAATGTTAGTCCTGATAGTCACATTGGTCGCACTTTAAATTTGAGATTCCATTTAGCATAACGGTCTGATTTCACTTGCAGCGTTGTTGACTGTAACTGAATACTTGCTGTGTTGTGCTCAAGCAAGGTTAGATTCATGATGCTCTATTTACTGACTTTGATGATTGCCTTGTCTAATTCTAGCTAATCTCGAAGAGTGCACAATACGAGTCTGTCTGATATATTGTCTTGAGGAATTAGCCACCTTTTATTTTCAACAACAGGATGGCACAAATTATCATCGGGAGATCTTATTCGTCACCCCCTCCTCTGGTATCTAACATCCCCCTATAAGGCTTGGCTTTCTAATTATTAGCCTTCCTTCCCCTTTACTATACAATAGATAACGACGACGACGACGACGACAACAACAATGACGGACAACAACGACGACGACAACGATGACGGACGACGACAACGACGACGATGACGACGATAACGGACAACAACAACGACAATGTGAAACGGATAACAATAACAACGATAATAAGAACAATAGATAATAATAAGCCTATATAGCCCTTAACTTAGGCGCCCAGCTACCTACGTAGTTGTGACTGGAGGGGGTATCAGATACTAGAAGAAGGGGTGACAAATAAGATCTCCCTTATCATCTCAGCTTTCTGTGCCTGACATTACGCCTAATAGCTTAAACCTGCCAATACTTGACCAACTAACATACAACCATAAGTGAAAGAGTGGCAATTACAGCGTCACTTGGTAGAATCGTAGAAAAGGCCACTGATGGAGAGAGGCATGTACATTCACGAGATGGAGTGGAACAGATTGTGACGTTGAAACCGGCAACTTATATTCGCAGGCCCAGAGAGCTGATAGCCCCTGGCGCCATGAAAGTATTTACATGAATTTTGTACTTCTTCCTAGTACTCTGTGGCCTACGGCCGACAGCAAAAGCGCTCTGCTCATTCCCTGACGACTGCATGCATTTAGAGCTTGAGGGTCTGGCCGGCGGTGCCGACGACGGCAGCCTTGACCTTGGAGGAACCGAGGAGAGTGTACTTGTAGTCGGGCTTGGTGAAGGTGCCCTTGGGAGCGTCGTTGGTTGAGCCACCGAGGTCGACGTCGTTGACAACAGCGTAGCCGGTCTGCTTGGAGTCCTGGAAGGTGATGGCCTTCTTGGCACCGGAGAAGACGGAGGACTCGATGAGGACCTGGGCGCCCATGCGGGTGTTGACGCCGGAGGTGTCGAGCTTCTCGGCGTAGTTGTTGAAGATGTGGACGTTGCCGAAGCGGACAGAGGGGTTACGGGAGCCAATGTTCAGGAAGTAATTATTGGCGTAAGTAACGTAAAGCTTGCCCTTGTCCTCGGAGGCGTTGTTGTCGGAGTGGCCGACGAGGGAGCCCTTGTAGTGGTCGTGGATGTAGGTGTTGGAGATAGTAACGGCCATCTGCGAGAGGGAGAGAAAGTCAGCAAGTGTTTGAAGAGGGAGGCTGTGATTGGAGGAAGAGTAGACAAACGGCCCCACCGAGGTCAGGTGACCACGGCTGGTGGCCCGTGCCCAGCACGCAGCCCTCCCGCCCGTGAATCCATTCATCTACACATCATCGATCACCACTTTCGCGGTGCCTCTTGAGCCCCCATAGGAAGAGTAGACTTACGGCTCCATGAGTTACGTCTAACAAGCCGTCATAGTAGTCCTTGCCGTGGTCCTTGTCGGAGGAGAGGTCGCAGTGGTCGATCCAGACCTTGGAGGAGGCCTGGATGCCGATGGCGTCGCCGGCGGAGGCCTTGACCTTGGAGATCTTCATGTTGCGAACGATGACGTTCTCGGCCTTGTTGATGTACAGACCGACACCGGTGAGGGAGGAGCCGGAGGCACCGATGATGGACTTGTTGGAGCCGACGCGGACCTTGACGTCGCCGGTGATGGCGCCCTTGACGACAATGACGTTCTTCTCCTTGGAGGTGGCGGCAGCGGTGAACTGGGCCAGGGTGGAGACGGTGGTGGTAGCACCGCCGGCACCACCGGAGGTGCCGGCGCCGTATCCGACGTCGCAAGCGTCGGTGATGGTGGCACGCTTCTCGACGGCGCGGGGGTCGACGGCGGCGCCGTCAACGACGGTGGGGGTGGGGGTGGCGCTGGCAATGGAAGCCAGGAGGGCCAGGGAAGAGGCGATGCCGGTGAACTTCATCTTGACTTTCTTGTGGTTGGTAGCTGCGAAGTGGCTAGTTGTGGTTTTTTGGTTGGTTTTTTGAAGGAATGTGTTGACGATCTACGTCGAACGAAAGTATGCAGTGAGAGATTGTAGTAGGGAATGAATGCAAGTAGCGCGAGAGCTGAAAGACAGAAGAAGTGAAGCGGGATGGGGAGCAAGAGGAAATCAGCAGCATGAGGTTGGACGGAGGAGGCTCTTAAGTATTTCGGCCAAGAGATCTCTTGGCTAAGCTTCTGTTGCCAAGAGCCAAGACCTTCTACAGAGAAGCTTGGGTCTCTCTCCTCTCTCTCAGTGTGTCTCTGTGCTCTGCGTCCGCGTGCGAGAAACGTGGGCTCGTAGATTGCGTACTCGTGGTCTCCCCTGTCTTGGCGGAAGGGTACCGAGGAGGCTCTTTGATCGCAATGTAACGCTGGACTTGGCACTTGCGTACCTCTAGGCCTGGATGGGCTTGGCATATTGGTGGTGATGCGAGGACATGGGTCGTCAGAGGAGGCTTCATCTTTGGTGGTTGGATCACGCTGGCGTGGTGGCCCATCGCGTCACGCCCAGGGGGGAAGGGGAGAAGGGGCGCTCTCGCAGGGAGGGATATGCCCTCCGCGAATGGCACGGTGGGAACCGGCCCCGATCTGGCACGAATCGCACGAATGAGCACGCGGACTGAAGGGTTCGTGGTACGAGAGCATGGTGGCGCGTTTGTCTAGGAGAAACGAGGCCAGGAGGTGTTTGCCGATGTATTGAGCAGGGCAGGCGGCGCTAAGCCAGCAAGAGCGAGTTGACGTTTGGAAACGAAGCAGGGGTAGGAGAGTTGTCGAAATGAAGTCAGGGGTGGAATGATGGGATGGATCATGGGACGGCAGACGTGGGGTTCGGAAGGGTGAGCGACATGGGTCAGAGGACGGGACGAGCTGGGATGGAGGGACTTTTTCTCTTATTTTTTCTGCTCAGTCCACGGCGGCAAAAGGGGCGACCCAGTACCACGGGTGGATAGTTGTCGTCCTTTGATGGAGTTTCTCAAGGACTTGACGACTATCGTATATTGGGTGCTGTATGCACACTCTGGAGGCTCTGGACGGCGGCAAGAACTTGAAGATGGACTCAATATAGTGGAAATTACACAGTGAACTCGGTCGAATTGTTTAGCAAGAGTCGATAGTGCAACTCTTGTTACGGGCTACGAGCACGAGAGAGGGAACCGGACCCTCGCGGAGACCAACAATCCCACCGGATGACCCGCTCCCACTTACCGCTGGCAGTCTACTAGTATGTACTTCGTACAGAGACGGAAATAGGCCACTGGTATCGGGTTCGTACCGATATATCGACCGCTACTCTCGGGGTGAGCCAGTTTTCGGGGGACGGAGTCTGGAAAAGGGAGGGTGCTAGCGGAGTCGGGAAGCCCAGTCTGTGTGCTCACTGCTCGTGTCCAATTCCGTTGGGCGGCTGGGTGTTGGCCGTCCCAGTTCGGAGGGCCTTCCGGAGGGCGGCCGGGGCCAGGAGACCGAACGGGATTGGGCGGGTGGGTCCACTGTGATCCCCCGGGCCCCCGGCGTAAATTAAATGTAAAAATCAGGTAGAGTTGTGGGGTCGAGGGTGCGTCTCAGATAAGGTATTTTCTGCGTCAGTAGCGCCCAACCGTGGCGAGCAGTCACTTTGCAGTGCATGGTCTGCAACAAGCCTCTGCATCTATCAGCGGCTTCATTTCTTTTCTTCCTACGGGAGAGAGGAGAGAGCTTCAGGTTCAGGACGTCGCACCATGTCACGCACAGTCTTGCTCCATTAGAGTACAAGAGTACATACGTACGAATAGGATTGGCCAACACGGCGGCTACGGTACACGCATACAGCGTACGCTGACGTCTGACACCTGCGCCGACGACAGCAGAATCCAGTGTCGCGGAGTTGTGTGGGTACAGCGGTATGGGAGATTTTAGGGATACGGGCGACTTTCTTGCCCCCTTTCCCAGGTACCTTGATGGGGTCGATGCCATGTAGATTCTAGAGCCAACAACTGCCGGCACCAGAGATCCTTGAGTTCTTTGGCGCATGTCGATACTACCATGTAATAGGTACCCCGAATATGCCACGGCAACGGCCCTGGTACAGCTGTGTTGCTAATTGACCTTGACTTTGCATCCTACTCCGCAGGTACCGGCGCCTGTGTCGTCTCGCTTGCCGCTGTCGGTGTCCGAGTGCGACCGACCTCGGCCCCTTTTACAGCGTGCCTACCCTATTGATCATTATTCATTAACGACCTCGGGTGGCGGTCTGACGTGAATCATTCGTGACCGACGGGCGTCGCCGGAAATTGAAAGAGGGATTGCAATCCCGTTTCAAAACACCTGGCTGTGCTCTGTCTCTCTTGATCGTGAATTCTACGCAAAAAAGATACTTGGCTGCTGGGCGACGCTAAAGCCCTGGGATTATGGAAGTCGGCACCGCGAATCTCTTGGGTCTTGCGCTCCCCCCCCAACGCCCATCTCTGGGGATGGCAAAGACGGCACGCCATGGACGCTATCAAGCCTAACAAGCAACCGAAGCTTCTGGGGAAGGAACAGACGGCACGGTTATGGGCGCCATTAGGCAGCCAAAGGCTCTGGGGATGGAAAAGACGGCACGTTCTTGTCGTTTGAGTGCCGTCGCCTAACAATAGCTTATTTTCCTAGTCAGAGGCTTAAAACCAACCGCATGTCGTCGGTGATCTTAGAATGCGCCGTTAATGCTGAAAATCTCGGGAACGCACAGAAGCAGAAAAAAAGGTCTGTCTTCCACAGTTCCTCGGTAGGAAGCGGTCGGTACGTATCCGACCTCCCCTGACCGAGGTCCTTAGGACGGGAGAGCAACCCATAATGTCGCCCTCGTCGTCGGACTCTACCCACTCGTAACGGTGGGGGGAAGGGCACACCTCGGGACCCGGGCGACGTTCCCGGTCAATATTTGGGCGTTGAATTGGCCACTCCAGCTGTGAGCCCGTGGCACGGCTGACCAGTTCAGCTAATCACCGAGACAGTTGGGGTTGATGAGTCGTGAAACAGGGAAGCTGAGTTGCGCTCTCGACTAAGGTAAGGTAATGGAACGTGCCCCCCAGTTCGTTCTATTTACTCGCTTCACTATGCGGCCCCCTCAATATTGTCAATATCCATCTCTATGCGACGGCGCCCTACCATCGTACACGCACTCTCATCCTGGTATTATTGCTCCCCCTATATCCGTAGGCATGTCCACTCTCATTCAAACTAGCGCTCTCTCTCACTCCACGGTGCATGGTAATGATCAGTGATCACTACCGCCCGGGAATTCCAGAGGCGGAAAAACCACCTTGCGCAATTAACTTCGTGCTCCCGTCGCTTCTGACCAAAACACCACTACTGGCCCGTCCCCACATACACGCAATCATGCTCGTACGGGTATCAAAATTCGAATGTCCAACAAACAAGAAATGCAGTGATGCGCTCTCGTCTGTCTCTCTCTCTCTCTCTCACGTCCATTTTGTCGTCGTCGCTCGTCCGAAGCTGCGTCGTCGTTGATCGGGAAAAGTGCCAAGCACATCCGCCAAGACGGCTATCTCGGAATGTTGGGCGGTTTCACCCCTGGAGTCCCAAGACTTTTGAGAGCTGATCTTCTTGGCCCTTTTTTTCTCTTCGGGTCCCGCCAAGTGACAGCCTTGGGGCAAGGGAAAACGGCTCGGCGCCAAGGTGATGAAAACACCATATCGCATGGGAGATCTTATTCGTCACCCCCTCCTCTAGTATTCAATACCCCTCCAGCCACAACTACGTAACTAGGGGTCCCTAAGTTAAGGGCCATAGGCTTACTATTGTCTCTTATTGTTGTCATAGTCGTTGTTGTCGTTGTCGTCCGTCATCGTCGTTGTCGTCGTTGTCGTCGTTGTCGTCCATCATCGTCGTCCGTCATATAGAAGAGGGGACAATTGGAGAGCCAAGCCACATAGGGGGGCGTTGGATACTAGAAGAGGGGGTGATGAATAAGATGCCCCTATCGCATCACCACGCGGCCAACTTCCACGACCGAGAAATGAAGGCCCAACAACAGGCGCGTAACGCTGAGGTCTCCGACATTATTTCCAACGAAAAGTCTCCACAAATGCGGATTTATGGGAACGGCCCTCGGAGGCGCTGACAGCGGTTTTCGTCATGGTCTGGCAGCCTGCACGGCTTTCGCCTCGCGACTCCAACGGCAGGAATTCGGTTTCCGCGTGTTGGCGCAGCTTTTCCGGGTGTCCCCTTTCTCACCGCCATGTGCAGACTAGTAACAGGAATGTTGATCACATCCCCAACGAGTCTTTTGGGTCGCGCAGGGGATCGTGTCACTCGTTGAACCTGGTGTAGTCCTGCGCATGAGGGAGGTTTCCGCGGCCGGCGGGATGACGGCGAAGTTCCCCACGACTCGAGTCAAGTTCGTCAAACTCATACAATGCTCCTCGTATTCAACGGCGCTGCGAAATCTCACTTCACCTAGCCCTCGCCGGAGTCTCTCCCTCCGGCGCAGGCGGCGTCGATTTCTCCGCGTCCGTGTCGGTCATCTGACCGCCGCAGGGCGAGTCCTCGACGCCGCGCGGCGCTTCACTGCCGTCCTGCTGCGCCATCCGGGCCTCGGCCTCGAGCTGCTCGCGCTCCTCCATCGTCAGGTCGCTCTTGGCCTGGCCGATGCGCACGAAGGCGTAGAGCAGGAGGACGACGCCGCCGACGCCCGTGGCGAGCCAGAAGGCCGTCTTGTAGCTCTGCTTCAGGCCGAGGTGGCTCGTCTGGCCGACGGCGACGTCGCCCATGCCGAGGAAAAAGCTGATGCCGAGGAACAGAAGGCTGTTGATGAGGGCGCCGGCGAGCCCCTGCCGGCGCGCGGGCAGGTTGGTCGTGATGAAGACGTTGCTGACGGTGTAGGTAATATCGATCCCGATCGTAGCGCAAATCATGGAGGGGAAGACGTAGGCCCAGTAATTAGGGTTGTCCGGGATGATGGCGAAGAGCAGGACGCAGAGGAGGTTGCCGACGCCCGAGACGGCGAGGAGCACGCGGCCCGGAAGGAGGTGCAGGGTGAAGCCGCCGACGGTGGCGATGACGAGGCCGCCGACGATCATGGGGATGTACCAGACGGCCGTCAGCAGTGGGGACATGTGCAGGACGGTCTCGATGTAGAAGGTCGAGTAGAAGAGGAAGAGGCCGAAGGTGCCGTAGGCGAAGAAGAGGGCGACGATCAGGGTCTTCATGGACTTAGGGGCGAAGAGGTCGGCGGGGAGCAGAGGCTCGGCGGCGACCTTGGCCTCGACGTACCAGGCGGCGGCGAGGAGGGCGACGCCGAGGACGAGGGTGACGATGATCTGGGGGCTCGCCCAGCCCTGGGGCGCGTGGGAGCTGTCGGTGATGGCGTAGACGACGAGCAGCAGGCCCGGGACGATGGTGGCGACGCCCCACCAGTCCATGCGGATGGCCTCGCGCTTCTCGCGGAAGTCGCAGGGGATGGTCAGGAAGGAGACGCCGGCGATGAGGCCGAGCACGATGCTGCCGAGCCAGAAGTACCAGCGCCAGTTGAGGAACTGGCCGGCGACACCGCCGATGAGGATGCCGAAGAAGAAGCCGATGGGGGCGAAGGCGCCGTACATTGCGAAGACGAGGTTCTTACGAGGCCCGGGCCGGTAGATCTTGCCAAGCAACATGATGCCGGCCGGGAGGTAGGCGGCGGAGCCGAGGCCCTGGAGGGCACGGCAGAAGATGAGCATCAGGTAGTTGTTGCTGAAGCCGGCGACGAGGCACCAGACGAAGAACCATGCGAGACCGATGTTGAAGACGTAGTAGCCGCCGTACATGTCACCCAGCCTGCCGAAGGGCAGCAGGAAAGCGCCGGTGACGAGGGAGAAGACGCTCGAGGGCCATGTCTGCGAGGCCTGGGGGATGTCGAGCTCGTCGGACAGCGGGGGAAGGATGATGTGGAAGCCGCTGACGAAGTATTCCTGCTATTGTTAGATGCGTCCGGAATTTGCTTCTCCCGAAAGACGTACCGCCATCAGCATGGATCCCAGGAGGGAAAAGCAGAAGCCCAATTCGGACCACTGGGACTTGAAGACGGCCGGCCGCTGACGGCCGAGAAACTCGACGTCAAACTCGGCCGCCCGGCCGCCGGAGCCGGCGTCCCGCTCGGTGTCGTCCCGGGCCATCAATCCTGATCGGGGAAGGAGGCCGCGATAAGGTAAAGTAGTGTGGCTCTGGAGGTGGAGGTGTTCGTCTGCTTGGTGACAGGTACCCGATACAGTCGGGGGGTGAGGGTGTACGGGATGGGTACTTTGAGCGGTAGTGTATGATCTTATCTCTTGGAGGATGATGCTGATCGTTAGGTCATACAAATGCAGATATGTGACAACAGTTTTGTCGAGAGAAAAGGGTCCATGTCACATCCAACTCGAGAAGGAAGTAGTTGCGGGACCCTCCGAAGGCCAAATACCAATACCGCGCCGTATGGACGATCCATTGAACTGGGCGGTCGAGTCACTGAGGAAAAAGAGAATTTCTAATCGGCCGCCATTTGATGTGGAGAAGGAGAGAAAACCTCAGGCGGGACTTTGCAACATGGGGCGTCATGGCACTGATTTGCGCCTCAAAGGCGGGCTTCGGTCGGCTAGAGTGCCCACACGGGCCGGGATGGGGGCACCGTCTCTGTCAGGTTTGGGTAAAGGGATCCGGGGAGCCTCACAAGGCGCCGCGTCGAAGCATGGTTTGCGTCTTGGCTGCCTTTCTCGGCGATAGGTTGCTTTGTCAACCAACTTGGGCCCCACGTTTTAGAGAAGCACATGTGAGAGGGAGAGGACTACATTTGCCTTGCACCTTGCAGCAAACCTCCAAGCTCAAGTTAACAGTCTAGGTGTGTTGAGCAAGTTAGTTGCTGTTGGGAGGATTGGGATTGGTCAGACCGTCTGGTTGGTGTTGACAGTCCACGCACAAAGTCTATGACAAAGCAGTGCTTATGAGAGAAAACAAGTTTCATCTCAAGTTTCGGTTGGAGGTGTTGGACAAGTGACGACCGAAATGACGCCCTTTGATGACTAGCACAAGATGATCTTCGGTTTGCCTGCGGATGAAAGGCAATTGAATTCCGTGGGGGTGGATGATGTCGACGACGAGAGACTGTCGTTTCTAGATCTTTCCCAGTGACACCCTATTACAGAGTGCTTCTGTCCGTTCAGTTGGGAGGCGCTCTCTGACGATTCTCGTTGGCTGCTGGAATCAAGGTGGGGTTCTTCAATAGCCGAAGCCGGTCTAGCGTTCAGCCACAATGATGGATAAGCTGGCCCGAAGTCGAGGTCTGGCCCAATCAGCGCGGTTCATGCCTGGACCGAGCGCCCTTCTCGAACAGAATGGTGGGGAATGATGGTGGGGACCCCATGCACGTCGTGAGTCTTGGCTTCCATACGCGGACTAGCGTCGCTGGTCCGTGAGGAAAGGTCATCGGAACTCGGTCCTACGCTCTACCCCCGCATCAACCACTACCACAACGGCGGTGACATCGGCCTCCGAAGGGGCCTCGACTGCCATGCCCCCGAAGGTGGTGAGGTTCCTTTCTTTCGCCGTTCGAACCGCACCGCTTCACATCTGATTCTCGGGATTCCACATCTCAGCCAGGCCAGGCCGCAGCCCACGCTATCTTGGAATCTCCTGCATGCTTTGACACTTCCTTTCTTAATCGAGACACCCATCTGCGCCACAACCTGGTCGTCAATCATCTCTTATTTTTGCCCGTCTGCGTCAACCAGTCGCCAACCCATCCGTTGCCCTCTCAGAGGCTGATATCACGCCCTCCTTCCTTTCCCTTTACGTTATCATTACCACTCGGATACTCTGGCCACCCAGCCTTCAACCGCACAACAGCGAGACAGACCTGCAGCTTGAACCTGGTCTCAAAGGCTGGGCAGCAACTTGGCTCTAGAGACGCCGGTCCCCCCTTCCCCCCCGTCGACATCCCTTCCATTGGGAGGGGACTGACTATCTCGCATCGAAGCCGGTGCGCGTCACGTCGGAGAACCTTGATAGCCCACCCCCCTCTCACACCCCCGGCGCGCGTATCGCCTCTACTGCTGCAATGTCCCGCATAGACATGCTGAATGCCCCGACGAAGCCGTGCCATAACTGCCGCAGGCGACGCCTCCGGTGCGACCGCTCGTACCCGCACTGCCACAAGTGTACGGCGACCGGCCAGGAGTGTCTTGGCTACGGGAAGCTGTTTCGCTGGACCGAGGGTGTTGCGAGCCGCGGGAAGCTCGCCGGCAGGGCCTCCATAACCTTCTCGGCCGCCCCGGCGGAGCTGCCGTCTCACGTCGAGGCCTTCGTGGGGCCTCGGGCCCCGGGCGTTCCGTCGGCGGACCCTTCCGAAGACAACGGCGATGGCAACGGTAACGCCCTCATCGTCGCCTCCGCTGCCGCCCGCTCCGGGACCCAGTCGGCCCCGTGGACCCTCGTCGATCCTCTCTTTCAGGATGTGGAGCATCACTATCGACACTACCTCTCCTACTGTACGTCTACACCCTCCTGTCTCCTATCTTCTCACTCCCCTCCCGTGACCCAATCGTTTGCATCCTCTCCTCCAGATATAGCATGTAGACCGTAGGCTAACCACAAACTCGGGCCATAGTCACGACGCGGGTGTGCAGGGATCTCGTCTCGTGGGACGTCCCAGACCGCAACCCCTTCCGGTCCCTCGTCCCGCTGACCAGAGCTCACCCCCTGCTGCAGCACATCATCGTGGCCGCCTCGGCCGCCCACATGTCCAATCTCTCCCGCGCCGTCTCCTCCGACCCGGTGGCCGACCTCAACGCCCGCCAGGCCCTCACCGACGCCCTCGTCGCCAAGCACAAGGCCCTCCGCCTGCTCTCCTCCGCCGTCCGCGACATCGGGACCGCCGGCGCCGTCGGCGGAGACGTCGTCCTGGCCGCCGTCCTCTTCTTCGTCAACGTCGAGCTCATCGAGAGCGGCAAGCACGGCTGGAAGCCCCATCTCGAGGGCGCCGGCCGCATCATGGCCTACCTGCCCCCCGTCGAGTCCGCGGACGAGGCGTTGAGGGACTATGTCATGTCCGACTGCTTCATGTGAGTCGACTTTTACATCACCATGACCCCTGTTGTTGGATCGTTAGATATGTGTCCGATGTTGGGTAATGGATTATCTAAGCTAATCTTTGCCGAAGCTACTATATCTTGGCCTCCGCCTTCAACACCTCGCCGCCCACCGCCGCCAAGTCGTACTACCAGACCGCCCAGCCGTCCTCCGTCCTCGGTAGGGCGGCTGCCAACAGCTACCTGTGCTGCCCGCCCGATATCTTGCAGATCCTGCTTAGTGCCTCGCAGCTGTCGAATGAGAATGGCAGCTCCAACGACCCCGAGGTCGCCCAGACCGGCGCGCAGCTGCTGGAGCAGGCCCTGGCCTTCGACATACCCAAATGGGCGTACGAGCAGCGCAACATCTCCTACTTCAAGAACACGCCCATGGAAAGCCGCATCCACGCCGGCTCGGCCCACCGCCTCGCCGCGTGCCTGTACATCCTCCACGCCATACCGTCCGTGTCACTGCTGGTATCGACCAGCCTGGAGGAGCTGGACGCGGAGATGTCGTACCACCTCGCCTGCATCTCGGACGAGGATCCCAACTTCAAGGCCACGTGTTGGCCGTCCTTTATCGCGGGCGCCGGCGCGTCGGACCCCGAGAAGCGGGCGTGGATCCTCGACCGCCTCAAGAGGCTCATGGTCGCGACCCCGTGGGGCTTCATCACCACGGCCATGGACACCCTGCAGACCATCTGGAGCCTCGAGGAGTCGTTCGACCCGGAGACGATGACGAAGAGGAGCTGGGTGCAGAAGCTCAAGAAGTCGGATCTCGACTTCCTGATCGTGTGAGGGGGAGAAGCGGTCTGCGATCACAGCCGGGGGCTCGTTGCGACTGCGAACTGGCCCCCGGCGTATACGAAGCTCAGCTTCTTCTGCCCCAGCTGCTTGCTGCGGACAGGCGTCGGGGTCGTGACGGTGTCGGTGGTGGCCAGGCCGGTGTTGTAGCTGGCCGAGAAGCCCCACGCAGACAGCTCGCCGTCTTCGGAAATGGTGAGGCAGTTGTCGATACCTGCCGCAGTAAACACCGCTTTGAGGTCTGTTTGCGTTGTTAGTCTCGGGGCGTGGGCCATGATTCAGGGGTTCAGGGGGTGCTTACTTGGGACGACTGTTGGCACATTCAACACTCGTGGCCGGTCCCTCGAATCAAAGATGATGTGGTCTCGGGGCACGGCATCCAGGGGCAGGCCCATCTGCCCGTCGTCGCACCGGCCCCAGACCACCACCTCGCCCTCGTCGGTGCAGGCGACCGAGTGGTGCAGACCGCATCCGATATGCCGGATCGAGTAGCCCTCCAGACTCTTCACCACCGTCGGGGCGATGACGGTCGTGAACCCAGTATCGTCCCTCGTTGGGATCCCGCACTGGCCAAAGTTGTTCAGCCCAAAGGCCCAGACCTTCCCAGCCGTGTCGATCGCGAAGCTGTGGTGCGACCCCGCAAAGATCTTGGCCGTCTTGTTCTTCGGCAGGCCCACGCGGCGCGGCGCGAGGGTCTCGAACCGCCGCCGGGCCATAATCCGCCTCCCCAGCTCGTTCTGCTCCCCGGAGCCCCAGGCGAGCACCTCGCCGTCGACGGTGAGGGCGAGGATGTGGTTGGAGCCGCCCGCGAGCTGCTTGATGCCGCGCAGCCCGGGGATCGGCACGGGCGTCCGCTCCGTCGTCTGTGGCGGCTTCTCGTGGAGGAAGCCGAAGTTGCCGTCGGCGCCCGCGAAGCTCCCCCAGCCGTATACGCTTCCTTCTGCCGTCAGGACGAAGCACGCGCTGTTCGTCGCTGCCACTTGCACGATGTCGAGGTCCTTGTCGAAACTTACGATCCCTGGGGTGCTTTCAAACGCATCCAGGATATCCTCATCGTCCTCCTCCGTCTCCGAGCCGGCGGGCGGCTTCTCACGTCCCAGAGCCCCGTCGTCGTTGACGCCCCATGTCAGCACATTTCCGTCATGCGTCAGAGCGATGCAGTGCATGCCCCCGACGGCAAGCTGCACGACGCCCACGCCCTCGGCGTCCAGCAGCCGGTTCAGGCGCGGCCTCGGGGCCTCGGTGTGGCGCGGGCCGAGGCCCAGCTCGCAGTTCTCTCCGCTGCCGAAGACGAAGACGTCTAGCCTCGTGGTCGGTCTCGTCGCGCACGACGGCTTGGAGGCTTTGCGTTGTGTGGCAGGGGGTTCGGTCTTGGTCGTTTGCTTCTGTGGTGGTGTGAGTGTCGTCCCAAGCAAAGCACCTAGGTGCCTGTGGCACAGGCATCGCGTGTAAGTACTCACTTTTGCGCGGGACGGTAATGAAGACCTCATCTTCGCACGAATTCTTTTCTGTGTCTTCTAGTATTCGAATAGACGCTTTGATTCTCAGTCTCAGCGAGTAAAAATGTCTTTTTGACCCATTCTTCCGCGGTAACCGCGTGCTCCTCTCTACTATTTGTACTCAACTCATGGGGATGTGGAAGCTTACCAATGAATCTTGCTTAGTCACTTGTGAGCGTTTGCCCAGCGCTGCCTGCTGGTGCCTGGGCCTGATTGACCAATCGTCTGGGGCTTCTGTTCCTTTGGAAAAGTGACGCATCTTCGTGTCTGCCCGGACGTCTTCGCCCTGCGTTGCTATTCTCGACCCTGAACTTCCATTGTTCGCCTCGAAGTTCTGTTGTAATCCATCCCGGAATCCTATCAGTGTGCTTGCTTTGAAACTTCCAAGCTTTCATTGACAGCGTCATTCGCCTCTTTCTATCATGGACTTAGTACTACCACTTCACTGTCATGCATTCAGCGCTACGTTTTCTTGGGGAATAATCGTGATTATTCTTAGGGTATTCTACATAGGAATGCTAGGCCAACGCGCAGACTCTATCGCCATACTCTGCTACAGTCCGTCAAATTGTGTCGCAGTCTCCCGGCGACTTTGGCTCGGGGTCCCGGGTTCTTTCATTGAACGAAGCGCAATCCCCTTGACTCTGGGCATGATGCAGCCTTCGCCCACTAGCCAGTCGGCTTCCTCCTGGGCGGTCATTAGCTGCTGCCATTATACGCAACGGCGGAATGGTTAGACACGTACCAGCGTTCTCGTTCTCTGCAATCTGCTTCGCAATGATGCCGAAGACATCCGAGACCTGCTCATTGAGGGCGCCGCTCATGCCTCGGTAGAGAAGGATGATGGAGGAGAAAGGGGATTAAGTATCGGTCAGTTCCATGTCCTGGAAGTTGCCCATTCCAGCCGCTTCACACTTCACACCGAGAAGGAGCCTCGAAATCATGGCTTCGTTCTTTCCCTGTGCCTCCATACCAAGGTATCTGAGGCAGGCGCGTCCAGCCCTCAATCCAGCACCTGCCTTCGGTGAGTGAGATACTCTGAATGCCTGAAACTTGTCATCTCGTCCAAAAGTCAACCTCCACACCTGGAAAAGATTGTTAGTCGAGACCGCATTCGTCCTGCATCAGCCGCGGACTTGTCTGGGTGCCGTCCTTACACGTCGTTCCTGGTATCACGAGGCCTGCTCGACCTCCCACACACCGAACAGGGACCGCCGCAAACATGCCGCCTCTCACGCCTCCTCAGACCCAGGCGTCTGCTCCCCGCCCGCAGCCGCCGAAGAACAGACCCACGGGTCCCAAGGCGCCGGTCGAACTCTCCCCGGAGTACCACGCAATCATGCTCCGCCACGGCCTGTCATCCCTGACCGTCAAAGCCCTCACCACGCTCCCCCGCGCCGCCGAGCCGCCGGAGATACTTCGGTGCGTCTCCTCCGCCACCGAGTTTCGCACCTTCACCTTCAGGCCCGCCGAGAAGGGCACCTTCTCCGACATCAACAACGACCCCCAGACGCCCTGGCCCATCACGAAAGAGTCTCTCAGCCAGCCCTGGCAAAAGGTCTACCTAGTCGCCCTGTGCGAGGCGTCCGGCGGCGACTACGGCGGAAAGCTTACCAAGGCGGCTCGCACGGAGCTCTTCTCGGCCAGAACCAGGATCCTCAAGGGTCTTGGAAACGTGCTCCGTGCCTGCGTCGACATCATGGGCGTCAAGAAGGACGCCGCCGGCCTCAGGCGCGCCCTCGAGATCCTGCGCGCCGTCACCTCCGGAAGTTGGGAGGGAAGGTCGACGGAGCTGCTCCAGGTGCCCGGCGTCGGACCCAAGAAGGTTCAGACGCTGGTCGAACGCGGTGTGACGACGGTTCGCCAGCTCGCGCAGCTCGAGTTCTTCCACATCGAGAGGTTGCTGTCCCGGAACCCGCCCTATGGACAGAACATGGTTCGCAGCCTCTCGCATTTCCCTCGCCTCGTACTGGCCGTGGACATCCCGAAACTGCCGCCCGGCATGCCGAATCTGGTCGTTCGAGCCCTACTGGCCTGTTCCAATGCTGAGGTGCCCGTATGGAAGAAAAAAACGCCTCGTGTGACCTTGGCCGCGGAGACTCCCGACGGCCGCCTGGTTTTCTGGTGGCGAGGCAGCGTGGAAAGTCTGATGTCGGGTAAGGAGCTTGTGTTCCCCGTGGAAGCAGCTCTTGGTCAGACCGTCTTTGTGTGGGCAAGCTGCGAGGAGATTGCTGGAACGGTGGTTACGAAGGAGGTGACGATCTGAGTTTCTCGTTCTGCGCGATCCGCCAAACCTCCACAACTGCATCACATCTTCCCATTTTGACGTAGCGGCCCTTGAACAGAGACCGTAAGCACAGCCTGGTCCGACGCAAAGTTTCTGTGCGCTCATCATGCATCAATCAGGTACTGATACGGGCTTGGGAGCTGGCTGACGCAGAAGAGTTTTGGACGACCTCAGTGGGCGCTATATTCGGTGAGCGCCTAGCGCTGTATTACCGTACATCACCAGCTAGACTTTCACTATATGAACAAACTCAAATGCTCGTCTCGGTGCCAGAAGGGGCCCTCAATGTACAATGCACCTCCGCTTCCGCCTTGCGGCTCGGCTGGGTATCGCTGTTGATGACACTGGTGTTGTTTGTGCGTGTGCGTGTGCGTGTGTGTGTGCGTGTGCCAGTATAAGCCGGACTCTATTTCCAGGACCCAATGTCCAAATATTCCGGGACACAGCGAAGTGTAGAAAGAAAAAAGAAAAAAAGACCCCTCCGTTCCGTTCCTTTTATTATCCAACCCATTTTGTTACTCAGAGATCCCTCCGGCCCTTCACCCCAGAGCTTGACTCCGTTGCCAGTCCAGAATGGCAAAATCGTTCGAGCGAGACGATACACCAACCAACGCGGTGGCACAAATTAGTCGTCGCGGTTCTTGCCCCTGGCAGAGGGGGCACGGTGGTGATGCAGCATGGGCGACGATGGCCGGGATGTGGACAAGCCCATGTTGCGGACCGAGTCCAACGGGTCGAGGTTCAGTTTGGTCTCGTCCGTGACCTGTGGCGTGTAGGCCGGGTCGACCATGGCCTTTTCGTAGCTCGCGATGGTGATTGGGGGCGGGCGGCCCTTGCGGTCGGGGATGCTGTAGAGGTAGGTCGAAGCGAGGACAAACGCCGTGCCAGCGAGGAACTAAGAAATTAGCTAGTAAAACATTCTCGTATGACGGAATCAGGGGTTTAATTCATACACTAAAGTTGACCTGGAAGTTGAAGAACCAGACGCTGAACAGAAAGCTGATGACAATGCTGATACTCGCGGCGAAGTTCTTCGCAATGTTGTCGGCGTAGTTGATGCAGAGGGAAGCCAACACGCCGCCAAGAGCCTGGAAGACAATAGCCGTCCAGACAACCCAGTTGTAGCCCTCAAAGAAGCCGTGGCGAGCGATATCCTCGCCGTCCTTGAAGATAACACCAGCAAGGGCGGGGAACAGGGAGTAGAAGGATAGCTGGATGTTGCGAGTCCACACGGAGGCCGGGGTCGCAGAGTCCTTCAGCATCTTCTCAAAGTACACACCGGCCAG
Source organism: Colletotrichum brevisporum (assembly GCA_030770045.1). Classification (NCBI taxonomy): domain Eukaryota; kingdom Fungi; phylum Ascomycota; class Sordariomycetes; order Glomerellales; family Glomerellaceae; genus Colletotrichum; species Colletotrichum brevisporum. The sequence continues at coordinate 347,541 of JAUGSI010000005.1, read as the reverse complement.
GCCCGATGCGACTGCAGCGACGAGCACGGCGGAGAGACCAATGGAGTAGTTCATCAACGGGGCGATGTCCTGGTCCTCCTGAATGCCCTGGTAGGAGGCAGAGCGCTTCGCGATAACGCTGCCGACAACATTCTCCCCAACACCAGCGAGACCATCGGCGGCGCGCTTGGTCAGCTCGCGGGCGACTTCGGCAGCGCCCTCGGCAGCCTGGCCGAGCTCGTGAACGGACCGGGGGAAGAAGTGGTCGGAAGTGTCGTGGAGGAGAATGCTGGCCCCCGTGGCGGGGTCAGCGTGGGCCCCGGACGAGGGCTGAGGGAGGGAGACGATAGAAACGCCGAGGGTGAGGATGATTAGGGAAATCCATCGCTTCATGCCGAGAGAGCGACGAAGCATGGTAACCGAGAAGATGGCGGTGGTGAGGATCTGCAAGACAGGCGCGAAGCCAAAATTAGCATGTCTTGAAAGTCATGACGTGGGGATCCATCGGACAAGATTTCGGGGGCTGGGGTAGGGAGGCGCACCTTGAGCTGGTAGAGCACTTGGAAGTGCACGGCGTCGAGGTTGCCGACGGCAACATATTGCAGAGTGTTTTGCAGAGTGTAGAGGGTCGCGGGAATGGCGAGCTTCCAGCCGTCGCCAGAGAAGACCTGGTTGTAGATCTGCTCGAAGATGACGGTGGCGGGGGTGGACGGGGCCAATGTGCGCGAGACCTCGGCGATGGAGCAGGTCAAGCAGATGGACAGCTTAATGACCTCATTGAGGAATACGGCGGTGGATGTAAAGTATCGATGATCGCTCACGGGGGGCATGATGCGGGAGTAGTGCATGATCTGGCGAGCAGGAGTTAGCTGACAGTCATGATGCCGCGGCGGGGAGGGATTCTCTCGATGACGTGAACGTACCAGGATGAGCGCGGAGTTTTGGAAGGTCAGCTACAGAGACGAGAGAAGGCTGTCAGCATCGTCCAAATACCCAATGCTCCAGCAACCGGAGGCGACCAGCAAATCTAGCCGTCTCGGGCGGCGACCAGAGGGCGCAAGGAAAGGCCGAGGCAGATGGCGTACCGTGATGAGGGAGAGCTGCTTCATGGAGACCCCGAAGATGGTAGGGCCCCCCGCCGGCGGCGCTGTAGCGTCGAGGAGAGCCATTGCGGCTGGCTTGTGATGAATTGAGGTTGTCAAAACGGAAGAAAATACCAATTGGCGATCGGCGAGTCGAAAATCGGGTGGTGTTTGCAGATGTCGAGTTGTGCGTCGCGCGCCTTGCCCGAGCCGGGGTTTCTCTCGTTTCGTCGGGAAGGGGTCTTGTCTCGTCGGATCGACTTCGTCGCGTTAAAGGGGGGTGGTAGTGGTAGTGGTGGTGGGTGGGCGAAAGTGGATGCTGCGGGAAGGTATTGGGAGCTCGAGGTAGGTCGGCAGATGTTCCGTAGGTAGCTTCCAAGGTTGGCTCAGGAGCTCTTCCACGACCAAAGTAGTGTAGTGATAGGTAGTGTAGTTTCTCCTGCTGATCCCCAAGACACCCGAATGACTACGTTTGTCCTCGATCTTCTGTAGACGGCAAGGCGGTTCGCGATCTGGAGGGGTCGTAGGATTATGTCAGGCACACGAGATTAAAGAGACACCCATACGGCGTGGCGATACGGACGATTGTGTGTAGCAGTCGCAGCAGCAGGACCAACTTGCAAGGAGTATAGCACAGGGGACGACGGGTTAGGAGAAGGGGGAAGAAAAGAAGGAGAGGGAGAGAAGAAAAAAGGTTGCATTGAAGCCTTCCAAAGAGGGTTCGAAAGTGTGCCCGTCCAGGTCGCGTTTCTCATGCCCGTGGCATGGCATGGCTTCCTAGGTTCCCTGTAGGGGAGGGAGGGATGGGACGTTTCCAGCCCCAGTCCGGGCAACTGTGTGTTTCCCACCGCCCAGTGCCACCTGAGTGCTTGCTGCAGTGTGGGTGGACTGGTTGGTTGGCTTAGGTACAGTTGCTGCCCGCCTGTGACGCAGGTCCCCTTTTGCCCTGACTGGGCGACCAGGGGGGCACTGACGTAAGGGAAGAGGCACGTACCTTTCAGTTCTTTCTTTTGTTCCAGGAAAGCACCTCGCAGGAAGGCACCACCTCACCTTGCAGTTGCAGTTGCAGTTGCAGTTGCAGTTGCAGTTGCAGTTGCAGTTGCAGTATTACTGTGTAGGTAGGTACTTTGGGAAGGTACCTACAGTGGGTGTGTCACTTCCACTTTTTGTTTGCTGTGTTGTCTGTCGTCTACTGGTGGTCAGCTCTCCTCTGGGCAAGCAAGGCACCTACTATGACAGTAGATACCGGTAGGTTCCTCCAATTCCTACCTAGGTACCTTTTAACTGCGTCCCTATGGCCAGGGACCTCAGGCAGGTGCCGTCGTAGGTTGTCCGGTGTTCCGATGTCCGTGTCCCGTCTGCCGTCGTCGTCGGAGACGGGAATACCCTATCACACTGAACCTTGAAAGGCCGTTGAAGCAAGTACGCGGATCTCCTTACGCTCGTCGCAGCGTTCCCAAGTATCTGTGACCTGTTTGAAACGAGCTGCCACCTCGGTTAGCATTAACCCTCTGTCACAGGAGCTTCACCATTCCCCGCCTCCCTATTCGTCCGTCACTCTTGCCTCGCTTCACCTCAACCACCTCTGTCGCTCTCCACTCCACCACCTGTCGACCCCTCGAACCCTCTTTCGCTCGGCCTGGACACCTTCACAATCGGAAACACGCACCTCGAGCTTGCCTTTCTAGAGGCATTCACCCTGCTCGTTGCCTCGGTAGTCGATGCGACCGACGAGAAACACCCTCCGACCGGTGCCGGAAGAGCTCGAGCAAGCTTTCGTGCCGCTTGTTTGCCCAGAAACCACAAGCACGCACAGTCGTCGTGCCCTACTGCAGAGCCGCCGCCCTTCCGAAAATAACGTTCAATCCAATGATTTCAGTCCGATCCAGAGCCGCCTCGACTGCCCGAGCGTGCCGCCGTGCCGTCCAAGCCCCCGTGCCGTGCCTGGTTGCCTGTCCAGGCTGTCCAGCTGCCCAGTCTTTCCGCCCAGCGGTGCAGCGGTGCCGTCTTCCTTGCGTTTGCCCAGCTTCTGCCGAGATGCCCAGACCGCGGGAGCGGATGATTGCTGGAGTCTTTTGCCCGGCTTGCAGATCGCTCAGGGATTCCGGAGCCCAAACCGGTTGAACCAGCACCGCTGGCGCTGGAAAGCAAGCCCTACAGCAACGAGCTGAGCTGAGCAAGAACCGAGAACAGACGCCTGAATTGTGTTACTAATCTGTGTGCACAGTACGGCCGGACGGACCTGAGAGACAGCGGCGAGACAACGAGCCGTCGGCCGACGATCAGAGATACGTTGGCAGGGATCCCCTTTGCTGACGGTCCCGATTCTTTTCTTGTTCCTGTTCGTCGTTCCCACTTCCCTAGCTGGGTTCGGGTCGTCACTGAAGATCCGGGGAAGCTGTCGGAATTTGCTGATCGGGGGCGAGAAAGAAGTTGCAGTACGGACGGGTATGCAATTGAGCAAATGTTTGAGTAGAAATGAGCCTCGCTCGCTGCCTCTTTATTAATGACTCTAGGTAGTTGACGGCAACGCTGTTGCGTCCATACCCTGCCAGCCTTCACCGATCTGCGAATATTGACCATCAGCAAGCTCCAGCCACACCGGGCCACTTGCTGAGGGCCAAGGGCGGGGAAGCTCCCCATAGCCTCCCGCCTCCATGCAAATGAAGTGTCCTAGCTGGATCTGGGGCAAACATGGCGTCACCTGGCCCTTGGCCGGTTCATCACGTAGACATGCTGCAACGCGAGACACTGTCAGGGTCGGACAAAATGAGAGGTTGACGCGCTCTCAATCACCACCCGCATTGCTCTAGTACGCTGTCCGCCCTTCCACCGCCAATCGGCGGTTAAAGTCCGCCCTTCCACCGCGCACCTCTCCCGTCGCAAGTGCCGCCACGTCCAGCCATTCTCGACCACATGACCCGCCCAACCTGACCGCCTGTATTGCCTGAAAAGGTGGTGAGGTGGTGCATAAGTTGGGTTGAGGCGCGTCACGCGAGGTGCTAAGCTCGCCTAGTAAGCATCGCATTCAGACGGACCGGTCCCTTCCTCTGAGGCGGTCTGAATCTAGAAATCTGACAGCTGCCATTAGACTCGGGATGGCGCAACGTTGAGGCTTGCAATAGTCTCTTGCCACGAGGCACTGTTGGCTCTTTGTGCTACTACCTACCTAAGTAGGGTTAATCCCAACTTCGACCTTCCCGGAACTTGTCGTCTAGCCGTTGGACGTTGCTTAGACATCGGTTGTATATGTCTCAGGTGCGGCCATGATCGACTTGGGAACGTCCGTCCCGCTTTGGTATTCCGATCTTCGGCCCGGCCAAGAGATGACATCTGTTTGCCTTCGACTTGCGATGAAAGGCTGCATGGCGTTTACCGACCTCGCGGATCGACCCATTATTCCCAACGGCCTACACATCGTTGGCCTTGCCCGCTTGTCGCATATAATCTGTCGAGACCTGCCCTGGCAACTGCAAGTTGTGTCAGTGAACAAGTCGAGCGTTTACCTGGGATGTAATTTGATCACCACCCACCAGACCACAGAATCCCCCGCGTCTGACGAGGACTCTCGTCTTTGACTGATCGGGAGTACGAAAGAGTTTCGAGAGGTGGAAAACCAGAGGAGCCTGGCAATTCCAAGCAATCCATTTGTGTCATTTGCAGTGTTTTGCTATTGGGGCCTTCCTCTACTTGCCCACGAGGCTTACTGGTCTTAGCTGTCGTCGCTGGTCTCTAGTGTTGTCGTCGTCGTCGTCGTCGTCGTCGTCGTTGTCGTTGTCGTGCTCTTTCAAGTAAGAGTCTAGACCGCCGTTTCTTGTTGCCTGCCTACCTACTTACCACCACTACTGTAAATCTGGCATACCGCCCACGGTGCTGCTGTTATCTTGAATGCTCTCAGTCAGTTTCCCTCCACCTTACCTCCCCCATCATGCCGCGCATTGGGTGGTTGATGTAGGAATGGTTGTGACCTCATGTTGTCCTGTGTCCCAAACTTCAACACTAAATAAACTAAATGAGGAACAGGGCCATTGGCACCAACAACGGCCTTCCGAGTGTACTTGACGCACCCGTCAGGTTGCTCCTTGGCATGTTCGTTCCATGCACTTGAACCAGTACTCAGAGGCGGATTGATCTAATTAACATCAGGGGTATTTTTCGATTATCATTCTCAGCCTACTGACTCGCATACGCAGGAAGCCAGCAGACGCCAGATGGACATACAGAAAACTAGCGGACTTAGTATACCAACCCCGCTGACATTATGGATTCCACCAGAAACCACAGACAAGGCTTTATGTCGGAGGGGTAGTAGAAATAAGGCCCTGACTATTTGTATGTCCTTGAAAACCTATGCCACATGTCAAGAGGTTTCCAGCGAAGGTTTACGCGTGATTGCTGGAGCGGGCAGTTACGGACTTTTGCCTTGGCCGTGACAACCCGAACATGGCGGACAAGTTCGTTAGCACGCTGCTTTATTATCTATACCAAGTCTACCCAGCTTGAATAACTCTATAGTTTATGTTAAGCGCGGTGTATCATTCAATGTTGGTAAAGTTACGAAACTCTTAGTCTGAGCCCGATGCTTGGAGGAACGAGCTTCTCTGAGAGGATGAGAACGCTAGAAAAGTGGCTTAGCTAGTCAACAATCCTGGATATCAGCTTCACTGGATATTCACACACTTGTTTTGTCCAGTTTATTCTGCCTTTTTCCTTGGTTCGAGTGAATACTACTTAAACCTACCGCTTCCCACGTTTGTTGTAGCTTGACAACAGCTATCATCACCAGCTTCAGCCGCAGCTTACACATTCTATCTCATCTCCTCACATCGACGTTCACTTAAAAGAAGCATCATGCCTACCGAAGTCAACTTCAAGAACCGCGGCGTGCGTATCGCCGCGCATCTCCACCTGCCGCCTGACTTTCAGGAAGGTCAGAAATACCCTGCCCTTGTTGCCGGCGGCGTCAAGAAACAGACCATCGGCCTTTATGCACAGAAACTCGCCGCGCGCGGGTTCGTGGTCCTTGTATACGACTCTTCCTATCAGGGCGAGAGCAGAGGAGAGCCACGTCTCCTGGAAGACCCGGCGACGAGGGTCGAGGACGCCCGCTGTAGGGCAGACTTCTTGACAACCCAGCCATTCGTCGACGCCGAGCGCAGGGGCGTCTTTGGCGTCTGCGCCGGTGGCGGGTACGCACTCGCCGTGGCCCAGACCGAACGCCGGTTCAAGGCCGTCGCCGGCATCAGCGCGGCGCCCATGGGCGAGACGGCCAGGGCTCCTTTCGGAAAGCCCATCCCTCCTGCTGAGCTGGTCAAGGCGCTCGAGGCCGCCGCGGCGCAGAGAACGGCGGAGGCCAACGGTGCGGCGCCGGTCTACATCCCTTTCGTGCCCGAGAAGCTGGAAGACATCGACGACGACACCCCTACCATGCTCCGGGAGGGCTTCGAGTACTACAGGACGGCGCGCGGCCAACACCCCAACTCGAAGGGCCGCTTGCTGATGAGCAGCATGGACAAGATGATGGCCTTTTCGAACTTCCCCCTGGTTCCGACCCTCCTGACGCAACCTCTCCTCCTGGTTGCTGGCAGCGAGGCGGACACGAAGGTCTTTAGCGACGAGGCTTATGCTCTGTCAAACGGGCCGAAGGAGTTGTTCGTCGTTGAGGGCGCGACGCACATCGCGCTCTACGACAAGGCTGAATACATGGTCAGGTTGTTGAGAAGCTCGTCTCGTTCTTTAGCCAACTCTAAACCATGACACGGCTCCGAGACGAGTCAGGCGGTCTAGAGCAGCAGGTATTAGAACTCGTGATTCAAATGTTTGCTAGTTCTTGGAAGTTGGGTAGAACGAAGTAGTAGAAAATAGTACATCTTGCAAGTGGGTGTTTGAAGAACTTCAGCTGTGACAACTCACTTATGCTTGCGGGGACCCTGGCTCTTGTATTATTTTCCAGTACAACTCGGTTACAGTGTCTCGGGGGATAAAGAATCAAGTTAGACAGCTTTTAATAGTCAAAGACATGAAAGGTTCATGAGAAACTTTATGGGTATCGGATATCATCTTGTACCAATCTTTGTTGCTCTCCTAGGTTGATCATGTTAAGTCATGGATGTCTGTCTAACAATTATAACTAATGTGAGGCGGCTTCAAGCATCATGGGCATCGGAGTTTCAACTGACTGAATATGACTAGAATTACAGTTTAGACGATCCCCATTTGAGCTTCTCACCAAAGATACCTACCGACAGCAACCTGCCACAATAGACAGCAACTGCCTGTCACAGTAAGAGGTCCCCAGACAAGATGCCAACTTCTGCAGGCTTTAGGGGAGGTGCTTGGATTGCCCAGAGAGCATTATGGCCTGGAAGCAGTCAATTGGTCAATGTACAAGGTGCCTCGAAAAGTTGTCTCGCCCGGCTTACGCTGATGGACCATCGTCCAAGCCGGAGGGATGGACGTACCTAGTGACACAAGCTCCCGATGCGAACTCGTGATGATTGGCTCATTCCCGCGCCGTTTGATCCGACGGCTGATGTCGCACACTCAACATCTCTGAGGTGTCAATCCTTCGGCTGATTTTTGTGTCTGTATTACAAGGCATTTTTGTCCTCTTAGGGCTAGGAGCTCTTGGCACTTTGATTGACACCGCAAATGGGTCTTTTGCAAGCTGTGATTGATGAGACTACATCCGTAGGATTTGCTGACAGCATATGTGTGGAGCAGGGTAGCAGACTATCATCGTCGCACGCCATGCCGGCAAGATTCGTTTCCGAGAGACCTGCGCTCCATTCCATATCATGCCTGGACCCTGAATGAACGAGTACCTGGGAACTGATTCTGCATTGTTCTTCAGAGGATATCCCCAGGACTGACCGAGGCCCGCGGTGTCAAACTGCGTCTTGGCTGGCACCTTGTAAGTTGTGGGCCAACCATATACGCGATCTGCATGAGCATCCCGGTCGTGAAATGCAGCTAGCAACGGTCTTTTTCTTCGAAGGATGGATCCAGCAAGAATTCTCGACATCGTAATGGCGCGCGCGTAGGATGCTAGTCGAATCCAGCATGCTCAGGGGGAGGGGTTGCGCCAGGTGTCTCGCGCATGGCCGGCGAGCTTACTCGGTGCTACAAAAGGTCGGAAATCCCCTCGTTTAGCTACCTTCGCAGATCGTTGCTCTCCTACATCCTGCAGTCGTCGCCGCCTCCGCCGGGTGTTGCAGATATCCATTCCAATTGAACCAAGCCGTACCCAAGGCCGTCCGTGACGACAGAGCCATGCATGCTCCTAGGCTGTTGCTGACCGCCGCGTGGGTGGCCAGCCGAGCATTCACCGTCGCTGCCGAAGGCCAGGAAGCGCTGGAAACGCCCGACGTCGCTGACCCAGCTCAAGAGGTGCTGGAGACGCCCGACTTCGACGTGGCCGAAGCCCTTCTCAGGTACAACGTCGCGCTTTCAGACGTCCCAGGCCTTTCTGGTGTCAACAACGCAAGCGCCGAGACTGGGTGCCCCATTGCCGTGAGCAGGACCCATCGATTCCTTTGACCAAGACTAACTTGGGGTAGTGCGATGCGTTGAAGTTCCTCTACGGCGATGAGACGGTCGAGACGAGGGACGAGACAGCATATGCAGAGTTCGTCGGCTCGTACTGGTCTGCGCACCAGTCCTCGGTGAAGCCGTACTGCGTGTTCAAGCCCGAGGACCCAGAGCGAGTCTCGGTACTGGTGCTGATTTCCCGACTTACGCAATGTCCCTTCGCGGCCAAGAGCGGCGGCCACGCTGCGATGTCAGGAGCGTCCGGCTCCGACGGCGGAATCACTGTTTCCTTTGTCAACATGAAGGACATTACGCTCTCCGACGACAAGAAGATTGCCTCGGTACAGCCCGGCAACATTTGGGGCGACGTCTTTGAATACCTCGCCAAATTTGACGTCACAGCGATCGGGGGCCGACTCTACAATATTGGAGTAGGAGGGCTCACCACTGGAGGCGGCATCTCCTACTTCTCCAACCAGTATGGATGGGCATGCGACAACGTCGAGAGCTACGATGTAAGCTTAGAACCCTCTTGTTTCGTTGCCATTGAGACTTCGTCAAACTGACCCTCTCCCAGGTCGTGACAGCAACTGGCGCCATCGTCCGAGCCTCGGCAACGCAGCACAGCGACCTCTTCTGGGCTCTCAAGGGCGGCGGCAACAACTTTGGCCTCGTTGTCAACTTCAACCTGAAGACCATTCCGCTGGAGGGCGGCAAAATGTGGGGAGGCGCCCGGACGTACATGCCGGAGCAATTCGACAAGGTGGCCGAGGCCTTCCACAACCTCATTCTCAACGCCGGGGACGACAACAAGGCGGGCATGTGGCACGTCTACGGGTACTACAACAAGTCGGCCTTCGCGATCCCGACTTTGTACTACGCAGAGCCCAATGGCGGCGAGGCTGCCATCTGGGACGAGTTCAACGCCATCCCCGCCGCCGTAGATGCCACACAGGACCGCATCATCGCCGAGTTCGCCGCCGAGGGCATGTCCACCACCCCGCCGGGGCTGCGGCAGGTGTACTACGTCATCAGCACCAAAGCAGACCTGGAACTGCAGAAGTTTGCCAGAGATCTGTACTTTGAGGACGTGGTGACGGTCGCCGACATCCCCGGCATCGTGCCGATGATGCCGGTACAGGCCCTCACCGTGCCACAGCTCCGGATGATGCAGGAGAACGGAGGGAACGCGCTGGGCCTGGAGGTTGAAGACGGCCCGCTGTACATCATCCAGCTGGCGATCTGGTGGTACCGCGAGGAGGACGACGAGGCGGTCTACTCCTTCGCCTCCAACCTGCTGAAGAAGATCTCGGACGAGGCCAAGAGGCGCGGGCTGTACAACGACTACGTGTACATGAACTACGCCAGCCAGTACCAGGACGTCGTCGGCAGCTACGGCGAGGAGAACAAGGCCCGGCTCAAGAAAATCTCGGAGAAGTACGATCCCAAGCAAGTCTTCCAGAAGCTGCAGCCGGGCTACTTCAAGCTCGACCGCGCACCTATTCCGGACACGGAGTACTTTTCTTTCTGAGCGCGAAGTATTGACTTGCCTCGTGAGGCTTTCGAGACGTTGAAAGCAGGTTGATTAACGGAGGGAAAGATGGTGTAGGAGTTCTAGAGAAAATGGGAGATACTATTCGACACCTCCAACACCCCTTTCAACTACGTGGCTAGGAGTCGCTAAGTCAAATTGTTATCATTATCGTCGTCGTCCGTTGTTGTTTTCGTCGTCCGTCATTATCGTTAGTTATCCGTTGTAAAGTAGAGGGGGAGGGAGGCTGATAATTAAACAGCTAAGCCACATAGGGGTGTTAGATACATCATATTAAAAGAAGGGGTGATGGATAAGATCTTCCAGGAGAATATACCGAGAGAGTGTGTAGCTTACAGCTTACGGTGATTACCTGGAACAATCTGCTGGGTGAATTTCAACTACTTCTAGTGGTTGGACTGTGTGCAACTTCGACATTCTCGGAAAGCTTTGCACTGAACAACCGCACACTGGAAGTTTTGGTGCAGAAATCAAACAGGGCCTAGTGCCCCTGCGTCGGCTCTATCCCCTGATGTGGACAAATAACCCGCGGCCGCAAGTCTGCCGAAGAGTGGATAAGCATAACACCTTCCGGGCACCTAACAGGCTCCGAATCACTCTGTACAAGGGTTGGAGAACTGACAGGGTGGTTGTTGGTGGTGCCATTCGCCAGATGTTGTGGCTAAGGCAGGGCTCCCGGGATTGCGCTCCCGTGCTTGGACCCCAAGGAAAGCCCAAATCTGCCGACCAACGGAGGCGACAGTCAACGCTCTGGGGTTTAAAGGTTTGAGATTCCCAACATTCTGCCTTGCCTTGTTAAGAGGAGACTGGTCTATAGATCTGCGCTGTGCGTCCTGAGAGCCAGCGAGTTGCTGATTTGTGCAGCTAGCATATCTGGCGCCCACCGCACCAGGAGACTTCCCAGTCACACCCGGATTGCTCGAACTCCATTTGATTCTCCAGATTGCTGAGATTCCACTCCACTCAAAGTTTCCCTCGCGTTTCTTCACTTCTGCCCCGACGGCAACGAAACGAGAAGCAGGACTTTGCGTCGCAACCATACGAGCGCCCTAAAGAAGACCTTGTCAGCGCTTTCTCAAGCAGTTGCATTATGACGCCAACCGAAGCGCCCCGGAGCGGGCTTACACCCGGCGAGACGCTCGATGCCACAATGAAAGACGATCACAACGAAGACGAAGCTCATCACGGTCTCCTGGAAGGCTCAGATGCTGCGGCTGGTGTCGGAAGTAACCAAGACAAAAGAAGTGCCGAACCGGCTGCGATTTGGCGTCCAACCTGGCTTCAGCCCAGCGTGTTATGGACATTCGGTATTCTATTCCTACTTTTTAGTGCTAGCCTTCCGACAATGCTCTGGTACTCGCTCAAACATGACGGCCTCGTGCCGACCCGGCAGTCCCTCGTGTACCTATGGCGTTTCGGCCCTACAGGCGGTAAGATATCTACCGAGTTTGTAGCTCCTCACAGAATGATGCTGATATACTTGACTTAGTGATCACAATCATTTCCCTTCTGTGGTCCAGAGTTGAGGCGCAGGCTCAGAGGTACATGCCCTGGATAGCCCACCGCTACGGTCAGCAACCGGCGAAGGACGCGAACGCATATGACCTGGACTACACCGCCTTACTACCGCACTCGATCATTATTGAGTCAGTACGACGCGGACACTATCTTGTTTTCTTGACTACAGTAGCGTCCCTGCTACTCAAGCTACAGATTGTCCTGGCGCCTGGTCTATACAGTCTGGCAAAAACGGACCTCGCCCAGCCTGCTGACGTTCGTGTTCTCGATTCGTTCAGCCCCATCGAGGGAGATATCACGAGCGGCGGCGCCAACGCGTTTTATCTCGCCCAAGCTCTCCACTCATTTGATATGCAGTATCCATTTGGCCTGACGGAGAATGAGGCTTACCAGACATTCCGGAACGAAAACGGTACTGCCCGAGGGACCAAAGATGCGCCTCTCGACGTGATCGTGGATGGCTATCTTCCCGAAACACAATGCTTGAAATTGAAGAGCCGGCCTTTCTCAAATATAACCCAGGAATTCCGCGCACATCACTTCTATTATATATACTACGAGATTCATCTTCAGTTTGAAGGCTGCGACGAAACTATCGTGGCAACCGGCCACACATCCACGAGCGACAGCATGCCGCAAGCGCAGGAACAGATAATCAATCACTGGCGGGGTAACATGACCCTAAATCCTCTGAGACCATGCGACAATCTGCCACAAGAGAGCAATCAGACACTCTATTACGCCGTCAGTTTCGAGAAAGCTCCCGGAGGAGACCCTTCGCACCGCATTATTCGCGATGTAGCTGCCGTCCTTTGTTCATCAACGTCTTGGCTTTCGAGAGTCCGTGTCGTTGACGATGGAGTCAAGCCGATCGTCACGAGAATTCAAGGCGAACCCATGCGATTAATGTCTATGAACTTGTGGGATACCATGTCTAATGCCATGCCCATCTTCGTCGGTAAATGGTATGAAACTGCGGTGCAAAGAGCCTGGGGTCCAGTGAATGCTGAGCTTGTGCTCCAAGGAAAGGCCTCGGGCGAGGATGAGAGCGGCGAAATCCCGTCAACATACACAACCGATGACCTTTACGAATCGACTATCAAAATGTCCAGAATAATCAGTACAGTCACTGGTCACTCCCGTCTTCGGCAGATGGGAAGCTCAGAGACCCGTGTGGCCGGCTCTACGACTACGAGTGTCGACATGCTGAAGGTCAACAAGTGGATGGGGTTGTCCATGAGTGCGGTTTTCTTGCTCCTCACGGGAATAACTTTCATTTTGGCTCTTTGGCACTCGAGGAAGACCAGAGTTTGGTTTCGAGATCCCGCGACCATTCTTGGGAGCGTTGTTTTCTTCCGAGATCACCTAGACGTTCTGAGAGATGTTACAGACCATAATTCCCAGGGAACGGACGAGGCAACGAACTGGAGTCGATGCCATTTCACTCCTGTGGTCCTCAAACTTTGGATACGAGCGGTGGTTGCCTTGATAGTGTGCGCAGTTTTAGCAGCACTCGTTCTCGGGCTTCGACGTTCAGAAACATCACAAGGACTTACCACCGTCAACGACCAAGGCTATATTCACTTGCTATGGACGTCAATACCTACTCTTGTCGTTCTCAGCATCGCTTTATACGTAAGCGCCTGCAGTAACGCGTACCGGAGTCGGGCAATACTCTCACTACTTTCCCAAAGAGAGGTAAATACTGAGTACCTCGACACCTCGATCTCAGACATGCTGGAGCCTCGAGTATTGGCTCTTTCCCTCTCCAAGAAACTCTGTGCCGTATCACTGGCTCAGCTTCTGGCGATACTTTGCGGATTTCTTACGACGCTCGTCTCTGTCATTTTTACGATAGAGACTATTCCGGACACCAAGTCTGTCCAGCTGCAGCAAGCAACTTGGCTTGGCTCTCGTGAACGCGATGATCCCGACGTTATGCGGAATAGAAGACGAGTTCTGAGCAGTCTCATACTGCACGTGGGCAACGCGACCATGAGTTTCCCGAGCAACACTTATGACGATCTCGTATTTCCTTCCTTCGAAGGCGATGAGATGCTGGACCCCCGCGCGAACACTTCAATCCGATATAATATTCCGGCTGCGAGGCTTGACGGCAACTGCTTCAGAATGCAACTCGACGATCCCAGCTTGAAGATCACTGCGGGACACAGGGAACAAGGCGACAAGTTTTCCGCTTCCACGGTCATGAGGGTCGTGGAACAGATAACCTGCCCAAACGGCACTCAAGGGTATCTCGACAGCCGTTTCCCGAACAGTGAAGGCTCCAACGACATAGGCCGTTTGTATGTCGCTGGTATTATGCTGTCTCCGGGAAACCTGGCTGACATCAATGGCGCATGTGGTCTCGGGCTTAACGATTCCACCGATTTCAAGTTTGCGACCTCCAGATCCCAGACTTATGCTTGGGGAGAATATTCCGCAGTAAAGAGGGAATTCGAACACTTTACCATGTGGAGGTGTAATTACACTTGGACGGAGGCTCCAACTGATGTCAACCTCGTTGCCGGTGACGGGGAGTACGTTTTGGACCGGGAAAGCCCACCGCAGCCGGACATGTCTCGAGTACGCCCTTGGGATCCACCGCTTGATGTACCGGAAATCACAAACGATATAGGAGAAGTCGTGGACGACGACTTCCCTCAATTGAGGCTAACTAATCCTATCATGGGAAAAAACCTTCCCGACCAGTTTCGGGTGTTGGCGCAGCCCTTCGGCTCGTTCGAGCCCGAAGCGTTTGGTGACCCGAACAGGGAGGTAGACATGATCACGAGCTTGCAACACAACTACGGCTTCTTGGCCGCCCAGCTTGCGAATCTCGAATTACGCCTCAACGTCACCGATAGCTCAAGGACCAGCCCTGCGCCGGCCGGTAGTCTCCAGGCCATGAACGCCGTCATGACGGACATGGGCCGGCGCCGTCTCGTTCAGAACCCTACAGTGACGTACGTCATTGTCGTTATATTAGTCTTAGTGGTTCTGGCAAATGTTTGGGTTTTGCTGTCTGCCGCGTCCCGGCGTCTTGTCGGAAAGCCTTGGGTTCTCGACCCGGAGGTCAAGGCCTTGGCACCTGACGAGTTTAACAGCATTGCTGCTATGGCTGCCTTGCTTCGTGATTCTAACGTGCCAAACTATCTACCAGAGAGCCCCGAGCTGCTGTCGCAGAAGGAGTTCTACGGCCGTCTTTCTGACCTGACCTTTCGTATGGGCTGGTTCGAGAACAAAAAGGAAGACGCCAAATATTTCACCGTTGGGGCGACTGGGGATGACGATTTTAAGTTTGTTGGCAATCGAAACGATGTGAGCAGAGGAGTCTCGGAGGCAAGGCTCGATTAGTCGGTAGAGGAAGGCTCGTTCTATGACTAAATGTGCCGAGCATTCGTATACCTTTCTCGTCAGAACCTCTTGTGTGCCGTCGAGTGGCGTCCTTGAAAGTGACCAAGTACCTCAGGCTGACACTGCTTCAGGCTGACTCTGCAAAACATAGTCTCTACTGAGCCCTACCCAATGTGTTTTTACTGCGGCGAGAAGAGGGATTTCCAGGCACGAGGTGATAAGAACCACCAGCGCTCCCTGGGTGATCTTATTTATCCACCTCCTCTAGTATCCTGATATCGTTACGGGATATGTGGGCTTATTGTTGTCATTGTCATTGTCGTCGTCGTCGTCGTCGTCGCGGTTGTCGTTCGTTGTGATCATTGTTATTGTCATTGTTATTAGTGTTGGTAAAGGGGGGGGGAGGCCGACGACTAGAGCCAAGGCGCATAATAAGGGTGTTGGGTACTACAGGAGGAGGCAACGAATGATAAGGTCCCCCTTCCTTTTGCCGAACGATCTAGTCTTAGCTCGCGGGACTTGGTCGAGGCAGGACATGGGCGGGTAAAAGAACACAGGAGAGAGAGAGAAAAAAAACAAAAAAACATACAACAACAGGCATTCGCCGGTCGTCACCGACCCGACTACTACTTTGTCCCTCACAGGTTTATCGATGGGAGAGCGGACGGGATCCCGAGTTCTCCTATGGGTATGATCGTATGTGCTAGAAACTGCTGCTAAGCTCCCTAATGATCCAACCACGGTGGGTCGGCGGGCCATTGGTGGCACAACTCGTATGCTTGGAGTGGCTTCGACCATACTAGAGTGCAGAATTTTGGGACAATACTTCTGTTCGCGGACGTCTTGAGCCCTTATATCCTCCTCCACTCTCCGACTTGTGAGATCATCGGTTTCAAGCAACTGACCGCATGAGAAGGTTCTGTTGATGAGTCGGCTTTAACCAAGGCCCAAGGTGTCTCAGCCGGTTCGTCCCTTCGTATCAGGGCTGCATTGTCGTGGCAGGAATTCCCGACACTGAAAACAAAAACCAAACAGCTACCGCTGGAATTACGTTGGAAAACAACTGGGTTCGAGCTGTGCCCAGACTGAAGCGCCTTAGCATAGTCTTTGTGAAAATTAGTCAGTTTATCAAGATATAACGTTTCTGAAAGAAGCCAAGTATGGAAATCATGGATTGGACTCCGCGGAGGCCGAGTGTCATAGCATGCCACTCAATGCCGTATCAAGACTTCTGGGACAGAAGATGGATGAGCTAAATCTATAATTAGTATTAACTGTAGATCAGGCTCATAACTGAATGACCACTTAATCGTAGACAGAGGTACCTAGCTAATCTATATAGCTATTGAAATCCGGATATCTATAAACAAATGCCTGGTTGTAGCTTGCGTAGAGTTCCTTATGTTATTGTTTACACACAGCATACCGAACATCAAGTGAGCTCATTCGATCAAACTAGGTATACCATACTCAAGTGGATCGTTTGCGTAGAACTTTGAGCATCCATGGTGGTGCCCTGTCCCGGATAGTACCCCCCTTAACTCTCTGAGCCAGAAGCCACTGAACTGTCATTGTTGCCATTGCGCAGTTCCACACAAAGGAAACAATCATGCCTAAAGAAAAGATCAAGGAGGTCGATACGGTATTCGTACCACACAACGAAAAAAAAGCGAAGTCATCAATTCCATCCGGGAGCGTAAATCCCGATATTAGTAAAATGGACTGGCAGACGATGAAGTCAATAGCGTGGATGAGCTTGATTCTTCTGTACATGTAGAAGGTCAGGTCAGGTCGCCGCGAGCTGAGCCTTCTTTGATACAGGTACAGCGGGACGGCGATTGCTGCCAAGGCGATAGTTATGTAGCCGATGATCTGAATTTTACACCAGAAATCAGTAAACGAAGACTTATGGGATATTAAGTGTGATCGCTTACCCCATGTTGCGTCCTGGCATGTTCAGATGTTCCCATCGCGATGATTCCAGTCACTAACCCAGCGATCATGAGGGGCGCAAACACGGCTGTTAGGAGTATCGTTTGCCATCTCTCAAGCTTCAATCTGGTCGGAACTTGGAGTGGGCGTTCGACCATTATACAAAGACTGGGCGTTGCCTCTAACACTAGTACCACGGGGTATGCCAGGAAGAAGGCGGTGGTCATTGTAATAACTGCAAACAGAGAGATCAGTAATGGGCGCGGAGAACACAGAGATGGCATGAGCCTCACGATGAATATATGTTAACAAAACAAAGTTGTCTTCGGTTATCCCGTTGACCTCGTAGCTGTTCTCTGAGAAGTCTATGGAAAAGGTGTTTCCGGAGCTGGTAACGTTGAAGCGCACACATGTCGGGATGGTGATGTTGTTGAGCGGGTTTGCCGTCGTGTTTCGTTGAAGTTTGTCTTTCAAGCCCTTGACGCCCTTGGTTATCCAGCAATGGTCGCTTGTCGACACATCGTCAAGCTGCTCTTGGAGAAAGTCGGTGATGTAAATTTCGTCCCACGCGCTAAGAAGGCAATCGCCCGTTCGAATCGGGGCCGTCGTGTCATTCGGTTGTCCACGATGAACGCTCGCAATTGGGTTGGCTCGTGGGCGATTGCGTGTTCCGAAGGCCTCATTCGATGGCGAACCGCTTCGGTCGATTGAAGTTTGAGCGATGGTCTCCTCAACGGGCTGGACTTCCCGATTGAGATCCACGTCCGCAGTAGCTAGTACGACGGAAAGTGAAAGCAAAAAGATTCGAGGATGCATGGTTGGCAGAAACGCAGGTTGCTCGTCGATGGAAGCTAGAGCAACTTGTAAGATCCCTTGATTCCTGGGGGTTGCCAGGTTGGTTGCATGTATTTGTAAATATGGCAACGGAACCACCAAACGTTGATTAACATCGGTCGTCTTTATGCTGTCCAATTTTCCCGATGACGAAGCTGAGGATGAAATCAAAGAGAGCTGAGCAAGATCACTGCCGCCTTCGGAGACCGATCAGGATTTAGAGTTCGTCTCATAACCCGACTTACACGCACTCGGGTCCGGTGGGACTCGGCAGGCCGCGGAGCCGCGAGCCCCGGTTTTTGAGCGGTTCTAAGCCACCTCTGACATCTACCGACAGCATGCGGTTCATCTAAGCCTCAGAAAAGGGGGAAGGCAAGGGTCAAGTGCGTCCATGAGACCCGCGTTACCAAGTTCTTCGGCGTTCGATGACAATTCGTCCCCGCTTACGAATCTAACGGGCCCTCGCCCACCGACATCTACTCCAGGTATAATGCTGCTCAAGATCTCCTGGGCAGGTTTTTCGAAAACATCAATTTTCCAGTCTGTATTGAATGTATTGGTTAAAAACTCGAACCAACTGGAAAGACACTGGATGATAGTCTTTGTTCGCTCCCGTATTGTGCACTTAGGTAGTAGAGAAACGTCACATTCGGCATTATGAGCTGGTCGTAATGGGGTTTGTCTGCTGACTAATCACCCCAAGACGAAGCGATGAATCAAGACAGTAAAATTGCTACTGTTACCCACCCACTCGACTTCTATCAAGATAGGCCACATGTCGGACAGTGTGAGACCGGGAGATAGAAGGCGGCGCTTTGCCAAGGTGAGCTCTGAAAATGTGTGTTTGGAAGCGCTTCTAATGATGACTGCAAACAGGCCTGCGATCTTTGCCGCGCGAAAAAGGTGAAATGCGATGGGGTCAGACCTGCTTGTAGCAGGTGTTTGAATCTCCCAGCAACTTGCAACTACGCCGACGTTGCCAAGCCCGCACGCCGACGCCGCCCTCTCGGCCCGGTCCGTCCGGCCGCAGGTCCAGAGTTGCCTGAAGGGCCCCCTGGCCGGGTTGTCCAACAATTTAGATCCCAGGTCCGCCGGCACTCTTCATCAGGTTCACAAGGTCTCAGTTCGGTACGCAATGATTACATGTATACATCTGAAGCGTCGCTCTCGCGGAATTTGTCGAAATGTGGTCAGTTTCGCAGAAAATACAGCCATTTTTAAGCGACTAAAAGTCATGGCAGGACGAGACTCATTGATGGGTGCAGGACGAGATCTGCGTTATTTCGGTATGGCAATCAGTGCGAACCATGCAAAGTCGACGAAAACTGAAGTACTGACTGACCTAGGCTCTTCATCCGCGATTGGCCTACTCCGATCACAACAACCGATCCCAGAGCAGACACCAACATCTCGCACAAAGACCGACAACCCGGATTCGGAAGCAGGCCCTTGGTCTCTTTGGACTCATCCCAGGCTTCAACCTGTTCTTGATAGACGAACGCACTGCCCTCTGCCCTCCTGGACCGAGGCTTTGTCGTTGGTCAGCGCATTCTTTGATCAGGAACACATGGCATTGCCGCTGTTTCATCCACCGGCATTTATGGCTCTTCTGGGGCAGCAGTACTCCGGCAGTTTCGATGGTGGGCCAGCTTGGTGGACATCTCTAAACGCGATTCTCGCCATCTCTCACCGACGTCGTGTTGAAGAGGGTGCCTCGGTAGATGAGGACTTGACATGGGGATATGCAGCGAACGCCCTCGACACGGTTTTGGACATCCTCCTGAGAGCCTCGCAGCTCATGTCAGTCCAGGCACTCCTGATTCTGGCCTGGTTCTTCTTGGGAACTCCTAATCCACAACCCAGTTTTATGCTGGTTGCTAATGCTATCCGCTTAGCCCATTCTATTGGCCTGCATAGAAAGGGGTGTGCTCCTTCGCTCAGTCCGATCGAACGAGCCACGAGAGTTAACGTCTTTTGGTTGGCTTTCGCTCTGGATCGAGAGTTGAGTCTTCGAACGGGAAGGCCGCCTGCCCAAGACTTTGGAGACTTTGAAGTCGACTTACCGGATCCTCTGATGCAACTCGAGTTCAACAGCCACAATCCTTCCAGCAGAAATTCTGACGTGTTCGTTGCGGCTACCCAACTATCCGTCATTGAAGCAAAGTTGTACTCCGAAATGTACTTGGATGAGGGGCTGCAACCAGATTCTATCGCAAAAGCAACAACTCTACTTAACAAGAACCTACAAGATTGGCAGGCGGCTTACTTTACTTCATTTGACGCTGAAGCTCTCCCAGAACTAATCGAGCACACCTCTGTAGTCCGTCTGAACTATACGTACTACCACTGCGTCATTCTAGTTCATCGAGCGCAAAGCAGTATCGACTGGACGACAAGAAGCGCTGCAACTTCCGAGTCAACAGAACATTCCCTGCATGCTGCTAGGTTGATATTGAGGATTGGGTCGCGTATTCCGAATACATGGCACAGCCTTCTTTGGTAAGTCTTGAACAATGCCTCCACCCTCTCGACCTTGTCCCTATCTAGCCCCTATACAGTTGATCTCACCAAGGACTTCCTAGGGATGTTGTGCCAATCACAGTGACTGCTGTCATCGCTACATGTATTCATGCGTTACGTCGGCCGAACTCGTTCGGCATCATTGAAGACCTGCGTTATGTCTTTCACGCCGTTGAAAGTCTCTGTCTTCTTGAACGGGGCGCAACCGATTCGTATTTAAGACCCGTAACAACAACTTGTCAGAGCTTGTATTATGCTGCCCGAAGGGCTACGAGAGCCTGCAGCAATACATCCGCGGAAGACCAAGACCATGTCGATGTACAGACCTCGGCCTCCGAACGTACATTCGAGTGCAATCAAGACGTATGCGAGGACACTTTGGCATCTTCCGTGGATATGCAAACAAGAAGCACTTCTACCGGGAGATCCGAGGGGGAACATGAGTCCAATTTATATCCTTAAGACCAAGGCTCCGACGTCGGGTACGGTGCATGGGATCAGTCATTGTCAGTCAGGGAAATGATCCCGTGGGAGTTTGACAGTTTGTTAGGCGAGAGCATCTCTGAGTTTTTTAAATGAACTGGATAGATTAAGAAATCCACGTTGGTTCGGATCGTCCTCTCCTTCCACTCGGCACATCCCAGCCAATGGTTGTCGTTTCGAACTTGAACGCAGGAGCCAAGACTCTTATGTCCTCATCAAGGCCGTATCCCTCTCCAGACATATCCCAGAAGAACTCAGGATGCGAAAAGAGATCGGGTCTCACTCTCTGCCAAGACGCGTAGGTCTGCGCGACGAGTGCACCCATGTCGTCGTAGTGGCGGGGTCTAAACTGGGGGTCTCTGGCTCGCAGCTCCTGTTGCTCGGCTTCAGAGTATAGGCCCAGTTGATAGTACCAGATGTTGTACTGAGTCAGGCTGATATCAATATCAAAGGTGACATCCTCCTTTGTGCGCGCCAACAGTGCCTGTATGGCAGCTATGGCACCGATCAAACCCGTCTGGTAATCGGAGTTGGCTAGAGACACGTCAGAGCTCAATCTCAGTCGAAGAGAACAGCGGACGGTTAACTTACGTAGAAGAGGCACGACAGCCTCATCGAGGCCGAGGAATTTGCCTTGAAGGTAGGAAACACCCACCAAGCAGTCGCTGATCTGCTGCCACCCGGACCTGTGGGCCAGCGGGCCCTTGAAGCCGTAGCAGTTCTCTCGCATGTAGATGAGACTGGGGTTCAGCTTACGCAAAGAGCTGCTGTCGAACCCAAGTCGCTCCAGAACCCCGGGCCGGTAACCATCAACGAGCATGTCTGCCCCTCGGACAAGTTCAGCAAAGACCTTCTTTCCCTCCTCGGTTTTGAGATCGATGTTGGTATCTCGCTTTCCCGTCTGGAGGTCAGGCATGGTCGGGCCAAACTCAGGAAGCTTGTCGCAGGATACGCGGAGAACATCGGCGCCGAAGACACTGAGAAGCTTCGACACGGCGGGGCCAGCAATCACGCGTGAAAAGTCGACGATCCTGATGCCGGAGAGGGGCTTGAAACCCTCATTGTTTGCCTTGGGCCAGGCCTTGGATGGCGCGGGGATTCTGGTTGAACTCCACAGGGGCTCTTGAGACATGATCTTGCCCTGTTCGCTCTCGAAGAACTCGTCTGGCGTGTAGCAAGTCACGCCTGCTTGCTTGTACTGTTCATTCGCCGTTTCTTCGATGTCCTTGGAATCCCACAGGGCGACCTTCTCCGCGTAGATCTTGATCGCCTCTTCCGGACTCACATCGGCATCCTCGACCTCTAACATCTTCATCACGGGCTCGGCGTTCATGGAGCCGTGAAGATGAAACCACCGTCCGTCTTTCGTCTGGTACACGTTGGTTGCGAAACGCCTGATGGGACTTGACATGCCGTGAAGGTCCATCTTGACGAGCTCCTGGAGCATCTTGGGATGCTGCATAAAGGACTTGCCGCCGATGGTCGGGAGAAGAACGGACGTCAGGTACAGAGTCGCAGCGTCAGTGTTGATTTGAACATCTTGGTAGTCTATGCCGTATCTCTCCGCAGCAGCGACGTTGGCAGCGGTGGCCAACAGAGCTGTGAGAGAAGCACTCGACTCCGTCATCTTCAACGGTGTGAGGACGAACGGTTTGTCGTCGCCTCCCACGAACTTGACCTTTTTGGCAGCATCGCGAAATGAGGCCGGTAGTTCAAGGCGGGGATCGGCAAGCAGGACGTCAGACAAAATACGGGAAGTCTCGTTGCGGACGGAGTAGGTCGACATGATGTAGGTAGGCTCAGAAAAAGCTTGAATTGGTTGAGTTCATGAAGAAGAACGATTTCTAACCGTTTGGAAGGGCCGTTTTGTAGTCCCTTTCAATACACCGTCTTATGATGATGGAACTTGCGTGACCCCTCTTTCCCTGAAGCTCCCGGGAGACCGAGTCAGAAAGCCCACGCGATCCACATTAGAGGTGCCAAAACTCCGACGATGGCCCCGGTTTTCTGATTGCTGTGCGTCTTCAAGATGATTCTTTCGCTATGCTAAAAAAACAAAGCAAAAGAATGAGTTTTAAAGCATGTCTTGAATGGAAGATTCGGTCTATTGGCTATAAGTTTCATGGCTTGTATTTCCTAATGCGTGGTGATTTTAAGACTGACGTTAAAAGAACGTTTCAAGAACACATAACTTAGAGCTTCCCGCTCAAGGTTTGAGGCCGGAGTTTTGGTCCGGA
This sequence comes from Colletotrichum brevisporum, assembly GCA_030770045.1. Classification (NCBI taxonomy): domain Eukaryota; kingdom Fungi; phylum Ascomycota; class Sordariomycetes; order Glomerellales; family Glomerellaceae; genus Colletotrichum; species Colletotrichum brevisporum. The sequence continues at coordinate 324,517 of JAUGSI010000005.1, read as the reverse complement.
GTTTTGGCATTAGGAATGTCATTTACCGGAGTTTCCAGTCCATTACCGCTGGGTGGCCACGAATGACGAAACCCCCTGTACATGCAGCCAGATAGGAGATCTTATTTATTACCTCCTCTTCTACCTAGTATCTAACACCCCCTCTTGCTATAACTGCATAGCTGGGTGTCCCTGAGTTAAGGGCTATATAGGCTTATTTTTGTTTATTATTATTATTATTCTTGTTATTATCGTCCGTCATCGTCGGCGTCGTCGTCGTCGTCGTCGTCGTCGTCGTTGTCCGTCGTCCTCATCAACGATCGTTGTTGTCTATTGTCGACTATCATGCGGTAGAGATGGAGGAAGGCCAACGTCGAGAGTGCCAAGCCATATAGGGGTGTTAGATACTCGAAGAGGGGGTGGTAGATAAGATCTCCTGGCCAGATACGACGGTCTTTCAGTCGATCCAAGGGAGATTTGAGATCACATAATAGTGTATTGTACCTAACGTGCAAGATACCATCGAAGATACGGAGCCTATTGTTGCGCCCAGTACCCCCGTTCTGTTAATCGTCGTAGACTCGCAGTACCCCTGAAGAACGATCGGTACAAGTACTCCACCATGAATAAGCACCTAAACGATCGATCAATATTGAATTCACAGGACCAAAACAAACTGTCGCACTAAAGAGCAACGCTGCTGGCATCACGGCCAGAAGCTACGCCTATACAGCGCTGCTTAACGCGGAAATGAATCGAATCCCACTCCATCCTACTACATGTAAAACCTCCTTTCTAAAAGAAGGATTTGAATCGATTTTGGGGATCATAGCGACTCCGCAACTCCCTTAGTTTCTCGTAATGCTCACGGTAAACCTACGATGAGAGTTGTTAGATATACGGACATCAACGGGCTGATTGACTTAGAAGAGACGCTTACAGCTTTGACGCTGTGGTAGTCGGGCTCCAGGCCTGCAGGATTGACCTCTGCCTCACTTAGCTTGTCTCCAAGCACATCCTTGGGCGCGTCAGTTGATATTTTCCGCAGCAGCTCCTCTTGATCCTTCGATCCGTCCCCTGGGCAACTTGAAATGAGCAACATGATGTGATTGAGATTCGGGGACCGCGGCCAAGCAACCTCCGCCGTGCCTCCAATCGGCGATCTCTGTATCATCCGAGTCAGCGTGGCCCACGATTAAGGCCATGTAGAGCCAATTGACTTACAACAACTAGACATTCGAAGATGATGGAGGAAATCTCCTGGATCGACTGATCCAACTCTCCCAATCTGTCATAAAACTGAACTGCTCGGCTCAGAATGTCTCGATCCAAGTCCGCAACAGCCATTGGCGCGTAGAGCGTTTTCATCTTGCCTCGAACGACGGCAGCGTTTCCTAGAGCCGACTCAGCTTCATCTAGTTTAAATTCGTCAATAGCTACTTACGTTGGATGTCCACAATCCCTTTCATGTTAGTTACCCGAGTCCGATCGATTGCGCCTGGCTTTTCAAGAGCCCAGCGGAACGCCGAGCGACCATGAGCCTCCCCGAGTGCATCGTAGACGTGGAATATAACAGAGTCGCCGGCATCTGGCTCTTCCTTCTCCAAGATTGTGTGAAGGAGCCTTTGAGGGACGATGTACATAAAATACGTGACCTTGGGGTGTGGCACTGAGCGGTTGAACTCGACCATCTCCTCGATCAGCTGCGGCAGCCACTTCCGTGGCACCAAGACAAGGCCTGACCAGATTTTAGTGGGATAGTAATGGGCTCTGAGGAGAACTTTGGTGACTACTGCAGCCTGTTTTAGTCTTTGCTGTCATCGAAGGGAACACATCATTGAGTTACTCGCCTCCATAGCCGCCACCGCTTCCTCGTAGAGCCCACAAAAGCTCCGGTTCTTGAGACGCCATAACCACACTGCCGTCGTACTTGACGACTTCTGCGTCGAGAAAATTGATGGGATCGGAGATGCAGCCGTATTCCGTCGACATCCATGAGAGGCCGCCATTCAGAATGGCGCCAGCAACACCGATGGCTGGGGTTCGGGCTACGAGGACTAGATTGTTGCACATTAGTGAACGTTCTTGTGACTGCACGGGCAAGGCAAAACCTTCGCATGGTTTACCTGAATATTCCGGATCGACTTCGTCCATGTATGCGGCTACTTCTGACCAAGTAGCACTCGCGCCAACAGTGGCAATCTTCTTCACGGAGTCGTACTCCAAGCCATTGAAGCGCATCGTGCTGACGACGACGTGCTTAGCCGATGGTGATTTGAAGCCGTGGCCTCGAATGGCGAAGTCCAGATCTGAGGCATACAGGAAGCGAATGATTGCTGCCAATTCCTCGGTCGATGCGGGGACCAGGACGAACTGTGGATTTTGCTGCTTCTGTATTGCAAAAGGCTCAGAATGAAGGGCGTAGAGCTCATCCTCAGGTCTCACCACGCAACCAGCACTCAAGGTCCGAATAAGTGGTTCAAGTGCAGAAGGGATATTGGAATCAGCGTCTGAAGACATGTCGGAAGGATACGAACGGCTATCGCTGGGTATGCTGAAGAAATCACACACGGCTTCCGGTGAAACAGGCAATGGGAATGGCTTTATAAGGAGGTCGGTTTCTCAAGATAGGCATGAGTAGATGAACCTTATTATCAAAGTCAAAATGAACAGGGCGGCTATTTAATTCGCAAAGTGCCCCGGAAGTGAATGACGAGGGGCGGCCATGAAGCCTGCGGTCTTCGGGGTGGAAATTCCTGAAACACCGAAGCCGTCGCTTCGCTGAACCGGACGTTACTCTGATAGGTGCGTGACGTCAAAGAAACTACCACCTGTACTCGGACAACTCGGGTCGACCCCAAACGAAAATTGCGTGACCTTCCGGCTCAAAAACATGTCCGAAGCGCCAGGTAATCTTATAAACAAATCGATTTTGGCAGGAGATTCGGTTACCTATGAGCAGGTTGATGCTGGGGGCTGATGTGCTCCGTGGGTCACGCGGGTCCGCAGACCCAAGTGCGTATATCCGTAATGCCGAGATGAATAGGTATTACTTGGTATTTACGAATATGCCGACAGAGTTGGCGATCAGTCAATGAATCATAGAATGCGCAGGTGGGACTCCCACTAATCAAGCCCTTCATGAGAAGTGGTCCATAGAATCCAATTGAACGGCTCTCTCTCACACATCACATTACACCTTCCCTTTTCAGGCAAGCCAAGAGAGAGCTGCTCGCTACCGACAAGGACAAGAGGGCTCAAATACCCTTAAATAGACTTCAAGATGCAGACCGAGCCTGCTGAATTGCGAGACCGCTGAGGCTCGGCACATGCAAAAGGAGGGGCTCAAGCGCGAGCTCGCAACCACCGCCCACAATACCGCAGTTGCCTCTGGGGTGAAAATAATCGGGGACAGGGGGAAAGGAACTTTCAAGGAAGTTTACCCATCATTTGACTTGAAGATGCAAGTTCGGCCCAAGGTTGACCTAACGTTCTTGATTTAGAGTGTTTGATTCTCAGGCCTGTGTAGTGCCGTTATAGTTGTCGCCATCGCCGTTATTACTATTATTACCTACTTGAGTGATAGTATCTTATATTAAGTAGTACCTAGTAGTTATAGTAGAAGGGAAGGGTGGCCAACAACGGGATCAACAGAGCAAGTTACACAGGGGTGTTCATTACTGAAGAACGGGGTAATGAATAACGTGTCCCGTTACTATTCATAATACAAAGTTATAGATAGGTGTGATTGCTTTTTAATACACTTAATGAAAACTCGATAGATTTGCCTGTTAAATAAACGGTGCCTTTTGAACAATGAGTTTGTTTAGCTTCAGGTGCTTTATCAAACGGGCACGTTCGTTGGGTTTGGGTGGAAAGTAGCACGGCGATATGAGCCTCCTAACGGGCCTGCGTTGTGTTCTTTTGATCGCCAACTGTTCCCACGCAGTACTTGCATCTGTTGACAGGTTGAACCCACGGCGGGTCTCAACGTCAATGCTTGCCAAGCCTTCGATCACCTCGAAACGAAATATAAATTCGCAATGTCCTAGGGTGCTCGTACGACGCCATCTGCCCGCAGTCCATAGTTCCATGAGTTCAAGCTTGGGCATGAGTGTTGCTGCGTTGGCTGCCGCTAGTATGAGTTGATTTGCCCTCTCATCGAGGCGCTCGTTGAGGGCGTAGGAGGTGAGTGCAAGATACCTCAGATTGGCCCACGAATTCTGTTCGTTGATGTGAGAAAATCGAATCTGGTAGTATGGCTCGAAGAATAGTTCCGCGTCGAAAATGTAAGATACGGCGAATGACTCCGCTTGTCGACTGGCCTCGCGGGCAGACTGCGCTACTGCCTTGCTTTCACCCCTCCTGTGGATGGGAATCAGTGGTGTGAAATCCATCGAATTGAATTCTAGAAACTCCATCACGGATATCGTCTTCACTCCACGTGGGAGACTGGCGAACAAAGCGGTATTTGCTGAGTGGCTTTCCAAAAACCATTGGAAGACTTGCAAAGCACACGTGATTCCTTCCAAGTGAGGGAAACTTTCGAGAATTGTCTTGGTAGCGCTCGCATCTGGATACCTGACGCAGTCGTTCTCTATAGAGAACCACCTAATCACTGGGACTTTGGGAACTTTCAAGCCGCAACCGTCGAGGTCAAGGCCCAGACGATTTCCTTCAGCATCGAGGAGATACGCTCTCATGCTTCTCTGATTCTTGACGCATTGGTCTTGCTTCCTGATGGTCCGCATGGTATTTTCGCAAGGCAGTGGTCGGGAATACCGGGTATTGTTGTACTTGACTGCGTCTGTGAACTCGCTGGGACACCCGGCGCTCAGCCTGAGTTGTAAACCATTAGATGAACGAAGCTTGCTGCTGTCATATTGCCATTCGGACAGAATGGCGAGGAGACCAATTAGGTGCTTCGTAAATCTGCGGTTGTCATTCCGAGTTCGCCAACTTTTTTGCTGGATACCAGTATTACATGGCGAGCGCGAATTGGAATGGCGCTGAAGACTGACGTGGAGCCATATCGATTTGACGTAGCTCTGTCTCCCATTCTGAACAATGCGGCCGAGCGACCGGATATCGTTATCCGAACTGAGTTGCAACCTTCGAAAGCTGGATCGCTCGAAGAAGGCCTGCCATTCGGAACAGACAGTGGCCAATGCCGATCGTTTCGCGCGCGGCTCATGGTCGACAAGCAGATCGACCTCTTCCAGAATTTGAAGTCGAAGCTCTGCGGGCAATGTCGTCCATCTAGAGGCTTGGCCAGTTCGTTCGTCCTCACGGCCCTTATGTTTCCTTCGAAAAGCCAAGGACCAGGTAAGCCAACCCATCTTTGATAGTGTCGGGATTTGAATGGTAAGAAAGATGGTCAGCGTGTATTGTTGTGTTGTGTGCTGTCAAGGCAGTCGGGTAGTCCAGAATCGACGGTCGAGGTTGATTGTATGTAGAAGGAAGACTTTAAGTGAAACTTGCTTTATGAGAAGCTCATTTGTGCGTGATTTTGTACTGAAAACAAGATGATACCTCCCAAATAGACTTCAGCCTCTTGTGTCACCATGCCCTAGCCTTCACTACCTTGCGGGGACTGCACAAGTCAAGGGGTTTTAAAGCCGCCCTGGACTCAATGATCAATCACCTTCCACTGCAGCTTCGGGCTCTTGTGTATTCTGGTGGCGCTTCCCGTCAATCTTCAAAAGTTTTGGCTCGCCACAGAAGTCAAAATCTGTTGGGTATTGATGCATGGACTTTGTACCGAAGTAGCCCTGGGGCCTTAAAATAAATTATGGGAGCAGCAGCCACCGTGACACAGGCTTTTCGGTCCAACATAATGATGTTCTGGCATTGTTTCTCTAGAAGGAAAACTAAATGGAAATCACCCAGCCACACTGCTTCCAACCCATCAAACCGCCGAGGATGCCGGGCCAGGTGGTTGGCCCGCCGCGGCAGCGATGGTCAAGACGACCGGAATGTTGACCAAGAGCCCCGAGCTGGCCACAGAAACGAGGGAAGACGTCGGCGAAGACTGATCGGAACTGGACGTCACCGGGGTCGTGAGGGAGGAGCTTCCTGGCGTCACGGAAGCGGAGCTCAGATTGGAGCTGGTGGATACGGTGGCCGACGAACTTCTTGAGGGACTTGTTGAGAGACTTGATGAGGAACTTGCTGAGGAACTTGCTGAGGAACTTGCTGAGGAACTTGCTGAGGAACTTGCTGAGGAACTTGCTGAGGAACTTGATGAGGAGGCAGTGCTCGTCTGAAGGGTGGATGGAGAAGAAGAGGACTGTGTGGTAGATGTAGAGGTAATTGACGAGTTGGTGAACAAGGAAGACAACGTAGAGAACACCGAGCTTCCTGAAGAGCTTGAACCTGACGGGGTGCTGCTGGTACCAATGCTGGTAGACGAACTGGAGCCGGGAGGAGAGCTGCTACCTGAGCTCAGAGAAACACTGGACGACGATGAGGAGGAGATTGATGACGACGACAATGATGATGGTGTGCTCGAAGAGATCGACAAAGATGAGCTGCTGCTGCTGCTTTGTGTTGAGCTGCTACTCGAACTAGGAGAAACACTGGATGAAGAGGAGGTGGAGGTTGACGATAACGACGACGACGACGACGACGACGACGACGACGACGGGGTGGTCGATGAGTGAGACGAAGATGAGGTGCTCTCTGTAGAGCTGCTGTGGGTAGAGCTGCTGCTCAGGGTAGAGCTGCTGCTCAGGGTAGAGCTGCTGCTGTCTGATGAGGAGCTGCTGGAGACACTAGAGCTGCTAGAACTGCTGGAGACGCTGGAGCTGCTAGAGCTACTACTCTGTGTAGAGCTTTCACTGCTGCTTGAAGACGAGGTGCTAGTGATGGTGGAAGTATCAGTGCTGGTCTGGGTGCTGCTGCTGCTGCTGCTGGAAGACGAGCTCAGAGTCGAGGACGAGGTGGGAAGTGAGCTGGTTGACGTCGGCTCCGCTGTTGAGCTCGAGGTCCCCGTGGAGGATGACGAATCGGAGGAGGATGCCGAGGACGAGCTTGACGTAGTAGTCGCCGTTGCCGTCTGCAACTCCCTGGCGGCGAAGATGTTATAGATATCTTGTCCAGCAGTACTCCCGCCACAGGCATATGATGTTTCGAAAGAGCACGTCTCGGTGCAGAGGGAGGCGCCGGGCGTGGGCGGGAGTCGGAGCGTGGGTTCAATAATAAAATCGACGCAATAGCAATTCTGAGACCTTCCGATGGCGGCGAAATCGGCCGACCGACTGCTACATTCGACCTGGCAGGAGGCCGGCCCTATGCTGGTTTCGACGGGCGTAGAGAACGAATCCTCGAATTGGCTACGGCGCCACAGTAGGAAAAGCCATACGGTGGGCGGAGAGGAGGTTGAAACAGCAATGAGGCGGTAGGCGTTGTCAGGAATCCTAACGCCCAGAGGAGGAGGAGGTTTGCTGGTTTCGGGGGATACATCGTGAGATTTGGGGTTGGCGAGTCCTTTTCCGCCGCGCAAGTCTTGTGAGTAGCTTCTCCGCAAAGATTGATTACACGGTCCTATAAAAGCGATGAGACGGACAGGCGTCGATATTTATCCCTGGGCATGCGGAATGCTATCGCGAAGCTCGAAATGATAGTAAATGAGGTCCTCTCAGAGCCAGTGCAGCACCTTTTGTCCGAGGAACGCAGAAGCCGCGCGATGATAGCTAGTCAGGTCCATGCAGAAGTCGAATTTTAATATGGCTCTTGTTTCTGAATTCACGGCCGGGTTGGTTCAGTTAAATTCCAGGCCAACTCGATGTCGTCAACCAAGCGGATACCTAGGCATGTTGGCATATCCCTAGCGCCAAGGCCGGGATCTTGTGCGGGAGTCTCTCCCTTAAAAGCTTGATTTCAACCGCTCAGAGTTCTGACTTGTCTCAATTTGATGGGTTATCCTTACTGTTCTGGGACTTGATCCCTTGTTTCGACAACCACATGTATGATTGGGACTTGACATGTCAGGCGATTCAACTGAGTGGAAGGATACCAAAGACCCATGCAAGTGTCGTGTAATCAAACTCTCAAATGCCTACTGCGAGGTGAGCAGAAACTCATTCTATTTGCATTTTTTATCTGTCATGTGCAAAGAACATGCAAAAGTAGACCCAACCTGGCCACGGATCAACCGCCAGCTCCCAGACCAGTAGTCTCGTTAGTACCTACCTATCTTGACTGTCGTCCATGACTGCCACTGATGCTTTGAGATAAGATAAGATAAGATAAGATACAGTCGTTTGCATCGGCAGCTTCCAAAACCCAAAGTGGGGCAACGCTTACCAATGCAAAAAAGTTAAATTTTGCCCGCAAATCTAATATTCTTTACATTGTAGCTTTTTATAAATACCACTATTAAAAGGCCTCCTACTACTATAAAAAATAAATATAAAGCTATTTAGAGACTGTATTTTAGCTAATTTACTACTATAGTACTAAGGATTTCAACGTACTAGCTTACTAAAATTAATCTAATACTTCTATCCCTTAACTTTAATAATAGCTTTATTACTAGGGCTGTTAATTATAGCTAATAAACGATTTAAACGTACTACTACTAATATAACCTTACTAGTAAGGTTAAATAATATAAAAGATTTTATAAAAGTAGTTAAAAAATAGAAATTTAGTACTATACTAAGCTATTTAAACTATTAAAGTATTATAATAACTTAATATTAAATAAAATATAGGCTTTTTTACTTAAGTAATTTAATCTTAATATTAATTTATTAATAATTAATTAATATCTTAAAAAAGCAGGTTAAACTAATAAAAAAATATATATCGTAACTACTTAATAAGACCTAGAAAAAAGACTTAAATAGCTTTATTATATATAGTAGTATAAACTAGAATAACTAATCTTTATTAATAAATCAGGAGTAAATAAAAACACTAGTAAAAAGTAAACGGGATAGGTACTAAAAAGCCTTATACTACAGAAATTAGTAAAGCTAAAACGCAGTTAGTAAATATAGCTCCTACTAGTACTAACTCTTAAGGGTATTTTAAATCTTTTTATATACCTAAAAATAATAAATAGTAATAGCTTTATAGTATAAATTACCTAATATTTACTACCTAAGTATAAAAGGTTTCCTACCCCTTATTTAGTAATTATTATAAATAATACCTCTTTTTACTACTAAAAAGATATCTAGATTACTTATAAAGAAGCTAGTATACACTTTAAATACCTTCTACTATACTTATTTAACTTTAACCTAATTAAAAAGTACTTTAAAAACCTAAAAAAGTATATTAAAAAAAACTTTTATATATATAATACTAGTAATAAAAACGTTTATAATTAAATAAAGTTTTTATATAACTATACTCTAGAGGTAGAGCAGAGATTACTACAAATTACTAGTTACTTCCGCTATACATTTGTTAATTTTAATAATAATAAGGGTATATTTAACGAGTTTATAGCAGGGGTTATTAGTAGTAAAGAAAGCAGAAATATATTAAATAAAGTAAGTAATAAGTTAAAGCTATTACTAAGCTAAAAAGTTACTATAGTTAAGTAGGTAAAAAAAAAAAGAAATAAATACTAGTAATAGGTTAAAGCTATTATTAAGTAAGCTATAAGGTTACTATAGTTAAGTAAATAAAAGACAAATAAAATAAATACTATAAGTAGTACCTATTACAACCCCTTGTTACTTAACTCTAATTACGTACTAATATCCTCTTTATTAATCTCTTTACTGCCTAACCCTATATCGTCCTTAGAGTATAATAAATTAGTAAAATAGCTTAAAAACTACTTATTATTTAATATATTAATTAGTTTTAATTATAATTTACTAGGTTATAGTAAGAGTCTATTAACGATTGCTTAAAGTAATATCTAACTCTTACTAAGTAAATTAGTATTAAATTAATCTAGATTAGGTTATAGTAGTTAGAGAGGAAAAGAGATTTTAGATAAAAAGCTTAGGGGGGGGGAGAAAGATATTACAAGAGACTACTAGAATACTAACTTAATTAGTAATTAATTAAGTAATATAGTGTTTTACTTACTTATATACCCCCTTTTAACCTTAACTAATACTTTTTATAACCTATAATCCTCCTTAACCTTGTTTTTAATAAAAAACTCTATAAAGACTATAACTATAGTTTAAAATACTTATAGTTAGGGGCCTACGGGGGTTAGTACTATAGAAATCTCTTTATTTAAAAAGCCTAAGTTACTAGTACTAGTATTATAGAGTTAATAATAAAATATATCTTAAGCTACTTAATTAAAAGGCTTAATAATCCCTATAAGCTCTATAAATACAACTAGCTTTTTACTATATAAATAAAAAACTCTATTATTAATAAAAACTTTAATATTTAATTTAATAATATTAGTAATATTTAGAGTAATACCCTACTTATTAAACTAGTAATTAAAAAGCCCTTTAATAAAATAAAAACTACTATAGTAGCTATAGAGTAGTTTAAGTAATATTTAAAAATAATTATTAATATTATAATACTTACCCAGTATAGTAGTAAATTAAATAATAAAGTTATTAATTTAACTGTATTATTTAATTAATAAATCTAGTACTACTAAAAATAATAATTAAATAAGTATTTATTATTATAAAGTAAGAGTATAAAGAGGCTTATTTAGAACTATAAATATATATAGAGTATAGTAAAGTTAACCCTAATATACTAGTAGTAATAGTTATATTAAATAAAGTAAAGTTAGTAGTATACTATAAAAGTTTATAACGGTATTACTTAAGGTTTAACTTAGTTAATTAGGTATTACTGTAGGGGTAAGAGGAGCTAAAAAATCGGTCTAAATAGCTATTTAAATACCCTTACTTTATAGTATTTATTTATTTTAAACCTTTTTAACTATAGTACCTTTATATTTCTTTATTATAACTATAAGGTCTATAAGTAAAGTACTAAGTAAGATACTAACCTTGCCCTTAAAAAGGGCCTTTTTCTATTACTTAAAATTAAAAATCTTTAACTTATAGTATATTTTATTAAAAGTAATTTAATACTAAGTATATAAATAATCTCTACTTTTAGTAGTATTTTTATACATTGTTAGCTTAGAGCACTACTAATAGCGTAGTAGCTATAAAAACTTATTTTTAGTAATATTCTTTACCTCTTTAATAGTAATAACTATTTTATTAATATACTCCTTTTATTTAACTTAATAAAAAAGTTAACTACTACGGGCTTTAATAAATAAAGTAATTAATATAGTATTATAAGTAGTTTATATTTCTATAGTAGTAGGGACATAAAGCTAAAAAATAAGTATTATTTTAATTATAACTTTACTATACTTATTAACTTTAAAAATTTATTTAGTTAGTATATACTATAGTAGGTATAGTTAAGTATTAGTAGCTATAGTATTATACTTCTTTTAATATACTAAATAAATAAATTTAGTATCCTTTTTTTATTATTTAATTTAAAAAGTAATATATAACTTAGTAGTTTTAAGTATAACTCTAAGTTAACTATAGATTTATTTTTTAATATTAATAATAATATCTCTTTACTTCTTAAATATAAGGAATTTAATAGTATTATACTATATTTTTTATAACTTAATTATATAAGGAAGTTTAAGTAAAAAGGGTATACTATTAAAGGTTAGTTTATATAAAATATAAATAAGGATTTTTATAAGTATAAATAAACTTTAATTCTTAGTAAAAATGTTATTATTAGAGGGTACTTTAATTTTTAAATAGTACGGGGTATAGGTATAGTTTTATTTAAAGGGAGGCTTTTATTGCTATTAAAAGGGTGTATTTTATTTATTATTAAAAAAAAAATCCCGTTATTACTAAGAGGAAGGGGGATTTTGTTAGCTTTAAAAAGGGGTAGCTAAGGTATTTAATTATTTCTAAAATAGGGTCTTGTTTTTAGTACTATTATTGTTATTTAGATTAATCTTAGTATTGTCTTTAATAGGATTTAATAACTCTTTTAGTAATATAGCTGTAGTTACTTACTTTTTTATAATTAACTACTTTTTTAGTTTAATTATTAATACTTAATATTTATTAGGTTTTACTTATAATAGTCTAGGATTAATTAAGGTATTTTTTAATTTAGTTACTTACTACTTTACTACTAGTATTTAAATAATTGTGATCTACCTGCTTATTAGCTTTTAAAATATAACTTAAGGTTTTTTATTAGGAGTATTTTTACGTTACTTATAGGTATAGGTATAAGTAACTAGAGAAGCTAGTAATAAGTTATTAACTAGATTAATTAATACTTAGTACTTTTAGGGAGGTATTATAGAATAGATTAACTATAATAGATAATAGGAATAATAAATAGTAAGTAAGGATATTTAGTATACTAAGGTATTAATTCTAAGGTAAAGTTAGACTTTACTATACTACTAAAATTATTATTAAGATGAGTAATAGGGCGGGCCCCTGTAGTTAATTAATAGGAGTATAAGCTTTATACTTACTAAGAAAAAAAAATATATAATTTAATAGCTTAGAGGCCTTTATATAGGGTTAATTACCCCGTTAGTAATGAAATTCGTAGTGTTTTATGTAGTATTGTGAAAAAAACGTATATTTAATGTGTAGTAAGTAGTGCCCTACTTTGGGTTTTGGAAGCTGCTGATGTAAACGACTGTAGACAGGTCCAAGCGCCGATCGCGACAAAGCCCACCGATGGTCAGTCACCATGGAGCTCCCAAACCTACCGCCAAAATTTCCGCGGCAGAGTGGGAGGAGGGAAAGATGCCGCCGCTTCCATTCATTCCCGCCCGCAACTCACGACATCGCATCGCCGTCATCGCGCTTTACAGGGCCCTCATCCGACAAGGCCGCGGCATCAGCCTGCCCCAGGATGTGTGCAGGCACGGCAAACACCCCGTCCCGGAGCTGGTCAAGAGGGGCTTCCGGCGCAACAAGGCCGAGGTGAGCCAGCGGCTCGTCTTCGCCGCGCTGTCGGCGGGGTACAAGGTATGTTTTGCATTCCGTTTCCCACATCCATCTGGTCTCCTGGTTCTTTATCGATGGACGGAGCAAGCTGACGCAAGGCCTCGAACGCAACACAGTTCATCACCCTCTTCCGAAACGCCCAGGTCGAAGGCTCCAAGGAGCACAGCGAGATCGTCGCCTACCTCCGCGAGAAGAACGAGCTCATCGCGCGCTCCGAAGCGAACCAGCGCCGACGCAGGAAACCGAAAAAGCCCCGGAGCGCCCGCGAACCACCGCCCCCGCCGGTCCTCAAGAAGGTGTCGCAGGAGGGCGAGCGGCCGCGGTACATCTCCCCGATGTACCCGAGGCCGCGCGACAGCTTCAAGGGCCGTCGCAAGATCCCGCACGTCGTGGTGACGTCGTCGGCCCACGTCTTCCTCCGGCAGAAGAGCCCGCAGCCGCGCGCGGTGACGAACCTGCTGCGCAGGAAGCAGGCCCGCAGGATGCGGATGATGGACTACATGCTCGGGGTGAGGGACGGAGGGGCCCAGTCCGCCGCGTCTGAGGATAAATGGGACCGCCTGGTGGAGCAGGAGTTGGCGAGGCAGGGGCTCGCGGATCGCGGGGCGGCGAAGGTCAAGACGCGGGGCTTCGAGGACAGCGAGTACGAGGCGTTGAGGGGCCTGACGAAGAGGTTCAACGAAGACATGGTGGACGAGAAGGCCAGGGCGGAGGCGCTCGTGGAGGCCGTCAAGGAAGAGGAGAAGCTGCTGGCAACGGAGGTGGAGGAGGCCAAGAAATACGGCGTGCGGATCATCCCAACCGAGTACGAGAGAATCAAGCCGTACCTCCTCAAGCGGCAGATGAGGAACATTAGGAGGCGCAAGGCATTCGTAAAGCGGAAGACGGAAAGGCGCAGACGTTGGCTCGTGGGCCTAGAGCCTGCGCCGATCCAGAAGTGAGTAGACCGGCAAGTCGAGCAGCCTTTTGTACAGTACTGTATCACCTATCCTCCCAAAGATACCACAAGGACAACCGGGAATTGTCCATACTCGACTTTCAAGAAAGAAATAGACATGCTTTTACATTGTCATTGGGATATCTTACTCATCACCCCCTTCTCTAGTGTTCAATACCCCCTATAGCTACAACTACGTAACTAGGCATCCCTAAGTATTTTCACTAGGAGTAATACTAGGTATTAAAGGCTCTATGGGCTTATGGTTGTTACTGTCGTCGTCGTCGTCGTCGTTGTCATTGTTTTCTGTCGTCATCGTCGTCGTTGTCCGTCGTCGTCGTCGTCGGTCATCATTGTTGTCGTCCTTATGGGAGAGCCAAGCTATTTGGGGAAGTTGAATAGTACTAGGCAAGGGGGTGACGAATAAGATCTTCCTTGTCATCACTTCGTGTGCAGAAAGTGCTTGGTATATCGACTTGGCCTTGGCTCAGCCGGGATAAATCCGAATCATAAACCGTGAACGTCTCATGCTGGGCCTCTACTTCTTTCACGGGCGGAGACCGGCGCTTGTTGGGGTGCTGATGCCATCGAATGCACCCGCGGGGGAGAGCCTACCATCTTTGCGAGGCCGTGTGGTTCACCGGCTATTGCTGCCCAGCTCTTGGTTGTTTGCAGTGACGGCACCTTTACCGCACCTGGCATATCGTTCGACCTTTCGCTTCCGGCCACGGAAGCGAGCTCCGCTCTTGTCGTGCGTGGCGAGGACATGACTGACGATACCGACGGTGGCATCGATGAAGCAGGACTCAGCGGCACGGCTGGTTGCGTTGGTTCCTCCGGCGTCTGGCGCACGAAAACATCAAAACCCGACTGCTTCACCACCGGGCTCACGGCTGGCGGTGTCGGGGCTGCGTCGGTGGCGGTTTCAAAGCTGCGACGGGAGAAAACGGACGAGGTCATGCTGGCCTGCGTGCTGTCCGTCAAGCTTGGGTCTCGAGGGAGGTTCGGGGTGCTGGGCCCTGGGGTAGCAGGAGTCTTCGCGAGAATCGGCAGGCGGGAGCCGGAGCCACGAGAGCGGAGTGCGCATGTGGGGGTTTGCGGGTTGGGAGATGAGGAGTCCCTGGAGCGTGAGATTCCGGGGGCGGGAATGCCGGCCATGACGACTGAATTCCGGGTGACCCACGCTTTCAGGGGGTCGGACGGAATCCGGGTTCCCGAAGCCGGACGTGGAGGTGCGACGGGAGGGGTGTTCGTTGCCGCCGGCGGAGGTCGCACGGCGGACTGCGGAATTGGATGTGTGATCGGCCTCATTCGAAGACCTAGGCCACTATTGAGATCAGCAGAAGACATGCGAGCGTCTTTCGCAGGTTCCGGTCGCGGCAGCCCCGCCCGGTTGTACCTCCTCGACGACCGTGTCTCCATCTCCCGAAGTCTTTCCTCAAGGTCTCGGTACCTCCATCTCTCCTCTTTCAACTGCTTGGCTAAACGCTCAACGTCTTTGGCGTGCCTGCTTTCCTGGTTCTTGATGCGCATCTCGTACGTCTCATCCTTTGCCGACCATGCTGCATTCTCTTTCTTCAGTCGCTCATTCTCGGCCCTCAGCCTGCCGTTCTCTTCGTGGACTTGAGAATACCGGCTGTCCATGCGCTTGGCAACATATTTGATGCTCTTCCGACAACAGGTGCTGTGGTACACCTGCTCGATGCCGCCTAGGTCGACGAGCTCCTGGTCTACTTGATCAGCTCTCGGCCGAGACGCCGGATCAAGCGAGAGCATCTTTCTGGTCAAGTCGACCACGTGCCTCGGCTCGACGGTCGCACGTTTGACTTCGTGGAAGTTCTGAGTGGCCAGGGCTTGGAGGGCAAGCTGTTCCTGGTAGTAGTGTAGCTTTTCAGCTCGAGAACGTGGCACCAGGTCTTCGAGAACGGTATAGAAGGCAGAGAGATTCCCGTGGTAGACGGCGGTGGCAATATTCAGATAGATGAGTCCTAGACTGTATATATCTGCTGACTTCATCGACCAAACCTTGAAATCGTAAATCTCGGGTGCCCGCCACTTGGGTGTGCCTTGGTGGCCGATGGTGGTCGTCTGCTCCTGGTCGTTGACATCCCGGGCGATACCAAAATCTGCGAGATAGACCCTCTCGGGGTTGAGGAGGATGTTTGTCGGCTTAAGGTCCAGATGGCGGATGTTGGCGGCCTGGTGGCAATAGGTAACCGCCTGTCCGATGCAACCCATGATGCGCTGGAGGAATTGCAAAGGACACTTCCCTCTGCTGTTTGGCCTGGGAGGGTCGCGCCCCTGACTTTCAACGGCGCTCAAGTCAGTCAATCCTAGCGCCTCCAGTCGCTTCACGATATCTTCCCGATCGCCCTGCCCGCATTTGAGGTCCTCCAGGTCGGTGAGAAGCTCGCTCAAGTTACACACGGCAACGGGCCAGAGCAGAAGATACAGCTCGCGCTGACGAAACGTGTAGGTGCCAATGAGCTCGACAATATGGTCATGATCCAGTCGCTCCATAACGTGCGCCTCCTCGCGGAGAATGTCGATGGTACGATTGTGTCGCGGCTGAATCCATTTCCGAGCCAGACAGACAGAACGGTGGGTAACTTTCTCGACGCGACCATAGGTTCCCCATCCCAGGTTGTTGTCCTTGGGCGCAAGAATTCTGAGGTGGAGTTTCTTCGATTCGGCGAAGTCGGCGGGATGTTTTCCTCTGTTGCGTAACCATATTAGTCTCGGAGCGAAAGAAGGAGAAGACAGGGCGGAGAGCCTATGACGGGGTTGAAAAAGAATTGCAACTCACAGGCCTGACCAGTGCCCATCCGACGACTCCCATTCTTTGATTCTTTCCCGCTCAAAGAGCTCGCGCTGTGCGGGCGGCAAGCGATCAGGGTGGCCCTGGAACTGGCGGTGGACTTTTGTCCAACCATCATCGCCATCGGCGTCAGCCATGGCGACCGGTCGCGACGTCGATGTTGGCGCGTTCGGCCCGCCTCTGAAGGCCGCTTCGACGATGCTTGGCCGCTCGGCGGGGGTCTCTCTTGGGCTCACGATCGTGACTTCGCCATTGCCATACCCCGAGAGGTCTTGTCGAGCGATTGGGGGAGTCGGCGGGACGGAGCAGGATCGAGTGTCAGCTCGGGGGTTAGGATTGCCCGGTCATTGCAAAGATCGTCGGGGTCGAGGGGTCGAGGGGTCGCGCGGAACGTTTAGGTAGTGGAGTACGGATAGGCTCCGGCGGTACCTGGATACCTACGCGGCGGGAGCGTCGCCTCCGCTGTTCCCTACAAGGTGCCTACCTAGGTAGCTACGGAGCGGAGTAGGTTAGTGTTACCTTGGTACCTGCCGGGCCTCAATTGCGGGAGCAGGATCTTATACCGTCTCGCTGTAACTACCTACGTGGCTACGGTCTACCTAGGCGTCCCTAAGCACTCCATAGAATTGATGCTGTTTAGGACTGTGTAGGCTCATCGTCCGTTATTGTTATTATTTTGTGCTGCAAACAGTGCTTGGGTGCACCTTTAGGTAGGTGTATTCAGACTTTTGGCACCGCTCTGGACCCCCTATAATTGTAGGTACAGTAAGCACCGTGACCGTGGCACCTTCCTCGCCCCAGTTCGCAGTGGGAAAGTACGTACACGGACAACTCTTGATTGTTGCTGCCAATCCAGCAGTATTCCGGCCGCCCTTCAGCATCATCAGCATTAGCAGTAGCGGACGTCTCCCCGTTTCCTGTCGACACGTATCGAACACAATGACGTGCCAAAGCGACTTTGTGATACCGCCACAGCATGAACCGATCATCTCCTCCGACACCCTCCTCCGAGGCCGAGATGCGACAAGAATTTACCGTCCGTCTTCAAGTTACGCTAGACAGACAGCAGCAGCCCTGTTTCGTTGACATCACTTGTGACAGCCGGCATGACATGACTACCATTATCTCCATGTTGCCAGCTCCTTCAAAGACGAAAATGACGGCGGGAATAGATGACTGGCGACTCGTATTGATCCAATGGTCACAAACACTGCGCTGAGACTCGGGCCTCGAGACGAATATCTCCAACATTCCGCTGTGACGGGAGAAAGCCCCCGGTCATACTGTTTCTTTTCGGCTATGATCATCCGCCTCCCGAGCGAGGTGAGGCGAGCGACTGGGGTTCCGTCGAACCACCCAAAGGTTGGAGAGTGACACGATCTTGCTGAGGTTTGACAGAATCCAGATCGGACCCGCGAAGGCACTGGAGAACGCCCCCGGCCATGACGATGGAACCCCTACCTGTCTTTACCGTTGACCTGGGCCCCAACCCCTTGAATTCAACTTGTCGCGGCGCGAAAAGTAGGGGTCCAGCACCAACACCACAGCAATGACTGACGATGCATCACCAAACAGTTTCGAGAGGAAGAGACGTCAAACTTTCGTATCGTCGACCCTGTATAAAAGTTCGATAATCGAATAGAGCGTCTAGTCTTTAACTGTGTTTACAACCTCTCCGGCCTGATGGCCAATTGTGTCTGGCCGTCTAACGAACTGAACCCCTGCCTGGGCCGACATGCCGGGACCGGCTGTCGGCGGCACGCAATTACTTCGGCGATCTAGCAGAGCTACTCGAGGGTTCGAGATCATGAGGCGGCTGGCCCTGGCTCACCCAATCAATCCCGAATAGTATAATGCAACCGCCACCATATGTACGTGCGCCACGCTGTGAGTTCAACCCACGTTTTTAAGGTCTTTGTGTCAATCCGCACTGACCGGGATGGTGTAGAATAGAGATGCTTGCCGGCGAGACGTCATGCAGGGGCCTCTCTCGACCCAATTATTCGTTTTTCTATCACCACCTTGGGAATAGAGATTGCACACCAGGCTTCGTTCTAGCCCTTCTTTCCTGACGATTCCAAGCAGATAGAATCCCGGATGGGATTCCGGCGGCGTCGTCTTCGCGGCGATCTTTGCTGGGAAGGGTGCCAAAAGTGAGGCTGCCAACTATTAGTCAGGTTACATCTTCCACGCGGAGGAGACCAAGAGACTGCAGTTGATCTCGGTTCGATCCTCTGCCGTTGTCCCCCGACCCAATGGATTTCTTCCGCTGCTGGGTACGGGTTTTCATCACTTGCAGTCTCACGCTACCTGCGTGCCTGCCTGTCAAGCCGGGGGCGGTGGCTAACATGATTCTGCTCGAGGTGGCTTACACGGCGCATGTACCCCAGTCCTCTAGTGGTCGAGTCCACGACTCCACGACGTTCGCCCATGCGTGAGCCATGCCTCCGGGGAGCTGCAAACTGCAGATCCGTCGTGATGGCCATGCTTTCCGGAGCCTTCGGGGGAGAACAAGGCTCTCGAAACAGCCCTCGACGCACTACTGAACCGGCCTCGCGAGCCAATCCCCTGCGACCCATCCCCTGTCGTGGATTTAGTCGTTGTTTTCTCTCCTCTCGGCGTCTGTGACAGGGACCCTTACTTGCCCACGGCAGCGGGCATGCAAAAAGTTCAACCTAGCACTTGCGACTCTCCCACCAGGCTCGTCTGGTCACGGCAGATCTCCTGATCCAACGTTGCCATCCGTTTCTTGCGGGGCGGTTTATCACAATGATAACGAGCTACTCCGTATTGTCCACATCCAAGCCAAGTCCGCAGTGCAACTCTGCAAGCGTTCCGCTCATTGCTTTTTCGACGATTTGATTCCGTCAGCGTTTACAGAAGTTGCCCCATGCCATGCCCACATCACGTCGAGCGGCGAAGGCTCTCTCTCTTTACTTTAAAAGCATGTGCGACCCTCCTCTCCAGCATAGACCCCAGGGAGCCCAGACGCCCGTGTTGTATCATTATCGATGGGCTTGATAGGGTTGTCTCATTCTTCAGTCGCGAGACGGCGAGGATAAAAAAAGAGGTTCTCCCTTCTTCCTTGATGCCTTGAGCTCGTCTCTCTTTTTTCTACATTGAAGTTTGCTATCCCGCGTACCTGACTAGTTTCAGTTTCAGTATACTCTCTACCCACGCCTTATCCATCTCCTTGGACTCCATTTAAAGCTCCCTAATACTTTACAGTTTTCTGATCGGACCAATCGCTTCCAAGACTACATCGCGCGGGTGTAGGGCGTATCCACGTACATCCTGTCGCCTGTCGCAGCTGGGGCGCCCTACCGTCATAGCGTGCGTGAACGGCGAAATGAGACTATCAGGTCTTAACAGCATCTACACAGGCGTACGCGGAAGTTCCCCGCAAACGGTGCTGCGTGGTGATTAGGTGCGTTAGTCGGTACTTTTTTTTAAGGTTTCCTAGCTGGCTGGGCTACCTAGTGTGCCGTCGGAAGAGATGAGTAATCATCATCATCCCAGCCCCTTGGAAGCGGCCGAGCCGAACGACGACGTAGACGAGCCTCCACCACCACCTCATCCTCCTCCTCGAAAGACAACGGATTCGCAACTTGTCTACGGGGCACTGGTGCGAGGGGGTCATAGAGGAGTTCCATCATCTCGTCCACAGACTGTTGTCCACCTCGAGCAAGGCCAGCCTCTGGACTTCAGCGTATATGACTTTCCCAGCCTAGGAACAACAACACCAGAGTCACTCGGAGAATTCGGATACTGTGAAGGCGACCCGCTAGCTAGTACCACTACTAGTATTACTGTTCCTCGCTCTCACCTGCAGACTCTCCGTCGAAGGCATCCGCACCGGGAACAAGATCAGGATCAGAATCAGGGCCAGGGCCAGCACCAGGGAAGCCATCATCCTCGTCACCATTATCAAAGTAACGCTCAACAAAGCATCGGTGTCTACGATCCTCAACAGCATAGCCATCCCCTTCCCCATTCTCATCCCCATTCTCATTCTCAATCTCATTGTCTTTCTCGTCCCCACCACTACTCCCAGCAAAACCCACCGCCACAGTCGCAGCAACAGACATCTTTCTCATATACATCGCCCCCTGATTGTAGCCAGCCGGCATCACACACCTCCTCCCCACCAGACTCGTCGTCTTTTCTTCGTCATCCTCACGACCCCAGACTTCTCCAGGCACAATACCAGCCCGGAAGCAGCTACGAGCTTGCTCCCGACCTCGGCTTACCACCCAACGCTGGCGATCTAGTCCCGATTCAGTTCCAGGGTCTAGTGCCGCCGTCGCCGCCGCCCATTGTTCAGCAGCCCTTTGTAGCCTTCTCTCCGTCAGACCCTGTAGGACCCGCTCCTCCGTTCATTCCCACCACCGACGACCCAGACTTCATCCAGCACCATCACCATCACCACCGCCTGGGCGGCGTTCTCCAGTTCCCCGGCGGCTATCCGATAGCTCTCATGCAGGACCCCGGGCTGTCCATACTCAACGCCGAGTCCTATGACGATGGCTCGACGAAATTTCGCGCCCCGCGGAGTTTGCCGGCTGGCAAGTCACGCGCCGTGACCGGCAGTGAGTCGACGCGGTCGCGGAAGCGCAAGGCTCAGCCCGTCGATGACGACGAACCGGAAGAGGAGGAGAAGAAGCGGTCGCGAGGCAGGCCGCGGCTGGACACCGATGATCAGACCGCGAAAGAGGTAAGTTGAGTCGTCGGCGTTCGCTCGTCACATTCATACATGGTCGGCGTGTTCGTGTGGTTATGCACTCACACCTTTTCATCCCTTACCTTTGCTCGTCCCCTCCATGCATTATTCTAACGGTCCCCCCAGCGTCGTCGTACGCAAATTCGTTTGGCACAGAGAGCATACCGCAACCGCAAGGAAACGGCCATTCAGACTCTCGAGAAGAAGGTCGATCAGCTCAAAAGCAGCAATGAGGAGATGAGCAAAGCCTTCATGAAGTTGTATGATTTCGCCGTCAGTAAAGGCATGCTTGAGAGCACCCCAGAATTCGGTCGTCAACTGCAGGCAACGACCGAGAAGTTCGCCTCGCTCGCCCGCAGGACAAGTGAGGACGCAAGCAACGAGGCCGAAGGTCAGCCGAGCCAGGAGCACGAAGAGTCTGAAGGGCACGAAGCCGGACCTGAGAAGCATGGTGACAAGTCGGGCTCCTCACTAGACGCCCCCCAAACTAGCCATGTCCTCTACGGAGGGTACATGGTTGAAAATGACGCTGCCGCTCTCGACATCTCCCAGTCCCAAGCCATGGCGGCAGTACACACCAACTCGTGGGCGCAAGACAGCCAGATGCTCGCGGCCCGCGGCGTCCCATCGCAGGCCCCTCTAGGCTATGAGATTGTCACCGAGCCGACGCCGGACAATGCAAGCTTCCCATTCGGTATGTCTCTCGAAGGTGGCCTGGACACCACCCACGGCCAGTTCGCCCCGTCCGCCCCGTCCGCCCAGCCCTTCTCCGAATCTCCTTATCCCGGCATCCCTGCGCCAAGCTCGTATGCGTACCAGGAACGGACGTTCGGGCGACGGCTCATGAGGTCGACGCTCGAGCGAGCGTACATGCTGATGCGCATGCCGAACCCGCCGCCGGAACTAGTCAGCGCCGCCTTCGGCTTCTGTCTACTCTTCGAGACCCGGGAAAAGATCGTGGAGCGGTTGGCTAACCGCCTTAGTGTGAACCAACGCGAGACGCTCTTCAACTGGCGCTTCCCGTTTCTGCACTTCGGAGGGGGCGGGACGTTCTTCGACGACATGACCAACGAAATGCACTCGATGGAGCTCCCGCGACGGGACAGGCGCCTCGTCGGGAACCAGGGCAGCCTCGAACCGGACCGCCTCAAGGTCGACTCGATGTTCGCGATGGGACCGTGGGACCCGGCGACGGAAAACGTCCGAGACGTGAGGATCGACCGGAAACTCCGCATAGTATACCCCGGCTTCGACGGCGACTTTTTCCACGCGGACGAGGTCGAGTGGGTCCTGCAGCAGCGGGGCGTCGTCATCCCTCCCGCGGCGGACTTTGTCACGGCCGAGATCGACCCCGCCGACTTCTCGGAAGATGCGAACACCGAGGGCCGGATTTTCGACCCGGAGACGGGCACTTTCGTTGCGAACAGCATGTCTCAGCCAGCCGGTTCGCACGCGGGCTCGTCCGGTGGGGAAGGACACGGGTTCGTTCGGGGGTCGGAGCTGTCGATGAATATGATGGACACACAACCGGCGAGCATGTCTTCGGGGAGTGGTTCCTCGCCTCCGATGAATCTGGACCCGAGCTTGGGCGCCGATGTGTTTGGGATGCCGTCCAGCTCCAAGAACCCCGCGCCGTCGTCGGGGCGTTCGAAGAGGCTGGTCACTCTCAACGTGGGCGTGTTTGTACATGGTAAGGATGTCTATCAGCGTTGGACAAGCGACGGAGCTAACGACCATGCAGAAATAGGCAATAGGACGGTATGCTTGGGCCGGACGCCAGGCGTTCGGCCGAAGGATCTGAACGCTGCTTTCTGGAGTAGTTTGGCGGCGTAGGAGCGGGTATCAGCACAGTTCACTGGGTACTTGCAGACAGCCGACAAACCACCTCAGGGAGTTTCCAGGATACTGGTCCCTATGCGTGGCATCAGCGGTATCGGTGTCGAAGGTAGTAGGGAGTCTAGCACCAACAGGTTGCCTGATGAGAAAGTCGGCTGTTGAGAGTATCAGAGACGGAGATTTCAGACTGGGTGGGTGCGCGAACGCTAGCGGCTGGTGATGCAAGCATGATGCGAGCCAGCGCAACGGTTTCTAGGCCGACACCGGTCAAGATGGTCCTTTGCCTGACAGAACGGTTGGCGCCAGGATAATGTATTTATATGGACCTATACCTGTGGTGGCCGAGTTGATAGGAGATGCCTGTCGGTTGGTGAATGGATGGTACGCAGACATGTGGCGGCTGGTAGCGCTCAATAAATGAGGTAAACGCTGCAGACCGCGAAGAGTCCCTGCCGTCTGCGAACGAGGTGTCGTCATTTTGTGTCTCTGAGATGTGTTCATAGATGGAGACAGTGCCGCTAGATCGCCATGGGGCACATGCGGGCCTGCCGCCGTGGACGGGAAGAGGGACACGGCATTCGCGCGGGACCAGGCCGGCGCCGAAGACCTCGGTGAACCCGGCGCTTGGCCTCTCTCCAGGCAAATTGAAAGGTGGCTTCTCATTTTCCGGCGCAGTGCGCAAGGCCAGATGTCGTCTGGGGGTGCCGGCTGCTGACTCAAGGTCTTTTCTCTTCGTCGTCTCGTGTCCTCTTGGCGTGTCTCGGAGGCTGAGTGTGTCAGAGTGTGCCGCGCAAAGTTATCAGCGGGTCCATCTTTAACTCTGCTTTTTATCTCGCTGAATGCTGGAATCCGATTCCATGTTCCTCTCCTATTCCAACGCTCCCACGTGATGTTAAGAGTGTTCTTAGTAGACGATGCTCCCTGTCTCCTATCCCCCCCCCTCTTCCTCTTGTCCCCCGCTCTCTTTTCCTTTTCTCGTCCATTTGTTACGCCACCGTTTTATTCCACTGTATCTCTTTTGCGCGTTTTGCTTTCTTTCCCTGTTCTTCTTTGCCTCCATCAGGAAGACCACGTCGTGACTTCTAGCGGCTGTTGCGGCCTACTGTGTGATCGCGGCCTTCGATTGCTGCTCTGCTGCCTAGGTACCTACCAAGGTAAGTGGCGTTCCCTATTGTTGTTCTTCTCGCTTCTTAAGCTTTTCGCAGCGATATCGTCGTCTCTGTCGTCGTCTCTGTCGTCGTCTCTGTCGTCGTCCCTGTCGTTGTCCTTGTCGTTGCCTCTGTTATCTGCCCTCATCGTCCCTATTGTCTATCAAGCCTCTTTTTTCTGGCAAGCGTAAAGGAAGTTCCCAAGTAGAAACACGTCGAGGCACCCACGATGCGCCCGTGTCTTTATGCCCATGAGACTCTCTTACTGTCTTTGCTGTAGTGATGTAGGACTGCCTGATGAGGCCGTGAACTTTGAAGATATACCGGTTCTGTATTTTAAGATCAAGAAGCTCTTGGAGACGTCCCGCGATGCCTTCCGTGACACGCGCATTCTCGAAAGCGAGGCTCGCGTCTACCTAGGCAGGTAGCTCCCACCGAGGCACCTGCCTCCTTCCTGCCTCCCCTCTTTCCTGCCTCCCCTCCTTCCTGTATTCCTTCCTGCCGTCCCGTTGTCCTGTCCTCTCTGGGCAGTACGTACCATTCACTGATTGGGGGCACCCGCCCAAAGGTATTTAACTCCTCCTCCCTCCCATCAACTTCGTCTTCTTTTTTTTTTCTTTTCTTCAGACCTCGCGTGAGCAGGAATCGTGAGTTGCCCATCTTCTTTGCCCCCCTTCCGTTCCCTCATCTTGCCCTTCCTTCTGTCCATGATGGCTGACATCTCTTCAACAGTCCCATCATTTGCATCACCCGCGCGATAGTAAGTCTCGTCCGCCCCTTCCCTTCCACTTCACAGTGTTGTGCATCGCAACTGACGACGTCTTCCAGAAAAACAAACAAACATCAAGCTCCCCCGCCCCCCGCCACCATGCCCCGCGGTTCGAACAACGTCAGTACCTGCCCTGCACCTTCCCTTTTCTCACGCATCAGACTGACTCCTTTCTTTTTCAGAATTCACAACGCCGACCTGGCCGGTTCCTGGACCCCGCCAACATGTCTCCTGCCCTCCGTGCGGCCTAGGAAGCTGAGCGAGAAAGGTTGGCGCAAGCGGCAGCGGCCCGGCGCAGGGAAGCCGCGGCCCGGCGAAGGGAGGAAGCTGCGGCGAGGAGGGCGGCCCGCGCCTTCCTCATCGACCACGTCAATGGGATCGAGGACCCGGCGGCCAGGGAGAAGTTCCGCGCCGCCCTGCGCACGGCGAACATTTTGAGAGATGAATAAGCGAAGGTTTCTACCTAAAAACATGGAATGGAATACGCGCTCTCGGGGGTCTGCGGACCCGGGGGGCCCGCGGGGCTCCCCAGTATCATCTTGCAATCAACTTTTCTCTGCATTTCTCCGTGTGTGTGTGTGACTCTGAGTCGACCGTGGCGACATTACGCCATTATCATTACTGTCTATGGGCACATTCGTTTACGTCTAGGTACATTTTGTCTCGTATCATGATTACATTAGTTGCGAACATACTCAACCGGCTCCAGCTTCGCGTCGTCGCAGCCCTCGCCTGCGGTGACGGGGTTGCAGCGGACGGAAGCGCCGCCGGAGAGACGGACGGCGTAGTCGACGTCCCAGCGGGTGCTCATGCCGTAGGCCTGGAAGTCGGTGGAGACGATCTGGGCGCCGCTCGAGAAGGCGGCCTCGCGCATGGCGGTGGTGTCGTTGGAGAGGAGGGTGTCGAGGGGCACGTCGGCGCGGGTGCGGACCCAATAGCCGGCCTTGACCTGGGCCTGGATGTTGGCCTGCTCGGAGCCCGTAGGGTCGTTAAGCTGGGAGAGGGCCATGTTAGCGAGACTTGGTTCCTCTTGAACGTGGGAAGGTGAAGTAGCTGCAAAGAAGGAGGGGTTACCTTTTGGAAAGCGCAGTCGGAGTTGCCTGGAGCTGAGTTGGTGAAGAGGACGCGACCCTCGAGGTTGGGTCGGCCGGCAATGTAGGCGTCGCGGACGGGATGGACGGGCCTGTTGTCCATAAGGAACATGACGCGGCCGCGGGCCCTCTCGAGGTCGGGCCAGCCGTGGCTCAGGACCGACTGCTCGAGAGTAAGGTTGCCCCTGCGCAGGTCGTCCGGGGTGACGAGGGCCTCGGGCGCGAAGACGCTGCGGATCTCCTCATCGAGGTCCTCGAGAAGGGTGGCGTTGTTCCAGGGGATGACGGAGGCGCCACCGGCTGCGGCGATGAGGGCCTCGGAGGTCTTGAACTCGATCATGAAGGGGATCGGTACGTGGTCCGGGTGGGCGGCGCTCCAGGCCTTGACGACGTTGAGGCAGGACACGAAAGTCTTGCATGTCGGGTGGTAGTCGGCATCAGCAACGTGCAGGACCTTGATCCCGGGGGCCAGCAGGTCCGGGTCCGGGGTGTCGTCAAGGAGGGCAAGACGACGGACGAGGCGGGTGGCGTAGTGCCCGCCCTCCGGGTCGGCGAAGATGTCGAGCTCGAAGCTGCGGATGGACTGGTAGGTGGCCTGAACATCGAGAGCCGGGTGGGAGTAGTAGTAGTTCTGGACGTTGGGGAGGATGGCTGCCTGGGCTGGGTGCTCGTTGAGAGGTGCTTCGCGGTGATACGAGTTGTGGGTACCGATGACCTGGACCTGGTTCATGCGGACGGCGCCGGCGGACCACGAGAGGCCGTTGTGGGTGTAGGAGCCGTTGCCGGGGACAGCGGCGGCGCCGGCGAAGGGGAGGAGAGGGAGGACTGGGGACCGGGTTGTTAGATGTCGTTTTGAGTTTACGGGCGGGAAGGTCGGAGGTGGTGAGTGATGGTGGTGGTGACTTACGGAAGGCCGCGGCCTTGACGGCGCTGGATTTGGTCATGACGGGCGTCATCACGAAGCCGGACTCACTCGGAGGTTAAATGACGGTTTGCAGGGTGAAAAGAACGGCAGAGTTCGTGCGCGGGAAGCCCGGGGGAATAGGAAGGCGTTTATATGCCAGGACTTTGGTGGGTTGCAGCGAAATGATCCCTACATGCATGCATGGTTGCTTCGCGGGGCAACACCAAATGTCACTTGACGATGGACATGGAGGTGTTGGTGGTATTCATGGTCGACGTCGAGTTGAACCGTGGTTTCCAGTGCTTATTGGGCATGTTTACCCAGCCCTTTGGGCCAGGGGGGGGTCGCACGTGGGACCAAAGCGGGTGGAAAGCAAGGAACGTGGATTTACCTACCAGCGCACCGAAAGAGGGAATGATCGTTGAAGTTTGTTCAATTGTGCCTGGCTAACAGACCGTGAACTCAACCAGGGGCGGACGAGAGCTCCGGAGGTGGACGGCGATGAGGGGAAAGACCCAAGGTAGAGCTGGATGGGCGGGAACATGTGCCTGTATGTCGCCAATGGAGCCCGTCGGCCGTGGTGTTGGCGACCACCTGAACAGAGGCACGTGGGTGCTGGGCTGCCGGGATCGACTTTCGAAATGAGTTCGAATGTCCGTCTTCGTTGCGCGTTCATCGGAGGGACCGGGAGATGGTGGCCGCAAAGAACTTGCAGCCGGTGATTCATGACGCAAAGTCCAAGTCCGTGGCCATGAACCATCGCTGGAGGCCGGCGACCACTCCTCATGCAAAAACATGGATGGATCGATGGATGGACACCTGCCTTTTTGCAAGCATAGGATTCTTCCTTGCAATCCATCCCAATGCAGCAAGATTAGCCTACCTAGGTATTGAAGGCAGCAAGATTAACCCAGATGTTTCCACCAGACGCCTCACCCGTCAGCCACCACCAAACGGAACAATGTGAAACCTTTGGTCCGCCGCCCACCGATCGCGGCCCCGCTTCTCGGCGCCACGGCGCACCGTCCGGCGTTCCGCATCCACTCCCGGCCCCGTCCGTGACTCGTTCCGCTTTACACTTCCAACGCCCGCCGCATCCATCGCTCACATTCTGTCGCCATAGATAGCGACTGAAAACTTCTTCAGTCTTTTCTAGCGTGCCGTTGCATTTCTTGGTGTGACGCAAATGTTGAACGCAGAGCGATCGTGCTTTAGGTACTACACGTGCAAGAACCCAAGAACGACAACTCCTAGGTACCTATATAGGGTAGACCAGACCTCATTCCAAACATCTTGCAACTCCATCAATGCAGTGGAGTCTGTCCATATCCATTCTTTCCAGTCTCTCCTTTCAGTTTTGACGACACTTCCAGTCATTTGAGTCTGTTTCCTCACGCTCTTTCATCGGCCGGATCGACTCCGCCATTTCGCTCCTTTGCCTGCTGCATCACGTCACCTCCTCCAAGCCGAGGTTGCAACCCCAACTAATCTAGATCAACCGCCCATCATGTTTCCCCACACCTCCCGCCTCCTTCTACCCCTTGTCGCTGCCCTCCTGGCCGGTCCCAACCTCGCCGACGCAAACCCTATTTCCCGCAGGATGGACAACACGCAACTCGTCGGGAGGAACCCCATCTCCAACCCCACGGTGGAGTACCTGGGCTTCCAGAACGCCGACAACAGCTGCTCGCATCGCGACCTGGGCTTCACCGGCGCCATCGCCGGCAAGTGGTATGCCGTCTGGGGCGACGTGCTCTGGTGCGAAGCCGGCGTGACCGACCCGGAGAAGGACACACCCGGCTTCCACGGCATGGTCCGCGACGCCGTGTCGGCCATGACGAACGACCCTCTGGTCGTGCATGACTTGAACTTGGGGGACAACGGACGCCAGCTGCAGTTCATTCCGTTCAACTCTTCGTGGGGAGAGAAATACGACACCGGCTTCGGGGGGACGAGCTTGGTTGAGACCAATGCTACAACTGGAACCGGCGCTGTCTTTTACCTCGTTGTAAGTATTCGCCATCTTCTGGGATTCTTCGAACGGACATGTTGCTGATCACAAGTATATCAGAACCAAAACGCCGCAGGTCTCGTGGGCACCGGCATCGCCAAGGTCGACGTCATAAGCGGCACTCCGGCAGTCACCCAGCGCTTCGGCGACCAGGGCTACTGGTGGCCCGCCGACTCCAACGCGCGATACGGCGACATCGCCGCCTTCCGCGACCCCAGGTCCGAGTACGTCTACGCCTGGGGCGGCCCGCCGACCACCGCCTCCGGCTGGATCGATGGGAACTACGTCTACATGACCCGCGTCAAGGCCAGTGATGCCTTCGATCTCTCCAAGTACGAGTACTGGTGGGGTCTCCAAAAGGGCTGGAAGGCGGAGCGCCTGAGCACATTCACCTCTGAGACGGCGACGCTGTGGGGGACCGGTCAGGGGCAGATCGTGTGGAACGAGCTTTACCAGTGCTACATCTTCGTCCATCTAAGTGAGTCTTCTTCCATCCGTTTATGCGCTTGGCCGTTTACTGACCGCCGTCCAGGAATCGGCGGCGGCTCCGTGTTCCTGAGGACTGCGACTAGCCTTGAGGGCCCCTGGACGCCGGACGTCAAGATCTTCCAGGCTGAGCCGATCGACGGGGGGCTGGTGTATGCTGGCGTCGCCCACCCGTACCTCGACGAGTCTGGGAAGACGCTTACGATTTCTTTTACCAACAACAACCGGATCCAGGTGATCAAGGCCACTTTCTCCAAGTGAGCTTGCGAGGGCCGTCTGGGTGCCTGCGAAAAAGCAGCCCGAGACATGAAGACGAGAAAAGCTTTGATTCGTTGTACATATATCTCGCCATCTCGCCATCTCGCCACTAGAAGCAGAGGCAATTCACATAGAGTTTTACGATCTGGGCCTTTTGAAGTGGCTATCAGTGCCTTCCATTACCTATCAGGCTAAACAGACACTGATTAATGACATTTAATTCATGCAGTACCTCGTCCCTCGGATCTTTACCATGTGCATCATCCTGAAGTCGTCCGATCAATGGCCCAGAACACAGAACTGTCCATGTCGCTTTGACTGCGGGAACGAAAACGAGAACGACAACAGAAGCTTCAAGACGTAAAAGGGTCAGTGTTTCGTGCAGAACCTGTAGGAAATAAGTCGTCAAACCGCCGCTACAGGTCTATCTCGCACAATGAGGTTGAAGGTAAGGAAGGTAAGCTTGACTATGCCGCGACTAGTCTAGCTGACGATTCTCTGTTCTTCATCTGACGAGCTTTACGAAGGACCACGAACCGCCAAGCCGTCAACAGGCCGAGCCACGGGAGATTATGACGCTCAGCACCCGCAGTTCTAGACTGCGGCCTTGTAATGAGATGTCAGCTCGTTCAGCGACGCCCAAGGCTGTTACTCATGTAATGAGCATGAGCCACAAAGATTTCGTCATCACCGCTGCTGACTCTCTTCACCATGATGGGCGTAAATTGATGATTGCCGTTGAGGTGGTATCACACCTTCCTCGTGGTGAAGCCCAGCCTGCAACGCCAGGATGATTGTAACGATCAAGGGCGAAAAACTCTGTCAGGCATTTCTTCTCTTGACAGGCGTTACATCCCAGGCACTCATGGGCCCAGACCACAACGGATTAGTTCTCATGTAGGAAAGACAGTTAATGCAGTCTCGGCGTCACGATACCATAAGGGGAGGACGATACGTGGCGAGGCAAACGAGCTAGGCAAATGCACTCGCTGCAGACCGCAGCCCTTTTTGTCTCTCGGTGCTCTTATTCGTAACCGTATCCCACAATGGTAAAGTCGCATCATGTTCTTTCTTGTCGACGGTTGTATCTCAGGTAGACCCCAAGGGTTGGACGTTCACGTGTTGAGGTTGAAGCGGATAGTGCCGAACCGTCAATGTTGTCACGGAATGGCGGCGATCATCTCGCCTCGGCTTCGAGTCTGCCTCGCCTAACGATCTCTGCCTGTTGCGTGCGTGCCAAGAAAGTGCTTTGCAAACATGCAACGGACTCTGGTATCCTGTTTTTGGGGCGGATCAGTCGGTCGGTGTTGATGCATCGAGGTCTTGGTGGGCTGAGTCGAGATTGTCTTGGCACCAACTCTCGCCTATGATCGAAACGTTGCCCAGAAAGACTCCATGACGATGAGGGGGTACCGCCTATCTCTCTTCATTTAACCCAAGGCGACATAAAAACGCTCTCAGGGCTTGGCAGGCAGGATGGCAAATGCCAAGACAATCCAGAGAGGAGACCGGCGCCGCGAGAGTCGGGTAGGTCGGCGCGAGGGCCAAGAGGCGAAGGGAAAACGCCAAGACATGGCGATGCGACAAACCGGGGGCGGAGAAGACTTCATGTGACGGGGGGAACAAGGGCGTCCTCTTTTTATTAATCTTCCTCAAAGCGGTGGCAGTTGCGGGGAAATCGTAAACAAGCACGACTTTTTGGGGGTATAAAATTAGACAGCTGGCAGAGTCGGTCTTGGCACTGGTAAATGCGTAGTTTACCGTGTAATGCTGCAATAGAGCCCAAGGCTGACCCGACGAGAGGCATGGGCCCCCGGGTGAGATGTGTCAAACTGCGCCACGTTCCGATGGCCATCATCCCGGCTTTTGGGGTGAGGAGTAGGACGGCGATCATCAGCGTGGAGGCCATAAGAGGGGAGGGATGAAATGCTAAATTCCGTTGCAGTCGGTTCCGACGGATCGGAAGACAATGAACTCTGGATGGCGCATGGGCCCCGATTTCATGGAGCACGAATAGAGCCCGAATACGTCCAGAACAACAGGCTGAGGTAAAGGATGCCCCCTCATACCGCCACGACGGTTCATCTGCTGGTTGAAAGTGCCCGGCCACATGAGCTAGGCGGCGGCCAGAGCATCACCCCAAGGGAATTGGGTTATCCAGAGGTCTTGACCATTTCAGGCGCACGACGTCATCCCAGGGTCCACCTCGTTGAGTAGTTTCACCACTGAAACCTTAACGGCCCGTTCCGAATGCCCTCACATTTGAACAGCTATTAATAAACTCATTGTGAGATACCTAGGCAGACACGGAGACAAAGAGAGGAGAGGCAAGCCGCACCAAGGGGCCGACAACGCAAAGGGAGCTATGATAGCTTGGCGTTTTGCTGCAGAAACGCCAGCTCACGCCATTGATAAACCTCTCACTTGGGTCAATCCTGGCTAGTCGAGTCTGCCCAGACACGTATCACTCGTCTATGAGCTACAAGACAAGGTGATCCAAAGCATGTCTAACCCGGAGGCCAAGACCCTTGGGGAGCTATGGGCGCACAAGACGTCTGGTGTTTGCTTGTTTTTGCTTCGAGGCAGCATGATCAGCCGTCGATCGTCGCGAGCCTGGCCCGGCACGACCTGCGTCTTTTTCTGCCCTCCTGCGGCAAAACCTGCGGCTCTGGCGACTCTTGGCAGGCCGGCTGGAAACGTTCAGAGCTAGGCCGCCGTCATCTGCGGCAGCAGGCCGAGGCAGACCACACGCCAAGCCGGGAGCGTGCATAATCGGAGACTTTTTTGTGTCCCCCATCAGTCCAGAAAGCCGATAACAAGCACGTCCCGTCGCCCATGTGCTCCTTGAGGGCTGGAAAGACCCGAATCTTCGTTCCATCTGCCCAGCCTGCATGGCTTTCAACCAATATGCGGGGGCTTGGTATCTGTGCCCTCGTAGGTGCATACCAGATATGCTCGGACGAGGATGTAGTTTCCTGACGGGATCGGGGAATCAGAAACGTAGTCTGTAAACAGCGGCTCGCTGTGTTAGTTCAAGTCTCTGTGATCGTTGTAGACGGCAACACCCAAGAGGTAGATCGATGTGGGTATGTTCCAGTAACAGGATTGGGTTAACCTCTTGTTGTTGGGTACCGGCATATGCATAGTCTAGTTGGTGATAGTATTATAGACTCTACTGGCTTGGAATAGATCTAGGTATTTTTCTAAAGCTTCAAGTCTTGGCATTTCATCGAAATGTCTAGTCAAGAATACGAAGATTCATCATGTCTCCTTGGTTTCGCAGGCTGAGTGGGGCCCTTGGTTGTTGAGAGGGATTCAGGCACGTCTGCTGGTAGGTATCTCGAGAAGGATATTTATTTTGTCGTCATCTTAGGAATTCCCTGTTTTGTCCGGCCTCGGGCTTAGGCTATGGGAGAAACTGTCGAAACAGCTTGTCACATTTCGACATGAAAGGCAGGCGGCAAATCGGCATTGGTTGAGCAAATGTG
Organism: Colletotrichum brevisporum; assembly: GCA_030770045.1. Classification (NCBI taxonomy): domain Eukaryota; kingdom Fungi; phylum Ascomycota; class Sordariomycetes; order Glomerellales; family Glomerellaceae; genus Colletotrichum; species Colletotrichum brevisporum. The sequence goes on along the minus strand of JAUGSI010000005.1, from coordinate 291,089 downwards.
TTACTACATATTTTCAATGAGAACCAACCAATGGAAGTCAACTCGACGCAGAAGCAGTCGCACGACGCAGGTTCACAATGTCAATACGAAAGAGAAAACGAAAACGAAAACAGACTTGACAAGAGCTGTAGTTGCCAACTCTTCGCTTTCGAGTATGACAAGCTAAGTTACGAGTTGCAACTAGTCGTCTTGCTTTGATCACGTGTGCCAGTATCAGTAATCTTCTCCGCCGATTCTCGGCAGTGATACCTTGCTTCTTGGGTCCGTAACCCTTCTTCATCTGCACTCGAACTGCATAGAAATCTTTACTGATTAGCCCGTCCGTGCGCGGCGTTCGCTCAACCTCGGTTCCAAGAATGAAATTACAGCAGCACATCCAACTGAGACTAGACAGGGTTTGGGCAATACAACCGCCCCTTTAATTGAAATAATCAGCAAGACAGATATCGTGATTGGACATGGGGCGTCCTAAAACCCCTGCCCCGCGCGTCAGCGTGTTGCAGAGCCCGATACTCCGTACTCTGGTCCGTATAGAAATCCCGGTTAAAGGCGTGGAGGCAGTGTCGTTTTCGGATCACCTTATGATTGGTCACGGAGCACGGAACTAGGACTCCGAAGCAGAGTTTCCTCCCGGCCGGGGATTGACCGGAGATTGACCCGAGAGGACCCGCGGAGCGCCCGGGCTTCCTCTGCCCACGGGTTCCACGGGAAGACGGGCGGGCGGCGGCGATAGTGGTGATGGGTGATGGCACTGATGGGGGGTATGTTCCCCTCTCGCTCTTCCTCCTCGCCGACGAAGTTCGCTTGTAATCCCCCTTTCTTGCTTCCTAGGCGCCAAGACTTTGCTGCAGGGTCGATGCTCCACCGGCCATGAGTTCGTCGGTGTTGACCACATCGACAAGCACCTCATCATCATCTTCTTCGTCCGCCTCCAGTGGCACATGACGATTTCCGGCGACGCAATATATTTAGATGTTCTGCTGGATGATGTCACCACCCACATGAAAGCAGACGATCGTTCGTCGCCGGTCGTCAAACGTGGAGGGATTGCTGGCGCGCTTCACCTCGATATCTTCGATGGACTTATCGAGACCAGCATCCTTCTTGACACTGGAGGTCAGGGGCAATGACCCCAGCCCTGCCATCCTGGCGTGCGGGACTGCAGGTATTATCATCGGTTCATCTTTACCACCGCCTTTATCATCGTCACAGTATGGTATCAACGAAGATTGCTCATTTGTTTCAGGATTGTCGTTGGACTTCAATGTCCGCCATTAGCAGGCATGAATAACGATGAATAAGCGATCGCCCATTGTTCTTTACGATAATGGCACCATTCATGTCAGAGCAGAACTCATCCTGAGTATGATGCTGACTATAAGGTTTCATATATTGTCGCCAGAAAATCAACACGCCACGTTGATTTATCAACACTTTGCTGACGAACCCAGCAGTCAGGTATCTTCGCGCCGACCGCCCAGTTCACAAAACGGTCGGTATCAGACCATCCCCACGCAGAAGAAATTTCGCCAGCGCCTTAATTTACCGTCAGATACAGGTGAATTTCGCCATATTATCAGAGGGATCAATTTGGTTATCCGGTTTTCGTCACCGGATATCAGACGAGAAGATAATATCCCTTCCACCGTCCAGTTCCACCATCCAGTTGGAAATGGCAATTTTAAACGGCATCTTCATTTCATTTTTTCCTTCATCTTTATCTCTCCGGCGATATCACCACACAGCACACCATCCCTGGAATGAGTTCCGCAGTCAGACCAAATGAACTGTCGATTGAGTTGTCTGGCCTGGCATGATCCTGGCTCCAGCAAACCGCGCCGCAATAAGTTGCCATCCCTACCTCTGCCTACCTTATCTCCAGAGTAGTCAATCAGTATATGCGTCAGTCTTGAGGTACCTGGTGCCTGGGAGGCGAGTTGTGTGTCCCTCGGGGAATCGGACGAAGCCTGGGCGTACCCGTCGACTACCTCATCTGTCCTAGCTTTGTCTGGTCGGCGAGGAACAACGTTCGACGAGGCTCAACATCACATTACCCACCTCATGCCCTTCGCCGGGCTGAACTGTAGTTATATACAGAGCACTCATACTCCGACCAGCCGGGCACTTCCACCCCCACCGGCTCGTCCATATCAACCGGACCTTGTCCTCACCTCGTCGTCGTTGTCGTTCTCGGGTGTTACTTTTTGATCACCACTCAATCTACGATCGATCCTGACTACTTGGTTGTAAAGCCTCACTAAGCTTCGAGATCCCCATGAAGCGCCTTGGATATAGGAAATCACGCAACGGGTGCTTGAGATGCAAGGAGAGAAGAGTCAAGGTACGTCGGCACTTGAGGCCATCGCCAAACGCTCACATGCGGTCCGGCGCTCCGCTTCAGAGCAGACGGGACTCGACGACTTGAAGAAGAGAATATTGAAGCTGACCTCCCATCTTAACGCAGTGTGACGAGAACAGGCCCTGCAGCGCCTGCGTGCGTCATGGCTTGTCTTGCAGTCTAGAGAACGCAGGAGCGCCAACGGGCGGCTCCTCTCAGCCGCCGGCACATCCACAAGCCACGGCAAATAGCGTTGGTCAACGGCAGACCAAGCGAACAGGATCGCGGGTAAGCAAGCTTCCTCTGATGTGACCCTCATCTCCTCTTTCCCCTTCCAAGATCGGAGCGCCAAAGTCTTGGGGTGGGGTGGTGAGGCTATCTCGTTTTCGCATCTTGCTGACAAGCGCGGGTGTGGATAGGGGTCGGCAACAGTCAGACGGCGGCCAAGCGCGCAGTCGCCGGCGTCTCTCTCGCCTCAATCGGCGACTGGATCCCTCGGCGGCTACCGGGGACCGTCTAGCCCGGGTGGCCAGACATCTCCTTCCTCACAATCGGATCCGTTTCCGTACTTTTCGCGGTTCTTGACAGACCTCAACAAGACCGAGACGGCCAGCGGGTGGATCTCGGACCTCGAGCTTATGCACCACTATACATCGGTCTCGTACCGGACCTTCTCCCAATCTTCCCAGACACAGAAGACTCTGCAATATGATGTCCCAAGAGAGGCTCTCTCTTACCCATTCCTACTTCACCAGCTCCTTGCCTTCTCAGCATACCACCTCGCCTACCTCCAGCCGGACTGCCGGCATGCCTACCTCATGCAGGCCGCCCAGCACCAGAATGACGCTATCAACGGCATGCGAGGCACCCTGCTCGGCACCATCTCCTCGACAAACTGCCACGCCCTCTTTGCGTCTTCTATCTTCCTTACCCTCAGCGCCTTCGCCACCTACCCCAGCTACGAGAAGTACAACCCATCCTTCTCTCCCATCGACAGCATGCTCGATATCTTCACCCTGACGGACGGCATGAGCGTCATTCTCCGCGCCTCCGACGACGACCTGCGCAAGGGCCCGCTGCGCGAGTTCTTCGGCAAGGGCAGGGGCATCGACGGCGGCGGCGCCCTCGACGGCGATGGCTCGTCGACGGTCGAGGCCTCGCTGCAGCCCTTGCTCGAGCGTCTCCCGCGTCTCGGCGCCCGACTGGGCGAGATCGGCCTACTCGAGGCCGAGGCCAAGTACGCCGTTACCAACGCCGTCGTCGCCCTCGGCGAGAGCGTCGCCAAGGTTTCGTCGCTGAGCGTCATGTCGGCGCCCGTCGAGTTCCGCGCCGTCTTCCTATGGCCCATTCTCATGTCGAGCGACTACCTCGACACGCTCCGCCGGCGCCACCCCGCGGCCCTCGCGGTGCTAGCGCACTACTGCGTTGTCATCCACATGGCCGAGCCATTCTGCTGGTTCCTCAGCGGCTGGGCCAGGGCCCTCGTGTCCGCTATCTCGGAGCAGTTGATGGGCACGCCGTGGGCCGAGCTGGTGCTCTGGCCGATAGAGGTCATTGGCGTCGGCAGCTACGAGCTGCAGCTGGACCACATGGTTCACGCCATGCCTGTCGTTCTATGATATTTCTTTTATTCTTTCATTCTTTCTAGCTATCGCTTTGATAACAGAAACACCACACTTGGGACAGTCGGCAGCGAGGCGAAACGGCGTCTTGCTCAGTATCCATGCCCACTACATTACAGAGTCATTTACAGATCCCTCATCTACGGCATGGCACAGATTGGAGTCACCCGGTTGAGCATGAGTACACGAAACAGATGCAACAGGCGGTGGCTATTTACAGACGGACGAAGGATTGGATTGGTACAGAAGCGCAGTAAAGGCTTCAGTCTTTGAAGAAGGAGGTGGAGGAGCAGGAGGGATTGGCGAAGGACTCGTCGGGACTTGGCACCGACCTTGAAAACCTAGGTTACATAGTGACGCCAAGGTTTCTATTGAGATGGATGTCAACTCTGTCGCTATGATAAGGGAGGGGGAAATACCACCTAAGAAACTTTACACTCATACTGATCGGCCCGTCTGTTCCGAATTATCTACATGAACCTTATGTGGCACTCAGCCCTGTGTAAGTCCGCATTCGTAACCTACTATGCGTGCCTTCTGGAATAACGATAACGAACGACTGCCACTCTTCCAGCCAATTTCTTGGACCTTCAGCTCTTCAGTTTCCTAGAATCTTAATCAAGTTGCCTGCTTCTCCAACCGTCACCCGCGGGCGAGCCTCCCACATTGTTTTGATGGCATTTTCACCCGCTGCTCCTTCAGGACTGACGGCAAAGACAGCAGAGGCAAGGTACAGCGGCTTATTCTCTCCAGATCCCATATCTCCTTGATGACGTATGCTGATGTGGTGCCTAACGGCAGGGATGAAGGTTCTTTGCGACGCCAGGTTGGTGTTGGGATCGGCCCTGAGAACGAATACCTCTCCCGCGAGCAGCGCCGAGCCGTCGCCGTCCTTGGCATGTTTGCCCAGGTCAACTATACCACTAGCACCCCCCGGAGACCGGGCCAAGGCGTGTCCGTTCCCCTCGACGTAGAAATCTCCCGAGGCGTCGTGCGTGTCTGCGTGTGGGAGGAAGTTCCCCTGTGGTGTGTGGGAGTCTACAGCGAAACCCGCGTCCACGAGCTGGATTTCGTCTGCCCATGACACGTCGGCCGACGTGGAGCCCCAAACAATCTTGTGGATGCGCACATGCCATCCCGGATATTGCTGCACCGTCGGTACCAAGGTCGTCTCTACCCGCAAGTCCAGATACCTCCACGGCTTCCAGACGCTGACTAACGACGGGACGGAGCAGGAAACACCCCCCTCACCGACGACCGACACGGTTTCGAATCGAACATCCGTCGGCTCCCACCTGGTCTTCCAGCTCTCGCCCCTGTCGTAGCTGACGCACAAGGTGCTGTCGGGCGCAAGCTGGTCCAGCAGACCGCCCGCCGGCACGCTGAGCCCGAAGGCGGACGAGTACGCGAACTTGCCGTACTTTGCCTCTTTGGCCTTGAATGGTCTCGTCGTCGACTGGCCAGAAGACAAGAGGAAGCTGTGCTCCGGGGCATTACACAAGATCTGGCTTGGGGGCCGGACCACGGACACCAAGTCCAGAGATCCTGCGCTGTCTGCGCGGGCAAGAGGATGGGGGAGCTCCTCGCTTGTCCAGAAGGGGTGGTCCTCGCCGAGACCTAGGACGGTGAAGCTCTTCAGGCACCAGTACACCGACTGGGGCGAGTTGTAATTCTCGCTCATGTACATGTTGGGATACGTAAAGCCGATGCTCAGGGTGCCGTCCGGGTTGAACATGTCTGGGTGCTGGGCCCACCAGCGAAGATGCCGAAGCAGCAACCCCTTGACGACTCCTATGTTGTCAACTGGAGCAGGAAGCTCGACGCCTGACGTTGCTGCAGCCGCCCAGAATGCCGCGAAGGCGAACCGGTACGTCAGGCTCCTCCCGAACGGTATCGCAGCTCCTAGACGCTGTCAACAAGGGTTCGAAACGGACCTCGACAGACAGAGCTTACCGTTCGTGTCAAAGTACCTCCAATATTTCGAAGCAAACTCCCGAGCTTGCTGCTTGTACCGCTCTACCCTCTCCTCATCTCCGATGGCGAACCGGACGTACAACAACTGGGCGAACTGGATGGCAAAGCTGCCCGAGTAGTAGTCAGCTTGCTTCCTCTCGTCGCCCCACTGCCCGTCGCTGGACCATCCTTCGCCGAGGTAGAACGAGTCTAGCGTCTCGAAGTCGGCATCCATGTGGTGGCGGACTTCGTCCATGCTGACACCGAGCGCCTTGACGAGGGCCAGGTTGACAAACACCCGGAACCACAACCAGTTGTTCTGCGGCATTCTCTTTCCGTTGATCTGCGCCAGCCAGACCCTAAGTCTCTCCCGGGCCGCCTGGTCGCATGACGCCAGGAAAGCGTCGGGGGAGACAAGGAGCGTGAAGGCGATGGACTCCATCTCAACCATGCGCTGGTCGACGTCTCCCAGGTCGCCCCAGTACTCATCAGAAGTCCCGTCTGTCCCGGTGACGACGCCTGTCGTCCACGAGCCGAGGTCCACGCTGGCGAGGGCGGCCGTCGACGGGGGCTCAGCGAGGAGATCCGCCACTACACATAGTGGTCGCGCGAAGCCCTCGAGCTGGGCAGAGACCTCATCGAACCCGGCCGCCGTGCCGGTAGCGAGCTTGATTCGCGCCCTCCCGGGCGACTTGTACGGCTCCAACGGTTTGAGCAGCGCCGTAGCTGCCCGCACGAGGTCAGCGCGGGTCCGAAAGGGGTTGTCGGAGAAGCCGCATAAGGGAGGCATGGCGTCGGTGCAACTGCGCCTCAGTACACAGTTGTTGACGCAGGCTGGTTTGAGCGAGCTCGAGGCATGGAAGTCCAAGTCAAGTCATGATTAATGTGGTCCCCAATGCGGAGTTGTCGGGTGAAGTCAATCGGGCGTCGGGGTATCTGACGGATCAATCCACCGCAGACGTACAACGGAAATGCACCGAGCCGCCTTGGCGAGAATTGTCGCTGATGTCTGTCTATGTCGTCGCTGTCGTCACTGTCGTCCGCCACTGTCTTTACTGTTGTCCGTCACTATTGTTCGTCAATATTGTCCGTCACAGTTCTTACGGATGAAACATGCCATGAATACGTTGTAGTGAAGCTGGGATTTTAGAAATATCAACGCAAGTAAAATTAAGAAAGTCTCATGAGACACCTTGCCAACACAAGCCGTTGCTAGTTGAGTGCATACAACCAACATGTAAAGCTATTCGCCCAGTTTCCCTTGAAAACCACACTCCTTCGCATCAATAGCCGTCACCATCGTCGTCACTCAGGTAGTCGTCGCCCTCGTGGCCCATATCATCCTGATCCCCCCACCAGCCGCCGTGAGCTGAGCTCATATGACCGTAGATTTTGTCTTCTCCCACGTTCTCGCCGCAGAAAAAGCACCAGTGGGCGCCGCAGCCTGGAACGGCGCAGGTTATGTGGTCGCAGCCTCCCATTTTTTCCGTGGGGGTTTTACATCCAGGACAGTTCTTGATACGCCTGCTGACGACTTCCTTCTCGTCCTTGCATTCGTCGCACGACCAGTTCGAGACCTCCGGCGGCGCGCCCGCAGCACAAACGCGCTCAACAAAGCGCCGGGCGAATCCACAGTCCTGGCACCAAGCGTAGATCCAGGAGCCGGCTTCCTCCACTGCAGTACCCAAGCCACCAAGTTGCGACAGACCAAAAGAGGATACCGTCTTGGGGGTTGGCTGACGTCGACAGAAGGGACATGAAAGAGCTGCGATGTTGATAAGTCGGCCGCGGGCGTTGAGCCCGTACCAGTCCTTCCAACAACTGTTACAAATCAGCTGATTGCAACCCGAGCGGCCACATGCCCGGCGAAGACCAGTAACTCGGGTATTTGCGAAACACAGACTGCAGGAAACAGACTGTGTTCTCCTTGATGATACCCAGTGGCGTAGTGAATCTAAAACTTCGGCCTGATTGTGAACAACCTTTCCGCGAATAGTGAGCTTGGCTTTGGTCTGTTGGGGAACGATTTCGACACTGGATGCCAACTTTTCACGGTCAGATACCGCAGAGATGGTGTGGAACAGAGACCTCCCATTAAACGGTTCCTTGATGGCAGAGTACTTGTTGCGAAGGAGCCAAGAATTACCGTTCTCGTCGCTCAGGTTCTTGGCAGTGGTCTCGTGAGTGACGAGAGTAACTTTGTTCGTAGAGCAGCCAGGGCACTTGAAGTCTGAGGGACTGAAGCCGGAGTGACGGTATTCCTTTGGATAGATGATTCGGTTGAGGCACTGAGAGCACTCGACCCAGGGTGCGTCTACGTCTTTCCCACTAGACTTTGCATGTCTGCAATAGTGACACTTGGGACGCACGTTGAGAGCCTCCGGGTTGTAGACGATGTACTGCGCACGGCAAATAGGGGAAAAGCACTCCACCCATGTCGCCTGTGTCTTCTCATTATCCTCGAGGGAGACGTTCTTTGTCATTCGGCTCTCTTGGTCCGGCGGCAGCTTGCAAACCGAGCAGTCGCATCGGATCCGCGAGGGACAAAGTCCGCAGATGCCACCCCGCCCCATGATGGTTACCGACCGCGGAAACTTGCAGGACTTACAGACAGCAACAGGCCCCATGGACACCTTGGACTTGTTCGGGCTCCATCCGATCTTGGCCTCTAGGGTGGTATTCAAGTTGAGCTCCAGCAGCTTGTAATCGACAAGGGTCTTGAAGAGGAGTCGATCCCCCTCGAGCAGGACGGATGATTCAGGGGTCAGCCTGTCCGCCCTTGTCGTCCACCCTTGTTGTCCATCCTTGTCGTCCGCCCTTGTCGTTCGATCGATGACGCCGTTAGCCACGCGCCTCTCGTAGTCCTTGTCAGCGTCGAGAAGGAGCGACAGACAGCTCGCGTTCCAAGTTTCTGGGATGTCCAGGGTGTTCCACTTCTGGCTGAAGAACAGTAATTGCTGATCAGCGGCATCCTGAAGAGGCTTCATGCCCATTCGTAGTGCGAGAGCCGCGAGAAGGGCTCCCGGACGAGCGGCTAGCATGGTCCCGGGAAGTACGACATGAAGAAGTATCTTCCAGAACCTCCTTCCATGCTTCTCGGAGGCTAGTGCCATGGGAATTCTCGGAACTTCGCTCTCAGAAGCACGCTCGATGTGGGCTGGCAAATCAGCCCGAGCCTGAACATACGTCAGACGCGTGAGAACGCGACCGAGCCGTCTGAGGATACGGTAGTCGCATGATCGACCAATTTCCAGAAGCTCGTCTCGAGTGAACTCGGTAGCGGCACGCTTGTCGTCATCACCGTCGTCTAGTCCATCCTCCCTTGCCTTGAAATACTCTGTCGGGTCGAGAAAGACGCAAGGGTACCGCTCGTGTTCCGGAACCGTGGCAACGATCTCGAGAATCTCGGCGGCGTAGTCGTAGGACTCTTCCAGCCACGTCCTCATTCGGCTCTTCTTGTCAGGCTCCGCGATGCGTTCGACTGCGGCCCCAAAAGACTGAATCAGGCCGTCCCGGGCCGGGTTGTCCCTGTCGTTGCAAACGGCGCGCCAGAGAGTCCCAAATACAGGATTGACAGTGATAGCACCAACGTCTGCCTCGATGAGAGAAGCTAGCTGGCTAACGACAAATTGCTTGTACTTCTCCTCGGCCATATATCTCTTGGAAAAGTCCACTAGAGGGCTCTTGCGGGCATCGATAACGGTGTGAAGTTGATCAAGGGTTGGGTCCGAGGAAGAGATGTTGTCCTTAACAACACGGTGAGCGTGGGTGGTATCGGCAACTGGGAAATAGATTCCAGCACCTCCATCGCGTTCCTCGCTCGTAGCGTCCTGAATCGTCGATGTATCGAGATATCGCAAGACGCGGCCAAAGCGCCGTTGGCCCGAGGTCGAGCTCCCCTGCTTGGTCACACCCATCCAAGTGAGCAGGATGGAAGCAGTCAATTGGGATATGGCGTCTGAGACAGCGATGCTGGCGTCTCCAATATCAAGCTTGAAACAGGTCCCTCCCGTCATGTGAGATAGATAGACGAATGGGGAAACGGTATCAGCGATGCCTCCCTGGATGATGGAGAAGACCTTGGCCTTTCTTTCACCCTGCAGAGCTTTGGCAGTAGACACCCAATCGATAAATAGATGGCCGACACCGTCGAACTTCTCCGCGTTGCAGAGATTGGTGATCTCTGTCTGTCTGTTCTTGGTAGATGTCCCAAGGGTATGAGGAGGGGCGTCGGCATAGAGGACGATTATGGTCGTAGCCTCGGGTCGCATTACGCTGTAGGCGCGGGCCAGGCCCGTCTTTGCAGCCTCGGGCCAGTCGACATTGAAGTAGCCGGAGTCGGTGCGAATGCGGGCAGCCATGTTCAGAAGCTGTTCCTGTGAGATGGTGCCCTCGTCGGTGGCGGCATCCTGGTACCAACCCGACCACTCCGTGACAGAATTGGTCGAGTAGTCACGGTAGGCCATGACGCCTATCCGAGAGAAGCAATCGGTCAAGGAGGAAATACGAAGGATCTCCGGAAGAGACTTGCGCAAGGCGTTGAGGTAGCTGTTCATAGAGGCAGTGGCGTCTGTCAAGACCAGAAGGTCATAGACGTCCTTCTCGTGGGGAACCATGTTGGGTGGTGGTGTCAGCAGCCAGGCGAAGTCCTCGAGCGATTCTGGGTGAAACTCGAGAAGTTTCTGTGGATGATTGTGAGAAGAAAAAGAACAAACAAGATGAAGGGAGAAGCTTGTCTTTTATGCTGGAAAGAAACGTCGTGAGGATCAGACTAGGTGGGCTGAGGCCAAATTCGAATGACTGTTGCGGCGACGGCGGTGATGGTGTTGGCGGTGGTGAGGACGGTTGACTCACTCGGCAAGGAAATGTTCCTGGAACCCAAGAAAAACAGGGTAGGTACCTAGACACCAGTTCTTGGGTCACTCGCCGATCGTACTTGCCTCCGTGACGTGTGACCCAACGATTTTGTTCTGGCAGGTAGGTATGCAGCTGTAAGTCGTGACTGCCCTTTGCGAGCAATTCGGCCGGACCTCCTCCTGCCTTCCTCTTTATACCTACCCAGCTATATCAGAGCTGAGAGCACAGGCAAAGAAGGGGGGTCTCTGGCCAGGTACCTAAGCCACGCTGACGCTGTTCTTACCTTCTGTGGATGGTGGCGCTAAGCCCCTAATCAGAGCAGGGGAGGTGCACCTCGGGCTGACCAGAGTGTGCAGCGCTACCCCTTTCCAGGCGGTGCACTCGTTTGAGACTACCTAGGTAATAGAGACTGTGGAGTGAGTAAATAGTGTTGTTTGGACTTCCATCCTCTTCTCTCCCTCCAGGCACCCAAATTGCTGCCCTGGTGTAGGAATCTTTCGCATTTTGATACGACGAGGATCATACCGTATATCAACCCTCGTTCATAATGCCTGCAACACGACTTTTCTGTTTCCGTTTAAAGTCTATCGACGGGCCCCGCGGGTTGCGTATTCATGTGCTTTGCGCCTTTATACACAGGAAGGTTTATCTTCATTGGCTGATGACTTGTTCCCATGAGTGTTGTCGGACTGACAGTCCGCCCACGAGTAATGTATGAGCTCCTGTAATTAGAAACATACATAGGTAGGTGGTATTTTCATTTCCTGGACGGTAGAAGTAACAGGGACGGACAATAGCGGCGGCGGCGACGGCGACGGACGACAACAACGAGAGCAACGATAGTGACGGACAATAGGGACGATAGTGACGACAGTCACGTTAAGCAGAGCAAAGGGAGTGTGGAGTAGCAACAGGGTTGTAATTCACCGTATGAAGCGCGTCTCGTGTCGATGGCAGCAGCCAATGACTACTAGATAATATGCTACGTTAGAGTAGGAGAAGAGGGCTGCGAGAAGTCGTCATCGTTGTGTTCCTACATCTCGGGAACTCAGCTCGGGGGCTAGGGACGAGTTAACAAACCGAACCTTGGCACCTCGTGCATAGTTGTCCATCTGGGAAAGGTTGTCTGCTGTCCTCAGTCGCTCTCTTGACTCCGAGTCGAGCCCATGGGCCAGCCCAGCTAAAGAACTTCCCTTCCAAGCCGGAAGTCCTAGCCGCCGTGTTTCGAACATGGATAGCATGCAGAACACGCAGCCGCCTAGCAGTGCGCCTATTGGGAGAGAAACGAAAGGCCATCGGACACGTATGTGCACGATCCATTCCCTTGTCTCCCCCACAAGCGGATCTTCCTGGCCGGTTCGATCACGCATCCACTTTGTCATGCTGCTAGCGACAGTGTCAAATGTCGCCGGCAGGTCTCGAGACGTGCCGAGGCTAATGATGACCATGGGAGGGACCGGGTCGCTGTCGCTGAACTGCGAAACGGGATATATGAGCTGCTCCTCTGTTCGAGGAGGCATCCGCCTCGCGAATCGATCCATGAAGAGCGACGTGATGCTCGCCACCGCGCCATGGGACACGTTGAATCGCAGGTCCTCGACATTGGACTTCGTCTTCCCAAACTTAGAGTCCCTTGGAACAAGCAGCTGCAGGTCCGAACGGTCGAGATCCACCGTGCCAAAGTCCAGGGTGTAGTTGTAATGCTGGTTGTAGACCCTGGTGCGCTCCATGTCGTCAACGTCGAGCGAGATGTATGAGTCCAGGTTCCTCTCGACGTATGATTGTACCACCCTCTCATCCAGGGCGCCCCTCGTGACCTCTGAATCATATACGTTCACGCAAAAATGCAGAGCGCATTCGGTTGCTTAACTTTGGCTTCTGCCCATCCCTCACCCGCACCGCTATTGCGAAAGTCCCAGCTCGCGCTCAGCATCGCGAAGGAGCTGATGAGGGTTCTGGCATCCTTGAAAGAAACCGTCTGTCCGGGCTGCGATGTTGCCTTCGCCGTGAGCACTGCTTTTTCGAGTCGAGACATAGATTTGTCGTCGAGGTCATCAAAGTTGGAAATGCTTATGTTCAGCTCCTTGATCTCGTGCCTGGTGTACGGAAAGGTGTCGTTCGGGTTAATGACTTGCGTGTTCGAAGTATAAGGCATGGTCGTCAGGTTAGTCAAAATGGGTGCACGGCCTTTGGTGATATCGATGTGGCTCGATATGTCGTTGCATGTGTTGCAGACTGCCAACGAGGCATATGTGTCCCAGGTGCAGTTCCCCGATGGGCAAGAATAGGCGGCCTTTTGTTTGTCGACCACGCTCTGGTTCGAGAAGCCGGCCCAGATGGCGGCGAGTGGGCCAAAGTCATACTGAAGATCCATGACCTGCGTAGTTATGTTGTCCCAAGGCGCCGGGATCTTGACGTATTGCAGAGGCTCCGATCCCCGGCGAGCCATTTTTCCGATATCAAGTCTCTTTGTCTGGCCAATTCCGGCAAACGAGCTCGGCACCACCACTTCCTTTCCGTAGAAGGTGATCACAGCCTGGAGGAAAGGCTCGAATCCGAGAAGTATGACGGTGCACAGGGCTCCAAGAGCAACCCAATGTCTGCATGATGTCAATCTCGACTGACGAAACTCGACGGGGAAGACACATACCTCATCTTACTCCACCAGAGCAGGCGGACGCTCCCCCACGGTCCGCGGCTGGCCTCTTCGAAGCGGTCAAAAACCATGATGGAATCGTCTCTTCGACTGAACCAGTTCCACTTTCCTTGGCTGATACACGATCCGATAGCGAATGCCAAAGCCGCTCTTGAAGTTGCACCTAGGATGGATATAACAGTGTTGAAAGAGAGAAAGAAGTTCCATTTAGTCAGGGGTTTGTTGTCGTACAGAGGTAACAAAACCGCCACCGCTACCAGGGCGGCGATGCTGAGGGCGATGGCGCTAATCTCCAGCATCCACGTATGAGAGCCCGGGGCGAAGATCGTACCTGACCTCTTCGGGGCAGTTTTCCTCGACGTCAGGCTAGTCGTTTCTTCGGTCGAGTACTCTATAGATCGTGTCCTCTTTGACGGGGCTTCGCCGGGAACCGGCTTTCGCTTGATGCTTGGCAGTAGATCTCGCTGGCTGTTTTCAATGCCAGGGTGTTGGTAAAAAGCGTCTGACTGGTCGACGAGCATGTAACTCTCGTTGCGAGTGTCACTCGACCGGAACGAGCCGACGCCATCGCCATCCGACCTCCATGGTGTTGACATCTTTCTGTCCAGCTGGGCGAGGCTAGGACGAGACCACGCGATGACGATCGGCGTTGGGAGAGACACCTCTTATTATCTACGTAAGAAATTTCGGTTGAGATTGTCCGGGATTGAGAATAAAAGCAGACTAGAAGAAAGGCCAGACCCCATCCAATCATGCAAGGTATTGTGCGTTGATTGAGTAACCTCCAACTGCCTTTTTTGGGTTGTACTTGCCACCATGGGTGCAGGCACAGCCGTTGCTCTTCGTGAGCAAGATCGGATAGTAGCATTTTCGCGGCAAAGGTCTACGGCTCATTGGCTACAATACGTTACTTACAGGGTTTCTGATTGATCCCGAAATATGTAGGAGGTTGTAATACACGTGGCGTTACGGCACACCATGTTAAGGACGCAGATCGGTCTATCCGTTATTAGAAGCCAAGAGATAGCAAGAACCAGTAGGTTCAAGGGAGATCTTCATCATCATCTCTAGTATCCAACATCCTATATCACTATGGAGCTTAGCTGTCCGATCGTTAGCCTCCCTCATCTCTACTGCCACCTACTGATAAAATCATAATAACGATAGCAGTGACGGACAACGGCGACGACGATAACAAAGACGGACGACGACAAAACCAATTCTATATAGCCCTTAACGGTATCAGTCCGGGGGAGTGCTTGGAGATACCTATCTATGCAGTCATGGGTATGAAGTAAAGGAGCTGGCGATCAATAAGATCTCCCAAGTTTAATATTCAGCCGAATTCATCGACCAATTATGTTCAGTTACCTGCCGAGGGCCAAGAGCAAGTGACTAGAGCTACTGCAACTTGTCAGCGCTAACATGCAGCTAGTAAGCGGCCTGATTTCTAGTGGAGAGGTCGTCCAACTGATCAATACCGTCATTCCTGGCGCCGCGCCTTACCGACATCAGATTACCGGTGACGGCTAACTAGCTTGTTGTTGTCCTGTATGCTGTTTCAAATTGTCAAAAAGTAGCTGATCTGTCTAAGCGACTGGCTGTTTCATTTGGATATGCTCCGCAGCCTTCTTCGGGTGCAAAACACGCGACACTATAGCTTCGTCCCCGTGTTTCCGGGAGGCGGTTCTGTATCGCTGGGCCATTCGAAACTGACGAGTCAACATCGGTTATAGTGTTAGTAGTCCTCAGATGCCACAGGTCAACACGGCAAATCTATAGAATATTGAACCTTGGTTGTACTATGGTAGTATAGGTAGTTGCACCAGAGTCCTCGTCTCCCTTCGTTTCGTGCTACGTAACCATCCAATAACCTCATTCATACATACGGCATGGGTTTTGGTCTTGCTGGTGCGAGATGTACTTTTGTGCTTGCCCATAGCCGTCGCGGTCGAGAGAGTAGTATTCGCCCGTCGGCACGCCTGCTTCGAAGGTCCTCTCGTAGACACCTTGGGCTCGCATGGTAGCGCACTCGGCACCGCTCGCTGATTTCCAAAGATTCGCCTCCCAGACGCTTCCGTTGACACTTAGGCCCTTGAGTTTGTCGTCTACCATCATCCAGGAATGCTTGTGCTTCCAATCGGGGTCGTACTTCTTGCGCATGATGTCGAGAGCCTGCGCCCAGGTTCCCCGGGCCATATGGATATGCTTCATCTCCGCGATCAGAAGAGGCCCCTTTCTCAGGAACCCGTCAAGCTCTAACGAGCTGAGACACACGCTGTTCAGCCTGATTTTGCGTAGGTTCGGCCAGGGTCTCGCCTTCATGAGCGAAGGAAGGTATCAACTACCCGAAGACCGGGCGTTCTCGCACCGTAGGGCCTCGAAGTCGAGATCAAATGCCTTCAAGCTATCCGAACTGAGCAGGCAGTCGATGAAACCATCCAAGGCCGCGAGCTGTTCGGCCGAACGGGGTGGCCACAGAAAGGAACCTTTCTCCCGAGCCATATAGTCGTATGCGATCGAAAAACCGAAATGCTGCACACTGTGCATGGCCTGAGCAAAGTTCCTCGACTCCATTTCGGTAATGTGGAAGCAATTTAGGTCCATGGGCGGTGTAAAGCTAAGTTCCAAGTATTTGAGCTTGCAGCCATGACTACCGAGTGTCGATAGAAGCTTTCCGACCATGGGCGCAACCGGGTTCTCGGATCTGAATCGGTTGTCTCCCTGAAAGTAGGACCAAGAATGAGGACCGGTAATGAGATCAAGCATAGCCTTGCGACTGGCTGTGTTCCCGTTGTAATCAGGCTCATTTGCGCTCGTGTCGTAGCCGTGATCGCACACATCCAGATAATAGATGCCGGGCATGCGAGCCATGGCCTCAGAGACGACCTGGGGGAACCGAGAGAGAGCAGCTTCCTGATCGGCGTATTTGCGCCGATAGATATCATATGCCTGAGAGAGAATCTTTTCCTGTTCGGACGAGGAACGCCACTCAGTTCCCTCTGCAGTGGACGTTGTCGGCACGCCGTTCTGGTAGCGGATCGGAGCGATTAGCTTTCGCCATCCACCCACGATGCGGCGCAAATCGTTTTTCTTCGGAGTACGACCCTTTTTTCGCTTCGGACGCATAATGTCGAAGTCGTAACTAGTGCTGTGATATGCTCTGTATGCCATCTCCTCCTCCTCGCTGAAGGTATAATCCTCGTACTCGTCAGAGTTGTACCCGTCAGAAAGGACCGCGCAGTTTGAAGTGAAGCGGCGTATGGCGTACAACACAAAAAGAGCCGGGTCGCGGGCGACGTTCCCGTCGTAGTAAGAGGCTGACATGTGGATCTGCCTCACGCCCTTGCTGAAGAGAGGATGACGGGAGATGTAGTCCAGGCGGTCGAGTGACTCGGGCGTCGGTCGCAGTGAACGAACACGAAAAAGGGCAGGGGAGATAATCTCGCAGAGCGATCGACAGGTAAGTCGGATTGACTTGACAAGATCCAACGGCAAATCGTGCTGAAAAACCATGCCGCATTCGTATCTGTCCGAATCGGGCTCCTCTCCCTTCATCAGGCCGCACAAGTCGAAAATGCGATTGATAATTTCGGCTGGCATGTCGCCCAGGCTTAGAAGTCTGAGGTGCGGACGCGATCGCTCTTCGATAGCCGCTCGGATCTGGTTGAAGCGTTGGAGGAGCTGTTTACCGAGGTCGACGTGGAGGCTCAGGAATTCCTCGTCCGTATAAAATTGCTCGACCTTGCCGGATCGAACGCCCGTCTTGGTGGTATTACCCTTGCCCACGTAGACCACATCGGCAGCAGGATAATCTCCCCTCTTGTCGCTGGGTTCCCTTGTCGTCAGGCTTTTGCTTACCGCCCGCTTTATTGGCATTTTCATCGTCGTCTTCATCCTCGTCTTCCTCGTCGTCTTCCTCGTCGTCTTCCTCATCGTCGTCTTCTGAATATCCATAGTAGTCTCCATAGTAACGGCTGACGGGACCCCAAAAGGTGTCAAGTGGCCTCTTCTCCTTGTAATGCAACGGCTCTTGGTACTGCTTCGGGAGGACAGTAGCATGCATCCGCTCGCCATGAAGCTCGACCACCCTGACAGGCCAGTCGTCTGTGATTTGCTGCAAGGCCTCGCCCACATCGTGCACGTGCTGATAGACGGGCGCCAGGTCTGAGTTTGCGAGGAGTTGCTCCAAGTCGAAGCTCAACAACTCTTGACCGCGGGCGCCAATCTGTTCAGGCGTCCACCTCTGTTCACCAAGGCGGGACTTGGGAATGAACGTGCGGTCGTATTCTTGTGAGGGGTCGCTGAATCCTTCCACTTTGTCCCACTGCGTGTCGAACCACTCCGATTGGTCGATCCTAGGCCTGACCTCAATAGTATCACCACTGGGCTCAGAATCCCCAATGGAAATTCTGTAAATATCGCATTCGCTGTCGCTGTCGTCCATGGCTGTAGCAGTACGGGCGCCTCGGTCGGTGTTGTTGTCCTTGAAACACAGGGAAGGCGGGGAAGTTGATACCTACCCGCCTATCAGCCACACCGGACTAAGGTTATTGCTGTGACGAGCACTACAATCCATGCCAGCTGGCTGCAACAAGGCCGGCTGGCTGAAGATGGCTTATTACTTCTCTGGTACATATATACCGGGTGAAGCGACGTTTCACACGAATCACTCGAATGGACTCCTGAAAAGATTCCACATACCAACGACTTCTCAAGACCCTAGCATTGAATACTGTACAGAAAGTCAGTATATGAAATAATGACGCCTATTCCACAACCACCACCACCCCTCCCTCCTAACTCTAGAATCACGCACAAAACCCCACCGTCCATAAGTGACATCTTGGAAACCGAGCCAGCCGGCAAGGAGTTCCAGAGGAGTTTAATTGTTAATGTGCTTGAATGTAATCTTAAACCTCGCCCTCAATCTTTCAAGGTGCGTATCATTAAGTTAAAGCACCCTTTGATACTATGAAATATACTCACGTTCAGGTCATAATCACTACATGGATTCATAACGGTTGTTTGGCTCTGTTGTCGTCGCTTGGCTCTGTTGTCGTCGCTTGGCTCTGCTGTCTTCACTTGGATTGCCGTCGCTAGGCCTGTTCATACTAGAATGCTCGTTTGATTACGTACCTATTGCTCTCTTGTTGCTATTTGAATTGACTTGAATAGTAGAGAAAGCCCCTTAATAAGAGAAACTTCCAAACAAACACAAGGTGATCCGTGAGAACTGCATAGAGAAAGTGTCTTCAACAGTATCGTTACACATTCATTAACCAATCAAGTTAAGCTACGGAAGGCAAAATTCCTACTGAAATCGTACCATGCCACGAACCTGCCTTTCAGCACACACCAGCAGGAATGGTGAAGCCGTTGCGCCTGTTGGAGGAGCTGTAGACTGCGTCAGAGCCCAGACCACGCTTGGCGAAGGCGGTCCAGAGCTCGCACTGGTTGTCACCACCGGTGAGGGCCTTGTCGGCGTCGATGATAGCATCGCGAGCCTGGATAAAGTTGGGAGAGCAAGGTTGCCTAGGACAGAAGTTGTCAGCTCTATTATACGCACTGCAGGTTTGTTGTTAGACGGAAAGAGACTAAAGAGAACTTACAGGGCCATGCCGTCGAGTACGAGCTTGAGAGTCAGGTACTTGCCATCAGTGGGAACCCCGTCACGGAACTCGGGACGAGGACCGTCGTTCTTCCCGTGCTTGTCGATGAGGTTCCAGAGAACTTCGTACAGCATCAAAACCCATGTCTCACCTATCCTGTGGACGGAGGTAAGGCCGTTGATGGTGGAGTAGGTGTTGGGCGAGGTAGTCATAGAAGTCGAGTAGAGGACGGAGCGGATGCCAACCGGGTTGTTAGCAATCCAGGCGCCCATTGAGTAGTCAGTCTCGCGGGTGTCGGTTGGCTTAAGGCGGATAGCGGTGGCCATGAAGTCACCCCAACCCTCGCCCATACCACCAGACTCCAAACTCGAAAGACAGCCAGCGTTTGCGGGGCCTCCGGTCAGGCGGTTGGAAACGCCGTGGGTATACTCGTGGATAACGACGCCGGCCTCGAAGCTACAGTCGCGTCGGGGGGTCGAGCGAGTCCAAAGATACATGTACATACGGCCAGGCCTTCCATCTGGAGGGGTCTGGAACATAGCGTTGTTGGTGCCTGAGCCGTCCTGGGCGTTCAGGACGACGAAGTCATTGCCAATCCCGCCCTGTCCGTTTGTGTTCACTTCGAAGTTGCCGGCGGCCTCGTTGAAACCGAGCTGGTGGAGCAAGTCGTGGTAGTGATTGGCTGTGTAGAACAGCTGAGTAATCGAGGCATCGATGTATGAGGACGGGGTGCTCATGTCGGTGCTGTACTCGTAGTCGAATTTGAACGAAGGGCTGTTGGGGCGGTAGTTGTTGAGGTACGCGCTGCCTCCACTGGGGTTACTCTGCGCAATGCCGTTATTGCCCCTCGTCGTGGTGTAATTAGAGCCCGGACCGTCGCTGTGCCATGCGAACTCGGAGGCGCCGATGTCCCAGGGGTCGGTGACCAAGACGCGTTCGCCTTCGGTCGGATCGTTGACGCCCCAGGGGTAGACGCGGTAGTCGGCCAGGTCGGAGGTGTAGTCGACGACACCGTGGACCTCGTCGACGTTCTCGGCGTCGACGTATGTCAGCAGCCAGTTCGGGATGACGTCCGTCTCGACACGCCAAGTGAGTCGAAGAGACCCATCACCCTTGACGAGGTAGACAAGCTTAGCCTCGGGGTCGGACACGGCACCTGAAGTTCCCTTGATGGCGTAGACTTCAGTGCCCTCCTTGGCCTCGGCGGAAGGGTTAGCAGCCTCGACGGGCAACTGGAGGATCTCCTTGGCGCCGTTGAAGCCGGCGACGGGGTCCTTGAAGTCCCGCTTGGTCAGGGGGCTGACCGCGGGGATCTCTCCCGTGAAGAAGTTGTTGCCAAAAGAGAACACCTTTCCATCCTTGCCAATCTACAACTTGTTAGCCATGTCTATCGCTCAGTTGAAAATATCACTAACGTTGGCGTTGAAGTCAGCATTGTCAATATCGAGCCCGTGAGCTGTCTGCTTGAAGTGGACGTGCGCCACCCCATTTGTCCCGACATAGTGATCACCGACGACGCGGAACTCAGCGCTGGGTGCAACTTTCTTCACGAGCTCTGTGGCGGTTTCGACGTAGCTCTCGCGCTTGAGCAGCGCGATGGGCGGGCTCGTCTCCGCCTCGGTGGCGTTGGTATAGGAACCGACCTGGGGCAGACGGAAGGCCTCGACGTCAACACCGCGGCGGGCGACGCCCGACCTGTGGCCGCTGGCCGGGTGCGCGTAGGCTGGAGCCAGGAGGCCGAGCAGCGCCAGAGACTTCATGGAGCGGTACATGATGAAGGACGGAAACCGAGGGAACGACAGGGAGGGAAAGAAGGGAGCCGGGGCTGGGGACTTGAGAGTGCCTACTAAGCTCCTGAAGAAGAACAAGAGTACGGAATCATCAGTCTTTAAATATGAAATGTCCCTGGCGCCTTGATGAGCCTGGTGTGAGGCATCGGGGCAAGGAGCTTCCTCTTCGGACGAACCGAGTTGCAGCAGTTAAGGATCCGGGCTAGGAAAGATACGGAGCTGCCGTATCCATCGCGGAGAGGCCCGTCTATCCCAACTGGGGCTTCGTGGGGGAGGGTATTGATACTGGGTCCCGAACTCACGACGCTGGCCGAGAGAACAGTCGCGGGTGCTTGCGTGATCCATCCAGCCGCAGCCTACTACCACAATTCTATGATTATTGCCTTCCATCCAGAGAAGAAGAGGGAAGGTAGTTTCTTCACACCCCTGAGACGCAGAGGCGGTATGGTTGCATCGGTGCTTCGTTTGTGTCGTTGGCGCCTTGGCGACGGGCCGCTTGGCAGTTGTACCTTGGCGATGTCGGTGTCTTCGGCAGTCTGCACTCACCAGCTAGCTGAGTTGCGCAGAGCTGTCCAACAAGCACTTTGTTTGAGTCCAGGGGGTTCTTCATTGTGTGATGGAAGAGGTATTATGGCCAGGTTGTCGACAACTGGGAGGCCAATTGAAATGGAAGGGACTAGTGAGAGTAAGCTTATTTTAGACTATTGTAAGGGTTCGCTTTCTCCTGCCCAAACCGAGTAAGTAATCACTTGACAATGGGTGACCTTGTCAAGGTGCATGGATTTAGGTTAATAAGTCGTCGGTCAACTGAGGTAGGTGGTATCCTGCAGACGTGCAAGCAGCCAAGTCGCGTGCTCGTAGCACCGGCGCGCATAAGCGCGATAGAGAGGCAATGGGGTTTATCAAGTAACGATACAGGGCTTCAAGTCATCCCCAGGGAGAGAATTAGAGTACACCCCACAGTCCTACCTCAGAACTGCAGCTCGAAAGTCATTCCTGGTCTGGGCGAGTCATTTGAATCCGAGAGGGCCGCATTGGGTGCAACACCTAGAAAAGGTCAAAGAGACGACGGAACCCGAGCTTGCAATTCATGATTACTGATTAGCTCGCTTGATCGTTCTGCGAGTCTGTCGGGAACTTTTGCGACGGGGGTCTCTTGGTCAACGCAACTGC
Source organism: Colletotrichum brevisporum (assembly GCA_030770045.1). Taxonomy (NCBI): domain Eukaryota; kingdom Fungi; phylum Ascomycota; class Sordariomycetes; order Glomerellales; family Glomerellaceae; genus Colletotrichum; species Colletotrichum brevisporum. Next base: position 269,088 of record JAUGSI010000005.1, on the reverse strand, counting down.
CCTATACGGCCAGATCAAAGTGGCATTGCAGATATTTATGCAAGTCGCAACTTGTGTGTGTTTGTAAGACATAGGAAAATTTCTACTTTGAGTACACCTTGTATGTTTTTTTTTTCTGCTCTGAAAATTGAAAATCCTTGCTAATAGAGTTCAGCCTCCTGGGTCATGCCCTAGCCCTCCTGAAAAACCTTGATTGAAGAGACTGAGATATGCAAGTCGCAACCGAGCCATCCGACGTTGAAAGGCACAATGCAGGAGGTAACACCAGCTGTTGCCATCCTTACTTTCTACTTCGGGGATGCGTTTCTACTTCGGGGATGCGTCTGGCAGATGGAGAAGGTCCTGCCGCTGAAAGAGTCAAAAGACGGGATGCACACGCCCAAATTTCGGTATATGATGGCTGAGCCGCAGACCTTCCTCAATAGGCATCGCCCGCCGGCGCGATGGGACGACATGATCCGCCTGAGGCCTGTTTTCCGAACCTGCCACAGCTCATATCCATGCCCTTATCCTCCACAGGACGGGCAAGCCTCGGCTACATGTCCGGGGAGGGAGGGGACATCAGCGCGCGATGCCGGGCAAAGAGCACGAAATTGTTGAGCTCAGCAGTACTTTCTGTTTCGAGCCTCTTAGGTGCGTTGCATTGCATGCTGAACCGTATCGCGTGCAGTCCGACTCACTTCTTTTTACAAGGCGGTTATGCCCAACGGGCCTCGCATCTGGCCACTCACACGGAGGGCTCGGTCCGTACCGAAATTTAGACGACAACTTGATTGATATCTGACGATGACCGAAATCTAGAACGCCAAACCCACGACAGGCTAGAGAAGCAAAAATCTTTCCCCCCAAGTGAAACTCCCAGATTACACTTCATGTTCCATCAAAATGGTGCTGAGAGCGCCGATCAGCTCATTGGCTGATTCATGAGACACCTTCGCCGCAGACCCAAAGACTCCAATGTCCATCCCACCTTCTTTCAAGGACGCTTCAATATCCAATGCATCCTAGATTGTTGCTGTTAGCTTCGGTGCACATGAAGATGCTGAATGTCGTGCTACTCACTGGGTATGCATTCAGAACAGCATTGTCTGCCAGCCATGCAGCCGAGCAGGTTGATAACATGCGGGCGTTGCCAAACGTCCCCGTCAATCTTTCGACTTCCGCGGCATCAGTTATAGTCTCGAGAGACAGGTTATTGTGTTCCAGTGTCTTGTTGGGGTCCTCCCCGAGGTGAAGGAAGTTGACGAAGCAGTCAATCGTCACTCCGGTCCAATCCTTCAGTTCCCATAGCCCCACGGTCGAGTGAGACGAAATCAAATGCAGGTCTTCTTGTACTTGCTTTGCGACGGACAGCAAATCATCACTGTCATTGATCTGAACCTTGAGCGGAATCAAGTTGAGCGTTGGGAAGGTGGCCTCCAAGCATTCGGCGAGAGACCGGTTGGCGTAGTATACGCCAAATACAACTTGGTTCGCTGGTCCCGTGGACGCCGAGATCCGAGATCTTTGCAGAGCCTTTGCAGCTGCTGCGAAGAAGACCGCAGGCAAGCCCACCCCTTGCTTTGAGCAAGACGCCTGCAAGGTGGCAGTCTGTGTCATGGCAGCGCGTTTGAGGACCGACACTCGATCCGGTCCTCCGACGGTTTCTGAAGGTGTGGATGGTGTTGTTCGCGAGTAGCCTTCTAGATACTTGGTCCAAAAGCCTTGGTTGCTTCGTTTGGTATGCTCTGCGTTGTGCGTCGCAAGGAAGTCCTTCCATCCGCCCAGCTGGACTGGCGCAATGGCGTTGTGCGATTGGATTCTCGACAAGAAGTTCTGCATGAGGGCCGGAAGACTGAAACCATCGTATAGTGCGTGGTGGATACTCAGTTGCAGAAGCCACGAGTTGCTTTGGTCTTGCCTCGCACTAAGGCGTACCTGAGGCCAGCTTTGCGCCTCGTTCGAAAGACCCGGCTCTTCACCGAACGCCACTTGTCTGTGAGGACCGTCACATCCTGGCTTGAGGACGCCTTGAACCAACGGGATTGACCTCTCCCCAGTCGCAACCAGGCTTGTGCGAAGAAGGGGCTCCGAATCAACAAGAGCAGCCCAGGCAGACTCCAGTTGCGATTGGTCGACAACGCCGCGAAGATGATAGAAGAAGCTGGGATAGAAAACTCGCCCGCCTGAGTTCTGCCATGCGGACATCATGTAGACTTGCATTGGTAAGGACGGCAGAATCTCCTCTACTTGAGGCAGGGCTATGCCGGCCTTTGAAAGGACTGCCCTAGCATCGATGGAGCGGGGAAGCTCGTATATAGACTCTGAGGCTGGCAACACTTCGATCTCGCCGCTACTGGCGTTGGGTTGCGCGAGTTCTGCCATTTGTCGAATTGAAGTTGAGGTTAGCAGTCCGCGAACCCCCAGCGTGAGGCCCTCTTTCCGAAGAAGTGCAGAGACTTTGATAGCGCTGATCGAGTCTAGCCCCAGGTTGTACAAGGTATGGTTCTTGTTGATCGACTGCTCCTCAACTCCGGCTGCGCTTGACAGAACACGTCTGATGACGGTTTCGACAGCTGTCCATTGAGTGTCTTGCTCCACCAGCCCGAATGTCTTCGAATTCCCTTGCTGTGGGCCAGTCTTTCCGGTCTGGAACGACGGCAGCTGACAAATTGAGACATTAATGCCCTCGAATTGAAGCATGTTGTCTTCTGGTGCGTCAATCATGTGTTGTAACGCTCTGTCCATTTGGTGGAGCAACTGGTGCGTCATGCTCTCCGAGACAAACGTGTCCTGGCCCGCGATGCGCCAGATGAGGCTCTGGGATGTGACCTCGAGCTCTGCGCAAACCGCGAACTCGGTAGCAGAAGAGCCTTGAACTGACTTCATCAACGGGTTTGCTGGTCCAGAATCGGGGTTCTTTTGGAGGATGAAGAGAGTATTGAAAAGACGTCCTCCAGCCACTGCTTGGGCCTTTCTCAGAGGATAGTTCTGAAACTCCACAATATCGCCCATGGTCTCCTGGAGATACCGCAAGAAGTTTGCCGTCGAACCATGAAGGACACACCGCACTGCTACAGTGTTCATCGTCGGAAACATGAGACTTTGCGCTTGCTCGGAGTCACGACCGGCGAGAACCACGCCAAAGGTGACCTCGAGTGTCTCGAGCCATGTTGCCAGCGTCGAAGCCCAGCATGCTTGGCCGAGTACCTGCAAGCCGATCGCGTTGCGCTTGCAAAAGTCTGTAACCCGAGACAAGCTCGCGCTTGACACGGCCTCCGTGCGGTAGGTTTTGCCGAAGCACTGGTCTGAATGCTTCTTCTCGGGGAGCAGAGATGGTTGCGTGTTGGCAAGATACTGAGACCAGAATGTCCTGGATTTCTCGGTTGGCGTCTTGACCAGGTGTTGCAGAAAGGGTTCAATCGGCGGTCTATGCACCAATCGATTCTCGTAAGCGGCGGCAACATCTTGATGGAGCAGCGACAATGACCATCCGTCATACAGAGCATGTGAGATCGAAAGTACCAGAAGCGATCGGCCGTTTATGGAGAGAATGGACAGTTGTAACAGTCCAGAAGTGCCGTGTCCTGCTCGCGCCGTATCCTTGTGCCGGTCAATGACGTCTTGCACTTGAGGTGCGTCTTCTGTCTGAAGCCTGTTAATTGTTGTTGGGTTTTCTTTCAAGACAACTTGAGCGAATGTTTGTTCGACTGATGGGTCCTCGATCTGGACAAACACCGTTCGAAGAATGGGGGATCTCTCGACGACTTGTTGCCAAGCTCGCTCAAACTCGTTGAGGTTCAAGTCGTCAGCCAGCTCCAACACATCGTGGTTGAAGTACTGCTCAAAGTCCGACTGCAGCATATCGGCCACCATGGACTCTTGGAGGGGAGTGGGGGGTAACACGGCGTCCACTTGCTCCATGACTGTCGATGCCACAACTTTCCACAGCTTCGTTTTGAGTTCTTCAAGATCTGACTGCTGATTGATATCCCGTGTTGATGGCTTGCTCTGGTCCAGAATCCTGGACATGGCGACAATAGTTTGAGACTTCATCAGCTGCGACAACGTAAGGTTATGACCGCAGTGTTTCAGCCGGGCAGAGAGTTTGACAAGATCAATACTGTCGAGTCCTAGCTCAAGAAGAGCCACGTTCTCGGAGATGCTGTCTTCCGACGTACCCGAGAGGGCGGCGATTTCCCTTCTCAACTCCAGGGCCGCCGGCGTCCACTCAAAGTCCGAAGGACTGAGCTCAAGCGTCTGCTCCTTCATATCGCCATCGATGGATTCAGGTCGCGAGGTCAGAGGAGTCCGTGGGGATGCGGTGGTTGAGGCCTCGCGTGACGGATTCGCTGTGACAGGGAGGGAGTGTGTTCCCCTGGAGGTGACGTCCACCATAGCCTCGTCAATGTCCTCAAACAAGGAGTTCAAAATAGCCTCGTCAGCGACGTCTCTGTGAGCCACAACCTGCACGCGCAGTTGACCATCAAGCGTCGCCGACGCTTCGAATGCGATGGGGTAGTCAGACACGCTGTAGTCATCCATAATCGACCACATGCCAGATGGCTCCGGTGGTTGAGTAGATTCGATCTGGAAAACAAACAAGTTCTCAAAAATTGGTCGCCCTCTCGACTTGGAGCACCACTTCTGGATATTCCGCAACGGCACATGCTGGAATTGCAAGACCGCAGTGTTGAACTCGTGGCACTTGTGGATGAGAGAGAGCCAGGTGTCGCCTTCTCTTAGGCCAGCGTAAAAGAGTAGTGTGTTGAACAGCGGGCCGATGGTGTTCTCAATCTGGTCTACATCGATAGACCGACCAGAAACGATGACACCGGTGGCAGCGTTGACAGGGAAGTGCCTCTTAAAGACCCATGTCCAGAGCGCAAGAACCACTGACTGGAGAGTGACGTTGAGAGATCGCCGCAAAGTCTCAAGATTGCGAGCTGAGTACGTTTTCGTCCTCGTGATCACTGCGGCAGCATCCCCAGATGGAATCTTCGGGAGCGTGTCGAATGAGCAGTGGCTCAAGTGCTCAACCCAAAACTGGCGGCTGGTGTCGTAATTTGACAAAGGCCCGTAGGCGAGAGTATCCAGAAAGGAAGGCGCTGCAGCATGCTCCTGGTGCTGGTACTCTTCAGAAACCCAGCGCAGCATTGACTCAAAGCTGCTACCGTCGTACAACCCATGAAAGATGTGCACAAGAAGCACGGTTTCCGATTCCAGATGCGAGACAATCAACTCGAGAGGGGCGAACACGCATCTGTTGTTCCTTTGGATCAAGGCTGGCATTGCGCTCGAAAGTTCCTTCTCGACATTATCAGGGCTGGAATCGCGCAGGTCTCGCCATGATAGCGTTGCCGACTTCAACGCAACCTGAGCAAAACCAGCCGGCGTCTGGATGAACCTCGTCCTCAGAATTGCGTGTGCTTGTACCAGCTTCTCGCAAGCTGTCTTGAGCTTGTCAATGGAAATTGCAGGCGCAAGCTTGAGTCGGAACGCGGTGAAGTAAGCGCCCTCGTCTTGGTCCGACATGAATCTAGACAGCATGCCTTCTTGGAGAGGCGTGCAAGGCGCGACGTATTCGATGTCCTCATCGCTGGGAAGCGACAGCTCTTGCACAGCAAGTGATCTGTACCGATGACCAAAGGCCTGGATAAGTTGACGCGCCTCGTGAACACCGCTGGTACTGTTGGTGTCGCCCTGCTGAAGTGCTTCCGCCAGGTCGATAAGGGTTGGGTTTCTCAGGATAACTCTAGGTGCTGCGCCCAGAAGACCGTTCTTGCGCATGAGTCTTGACAATCTGAGTGCTGAAATCGAATCAACGCCAAGATCGAAAATGTTGCTGGACAGTGTTACGGCAGTGTCATCGCCCAAGAATTCTTGAACAGTTGACAGAATTTGCCGCTGAGCCTCGCTTGTTGGCTCCTGCAAGGGTCTCGATGATGGTGACAGTTGAACCAGTTTCTCTGGGGTAAGGGTTCGGAAGAGTTGATTCAGTTGTTTGATATCGGCCTTGTTGTTTGGGGAGAGCGGGATGTGCGGGACTTGGAAGATGTAGGACGGCACCATGTATCCGGGCAAGTTGTCGCGGCAGGCCTTCTGCACAGAACGGACCAGAGAAGCAGTGCCTGCTTCGTTGAGTACTTGCAGCGTGGTCTTGGAGACTGCGGATGATTTGCAGGCAACGAAAGATACTAGAAGGTCCTTGTCGAGACTTCCGTGTTTGGTAACAAGAGTTGCAACATCGCTGACCTCAGGAACACGAGTGCGGATGGAATGGTTGATTTCGCCAATCTCCAGGCGTTGTCCTCGCAGCTTAACCTGGTCGTCTGCGCGTCCAAGGAAGTCAAAGCATCCGTCATGCATCAATCTTACGAGATCCCCAGTGCGGTAAACACGCTCATCGAAGCTGTCTAGCCGTGGGAATCGCTCTTCGGTGAGCTCTGATCTGTTGAGATAGCCCTTGCCCACGAGCTTTCCTGAGACACAGAGCTCACCAACAGCGCCTTTCATGACAGGAATGTCAGTGCCTGGTCGCAACACGTACGAGCCGACATTGTCAAATTGCTTTCCGATGTTTGAAGCTCGACCGTTGTGAGGCACTCGCTGGTACATGGTGACGCCAATGGTAGCCTCGGTTGGACCGTACGCGTTGTAGATGACGCCAACTGGACCCCAAACGTCAAGAATCTCTTGTTTCAGGGCCTCGCCGCCAGTGATGAAGACTCCTCTTGATAGGCTTGGTACCTCTGAGGGGTCGAGGAGGCGTGCAAGGCTCGGAGTCAGGTCGATATGAGTGATTTCGAGTCGCCGAATGGTGCCTGCAAGGTCGTCGAGAATCAGATCTCGGGGAGCCCCCACCAAAGTCATTCCCACTGACCAGCTCCAGTATTGCTCCAGGACTGACACATCGAAGTGGAAAGAGGCGAATTGTAGCCACTTCGAAGTTGCATCCCAGTGACCATCGAACAATCTCTGGAATGCTTTCATGGCCTGGACGGCGTTCTCGTGCGTGATCTCACACCCCTTGGGGGTTCCGGTGGTGCCCGAAGTGTATAGGCAGTATGAGTTATCTTGGATGGTCAGGGATTCCGGTGAAGCGAACTTATTGGAAACGGAGCCGAGTAGCAAGTCGTCGATATGAATAGTTGGTTGCTCGACGTCGAAGTCAATGCTAGCGTTGGTGAGAAGTGCCAAAGCCCCAGAGTCCCTCATTATGAACTCTTTCCTTGCCTTGGGAGCAGATGGATCCAGGGCGAGGAAGGCACAACCGGACTTGAGAATGCCGAGGATCGAGAAACACGCTTCAGGGCACTTGTCGAAGTGAATGGCAATGACATGGCCGACCTTGGCGTGCGGCTGAAGAACGTTTGCAACCTGGTTGCCCCTCTCGTTGAGTTCTCTGAAAGTCCACTTTCTGGATATCGGACTTTCGCCATCAAATCCAGTCACGAATTCCAAGGCGATCTTGTCCGGGTGGGTTTGAGCTTTGCTTTCAACGAATTCGTGTAGGAATTGCTCCTCTGAGGGAATCACTGGCTCCAAGGGGGGTGTGATGGAGAATATCGACTGGTTGCTAGCCCACAAATCGTCTTCGCTGCCGTTGGGCTTGTGGGCAAGTTCTTGCAGCACCGCATCAAACTGATCGAGCAGGTGCTGGGCTTGAGCATTAGGTAGCACGTCAGTCCGGTGGGACACGCGAAGTTCGATCATCCCGTCAGTTTTTGGCTCAACTTCCAAAGACACTGGATGGTCCAGATTGCCCTCGTCGCTGACAGTCTTCCACGGCAATAATGCTGCATTGTCGTCTGGCATTCGCTGGTAGACAAGCAGTGTATCGAAAACGCGGGTGTTTGGGTATCCAAGCCAACGTTGAACTTGACTCAGTGGCGCATTTTGGTGCTTCAAAATCTGGTTTTGATACGCCAACATTTGTTGGAGAAGTTCGGAGTTTGACGACTTGTTATGAGCGACCACAGGTACCGTGTTGATACAGGGGAAAACGGCATCTTTGGTCTCGTCATCGATCCGACCAGACAAAACGACACCGAAGACAACATATTCTTCGCCGAGATAGGCAGACAAAACTCTGGTCCAAGCTGCTTCTAGAAGAATTTGTACTGAAACTCCGGCTTCCTTAGCTCGGCTGGTGAGGTTTGAAAAGCTTGTCGTAGAGAGCGCGGTCCGCGTGGCGAGTACAGGGGACTGTTCAGAAAGAGGTGTCAAGATTGGGAATCGGTTTACCACTGCCTCCGAGGACTTTTCCTTCCAGAATCGCTCTGTGCCGCTGATGTCGGAATGTGACCTCAGGACTCGGGAGATCGCCTTCTCCACTGGCGGATGGACAACTGGCTTCTGGCCTGCGAGAAACAAAGATAGATCCCGCAGGATAAGTTGCAAGGAGTAAGCATCGTAAAGAGCATGATGCATGATGAGATGCATATTGACAGTCGACTCTCCGCATTCGAGAGCCACTGCCCAAGGCGGGTTCTGCAAAGAATGAAGTACTCTGTGAGCGATATCCAGCTTCCATTTCGTGACGTTGAAGGATTCGGATGCTCCATCAAAAGCCACAAGCGGTACGTGCAAGCCGGCCTCTGAGTATTCGGCCATGGCAAATGAAGCGTCCCGGTGCTGCGTCGGTAGGAATCCTGTCCGCAGCATCTCATGGTGTGAAAAGAGTGCTCTCCACGCGGCTTGGATTTGGTCGAGGGTGATACCGCTGTCGAGAGCAAAAGACATGTAGTTCAGGTAATCCCTGCCTCCCGACTGGATGAAGTCGCTGAGCATGGCGGATTGCAAGGGCGAACAAGGAAGGATCTTCTCGGCTTCGACGATGTGAGATGAAGATCGAACTTCTTGTTCGAACTTGGCGAAGTCGTATTCTTCGACAGCAACTGTGTCCAGCTTGCCTAGACGACCTGCCATCTTCGCACAGGTGGGAAATTCGATGACATCCAAGGCAGAGAGCTGCAGCCCTTGTTCCCGCATAATAGCGGCGAGTTGCACGGCATTGATACTGTCAAGCCCAAGCTGGAAGATCGACGTGTTTCGACTGATCTGAGACAATGGGACTTTGGACAAGTCGGCCACGATCGAGCAGATTTGCATCTCAGCTTCATCCCACTTTTCGTTGTCAGGCGTGATTGATCCTGAAACAGCGTCTTCCACGCCCTCGTCGGGGATTTTCGTAACAATGATATCGTCCAGGACCTGCCTAAGATTTTGAGGTAGGCTGGCTCGAGTTGGGACACTTGATGATGGGCGCGCTGCAACACTTGCAGTTAGATGCGCGAATAGACGTAGTAATCCGTGCAAACATGCGTGAGATACTAATTGGCTGTTTTCTTCTTAGTACTACTCACGACTAACGAGAACCTCTTTATCCAAGACTTACCCTGTAGAGTGAAGTTTGACTGAGATTGAGTCGCGGGCGGCGTTTGGGATGACTTCGCAGACGATCGGGACCTGTCACCATTGATGTCAGTCACAGTTTGTCTGAGTTGCGATGCCAACATGAGAGACACAACTTACATCCATAGTGCCACTGTCTTCAACCAACTCCCAAACAGAAGTCGCACGCTCCGGTTGCGAGTGCTGAAGCAGAAGGAGAGACTCAAAGAGATGTTTGCCGGTCCTGGAGATCTGGTTCTGAATTGATCGTAACGAGGTGAATTGACGCTCTAGAAGTTGGGGGTTCAGGGTCTGGAACTTCTTCAAGAGTGCCAGAAACTGAGTTGATGAGGATATTTCCATTCGCACTGGCAGTGTGTTGAAACAAGGCGCAACCAAGCGGTCAATGCCGTCCACATCCAGCGCTCGTCCGCTCATGACGTTGCCGAAGCAGACGTCATTCTCGTCGTATGCGAGACTCAAGAACACTGACCAAACGGCCTGGAAGAAAGACAAGGTTGATACGCCTGCGGCTTTGCATGCTGATTGGAGGTTTTCGAGGGAAACATCCAGAACTGCGGTTTCAACTAGGACTCTGTCCTTCGAAAAAGACTCGTGAGAATGAATAAATAGGCTGCGCCGGGCGGGCCAGAATCCATCGAATTGGCTCTTCCAAAAGTTGTCGTTGCCAACAGCAGAATTAACAATCTCGAGGAGGGTCGGGAAGTAGTCAACTGGCGGCTGCAAAGCCTTTCCGAGGGCGAGTTGTTCGATCTCTCCTAGGAGAATGTCCATTGCCACGCCGTCGTACAGTGCATGGTGGCAAGTGAACGAGAAGTAGGTCTTTGTTTCGACCTTGAGAATGCCGAGCGATAGCGGTGGCGTTCTGGAATCCAGCGGATCGGGCAGTGATTGCAGATGCTCGTCGGCAGCTTCTCGCAGGCTGTTTGCTTCCAGCGTGTGCCATGGCGTAGTCCAGTTTTCCAGGGTTACTTGTGCGACTGCGCGCTGCGAATCTCTGGTTGTAACGAAACAGGTCCGGAGAATGCCATGTCGGCGATGCATCTCTTCCCAGTAAGCCTTCAAGTCGGTCTCGGGGATATGCAATTTGAACACCAACTGGTTGGAGTATGATGCGCTGCTTGCTGATGATAGCATAGCCTCTTGAAGGGGCGTGCATGGGAGCACAGCGGAAGCTGGCCTGCCCGCCTCTGCGAATTGGTTCTTGACGCTGTCAACGTACTCATCAGAGAAGAAACAGCCCGTTGAATCCGGGGACGCATGGCTCTTCTCTGGTTTCGTTGAACAAAGCTCTTGTGCCAGACGCGCAACGCTTCCAGATCTCAGAATCAGGGAGACGGGCACCTTCAGTTTCAGGAGACTCTGCAGCGTCCTAGCAAAGGGGATGGCGGATATAGAATCCAGTCCGAGAGCAGCAAGAGGCTGCCACCGGGTGATCTCCTCGGAAGATATGTCGAGGACTTTGGAGAGGGCGGAAGCAATCATCTTCTCTTCACTCGACCAAGAACTCCCGTCGTCATCAACTCGAGATGAGCCTGCGGCAAGATCCAAGTATCCCTGGGAGAGATCGCGGAATGATGACTGAAGCCTGGCTCTGTCGACTTTTCCGCTCGAAGTAAGCGGGAGAGAGTTGACAGGGACTAAGTATGTGGGAACCATGTAGACGGGTAGCTGCGATCTCAGAAGCCCAAACAGGGTGTTGTTGGCTTCTGTCAGGTCGTCGTTAATCGGCAATGCCTCAAAAGCGGCTGAAACAGGACCTGGCGGCACGTAGAAAACAGCCAGTTGTGTCGCTAGCGAGTCGCCGCGACTAACAATCGCCGTAGCACTCGACGTCGCCAGACCAGAGGTGGTCAAGATGCTGCTGATTTCTCCAGTGTCGATGCGCTGGCCGCGGAGCTTCAGCTGGTCGTCCATCCGGCCCAGGACCATCAACGACCCGTCTGGTAGCATACGTCCCATGTCACCGGATCTGTAGATCCTACCAAGCTGGGGATGATCAACAAACTTGGATTCGGTGAGCTCTGGCATGCCCAAGTAGCCCGCCGCTACTTGGTCGCCTCCGAAACACAGCTCGCCAGCGAACCCGATGGGTAGGGCTTGCATGGATCCAGGGGAGAGAACAATAGTCGAGGTGTTCTCAAACGAGAATCCAAGGTGGTCAATGAAGTCTCCATGCTCCATCTTTTTGACTGTACAGATGTTTGTCGTCTCGGCTGGTCCGTAGCCTGCGCCTTGTTAGCCAGTATCTGCAAAAAGCCGTGGTCGACTTACCTTGATAGACAAAGCCGGTCCATTTTTTGGCGACGACTGTAGTCATTGGCTCGCCAGCGGTGACAAGAAATTCGACATTAGAGACGTTGCGAGGATCAACCAAGGCGGCGACGGTTGGCGTCATGCTGAGATGGGTGCATCCCAGGAAACGGATCGTGCGCTCCAGGTCTTCGAACAGGGTATCATTGATGCCAGAACACAAGCACGCGCCTACCTTCCAAGTAAAGAAAATCTCAAAAACTGAAACATCAAACGCCTGTGAACATGCTTGTAGAAAACGGGAGTTGTTGTTGACGGGGTAGATGCGGGATAAAACGTCGAGGTTGCCCGCAATGTTGAGCTGGGTGACAACGACACCTTTCGGCTTTCCGGTCGTGCCAGAGGTGTAGATAACGTATGCAGGACGCGACGGGTCGGCGGGGATATGGACGTTGTCCTCTGCAGTGGAAGACAGGTCCGTTGAATGGATGTCTATGAACTTGCAGCTAGGAAGGTCCGACAAGGCCGCCGAAACCTCGCCGTCAGCTATACAGATTCCAATCTCGGCTTGAGACAGAATGAGACGGACTCTCTCCGTCGGCGTAGTTGGAAGAAGAGGCAAATACGCGCATCCTGCTTTGAGAATTCCGAGCATTGCAGCGTAGAGAGGAATCGACTTCTCCATGATCAAACCGACAATGTCGCCCTCTTTGCTCCCTTGATTCCGCAGATGACGCGCAATCTTGTTGGCCCGAGAGTTCAGCTCTCGGTAGCTAATAGTCTCAAGTGCATCTTCTTCGAGGGAGCTTGCAAAGAGTACAGCGGGAGCGTCAGGTGTGGTATCTGCTGCCTGCTCGAAAATGGATGCCAAATCAGGGACGGTGGCAAGCGTTGAAGGGCTGTCATTGAAAACCGATGTCAGCTCTGGAGCGAGACAATCTTGCAGAGTGTCGATAAGGGCTTCGGGGTTTCGCAGCAGACAAGATACCACAGCTTCGAGCTGCTGGGACAACAAGCTGGTGTGTTCCGTCGAGATCGCGTCTGTGTGATGGGTGATACGGCAGGTTGGACCGCCGGCGGCGGGTTCGATCTCAACAAGGAGCTTTGTCTCCAAGAAATCTTGGTGTGCAACTTCCCGCACCTGGCTCGAGGCCCTGTTTTGGCTGAAGAGAGATTCTTGGTATACGAAAAGGACGTCAAAGATTGAGTCTCCCGGGTGGAGCCCGGACAACTTCTTGATCTCGTTGAGAGGAAGAATGCCATGTTGGAGAGCTTGGCGATTCGCGGCGTGTATCGCCCGAATGAGATCGGTCTTGGACGTCAACTCTTGCAGCTTGACTCGAAGTGGTGTCGATGAAATGAATGGGCCCATTATTCTCTCGACTTGTGTGATAGGGATCGTTCTCCCTGAGGACACCGAGCCGATGACCACGTCAGGTTGTCCCTGGAGGCCAGCCCAGAGCCAAAGCAAGGCCGCTTGAAAGAAGACTTGAGGGTGACATCCAAACCCCTTGGCTCCTTCATCGAGATCACTTTGTGAGACGTTCAGCTGCTTCGTGATAGTGTTGACCACGGGGTTTTCAGGAGCACGTCCCATGAGGCGTGGCAGACTGTGTTTTTGCCAGCCAAGCAAATAATCGGCCCAGACACTCCGCGACTCGTCCATCAACGCCGTTGTCTTGGGATCGCGGAAGAAGCTGGCAACTTCCCTAAACTGAGGACGGGCTTCCAGTGATTGACCTGCTGAAAGTGCCGAGAGGTCCATGAGCAGCATGTCGGAAGACCAGCCGTCATAGACTGCGTGGTGAATCTGTAGTAGAGCGGTGGCTCCATGGCCCTGAACTCCGTTTCGAATTTGAATCTTGAAAGGACGAAGAAAATCGTCTTCCGAAACTAGGGCAAAATTTCGGTCAAATTGCTCGACACTCTGAATCGAGGACTGGGGCAATTCGCAGAAAACAACCTGCCCGAATCCGCGGCCCAGGGAAATGAATCCGGATCGAAAGATGCTATTGGCTTTTGCGATTTCTCGCATGCATCTTTCTGCATCCTGGGCTGTAGATCCGGCGGGGAACTCGAGCTCGATCCAATTGCAGTACGCCTGGGGGTTGGCAGACGTCTCTGCAAGCAATGAGTTCTGCAATGGCGTGCATGAGTGGATACTCTCAATGTCACCCTGCATCGACTCCAACTCTTGCCTCTCCTCCAAGATTTGTTGGACAGATAGGTCGGCGAAAGCTGCTGTCTTCGTTTCATTTGCTTGTGCCATCGAATCTGAAGATCTCGTCCGAGTGCGTGAAACCAATGCTGACAGGTTCCTGGATTCCAGGACATCGGTGGCGGACACATCAAAGCCTCGATCCCGCAACGCAGAAGCGAGTCTGATGGTTTTGAGGGAGTCGAGTCCTGAAGTTGCGAGATGTGTTGAGGATGAAACATCAAAGCCGAGGAGATCCGAGGCGACCTTGGAAATCTCTTGCTCCAATGGGTCTATTGGCTCAACAAAGTCCGACAGCTGGGCTGTTCTTGTCGATTCATATTCGGACTTGAGTTGTTTTCGATCAACTTTCTCTGACGGCAACCGTGGAAAGCTGTCCATGAGAACAACGTCTCCAGGAACCATGAAGGATGGCAGCCACGTGCGGCAGGTATCCAAGATGTCCTCCACCGTGCTCTCCTGGTTAAGCTGGCTGTCAACAGCGCAGAACGCAACCAGTATCCCTCCGAGAACAACGGCAACGGCGCTGTGGCACCCGGGCGTGCGCATTGCGGCCTGCTCAACCTCGCCCAGTTCGATCCTCTGCCCACGGAGCTTGACCTGGCCCTCGGATATTCTGCCGAGACACTCCAATGTTCCGTCTGGATTCATCCTGGCCCTGTCTCCAGTGCGGTAAACCCGGCCAAACGGGGTATCAAAAAAGGCGGCAGCGGTCTGCTCGGGTCTATTGAGATAACCATTGGCGAGTTGATGCCCGCCAACAACGAGCTCACCACTCTCGCCCAGAGGCAGGATCTTGAACTTGTAGGGATCGCCCTCTTCGGGGATGGCGGCAACAAAGCAGGAGACGGACTTCAGGGGGAAGCCGATGTTCGAAGGCGAACAGTCCGTTGGGTAACGTGGTCTAAGAGTACTGCTGGTTGTCAGTGCGTGTCTTGGTCATGCCCGGGTAAAATGCTTACCAGTGAATTGCTGCTTCGGTAGGACCATACATGCCCCATAATATGGACTCGGTGTCGTCATTCCCGCCAAACTCCTTGACGACAGACTCTGTCAACATCTCACCAATCGTCAGGAGTAACCGAAGGCAAGGAGCTTGGGTTCGTGAGCGCAGAAGGCTGCCAGCCACCGTCGGCGTCAGTTCGCAGGCATCGACCTGTAATGTTCTGATGACGTCCGGCAAATCGTTGAGCATGCGACCACGGTCACAGGTAACGAGGGTAGAGGCGCGGAAAAAGGGAAAGAAGATTTCGAAAACAGACACATCAAATGTCGGTGATGCAAACTGGAGGAGCCGCGTGAAATTCGGGATGTGTTGGTCATGAGCCAGGAGACTCTGGGTCGCGGCGTCGTGCGAGACGCCAACACCCTTGGGCGTACCGGTTGATCCAGATGTGTACATGACATATGCCAGTCGTTGAGGAGTTGTCTCTCGCAGAGTGCTGTTTTCGATCAACTCCCGGGCCTCTTCTTCTTCGTCTACCACCAAGACGACTCTCTCCTGGTCATCTTGCGGAATCTTGGAAGCCAAATCACGAGTGACAATGACGACCTTGGCCGAGACATCCTGCAGGATGAACCTCACTCGCTCGGGAGGTGCATCCAGATTCAAAGGACAGAAGGCTCCACCCGCTTTGAGAATCGCTAGCATCGATATGTAGAGATGTGGGCACTGAGGGACCAGCAGAGGTACCACGAACTCATCCTCGGCCAAGCGGTTTCCAGCGGCGGCAGAGATACGTTTTGCCAGGGCATCTGCAGCACGGTGAAGCTGAGGATACGACCATGATGATTCTCGTCCATGGGCATCGAGAGAATGGATTGCAGTGACCGAGTCATCTGGAGTAAGATGCACAAGCTGGTGAAGGAGACGAGGTCCGGGGACCCTTTGCGGGTGGGGATTCAATATCGAGAGCTTGAGCTCGGGCTCGGGATTGGCGTTTTCCATGTTGGCAGGAGGTGTCGAGTAGGGGATGCTATTCCCACGACTAACGAGGTGTCTGTGGAAGAGCTTTTCCCAGATGGCGAGAAAGGTGGTTCGATGTGTAGCAAGCACCCCTTCATCGATCTCTAGACATTACAAAAAGGTACACACGTATTAGTCGGGCCCTCTTTTTCCAACGGACAAAAGCGCGGGACAACGGTCAATGCGCCCGCTGCCAGATCAAGACGGACCTGCAGTCTGCAGAAGAGGTCAAAGAGACCACGGGCCGGGGGAGCAGGTCGGCCAATGAGACAGATGATGATTCACAGATCTGGTGGCTGCAACGGCTTGTTTGCTTCTTCGAGGCGCTGGGTGACATGCCACGGGGACACGCGAGGGGTCGACACGGGGTCGGGTGCGGGCTGCCGGGCCTATGAGAGTCCAGCAATTACCAAGCTGGATTCTGCAGCGCACTGCAGACGCCAGAAGCAAAGGGGGTGAGGGGTGTGTGTGTGTGTGTCTGGTCCGCTAGAGCTTCGTGGTGTCGATGATGAATTATGAGATCGTTCATTCGCGGATGTATGACGGACGGCGTGTTGTTCGGCGACGGCTAATTCCCAAGACGGCTCGGCCCTGTGTGTGGCATCACCTGCGACCTGTGCGTATGCTTGGCAGGCCCTGCGGACTAGGGGCGGGTTGCAGTATGGAACGTTGATGTAGCAAAACAGAAGCGCAAGATGGAGAGAGATGGACTCTATGTGAATGATTATCCACCACGAGAAGCAGCTCGTGTCGAAGGTTTTAGGTGGGAGTGAGAGATGCGCTGCCTTCCAAAGACCGGGGAGGGGCAGCGTCAGGTGGTGGTATTACTAGCAATTTGTGCAGCCAGGCAAGTCATTGAGCAGAATTCTGCTGGCAAATCTTAGTCACTAATACTGGACATGCCGGATGCACTATTAGGCAGCTGGGGAGGATTCGTCCATCCCACATGAACGCTTCCTCACGCTGGGCGTCTAGACACACCAACGACCTAGGGGACCCAGGTTGAGGGGCCGAACCGGCGCTTATGGCGTCATGGACGGAGTGAGGGGAACCGAACCGCAACGTTGCGGGTTAATCATCTCAGAAAAAAAGCTTTGAGGGGCCGTTGCGAACGTTTCTTAAAACAACCTGCTGGAGACATCAATCCCCCTTTCGCTGGATGACATGTACTATTACCTAGATACCCAGCTTGCCAGCGCAACTCCGCTGTGAACATCGCAGCCAGGTTCATCTAGTACAGTGGCGAGTCTATGGATGCTGCATAACGTCCGTAGCACCGCATGCCGATGAACGACAACCCTGTCCGATTCCTTGCCCGGGAGAAAGCTCTTGACAGCTGCTGTGCACCGTGGACCCTGCGACTCGACATGCATTGCCGTCTACATGTGTCGTAGCGAGTGTTGGGTATCCGACTGGGCCGACAAACCGTGGATTCGGGGTCGTTGGCTTTCAGATGCTACGGTTCGGCGGCAGTCTCCGACCGACAAAGTACGCATGAAGCCTCTTTTGGTCGGTCTCCACGGATCGTTCATCACTTCTTCAGCCTTCGGAAATAGGCACAGAGGGGTATTTGGCTTGCTTGTTGTTGATCCTTGGTCTGGGGTTCCGCGGCATGGTGAAATCCGACGGCGGTACAATGCGCATCCAGAACAGGCCATTCTTTCCCCCAGATGCCACGCCATGATCCGCATCGTGCCCGTCCGTGTTCGCGGCGGGTGGCCGATCTCGTCTGACTGCCGGGCAACGCTTTCTAGAATCGGCAAACTCTCCGAGGGACTTGCGTCTGGAGACCATCCAAGATGTGGTGCCACGACGCGGGGCTCTTTTGGAGGGACCACTCGACCGCCAAATCTCCGCGTCTTCGGTCCAGACGTGCAGAGATGGTGGCGTGCAGAGGATGCCTCGAACGGCGACGGTCTGTCTGATGTGGCGTCAAGCGTCAGCCTGTGCCGGTGGGATGCCTCCGAGTGCGTACTTTGCACGCTCTAGAGCTCATCACGGAGGAGCCTAGGAGGTGGGATATCATAGCCTGGACGGGTCTATGTGAGGGCGTATACTAGGCGCCGTATGCCGTAGAGGTGCTCGGCCGTAGCAGATTGATGCTCGCCTGGTCGCCTCTTGCTCCGGAGACGCATCCATGGCAGGGCACAAGGTTGCCAAGGGTATCAGCCAATGGAGCAGGGAGGTCGCCGCCTTGCCGTGGGGTGCTGTCACAGGCCGTGTCACCTTTGCGGCCCGTCTAGTGTAGGTGTAGACTGATACCTGGACTGTAGAGTGTACTAGGTATGGTAGAGGAGTGTAGGGATGAGCAGGGCGACCAAAGTAGGAGGTTACGAGGTATCGTCGATGGTGCGCAGCGTGGAGTGTGACCCAGATGTGGGGGTAGAACTGAGTCGAACGTAGTACGTAATCCCGCGTGGATTCGGCGTGTGTGCGTCTACTAATAATACCACTACATCTGTATCGGCGGAAGGATCTGGTTCGAGACGTACTGGTATTTTCTGTCTCAGAGGCCTTGGAAACAACGGCTCTTTCCGTCGGCGAGAGTGCGTCGCAAGCTGGACACGACATGTCAGGCTAGAGTGGTCATAAGGCGATGGGTTGAAATCCAGTTACCAACAGCAAGATACAAGGAGCGGCTTCTTCCTGGGGAAGAGCTGAGACGTATAGCATCGTATCCCACCCGATCTTTGGCTAGGTAGGTATATGGCGGGCGGGCTCCAGGCCTATGGACCTAGGTACCTAGGTTGATCAAGGTGCGTCCGAGGTTCTCAAGGCATCGTCCGTTCTCCTCCGTCGGAGACACGGCGTGACAGGTGGGTGTGGACTGTGGATGAGATGGGATGTGGTGGAATCGCAACGGGGGGTGGCAGGGGATGAGTGCTTGGATGATGTCGGTGGGTGCCGCCATGATGGATGGATCTGCTGGAGCATCAAGAGGCTGGTGCAGCTCCGACTGCGACGAGGTCTGCAGGGGGGTCGGGAATGGTGTCGGCACACGCGCGGATATTGTCGGTGATGAGGAAGAGAGGAGAGTAGAGGAGGAGAGGAGGGGAGTACATTCACGGAACCCAGAAGCCAGAGTCACAGTCGAGGACGATGGATCATAGAGGTCGTTCTGCAGCAGGTGCGTCTGGGTGGGTGGGAATGGAAGTGAAGAATTTTTCCACCTTCCCTGTCGTGCAGACGCCCAAGACGGAAGGAAACACCTCAGCACCCATACTCCCTATGGTTCCTCCCTACCTAGGAAGGATGGACTTACCTAGGGAGGTAGGTAGGTACCTCAGCATGAAGGTACCTACCGACCTACCTCACCTCAAGTGCTTCACTATGTATCGAGCTGTGCCTTACTCCAGCATCTAGTTAGCGCGAACCGGATGGTCCTGACTCCTGAGAAGGTGCTGCTGCTGCTGGTGTTGTGTCGTGCATGAGTTGTCGAATTTTTCTTCATGTGCCTGGCCTGGCCTGTCAGTCTGCGCCCAGCACAGGCGGGCACCTCAGGCCGTGATGAATGATCGCCAGTGGGCGTCAGTGGGCTCAGGCGCTAGCGCAGTGTCCAAGGGCAGGGACTCAGCAGGGTTGCGGCGCCTCAACAGGGGAGTCTGCTAGGGGCATCGTGGCATCGTCACCGGGCCCAATACAGCAGGTGCGTACGCCTTACCTAATTTGACCCGGATCTTATCAGATTTAGATAATCAGATCATCAGATAACTCGCCCAACCCGACGCCAGTGGCCGTGGCCTGCCAGAAATTCCCGCAAAGTGTCCACCACCTTGCCTCTAAGTAAGGAGGTACGTATGTGAAGTTTTTTCCTCTTGTCCTACTGTACCTTTTGTATCCATCTTTTGATTCCTTTCCAGTAAGGTCTGGGGCGCTCCTTCATGCGGAGCCGAAACAAGCCCGATTCCAAGAGGAAACTGCCGCCCGGTCTCCGTTCGGCCCTCAGTACTTACAACACAGCCACCGGTAATAATGTCCACCATCATTGACGGGTATAGTACCAAAGACGCATATTTCTACTTAGTACTTACATAGGTGGCGGAAGTGCCGTACAATGACCTCAGCGGGTAGTCCGGCACCCAGATATTCACGTAGTCAAGTGGCCAGTAGGTAGGTAGGTAGGTAGGTAGTTAGAGATCGGCCGCCTAGATCATCAGATAAGATCCAATTCGGAGGCGCGCTGTCCAGTACTTACGGCACCGCTTACGGTGAAAGGTTGTATTATCTGTGTGCCCTAATACCATAAAAGTACCCAAGGTACCTCTGGCGATGATGGCACCAATCCACCCCTGAAAGGAAGCCCAGTCCAGTCCATGTCCCGAGGTCCACGACTCTTCGTCACCCCCCAGCGCTTTTGCCCGCTCTCGGAGCAAGTTTTGCACGCCCTCGACTCGTGTTTCTTAGTGATCCTGCCGATGCGCCTCCACATCGCATTGGATCGCAAGTGCCCCGGTTCTTCCCACCATCGGAATCCTCATTCCTCAGGCCTCTTTGATGCTTCTTTGCCGTGGGCGTGGCCGGGTGTCCGCGACGGGTTTGGATCATATGAGAGGTACTACACTTGCACTCAGTCACGACCATTCTTTACCGCAACTTCTCTCATGCCCTGGTCCTGGGGTAAGTACTGGTACGAGGAATGAAGTACGAATACGTACCGCATATGTACTCGTACCTGAGGCACATTCTTTAGGTTAAGGTAGGCAGGCAGGCCCGTTCGGCGCCTTCCCTCGTGCCCGGGACAAGATTGAATTGGATCTTATCAGATCCGACGATAACCCCGAAATCGCATCATGACCCCTCCCGCCCAACTCCACCCGCTGTTCCATCATCGACTTAATTTTTTTCTTTCTTCATTTCCTGCTGTGTGCTCGTCTCACACCCCTCCCTCCCCCCCCCCCCCCCCCCCTTCTCTCTTCCTCCTTTGCTTACTTTGGCCAATTTTCCCACATCGTCGTTTCTCCTGCATTTGAGTCTCCGTCGGAGTTCTGCAGCACGACCAATTTGGAGTGGGCCCTCACTACTCAGCACGATTGATCTGCATCGTTGAGGGAGTAGTCGGCGAGAAGTTCTCGTAAACCGACGGACTCCTCCTGGTCGGCGCCATTGTCACGGCCGAACAAAAAAAAAAGTGAGCTGCAGCCTGCTTCTCCAGCTCTGCAGCCCGGCCATCGGCTTCCCTCAAACTCCAGCTGATCTCGATGGCAACGGACCTAGCCAAGAGTGATGCTCAACAACACATGTAACAACATGAAGACATCAACACAGCCGGAATGATGACATCAAAGGTTGCCAGCACCAAATCAAGGGGAATATTACCGTGAGCCCTATCGTAGTTTCATATTTCGAGGCATCTGCCACCCACCTCGCCATCACACCACCGACACACAACCTCTCGCCGGCACTTCTTGCAGCATTGTGTCCAGTCTTGATCTCTGCGTTGGAAAACGGGCGTTCGTCGGTTCGCTGTTGAAGGCTTTACCTCGTCTTGGCTTTTTTTATCCTTCGGACTTTTCGCCTTGCCTCTCGTTTGGTTTTTTGTGTTCTGTGCCTCCGGTCCATCCCTCCCGTCCGCTCCACTCCTCTGGCCCGGCACATGCAAATTAGATGCCAAGTCTTGCGACCGCCGACCGCCACATATTTACACCACCACCACCATCATCACCAGTCACTAACTAACCACCTTTTCTATTTTCTTGTCTCTTGTATTATTTGCCAGTCGCACTGGTACAAACAAGTATGGATCCGGTACCTACGTACACTACGCTACATGAACATGGTCTCGGCATGCTTCCAGTCTTGGAGAGAGGAGACCCAGAACCAGACCCATTTCTACCCAGGGCGTCCCTTGACTAGCGAGCCCATCTCTGGAGTCAGCCCGTTGCAACTCTGTCCCTGGCCCCGACCCCTGGATGTGGAAAGGCTTCCGTTGTGGATGGCCTCTTGCTTCGAGCCGAGCTGCGCTACGCGATGCCATTGCCTCCCCTTCCCCCTCCATTTTCCCTCTCCCACCACCACAAAACGACTCGAGCTCTAGTCCTAGTGCAAGGGTTCGTAGGCGTAGTCCGGCAGAATGACAGGATCGCAGGCTCGATGTTGCCCCATTTACACCAAGAACCGAATGTTGCAATTTGAGTAGCGCCTCCAGGTGCGTACAGAGGACCCGGTCTCGACGGAGGCGTGCACCGCACCAGACAAGGGCGGGCGTGCAGCAGCAGCACGTCGATGGATAATGGATACATCACCACATGTACCGTCCCCATCTCCAAGGTCGCCTCGACAGCTCCGACCGAGAGCGAGGAACGAGGGTCCATCTGTTCGTAGCCCGTTTGGCTCGGTCGATCACGTCGCCGCAAGTCAAGGGCAGCAGAAGGAGGAGAAGAAAAAATACTGATGGTATCCTCCTCCATCGGCCTCCATCCGTTCGTCCTACATATTAGCCCCTCGATGCCCCCCTCCCCTCTGATCTGCTCCTGTTCCTGTGCCTCTTGATTCTTTGCAATTCACACCTCTCTCTCCTCCTACTCTCCCTATACCCTTGAAATCCGCATCTTTCAATTTGCGGTTCGTCATTCATACGCCTGTCTACTCATCCAAGTCGACGGATCTCAACCCCGAACGCCACTCACCTCGAGTCGATGACGAACAGTGTGGCTTGATTCTACATAATCATCACAAGGAAGGAAAACTAGACCAGCAGTGACACGCCAGTCAGAACGAAGAGTGGGAAAAAATAAAAGGGGAAAAAACCAGCCCAGATTCCCCCGCACATTCGCACCCGCATCCCGCATTTACACCGGGTGTCTTCTTTTTTGAACCGTCTCAAAAAAGTAACGGAACCAAGGTCAGTTGATGCTCCCACTCCCCGTGGACGACAATGTACAACATCTGGATGGCCATGAAGCTGACGTCTTTAAAGCGCCCGATCTGCCCTCCCAGCTGTCCAGGCATTGGCACATAATCTGCTCGATCCGCTCGTCAGGAATCATTGCGCTTTAACCGCCCCGCGCGCTCACTACGACCCGACTCACACACACACACCTCTCATACACACACCCACACGCTCACCACTCACACATCCGTGGTGGTCACACACTCACACACCCGCACTACCAATTACACACATAAACACACACCCCGCCATGTCTCCTCACTGCGACTCGCCGACCAGCGGCTCCGAGTCCGGCAACGGCTTCTACAACGGTAACAGCAATGGCTTCACCAATGGCAACGGCGCCGTCCAGCAGAACGGAAACGGCCTGAACGGTCACCAGACCAGCTCTCGCATCCAGCAGTCTCCCTACCTCCTCCCCACCGACCCCAGCGAGATTCACGACCTCATCTGCGTGGGCTTCGGCCCCGCCAGCTTGGCTGTCGCCGTCTCTTTGCACGACGCCCAAGAGGCTGGCCGCCAGCTCACTGGCCAGGCGCAGCCCAAGGTCCTCTTCCTCGAGAAGCAGCCTCAGTTCGCCTGGCACCCGGGCATGCTCCTCTCCGGGGCCAAGATGCAGATCTCCTTCATCAAGGACATGGCCTCGCTGCGCAACCCGCGCTCCCACTTCACCTTCCTCAACTACCTCCACTGCAACGACCGCCTCGTCGAGTTCACCAACCTTGATACCTTCCTCCCCGCCCGCGCCGAGTACGAGGACTACCTGCGCTGGTGCTCGTCCCACTTCAACGACGTCGTCCAGTACGGCCGCGAGGTCGTCTCCGTCTCCCCCGACCCCCAGGTCTCGGGCGCCGTCAAGACGTGGACCGTCAAGTCGCGCAACATCAAGACGGGCCAGGTCAGCTCCTACCAGACCCGCAACGTCCTGATCGCCAACGGCGGCCAGCCCAACCTCCCCAAGGTGCTCCCGGCCAAGCACCCCAAGATCATCCACTCCTCCCAGTACCAGAAGCTGGTGCCCCAGATCCTCAACGACAACTCGAGGCCGTACCGCGTCGCCGTCATCGGCGCCGGCCAGAGCGCCGCCGAGATCTTCCGCGACATCCACAACTCGTACCCCAACTCCAAGACGTGGATGGTGATGCGCTCCAACTTCCTCAAGCCCGCCGACGACTCGCCGTTCGTCAACTCCATCTTCAACCCGTCGTACGTCGACGAGCTGCACCCCAAGTCGCAGAGCTACCGCCGGTCCCTCATCAAGGAGGCCAAGGCCACCAACTACGGCGTCGTCCGCCTCGCGCTCATCGACCACCTGTACGAGATGCTCTACCACCAGAAGCGCCTCCTCGGCACCGACGAGCGCAAGTGGCCCCACCGCATGCTCTTCGGCCGCAACATCGTCCAGGTCTCGGAGAGCAAGGAGACGGACCGCCTGCAGATCCACGTCCGCAGCATCGAGCACGGCGCCGAGGACGGCATCATCGGCCAGCTGCCCGGCGACGAGCTCCTCGACGTCGACCTCATCGTCGCCGCCACCGGCTACCAGCGCAGCGCCCACCTCGACATGCTCCGCGACAGCTGGTCGATGCTGCCCGAGGTCGCCGCCGCCTCCAACCCGGCCGACCGCGAGATCGTCGACGGCTGGGAGATTTGCGAGGGCGACGCCACCTCGGGCTCCAGGAAGCTCGAGGTCGGCCGCGACTACCGCGTGCGCTACGCCCCCGGCACCGTGGCGCCGGACGCTGGTGTTTACCTGCAGGGATGCTGTGAAGCGACCCACGGAGTGAGTCTTTCCTTTTTTTTTTTCCCTCCTTCATTTCCCCTCCTCCTTCCCACTTACCCCTCCCCCCACTTGTCTTATGTAAGACCTTGATGACTAACCAGATGGCCCCAACAGCTGAGTGATACCCTTTTGTCGATTCTCTCGGTGAGATCGTCCGAGATCGTCGACTCCATTTTCCCCTCCACCCCCAAGGCCAAGGCCGTTTCCAACTAGAGAAGGAAGCATCTTTTTAGAGATATAGTCACCGGAAGTGAGACAGACAGAGAGAGCATCATTGATGATTTAGAGTGTGCGTGAGAGGGGGAGAGAGAAAAGAGGATGGGCTTGTTTCACGGTAATCATTGTTTAAAGGGCATGGGATGATGTGTTGACGACATCTCTTTGTGTGGATTTTTTTGTCTCGAGTCGGGTTTGAAAAAGACATGGCGCGGAGTTAGAATTTCATTTCACTTCTTTTGACCAATTTCCTCTGGATTTATGAAACGGGACCAAGGTGAATTTATTGCATCAATGGTTTTATGGCTGGCTGCTTGAGATTTCTATGTTTATTGTTCCCGCTCTGTCTCTTCGGGCAGCATCTGCAGCATCTGGTCATATGAGTTGATAATTGTTGTAAAGTTGCCAATCACCGGGATCCAACCATGTAGCAACTTCCTGCCAGACGCCGTCGTTCGGTCCTGGCGGGAATGTCTGTTGGTGGTGAAGACTTTGGTAATCTAGGGGTGTGTTGGGGTCGTGAGGGCTGACAATTGCCTCACCTGACCCTCCTCCTTGGGCGGCAGGAATGAGCTGGGGGCCCCGGCGGAGGCGCTGGATAAGCGACCTAAGATCCTTCATGACGGTTGCGCAATCGCGGGCGTAGTTGCTACCCGTCTCAGCCTCCTCCTCGAAGACGGTGATGGCAAAGGTGACATCTGCGGACTCGGCCGAGGGAGAAGGCGGGGGCTGCTGGGGCGACGAATGAAGAAGCTCCTCAAGCATCAGGATAATGGCGGCGTTAAAGACATTATGCAGGCTTGCTTGTAGGAGCTTGCGCCCGTTGTTGAGCCGAATGAGCCAGTCTGCGAGACGCAAGTTGCGGCGCGCAGCCTCGGAGCACGCGATGATCCGCTCGTGCTGGTGATCAGGGCTCGAAGATCGATCACTTGAAACGTAGCGCTGCGCAAAAGCTTTTCTGACGGCCACGAAGAAGAAAGGTCGAACGAGGAGAAGGTTGAGCTGTGTGGCCCCGGTCAGCAAGGGACACTTCGTGATTCACTATGCATTCCCGTCTGACAAGGGGGTAATGGAGCGATAATAGCACGGGAGGGAGTGTAGCAAACGACGAACACGGGTTGGAGGAAGCGAGAACGGGGAGGGGGGCCATGTAGGGGACGGCCAAAGAAGCTTACCTGGTTGTGTGCCATGTGCAGGAGACAGCACGCGGGATCGGTACTCAACTGGTCGGCGGGCATCTGTAAGGTAGGGGGTAGAGCGGCGAGCCAGCCATCGAGCATGCTCTGTGCTCGCTCGACATGCCGCGCCGCTCCGCCGGGAATATGGTCGAAGGGGGCCACTCTATACGTGTTGCAGACAATGTGGCCCGAAATGCGGGCCAGCTCGACGTGGGCTCGGAGGCCGGCTGCAGGGGGCAGGGAACTACAAGGGTAAGGTACGTTAGCCGTCATGTTCAACGATGAGACGCCTTGTTGGTGAGCCGCCAGGGCCGTCATCGGAGGGTGCAGGGCGTGCCCTCTCGCGAAGTTGGACCGCACACAGAGACACAAGGGGCAGCAGTAACAGCAGGGTATGTGGTGACTTACGGGGAATCGCACGGTAATGGCAGACGAATTGCGTCGTCGGATATGGTAGGCGGACGACCCATGAGACAGCTGAGCCAGCGGTCGAGGATGTACAGCGTCCAGAAGACACGCTTTCCTCGCTCGTCGACCCAGCCGCGGTGGGCGCCATGCATCATGGAAATGTGCATAGCATTGCTCACATACATGTACGCAGCATCTCGGCGGTTCACCTCAATAAGGTAGAAGCCCATCAAGGCGAGGACAGCCACGTCGCTGATCGTCCAGCTGGTGATGTCCAGTGGATTGCCGAGGAGCTTCCGCGCGCGGGCAAAGTATACCTGGCTCAGGTTGGCTGGCTCGGGCATGTTGGTTGCCCTAGTATTGGCGTGGCAGGTGACAGCAAAGGCAGTATGGTAGAAGGCCAAATGCCGATACTTGTCGCAGACCTCCTGATGAGAGGTCGCAGACGTCTGAGAGCCGAGATTCGGGTCAACGGGAACGGAGCTAAGGTCACCCCACCAGTAGATGCCGCCGCACGGGAAGTTTCCGCCGCCGTCCTGGATGAAGTGTCGGAGGTCGTTGAGCATGGTGGACATCTCGGCGCGCGAGGGCAGAATGAGGGGATTGACATCGAGATCCTCGTAGATGGGGCGTGAATCGTTTGTCTGGTAACGGCCGAAAGAAGCGAGAAAGCTGGAGCCATTGGTAGGATTCGGCGGATGGAAAGTCAGCTGAACGACGGTGGACATGAACTCCTTGAGGCCGTCGAGGAAGGTTGCGCCGGAGGTCTCGCCGTGGAAACGGGATTTGCCGTCCGGGTCCGACAACAAGCGGCCTTCCGTCTCGGTCTCGTCGTCGTTCGTGCCGGCATCGCTCGGGCCATCTCTGCGCGCTTGGGCCGGGTGGTGGTGGTGATACTGGTGCGGGGGCGTGAAGGATGAGCTGGAGCCGGCGCGGGAGCCGTTGGGATCGAGCTCCTGCTGCATGAGTTGATGTCTCTCGGCGGCATCGGGGACCTTGAGCTGCAGGGCGCGCTCGGCAGCCTCGCATCGCCTGCGCAGTTCATCGATCTCGTTCCTAGAGACGGAGACCTTCTCGACGACGGTGGGATAAACGCATTCCCGAGCCGAGCCGCGGCACTGGCGACAAGGCTTCTCGCCGGAGCATTTAATACGTCGAACGTTGCAGCTATTGCATCTGTAGACAGGGCTCGTAAACGAAGTTCAACATGTTTCTTGGCAAACGCAAGGCGGGTGTGAAAGAAGGAGCTGGAGACGAGCTGTTTCGACGGCGCGGCGAGGTCGGGTAAAGGACCAATGAGAAGCGATCGCGAGGCGAGGCGAGGCGAGGCGAGGCGAGGCGAGTGAGATGACAGCCAAGACGCACAATGAAGATGTGAAGACCCATGGAGAGTAGGTAGACAAGAAGGGGGCGGAGCGGAAACAAGTTTGGGGGCGGTAAAAAACCAAGCAAAAGCAGGACAGAAGCAGGAAGGGCGAACTCACGCTGTGGCGACGCGCTTCCTCTGTTCGGGGGCTACCTTGTGCCGTCGAGGGTTGACAGGCAAACGGGATACGCGTGAAGCTTCCGTCTGGTGCTGGTGCTGGTGCTGGTGCTGCTGCTGCTGCTGCATCCTGGTGGTGCGGGCGAATGAGACCGCATGTCACCGCCTCGCCGGAGCGGATATGCGCGGACACCGGAGGGGCGGCGAGTGAGCGACGGAGGGAAAAGCAAGCGGACCGCCGGCGCTGGGTGTGTGTGTGCTGGCAGGCGAGCGTGGCCGCGACCGTCGAGTTGAATCGAGTGGGCTAAAGTTGGGGAGCGAGCGGGATGAGAAGGATGAGGAGGATGAAGGCCTGTTGGTTGTCTCCGTGGTTGGTATCTCGCTAGGCGGGCCGGGGCAGCCAGTCTGACAGCCAGGTGTTGGCGTCGCTGCTGCTGCTGCTGCTGCTGCTGCTGCTGCTGCTGCTGGAGCTTGCTGCTCGGGGTGGGAGGAGCCAGACCAGCAGGACGAATCGCCAATCGCGCGGGCGGCTTCGGTTCAAAATCCGCTTCGGAGTCGGATTCGGTGCAAGCGAAAGCGGAGGCCTGGGCTTGGGCTTGGGCTTGGGCTTGGGCTTGGACTTATCAGACTTGGGCGGCGCCGGAAGTCGATTGAAGAGCTGGAGGGAGGTTTCGCCGTCTGATGTCTGAAGCCTGGTCTGGCGCGGTGCTGAATCCAGTTTCAAACCCCGATAACAATAGACGCTGCGAGAAGTAAAGTTGGTAGGCGGCGTCGGCGTTGGCGTTGTTGGAGTTGGAAGGACGCCTTGGTGTGTTGGACGTCGGAGTCGGATTCGTCGTGTGTTCGCCTGTAAAAATAAAAAAAAAAAAAAAAAGGGAGAGAAAAATCAAATAAAAACACAGGCCAGTGCCGTGGAGAATGGGGATTTTGAAGAGCGTCGGAATTCTTGTTTGCGAGCACCAGGAAAGAACCTAGAGACTGAGGCAGGTAGGCGGTAGGTAGGTAGGTAGGAAGCAAGGCCAAAGCAAAGGCAAAGGCATGGGGGAGGGGACGGGACGGGAGGGGGAGGGAAGGAGTGGAGTTTTTGGGGGCCGGACACAGCTCCGTGTTAGTGCAGCTGCCTGCAGTCGTACCAAGTTTGCTAACACGGAGCTCGGCTTGGGACCGGGGGCTAGGTCAATTAAGGCGACGAGAAGCTGCAGCAGGCGCTGCTGTCAGCTTCCCATTCTTTCCTCGTCTGCTCCTCCTCACCTCCACCACCACCACCACCACCACCACCACCACCATCACGCACAACCACCAACACCCACCCAGGGAAGGCGCTCACACACTCACACACTACCTAGGTAGGTATCACCTACCTACCTACCTAGTACCTGAGGTACTTGTTAACGTGCCGCCCACCTTGGTAGGTACTGACTGGGTGGTGGCTGCTGTCAAGACGTAACGTGCCTTCCCAGGTACTCTCCCAGGCAGGCTGTGATGGAATTGCGTTAAAAGTCCAATCCGACGTGAATTGCTGCGTCCTGCAAGTTGCATGGAACCCAACATGCACTGCACGCTGCAGGCTGGTTCGCTGAATCACACCCAAAATACCTACCCCAGCAACACCGCCCTCCGCCTTATAGTGTAACGGTCAACCTACCAATATACGGAGTACCTACTGGCCTCACTTAAATAGGCTCCAGGTACTCCGTGCCTCTCCGTACACATGTCGAGTTCCCGGGCAAGGGCTTCGGCGCCCTCGTCTTGTCCCCGATCAAGACGGGCGACGGGCAGCGGATTCGGGGGGCTGCCGCTGATCATTGATTCAAACCCTTGGCTTGGTACTGGCTGGGCTGATTGTGCTGTCGGTAGGCCCAGTGTTGACACCCTCAGCCCGAATGTAGCCGTAGGCACGTTACCTGGCTGTTTCTACCTACCCTACCTATTCTTCAGCAACTCGAAATATGGTCCACGGACATCAGTAGGTACCTACCGTACCTTCCTTCCATTCTTTCTGCCCGCCAAGGGGGATGGGAACTGACCGAAAGTCAAAGTCGTGCCTTGCCCCCCGCTTTCCGGCTGCTTTTGCCGAAATCCAGTGTCCAGGGAGAAACAACCGCTTGTAGCGTCCTACGGACCTTTCCTCGTGAAAAGGCACCGCCGTCATGCCATGCCATGCCATGCCATGCCACCCGTCCGGGCCATCCCCTCTCCTCTGCGTCGATGCCCCATCCTCCGTCTCCGCCTCCTCATCCTTCCCTTCGGAGGGAAGCATGCCCGTCTGCTCGTGTGTTCCAGCACATTTCCGACAATCTTTCCAGATTCGCAAAGATCAAAGCTCGACTCACGGCCGGCGGCAATAATTGGACGGGGTCGGCTCACGCCCAGCGGCTACGCAGGCGCTACGGCTACGCTACCCAGGTCTCGATGGTTCGCTTAGGCGGGAAGTGTGCCACTAGCGACGCCTCCGAGTTCCAGAACTGCCTGCTGCCGTTTGGGGCCGAGGGGCCATGAACGGGCAGAGACAACCTTGGCTGCTACCTAGGTATCTGCCACTGTTGACTCAGGTCGTTGCCTCGGCCGATTGCACTCGGGTCGGTGGAAACTGCAGGTGCCACTGTAGCCGTCGTTCCTACCGTTTTTGTCACCTGTCAGCTCTCCCTGTTACCCACCCACCTACCTAGGTAGGTAGACAACCTGGGATATTACCAGGTGGTAATGCATAGTCAGCAAGTAGGCATCGCCGCTGGAAAACACGCAAAACACCAAACAGCCAAAATACATCAACATGTTCTTGCCATTGGGGTTGGAGGAATTGGTCTTGCGGAATAGGTATCGGGACAGGCCCCATGTCTGGTGCCTGCGTTCATCCACCTGCAGGCTGACAGCGACAATGAGCGCTTCTCAACCGCTGGGTCGCCAGGCATCACCCTGGGTGAAATGAACAGCACATTCTCCCGCCTGGCTACGGCGAAGAAACCAAACGGCTACCGTTGTTCGTCAGAAGGTCAGGGCGTGGTCGTTGATAGCCAGCCCGCCCTGCGCAGCTGACGGCAGAATCGAGGCCGACAGCACGATGTCAACCGCCGCGTCAGCCCATGGTTCGCTGAGTCCGGTTCACGGTGAGGTTGACACCACATCGCCATCGCCTTCGTCCGCTGCCGCCAGGTCGACGCGGTTATCGCCGCTTCTAGTCGCGGCCTGGCAGTTTTGCCAGCTGCAAAATTACTGGGTCACCGAGCACTGCCAGAGAGATATAGCGGCGTCCCCGGTTACTGGTCGCTGGCCTCATCAGGCAAAAAAAGGGGCACACCCACGTTCAGGCAAAGCTTACCATGTGCTCTATTCCAGTGACCACCTTCAGGCTTCTGGACGGTGCCGCCCTCTCTTTCGATCTGCACCTGCAAATTTGGCCACTTCCGAGGGGAACTCATGGTCTGGTTCCAGCATCAGCATCATCATGAACCCCTTCACGGATTGCAAAACCTAACACGCAATGGTCTGAAGCGTCTGCTTGTCGTATACAACCGTTTCAAACTCGGGAAGCTCCATCGGGTACACGACGCGTGCTCCGGCTGCTCGCATCTTCTCGACTGCGTCCCGCCAAGTAGCCCGCTGCATACACAGCCACCGTCAGTTGGCAGCCCGCAGGCGTACTTGCAGGATGAGAACCTACCACATAGGGGTGCCCCCATTTGTCTCTGCCCGTCTCGTGTATTCCCCAGAGCACATCCGTGACGCCGACGGGATCGCTGGTCCCATGCACCGCTCACGTGAACGCCATGATCTTGGGACACCGCTCACAGCTCGTCACCATGGCTCCGATCACTACCGTCGATGAGGTCAAGATAATAGCCGCCAGCTCCGACCAGACTGCGGGTCGTGGCCATGATCCCGATGCTGTCGAAGCTGGCGCTCAAGCTGAAGACGCCGACGGTTGAAGCGCGGCCTGGCGTGGGCTTCATGGCGTAAAGCCCCGCAAGACTAGCTGGGTAAACGGTAGATCCGCTCGTCTCGGTGCCAACAAGCAAAGAGCTGAAGCCGGGTGCTATCTACACAGCGGACCCTGACGATACTCGGCGGTCTGAGCAGGTCGGTCAGTCTGCGGTATGTCAAACTCGAGAAAAGAGGCCTACTGACGGGCTGCTCGGCTTCGGACAAGTCGTCGCGGCGATAAGGTGACTTTGTTCAGCCGCCGTACGTGACAATCAACTGCTTAAAGGTTAACCTGCGGGCCAGCCGGTCGTGTTCTCGATTGCCGCGTGCAGAACTCACAGGTATCGAGCCCGCACCTGCAGAAAAGTTAGTCAGTTCAGGCTGTCCAAGTCAGCATCGCGACTTCTCACCGTCATGTTGGCCTTTCCCAGAATGATCAATCCGGCATCGAGGAGCTTGTTGATCACCGGAGCGTTCCTCGCCGCCGTCATGGAAGCAAAGACGAACGACCCAGCAGTTGTCGGCATTCCCGTGTCGCCGTTTCAGATGAAAAATCCAGCAATGGGTCAGGTTCGTGTCCTCCGATTATTCCAAGGCATCGGCCCTGGCCTTAACCAGCCATCGGAATGCCGCAATGGCCATGGATGTGTCCTGTCTGCTTCCTTATCATTCACTACTGGCAGACTAAGGGTGCCTGGGCACGCTGATGAGTGCAATTGAGATGCTTGTTATGCTTTTCGATCTGTCTGCGTATGCTGTGCTCGACACTGTCACGAGCCTGTCCCCGGAGCTGTTCTTCCAGCCTGTGGCCGATGCAACAAGGACTGTGGGATGCCATTGACGGTGTGCCAACAGTTAGGTATCAAAACACCACGATGTCGATGAGCAAACTCGAGAGACGGTTCAACGACCAATGTACACTGCACTCTCTTTCCGCAAGCCCTCCATACAATAGGTAGGATTAACACGATGTGGCCTTGAGGGATATTTTCAGGCCGGCAAGAGCGGGAGAGCGAGACGTCCTTATTGCCAATAATGGCCTCTCAATGATACGGTGACCGGCCTACCGGGTCCATTCGTAAGCAACTGACCACCAACAGTAAGGAGTGACGTAGGCACGTGGATATGGATCAGGCAGCCTCTCTTACCTGAGATAGCGCGCGTCTGATGAGTTTCGGATGCACTTTTGAGGGAGTTCACTACTTGATGTGAGCCCATCGCATATGTGAGGGCAATAAGATTGCCCGTGAAGTTGTCGTCGGTCGCCACCCGTCACCAGCCGGCAGAGGCTGGCAGGCCGTCTGACCTTTCCATCCCACCTTCCTCACTTTCATATGCGTCTCCCTCATGACCTCATTCATCTCATCTCAGAGGCCCGGCCGACACGAGACTCCCGTCGGATCCGTAATGATTCTCCCGTCTTAAAGGCCATTGCAACTGTCGAGAGACAAAGATCGGTCGGTTAGGTAGCTCATGCGACGCGATGGCCGAGGAAACTAGGACCATGACCCGTCGCACTGTGGTCTCGTCCTTCATCTTCAAGTTCCCCCCAGATGGAAGGCCGCAGGTCGCTCTCTTCCGGCGAAGCGGCAAAGTGAGGACGTACCAGTAAGCTTGGCTCCAAATTAGAATCATCCAAATGCGTTCTGCCGCATTTTTTTCTTTGTCACACGATTGATTCGTTTGTGCAGGCATCGTCTGGCGCCTGTGTCGGGCAGCGTTGACAAGGACGACGTCTCGCCATTGCACGCTGCGTGGCGTGAAATCAAGGAAGAGACGGGTCTGTCGCCCGCGAACCTGACTCTCCTTCGGCAGGGCAAAGACTACCGTTTCGCCGACGAGAGCATCGGTCGCGAGTGGTTCATCCACCCGTTCGCGTTCCGCCTGAAGTCCCATCAAGACGAGGCCAGCATCCAGATCGACTGGGAGCACGAGGGCTACCAATGGTTTGACCCGCGAGACGTGCGTGATGTTGACGAATTTGGTGGAGTGCCGAGACTGGCTGAGAGCCTGCGGAGGGTATGGTTCGAGATCGAGTTGGGCGAGAGCAGGGGCGGGATCTTGAGCGAAGGACTGCTCTCACTGCAACGCGATCACGAGAGCGGCGCCAGGCAGTTGGCAGGTAAGGCACTCGAAGTGCTCGTGTCTGTCATTTCGACCGAGGACGAGTCGCTGGAGAAGTGGTGGCGGAATGCGCGCCTTGCAGCGTGGCATGTGTGGAAGAACGGGAGGGAGAGCATGGGAGCTGCCATCCTGAACGTGCTCGTCCGGTCACTGGCCATCATCGAGCAAGAGGTCAAGCAAGTCGAAGGCTACGAAGTGTCTGGGAAGTTCTTGGACGGGGTCGCTTCAAAGCTTCGCCATTTCGCGACGTCTCGGAACGAGTCGGTGTACGGCATTTGGAAGTCTCTCGAGGCTTATCTGCGACAGAACCAGAGCTCCGATGGCCCTATCCGAATCCTCACCCTGTCGTCGAGCTCCACGATATTTGGGTGTCTTCAAAGAGCCGTCGTGAACTTTGACTGTGGTCTCGACATCCGCATCCTCGAGTCGCGCCCGCTGTTCGAAGGCGTATCCATGGCCTCGAAGCTAGTTGACCACCTGAAGCCTGTCATCGCCGAGAGGGAAAAGAAAGTGGAAGTGTCGATATATACCGACGCCGCGGCTGCGATCGCCAGCGAGGGCGTCGACTTTGTACTGATCGGTGCTGACCTGATTGCCAAAGACGGGGCGACGAGCAACAAGACAGGCTCGCTGCCGGCCGTGTTGTCTGCGAGGTACTGCTCTCCGCGTGCCAAGATTCTGGTGCTGGCGGACAATGAGAAGATTCTTCCCTATGAACCCCCTGGACGGGAAGAGAACGAAGTCGAAGAGGTTGTCAAGGCTTGGAGACGGGAAGCTTCTCTTCGGAATGCGACGCTGGCAGAGTTTGTTGCTTCCCCGGAAGGACCCTCCGTGGAAAGGGTTCTGAGGGTGGGTGTGAGGAATGTTTACTTCGAGTGGGTTCCGGCGTCTCTCATCGATGGTTACATGTTCGAGGACGGTCAGAAGAGCGCAGGGGACATCTCGGAACTCGCGGGCCGCATTCGCCGCGATGCAGATGTCTTCTTTTCTGACGTCTGAATTTCAACTGCCTCCTTTGTTTACCCGGCACATGAAGTTAGATAGTCTTGGAGGAAAGAAATAACGTTTCCATGTTAGAGGCCGTATATGAAGGTCCATTTCTTGTCGGCGTAACGTGCGTTGTCGATCCGCTCCCTCTCGATGTCGTGTTGTGTCTTTTCCTGCAAGATCTCCAGCTTCTTCCGGTTGACCGCCGCCAAGACGAACCTGTACGAGACGTAGCCCAGGAGGGCGGCCGCCACGAAGCCGAGGGTCGCGTAGAAAGGGATTTTGTATTGCGGCTTGTAGCGGTCGCGGTAGAGCTGGGCGCCGATCACGCCCGAGAGGTTGCCGAAGCCGTTGACGCCGAGGACCAGGGATCGTTTGCCGGGTTCTGTGCACAGTATTGTCAACACCAGCAAAGCCTTTCAGTCGTTGTTGCAAGCTTGCATACCTGGCGTGTTTCCGCTCAACCAAGCAACAGTCAAGGGTGCTGCAACGTAGCTACCCAAGAGGAGGACGCAGAGCGCTGCGTACTGGCCGGCGTGTGATTCGACAGTGACTGTTGCGATTAAACCGACAAGGGCGATGACGATTCCGCCGACGATGTGATAACCACGTTCCTTGCTATATGAACCACTCAGACACGGAATTACGACGCAGAAAAGCGGCCGGAGCAACGTACTGATAATCGGAACTAAGAGCAAATGCGTAAAGGCCGAGCGCGCCGCAGACGTAAGGGGGTACAGACATCTGCAACAGTTAGTTATCAAGTTGGTTCTGGCACCCGCCGTTCAACTCCTGGGGAGAGCACCCACCAGGTTCGCCTGGATCGACGAATACCCCAGTCCCTGCACGACAAGCGGGAGAAACACGGAAAAAGCCTGTCCCGGCACGCTGGCGCAGATGTTGAAGAACAGGATGTACCACAACTTCCAGTCCTTCAACGTCTCGATCACGTCCCTCCGGCTCAGGCGGTCTTCCTCGATGCCGTTCTCG
The DNA here is from genome assembly GCA_030770045.1 of Colletotrichum brevisporum. Classification (NCBI taxonomy): domain Eukaryota; kingdom Fungi; phylum Ascomycota; class Sordariomycetes; order Glomerellales; family Glomerellaceae; genus Colletotrichum; species Colletotrichum brevisporum. The sequence goes on along the minus strand of JAUGSI010000005.1, from coordinate 233,276 downwards.
CTGTACGCGTGCTCGACGAACGGAGCGTTGTCCCGCCGCATCCTCTCGGCGGCGAACCGGCGCTCCTCCGGGGTCAGAAACCACGCAGAACCGGGTCCGGAAGGGAGGAGGAACCACGCAACGATGCCGAAGAGCACGGTCAGGGCACCTTCTATGATGAAGAGGTATTGCCAGTTTTTCAGCGGTCCGTCTCGCAGGTGAAACACTCCGTACGCTACTCGTTTTTTCGTCAGCGTTGGCGGTTCGTGGCGTTTCTTTGTTTTCTCCTTGATGTTGTCTCCAAGCCGCTTTTGGCGTTACCACAACGCCTCGCGGCGTCCCAGCTTTCGACATGTGCCTAACACAACCGCGATAGTTGCTCTGCCGATGGAAGAACCCCCAGAGACATCGCTGAAGCCGCATCCGCGTTGTCGACTCGTGAAATGAAGTTTTGTCAACGTACCGATAGCCCCGGAAAAGGCGCCCGCAACGGCATACTGTCCGTAGAAGATGCCGAGCCGGACTGCGAGGTCATATCTGCAGTAAAAGAAGGACAGGTAGGCCACGGCGGTCGGGTAGAATCCGGCTTCGAATGCGCCGATGAGGAGGCGGGTTGCGATGAGGGCGCCTGTTGTTTTTGTTGGACGCACGAATTAGACTGGAACGGAAAATGGCTGGGCTTGGCGACTGCACCGAACTGACCTCGACCGTTGATGAATGCCTGGACCAAAGTAACGATTCCCCAAGCCACCTTTTTGCATGTGTCTTTGTGTTAGCGAGCGAATCCTTCCCGGAGTTTATGTTCCTGATCCCTCCCTTTGTGTAACCATACCATCATGATGGGGATCCAATGCTTCGCCCCCAGCCACCGACCAATGGCAGCCGACGGAGGCTGAAACAGGACAAACGTAATGAAGAACAGAGACACGGCGAGATTCAAATCGTCCGGGACGGCCCCAATGTCCGTGGTGAAGCCTGCGGGCTCGGGGGTCAGTGATGATGCTTGGCGTGGCTTGGTGGCTCTTGAGGACGTCGAAGGGGGCGCAACGCACCTTGGGTCTGGGCGTTGCCGACGTTTCCTCTATCCAGACCGTTGAAGAGGTAGAGAAGGGAGAGCAGCGGGAGGAGGGCGATGTCCATCTTGCGGTTAATTCGGCGGTTGATGGCGGCCTCGCTGGCAGGATCGGGACCATGTTGCTCCCGAAAACTGAGCGTCTTGTCGTCGGAAAATGAGGAGACGGGCTCGCTCGGGACGTCGGGGCTACTAGACAGCTGGCTCATTTTTACTTCTCTTTTCGGGGTCTGCTGGCCATCAGGTTGGTAACCGACCAGACCAGATGGCGGCGACACCTGCTCCGACTTGCCCATTTATAGATATTAGGTAGTTGATACTACTTTTTTTGCATCGGATGGATGCCGTTCGGCTAGGGGCACGAATTGTGCCGGGGCGTTCGGCACGTCTGGTTTCCAGGAGAAGCGACTGTAAACCTCTTGCCGTCATGCCATTTTCCGATGTCACGTCAACCACAAGTTAGCGGAAGACAGCTGCAGTCATGGTTGACGGCTCTCAGCCCTAACAGGCTGACAAGAGACCGGGGTTGCGTTCAGAAAAGAATTCCGAGAGGTGAGTAGTGAGCGGTTTAACGGGAGACGAAGGAGAGGGGGATGGCGAGAATGATTTCCGCGGGTAACTAACTACAGAAGGACCAGACCCGACCAGACCAGACGCACCTTACAAAACACCAAGCGTGCAGGGCCCCCCGGGGAGGAGGTTGACGCTATTCTTCTCATTTATTGGCATCTTTCCCCTCTTAGGAGTGGAGTGTGATGAGAGATTCAGTGGGCAAAAGGGGACCTTAGCTCTACCCAGGTGTCCTGTCCCCGTTAGTCTTGATTTTTGGCCCCCAGCGGCATTTGTTGGTTTGTGGAACCCTCCGGTCCCGTTGACCCTTCTCGCGCGCGGACGTGTGCGCCCACTCCAACCCGCACAGCTCCGAAGGGGGGCATTAGCTTCTTACACCGTTGGAGGTCTTTTTTTTAGTCTTTCGGTGGACTTGAGCCACGCCGTTCCGGGGATAGTGAAACGGGGGAGCGAGGGGAACCTGGGAAAGGCAAAAATAACGAAAAAGAAACAAAACGAGCTGAAGGGATGGATTGGATGGGTTGATAAATGGGAGGGGGGAAGGGTCGGCTGGCATGGTGGGCAGCCCGCAGGAGAGCAAGCTCACTTGACTTGACATCCGGGCATTCATGGACCAGGGGTCCAATCCCACGAGTCGAGACACGCGACTTATCATGCTCGGTGATGTGTATTACGACTACTAGACTATTACAGGTAATATGTATGCGATGCCCTACGACCCTGAGTGCGAGTCTGAATCCGAGGTAAGTGGCGGGCTTGATAGACATCGACTGGCTCCTATGGATCGTATACGAGTGTAGTTCGGACTCTGGACAGAATTCCCCTCTGTCAGTGCTTTTGGGTTACAAGGAGGCTTTCTGTCGAGAAACATGCGCTGGGCAGAAGGTTTCCCCGCCGTTTCCTTCACATTGAATGAACGCCTCTGCTTCAAGGGTCATACCGGTCTGGTGGCTTGAGCCGGTCAGCCTGGCCCGGCCTGGCGCAGTCTAGATCGTGAGAAGCCGCTCGATAAGGTACTCACCCTCATGTTGAGCAAGATCTGACGGCAGCGCCGGGGACCTGGGATGCGGAACATGTGGGAAAGCGGCGGGTAGCACCTTGTAGTATCAGCCCTGCCTTGGGTCCTGATGTCCCGAATCCCCAGCTTGCGGGCTGGTCCTGGAAGCGATGCATTCCTTCGGGGGAGGGCATGTCTTACTCGCATATTCTCTTTCTTTCCAGGTACGTCAGTTCAGACCGCACCCCCCGCGCTCGGGGCGGCCGATCTGCTGCTGTGCTTACGAGGTACTCGATCCGGCTTGATCGACGCCCGGCTGAGACGTGACCTGATAGGGTGGAAATTGCGAACCTCATCCTCGGGACGGTGACTGGAGATTCACGATAGCTGCCAAGATCTTGAATGATTCCAGGGCGAGAGGTCTGTGAGAGGGAAATACACTTTCCCTTTCCCCAGCTTGCCTTGGTAGTTTAATTGAACCCCTCTTTCTGTGACATCCAATGATGTGCGGAGTGGTTGCGTTGGAACGCTACTCTGTGTTTCCGGCTGAGGTCTCCGTGCCCCGTTCGTCTTGGAAGTATTGGCGTACTGGCAGACGGAGGATCAAAAAGCCATGTGCCAAGTCCAGCTGCCGTTCCTGGGTATGAAGACCTTGATATGTAGGCAACGTGCTAGCGAATTATGCTCGTGGCTCGGAGGACATCCTTCCTTGCCTTTCTTTTTTCCTTCCCGTCTCTCCACCATAACGTGGTTGCTGTTGACACATCTTCGTTTCCAGCCGTGGTACGATCCTTGATTCTACCCGCCCATCGTCGAGTCGACCGCAAATGTCCACCGGAGCCAAACCCGGCCAGCTTGCAGCTCAGTCGCCACAAATGGAGCTCCTACAAGTACCGTTCCAATCACGCGAGTCGGTTGCCCGTCATCCGCTGTGGGTGTGTTCCCACGTCGGTGTTGTTCCCGGGTGGGTTTGCTGGCGGGCAATTTCTTGTTGGTTTAGCTTCTGTCGTATTCGCTCTACATACTCACCTCAACGGCCATACCTGGTAGGCTGCCCAGTTGTGTGTCGTACAAGCAGATCGAACCCGCACGACATCGGTTGTCGGGGCCGCCCCGACATCCACTTACTTGCCTTTTCCTCGTTCGGTTCCGAAGACGTAACGCTTCTCATCGCAAGGCGGAGAACGAAGTCGATTTTCCCGCTTCACCCTCAGCTCTGCCAGGTCCTCTCTCTCTCAACAGATGATAACTATCTTCAACCAAGGCTAGCCCCCGTTCATTGTGTATGTTCACATCTTCCCTATCTTCAGTCTTCAAGAAAGGAGAAGTTTTCCGGTAGTCGCTCGATCACCCTTACCTACCTACGACTTTCACGCTTCGTTTGACTAGGGAGATCTTATTCGTCACCCCCTCCTCTAGTATCCAACACCCCCTGAAGCTACAATTGTGTAGCTAGGTGTCCCTAAGTCCTTTCCCTAGGATTGATACTATCAAAGGCTCTTTAGTCGTCGTCGTTGTCGTTGTCGTCCATCGTCGTTGTCGTTATTGCTGTGGGAGAGCCAAGCCACTTAGGGGTGTTGAATACTGGAGGACGGTGTGACGAATAACATCTCCCTTTGGCTACTAGGACACGCCGCTGCCTGCCGTTGTACGATTCACGACGATGTCAACGAGCCGCCTGTTGCCGCCGGCACCGTCTCGCGCGTGAAGCAAGCTGCGGCTCGCCTGATTCAGGGCACGGCACAGAGCACTCACCGCTTTGGGTACTAATCCCGCCGTTGACAAGATCCAGACACTAGCCTCTACTCTTTCTACCTTCCCTAAATGCTCCGTCTCCGATATGCTGGCGCGTCGAAATAGCCACGATTGTGGGATACCGGGAGTCAGGATAAGATGCGGGCGTGTTTTGGGCCCAGGGGTCGAAATGCAGATGCAGTGTGGCCCGTTGAGAGAGGAAGCACTCCAGACTCCAGTCTCCAGATAACTCTCGACCTCTCCTATGCAGGTCTGTTTTTGGCGGAACTCCGCTAGGCCAGCAATTTCTGCGAAACTTGTCTACATCCCCACTCCTTGTTGTTCCACCTTCGGAACGCGGAGGCCCCTCTCTGGGTTTGGAAGTACGCCTCTGCGAGGATCGCAGTCTTGATAGCTGGCATTCGTGTGGCAACTGTTTGACCATGAATAACAGAGAAGCCTGTAGATTCTCTGCGGTCTTGTTGACAATGCTCAACTATGGCTTCAAGGCGACAGTTGACTCGTGGCCTTGCCTTTCAAGACTCAGAAGTTGTCACTGGGTTTTACGCGTACATTGTACACTGTCTAGACAATGGTGCCTTCAGAGGCAGTTGGGGACAAAACATTGATGTACTTCACCGCCCCGACGTTGCCTTGCAGCATTTCTGCCGATCGTACTTGGTGTCATAGTGATTTGGACTTGACGATTGTACGGCTCTATGGTCAGCGTCGTCGTTCAATTGCTTCTCCGGATGTCATCCTCTCGGTCCATAACCGTTTCGAAGCATTCTGTCAACTCGGCGGGATCAAGTGCTGGACCGAAGCCGAGTGCTGCTCATTCCCCCTGACCTCTCTACCTTTTCTGTTTCGCAAGGGCTCTCGAATAGGGCTTGATGGTCGATGATGAAAGGTTTGCCTCTTGGGTACCTCCTTCCCAGGGCCCAGCCCCTTTTGTTGCATGACTGAAGTCTGCTAAATCCCGACCCCGATGTTGCAAGATTTGATCCAGCTTGCGTTTCTCGGGCTGTGGAAGACTGGTAACCCATCAGACCACTAGTTATGTTGTAGCAAGGTGCAGTGTTCCGTCTCGGCCAAAGTCGAGCATCAAGCCCGACGCCACAACAATCAATCGAAAAGGACTGGAGATGATGCCGACAACCCCCGTCTTCTCAGGCCACCGCTTCTTGGAACAAAACATTACAAGCCATGCAAAGATGAGCTGTCACAGCTCCGAGAAACTCGAGTATTTTCTTTTTTTGAGTGTCGTCAACGATCCTCTACACGCGTATCAGGGGGGGGATACACAGTCCTCCAGATCTCTCCCAGTACTTGCATAAGACCACTCTGGCTCCATCTTCTAGGGGTCCACGTCCTTTTCTCGTCCGGTGCCAAGTGGAAAGATCATTTCTGAAGACGCGATTCTCCGCACAATATTGACGAAGCCGATTCTAGCATCTGTCCTCATGCGTGGCAATCCCCTCACTGTGATTTGTTAGAGCGCAAACTTGTCTGTCATTGCCTATGAAGCTGAACTTTCTTATTAGAGAAATCCTTCGCGGTTTAGTTTTGCAAGCTTGAGTGCAATCCATTGATGTGGTCCACGTGAACCGGCCAGCCTAACTTCAACCTTCCACAATCGAATTGTGCTTTTGTTAGATGGCTGGCAACAAAGGTATCGTCAAATGCGACCACTTCCATCACCAGTCAGCCTCCCAACTTTCGTCGTGGATGAAACTAGTATCAAATCTTCGCCTCTACCCTTCAGCCGCCACTGATGACCGATTAATCGCGCAGGGATGACGAGTATCTCGCTGAGAAGACGAAGCTTAGGAGATATAATAATTCTCAACTGAAAGAGTTGTTTGAGCGGTCATTGCTTAGGCCGAGCTTTCGACCTTGTCATAACAATCATGTCTGTATGTGATGCCTACAACGCAACGCCACACAGGATGACGGTAGTACAGCGTCTTGAGTCCATCTTGGTATTCCAGAATTGTTTCGGAGACTCTGTGACTTCGTTTGAACCGGTATCTTCTATAAATGATAGTTTCTGGGTGACAACATGGCGTATTTTATTTACTCTCCCTGAATTTACGCGCAAGACATATCATAGCCTGTATTGCGAAAACAATGTCTCATATCTTGGAGATATGTCTCGGAATGTGAAGAACAAGAACAGTAAGAACCTGATTTGGGATGTTTTCACATAGAGATGGAGAAAGAGTAATGATTTCCACCTTTGCAAAAGAGAAAACAGATGGTGGTTCAGCTAATTGTTCAGTGTTCACAGTGACGTGTCATGACTTGTGTCGCGTCTTGGACCTCAAGGAAGCAACGTGCACAATTGACTTATTCTCTCTATCAAGTAGATAAATACAGAGGCAACCCTAACGTAACAGATTTCCCACAGGCAGGGTCAACCTTGTTGACAACAGTTCATGCCAGAGTTTCAATTCGAAATCCAACAAAACCGGCCACCTTGCCTGCCGGCCGAGTTGTTCGTACTTTCGCTTCACGAAACTACCGGGGCCGACTTCTTAGCCCATGTTCCCATGTTGACGCGCACTTGAACAGCTGAACATCCTAACTATGGGGCAGAAGTGCTGTATATCCTGGTAAAAGAATGTCAACCACACGACTCAATTCATGCTGCCCTACTTTGTTTTTCTTTAGCATTCAATACGTGTTTGATGGCCTCGATGTTTTTGTATGTAAATCGATTCTACCCTGGATCCGGTAAGACTTGCCTATCCATCAAATAATTGCCGTAGCATTATAGATATCCCACGTGTCCTGGCCAAATCTTCCGCTGCCCCGCAAAAGTCAGATGTTTCCCATGAGTGCCGACCTGAGCCATTTGTCCTCCCATACAAAATTGACGAAGCGAATTATAAACCTGCTGTACAAATGGTCGTGCGCAGTAGCACGACTTGGAATTCGTGTCTTTGACCCCTCAAATCTTGGGGAAAGGGTCGGAAACTGACGAGCCCCGGCTCTGGTGAGTCTGATCTGCGGGAGCGTGCCTCGTCTTGGGCTCCTCCACCGACACGATGCGAGGCTGCCTGCTGCGGCGGAATTCGCTGACAGCGGCAATCAGGATCCACGAAATGCCGAGAACGGCGGCCAAGACGGAATACGCAATCTTAAACTCTGTCGGGGAGTTGGAGATGTATAGACCCAAGCCTCCGTTGATGATACCGAGGGGGATCAGAAGACGGCCGATGAATAGGTGCAAGTAGGACCAAAACTGGCGGCGACCGTACTTCTTGAACTGGACGTGGTGGATGTAACCGAAGATTGGCTGGAAGAAGAAGATAGCCAGCAGAACGAGGCCGATGATGGGATGGAAGTTGATGGTGTTGATCTCAAACTGGTGGAGGGTCAGTGAGAAAGGCATCTCGCAAAAGAAGAAAAGAGGTTACTCACGAGACTTGTTCCGCCGAGTCTGACCATTTGCGTCAACTGGATACCCAAGGCGGCGCCGGCAATGTAGAGAACGAAGCCGGCCATCTGGATCAAGGCGTGAACGATCCAGCCGAAGCGTCCTGGGACTAGCCTCATAGCGATTGAGCCGACGGGGAAGACGATAACGAAGGCAATCGTAGCCAGGACGCCGTGAATTCTCCGAATGTGCATCGCCTCCTGGATGTTGAAACCAACAAAGTTGCCAAAGTTGCCGCCGAAACCGTTGTTCCCGTTTCCATTGCCGAATCCATTGCCATTCCCGTTGCCGTTGCCATTGCCCGGCAACCCTGGAAACTGCTGGGCCATCGCTATCGAGACTGTTGATGGGTATAAGTCACGTGTTGTCAGGAACGTTGAACTCGGAAGAACATACCCAGGGCCACGAGGCCGAATAGCGAAAGCGTCGTTGCACCCATGATTGTGTCTCACTCCGCGTTCTGTTCCTGTTCTGTGGATTTGTTTAGATGTGTAAGTGGTTCCTTTCCGTTAGAAATTCTTCAAGTTTGACAGACTGCCAAAAAGCTCAGACTCAAAGAAAGAAAATGGCAGGGAGGAAGTGCCATCGAAGCAGCGGCTGTCATATACGAGACTAATATGGCGCGCGTGCATGTCTTGCAATTGTTCTACGGAGCTGTGCTTGGGGATGTGCGGCACGGTCATGGAACGGCGACCGAGTGACCGACTGGCCGAGGGGCCAATGGCTGCACGGCCGATTTTCAGGCGATCTTGGACGCACGACCGTGAGATGTTGTCATTGGCGGTCCATGACAGACGCAGGCTGGGCTACTTGCAGTAGTTCAGTCCGAACTTGTGTTTCTCTCCATCTTTTCTGGCAGGAGGGTTCGAGAGACTGTGAATAGAGAAACAGGTTGTATGGGCAAGGGGCTGCGGTTGTGGCTGAACGGGTGGGTGCTCGAGAGTTTGAGCGCTGATGGCGGCACGTTCTTGCGCTGCTGACGAGAAGGATTCAGGACGTGGTGGATGACAACGTGTGAGGGGGCGGAGGGTTTCAATTGATGAGGTGGCCAAGGTTGTAGACTGCCAAGAAGTGTCCGTCTGCGTTCCTTTTTCTCCTTTTACCTGGCTGTGCATGACGCGTCTCGACGAAGGCTCGAGTCAAGTTGATGTAATGAGACATCCGTGGTTGGTGTTGAGTGGTGAGAGGCTGCCATGGCGGTTGTGCGTGAAACCCGGTTCCTGCAGCAGTCGGCGAAGCGAAACGACGATGGGCTTACATACGGTCATAGTACTACTACCTGTGTTATGCTGCTTATGTTAGTCATATTGATGGGATTCGAGTGAGAACCTGTCAAATGCAGTTGGGCGGATCGACGTTAGAAACGTTGTTTGTGCAGATCAAAAATTCCCGGTTGCTTCGTCTTCCTATCTGCCCTCCTTGCCTTCCCAGGATCCAGCCACATACATGCAAGGACGTGCTACTTGTCCGGCCTTATGATGCACCGGGTTCGTCCCGCTGAGCACTCGCCAACTGGCTTTGCAAGCCACGTTTGCTAACCTGCATCGCCCGTTCGATTTCGCGCTCCTCCTCCCGCAATCTAGCCTTGCCCATTTCCAGACTGCGCTGTTGTCTGCGCTTCTGCTCTGCAACCTTCTCCTCGTGGTCCCTGAGGGCCTTTTCTCTCCGGTCTCTAGCTTCCCTAGCCTTCCTCGTCGCCTCGCTCTCTTCCTCTGTCGCTTCCCCCTCCGGCGGTGGGCCCAGGGTCTGGATGTACGCTTCGATGAGGGGATCCCGCACCTGTGGTTGCAGAGAGATGTACCTGATGTCAACGAGCAGCTGCGGCGGCAGGCGTGACAGGGTCGTCTTGTTGTTGAGTGCAGATGCAGGCTGTGCCCTGAGGAGCGTGGCAAGGTCCGCTTTGAGCGTGGCCTGGGGCATCTTGAGACGGTTGATGTGCTCCCGGTACCATTTTTCGCGGTCCTTGTCCTTGACGTAGGGGTCCGTCATCGCCGGTTCCTTCCGATATTTCCTCTTGAACTCTTGCCAGTAGAGCTTGGGTGACGCCTTTTCCTGCAGTAGCGTCATGTAGGGTATCCGAGGGTCCTTCTTCTCCTCCTTTACTCGGAGTTCTTTGATCTCCCTGATCTTGTCTTTTGACCATTCTTGCCATGCCTCTTTCCTCGCTTTCATCGTGCTGAGGATTGTGTATCTCGGATCTTCGATAATGTGCCCGTCTTCGATCAGCTTTTCCCAAGAGTTGTACGGGTTGATTTTGAAGTCGTCGAGAAGATCCCTGAACAGCGCGACGGCATCCTCCTCCGAGAACTCCAACCCCTCTGCACCTTCTGGCCACTCGTCCATGTTTCCGTCGTCGTACTCGCCGGGGTCCAGTCCGTAAGCCTCGCCCATCGCTTGCAGTTGGAAGGCGATGTCAGCCTCGCTGAATTCCACCGTTCCTTCGTCTGCCGGATCTTCCGTACGCTGCCGCTTCGAGTCGTGTCCGTCCTCGCCTTCGCCTTCAGCTTCGTCATCTGTGACCTCGACCTCCTCGTACTCTGAGCTGTCGTCGTTGTCGCCATTGTCGCCTTGGGGATCGCTTGCACCGACGGCTTGGGGCTTGGGCTGCGCTGATGGTGTGACATCCTTGGCTTCGCCTCCAGCAGCATCGATTCCTGCCTTTGCGCGTATTCTAGCCTTGTCGAGCTCCAAGATGCCATCCATGAGCTTCTCGGGTATGCGCCAGTAGCTAGCGTTCTTGACGGGATTGTAGACGAATCGGCGGTCGTATTTGGTGTACACCAGGATCCACGGTTCGTGTCCGGGAATCGGAATCTTGGACTTTGGCTTGTCTACGGGCTCAATTCGTGGGCGCCCGCCTTCTCGACCGCCTCTACCGCCCCGGCCCCCGTGACCGAATCCTCCCCTCTGCGCGGGTGGCTGGTTTTGCGCATTGTATTGCGCGAGATATGCGTTTGCAACGTTCGGGTCAGATAGTTGAGGGATCGTTTGGTATTGGTAGAAGCTTGCCGATGCCGAGGGCACCGCGGGTGTTTGGGCGATCGCGCCTGCGCCTGGGACGCTGGGCCTGGTATACGTCGATTCTTTCGTCTCGGCATGGTAATAGTATTTGTGACCTGTCGGCGCGGTGTGCTCCGTCCATCCGGGAGGGAGAGGCGGAGGAGCCGCGACATTTGCGGACGGCTTGTAGGTCGACCTGAGCATGCTGAGCGGGCGGTGTGCGGGATCGTTGAAGTTGTTGCTGAGACTACTGACGAAAGAAAACAAAGACGATTTTTGGAGGTTGACGCCTCTCAAGGTAGAATCGCACCGGAGAAACTGCGGCCAAAGATAAGATAAGATCCCGCCAGCTTGAACTCCCGAGGTACATAGCTGCCTTGGTACAGGACTACCCAGTGACCCCTGCACTGGAACGAAGTGTATAGTACCTTATTACCTTATTACCTCCAGAGACCAGACACACCAGCCAGCGTGGCAGCGTGTTCAAGTCGAAACTAGCCCGGGGGATCTGCAAGCTGATCAAGTGACTGTTGAAAGTTGCTCGCTGTAGATTGGAATCTCCCTCCGCGAAGACCCCATTTCCAGCATCTTCCACCTTCCCTGGTTTTGTCCCCAGTGCCAAGTTGCCACTGTTGGTGTCGATGTTCCAGAGAGCCTTTCGCGCAATTCGCAGACGGTGACTGCTTGCAATGGCACCAGCACATCGAGACTCTGTATCCAGCGGAGGCGCTGTCGCAAATGCATTCTCAAGGTTCTGGAAGGTAGGTTTGCTTGTCCGTGGAGAGGAAATCGGACGGTCTGTCTAACCGCAAACTCAGAGAACGCATGCGCCGGATTATCTGGGTTTCGCGATCCTGCTTGCTGGTTGGATAACGGTATGTTTGCCATTGATTGAACGCGGTCCCTCGCGTCTTACAGCCTGGTTAACTGGTGTCTGCTTAGATGCTTGCTTTCATTGAGCCATTCCACCGCATGTTCTTCATCAATGACCTCCACATCTCATACCCCCATGCGGAAGTTGAGCGGGTGCCGGTTTGTAGGTCTCCCACGCACATCGAGCATGCCTTGGACGAAGAAGCTGACGCCCTCTGCAGACATGAACTTTGTTTATGCCCTCTTCGTACCCTTGGGCGTGCTAGTGGTGTACAACCTCATGACGAAGGCATCGCCTCACAAGCACGAGGTTACCTACCTGTGTTTTGCAATTTCTCTCATCATGACCACGTTCATCACGGACCTGGTCAAGAACGCCGTTGGCCGACCGCGGCCTGACCTGCTCGCCCGATGCAAGCCCGCCGCTGGCACCAAACCAGACGTGCTCGTGACGGTCGATGTCTGCACCGAGACGGCACATCACCTACTTCACGACGGCTGGCGATCGTTCCCCTCAGGCCACTCCTCCTTCTCCTTTGCGGGCTTGGGGTTTCTCAGCATCTTCTTCGCCGGCCAACTTCACATTTTCCGACACAACAGCGGCGGCCGTGACCTCAGCAGGGCGCTGGTTTGCTTGGTACCTCTGCTCGGTGCCGCGCTCATAGCCATCAGCCGGTGCGAGGACTACCGACATGATGTTTACGACGTTTGCATGGGATCGCTGCTGGGATGGGTTATTGCGTATTGGAGCTACCGACGACACTGGCCGAGGCTGACCGCGAGGGAGTGCCACGAACCCCATCCGTACCCCGGTTCAGAGCCCAGGACTGGCTGGAATCGACTGCGAGATGAGGAGGAAGCTGGAGATCCACGACCCGACGTAGGCTACGAGATGAACCAGCTGGGTGGTCACAGACGCTAATCACAGTGAGTAGGGTTCATCATAGAAAGCGAATCTCTCAGCCTCAGCCTTCGAAACACCGCTGCATCAGAGCCACCACATACGTTTCCCGTTTCTATACAATGTTTTGGCGTGTTCCACTTGCTCATTTAACCGACATTTTGTAGCATCTTTCCGTCCTAGTGTCACTGTCACAGCATACATCAGTACGTACCAGGGTTTGTCATTTCCATCATTGCGTGGGCCTGGCTTGGTTGGGTTCTGTGGGCATCAATTCTATTGGTACATCGGGGTAAGGGGCAACCATCACGCCCCATCTATGTTTTGATCTCATTCATGCCATTGTCGTTGCCATTATTTGTCCTCCGCGGACTCGTCCTTAGCCAGGTCGTGCTCCTTGAGCAGTGCCTTGATCTCCTCTGCTGTCCAAAGGCGGTGGTAGATCTTGCCGTCCTCCGTCTGACCGACCGTGGCGAACTCGACTTCGGTAGGCAGTTAGCACATATCAAAGAAACGAGCAATGATTGCTGTCCAGGGGGAGACTTACGCTTCTCGGCGCTCAGCTTCGTCGAGTCCATGGTCTTGCTGAGAACCTTGACCGCCATACCGCACGCCTCCTTCAGGGTGCAGTCCTCCTTGTAGTCCTGCTTGAGCAAGCTCTCGGCACTTGCTCTGTTGGCACCAACGGCCGTCGCCTTCCATCCTCCGTAGTTACCCGAGGGGTTGCTCTGGTACAGCTGGAATTGTCTGCGGGGGTCCCAGCCGGCGTAGATGAAGGAGACACCGAACGGTCTCAGACCACCGTGTTGTGTGTAGCCCTGCTTGAGATCGCACAGTCTCCGGACGAGCTGCTCGCAAGGGATGTCTTCGTTGTAGGTGAGGAGGTATCTCTGAGCGGCCTGGCGGGCGTAGTTGATGAGGATGTTGGCGTCGGCCGTCATGCCTGCGACGGCAGCAAGCATGTTGCTGCAAAGCGAATTGATGTTAGATATCATTTGTTGAATTGCTTCGCTGAGGCACGCACGGGGGTCACCTACTCGTTGACAATGTACAGCTTCTCGGCAGATGTGTCTTGCTCCAGCAGCTTCGACGTCACCTTGCGCTCGGCGGCGAGGACAATACCATCCTTGGCGAGGATGCCGATAGCAGTACCGGCGTGGGAGATGGCCTCAAGCGCATATTCAACCTGGTACAGGCGGCCCTCTGGCGAGAAGATGGTTGTCTGGATATGGAGTGTGAGCTTGCATTTTCACCTACTCGGGCTGCGAACAGTTCGAGCAAGGGAAGAGCGGGGAGGGGCCTTACGCGGGAATCGTAACGGCGAGACATGGTGGGCGATCGATCAAACCGTCTTCAGTTGATTGAATGTGATGGGCACGGCAGGAGACTCGGGACTGAGGCCGACGAGACGGGCGGTTTGGGGGAGTGACGGCGGGACGGGTTGGATTGATTGATTGTCAACTGCAGGGAAGGCTGTCGCTTGGGGTGCAACTTGAAGCTCCAGGCAATCGATGCACGCGTTAGCTCCTTGCGCCTGCCCAGCCAGCCTGGACCCCGGCTGATGTACGTACCTTGGTACCTGGAGCTGCTGTATTTTAATACGGTGTCTGGGTAGGAAGGAGGGAACGTGAATCTGGTCCGAGCTTTTGCCGGAGGGCCGAGCTGATTACCTCATCACCCCCGCTGCCCAGAACCTTCACCGAGTCGGTCAGCAATTCATAAGGCACCAAGGCCACAATAGCAACCCCCGCCACTACACTGTATCCGTAGCTGCTTCGCCCAGGTACCTAGTAGGTATCGCACGGGCCAGCACTCCAGGCCCAAGCCAGCGGTTGCCCTCGCTTACCTAACGTCGCCAGGTGGAGGCGCTCGGCATTTTCCCTCCAACCTCGCGCGCCGTTGATCGCATCGCTCGGCAGCCCACTCGCAACACCTCCACCTTTGCGCAAGCTCCCTTTCGCTCTTCCCACACATCTAGAAAAGAGGCACGCGAACACATCAACACCCGTCCTCTGTCGCTGCTCCGGCTGCAGCAAACTATATCGCGCGACAACTTCCGCTCTCCATTGAGGGCGCGATTACCGTGAGAGATAAACCGTTGTTGGAGTCCGAGCAGCCGGCGCCTTTTGTCGAGCAACGAAGCTGGTTTCCTTATCGCGGCGGCGCGTGGTGGATTTGGGTCACATACCTATCTTAGTCCTTTTTTTTTCGCTGCCGTAAAAAAAAGCCCATGGATGCTTGAGAAAGAACACGCCCGCTTGTACCGACACCCAAGAACACCTAGTGCCAGTCCTTGAGGCTACCTACCTACCTACCTACTCTATTTCTGGCCCAACAAAGGGAAGGGAGATACCTGCCTAAACCGCTGGTGTGCGCTCCTTCCCCAGCTCGGCCATTATGTCCGGTAAGTCTTGCAGCCTCCCGTCTGTCGCGCACCCCCCCCGCAGCCAACGTCGCTCGCGCCTCCCTTCACATCTCCCCAAAAACACCATCTCCAGATGCAGCCTCGTCAAGTAGAACCTAGCTAACCATCATGGGACGACGCAAAGGAGAACCAGAACCCCGTCGCTCCGTGCGCGCGACCAAGGGTCAGCACACCAAGACTTTTGACGACCAACCCATCGAGCCGCCCAAGAAACGAGGCAGAAAGAAGAAGCAGGAGGAGGAGCCAGAGGAAGAGATTATCCGCTGCGTCTGTGGCGCCACGGAGCAGGATGGAGACTCTGAGGAACCTTGGATCGCTTGCGACAAGTGTACCGCATGGCAGCACAACGTTTGTATGGGTATGAGCGTCTTTACGGAAGACCTCCCTAAGAACTACTACTGCGAGCAATGTGCGCCGCAAGATCACAAGGACCTCCTGGCTGCCATGGCCAAAGGCGAGCGTCCCTGGGAGGCCCGCCGGAAGGCCTACGAGGAGGAGCAGAACGAGAAGAAGAAGAAAAAGAAGAAGGGTGGCAGGGCGGGGAAGCGCGCTAGCGACCCCAAGGAGGATCTGTCGCAAGACACGAGAAGCACCAAGGCCGAAGACTCGCCAGCTCCCTCCGAGCCCAAAGAGAAGAAGGAAAAGAAGGACAGTGCATCGAAGCTGGCTACGGGCAAGAGAAAAGCGCGAGACGAGGAGAAGGACGCCAAGGTAGGTCATGTTCGTACCGATTCGAAGGGCTATCAATGGTTAACTTGTGGCGTTCACAGACACCTGCCCAGAAAATCCGCAAGGTTTCCGAGCCCGAGCCTACACCTGTCGTCAACTACACGGCGCCAGCAGACCTGACTGCGAAGATCGCAGACCTCCCGGACGATCGAAAGGGCTCTGCCCAACTGTTTCAGAAGGCTCTCTTGGGAATCCTCGCCCCCGGTGTTAAGGACAAGAGTATCATCCTGCCAAAGGATGTCACAGTCACCACAAAGGCTGAGCGCCTGGCCATCGAGATCGAACGTGCCGTTCACGACAGCCATCCTGATCGCAATAACTATGCGGTGCAGGCGAGGGCGCTATTTGCCAACATGAAAATCAACGCCGACCTGACGAAGCGCCTACTCAAGCGCACCCTGTCGCCGCCTATGTTGGCCACCATGTCCGCAGACGAGTTGGCGACCAAGGAGAGGCAGGATGCCAACGCCCAGCTGAAAGCGATTTCGGAGAAGCAATCCATTCTGATCACCGATGACGGGCCTCGCGTTCGGAGGACTCACAAGGGCGAGGAGATTGTCGAAAACGAATCCTTTCAGCAGTCCGAGGAGTCGCGCTCATTCATTAGGAGGCCTAGCGCGCGAGAGGGGCAAGCTGACGGGAAGACGGATGGCGAATACCGATACGACAACGCAGTTGATCTCGCGGCCCACGGCGGTCTACACATTGATACCCAGGGAGTCCGGCACTCGCCCAAACATCCCGATTTCGACATCAACAAGGTGTTCTCGAGCGTCAAGTCACCTACCGGATCTCACACTCGCCGGCCATCAGCCCCGATTCACGGACCGGGCATCGACCCTGATGTTGACAGACTCCTCCAAGATGAGACAGAGTCCCCTCCGTACTCGCCGACCGACGAAACGGACCCAGATGTGGTATGGCGAGGCCCCCTCAAGATGAGCTCGATCGCCGACTTCCCTGCTGCGGCCAAGTTCGTCGCAGGCGCAAACCTCTTCAACACGATTGGTGTACCGTGGACAAAGTTGATCCCTAAGAAGCTCGACGTGGCCGGGCGTATTGACCAGCAAAAGGCGATAGAGTACCTTTGCAGCTTGCGCTATGCTGACCAGACCGACATCGTGGTTGTATCACTCCTGCCAGCCTCGGAGGCTTCCCGGAACGAATTTCAGCAGCTGTTGGACTACTTCATTACGAAAAAGCGATACGCTGTTATCGGGGACAAGGGAGTGGCGAATGTGCGGGACACTTATCTCGTCCCGGTCCCTGCGGGCGAAGGCAATATGCCCGAGTTCATGCTCAACTTTTGTGACAACCTCGTACCGCAGAAGCGGGCAGAGCCGATGCTTCTAGGCGTGTTTGTCTACCGGAATAGCCCTATACAGCACGGTCAGCAGGCTGGTGCATCCCAATCGCCCGTCACCAACTCTCCGACACCTACACCACGAGGCTTTCAGTCGCGGCATCCGTCGATGTCCGGTCCCGCGTTCTCGCCGACAGTGCCTCAGGGGCCATTTCCGCAACCGGGGCAACTTCAAGCGAGCCAGGCCGGCCACGCGCCACAGCAGCATCCCACACAGGGCGCACATCAAGTCGTCCCTCCGAATCAACCGCCAACAGGCCACGCGGCGCCTCGTGGTCCTGAACTCGACATTCAGCAGCAGCGTCAACGGGAGGGACAGGCAATCGCTCGTGAGATATTGGGCGAGGAGTTGGTCAATAGTAAGACCGTTCCGTTCCTCATGCCTCACGCGCACCTGATGTCGCGCACCGAATGGGAAGTCATCAAGGGCATCTATGAGCGAGACCCAAGATCCCAGGAGGATCTCAAGTACTTGAGTGAACTGCTTGACAAGCAGCAGTCCAATGCAGAAGCTCAAGCTCCTCCAGCCTCGTCGCCTCAAGGTGTTGCTCCGTCAGCATGAGTGCGACGTCTCGTCTAACCCCTCTTCTTTTTTCTTCTGAGCCGCAGCGACACGGGTTGGAGAGCATCTGTTTGCAGGGTTTTCTTGCATTACTGCCTTCTTGCTGAGCGTTCACCGATTCGACGTCACCGAGGGTGGACAAAGGTACCGCGATACTATGTGCCATCTGGGGGCGTCTCACCACATGAGATCAACTAGCTTCCACCATAGGGTTACTGCCGTACGTGTTGTTTTAGGGATGCACAAATGGAAAATATTGTAAAATGGCTTATTATACCTTCCTCAATGCAAAGCCCTGTCTTGAGTGATGTAGTCATAGGCCATAGCTGAATTTAACTCTTGCTTGTTTCCTGCGCTCTTCACTTTTGCCATTGCACCGAACCGCTACTTGATTGGTCGCAAAGGTGAATCTGCAGAACTCCAAAAACGGCCAGTCACTGAGGCAGGCTTTCTATGTGGAAGACCCTGCAGATATCTCATCTCGGTCATCTCCAGCGACGGGTCGCGGCGAGTCAACAGCCCAGCATATTGTACTTCGTGGATCCATTAAAACACCGAAAGGGAAGCTGTATTACTATTACTGCCTTATGCTGCCAAACTTTGGAGCTCGAGCCTCGGACAGCCTAGATCGCCCCTGGACAATATCTCGTCCCGGGCTCCCACCTCCCGTCTTCCAACCCGCTGTAACCCCCCGCCATCACTGCTGCCCGGCGCACACTGCCACTGGCTGGCTGTGCTGCACTTGATCGCCCGCTAAATCTGAGCCACACAGAGCCAGCTGCCAGGCTAATGCCCCACACCCCATGACGACAACTCCTGGATTTAGAAACACGGGACCTTGGAGATTCCAAGCAACAAGCATTTTATTTAAGGCTGGCCGGCTGGGTCTGGGGCCGCTTTTCTCCCTTTTGGGGGGAGTCAATGTGGCGCTTCGCTTTATTAGTACTGCTTTAATCCTCTTGCTGTCTCACCAAATCTACCCTACTTTTTATCATCGTCGCTGTTGTTGTCTTTGTGCTCAAGATCCATCATCGTCAATTGACGGTCCCATCAATCAGTGTAAGTCGCCGTGTGCGTGTGACGTCACGCCATTCCTCCCATCACGAGCGCGACCGTTGCTGATAATTGAGACACCCGAAGACAGAGAACACCAAACGAAACCCTCTTAAAAAACCACCTAACTACCTTCACAATGGCTTGTGGATCGGCTTCCTCCGGCCTCGTCAACCGCAACGGCCCCGGCAGCGCTGCCACCTCCATCATCGACAGCATTGTCAAGCCTGCGGAGGCCACCGGCGGAAAGACCAAGTGCATCGAGTGCGACGGCTACGAGTGCTGCTGCATCCCCATCCCCTGCACTGTCATGTAAGGAGGCGGATGAATGTCAGGAATGGGATGGGCAGCTGCGGAGGATACCACATGGTAGGAGAGCAAGTGATGGTTTTGCTGGGATGTCAGTGTCGTTTGGAGTAACTCGCGATGGAGCCTGCATGGCTGACCAGCGTCATGAATTCATGAATCGCCCACCGGGCTTCTATTTTTGACCGTCCAGTGACTCATCGTGATGCTGAGTTTTGTCTAGCACGGTTGTATGTTTCTTCTCAAATGGGTATCAATATCTCAATGCCGCCCCCTACCTAGGTTTCGAGCGATGCAACTCCGTCCGTGATTCCCCTTGTCCAATGCTGCCCGGAATGAAACCCATTATACGAGTCGGATCCCAGTTCCTCTTACGCTGCGCTGGCAAGTGATGCCGGCGTGTCGCTCTGCACATTGTTGCTCTTCTAGAGGAACAACGCCTCTGCCGCGTCCCACACCTCTTTCTCCCGGATCGCTCCAAATGCTTTGATCTCCTTCTGGGTCAGCTCGCCGTCGATGTTGGAGCTGGTGGCTTCGGGCAACTTGGGCGCATCGAGGCTGCCTAAACCCTCCAATACGCGCTTCGCCTTGTCCACTTGGGCTCTGATAGCGGCCGTCTCTGCTCTCGTTCGGTCTAGGTTCGACTGCATCAACGCGATGGCTGATTCTCTGGCCTGGTGGGGTCGATATTCGTTGAGAACGTGATGGAAGTTGATAAAGAGCGTACGGAGGTCTTCAATCTTTGCAGCGCCCTGCGTAATTTGTCAGAAAGCCTCAGTCTACGCGGGGAGGGCGCCAGGATGCTTACGTCTTCTGGTACCACAGCCATGACGCTGACAAGTTCGAGGAAGTTGAGCAACAGCGACTTTGCCATCTTCTTAAGTTCGAAGGCGCGATCAAGATGTTTGCCGTCCTTTTCTTCGGAGTGAGCCGGAACCAACCGCTTGATCTCGCCGTCTTCCAACGAGGGCAGCTTGTCGTCGAGCTACACGCGGTATCAGCAATCGAGATCCACGAAATCCTATCCATCGCATTACGACGCACAGTGTAGTTGCCTCCCAACACCTTCCACGTCCCGGCCGCCGGCTCGGCTGGAGGTTGGAGGTTCATTAGGTCCTCAGAAATGTCGGGTAGCCTCGCGGGCAGGTCCTTGACAGCGACGCCATCCTTCTCGGCCTGGGCCTTGCGAAGTTCTTCGATACGGTTGATGTTCTCGGGAGTGAATTGTCGCCAGAATGGGGGCGGGTTCGGGAAGGTGGAAGCCAGCGCATTCTGCGATGGCTCCTCCGGGTTATCGGCCATAGCGAATGGCGTCAAAAAGCTGCAATGCGGTCGGCTAGGCGAGAAATTCGAATTGGATTCGGGCAGTCGGAAGCGTCATCCTCTCTCTTGCGCGCGTCCTCGGTAATTCGGAGACTGTGTGGGATATTCGATCAGAGAGTGCGACCCAGAGAAACAGAAATGGAGGCCTTCAAGACGCGGAACATCATCGGCAAGGCGCCCGAGGCATGGTGTCTGACCGTACCGTACCTACCTAGGTACCTAGTAGGTAGGCGCACTGCCTGGCACCTGCAGTGTGGCAGGTCTTCAATTTCGCCCGCCAAGCTACATTCGGCCTAGCGTCTCATAGCGTCCCACCTTACCTGGCACTTGCTCCTTGTCACTCCACGTCCTCAGCAGAGAAGCTGCGCTCCGTCCCTCGGCCAGTTTGGCGCAATAATTAGCTTGCTCGACAATGATTTCATCCCCTATTGATTCTATAGCTGCGACGAGCCATTGAGTCCACAAACACCGCTCTCGAGACCCGAAACTCCAATCATTACAGCCAGGCGTTGCGTAGGACATTTTCCGTCCCATCATGGCCGACGTACGAAACCTTCTCCGTCAGCAGCGCGCTGCCCGACGCATCGAGCATCCCCATGCAGCCTACTCCGATGCGGGCAAGCTCCTTTGCACCCTCTGCCACGAACCTCTCAAGTCCGAATCTCTCTGGGAAGGCCATCTGAGGTCCCAGGGTCACACGGGGAGGGTCAAGGCCGCTCTACAAGCTGCGGCAGCCACGAACGGCACGGCAGTCCCGGAAGCTGCCTCCTCCAACAAGCGGAAACACGACTCGGACGAGGATATGGTTGACGACGAGGACACGGCAGAGGCCGTGCGGAAGAAGAGGAGCAAGACGAACATGAGCACTCCTGTTCGCTTGTCTACGGGCGAGTCGGATCGAGATCTTAAGGATGTGACGCTCACGCCGCCGTCGCTGACTCGTCGCACCTCGACCACGCCCGTCCAAGGCGTTGAGATGCAGATCCCCTCGCGGCCTGCGACGCCTGCCCACAAGACGGACGGCACGTCTTCGAGTTCGACGCCCCTTGTCCATCCCGTTGGCCCGTCGCCGTTGATCCCACGAGAGACCTCGCCGACACTGGCGAGAGCAAACGCGCCGGCCCAGCAGAACGGTGCTGCCGCGACGTCCGAAGCGGTTGGCGATGTGGATGAATCCGAGTGGGCAGCGTTTGAAGCGGACATTGCCGCAACTACGGCAACTGCGGCATCATTCTCTGAAGACGCAGTGATATCAGCGCCGGCTATGACAGCGGAGGAGCACGCGGCCGCGGCGAAGACGGAGGAGGAAGAGCGGGAGAAGCGGCGGCTCGCTGCAGAGAAAGACCTCGAGGATGAGAAGGAAGAGGCCGCTCGGGCGTTGGAGGAGGAGTTCGAGGATATGGAGGAGTTGGAGGCTCGCGTCCGGAGGTTGAAGGAGAAACGGGAGGCTTTGAGGCAGCAGGGCACGACTGCTGCTGCCGTGAGCAAACCCTCCGATTCGAGTGGGAAGGAAAACGTGGAAGCTGAGGCCAAGGCACAGGAGGGGGAGGAGGAAGACAACGATGAAGAGGACGAGGACGAGGACGACGACTTCATGGGCTTTCGGTATCGTGCATGACACCTGGACCCGGGTGTGCTTTCAAGCGTCAGTCCCGCAAGCCATCTTGTTGATTTCAAGCAGCGGTTCGGGACGTCTTTCGATGTATTAATAGCTTTTGTAAACTACCTTCGCTTCGGGTTCATAATTGGACGTCCATACTGTACACATTCACGTCTTGGGCTTATGGACACCTTCGAGTGTCTGTTATAACCACCTCTTAGAATGGATAACATGTCTAGTGCTAAGAATGCCAGAATTCCAACGGGTATATTCGCTCGAAGCATGCCCCCCTTCTGTCAACAACGCGACGATATCCAAACTCTCTGCATTGCTCTGCCGTTGCAGGGAAACCCCTTCTGTCTATCTAGAACCGGCACAAGATAGACTCACGTATAGTATCAGTAAGCATTGCTATACCAACATAGTACTCGTAGGAGCTGGGTCTCCAAGTCTATGCGTGGCGTGGAATTTTACGCATCTGACGAAAAACCAACATGGGGATCGGAACTAGCAGCTAGGCAGTATATTATTATTTGGAAGTCTCTTCCTATGAGCAAACATTACTTTTACCAGATTATATCCATCGTACATGGAAACCAGAAGATGGTCATCCTCCGCAGCAAGCAAACTTCTAATCACGGCTATGAGCAATACCTCTCAGTACGCCGCCTTGCCCGTTGGAGCGCGCGGCACGCGAGCAGGGCCCGTCGAGGGGCTCGTTGCAGATCCACCTTGATAGACGGTGGCCGTGATGGTGTTATAGACAGTGACGATCGCGACTGAGACAGAGCACACCGACTCCGTAGGGTGCGTATCGACGGTCGTCGTGGCGGTGACAGGAGGCTCGGGGGTCGGGGTGGGCTTGACGCAGCGTGTGCCGTCCCAGTGCTTGCAGTGAGGCTTGCTCGAGGTCGGCTCAGGCTCGGTCGTGCCGTCGGTGTGAGAGGGCTCGTCGCCGCCGCCGCCCGAACTCGTTGGCTTGCTCTCTCCATCTCCAGAGCTGGTAGGAACGGTGCCTGTAGTAGGAGGCCCTGTAGCTGTCCTCGTCGTCTCGCTGTCATGATGGGGAGGCATCGTCTGAGAGCCACCGTGAGACGTGTGAGTTGTGGTTGGCTCATCATCATGATGAGGCGGCTTCGTCTCAGAGCTGCTCTCCGATGTGCTAGTCTTGGTGTGCTCGTCAGGGCCCGGGGGCGTCGTCTTAGTAGTGAGTTCGCCATCAGATCCCTCGGTGATAGTCTCCGTGCAGGTAACGGTCACACGTTCTACTGAAGACTCCTGGCTGACATGAACAGTCTCGGTCACCGGCGAACGAGTGATGGTAAGAGTCAGGGTTTGGGCTTCGGTGATGGTCTCCCTGATCACCGGAGTCGTGACACGGGCGCTCTCTACCTCTGTGGTAGTGGCAGTAGCAGTTGCTGTTATCGTGATGGTGGCCGTGGCAGTTGCAGTAGCAGTTGCAGTAGCAGTAGAAGTTGCAATTTCGGTCGCAGTTTCAGTTGCAGTTGCAGTAGCCGTAGACGTAACTGTGGCTGTCTCGGTCTCGGTCCTGGTCAAAACGGTGGTAGCGGTTCCTTGGGTACTTTCCGTCGAGGGCAGACAAGCGCAAGTGTTGGAATCGTGAGGTGTGCGCCCTCTCAGGTTTTCTGGCAGTGCGTGAACAAGCGAAGTAATGGATAGGAAGGACAGAGCCAACAGGTTGTAGTGCCTGGTCATCTTGAATGATTTTGATGAGAGGTTGTTCGATCGAGCAGGAGAGAAGCAGTGTGAAATTCTAAGTAGACGACAACCGATGGTTAATGGTTAACGCTAAAGGTCCAATGTTGCGAGGAAGGCTGAGGCTGGCGACGTGAGAAGGACTTCCATGGCTGAGGAGATCGCTCGTTATATGTAGCCGTAGTCTTCTGAGTATCACAAGAACTATCACAAAGCTCGCTGGAGCCATGTCGAGCACAGATGATTTTCATGATCGAAGGAATGCAGTTGCCCTGTATTTCGTCCTAGCATCCGACGGGCGACAATAGAGCTCTCCACGGAGACCAGGAAGTTGAACGCCAGCGCCTCAAGAGCACGTCAATAAGGGTGAGAAAATTGCGTAACATATCTTCTGGATGATACAAATGAACACCCGCTCGGGCGTTTTTCAGTCAAAAGGGGACGAATCTGACAGACAAGGGGGTTCTCCAAGTCAATAGTCTGCACGATGAAGACGGTGCAAGGGACTAGGGAGGCGAAGACTATCGAAACCAGTTATCATCAGGTGGAGATGGGATTCAGTCTCGTGTTTCAAGGGAGGCACGAATCCAACCAATCCAAGTTTCACAGGGTAAGGTGCTTGACGTAACCTGAGGTTCGAATCGAAGGCTGCGAATGAAATACTAGCAAGGCAACGGTGACGGGGATGGCGATGCAGAGCCAACAGATGCCGACGACGATTATCCAGTGGAGATGCTGCGCAAGCATCGAGCATCATGGCCCCCCGACCGACACCTACCAATAATGTTCGGAGGTTGTCCGGTAACAGACCAAGTTGAAGTCCAGTTCGGGATGGTTGCAAGGTCCAGGTTAGAAAGAGACTGCCGGGTCTTTACCAGCAGCTTGGAACTCGTCCCAACTGAAAAACTGCAAAAAACTCGATCGATGGAGCTCGGCGCTGGCCGTCCCGTCCCGCTGTGGGGCGCCTTCGGTACATCTAATTATCCGGTTCAGCCTTCAAGGTGGGATTTGACCGCCTGCCTTGAATAGGAACGTCATTTCATCGTCGCAATCTCACGTTTTCTGCCAGAAAGCATCGCAACCAAAACACACGCCATCAATCCAGATCCTGAGCCTAGCGCCGGCCCATCGTTCAGCAGCGCGAGGCTTGGCACAACAGCTTCGTCCCTTCGTTCTTTTCTCTCTCTTCGCATTTCCTTTCTACGAACTCGACTCTCTTGTGTCCACGTCCCGCAGCGCCCCGCATTCGTATCGCCCGCGACGATCACCATACCAACGACCGACCGACCAGCTCTCAACGAGGGGCTGACGATTCCCCGATCGTGATGGGCATTTGCGCGTCATGCCTCGGGCGGGGGGACAAGGACGTCTATGACGAGGTGGGTTGCGCTGTTGTGCCTTGTCCACTTGCAGCGTAGCATGCAGCGGCTAACAGGCCCTCAAACCCCAGGACGAAGAATCTCGACTCCTATACGACGACCCGAACAATGTGCACTATGGAAGCTTCGGAGAGCAGAGCGTGAACGGACAAGAGGACCCGATGGAGGTCCAGCGGGAAACTGAGGCTCTACAGCGAGTCGTGGCGAAAACATCCGAGTACGTACTGACGACTTGACTCCGACTCCCCCTCCCCCCTCCTTCTCGACCCGAGCTCCGGGATGCCGGGCTTGCCTTCATGTCAGTTCCGGGTTTGCTGACATCGGTCTTCCTAGCAACATGGTCGACATCTTCGAGATTGCCCCGCAGGATCACGCACATCGTCCTGCACCGACTACGTTTGCGTATGCAGGGCAGGAAGCCCGCATCGTACGCTACCAGCACCTGTTGTCCAAGCTGGCCACCAAGGATGAGGCCCCGGCAGGTGTCCAAGTGGATTGGCTTCCCCAGGAAGATGACAACATTGAGATGCAACGCGGCGTTCCAGCGCTCAAGGCCGAGTCGGACAAGCCCCTTGTCGGCACATTTGCAGATGCAGCCGCGGCAATGGCGTGACACCTACAACGCGACACACACACTCACACCCATCCAGCCATGAATCCGCAGTCCAGCCTCCCTTCTGCGTCTTCTGCTGCTACTACTACTACTACTTGACTTGGGTTCTTCACACCCTGACCGGCTACCATTTTCTTATTTTTCTTAATTTTCTCTCTTCCTCTTTCTTCTTATTCTCTTTCTTTTCTCCATTTATGCAGTCTCTTGTACTGTCAGTGAGGTTCTCTGTGCACCAGTCGACACGCAATCTGGGTCTCCGTCGGATAACGGCAAACCTGGGACGGACAGCTTGGAGTGACGACATTTTTTTCCCCGACTCTTTTCCCTCTCGATACCCCTCCAAAATGCAGGTTATGCAGACACAAACTCTCTCACGCATCCGCAAAACCCGCACCTGTACATGAGCACCCACATTCCCTCACATATCGTTTCTTCCTTTACTGTGTCAATCCCCTGTACATGGTCACTCACCCCCCCTGTAGAGAAGGCCTGGGCAACGAGGTTATGAGGAAAGGTGGGACACGATGGACCCGAAAACCATGGTTTAATCAATGAAAATTCCCTCCATCCCACTTTGGCAACCCCCCGGTTCGCACCACGACGAGCCAATGAACGCGTGTCGAAGATTCTTCAACAGCAGGCCATGGGTTATCTAGCCCATTGAAATATGGCCACGTGCACATCCGGCTGATGTTTACCTTTTCCATTGTGGACCCCTTCGCTAGGGACAATGCATAGCCTGCCTCATAGCCGGGGGAGTGAGGCTTGTAGTAGCTTCGATTCCCACCATGATCCATCTCGCTGTGCGGGAATGGCACGTCGCTCTCGAGCATGGGGCATAGAAGAAAGCAAGCACTCGAAGGCTTATACTATAGTATAGTGTACGACGACTCTGATAGTCGTCACTCAGGGTTGTGCGGGAGTCCGTGCGGTTCCCGTGTCTCGGTGGCGGAGAAGGAGACAAGGAAATGGTGTCTTGGAGGTGAAGTGGGATGGACGACATGAAGAGGGAGGGGTGGGAGGGGAGACCAGCACTGCAGTCTGCGGCCAGATGGGGCGACCTCCCAGTCCCAGCCCATCAAGCCCGATCACAACCCACCATCCTTTTGTCGCCCATTTCTGTCTCGGGGCCCCTACGCTAGGCCCTTGGGCCCTGGTTTTCTGCTCCTCCCGCTCCTCCCTCCATCTGGTCCTTGTGTCAGATGACAGGTACGCTCCGCCGTCTTTCTCTCTCTTGCTCATAATGTCGTGCGCGCAGGTAGGGGGGATCGAACAACCAGACACTCGCTCAGTGCGAGAGCCGCTTACAGGTCGACTACCGTCTGTAATGGCCGTAACACGTGAGAAACGATGATGTCCCCTTCCGACACTAACGGTCCCCCAACAACCTACTGCCCATTCTCCATGAAGCAGGCGAGGAGGGGGAAGCAGTGGACGTCGAGAAGAAGGCCTGCACCAAGTCGACGGACCACTCTCTGGCGTGGCCCTTTTGCTGTGTATCTCGGCCAGATCGTCGCAAGACCGTCTGCTGTCCCTCTCTACTAGTCATCTGCATCCCGCTCTCATTCGTCGACGGAGACCTCTACGACGCTCACTCGCCTGATGAGCACACCAAAACCTGCTGGATGGGCAGCCGTGCAGGAAAAAGTGGGAGGACGAGGACTTGCTTCGTCAAGAACCGGTCTGGTGTCATTCGCCTTTTGCTGGTCGATGACTCTTCGTGCGGCCAGGCTGGCTTGCGATACGGACCCGGCTCCGGCAGGTCCAGGATGATAGGAGGGGTATTAGCATCATGGCCAAGGAGGTGATGACCGGGAGCCGCAGTAGCAGCAGAAAAGACGTATCCGTGTCTCCCAGGAGGGGCATCTACTTGTGCCCATGTCACTGCTAATCCAGGCGGCGGGCCGACTTAGCGGTAAAACACGCGGTTGAGCGAGCAATCCTCCCACACGGAGCACGCCCACAGGCACACACAAAAAGCCCACAGGAGTTTCACACACGCACACACACACACTCACTCACTCACCCGGTCACTCACACACGCGCACAAATGAGGTATATACGGGTCAAGCCCGCGATGTTGATGTGATTTAGAAAATACAACTGAACCTCCCAGAATTTTCACACCTCTTGGAAATGTAAAAGGACCGTCCAAAAATATGACGACAGGAAAACACAATCGTGAAAATACCAACGAATGAACGGCCGTTGCGTGGTTCATCTTTGGGTTCAAACAAAAATAACCCCCCCTTCCAAATGCTAGGGTTACCAGGAAAGAACCTCCAATCCCGCCGCATGGTCAACGTCCGCCTCTCTTTTTCCCCTGTGTCCCCTTTCTCTTCTCTCTCTCCGGCATCCGATTTTCTGGCATGTCTCTGGCGCCCCTCAATGGCTTCCGATATCCGTCATCTTTTTCATCTTCCATGCCAGATTTCCGAGGGCCACTGATGTGATCATGTTAGCAAAGGTCTTCCCCGTCCCGATTTCGGTTTACCCCTGAGCATCATTTCTACCGCCGGGCCCCTCCCATCGCCCATCCACCAAGAAGTACCAAGCGGAAGGCCGGCCAGTCATGGAAGAGCAAAAAGCCGGCATAACCAGGAAGGGCAACAAATCTCATGAGGGGAGGGGAAAATATGAAAAATCTCAACTTACCCATCCCGCACCCACACAACCTACATTACCGACCCCACGGCCAGAAAATCGACAACGATCAGGCGCTGAGCGTATTCACCCGGTTGTAGTGCGTTGTGCTCATCTCGTTGATCTGGCGCTCGACCTCGCGCATCTCGACGGACGTCCTCTCGATGGTCGCCTTGCGGTTCCCCTCGCGATACCACCGCTCGATGTCCCTCTGCATCTTGTCGAGCCGCCGGTACTTCTTGTCCATGTCGTAGCAGAGCTTGCACCTGTCAGGGTCCACGATGGTCTCGAAAACAAGCTTCAGCCCGCACGTCTCGCCCGTCCGGTACTCCTTGTTGCACTGTTGCTTGAACTGCCCCCATCTCCAATACCCGCAGGCCCAGCGTGTTTGGTAGAAGTAGCACATGTTCTTTCCTTGGATTCGGGTTTGTTTCGTCGGTGCTTTCTTTCCCCCCTCTTTTTCTTTTCTTTTTTGTACCCTCTGTTTGGTTTCTTCTCTCGACCTCTTGATCTTCCCACCTCCGTGCGGGCCGATCCGTCAGGCTAGCTGTACAAAGCAACCGGGTCGTCGATGCAATTGGTGGGGAATGTATGGAGGAGACAAGGTAGGTAATGGAGAAGGAGAAGAATGAGGTGGAAGATGTGAAGGAAGAAGAGGAGTCGTCCAAGGAGGTGAAGCAGCAGCAGCAACCAAGAGGAGTAGAAGTGGCTCTCCTTCGGGGGTCTCGGTTATGATATGAAGTCACTAATGCTGGGACTGAATCAAGATCGAAAAGTTTGTTAGCCCATCTCTTCTTATTTATCTCTTTTTCACTCTTTTTGTTTCTTTCCTTCCATGCCCTGCCCACCCCTCATCCCCTCGTCCCCTACAATATGCACCACCATGCGGATACAATGATGTCTTTTGACATTTGCGTCCAATGATGGTCCCTCCTTTTCAGGGGTAGCTTTTTCCCGTGGTCGTCAAGGGGGGGTTCGAGGAGGACGTGGGATGGACAAGCAAGAAAACACCACATAAAAAAAAAAAAAGGAAGAAGGCCCAGAACTGGACCGGGAGGGGTGGGAGGGGGTGTAGAAAGGAAATTTTTCTTTTGCTGAAAGTTGACTGGACTGACTTGTCTGGTGGTATTATTGAGAGACTGGCCGCAGCAAGCCGACAGGACGAGCAGCGGGAGCGGCAGCAGTGACAGCGGTGACAGGCCTGGTGGTGGCAGCAAGTGGCAGCAGCCAGCAGCCCGTTTCGGCAGAGGCGAAGAGTTTCGTTCGCAACCGCGATCGAGAAGTCTCTTTTGGTGTTCGGCGCAAAGGCGGTTGGGCAGCAGCAGCCGACAGCAGCAGCACCGGCAGCAGCACCTCTTTTTTTTTTGTCCCTCTCTCTTTCCTGGTCCGTCTGGGGGTGTGAATAGGGGGCGTGTGCTTGTTCCGGAACGAGTTCAAGGTGAGGGTGGTTCGTTTCGTTCCGTCTTGTTTCTTGGTGTTTTGGGCAGATCGACAGATACAGGCTCGGTTGCCCTTTTCTTTCCTGTTCGCTTCTGGTCTTTTCGACCCGAAAACCGTTTTGTCGACTGGGGCTTCTGTCTCCGTTTTCGACGTGTAGCTCTTTGTGACAGTTTCTCATCCACGTCCTGACTGGAGGGGATTCAAGACTAACTTATACTTTTGTCAAAAAAGACCACGATCGTTCATTGGGGACCCGCACGATGTGTTGTCACGACCATCACGCAGACGTCTCTGCCAATCTCTATCTCTACATCCAGTGCCTCCATACACACCTCAAGCTACACCACACTACACACTACACACTCGACACTACCTATGTACATGCGCACTTACGCACATCCATACGTACATGATGCACATCCCACAGCCCATAGCCCTGTTGTCCGACTATTCCCCGTTCCAGAAAGGAGGAGACAGAAAGATCCAATTCTTTCTTTCCTCTCCCCCCCTCCTCTGTCCTCCTGCTGGCCGCGGCCAACGAAAAGACTCCATTCTCGATGCCCTCCCCTCTGCTCGTCTCCTCGGCGAATTATACAACGTCAAAGGAGAAACAAGAGAAGGAAGAAAGATGTACTAGGATTGGATTGCATTGGGCCGCCTGGTGGCTTGTGCCGGCTCCGCCCCGGCTGGATATGTCTCTGAACGTCAACTTTGTCCCTGCAGCACTGCAACTACAACAAGCGGACATCGGACGACAAGCTATGCCAGCTGCCGTTCCGCACGAGGCTGGCCCACCTATCCCACCCGCCCATCGACTTTCACTAGGTATCTCATGTTTGCCACGTCGACGAGTATATGAATAGCTTCATCCGGGGCCCCTGACCTTGCTCAACATCCTTCTCCACTGTCAGGGATACGTGGAAAGAGAAAGATGCCTTCGAGCCAGGGCGGCGTATTCATTGAAGAGATGACAAGGGTCCATGGGAAGAAGTCTGATGCGTTAATCTGCGCCTTGGGAAGCATGGGGGAGTAAAGCGTGTTGTCGAAGGTGCAAATTGATATTGATTTGATGTGGGTGGGTGGTGGTAGTAGAAAGGGGTCGGGGAGACGAACGGAGACCTTGCCGTGCGCCTCTCCAACTCAGGCACGAATCAATGGACGTGGTGGGTGACATACTTCCCTTTTCCTTGCCTTGTTGTTTATTGGGCGTCGACGTTACATGCTTCAACCCGCTACCCCTGCTTCATCTCTGATCTCTTCCACCAGCCTGTGTGGGCAAGATTGCGATGTACCCTTCCTTTTTCTCCGTCAATATTCTGTTTCTATCTCTATTACCCTGCGCCAATCCCTTCTGGGCCGCTATGCAAGGCAAGACACAGGCAAGGCGGACGGAAGTGCTCCACTGCCCACACGAACCTGTACGTGTTGTATGAGCGCACTGCACAAGACTGCAGCTCAATCTCCCAGGAACAACCCTGAAAACGGGGAGTAGGAAGTCATTGAATCCCGGACGGCCCCAACCTGCGACCCCGTCGAGTGGCAGGGTCAAATTAGCCTCCCGTTTCCGAGCAAGCCTTGCGTGGGTGCGGCCGCTGTGGGGTCCCCTTTCGCAACCGTTCATTGTCCGTCCCGCAGGAGACAACTGTCAGCCCGGGGTGGGTTGTTGCGCGGTGGTGGGGATAGGAAGAGGGCGTTCGACCGTAGCTCCCAGGGGCAAGGGCCTTGGCGGGGAAAGTTTGCGACCCGGCATGAACTACGATGGTTTTGGCATGGGACGTGTTGGTTGAAGCATTGTCAAAGGATGACTTGGCGAGTGCGAACATGAGAACAATGAAGTGGCCGCATGGAGCAGTACCTGACGGTCGAAGGAACCGCGTTTCCTGGTCTTCCCATCTGCTCCATCGTCGACTTGCCTGCCGCCGGAGAGGAGACGTCATTGACATGGCAGAGGATGCAAGGTTGGCATGTTCCTCGCCACCACCCACGGGCCATCGAGACCTCCCTCGGAGTGCTTGAGCCTAATTCCGTCTTTGGGGGTGTTCACGCTTGGCCAGGCACGAAGAGCTATCGAGGCTAGCAAAGCTATCTTGGGATAACCCCTCCCCCCCCTGTAAGCTTTTGGGCAGGGACGGGCAGACAGGATCACCCCGGGGTGAGGTAAGCGCTCCACGCAGCCAACAACCGATCTCGAACGGGTCAGGAATTCGAAGGCCTCCTCTACAGGGCCTGGCTTGCGAGTGTCGGAGACCCGTTTTCAGAGTTCGATGTTGACAAATTATCGGACAGGTTGACCGTCCACGCCAGGTGCATGGTGTCCTTGCCTGGATAGACGTGATTCTCCTGCCTCGCCTCACGACTGGATGGATTCAATGGCTCGGATTCCTAGGTCTGCGAACCTGCGCACTCACATAGACCGTTTAAGAAGCTAGGAAATACCGCAGACCGGTCCCCTCACATGAACGTCAACGCTTACCCTCATGAGGGCGAGCCGTACACCAGCTCACCGGCCCGGTCTTGGGTTACGGTGGGCAGAGGAGTCGAGAACAGTCCTGGCGAAGGCCCCCCTGGGCACTGGTCGCGGCCCTGGGCAGGGCGACGTGGCGACCGGCCGCTGGCCATGGCCGTAGCCGGATGTTCCACGCTGCATTGCATTCGGTTTGCATCAAGCCCAGTCACTGAAGCACAGTCAATGTACCTGGACCTGAAGTCACGTTCTCAGCGTCTCGAGTGGTCCCTTTCGTCCACTCCCCTCCGTGAGAGATCGAGTTTCCGGTACCTCTGGCTGCTTTGCCGATCCGGCGTGGGGAATTGCAGTCCTCATCAGCTCTTTACCCGTCCTACTCAAGCATGTGTGCGACAGACTTGTTCCCAGCTCCACCGGGCGGGCAATGCTTTCCGGTGGCACCCTATTGAGCGGTCGTGTACTGACAACCTCCACATTCAGCAAATTGGCGAGGAGTGGTTCCCATCGAGACTGGTGGAGGCCAATGCCACCTTCTCTGTTTGACACGAACGAATGTCTAAAGGTCCCCAAGCGGCAGATCTACAACCACCAGCAGCGACCATGGCAGGGCCTCGATCGTCAGCATGGCCTTGCATGAGACTAGCCTGTCCAAAGAATGTGCAGTAGCTGCGAGCCCTGCCAAATATCAGGCCTAGTGTAGGGCGTGTCAGGCTCTAGCGACCTGACTAGGCCTGGCCGAGGCGCGCCGCCGGGGGGGGGGGGAGTTCTTGATCTCAACCTTTTGGACACGTCTTGGCATGTGGGATGACATGAACCACGGCGGGGCCAAGTAGGCCGGTGAACACCTCTTCAACGTAGACTCAACCCTGGCGAGGGCCGTTGACAGTTCGCAAGAAGGGGTGTCCCTGCGCGAACTAGCGATGCGTTGTCAGGACGAGAGCCGCTTACGGGAAGACTTGCGTTTGCTCCCACTCCCTGATAGTGAGCAGACCCAGATACTGCGCTGTGTTCATGTGGCCCTCCACTGACAGCGTCCTATCCTAGTGGACTGGGAAACGCAGGTAGGTGACTAGCAGCACCACCCCATGGTGGCTTGGGCGAGACTTCTGCCAGCGGGGTAAAGAGAGTTCGATCAGGAGTCCACAGGGATGAACATGGCCCAGAAAGTCGGCCAAACGCTGCTGTGAGGCCGAGCGACCCGTAGGGGTTGTGGAGGCGGGTGTCACCGGTGAGGCCAGGTTCCAGACGGCCAGGCGCCTTGAGCCGCGGTCCTCAGTTGAACCTGATGAGCATCCGGGCCGTCCCGTTTGTCATGGGCGACAGTAGTACAAGAGAAAGAAGAGTAAGCAATACTCAACGGAAAGGAAGAGAAAGACGACGTGAACTCGGCCAAGTTGAACACCAGGTCGTCGTGGGCACCTATGAATTGGCGTAGAAATGTTGCCACTTGGAAACTGTTGGGCTTGATGATAGGCCGACGCCAGGCAGTCTCGCCGAGTCTAGACCAATCAGATGCCCCTGAAATTCTCGACCAACCAAAGCCGAGAGCCAGTCCCAGCTTCCGGGTACTTGCGAATCAAGGTATGAAGAATCGGGATACCTTTCTCTGAAACGTGGTTGGGTCCGGGCTGCGAAACGGGGGTGTAATTAAGGCCAATGACGGACGTCAGGAAAGCACGTCAACATACAACTCGAAGAGAACCTCGACGTGACAAGGCGACGAAGCCGGCCGGGAAACGGTCTTGCCGTGGCAAGCAAGCAGGCGAGGTTTGCCTTCATGTCCAAATCTGTGGACTCGACACGTAGACCGCACCGTTCGTATCGAGACAAGAGCAACGAATACTGGCGACGTCAAGCCCAGGCAAGGATGGGATGCGAAGGCGATGTTGGTCGAGAGGGACGGGCGTGTTTCTGTTGCAGCCGCAAGGCACGCGGCAACAGAACTTGATTGGCCAAGGCCAAGCTGCGAGGCGTTGGTCGGAGAAATGGGCCGCACCACCATAATAACCACCCGGAAGAAATTGACAACACGCCATGCAACGAGGGTCGAAGGTGGCTGAGAGCATCAGTTGGAACAAACCCGAGCTTGACGGGTGTTGACAGAATCTGGTGTTCGTGTTTCGTGGAGGGAGGTCCCGTCGAAACAACAGCTCCCCGAGCTGTTTCTCCGATGCCAATGTCGTGCTCATCTGAATCGTCCCTGTCGTGTGACCCTGTAGAATCAATGCGTTTCGCTACTTCTGGATGACGGGGGCATCGAGACTCATGCGGGCGGGCGGGCGAGCATCAACAGCCCCGTCTTCGAATGGAGCGCCGAGAGATAGAGGTAGACTGGCCGGCAGTCTGAGTAGCCGTGGAAGCTTCCTTGAATCACGTTCCCGATCCGGAAATCCGCGAGACGAGGCGGAAAGCTGGCAATGCGGGCTTCTCGTGTTCTGCGCTGGTCGAGTCTGAATGCCTGGAACCGGTGAAGAAGACGCGAGGCCGCCGATGCTGGGTCAGGGATGTGCAGCAAGAGTGACCAACGCGCTCATGGAGCAGCCATCAAAAGCCCCATCCGTATCAGGCGGGAGGCTTCCGAGGCGGGCTTGCAGGTCATAACGGTTACCCGTCTTGAAGGCGCACGACTGCATCATGACCAAGGCCGGGGTTCATCGGGCTGTTACAGGTATTGGTCAATTGAAGCCCAATCGACGAATTGAGAAACTCACCGTGGAGAATATTCCAGGCGAGGACTCGATGTCCAGGATCAAATTTGCATCACAAAACAGGAAGCGAATGTGATGATGTAGTTGACGGCCTGTTTGGAGGCCATGTCTCGACCCGGCGTGTCAGGGGCGGCCCGGCGGGTGGTTGCTGGCGCGGAGCGGGGTCCCTGGTGCCCGGCGAACACGTCAATCCGGGTTGATCAAATCATCCGACGCCCAAGAGGGTGATATATGGGTATACAAAGCGATGAAGTCGATGGCCAGAGGCCATGAAGTCGTGTCAAGGCTTGAAGTTGAACGCGCTTGGTGCAAGACGGTAAGTACCTAGGTACTGAGGCGAAGTCACAGGTCAAAGGTGAGAGGGCGTGAGCGCGTGGGCCAGCTGCTTGAAAAGTGGAGAAAGACGCTGGGCGCGATGGTAGCCTGTGGGTACGTACCTCAATCTGTTAGAGCCACGCCGGTGACCTGCGCACCATGGCGCCTTGCAGCGCAGTGTACGTGCTAGCTACCGTGCTACCTACGCAACTACGTAAGTACCTATTGATGGCTTGCTTCGGGACGAGCAATGGAAGTCGACGAAGGCGCAGAGAAGGCGCCGATCCTCCTCTGCTCCAGGATGCATTGTCGACAGAGCAGATTGGCAGAGTCGCGGACACATAAACAGACGCCGTTGATGTGCCTGAAACAACCGGGCCAATCATTGCACCTGCCCAACGTCGAGGTCATCGATCTCGGACTAAACTGCACGAGGTGGCGGCGCTGGCAACAATGTTTGTTTTCCTCCCTAGTATCCGTCTAGGTACCTATCCTATATACCCACTCGTATGGACGGCTGAACGGATAACTGCCTAGGTAGGGAGAAGTGTCTTCTTGTTCGATTATCACGAAATCAATTGCTTCTGTTCACGTCCAATGCATGAAGCTTGCCCTTGTCCGGTTACCCAACGACCCATTGTCAATGGAGTAAACCAATCAGAAGTTACAAGAAAGCCTCACCTCACCTGCGAGTACTCGTGGTTGGGACAATACACTGTAAGTGCACTGTAACAAGTGTGGAAATTAGGAGAATCCTGCCCGTGGTTGAATTCCGGGAGCGCACTGTACGTAAGGCAAAGTCCCGCTTTTGCCGTGTGACGAGCCCCAACGGTGCAACGATCCTAGTGTCGTGCCTCGCCAGCGCCTGACTTGCCGGCCCCACATAGCGTCGTCACTGCACTACCTTAGGTAGGTACAGCACACCTCTGGCTTCTGGTGCAGTGTCAAGGCGGTACCTACACTCACTGTTGATTGTTGTCGTCACTCCGTCCATTGCTCTTGCTCTAAATTGAGATTATTCGACCGCACCTGCGGTTTTGGGAAACCCGCCAGCGTCGACGTGTATCCGCATCTCCATTTCCGTATCCGAAAGGCGCCTGCACCTGCACCTGCACCTGCCTCAGTCCATCAGTCACAGTCAGTGTCTGGACGTTCTTTCCTCCCGTCCGCGGGTCTCCAAAGTGCTCGCGACCTGGCCGGCCTGGTCTCGTCCTCTCTCACCTTCCCCTCTCCTGCCGCGCGCATCTACGACTTTTTCCTTCTTGACCTGTTTCAGCCGGATCCGCGCGGCACTCTGCATCTCCTGGAGCCATCGACTTTGCATACTTACTACGCCGTACTTTACCGCCTCTAGTCTCTTCCATACTCCCGACTTCCGAGTCCTGACGCGGCATCCGATCGTTTCCTCCCGTCGGCTCGCATTAACCGCTCGGCTCTGCAAGAGCGTCGTCCCCGGGCCATCAGGTTCTCACCTAGGTATTCCCGGCCCAGGCCCCGTCTCATAGGTCCCTCGTCGTCCAAGGTTCTGATTCCAGTCGCCTGCCAAGGCTTCGAGAAACGCACACCATCGCCGTACTGCGCCTTAAGGTGCCTTGCCTTGCCTTGCCTTACCTTCCATAGGTACTACGAGGAGGAAACCGCCGGCCGTCGTTGAGACCGACGAGGCCTCCAGTGACGCCTCCAGCTGTTGCCGACATCACATCAGTTGCATCTCAAAGGCTGAGGAAGCCCCGCATGCGCCGCTTGATACTACAGTGTACCGTCCAGTGTCTTCACTCGGCCAAGGAAATCGAAACCCGTCGTTAACTACCATCTCGTCGCTTGCAGGCGATCGGCTCGACCATGGACGCAATGCACGGCGAGATGGCCCCTGAACACCTCACCTCTCCGGCCCGCCAGCCTGCTGCCATATCACACCCGGACCAGACTGCTCCTGCGCAGGTTGGTCATCGTCATCACACTGACCCTGAACTCCGCTCGCCGATCCACTCCACGTTCTCGCCGGCCGCTGATGCCCGACCGCAATCATGCCTGCCGACTGGCGATGGAGTCGGTGTTGACGAGCCGCAGCAGACCCTCTCGCCCTCGTGTCTGATGCTGTCACGATGGCCGCACCACCCCGCGCCTGACAGCGTGTTCCTCGCAGACCTCCCGAACGAGCTTTTGCTGCACATCTTGGGCTACCTGGATGTCAACGACCTGCTGTCCACTTCGAGGGTAGGCTTCCCCACGTGTCGTCGTGTCGGTGACCGAGGACGCCCCGATCTCTGCTCGCTTCACCCATCGTTCCCATCCTGAGTTCCTGACCCGCTCGCCCCTTTGCTCGTTCTACATCCTCGTCTTCGCCTAGATCGGTTGGGGGGCCCCCGCCGTGTCGTTGCTGTTTGATCCGCTATCCCGTCCATGAAGAAACTTTGCTGATGGCACAGACCAATCACCACCTTCGTCACTTGTCTCTCTCGCCGATTCTCCACGCCTATCGGCTCCGGCACACGCGAGCCATCCTCCCGCCGCTTCTCTCGTCTCCATCCCGCCCTTCGCTGGCGGAGCTGATCGCCCGCTCCATCTTCCTGACTCACACCTCGGTCGTCTCGCGTCGTCTCGCTCGCTCCCTCGTGTCCATCCGCCTGTCCCGCCGTCTTGCCTCCAGGCCCTCGGCCGAGGCTCTCGTCGAGAGAGCGGTGCTCCCGCCAGAGTGCGTCCCGGGAATGAGCATGGTCCAGGTGGCCCCGTCTCTCGTTGCAAAACGCCGAGCTATCGAGAAGGAAAAGGTCAAGGACGGCCTGAGAAAGTGGGTGGAGGGAGTGTGGAAGGGCGAGGTGCGGCAGCGCGAGGAGGGCGTCAAGAAGTGGGAGGAGAGCAGGGGCGTTGGGAGAGTCTGGCGGCTCCGGCGGTTCTGGGAGAGGGTCTCTAGAGGAGACGGCGCTGGCCGCTGGTAGGCTGTGGCGTCGGCTTTGGAATTACGCGTGTACGATTTGCTATGGTTTTCAGACTTGTGCGTGTTCAATCGCCGGGCGTCCGCTCTGCGAGCGGCTTGAGAGAGGGCTGGTTCTGTTCGGAGTTGGACTTGGGAGTTTCAATGTGTCAATGATAAGATGCGAAATGATACTAGATGGATTGGTCGTGCAACGCATGGTGTCTGACTTCTTGCATGTTGGGGAATGTTGCGTATTGGATTCATTATCATTAGGGTACAATAAAAGCTACTCGTAGTTGTGTTCTCCCCCCAGCTGAGTCAAGTGCAACTCCACGCCATCATCGCTTCGTAGAGGAGCCACTGTGTCCGTAGCTCATGATCTAGTGGCAGGCACACCATCGCAGCCTCCCCCTAAACCTCGATCGGGTTCTTCAAACCGTCTTTTACCCTTTTCTCCATTCCTTCAAAAAGCCACCATGTGAACCGAGTCTGAGACCAGGCTATCAAACAGAATGCGACGGTCATGATGGCAAACAAGAATAGAAAGCATATCCCGCCCATCGGCGTGAAGACGCCACGGCGCTTTTCGTTCTTTTCCTGAGCCTCAACGTCGCGTGGGGGAGGAGCATGAAAAGAAGCCGGCGGCGGTGGTTCGGTATGGGCGTCCGGGAGCTTCTCTGCTTCTAACCGCCGACACTCTGGACAACCCATCTCGCGCATTGCTGGCGAAAGACACTAGAACCTGTCAGTACCGGCAAATACTAGGAGAGAGGCGAGGATCGTCAAAAGCACCTTGTCACAGTACGCATGGCCACAGCCGAGAGGGTCGCCAACCGAAGCCTGGCATCTCATACATTGATGGCTCTGTGCCTCTGGAGAACTGCCAGGTGATGGCATAGCGGAAGGGGAGGTGGCCGGTGCTGGGGATGCTGGTGCCGAAGCGGTTGAGGCGACACTCGGCACCTTACCACTCTCTGGAATGACCGCCAGGTCGTTGTCGTTTGGCACAGGAGTGGTACGAGAAGAGTTTTGAAACATGATGCTCAAGACTGGCAGGGTTCGCAACTGATAGCGTCGGTGCTTCAGCGAGGTGTTTGGGGCACACTGGTAGCTTGCAACAGTCGGTCAGGTCCGGAAGGAAGGAAACTGACGGTTGTCCCGGGATGTTCAGAGGCCGTGGGTATGGATAATGGGATTCTCTGGTCAAAGCGATAGGTGGTGATGCGTAGAATCAAACGATTGAAGTAGACCAAAGTTGAGATGGGGTTTGTCCAAAGACAAAGATGCGTGGATGATGGAAGCGCGGTAGACGATCTTATAACTGATTCAACATGGTCAAACAGGAAAGACATGGCGTCTACTTTTGACGATACCTTCCATCCCAGCTGCTGTTATCTTGCTGAGGAAGGAGCCTACCGTTCGAAACGCTCGACATGCTGGCTCGGGAAGTGCTCTGAGTGCTGGCGTAGTATTTTCAGGAAGGATCAGCTCACAACGGGTAGGTAGGTAGGTAGGTAAGGGAAGCTTCAGGGGCTAACAGCACCTCCCGCAGCATGTTGAAAGATACATCCACACACAGGTGTATTAGAAGCTCGTAATCCAATGCCTTCCGACCTAGCCTCCTAGGTTGTCTACCACCTTGAAAGTGTTCTTGGATGCCGGACAGCGGTTATCGATCAGTTGCGTAGGTACATACAGTATATCTGAGCCTGCCCGACGTTGTCTTGTACATTTCGTTCAGGAGCGCAGACACGTACTTGACCTCCACTGAAACTCTGTTTGGGAAAGTACCCGCCCCCCTGAGCAGCGTCGATGGTGCTAGGTGCTCTCCCTCAAGGTAGGCAGGCAGGTACTTTACTGACCGGCGCTCCTGCCCTTTCACTGAAAGTCCTCGCACCTGCAGCTCCCGAGAATGGAAGTTACTTGGCAGTCAGAGAACCTCGCTCCAGGCACCGGTGCTCTTGCGAGATAGTGGACCATCCCGCCCTAGAACACACCTACCTAGGTACCTACCTGATGCGCACCTGCATGCGTACCCGGTATCTTGCACTCATGTCTCCCTACCTACTACCTCACTATGCGATGGCCTCGTCAGGTCATGGTACGTTGTTTGCCAGGCAGCGCTGAAGCTTCTGATCTGTGTCTTAGCACTTGCCTTGGCACGTCGTGAGAGACAGGAGAATGGAAAAGATATCGAAGCGGACCTTTTCTGGGCCATCTGTGTCAGATTGCAGCTTTCCGCTCGGCAGTTGTTGAAGATAAAGCTTGGCTGGCAGAGCGGGCGTGTGTCACGTCAAAAATACCTATGGATCTGTCTTGGTGGGACACCCAAGTCTCCTTTTCCGTGCCCCAAGGCAGGAATACAGAACATTAAGACCGAATTTTACAGTGTTTCCATGATCTTCAGGACCTGATGGTGCGAAAACACTACTTTGCTACCAGAGGTACCTACAGCCATGACCTAGACGTTCCTGTGGACGACACTAAGAGAACAGGTACCAGGAGTGAAAACTCAGAAGCCAGAGGCGTCTACATTACCTAGGTATCTCTCAAGGAGATGTTTGGCTCGGTGTCGCATTATCTTTACGTTCTGGTATTATGGACGTCCCGTGAATTATTCCCGACGACAATAGAGGTAGCCATGTTATTCAAACTCAGGAAATTATAGACCTCAACACGAGCAAGCGTTTTAAAGCCGGAAATTTGATTTTTTGCTGGACAACAACAAAACCAGAAGATCGATTTCCTCGCCCACGACGTCATCACGTCTCTGCTGAAAGGCCATACAAAGCTGTTCGCAAGATGCGCAAGCGTTGGCCAGGCGGTAAACAGCAGAGTGACAGGCAAGTTGCTTGACTACGCTTTGCTAAATTTCCAAAAATTACCACCACGGACATTTGGCTGCCGCCATGGAATTCTCGTAAGTGATTGACAGGATTTGGAAAGATTGACGCAATGCGAAACTGGGCATAGGCACGCAACAAGAATTCTGGGGCTAGAAAAGGGGGAATGACATCGCGAACATCACAGCCGTACAGTCTACTTGGCCAACAGTACTTCCAAGACGACGTTATACTTATACACTAAGATCATGAATGTTAGTATTGATTTCGACGCAGTAGCCAAGGCTCGCAAGATACTGCTCGTGTTGGCTGCCTCGACTACCTAGCTTGTCGACAAACGTTTCAACACAGAGTCAAAGTTGGTACTAAGAGGGATTGCCTCAGTGCAGTTGGGAAACCGAATACTGAATGACAGCTTTTATTACCTAAAGGGGCAGTCTTCAGAATAGAAACGCCCAGAGAAAGAAACCCCAAGTACCAGCTACCATATACGCTTCGTAACCATTTCGTACCGGTAGACGCCGTTGTAGTCACCTTCTGGTGGCTTCTCCGCTTTGAGATGCCGTCCCTTTCCCCCCTTGAGTCCCTCCTTTTCGTCGGCATGTATCCACCTGCGCCTGTCCTCGGTGACCTCAATATGGCCATAGCCACCAACACGCTTACCCTTGGCGTCGTAGCCCTCCCGCTCCTCCTGGCCCGTTGCCACCATGTGCTCCTTGCGCTTCATATTGGCGTACCGGTTCCGAGAGTATCGCAGCAGGACCATACCCAGTAAAAGCTTGATGATGAGCAGCACGAGGAAGGCGATGAAAAAGACGACAACCATGGTCACCGCCGCGATGACATCATCACTGGTCCAAGTCCACCACGCCCGGGTCTGGATGCCGGGCTGGCCATACGGATATCCGTACACGGCACGACCCAGGGCATCTCGCAACAGGGTGTCGAGCCGGTCAAGAGCGGCCACCATGACTGGTGAAGATGGTGTTGCTGACTCGACGGATAGTGATGTCTGCGTCGACTCTGGGAGCGGTGTCGGGATTCGCGTCGACAGGAACATGTGGTACGTCTGTACGGAAGCTCGGATGAAGAGGCAGGAGAGCGGGATGACGGCGAGGCCGAGTCTTCGAGTCAACGACGGCGTGACGAAGGCCTGAGAGGCAGTTAGCACGCTCGGGGAAGACACTGGAGGCGCACCTACATTGGCGTAGTAGTCTTTGCACAGGATGTCGAGGATGCGGCTGTAAAATGTCGGCTTGATGTTGTTGAACTTATTGACGTAAGCATGCTTGATGGTGTCCACCAGCATCTCGCTGCCAATAACAATGAGGAATGGAGACAGGACCTCTCCTGACCAAACCCAGGATGGAAGAATCGTGAAGCTGAACGGGAGGACGGATGGACTGTGGAAGGGCATGGAACCTCCGCCCATGTCGCCGCTGCTGTCAGAACCGGCACCAGGCACGGACAATCCGCCGACCTCAACGATGTTTCGCATGCCGATGATGAGGAGCATAATCCACAGCTGGAACCGCTCGACGATGTCAGCGCATGTCAACTGGAAGAGGTTGTCCTTTTCGAAGCGCTTGAATACTGTGCTCTTGATCTCGACGAATTGGTTAGAGATCATGAGCGTCAGGAGCGCGTTCGAATACGAATTGACAGCAACGTTCAACGTGATGACCTGGTAATAGAGCGCCACAGAATGAGTGACGTTATACATGAGTGCCAGGACAAACATCCCCAGGGGCAGCAGGACTTTCGAGCGGCCTGAGCTGTTTCTCGACAGTGTCTCGGAGCTGAAAAGGCATTCGAAGATGTCTTGTCCCAGAGCCGACAGAAGACGGTCGCCGACCTAGAGCGTGCGTGTCAGTAACGCAGAGGGG
This sequence comes from Colletotrichum brevisporum, assembly GCA_030770045.1. NCBI lineage: Eukaryota > Fungi > Ascomycota > Sordariomycetes > Glomerellales > Glomerellaceae > Colletotrichum > Colletotrichum brevisporum. Next base: position 190,423 of record JAUGSI010000005.1, on the reverse strand, counting down.
GGGGAGAGGCGGAAATCAAATGCTGGGTTGTGCTTACCTCGAGAACATTGTAGATGACGTAAAGCTTGATGCCATCTTGAGCTCGGATGAAGTGGTACATCCGACTGGCATCCAGCTTCATGAGGAATAACGAGCTACAGAGGATGACGGCTCCCTGAAGTAGATCGGCTTTGTGAAAGGAAGAGAGGTTGGATGGTATCGACTTCGTTCTCCTATGACGATGCGGTCGATGGGCGGATACGTGTGGCGGATGATGGCCGGCAGAGCCATTCATCTTGTAGGTGACCGTGTGCCGACCCCCATTCATGTTGACGCCCTGCTCTGTCACCCCGTTGCCGTTGCCATTGCCGTTTTCCTTGGTCTCTGCTTCGGAACGAATCGCATGGACATCATCCACGTGTCTGACATCTGCAGGCAACGCGGGCGTGCTTCGTTCTGCTGCTCGACTACGGCTCCGATCGCGGCTAACGAGATGGTCCGGGTCTTCGTGCTGAGCGGACGACGTGGCCCTGGATCTTGGGCGTCTGGCCCTGGCCCAAACCCTGCCAAGTCCATACCAGACGAAGCCAATCATCCAACGAGCCTCTTTCGCAGCCAGATAGCCCCACCATTTGACCAGCACGCTCAGAGCGATGCAGAACCGCATTGGCAAGATGGTGAAGTTGTAGAGCCAAGCATCTAGACATGCCAGGGCTCCAAAGTAGAGGGTGCGCTCGAGAAACGAGGGAAGTAGCAAGACATTTTTCAGCCTCTCCCACTTGACGGCGTACGACTCGTAGGGAATATCATTAGTATGTGAATGGTGTATGTACAAAGGACTCGGTCGTTGCGCTGCCAGTTCCAGCTGCAGGTGCGTCGGTATAGACATGGGCGGGAGGGGTATTGACGGAGGTAGAGGAGACGGCGGAATGGGGTCATTTCGTTTCGAGTGCTGCGACGGCGGCGGGACTTGGATCTGCGGCAAAGGTTTGCTCTGCGGCGGCGGCTGGGTGCTCGCAGCGTTGAAATAAGTAGCTGCTTCCAGATTCAACGGTGGTGGCCGAGCAACAGTGTAGAAGGAATTCCGGCGGGGCGAGGTGGTTTGCGACTGAGACTGTCTACGGTTTGTCGGCGGCGTGGAAAGTGTCCTTCCGGTAGGCGGTCGACGCCACTCGCCCGACTGCCGAGACCTGTTCCCACCGTCTGTTACCGGTCCGTTGGGTCGCAGAGTTTCCGGGTGACTGAGGATCGACTGTCGGATCGCTTGCAGCTGCTCCGCGATGGGCGAACGTGCCGGACGGTCATGATCGTTGATCACTCCATCCGGGACGACGGCGATGGGCAGGGCTTCGGGCGCGGACAATTGCTGCATCCCTGCCGCAGACAACCTCCTAACATTATCGTGGCTGTAATTCTTCTTCATGGATGCAGAGCTGGACCCAGCCCTAGCCCGTGACCTTTGGGCCGCGTCTTCTTTCTTCTCGGCTTCTTTCTTCTCGATGGCTGTCGCAGGTTCGGAGATGGACGAGGAGTTGGAAGACTCGTGTCGTTCGGGCCTGCTATGCATGGAGGAGGCATCGGAGGACTGGTCTTCGTCGGAGTGACCGCCGGGGATCGTGGGTAGGGTCGAAGTCGGGGGCGCGCTCGCGGATATGTTGGGTAGCGGCGGCAGAGGGATGTGCGAGACCTTGAGATCGCTCTTTGTGTCTAAGACCACGTCATCAATAGCTGCGCCTTCCGGAGGGAAGGAAGGCATGGCCGGGAAGGCCTCGACAGGCTCGTGAGGCATGTCGGTGGAATGTCCAGAAGGTCCATGTTTGTCGGCCTCTCTGTCCTCGTGCTCTGCACTCTCCGACATTCCCAAGCCCTTTACTGTCTGTCCCTGTCCAGAAGTGTTGGCGCCATCCGCGACTGGGCGAGCGGAGCGTATAGAATCGGGATCGAGGCCGCGAGGCTGGGCTGGCAGGCGACACTGAGAGAGAGGGAGGCTGGCGTTCGAATCACGGGATTCGATAGATAGGGACTGCCGAGAGGTTCGAGCGATTAGCCTTGCAGTGTGCAGTTCTTCACAGGTCGTTGGTGGGGGAAGGCTGCCCGGCAGACACAGTGACTGGCCGATCTTGAGGACGAATCGATTGGCTGCCGACAGGGAAACCTGGCGCACGGCAGAGGATGATACTTACTATGTACTGGCACGTTGGTAGGTACGAGCACGAAGTACCTAGGTACCTAGGTAGTGCACTAAGTAAACTGCAGCACGGACACTGCCAGCGGAGCCGCCATTCTGGAACCTGAATGGGTCCAGGGCTTCGAGTGACGTACACGCTGGGCCAGTGTACACCTATTGTGCGGTGTCGGCGGTGTACCTACCTGATTATTCCCTCAACGGAAAGACCTTTCAGCGAACCTGCCTTATAAGCCGGAATTACGGATCTACGCCTCAGAAACGGAGCATTTCCAGCGGAAGGAAGCCGCACTGGACGACCTCTTCCAGGTCTACTTCGTACGGTGGTAGGAACGTTCCTAGGTCCCTACCGAGGTCAGGCACGGGATTGTTTACCGAGACCGGAAAGCTCCTGTGCTGAACCTAAGGTTAGGTAAGCTATGCTATTCCCGGTGCTCGCAATTCCCCCGTGAATTTGACGTCAAGCTGAGCCATGTTAGAATTCCCAATCTCTTACTGACTTGAAATGGAGATGAAGTCAGTTCTCCGAGCCCAGGCGCAGTGCGAAGAAAACCGACACCGGCTTTAAGACCATATCGCCATGGCCGGTCATGAATCGCGGTTGTCCGTTACTGCCGCTATGACGCCGCTTCGGCACCGGTTCTCGAGATGACCCACGACGGCATTGTTCCACGGTACCTAAATACCAGGCAGTTGAGCAACTTGGAAAGAACTGAGCCTTCCAATCTGCTTCGGCACATTACAACCGCCGATAACTACACTACCTATCTTGCCTCATCCACCTTGATGGGGGAGCACCGATGGAGGGGTGGTGGAGCCCCTCCTCGGGGAGGATGTCACGTCCGTTTTGCGCAACCACCGCGCCAATTTCGCCCCGGTTTGCGTCCCAAGAAGGCAAAATCGTACACTGTAGCGTATCCTCCAGAGGGGGGCCAAGTCGCTACCTATGGTGTAGACGGGAAGTCCACTAAGTATCCAGTTGCTTGGTAATGATGCATCACCTCGACGACCCCCAGCGCTCGTCTCTAAGTCCGTGGAGTACTCTTGCCCGACACTCGAATTTAAGAGACGTCGAGCCCCCACGTACATTGTCGTCGCATCAACAGACAAACCTCTTGCACCTTCATCACCACTCCGCAAACCCAGTCCAACACAATCAAACATGGCGTCCAACCCTCCCGCGCAGTGCTGCACCGTCGGCGTCAGGCACGAGTACGTAATCTGACACCCCAAAATACCTACCCCGCTGGTTTTTTCCCCTCCCCCACCTCGCAAAGCTTGATTCCCGTCTCTACACTGTACCCTATCCGCGTCCACCGCCAGGCATCGCGATCCTTCACAGAGATCGCGCGCTGGGCGACAATGATAACCCTCTCGCTGACACCCGATACTTGTCTGAAGGGGCACTCCTCAGGGAAAGAAGATCACCGTCGCCGGCAAGTATGAGGGCTACCTCGCCGAGGCTCCCGCCGACAAGGCGCACAAGAACACCGGTATCCTCTTCATCGCCGACGTCTTTGGCATCTGGAACAACAGCCAGCTTCTGGCCGACCAGTTCGCCTCCAACGGCTACACTACCCTGATCGTCGATCTCTTCCACGGCGACCAGCTGTCCCTCCCCTTCCCCGAGGGCTTCGACATCATGAAGTGGTTCGCAGGAGGCAGCGATGGCAACCACCCCCACGGCAAGGAGCAGGTCGATCCCATCATCGTCGACTCCATCAAGTACCTCCAGCAGGAGCACAACATTACCAATCTGGGTGCCGTCGGCTACTGCTTCGGCGCCAAGGTTAGTCTTCCCACGACCTGTTCCCTGCCCTTTCCCCTCTGGCAACGATGGTTGCTGACCTCTGGGCCCCACAGTATCTCGTCCGCCACTACAACGACGGCATCAAGGTTGGCTTTGTTGCCCACCCCAGTTTCGTCGACGACGATGAGCTCGCCGCCATCTCCGGTCCCCTCTCCATCGCCGCCGCCGAGACCGACAGCATCTTCCCCACCCCTCTGCGCCACAAGTCCGAGGAGATCCTGCAGAAGACTGGCCAGCCCTACCAGATCAACCTCTACTCCGGCGTCGAGCACGGCTTTGCTGTGCGCTGCGACCTGAGCAAGAAGGCCCAGAAGTACGCCAAGGAGCAGGCCTTCTACCAGGCCGTTGCCTGGTTCGACGAGCATCTTTTGTGACTGGATGACGGGGAAGTGGGGGAAGCGTCGAAGCTGTGATTTACGTACTTACCTGCGTATCAGTTGCGCGCCTTGTTTTAGAGCAGCCAACTGGACTATGAATACCAACTCATGACATTGCAATGATATTTAAGCTCGTCCAACCTGCTTGCCGTGCCAAGTACGACGCCTAGGTATGTGTGGCTAATGTTTTGCCTGGAGGCACACGGCCATTCGTTATCGACAAGCTCCTCACGCCGCAAACCTCGTGCCTTGCTCCGCAACGCCGCTCTTGTCTTGCGGTGTCTATTGCTATGGCGACCAAGACTGGCCCGCTGTTCTTTGGGTGAGTGTCCATTAGACGAGCCCTGGCAGCTGCTCTACATGCTCTCTATCTTGACATCTAGATTGAGCTAATTGCCAACTTAAGAGGGGTTGTCGGTCAGGCGAAAGGGCCCAAACTCTGTGGTATCACTGATGGCAGGAGCGTCTCGCGCATGAAGAACGTTGTAGCCTCCCCTGGCTGTTTCAAGCCGAGGCTGTGACTTAGGACTTATCTTGGCAGCGATCAGTATGAGCTCACATTCAGTAGCTACCACGATGAGCCCGAGAGTACAGAGACAACACAAGCAGATGTTGGGACTATGCGCAGGCAACGAAGAATAGGTTGTAGCATTCGGATTTGTAAACCACATGCTCGCAGTGAAGATGTTCACTCCAAAGAAAGTGCGTTTCTCGCATCTACAAACTGACGTTGCGAGCTTGTTTGCCTCGGTCGAGCATGCTGCGATCGATCAGCTGGCGGAGCATATGAAGGCGGGGCGAGTAGTACCAACTACCTACCACTTCCAAACTGTGGAAAACAGTCCTGGACACTCCCGGGGATGTCTTGGCTCCAGGAGTATTCAGTCCACGAATTGGCCCTTACTGACCATAGGGATAGCTGTCATCATTATCCGCATTTCGTTTTGCTCCAGGGTGATTTTTGACCTATGAATAGTGCGTGAGTGACCAACAACGGATAGCTATCCGTGTCTCGCTCCATTCCGACTGAAGCAGAACTGAATGTGCGCGTCTTGACTTTAATCCACCGCTCGCCAGCCTACAATCAGTACAAGTTACGCCCATATCTGAGCCCCGCACCAAGACAGAAGTCCGGGCGGATATGGCCTGCTTAACTTCATGATTCGGAATAGCTGGATAACACCGAGCTCCCTGGCTTGAAATCCGATGGCCGTCTCTTTGTTTTGGCTCTAGGCGAAGAAATAGTCTATATCCGGCTCAGCAGAGTTCAGAATTGCTGTTCTGACTACCTAGGTAGGTAAGAAGAGCATCATCTAGTAGAAGTGGGAATGGTTGAGTGTCACACTGATGCAGCCGTTCGAAATCCCACCATCTGCGCCATTTCCGTCCAGAATCCCACTGACAGATCTGTCAAAGACTCCTCGTATGCGTCAATGCGAGGCCGTTGCCACACAAGATCCACACACTCAGGCTTAATGTATTTCGTCTTCTTGGTGAACTTCCACCCCAAGAAAAGAAAACAAGCCAAGATTTGCATACCGTAGTTCTGAAAGAACATCTCCACGTTCCACGGCCGGAACACTGTGTATCCGTGCACGAACAGAAGAGTAGCTTGCGCTCCCAGGGCAATCCACGCACCATAGGGTTGAAAGTAGCCGTAGTACGGTCGCGTTTTCCGATCCACTCCCTGTACCTGACAGGCTTGGTAGTAGTTGAGAAATGTAATGGACATGATAACGAAAGAGATAAGCCCACCACCAGTGATAATTGCGACAAGCCAAGTTATGACTATGGCTGAGCTGGAGCTGACTTGTAGGAAAGACAGGAGGGGGAAGACCATAACAACGAGGAAGCAGTAAATCGGGGTTCCTCGTTTGTTGACGCGGCGGAGGAACTTCGGGGCACTCCCCTCGAGAGCCAGCGAATGGAGCGTACGGGTCGCACAGTAGGTATAGGTGTTGCCAGCCGAGAAGATCGATGTGAGAACCAAAGCGTTCACGACATGCGGCAACACACCGATACCCAGGGTCTCCATGGCAATAACGTAAGGAGATGCACCGGCGGTCCCGGCACTCCCTCCACCCAAGTACACCTCGACCAGCTTCGGATGGTTATACGGTACAACGATACCAACCGTCAAAGCCCCAAAGACGAAGAACACGGCAAATCGATAGTATATCGTGATAAATGCCGATTTGATGTAGATGGTTGGATGTTGGGCTTCCGCTGAGATCATGGAGATATACTCCGGCCCAACGACGGTCAATGCCGCGACAGACAAAGCAGCAAGAAAGCCTTCGAAACGACCGAGATCACCAGTAGAGAGATATGCTGCAAAGGCGCCTGGGTCGGAGAAATGCCGGAAGCCGTACGCGTCGTGCTTTGGGTTACCGCCAGCCATGGTGACTAAGGTAAAGGCAAAGAGCATAAGAATCAGAACGATCTTTCCGCTGGAAAGCCAAAACTCGGTTTCGCCATAGCCCTTGACTGCTAGGATGTTGATGAGTCTGCGTTGGAGAGTCTATTAGCTCTCTGTATCGTACATATATGTTGCAGAATCTCTAGGTAGGGAGGTTCCCTAGGCGAAAGGACAAAGAGTCTCACCCGTAGAGAATGACTACAGTGGCGCAGATACCGGCCGTAGGCCCAGGTGTCGTGAAAGTGTCACTCCAAAACGACAACACAACATTAAGCGCTGTGATCTCAAACGGGATGAGGATCGCCTCGTAGATGACTTGCTTGGTGGTTAGACCCGAACGAGGGATCGATGTGGGATATGATTGATTTACAAAAGTTCCACCCTGCTAGGAAGCCAAGGGCATCGTCGACCCAATATCCAGCTAGACGGACGAAACCACCCTCGACGGGCATGTACGTATTCATCTCCGCCATGCCATTGTTGACAAGTGCGAGAACCATTGTATAAAGCGTGAACGCTAGCAAAAGGCTGCCAGGGCCGCCCTTGGCGAGGGCGCCTCCGATGCTGATGAAGAGGGCTGTGCCAATAGAACCGCCGGTTGCGATAAGCTGGATTTGTCGGTTATTCAGCCTGCGGTGCAGTTGTCTGTCTTCGGGGTGGGAGGAGTCGGCATTGCGGATGCTACCCGCATCGGTTGAGGTGGCCTGGCGGGCCGTTGGTTTTTTCTCTAGGTCTGACGCCATCACGAGAAAGCCGGAAACACTAGCAGTAGCGGGATGGCTTTTTTGGGGTTTTCAACAAACAAAAAACAAAAAGAAACGCAAAAGCTAACAGAGTGATACATTGACCTGAGGGTGCGGCTGTAACTATATCTTTAAATTCGACAACAAGACAGGGGTGTAGTGTAAATGCCTTAGTTCTCATTCCTTGGAAGTATTATTGGTATATCAATGGTCGACTTTTCTTAGTGCAGCACCAAGACGTCTCATAGCTCCATACTTGACCCTAGTTGCGGTTCTGAGTCTCTTAAGCAACAGGGGCATCACCCAGTTTGACTTGATCACCATCCATGGAAAATGGTTAGTGGACCATGATACAGTGAGTAGAAGAAGGAGAGTAAGTCGGGCGGTCCCGATCACGTGAGCGGATGAAACCCCAAAGGACGGAGTTTCGCAACTTCATATTTGATTCCGCACCTGTTCAGGGGCATCTCCAGATTCGCCCCAACTCGCGCAACCAACCAGTCAAGACTAATTTGATTACCAGAGGACATGGCGAGCATCTCGGGCCTCCGGGACCCACGGAGTCGTTTAGCATGCGAACCATGTAGGTGAGTTCACTATCCCGCAGCCGCTCACCCCCGGCCCCCTCTGAGGCTTTTCAGACAGAGGAAGACAAAATGTACCGGCGAGAGGCCTACTTGTTCTTGCTGCCGTCGAGCTGGCCGAGAGTGCGAATACCGCAGACGTAACCCTCGGCAAACCAGCAGTACTAAGAAAAGGCATGCTGAACAAAGATCCCCAAGTCCAAACCGAGGGCTAATGATTAGGCAAGCAGCGATACATCGTCATCCCTCAAAGACAGGTTCCGTCACCTGGAGACACAAGTCAAGGATCTATATGGTCTGTTGCAGTATGTACAGGCCCGCCTCCGGCCGCTGAGTTATGATTTCGACACTGACATGGATTGGCAGACACGCCTCAAATAATGGCGTCGAATCCTCGAGTCAGGCCACTCCGCTTGATATTGATTCAGGAAGCGGGCAAGATACGTTGCGTGCCAGCACCGGTGGAGGCCTATCATCAAGCCCCTCCCGCGACTCATCATCTATCCCCAAGTACGTCTCCATCTACGCAATTGCCTAGGCTCTTTCCTGCGGCATGTCGTCATCTTCACTAAGCCAACTGCCAGCCCAGAGGTGCCGTCCCACGTTTTGGATGAACTCCTTGATTTCTACGGCCGAATGATCCACCTTCAGCCCCTGCCTCTCTTTAGGCTGTCGGACTTGCCAGAGTATCTGGCCTCATCGCCGGGTCACTTGCTCGACAGTTTCTTAGCGCTTACCCTATCGTTCAAGGCCCACATCGAAAGTGAAACCATTCAATTTCAAGGCATTGAAAATTACGTACGTTCTGCCGAGGATGCTGTCAAGAAACTTGCCTGTCAGGGGGTCACGCGACTGGACATCGTGCAGTCCCTGTGCCTTCTTGCTCTGAGAGAGATTATTGGTGAGTCCGAACTGCCTCCGACGTTACTTGTACAGTTTACCTGATGCGGCTCAACCAAGAATGCAAATTCAATCAAGCTCCGATGACAATCGGCCTGGCATCTCGCCTGGAAGCTTGTCGGTCCTCCGTTGGCAACGCTGCCAACGCACCACCCGATTTGTCCTTCGACACTGAGCTCAGTTTACGATGCCGTGGGAGCGTCTATATCCTCGTGACGATCTTCAGTCCTGGCTTGTGTTCATCGAACACAGAGGACAACCAGTTTCCCACAAGTGCCCCAGTGCCACCAAAGCTGCCTTCCAACCGGTCTGAAGACTATCCCTCGGATCTTTACACCGTCTACGGCGCAGACACCGACTACGGAATCACCGCATATAACATCAAAATGATTTCGGTTTGGGTCATCGTGGCTCAGCCATATCAGGCTTGGCAAGGATGAAGTACCGTCGTCTCCCGAGTCCAAGTATGCGAGGATCCTAGCCATGGTCTATGACTGCGATGCCCAACTACCTGCGAAGCACCTCCTGATGAATGTCGCGTTTACGAAGCGCTCTCAGTTCGAAGTGCGGGAACAACGTGAATATTGGATTCCTTGGGTGTTGATGCAGGTACAATGCCATGCATACTTGGCAATTCTGAACCACCCTTTCATACATCTGGTAGCCGTCCGCAACGGCTCAAAAGCGTCATCTATATCCGGCTTGTTTCTGCAACGCACAGTAGACACTGCCTTGTTTCATTCGGGATGGGTCTTTAGGATGCTAGGTATCTGCGAAGGCCACAGACTGGACGTCTACGATCCCTTTGTTTGTCAACTCGTCGCTGCCGTTGCAACAATACCGTGGTTGCTGCAGTTCGCACAAGACGACAAGATATCACAGGCGGCTACCCGCAATCTTGCTTGGTGCAAGACCTACCTAACCCGCATGTCGCAAGTGTGGGTTCATTTATCTGAAAAGGCAAGTACGCGCGTCTTTGATCCCTAAACACGACTCAGAATCGAATGATGTTTAGGAGTCGACGGTCGTGATCAGCCAAAGCCATTTGACTAACACTGCCAATAGATAGAAACATTGCAAAAATTACAACTTGTTGCGGAGCATCGTCGTCAAGAGTCTACCGAGGGCGGCGGTGTCATAGCGATAGCCCCCTGGCTTTTCTGGAAGTTGTTGGGTCCTGACACACACCAATCAAGCTTCACGAGGCCGCCGTCCATCTTCGAAGGCGACACAGGAAGAATGCCCCAGGCTAGGATCCCGGCCACTACCCATCTCACTCATCCTTTGGAGTGTTCACAGGCGGACCAGTCAGATCAAACGTGTCCTGAGTTAAGCCCGAATTTCAACGACGCTTTTCTTGTGGACCCAGGGGAACTCGACGAGATGTATGTCGAGGATATTCTCAATCATTTCATGGTAGACAGCACTTTTGGATAAGATACGAATGAACTTGCACATATCTACTCGAGTAGTAGCTCTCCTAATTACATGGCCGGCTGTCTGTTATTGGGGTGTTGATTGACAAGATATCCACCAAGTCTACTTCAGGAGGGATTCCTCAAATGGAAATCGTGACAGAAGCTCAATGCCTGTCTCCGTAACAAGAACCTGCTCCTCGAGCTTAACACCCTCCGGGCCACCTTCCTCGCCAATGTAGCTCTCGACACAAATTACCATACCAGCCTCGATGACCCCATCATATCCTGCGTCAGGAAAATCGCCGCGATGATACAGGTACGGATACTCCCCCGTCATTCCGCACCCATGAGCCGACAGATAGTATCTATTGGCATAATACTTGGCTGGAATATCCCATGCCTTGTCCGCATACTCCCTGAATGTCATGCCCGCTCTCAAAATTCCCATGTTGTGCTTTACCTGCTCGTACGCGACTTTGTAAATTTCCTTTTGCCTCTGTGTCGGCTCTCCAGGCCCGGAATGAAAGGTCCGCGAAAAGTCAGAATAATAGCCATGGCAGCCGACGACGTCTGTATCCAACGCAACCAACTCGTTTTCTCGAATAGAGTAACTCGCGGTTTCCTGGAACCACGGATTTGTCCGCTGACCGGCGCTGAGAAGTCTTGTCTCGCAGTAGTCGCCGTTCTGCTCAATGACGGACTTGTGCAGCACAGCCCAGAGCTCGTTCTCGGTGATGCCAGGTCGAATTGCGTCGCGAAGCTTCCCAACTGCCGTCTCCGTCGCACGCAAAGATGCCACGACGCATTTGACCTCTTCAGATGACTTGATAGCCCTCGCCATCTCAACCGGTCTCTGCGCATCGACAATTGTGAGGCCAGTATCCTTCAAAGCAATGGCAGCACCGGCGTTAAGGCGCTCCACGCCCACGGTAGCGGAGCCACCGACAAGTTCTGTGATCAGTCCGGCCATTTCCGCCGCTCAGCTCTGCTCTCTGGCCTCAATCTCCGGTCCTGCAGCCACGAAGCTTGCCGTCTTGGCTGGACGTACTTCGTCGATGGTCTCATAACCCTCCACAAGATGCAGACAACCCGTGAACTCGAACAAAATAGACCTGGTTGCGGTGAGGAGGAGATACCGCGAGGGCGCGTTGCGCATGCTGAAGACTTGCATGTTGCGAGTTCCCGTGGCGTAACGGATGTTGATGGGGTCGGAGAGTATGAGGGCGTCGATGTTGTATCTAGACATCTGGTCACGGACCCGAGATTGGCGATACAGGCGGACTGCTTTCAGATCGATGCCCTCACTTTCAGGGGCCCGGTCCAGGAGGACGAGCCCCGAGAGGTCAGTTCTGCCGCCGTGCCAGTCGAAGTTAGCCATCGTTGGTTTGGTGCGTTTTGCCCGAGAAAAACATCAGGAGGCATTGATCTGCGGAACGCTGGGTTAAATACACCATTTTAAAGCATGGAAGCTTGGGTGCTTAGAAAGGGAACTCATCGCAGCGAGATACCATGTTACCAGGCGCATCTCTTGACTGTGGTTCCAACCAGCCAATCACAATGTAGGTGATACTTGGGTTCCGGAGTTTCGTTTTCAGGCCGAGATGTCATTCCGCTCACGTGAGTGATATATATTGGATTACGCGTATTGTGTACTATACTGGTATATATGCTAATCGAATACCTAGATAGTCTTATAGAAGTGCCCACAAGCGCGATTCTAGCCCCTATGGATCACCCCGAACGACCTATGGAGGTAGGTACCTATGATGGTCCCGGTCCCGGGGCCAGCCGCTACGTAGCCGGGCCTGGCGGTGCTTCAGCGCCGTAATTACTGTTAATCCGGTGCGGCGCTTAGGTACCTCCAGCTAGGTCCATCCATGTCGGGTACCTAGCTTCCATGGACCTAGCACCGAAATCCACTCCCACGGCCCTTGGAGCCATGAGCTCAAACCCACGGAAACTGACAAACACCACAGTTACAACAGTTCTGAGAAATCCCGTTGCCTGCTGGAGTTCCACAGGCTATGCGACGCAGGCGGCAGCACTGCAAATTAGCGCCGTGAGCCCACGAGCTAGCGACCGATAGGGCTATTGGGCAAGACATGGGGTGGCCATGCAGCGGCAGGGGTTGGGTTGGAGGAGCGAGGAGGAAGAGGGGGTACGGGTACGGGTACGGGTACGGGACGGGGGGCTCTTCGTGATGGGCCGGTCGCCTTTTTGGACGTGAGGAGAATCGAGATGGCTGGGCAAACAGGAAGGCCTGGAGGCGCACACTGGATCACCGCTGCTTCAAGTCCAACGAGACGGGCAATTCGACGCCGCTCGCAGCCACAGCCTCCGACTCGTCGCATCGTCAAGCTGTCAGCCCATCAACCGGCGCGCTCCCTCCCTCCCTCCCGAGTCCCGCGTCCCTCCGCCACCCACTGCCAGCGGGCTGTGCCGCCATCGCGCGTTAGCTCGTTGTGCAGCCTCGTCTTACCTGTTGTTGGTTCAGGGTCTCGATTTTCTCAGCTGGACGTACCGAGCCGCTGATTCAACCTGGCAGGAGGTTCGGCTCCCTCAGTCATCTCTCCATTCCAACGCCTCGCCGACCATATCCTCCACGGCCCCAACCTCTCTCCATCTCTCCGACTCGAAGTTCCGACCACTTTCAACCGAACACACCAGATACTTCCGACAGCACACGCAGCTCGATATCCCTGTACAACAACAACAACGGGTCGCGGAAATCGGCGGCATACCTCGACTCGAACACGTCCTGGACGTCCAGAACGCCGCCAGACATGGACGCCGAACAGTTCCAGACAGCTCTCGAGCAGATCAATGAGAACGTCAACGACGATGACAAGGAATTGTTCGTTGCCATTGTGGCCCTCGTCATATCCGTCGTCGCCCTGCTCGCTTCCATCCTTCAAGTTGCCCAGCAATACTACGCCTCTGCTGCTGGATACTCCAGCTGTGGCGACAAGGCAATAGGGAAATGGGCCGAGGGCACGAGACGCGATCTAAAGCCATACGAGTTCCGCTTCGAGGTTCAATTCGAAGCACCCGTCATCTTTCTCTGCCGTCCGGGCAACGACAGAGGACCCGTGAAGAACCAGCCTATCTATTTTATCGACGGAAGCGAAAAGAGCTTGAGTGATACGCGCTCCGAGCTCAAGGATGCCAAAAGTGAAGGAACACAGTCCGACAAGCAGGCGCGAGAGTTGGCGAAACAAGCCGTCCACACGGCGGACAACGAACTTGCTTCGTGGGTTACCCTCCTCTCGGCCCTGCAACAGATGGAACGTGACTCGAGAGATTGGCAGCAAAAGAGGTACGAGGAGCAGACGAAGCCCTCGCAGCCACCCAAGAGCAACCAGACTGTCGCTGCGCAAGAGGATACAAAGGCTTTGCTCGACGATGTCACTAAGAAGTACACTTTGACCGTGGCCGTTCAGAGAAAGCTCAAAAGCTGGGACACGATGCCATCGAACATCAAGAAGCCGTACGCAACCACGACATGGTGCCACATCGTAGAGATGCTTGCACTTCTCGGCGTCTACTGGGTCGAGTTCGACAGAACGCTGGACAGGTATCGCGGAGAAGGCAACGGCTACACGGTAACGGGTGCCAATGTCAGCGACCTTGGCATCATGTTCACCTTCCAAGTCCATGGTCGCAACCGTTTCGAGTCCAATCGAGTTATTCCCGTGGATGAGGTGAAGGAGCTTTGCTTTGGCTTTGTTCCGACCATTTACAAGTACAAGTCCGACGAGCGGCGTCTGAAGCTTCCGATCGACGAGTCAAGGGACCTGTCGACCCTGAACTTTGCAACCAACAACGAGATTGCCGAGACTCTCGTGCTCATTGGCTGCAACACCAACACCGTGAACTACTTCTCGGGAGATGGGAGCGCGCGGGTTAGCCACCTGTTTCCTGGTACGTATTGGCCCCCTACTCCCCTGTGTGCGGCGTTGTTGAAGCTGACGGTCTCTCTCTCGTTCAGTCGCTTTTGAAATCGTGGGCATGCTGGCACAGACGCTTCACATCGAGAGGAGTGCATTCCGTCTGCTTCCCAACCCAACGCGGTTCCGGTGGGACACGAAAAACTTCGACCTGCCTAGACTTCTCGCGGCGTACGCCTACCAGATGAAAAAGCTTTATGGGGGCAAGAAGAACCCCAGCACCGTGACGAGGCGAATCTGGAGAGACGTCAACAGTCTGCAAGACGAGATTGCGAAGATTCCTCGCCTAGGGCGTCGAACCGAGCTGAGCTTACCGCTCATGGATGCCCTCCACGTGGCTCTCGATCACACCGACGAGATCTTGACATTCAGAAGGAGAGAAACCCGACCGAGAGAAACCCGACCGGGCATCGTCAGGGAATACACGACAAGGTCCAAGTTGATGCGTGCAACCTCCGACAAACCCATGCAGGCGCCCGAGGATCACAAGGAAACGGCCCTCGAGATTGACAGACGAGAGATGGTGCGTGACGTGCTCCGCAGTCACATCCAGGAGGTTCTCTACGGCTTTAACGCAAAGGTCGGGAAAACGACGCAAGACCCTTCTGGTAACCCCATGACCACGGGCACCAAGACGAAGTCGCGGTTCGAAGCCATTGACGCGGCAGCCCCCGAACTCAAGCAGAACAGACTCATGGAAGTGTATTTCCGAACGGTTCGCCAAAAGGTGTTAGACGAGGCGTACAGGTCAGCGGAACGCAGAGAAGAGGAGAAGGCACCGCGCAAGCCCCAGGTCTCGGCACCTCCCGGCCACATGCTCCGGCGCGCACAGACGGCACGGACGACACGGACAATGATGACGGCGGACTCGACCGACGACGAGTCGGAAGAAGATGAGAAGCCCATGGAGAGCCTGGATGACATCGAAGACGACAAAGAAGAGCCGATCGACTTGCTGGACGTGGAAGGAAGCCACGAAGTCAACCACGAAGACATCTGGTGCACGTTGGTTTTCCGGATGATTTGCTGGCTGATGCTCCACGACTTCCACAAGAACGACACGCAAGTGGCCAACAAGAGCGCTCTATTTGGCAGTCGATTACCGGTATACATTGCTTAATTCGCATGCGCAATCAGACACCGCCGATGGGTAGGCTGCTTAGAAGGCGACTTGTGCCATTGTAAGAGGGCAACTTGATAGCGTAGCGGCATGATCACAGCGACACGATAGATTTCTAGGAGTTTCTTGATGAATGATGATGATGATAAATACCCGCCATGTCTTGAACGACCATGCTTCGAATTCCTCCTTCCGATTCAGGTTCCGTTTGATTCTTCCGAGGCCGGGAGGCAACCCGGAATGCCGGGGCTCTGGAGAGCCATGGCCGGGGTGCGTGATCAGATCGTCACTGGCTCGTCACCGAGCTGTTGGGCAGCTTGATCTCGGCGTGCTCCGGGGGACCAGTTGCCCTCGATTCTAGGAAGCGGCGCGGACCTGAGGGGCTAGGCCGGATCTGGGCGCACAGCGGCAAACAGGGGGGTTTTGGGGGGCCACGAGGGTGGGGAGTTGCCTAGGGAGGGAGAGTGAACCAAGGCACTGCCTGGCGTGAGGGAGCCCGCTGTTGTTGACCCAAAAGCGATCTGAAAAGGAGCATCTTCGCCAAATCACAACTTGGCCTGCAGGATGTGGATGGAGCAGAATGAGGGGCATAGAATCTGATTTGTGAGGGCGGTGTACTTCCACGACTCGGGATGCAACGCATTTTGAACCTCGGGACGGGACTAGCACGGCCAAGGCGCAGCGCCTTGACAGTGATGGTCCTCGATGTCACGTAATGGAACTCCTCTCCAACGGTTCTCCGGGGCACTGGATGTCAGGTTTGCAGAAAACTTCCATTTGATTCGTGCTGGTGGTGTTGGTTGCGAGCGTAGGACGAATGCGGCGCAGACCGCAGGCCAACGAGGGTTAGCGGTTAATAGCTTGCAGCATTTGTTGCTAGTATTAGCGAACCACACGGAGAACCTGCCTGTCTATATCCAGACCAACAGGCAGAGATGCCTTGGTTTGGTGGGTAGTCAAGTGGTGTAGCCTGTCGTAGTACTCTGTTGGTTGTTAGACGCCCAAGATGTGATGAGATGTGATGTCGTCTAATGCGGCGCGCATCTGTGCGGGTTCAATCAAGGTTTGTCGAGCGCTTGTGGCTCACTTCGGTCCCGCTAAGCATGGCGGCGCCGGAGGAGATGACGGGATGATAGCTGAGATGCTGTCTCGAGAAGACTCTGGCGCAACGGACTTGTCTAGGACAGGAGTCAAGATGACGAAGGAGAGGAAGTTTGCCCCGGACTGAGTATCTAGGTATCTGCTGGATGGTGCCCTTATGTCAAGTGCATATCTGGTCATCTTCGCGGAATGCAAGGCACGCCGAGCGCGCTCGTGTATGGGTTGTTAAAGGACTCGGCACACGCGCAACGATGGCGTCTCGACGTGAGTGAGGTCAGAGGCGGATCGATTGGGGCGGGAGGCTTAGGCTTCCCAGTGCAAGCGCCAGCCCAGCCGCGTACCTATGGTGCGGGCATTCATGGAGCGCGTCAAAAGCTGAGAGTAGGTCGTTATCGTCGATTCGATTCACATAATGCAACTGGGAAAGGGGCAAGGATCGAGGGGCTGGGTGACAGGTACGTACTGCCAGGGGCGCCGCCCGCGTTCCATGTTCATGTTCTTGTTCCAGGAGTCCACGCGAGCATCCCAGGCTCTCGCGGTATACTGTTTCGGGCAAAGGTATCTCTGCCGCGTGTTTCACAAGTAGGAGTACTTGCACTTCTATCAGGGGCATGTCCCGCTCACAAGTGGGTCGGAAGGGTGAATCAACCAATAAAGTAGTAATGTGGTCAGAATAGCAGTGATGTAGGTACGTACTACGTAGAGGCACGCTGCACTGCCCAAACCTGCATCGTTGATATACTTAACAATGAGCCTTCCAGCCTGGCTGGCTGGCTGAGGAGGCACGACGTACTGCACGGCGATGAGAATGGTGAGAAGTAAGGATGCACTGAACCGCGAGTGCTGGCTGTACCGCACTGTTCTGCCGTGCGGCTCCACCCTAAGGGGGATAAGATTAGTTGGCCGTTAGCAAGCAGGGTATGGAGCAACTGGATGTGGGAGAGGTAAGAGCTGGGCGAGAGTGGATGCTGTTGATTCAAGGCAGACGAACAATATATTGTACCCGACATTGTGATACTGTTGTGACTGGACTACCTGCCACCATCCTTCGGAGAAGCTCTCTCCTATGTATAGCACGGGCTTGTTCAAGGATAGGAATAGGATCTACCCAGCTTTGCTAGCGTTGATTTGACTCGGAACAGAACACACCGCTCGAAAAGACTTTTTTTTTTTTCTGTGTCGCTGTCCATTGCAGACCACCACAACCAACACTCGCTGTGAGTGGAACTTCGGGGTGGTGGATGCTGAAGAAGACACAAGTACCTTTCCGCTTTGTTTTGCCCATGGCGGTACCTTGGTGATATGGAGACATGCCCGGGCACAACACCAACAGGTTGGTGCCGTGGCCTCCATTCGGCGTCACTTCATCACTCCTGGCGCTCCACCCGCAGTGATTCAGTGTCAGTTCCATACCTACCTACCTGGGTACCTAGGTCCACTTACGTCTGGTCCCTGCCCAGGCCCCTCAGTGTCCCAGGTGTCGTGCCAGCCTTCCGTCACAGCCATTCCATGGCCTCGACCGCACTCGGCATTCCAAACTTCTCTTTATTCTCGTAGTACGGCTAAGGAGTAAGCGTCGCGACGAAAGAGAAAAATACTTCAAGGGGAAGGGCCAAACAACTGGAGTTGCGGAGCAAGCCGGTCCAAACAGGAAAGGAGACGCCGCACCACGGGCACCAACACGGTAGGTAGGTATCACATACCTACACCACCACCACCAGGACAACGACCGTCGCCGCCGCCCATTCACTGCTACCGATACCTCCAGATACTCACCAGTGCCATTCGCGCCATTCTTCGTCCCCTTTTGACTCGACACATTCCTCCGTCCCCGGCATTCTGGCCCTTTGGATTCTGGCAGTCGCACTGGACCCCTTTTTGTGTCTCGTAACCCGCCGCGTCCTTCTCGACTTTTCCTTTTCGACTTTTTTTTTTTTTTTTTTTTCCTTTACTCACCTCCGACCGCCGTTTGCCCGCCCGCCCGTCCGCCCTGCCGCATTGTTGAACGACGCCTTTCAAGGTCTCTAGATTCCTCTACTCGCCGGCGTCCTCGACCACAAGGTACGTTGCGTTGCGGTGTGCTACCTCTATTATTACTGCTTTGCTTGCTGCTGCCTCGCGTCCTCCGTTCGGGTGCAAGTAGGTACATTGTTTCCGTACCGCTAACGGAAGCCGACGTCCAGTTACGGCGCCCCCTTCCTTCCTTACCCCCCCGTTCGCCGAGGTGCATTGCGCTGTGTAGTAGGGGAGGTGCTGCTGCTGCTGCTGCTGCGCCCGGGACCCCCGTCACCTGCCTCGCGTGCTTTCCCAGTCTTCAGGCGGTCGGGTCGAGGCTTCCCACCACTGCTGCCACTGGTTTGGGGAGAGAGAAAAAAAGGGGACTCCACCTCCGCGCCTACAGCGACTGGGCGTGTACAGGTACTTGCCCTCCCCGCGTACGCGGTGACCAACTTGCGCCTAGCCTCGCCTCACCCTCTTTCACCACCCGTACCCGTACTTCTCTACCACCTGGCTTGGTGGTATCCATACCCGTACCCGCAACCCGCACCCGTGCCCCCGTGTGCGTGCTGCCTTCGCCTTGCCTTGCCCGTAATCCCGCCCGCCACCTTTGAAATCCCAAACCAAACCCTCCACTCCAGCCAGGTCAATCACAACTCTCTCTGTCCCGCCGCCGTTCCGAACCCTTTCAGTCCCTCTTCGTCCTCAACCCCCTCTTGCGGCCTCCTACACACAACAACCATTCTATCACTCGCTTCCCTCTCGACACCTGATACTCGACACATTCAGTCTTCACCACCATATCGTCCATCATGACGCCCTCGCCGGGTCCGCAGACCAACGCCGTCGAGGTGCGTCGGCCTCGCTCCAGCCAGACCGTCTCCATCTCCGCCGACGAGAACGCAAATCCCATTCACGGTGCCGACTCGAGCCTCCAGTACCGCGTCTCTGAATACACCGAGACAACCACCACGACGACCACCACCACCACAAAGCGCACCTACCCTCCCGTCTACCTGCGCGACGTTCGTCCGCTGCATGAACTCGACTCCAAGGAGTACCCTCTCGCTTCCAAGCCTCTGCCACCCGAGCTTGCCAACTTCTCCTTCAGCGTCACCGGCTCCTTTTCGGATGCCACGTCCGACCATCTCTTCGTTGCCAAAAAGGTAGGTTCCATTCACCTTTCTTTTATCCGCTCTTGCTGCGTGTGCTGACAGTGTTTTGTGCGTTTGTAGAGCAAGGCACCCCTCGCCGCCGATAGGCACCCTGCCGGCCTCCTCAAAGAAGACGAGTCCAGCCAAGAATCCTCCACACGCACCTTGGACTCGCCCTCCGATGCTTCCCAAAGGAGAACGAGAAGGTCAAACGCTCGCGATGTCTCGCCCGTCCAGAACGCGTCCCCCGTGCTACCCTCGAGACCGTCCCGAAGCGCCAGATCCGCTGGCCTGTCACTCCCCGAGGATGCCACCCAAAGGCTCCGACGCCAACTCACCAGGGGCAAGCAAACCGGCTGCCTGGCCACCCCAGACACCTCCGAGGTCGTCGCCAGCAGTAGTTCGGAACGTGTGACGCGACCTCGATCTCTGCAACTCAACCGCTTGAGCCACACACCCGAGTCTGGTCCCAGCCAGACAAACACGCACGAGGCACCGAGCCCCATAGGCAGCGACGCCCTCACCGTCTTCAGCAGCAACGTTGCGACACCCCCCATCACCGACGCCGATGCCGAGCCCTTTGTCGATGCCGACGAGTCTTTGCAACAGTCAATCCGAGCCGTTGGCCACCGGCCTTCGATTGATGCTGTGGCTGCCCAGGATGCTAGCCTCCCTAGTCCGAGACTTTCGCCCACTCTGGCCGCTGCGCAGCTTCACGCGAGGGACTCCGAGGACGAGGATGCTGTGTCGCCACAAAGCAGCGCCCTAGTCAGACGAAACGTCAGTTTCCGGGATCGATCATGGCTCCAAGAGTCGCAGACGACCGAGGACGGCGGATATGCCTCAGACATGTCCCTGGTTCCCGACGAGAACGCGTCCCAACTCGATCATCTTGATCCCCACATGGCCGTGCTCGACGCGCAGAGCATGATGGAAAAGTTCGATGCCATGCCCAACGAGATGAAGAGTTTCGTCATGTACAACCTGCTTCGTCGTTGTACCAGAAAGACACTGCGTCTCGTCGCCGACGTCGTCACCCCGGCATTGAAGTGCGACTTTTTCAAGCAGCTCCCCCTCGAGCTAAGCTTCCACGTGCTCTCGTTCCTCGACCACCGTGACCTCTGCCGAGCCGCCCAGGTCTCCAAGCACTGGAGGAATATCGTCGACACTAACGAGACCGGCTGGAAGGAGCTTTTCGATCGTGATGGCTTCACTCTCCCCCCTGGCGAACTTGACAAGGCGATCATGCAAGGCTGGGGATGGCAGGACCCCGTTGGTGTCATGGGAGCCGAGGTCGACTTGAGTCGCACCAGTCGCTTGAACTCGGCGGACAGCGAGCTGACCAAGGCGGTGGCCAAGCCAGATCCCACAACTAAGCTCCGCAGTCACAAGCGTAAGCGGGGTATGAACATTCCAGGCGCCGATCGATCGAAGCGGAGGGTTAGCGGCCAGGACGCCGCACGGAACGAATCCATGCAGTCTGAAGTCAAGCAGCACAAGTCGGAGGGCCCCCTCTCGGCTGCTAATGCCGCTGCGGCTGCCGTGCCTAACCCGCAGCTGGGCATGCCCAGCTTGCAAAAGCTGCACCTATTCAAGTCCCTCTACCGTCGCCACTACATGATCCGCCAAAGCTGGACGAGTGGAAAGGTCAAGCCCGGACACGTCGCCTTTGCCGCCCATCCCCGCCATGTCATCACCTGCCTACAGTTCGACGAGGACAAGATCATCACTGGTAGTGACGACACACTTATTCACGTCTACGACACGAAGACCGGCAAGCTACGAAAGAAGCTCGAGGGACACGAGGGCGGTGTATGGGCTCTGCAGTACGAGGGCAACATGCTGGTATCAGGGTCAACGGACCGATCAGTCCGCGTATGGGACATTGAGAAGGGCCTCTGCACCCAGGTTTTCTATGGCCACACTAGCACCGTGCGGTGTCTGCAGATCCTGATGCCCACGGAGACTGGAAAGACGCACGACGGGAAGGCTATCATGATGCCTCCCAAGCCACTGATCATCACCGGATCTCGTGACAGCCAGCTCCGGGTCTGGCGTCTGCCAGAGGTTGGCTCCCGCCGCTACATCCAGACTGGCCCGCCGGCAAACGATGCGGACTGCCCCTACTTCATCCGAACACTGTCTGGCCATACGCACTCGGTTCGCGCCATCTCTGCCCACGGCGACACTCTCGTCAGTGGGAGCTACGATAGTACCGTTCGGGTGTGGCGCATCAGTACCGGCGAGTCTCTCCATGTTCTTCACGGCCACTCGCAGAAGGTGTACAGCGTTGTTTTGGACCACGAGCGCAACCGTTGCATATCCGGTTCCATGGACTCTCTCGTCAAAATTTGGGATCTGAACACTGGCGCTTGCCTGCACACCTTGGAGGGCCACAGCCTGCTTGTCGGTCTGCTCGATCTTCGCGACGAGAGGCTGGTGTCGGCTGCTGCTGACAGCACTCTGAGGATCTGGGACCCCGAGAACGGAAAATGTAAGAATGTTCTGACGGCTCACACTGGAGCCATCACGTGCTTCCAACACGATGGCCGCAAGGTCATCTCGGGAAGCGAAAAGACGGTCAAAATGTGGGACATCCGCACCGGCGAGTGCGTGCAGGATCTCCTGACAGATCTGAGCGGAGTATGGCAGGTCAAGTTCGACGAGCGACGGTGCGTGGCTGCCGTACAACGCGACAGCCTCACCTATGTCGAGGTAAGGACCTTCACACCCAATGTTGAAGAGTCGCAATGCTAACTACTGTGCCTGCAGATTCTCGACTTTGGGGCCGTTCGCGACGGCAAGCCCCCCGAAGAACTCGGCGAGCGCAAGCTGCTTAACGAACCAGAAGTCCGCGCGCTTCTTTCGGAAGATTTATAATGAGCAATGCAATGGAGAAAAACAATACGAACACGACACAGCAAGAGCTTTAACGGACCAGTCAGTACCTTATGACGAGAAAAAAAAAACCACAGCATCATTCGGAGGCAAACCACACGAAGGCATAATGACATTGGTGGGAAGGGATTCGGACGGGAACATCCTTCATGGGCTCGCGGCGTTTTTGACGGCACTCGGTCGGTGACGAAAAAAGTGGCGTTTTATCTCTTTTGTCGAGCGCAGAGCGCATATACCACGTCGTCGTATGGTTTAATGTAAATATTGGACGCAGGAACAGTCGCAAGACGCGCAGGGGATCTCACGATGCACGCTGTTTGGTGGCGGTTTGCTTATTCTTTCTAGGAAGCTAGGAAAGGCGTGTTTGTCTTCTTCCGCGGGATATGCCGAGGGTAGCGGCTGCACATGCATTAAAGCTTTCTTATCTACTTGATTAGCCAAGCCGACGATGCCCAAAGTGATGTAGACAGACAGTGTGACGCTTGCGGACCTCGACAACAAAGTGAGTCAATGTCACGATGTCACCCGACCAACAGGTAAGAGGAGAAGGCAAACGCTTAGGTATTCAATTACGCTGGCAATGATGCTGGGATATCTAAGACAGAGACGTGAAAATCAAAAAGGAAACAATACAGGTAGTCAACACTTTGGCTCAAGATGGCGGACCCGACTGGGTCAATTTGGACCATCTCCTACTCGCTCTCGTGAACGGACTGCCAACCC
Organism: Colletotrichum brevisporum; assembly: GCA_030770045.1. Taxonomy (NCBI): domain Eukaryota; kingdom Fungi; phylum Ascomycota; class Sordariomycetes; order Glomerellales; family Glomerellaceae; genus Colletotrichum; species Colletotrichum brevisporum. The sequence continues at coordinate 167,067 of JAUGSI010000005.1, read as the reverse complement.
CCGTAGGCGTCCTCGTCGGGTCCTCCCGGCGCTGCTTGACGTCTCCCTCCAGGCCGAAGCCATACGTTTCGCCGCCGGCGTGGGGGTCGGTCGGCACGAGGCCGTATCCCACCCTAGCCCCGGTCACGGGGCGGTGGTCGGTGCCGGGCCCCGCGTTGCCCCAGGGCAGCTTCTCCAGGCCGGGGCCGCGGGTGGCGGCGACGATGCTGCTGAAGCGGGTGTTGCGGACGAGGCCCTCCTCGCGGACGGCGGCGACGCCGAAGCTGACGCCGACGACGGCCAGGAAGATGGCGACCGAGTAGACGGCCCAGAGGTTGGCGACGTGGTACTTGAAGCGGTTGTCGGTGCGCTCGCGGGTGCACTCGAACAGCTTCTTCTTGTTCTTGTTGGTTCCCGTCACCTGGGAGGGGTCGCTGGCCCAGGAGACGGCCAGGAAGCGCGGGTTGGTGAACATGGAGAGGATGATGTCCTCGTAGAAGGACTGGACTTCGAACATGAAGTTCTTGACGGCGAGGTAGTTATGCGGGTCGATGAGGCGCGTCTGGATGGCCTTGGTGTTGGAGTTGATGCCCGGCTCCTCGATGGTTCCGTTGACAAACTGGCGCATGTGGTAGCCGATGGAGTGGTAGGCCATCTTTTGGCGGTACCGCTCCACGTCCTTGGGCAGGATGTAGTCGGCCTCCGGGATGGCGGTGATGTTGTCCATGGTACCATCGTCGGCGTCGACGCCCCGGAGGTATCGGGTGTTCAGGACAGGTTCCAGGAATTCGCGTTCGAGAACGGTGGTGTTTTGAACTTGATTCGTGTAGTTGAACAAGACCTTGTACTTGGTCTCGTGATGTATGCAACCGAATAACTTGGGGGTGTATATGGTGGTCCAATTTTTCATGTCCGGAGACTTGGGCATATTTTCGGCGGCAGGATCGTCGGCGTGGGCGTAGCCGAACCAGAGAACGGGCTCCGTGCGGAGAGCACCGAGGTTCTTTGGATACTCGGGAGGCTCGCCCTGGATGATGCCGGCCCAGGTTGTGTTCTTGGCCTGCGGGTTCGAGTATTCGCCTGCTGTTGCGAGGGCGATGTAAGTATGATTACCTGTCGGGGCAATGTCGTCAAAATCGATGGGCGACTCTACACCGTTGAGCTTGTCGGGCTTGGACCCGACGCCGCTGGCGAGCTCGGTGCACTTGTATCCCGGGCCAGTGAACTCGATGATGAAGGTGCAGTTGTAGCCCGAGCCGCAGACCTCCATGGCAGCGTTTGCGCGTTCAAGGGGCTTCCTTTGATAGGCAGCGGCGTAAACCACCTCCTCGAACTGCTTGCTCGGAGAGATCCAATACTCAAAGTAGTTGGAATTCGTATCTTTCTCGGCGTAGGGGACGGAGACGTTCCAGCTCGAGACGGAGAGTTCGAAGAGGTTATTGATCTTGCCGTTGGGAAGCCCCGTCATGAAGTCATTCGTCCTCTCGTGGGAGAAGTTGAGGGTGCGGATATTGTCGCACATGGTGGTTTCGGTCTTCTTGACGGGCTGGACGGCAAGGGTGTCGGAGGTCAGGATGACGACGAGAGGGGTGCACCATACGTAGAGGGCAAGGATCATGGCGACACGGGCCTGCTTGAAGACCTCGAAGTTGAAGATGGCGGACATGTCTTCGGCAGCTGCGAAGAGGGAATCAACAGCCGCGAGGGTTAGGACCTTGCGGCGGACGGTCATCCACACGCGCTGGCGGAAAGCGAGGATGACAGCAGAGCCAAGACTGGCCTTGCTCAGAAAGGCGAGGGCGGTGCCGTAGCGGAGTTTGGTTATCTGATTGTTGGCCTCGGTGTTGTCCAGGCTGAGGTAGAAGAAGTGGTGTCCGAGGGCGAAGGCGATGCCGGCGAAGAGGAAGAAGTACATGTTCCAGGCGGGACGCCAGAACTTGTCGTAGAAGGCGATATGCCCGGGCGGGTGGTAGGTGTAGCTCTGCTGGCGGTTTGGCGGAGGTTGCCACGGGGGCGAGAGGAGTGCCGAGTGCGAGTCGATGCGGACCTGCCTCTTGGGCGGGAGAGGGCCGGTGTAGGGGGTGCTGAAGCCGGACTGGGAGGGCGTGTAGTTGGAGTACTCGTACGAGTCCATCTGTAGCGGCGCGGGGCGGTGCCGGGGGTGTTGGCCGTGGTCGCCGGACATCGGGGCCGGGAAGTAGGCGGCAGCTCCGGCGCGCTCCGAGAAGGAGGGCTGTATCGGTGGGGAGGTGGCCGAGGGCGTCGGGGGACTGCGTCCGTGGGGCCCGTACGGGCTGCCGATGGGCGCCGGCGTGGACGGAGTCTGTGCCCCGACGGGCTTCCGGGGCAATTGGCGGGTCGGGTGCCATTCCGCCGACGATGTTAGCTGTATCTCGGGCGAGTCTTGTCGCAAGCCGAGGCCTTGGTCGGCGCCTTGGTTTTTGTTGTCCATTTTGTATTTCGTTTTATTGTACACGATTAGAGTATTAGATTAGGTGTATGTTTGTGGTGGAATCCTTTCTTTTCGTCCTCGGTTCGTAGGTTGGAAGGATTATGGATCGGTCAATGGGTGCTGGACAAAGCGGGAGGATGCCGCCCAAGATCCTCATGCATTGAGGAACAGCCGGGGTGTGAAGAAAACCAGAGCCGGGAGCAAGGTGTGCAGCTTTGAAGCAGCTCCTATAAAGGCATCCCTAGAGAGATCCGACTGGTCCCGGGCCGGTTCGAGGTTGTTTGCGATGAAGGTATGCAGTGAGTGTGAGGGTGAGTATGTGTTGGTGTTGAAGCAAGCAAGCCAGCGGCGTCGAGACGGGAGGAGACAAGACCTATTACACCCTTTCAAAGCAAACGATGAGCCAAGGCTTAAACGAGCAATGATCAGAGAGAGGGAAGAGTAGAAGAAGGTGGGAAGGAAGGAGAAAAAAAGGAACTAATAAGACAATGCTCGTGTGCTTCCTCCCGCCGACGCCAACGAGGGCTGAAGACGACCAACAGCACAACTTGCCGGCCGGGGGGTGGGAAGAGGGGGCCCGGCGGTGCATGTACCTATCGCAGTACCTAGAACAGAAGCGTATAGGTACTTAGCAAAGGACTGCAGTATACGGAGTAGTGCAGGTACTGCCACAGCCTGCCTCTAGCTACATCTCGGCGGACATCATATGAGGTGAGAAGAGGGGCCAGGTAGGTACCTACCCAAGATTTGACTAGGTGGTAGATGGAAAAGGAAGTATCTGTACACTTTGACGTTGGACGACTTGCGTTGGTTGTCATGGAACATTACAGTGTAGTGTAGTGTAGTGTACCAACACCACGCTGCTGCCTTTCCTTGGGGGCCGTAGGTACATCACCGCACCACACCGCACTGCCCAGCATCGCATCGCATAGCACCGCAATGCATCACATCACCTCCGTCCACCTCTCTCTCTCGGGACTGGCACTGCTTCTGCAGCTCAGCTCGAGGTGATGGCGCAGGAATGGCGTTGCCGACGGACACTAAGTAAGGCTGGTCAGGTTATCGTTTAGTTACACTCCATGGCCACGGGCTGCGCTGAGGGTTTCCCACTGGCGGGGTTCGAGCAGCATCGTGTGATTGGTGAAGAGTACGCCAAAATGCGTGCCTAGACACTTACCTAGTGAGTGTGTGTGTGTGTGTGTGGCGGCCGAGATGTACCGTACGTACCTCGACTCGGGCTGGGGCTGTCTTGCAAGTTGCGCTCATCTCATTGTCTCCGCTGCGACGGGCCAAACCCTCTTTTTTTTTTTCTTTTCCCTCTCTTCTTTATTCTTTTCCTGGCCTTGTTGTTTCCTCTTCCCATGGACCAGTCCAGGGACAATTGCTGCTGCCTTCGCGTTTGATGATCGTCCTGGGTCCGGTTACGGGGTACCTAATACTACCTAGTACTAGGCTACTAGCAGTATCAACTATTAAGTAACCCCAGGAGCCTCGCCGGTGATGTGTGGAGTGGAGCTTCACTCGGACTTGGGGACTGGGGTTACATTCAAACCTTTCCGCTAAGACAAGGCCGGGCTCTTTCTCGTCTTCGTGGGGCCAGAAAGACTCGAAGGAAGGATGTGATGGAGTACGTGGCCATGGCTGTTCAGATGCAATGCAGGGTTCAGGATGAGGTGAGATGACGGAAAAGAGATTTGAAGTGGAGGTGGAGGGGGGGATGAGACGGGGGGGCGGTGCGCTGTGACTCGTGAGACTCTGATGAGAGATGAGAGATGGAGTGCTGCGAGTTTTTTTCCTGAACCCTCGCTCCAACAGCCACCCAAAAAGTACACCAAGCGAGGCATTGGCATTGAAGAATCGTTCCCGAATGGGAACCATACAGATCCACGGACATCCACAATTGCTGCGGCTGAGGCCAGGTCCGCCCGGCTGGTCTAGGCCTTTTCCTTCCTTACCTTGTTCTTTGGGGAATATTTAGCAACAATCGAGAATCAGTAAACTGGTGGATAAAGTAAGGTTGAGACTAGGCTGATCCGACTCCGCGGCTCTTGGGACTACCACTACTGCCATGTATACTGCTACGTAGTACTCCGTGCAGTGTCCGGTAACCGGGGGTGTGCGCATGCGTCCAGTACCCAGTGGCCAGCCCGAGGGTCCGACTCTCATAGGTTACAGTCCGGGTACCTGCTAATTTGACGTCTTGATTTAAGAAAGATTCACTATGCAATAATTGCGTCCAAGAAGAAGATGGAACTATACTACCTAGGTAGGTACTCGGCTAGACGAGACATATTAATGGGAGACCATCTGTACCATCCATGTACCCGGATCTATACACAGCAGGTAAGATAGGCTATCAAGAGAGGCAGGGCAGACAGAGGCTGAGCGAGCGAGAGGGAAAAGTACATGGTGGAAAGAACAGCAAAGACGGTGAAAGTGCAAGCCGCGTCGTGTGGCTGCTGCATGGCTGCGCAGGACCGCGTACTGCGGTTCCATCCACATCTTGGTGGGCGAATCCAGGTTACTAATACTAAACCAAGCCCGGCCATTACGACGGCTGCTACAAGTGCAGCAGCTGACACGTCCATCTCCCGCCCTCCTTCTCGTAAATCGAGGCCATCTTGTCCTCTCCTCTCGCCCGGCATTCGTCCGCCAGGGAGGGTGTGCAACGCATCCTCCGGCTGCAAACCGGGCGCGGGATGGATGACCCTTTGCCAAACCCCCTCTCAATGGCCTCCATCTCCCGAGACTCAGCCCTACGACTCTGCTACTGCCTCTCGTCCCGAGGCTGCTGATGGACCGGTCGTCGCTCTCGCCTTATTGTCCTCCCAGCCTTGCTGGCACTGCCACCCCGAACCCGATGGCGTGTAGGACGATTTCAGCCCCCTACGCCGACCTTCAACTCAGACCGGCATCTTCCATCAGTAGCACTTGCACTTGGATCTCCGGTTGGCCAGCCTCGACTTGAACCGGATGAACCGGATGAACGAGTTGAGCGGGAGAAAAAACAATAAATCTTACACAGGTATCCCGCGACAGGTTCTGCCGATGCAGAGGTAAGATGTCATCGCTTATAAATTGATGTAACAATGGTTTCTATGTCGTTCTCTCTGTCGACAATGTATGGCCTCTCCGCGGAAAATGCGAGATAAACAAAGGCAAAAAGAAACAGAAATGAAGAAATACGTCGAGTGTGCTCTCCGTGGCACCTCTCATCGGTCCTGAACCCATTAACAATCCCAACTCCGACCGGGCTGGGAAGCCTCCCTAGCCAAAAAAATGCATCGTTTCCTGTCTTTCCCTGCCATCATCCTTCTGTCATTGATCTGTCATCTGTCATATTTTTTACGTGGCGTTGTCTTGTTCTCTTCTTCGTCGTCATCGCGTCTCCGTCATGTTCAGAACACGAGGGCCGAAACTCTCTCGCTCTCCCTGTGCTCCCTTTCCTTCTTCTTGAAGAGCGACTTGAGCATGTTGTTCTTCTTGGGCCGCATCGCCACCTCGATCACCTCGTCGTCCTTTTCGCGGCTGCCGTCCTCGATGCTCAGCATCGACACCCGACCCGTGCGTTTCGACGCCGAGCTGCGGTGGCTGCGATGGCTGCTGGCAACGCTCTCGGCGTCCCTCTCGGACCTCGCGACGCTGCTCCTGCGCTCGGGCACCTCCGACTCGCGCACGCTGGCGCTGCTGCGGTGCGACCTGTGCGAATGGGACGAGTGGTGCGACCTCTCCGACCTCTCCGACCGCGAGCTGCGGTGCGTTCTGGAGCTGCGGTGCGTGCGGAAGCTCCGCTCCGTCTGCGTGTCCGGGTCGCCGCGAATCGACCGTGCGGCCTCGGGGCTGATAAGCTCCATGTCGACGCTCTCGTCCTCGCCAGCGGGCGCGATGCCACGCCGCCAGGTCTCGATCGAGCTGAGCTCCTCCTCGAGACGCTCGTCGAGCACCACGGCCTCGTCGTAGACGATGCTGCCCTCGCGGGGCTGTTGCTGTTGCTGCTGCTGCTCGTAAGGGTCGTACTGGGCGTACGGGTCCTGCGCGTACGGGTCCTGCTCGTAGACATACTCGATGGGCTGCGGCGCCGGCTGCGCCTCGAGGGCGATGGCGTTGGCCATCATGGCCTCCCTCTGGGCCTTGGCGTCCTTGATCTGCTTGACGATCTTCCATCCGCCGAACATGACGACGGTGAGCCCAACGGTGGCGCCCGCGGCGATGAGGAACTGCGGCGAGGCGAGGAGGGCGAAGACGGCGGGCGAGCCGCCCTTGATGACGGACAGGAAGGCGGGCGACATGCCCTTCAGGAGGGTGGACAGCTCGGCGAGCGTCAGGGCCACGGCGGCGGCGGCGTCGGGATTCCTCTGCAGATGGGCGATGGCGGCCGTCGCGGAGTGCTGGACGCACTGGGCCTCCTCAAGCATGGTCTCGACGCGGGCGACGAGGCTCTTGGCCTGGTCCTCCTTGGGGTCCAGATCGGTGCGATCCTGCAGGTCGGGAGGGATATTTCCGTACGCAAGATCCATGTCAATTTCCTTCTTCTTATGGGTCTTGGGCACCACGGGGGCCGAGAGAGTGCGGGGGATGTTGGCGCCGCGAATGGTGGCCGAGTCGGCGAGGCTGTCGCTGCAGGTCGGGGCGGTGGTGTAGTGTTGCATGGTCGGGCGGCTCACGGCCATGTCGCGAGGTGCGGTCTCGGCGTAGGGCGAGCGGTAGGCCCCGGGAGCTCTCGATGGGGTGACGCTCGACACCTCGGAGTGGGTTTTGAGGTTGTTCTCGGTCAGAGCAGGTCTCGATCGGGGGTAGTACTCCTGCTCGCGGTCGTGATAGTGGCGGGAGCGGTGGCTCCTCCGGGAGCTGGCGACAGAGTGGCCGTCATCGTACGAGTAGCGACGGTCGAAGGTCTGGGGAGGCAGGTCTCGGGTTGTGTCGAAGGTTTGGGCTCGCCTGAGCTCGCGGTCGGCCTTCACGGCGGCCTTTTTCTCCTGATAGGAGGCCTTGGCCTCTTTGAAGATGCCAGCTAGGTGTTTGCCCTATAGCGAGGGAGAAGAAAAGATGACACGTCAGCTTTGGCCCGAAGAGCTGGTTTTGTTGCAACCGCACAGCACGTTGTGTGCAGGTTGCAGTAGGTCGGATATCGAAAAGCACGCAGCGGTTGGACATGGAAGTTGGAAGAGGGGCGGTGGGGGTAAAATGTAACGGGTGTGAGCCGACTTACGGTGCTTATAATCTTCCCCGAGTTGTTGATGATGGTGACGGTCTGAGTGAGGGCCATGATGAAGCGCGAGGAGTCACCTTTCTGGCGACGGAACCGACCAGAGACAAAGTGTGTCGTTGAAGAAGTTAAGAAGAAGAGTGTGCGTGGTGCACTCACACAGGCGGTGACCCTGGTGTGGTGCTTGGTGGTGTTGGTCGTGTCGTGGGTAGTGGCAGTGGTGCTAGCCGAGTTTTGAAGCTTCCCGTCCTTTAGTATAAGTGACGACAGGGAACCCCGGGTAAGGGAGGCTGGTGGCAGAGGAGAGGGAGCCCAGGAACAGACTACAGTCCCACCGCGCAAGCAAAGTGAATCGTTGCGCTGTCCAAGGAGAGCCACTCGGGGACTCGGGAGACACTCTCACGACTCTGGGCGGTGGTCGCGGGGCCGGGGGTTCCTCGCTGGCGGACGATGCGGTGAAGAAAGGAGGCCCCTAATGGTAAAACAACTCCACCGTCAAAATTCGAACGGAAGCGAGTACCGACTTGGGTGACAGGGGGGAGCGGAGCGGGAGGAGAGCTAGAGCCCAGATGAGGGACGGGCGCCGTGGAAATCGCGACTCCACTACCGGGGATCCTTTGCCCGGGACTGAAGCTAATTAAGCCGCTTGGTTTTACTGTCAAAGTGGACGACGGCGGTGGACGGTTGTTTTGCGGTCAATCAAGAGAGAAGCAGAAACGGTGAGGACGGCGTTTCCGCGATGTGGAGATGGGAGAGGCTGGGCTGGGGATATGGTATGGGGGAATCCGAAGATGTCGTTTGTGACAGCGACCAGGAGAAACAGAATGGCGGAACGCCAGCGAGTGTTCACTAATAGAGGGGAGGGAAGTGGAGGGGAGGGGAGGGAGGGGAGTTATCGTACGTCGACCCGCGTTGCGGTTGTCTCTGTCTCTCTCGATGTGTTGGTTGAGATGAGAGCAAAAGAGCGGGGAGGAGGTGACGAGAGAAAAATCAAATAAAGATAAAAAAAAAGGGGACTAGGAGGGAATTTGAGGGGTCTCTCGAGGGTGAAATATACCACCACCATCACCACCACCACGACGTCTACTGCCACTCAAAACCTTTCAAGATTCACTACAGCAGCTTACCTGACTAGGTAGTGTCTGAGCAGCCAGTCAACAACAAGCAAGATAGGAGAGTTGGGCCATGATGGATGGCCAGCGGGAGACAGAAATGGCTCCAACGCCCAGCCAGACGAGACGACGAACGGGAAGGGAAGGCCTTGAAAATTTACAGTTCCAATCATGAGACTGGTCGACGTTCCAGCAATCAGAGAAGACTATCCGTACACAAGTTACAACATGCCCTGAAGGAGGTAGAGTAATAATATCCGTACCCAGGTAATGGTGTATGTATGCGCGTCTCTCGAACCGCAGTCACGTCGCATTGCCAGGGCAGGTACATCTTGTGGACGCATGAACTGCTCACAAACCGAAGTACCCGACAAGACTGGCCCAGACCATCGAGGGCGAGGCGGCACCCCGGCGATTGGCTACGGCGGGAAACGTCCCTGACGCCTCTTTACGGTTTTTGGGCGCCGGTGCAGGTGCAGCTGGCCACCGCTGGTAGGTACCTGGTGAACACTCTACGGTACCGCCGGCACCCGTTACCTTCCGCGACCTCTCATATCTTCTGATCTCACCACAGCTGAGATGGGCGAGAACGGGCTGGCTCGGACGATATCTCTCACTCAGCAGCACCTGCCACACTGGAGATGGGTTCCTGGATGTGATTGCCACCAGACAGCACATAGTTCCACGGCGTGGGTTGGTACACTTGTAGTACTTCAGCCATGAGTGACACACGGTGCACCGTCCCAGGCTTCGGCCCCGCCGTACCTGCCTCCGCCGCTGGCTTGGACCACCGAGGGGCCCGTTACGTCTCCATTGGCAGTCAGCTAGATAGGTACTTGTTCTCGTTCTAAATTCCAAGCCAAAACACAGGTATCTACGTACTGGTGTGCCTTGCGGCGACTTGGGTAGTCCCTGCTGCCCGTCTTGTCACCGGCTTCTTCCCGCTCTTTCCGACTGACCTTTGGCGCCTGCCGTCAAACACGCGTGGACTCCGTTTCCAGCCCTCCTCACCGCATCGCAGAATACCTAGGTATCCGTACTATTAGTGTACCAGTGTGTGTACCTATGTACCATCCTGCCATCGTAGCGCCGCCATCAATCGGCCGGTTCCAGGGGTGGCGCACTGCTCGTCCGCCTCTACACTACACAGGTACACTACCTAACCTGCCTCACTTCGCAGGCTTGGCTCGTTATTCCCCGATGGCTCAATGGATGGGTCCTCCCTCATTCTGATCCGATCCTGATTTCCCGCCGTTTCCCTCTGCCGGTGCTGCTGCTGCTGCTCCATCCCACTCGCTGCTGCTGCTGGCGTCTTCCATCCTCTTCTCCTGCTTCCAACGACGTATGTGTGTGCTTGCTGTCACGTCTCCGTCTCTTCCACCTGCATGGCGCATCACGCACGATGAGGTCGCACAGCTTCACTCGAATCTGAAATCGTACAACTCTTTCACTGATGCCTTGACTGCTACGCTACCTCCGCTCCTCACCAAACCCGACGCCGCGTTCCTGACGTCGTCCATGTGTGACCGTCTCCCATGCCGACACCTTGGCCACGAGCCGTTAGCCGACAAACCACATCGTCATCCCGTCGATTTGCATCAACACGCTCGCTCAGCTTGATTTTTCCCACTTGACACTGGAACTCGACTGATCGCGGACGAGCGGCCATCTCCTTGCGGGGCCAGAGGAAAGCCCCTCGACACTTGTCTCGGCCCCGTCTCGTGTTATTTTCACCAGGAGCCAACTCACTCACTCACTCACCATCAGACGTCACATACGGAGTATCGTGTCTCTCACTCATCACATCTGTCCCACCACCTCGGGCTCATCACACCCAAACGCCTACCCACCAGTTCACGCTCCAAGCGCGCGGAGACATGAAGACGAACCCATTCCCCTTCTCACCAATGCCTACGGACACTTAGCTCACCTATCACTCCCAGAAAACACACATCTGCTCTCCACCGCGGCCCTTCCCATTGGATTCGTCCTGCCCCTGTCAATCCGCACCCTCATCAATCCCATCAACTGCACCCGCCGATCCCACCACACCACCATCGGGCTCTCCCATCCTCTCCATTGGGCTGCCATGCACCCGCGACACCCCCAACTTCGCTCCTTCGCCCTGCGCCCGCGGTCTCGGTCCTGGCAGATCACCTGTCTCCTGCCGCCCGCTTCTGTTTGCTCACCAATTCCGACTGCTCAGAGCGCGACACGACACTAGGTGGCAAGTGTCATCGCGCGAACTCTAGCGCACATCCCGACTTGGAACATGTTTGCTTCTTGGCTGAAGCCTCTAGAAGGAGAGACGCCTGCGCCATGCCTTTCCGCTTCATCTTGTCGGGACTCGGAGCTCAAGCAGACAGTCTGGTCAGGCCTTTTCACTAACTGGACCGTTTTCGGCTCTCTCGGCCATCGCATGGCCTCGCCATCCTCGGGCCTCCATGAGCCATGAGCCAACGGGAAAGCGTTCCCTCCGGAGCGTCCCCTTGTTGATGTCAACCGACGCCGTCGTCTCCTCCGGCTGTCGCGCGGTTGGACAATGGCTGTGCATATACCCGCTAAACGCCCGCCTGCACTTTCGGGCTAAGTCTCGTGACTAGACTAAAAACTTGAGATTTGACAGCCCATCTTCCACGCCCCTCTCACATTTATCCTCATTTTGTGAATCAGGCGCCAATGCCGCCTCTGCGTTTGCGGTTGTGACCTCAACTTTTACCACTCGTCTTAGTTAACCACGACATATACTCTGAACGTTTTCCATGTCGACCACGGTCTCACGGGCACTAGCTACATGGTTCGGACTCACACTCCCACGAGAGGTCTCATGTCAGCCGAGTGGTGACTGGGGGTAATGTAAGACTGGAGGCATCTTCTGATTACTAATTGAACCATCCATCGTGTGCTGACAAACCCGTAATCCTTTCCGCGTAGTGGCCACCAACTGGTGAGGTTTCATCTTTGGACGTCGAACTTGCCCCTGGCCATCCTTTGACTTTGTCCAAGTACCTAGTCAACAAGACCGATGCGAGGTAAGTACGTTTGAATCAATCCTCGTGGGTCGGTCTTATTCGCTGATGCCACCACCACCTGCTCGATTTGTCCGTCCAGCGCCAAGGGACCAACCCTCTCTGCCTTCCAATCTTGCCTGGCAGAGCTGTCATGGACCCAAACGTGGAGCTTCTTAACATCGGGGTAGCCCAGGTGGCGCCACCAATCGGCATCTTGCTCTGCAGTATCTGTAGTAAGCCTTTCAACGAAGGCAGGTGCCCACGAACACCCACCACCCTGCATCCCATAACCTCTAACACCCTGACTAGACAGTACGCTGCGGAGGCATATCTCGTACTGCCGGCGGACACAGAATCGCCCTAAAGTTCGGCCCAAGCCTTGCAGAGAGTGCAAGGCAGCCAAAAGCAAGTGCAGTCTTCAGCAACGTTGCGTTCGCTGCGTCAGGAAAGGGCTGGCCTGTGTTTACCCGGAACCAGCTGTTAACCAGGCATACCGTGACGCCCCGGGAGCTCTGGTCCCAACTCCTAGCTTGTCCTCTGCTATTTTGCCTCAACGATTGGAACCGGAAGCACCGTTGTACTCCATCGTTGATGAGCGGTTCTGGGAAACTCCTTATGAAACATTCGACACCCTCGACGCTCTCTTTTCCCCCAGCACAGCAGGCTTCGCCGCTGAAACAGGACTCTTGAGTACGACTCGAAGCAACAGCCATGTGGCTGGCTTAGTATTGCCACGGAAGATCGACCAAGTGGCTGCTTCGGGAATCCTGAACGACTGCGTCATCTCGACCCCGACGCAACTAGAGTTTCCACTAGGTAGCCTCCGCAGGCCGAGCCCAGCTTCTGAGAGCTGCGCGAATATCATCAAGCAAGCGTTGTGCGCTTTCCCTCAGATGATGCTCCGTAGATCGACGTTCCCGCCATTTATACACCCGCAGCGGGATAAGAGTCATCTGCCGGCACCTCTAGCCAGCTGCATGGCAATTTCTGGCCTCTTTGCCTCCAGGAACGACGACACTCGACCTATCCTTTGGAAAACAGTTCGGGAAGAACAAGAACTCTCCGTACAAACGGTAGGCGCCCTGTGCTAGTTTCCGTAACTACTTACTCACGTGTGACAGATGATGACTTTCCATCGGCGTGAGCTGTTGGCCGCAATGCAGGCCCAGATGATCTACATCACGATGCGTATTGTTGATGGCTTCCGAACCGCTGTTCACGACCGCGAGTACAACTCTAACATGCTGTTTGCTTACAAGGTCTATACTCTACGCTTCCAAATCTTTGCGGCTTCCTGCTGATTCGTGATGAAGGCATTCTGTAGTCGGTACATGGTATTGCAAGGCGAAACTTCCCACCACGCGCCTGTAGATATCCCTCCTGATATTGCCACGGAGTGGGAAAATTGGGTTCTGGACGAAACTTTGAAGAGGTAAGATCTCCGTAGCCATGCAAACATGGCAACTTTTACTTACACGTGCAGAATCCTGAGTGTCTGGTTCTTGTTCGCGCAAGTCAGCTCTATCAGTATCGGCATTCCCTGCACCATTTTGGATGACTGGGCCAAAGTGCTACTTCCCTGTCACAAGGCGCAATGGGCAGCAAGAACGCCAGAGGAGTGGAAACGAGAGACGGAAGCTATACGCAAGCACCAAAACCAGGGAAGCGGCCCGGCAACCTTTGGGGATCTTTGCGATCTGTATCGAGGCACGCCCGGAAAGGAAAGTATGGATAGGCTTAGTGTATGGAATGCAGGAGCAGATAACATTGGGGTTCTATTAAACTTAGCTGTGACGATGTTTTCGTTTAATCTTTAATATTGAATACTGCCGTTGGAAATTTCAAGCATCTCCTCCCATCCACCATTTTCACCAAGCTTCTTGCCTGCACTCACGTCTTTAACACACTGCGAAACAAGCCGGTGGCTTCACGCCTGTTCCATTACCAAGCAACAATTCCCTCCCGGTTAGAAAACGTAGCCGAAGGCCCGCCCGGAGCAACGGTCGCAAGCTCGACGATCCTCTGCGCTCCGACTTCGACTGGCACCCCGGCGTCCATGTAGCCGTTCATTCTGGTCTTTACTAGACCGGGACAGACGGCGTTCGAGACGCCACCAACGGGCTTCAAGATCCGAGCGTAGTTGACGGCGAGCATGTTAACCGCAGCCTTCGAGGCGTCATAGGCTTTGTAGTCGATATGGTGGTAGAACGTGGTTTCGTCGGTTGAGCAAGTGAGGGAGCCCATCTGCGACGAGACGAAGACAACCCTGGGATAGTCGCTCTTCTGCAGGAGCGGGAGGACGGCTTCCGTCCAAACGGCGGTACCAATGACGTTCGTTTCGAATGTTCTGGAGAAAAGGTCCCGAGGAGAGGATGCGACGTGGTCAATCAGGATGGCCGCATTGTTGACGAGGACGTCAAGCTTGCCGTGGACACTGGTGATGTGTTCCTTGGCTTTGTTGATTGAGTCGTCAGAGGTGATGTCCAACTGGACTGCGGATACTGAATAGCCCTCCTTGTTGAGGGAGTCGGCCACAAGGGTGCCCGCCTCTAGGCTGCGAGATCCGACAATGACGTGGAAGTCTGGGACCTTGGCCAGCTGGCGGACGACAGCCTCGCCGATGCCGGTGTTTCCTCCATTGACAAGTGCGACAACCATTGTAATCGATGTAAGAGACTGGACAGGCTGGATGTTTTCAAGTAGACAAATGTGGTGCGTTATGAGAGCGAACGAGTTTGAATCTTGATTGTCTGGTTGCGTGTGGCGAATGCTGTTTGTGTTCCTCTTCCAGGCTGACATGGAGACCTATGTTGTCTTTTATATGTGTTCAGATTGCGGAATTACAGCCAACATGTATTCAATCTGAATCATTCCGATTATCAGATTACAAATGTGGTGCAGCCAACCTCTCAACTCCGGCCAATTTGGCCGTGAAGGCGTACATGCGTGTTGTGCAAGCAGCGCCGGCGAAATTGGGCGGCCAGAAGTGGGGTCGTGGCCCGGAATCCCCACAATGGACGGCCACTTTCGCCGGAGCGAGGAATCTTCAGCCTGCTGATGAGCCCGGATTGGTCATCAACCAGAACCAAGTTCTTCACAGTTCTATCAGCAACCCAAAGCGACTCGGGCGTTGGGAGCCCATCTGTCGCTGTTCCCTTATTTGTGACCGTATTGCTGGTAACTAACGAGGCCGGGTGTTGATTATCTCTGATCGCCAAACGTGATGGAGCGGGGCCAGAAATGGCATGCTGGTAGACCCAGCCCGATATTTATGATGTTCGGTATAGAGATGCACTGCAGCTCGGATTTTTGCTTCAAGTTCGTCTTCTAATCATAGTGAAAACCCTGTATTGAATCACCTGCAACGAGCCAACAAGAGACACCGAAATGGCTGAAAATAGAAGGTTCGGGGTCTTTTGGTTTCATACCCAGCAAGTTATCAACAGACGTGCGAACGTCATAGATGGGAGGAGCTTGAAAAGATTATCATCAGACTTTGGCTCGTCTGCAACTGGACTTGGCAAACACCTCCGGACCTTCGATTTTGAGACGAGCTGATGTCTTTGGTCTAAGCTCGACGAAAGGGTCACTCGGGGTACGTGAGCTCGTAGATTATTCATAACGAGAAGTTTTGGATGGAAATGAAGTTATGGTGATCTGGCCCTTTAACGAACAGTGCCAACCTAGACTTCGTGACGCAGTGATAGACCAATCTGTTCAGACGGAAGAAGTGCGCGAAAGTATGAGTACCAAAGATGAATTTGCCGAATTTCCATCTATTCTTTCCTGAGAGGCCGAAACGATCTCCTTCGTGTTGATGTCGGGGATGGGTTTGGCAACTTTGTAAATTTTTCGTGCACATCGTTTCTGCTTAATACCAGAATCCATATCAAGCAACACATCTCTTGTAGAGCTTTCCCAAGCTCATGTCACTTGACTGCCCACGAGCCATAGAGGATGATCCGCAAGACTATTAACCTTGCAGATGTAAGCAATGTAGAGCAAGGTGGCGCTGCAGCCCCTTAATCAAAGCCTCCGCTGGAGGATCCCGAAAGCTTTGAGAATGCCGCATGCATGCGCCATGCGATGCACCCGAGCGAAATTGTATTTCATGAACCATAACAATCCGTCGACGGATTTTGCGGTTAGGATCGAGCTACCCGGTGAAGGCGGGAGCTATCCGCGCGTTTTCGTCCTGGAACTCACCGAAATCGTGGGTGTTCGACGTCTCTCTGATGACAGTTTTGGGAGAGTTACAGCCGATTTCCGATTTGACAAATTTCATGGTTGCCACAAATGGTGTGACAAGCACTGACATATCGTCAGTGACGTGAGACACTGACGCAGGACTCAAGTTTATTTTCCCGAGTGTTGAGGTCAAAGAGCCGCAAACCGAGGTGCAGCTCAGGCGTTCTGCGTGTGAGGCGTATTTGTCAAGCAAATCAGACGAACTCGCACTCTTACTGACAGATTTGACTGACATGGCGACGGCAACTCCAACCCTCTTAGCTCCTGCTTCCGAGTTCCTGCCCTTGCCACACCGATCCGCTAGCATCCAAATCAATTTCGCAGCGCTCAGATGATGATAATCTGATGAATTCTTCCGGTCAAACAAATCTCGAGACGTTTGGAAGGTGCTCCTAAGGTATTGGGAGCATCGTCACCCACGTGTACACCGAGGCCTGCCTCGGCTTTCCACAGTTGTTGAGTTGTTTCCAAGACCATAATTGGCTGGTTGCTGTTTGAGACGCACGCAGGAACCAGTTGGTGACCTGATATCATCATCTATAAATGTCTGGTGTCCCCACCGTCGACATAGGCATCGTGTTCGTGATCGAATACTTACTATATCATCTCAACTCCATCTATACCTCAATCAAACGGATATCACATCAGCCTTCAACTATAGACGAAGAACACTCTAGTTATGCGCGGTCTCGCCATTTTTGCTTCCGCCTTGTGCGCGAGCTACGTCTCTGCGCAACAAGGGGCAGTTTGCTTCGACGACTTGGATTGCTTGCTTGCCGTATGACACAACCATCATCCAGAAACATGAAAGATGTGATACTGACTTTCGATTCAAGGGAGGACAGAATGCCAAATGTTTGAGGGCACAAGCCGGAGGGATCACCGGGTAAGTGAGAAATGTCGAGCAGGGAATCCCACTCCCCGCAATACGATCGGCTTGATCAGCAACGGCGCGTGAAGAGAAGAAGAGTCAAAACTGACGAGGGTACCAGTAATTGTCAAGCTGGCCAGGCTGCTGGCGCTGGGGCTGGTGCTGCGGCTGGTGCTGCCCCGGCAAAGGGCAAAGGTCAGCAAGCTGCTGCTGCCGACCCTATCGGTGCCCTCCTTGGAGGTCTTACGGGAACCAAAGCCAAGGGAAAGACGGCTGGAGCTGCAGCCCCGGCAAAGGCCAAGGGAAAGTCCCCGGCGCTCGGTGCTAGACAAGCCGCTGCAGCCCCGGCTGCTGCTCCTGCGCCTGCGGCGTCACCTGCGGCCGACCCCATCGGCTCGGTTTTGGGGACTCTCACTGGAAAGACAAATGGACAGGCTGCTGGCGCTGCGGCTGCTCCTGCTCCTGCTGGCTCCCAAGCTGCAGACCCCATCGGTGCCGTTCTCGGCACAGCGGCCGGCGTGTTGAAAGGCAAGGGTGCTCAGCCCGCGGCTGGTGCTGCAGCCCCGGCTGGTTCTCAAGCTGCCGATCCTCTCGGGACGGTTTTGGGAACTGCCGCTGGAGTGTTGAAGGGCAAGGGTGCTCGACCCAATGCTGCGGCAAATGCAGTTCTCGGCGCTGCCGCCAACGTTCTGAAAGGAAAAGGAGCTGCCAACCCGCCTGCTGCCGCTCCAGCCGCCTCTGCCGCCCCTCCTCCGCCCGCTGCTAGTCCCAAGCCAGTTCCGCCCCCGGCCGCAGCTCCTCCGGCAGCGGCCCCTCCCGCAGCCCCGGGTGCGCCCGCGGCTGGGAAGCCGGCTACTCCTGCTGCCGCACCCCCCGCGCCCGCTGCGCCCGCGGCCGGCAAACCGGCTCCTCCCGCTGCTGCACCCGCGGCTCCTGCAGCTGGAAAGCCAGCACCGCCGCCGGCCGCCGCTGCTCCTCCTGCTCCCGGTGCACCTGCTGCTGGCAAGCCAGCTCCTCCTCCTGCCGCCGCACCACCTTCGCCGGCGGCCCCTGCCCCGGTTCCAGCAGCCCCTGCCGGCGGAAAGCCAGCTGCTGCCCCGCCTGCTCCCGCGGCCCCCCCAGCCGCTGTGCCTGCACCCCCGGCGGGAAAGCGCGTTCGAGTTCGCTTCTAGACACATTGGAATTTCATTTAATGTACAATCTATCAGTGGTTGAGATGCTAGCTTAGACACACTGGTGTGGAAAGCAAAGAGACAGAGTTTAGCCTTCAAGAATGATTTCAAAGACACACCAAAGCATACTAAGCACATGGCTTTCTCTTGGTTTTCCCAGACGTGCCATTTCGTTTCGCAGGCGTAAACAAGTTCTCTAGACTGCCTGGTCGAGAACACCTTATCGAGAGAACTTGAGCTTTCGTCCAAGGCCTTCATCGCGCTAGAAAGCTTCCCGGACTCGCTTGCAACTGGGCATTCACCTGTAGTTTGCCCAATACTCTTGTGTTGAATTCATCTGTTAAAAGAAGCACCGTGACCCAGAAGCTAGACGGCGAACTCCTAATCCGAGGTATCATATCCCTCTAAGGCTGTGATTGTTCCGGCCCGCCGGACTCACGGAAATGCCGGATCAACGAGCTGAATGACAGTCTTGGCGCAGACGGCGCATCCGGCAGGTGGTGCTACATGGAGATGAGGAGTAACACCAAGAAAGGAAGGCCATGCAAACGTGGCAGTTACTTGCATATGAGCCTCTTATCTATGCTTCCGGGTGTCGCCTAACACGGCCGCGGTGTTCTTTCTCGTTTTACAAACCAATGGCCTCCTGCCTGGCCGAATCACTTGTTGTACAAGCCCTTAACTCAGGGCTTGCAAGTGATGACCTTTCACAAGGCAGAAAAAAGTCGTCACATTCTCTGCCCCCCTCGAAACAGATTCCCGGCTTGGCTCCATGTGATAAACATAAGTCGATCGACGGCAGTGGCATAGACTGCGGCATTCCACACCAAGCTGGAGGATTGTGAGATAAGAGCGAAGTCCGCAGCGGGAAGTAGACGGGGATCGCAGCCGGAGACGCAGTGTGCGGGCTTTCTCTGAAGTCCCGGGATGTGGGCGGAGCCGTGCGGGGTCCCGGCAGGGTATCTGGTAGGGAGCCGAGGGCTTTGACGGTGGGACAGAGGTCAGATTAAGGAAGGTAGCATCTCGGCGACCGGCTATGCCCGACTCTAGTAAATATAAGCTTGAATCGACCAATCTCTAATCATCAACGTCGTGAGCCAAGACTTTGGGTGGAAACCGCAATACGCGCGAGTGAACTCAGCGCCGCATGATGCCGACCGATAAATGGGTCATAAATGGCATAAGAGGCAACTCGATAGTCAGGTCGTGGTCGAGCTAATCATCAGGTTGCACAATACGAACAAGGCCTCTGGAGAGGGTGCCTCTCTTGGCTACTGTTACCGTCTTGGCATTTCCTGAACCATCGCGAAAGCCGCGATTTCTCTTGGCAACATGCCCTTTGCCGACCAGCCGCCTTATCACGTCAAGCTTTTAGCCGCTGTCGTCAACACGACGCGCATGCAACCTCTGACGAACAGAGAAGGAAGGTGCGCTCTCGCTGAACATGAATCAACTCCCCAGTTATGGAGCACTGGAACCACTTCTATTGAATCGGTCAGCGCAAACCGCTGGAGTCGATCCAGTTTGCAAACCACTAGACTTCCCGTTGTAATGTGCTAACCCTTGGGGCTATGTCCGGTTCAGGAAGGTTGAAGTTCACGATGCCTGACTCTCGAGATGCCTCAGTTGATGGCATCGAATGCATGTGAGACCCGCGATTGAGAGCGGACGACAGTTATATAAACTCCCACAGGAACGGCCATCAAGGTGCTCTTTTTTTGGTCTCCATCCCCATCCCACTCCTCTCAGCCAAGGTTCTCTCCACTCGGGTTTCCAGCAGCCTCATTGTCAAGATGCAGTTCAAGAGCTTCGTTCTCTCCGCCCTCGCGGTCGCTTCTGGTGCTCTCGCCCAGCGTTCTTGCGGCACTCCCTCTCCTTCCCAGGAGCAGATCGAGGTCGCCGAGCACTTCCAGCTTAAGGAGGAGAACGCTCGCGTCGCCGGCAATGCCACCCGCCTTGCCCCCATCAACGTCAACATCTACTGGCACGTCATTGCTTCGTCCAACTCCGTCAGCGGCGGGTACCTTACCCAGGCCACCTTGGACAAGCAGCTCGATGTCCTGAACAAGGCTTTCGCCCCCCACGATGTTCAGTTCGCCCAGGCCGGTGCCGACTGGACTGTCAACACCAACTGGGCCCGGGACACCGCCGAGCTCACCATGAAGCGTTCGCTCCGCAAGGGCACCTACGCCGACCTGAACGTTTACTTCGTTCCCGGCACCCCCTACCTCGGCTATGCCTACTTCCCCCAGACCGTTTCCACTGGCTCTTCTGCCTTCTACTACGATGGTGTTGTCATTCGCTCCTCGTCCGTTCCCGGCGGCAGCCTGGCCCAGTACAACCTTGGCCACACCGCTACCCACGAGATTGGTCACTGGCTCGGACGTAAGTAACCGGAACGCATAATATGCCGAGTAGAACTAGCGCTAACGAGTACTCAAGTCTACCACACCTTCGAGGGCTACCGCTGCGGTGGCAACGGTGACTACGTCTCTGACACTCCCTTCGAGGCTGAGGAGGCCTACAACTGCGAGATCGGCCGTGACACTTGCCCTACCCTCGCTGGCACTGACCCCGTCACCAACTACATGGACTACTCTGACGAGTAAGTAATCTCTTGAAGAACCTCATCATCTGAAGTAGTGCTAACTCCTTGCCAGCTCCTGCTTCACCCACTTCACCGCCGGCCAGGAGACCCGCATTCACAGCTACTGGGATACCTACCGCGCCCAGTACCAGTAAGCGGCCAGTCTCACGACGGCAGTCCTTCGCCATAAACTGTCACCAAAGGTATTGGCAAGGACCGTAACATGTTGTGCCTGGTCTCTCTACTCTCTAGAGGGAACCTCACAACCGCTGCTTGAGGATGGATCTATTATCGGGAATGTAATTTGTGATTAGCTAGCTCAAGTTATTAACTAATTACTATTACTATATTACGTATATGAAAAGCTGTTATTTTATGTGTTAAGACACATGGTGCGGCGTATTACTGAATGAGAGTTCGGCGATTCCTTGGTAAAGACTTGTTGAAGCTGATGCGTATCACATTCTTGTTGCTTCGTAACTGATGAGGAATTTGGAGAAAGACGGTTTGCCTAGACAACATCGTTGTGAATAACAAAGAACATCAACTTTGGATTTTGTCTGGTGTTTGCATCTCAATTGCTACCTAATGAAGACACTAACCAAGATGGACGGACCTGAGGTTGGATTGTAGACGATCAACAACCCGAAGGCACCATGCCAAATGCCGAAAATTACCCGGGCCGAGGTACATCGGCATTCCCAACAACATCAACGCCACCAAAACTCCGATTTAGCCCATGAACTTGTACCTTCACACCGCCACTCCGTAGATAACGCCAACAAGCAGAACCATGGTCGCTCCTGCAGATGGCAAAACGTCACCACTATTAACCCTCTGCGCTGGCGGCATAGCCGGCGGAGTCGAGGCTGCTTGCACATATCCGTTCGAATTCGCTAAAACACGTGTCCAGCTCTATGGACACCAGAAAGGGACGCGCAATCCGTTTGCCATTGTCCTTCGAGTCGCACGCGAGGAAGGCGTGAGCGCCCTGTATAAGGGATGTAGCACCATGATTGTTGGATCCATCGGCAAGGACGCAGTTCGGTTCGTTGCTTTCGACAGCATTCGCGCGATCTTCGAAGACAAAGAGACACAGACTCTTAGCCCGGCGCGAAGCATTGCATCGGGTATGGTTGCAGGAATCGTAAGCAGCACGATCATTGTGACGCCAAGCGAACGTGTGAAGACGGCCCTCATCGACGATGCGAAGACATCGCGCAGATTCAAAGGCGCTATTGATTGTATCAGCACTCTCACGCACGAGCAAGGAGTCCGCAGAGCTCTCTGGAGAGGTTACATCACAACAACATTGAAGCAGATCGGGACCACGGGATTCCGACTCGGAAGCTACAGCATTATCAAGGACTTTGAGCGCAGCAAAGGCATGAATGTGGATGGTCCATTGATGAGTTTTTCCAACGGCGCGCTCGCTGGAACGGTCACGACAGTCGCTACGCAGCCATTCGACACTGTCAAGACGAAAGCTCAACAAGCAAAGGTGGTGGGCACGATGGAATCATTCCGAGCAATTGTAGCAGAGGATGGGCTGAAAGGTCTGTGGCGAGGCACAGTCATGCGTCTTGGTCGGACTGTACTGGCCGGAGGCATTCTGTTTACCGCAAACGAGCAAGCGATGAAAGGGCTGAAGATTCTGACTGGAAGGTAGAGCAATTTCGTGCATAGAGGAAATAGATAAATAGGCAATGCACATGCATTCAGCCGCTGATAAGGCTTGTCCACTCATGACCCGCCTACCCCCCCTCTCCATCATTCTCTTCCATCACCCTCTACCGCTTCACTTATTGTGACATCTTTGGTAGCATCGATCAATCTCTTCCAAATCCTCGTACATTCCTCGTTCGAAGACCCCCCAGAAAGCGTTGCCTTATTCCCGATAATGATCACTCCAGTCCGCGCCCGCGTCATTGCTACATTAAGCCGTCTCAAGTCGCTCAGAAAGCCGATCTCCTGGCGCTGATTACATCTTACCGTGACAAACACGATTATGTCCGCCTCCCTTCCCTGGAAGCTGTCGATGCTACAAACTTCAACCAAGTTGTTGGAAGAGAGATTCTGCCTGAGAAGGTCGACCTGCCGGCTGTACGGGGTTAGCACCGCAATGGCTGGTTTTGGAGCCTCCGTGGATGATTCGGCATTGGGCAGCCCAGCGGAGACCTTGGTAAGGAGGTCACAGACTTTGACACACACGGCAGCTTGACCCCTGTTACACTTGGACTTCTGGCCCAGGTCTTCTGGGGCTGCACTTTCAATGAACACCATTCGGTGGTGTTGAGTCTTAGTCCCAGCAGTCTTTGAACGTGGAGGATTCTCCATCACAGGCCAAGGAAAAATGGATGGAGGCATCGATCTTTCCGTTGCCTTGATGCCGGTCCGCAGTTTACCATCGTAGAAGGTCTCGGAGCTGAAGCGACAGACATCCTGATGCATGCGGTATTGAGTATCCAGCATGACCCTCTGCACCCCTTCGTGCTCTTTTGCGGTCCACAGTCTCTCAAATAGAGATATGTCAAATTCAAGCGATAGGGAGAGTTGCCCCACTGTAGGTCGAAGCTGTACATGGTCTCCGACTAACACTGCTTTTGTACAACCTTTGGTCAACGGTACAAGGGAGGCCGGCTCGGTCTGCTGTGAAGCCTCATCGATGATGACGATGTCGAACTTTTCTCCTCGCAGGACACCTATGGCCGCACCTATGCAGGTGGTGAAAACGATTCGGGATTGCTTGACCATTTGCGTGGCTTTGCGTTGAGCGGCGTGAGAGCTGTGGATTTCCTGTCCAGCCATTGCGTCGCAAGTGTACTTTTGCAAGTCGTCAGAGACCTTGCGGACCTGCTCCGAGTTAGATGTTGCAATCGCACACATAGAGAAGGGACTACTTGCCTCCGTAGATACACGTATGGGAGAGATCATGCGGTCGTCGTGAACGTGACTCGAGATATATCTTCTCATCACGTTATCCACAGCGTTGTGTGTCGGCGCTGTGACAAGAATGCGTGACTTTGGGTGCTGATCCTGAAGTTGTCGGATAATCTCTACGATGGTATGTGTTTTACCTGTCCCCGGCGGACCCCAGAGGCAGGTAAGGGAATGCTTGGACGCAGACTCAACCCCCTTATTCTGACCTTCGTTAAGTGTCTTCTTCGGGATGAAGGCCAATGCGCTGTCATCGAGGTTCGAACCGGAATGGGATCCAGTACCAAGGATCAGCTCTGTTATCCCGCCGGCGTTGCAAGTTCCAAGAGCCAGATCTACGGTTGCATCAAACATTGCCTTGGTGGTAACGAAAGGCCCACAAGATGCCAGTTTCCAAGAGCACTGCTCAAGGTACGGCGGTACCGGGTGAAAACACTGGAATTCAGCTTGACCAGGACTTGACCGAATGACAAGTGCGCTGATTGAGCATACTCTAGCCGTAGGGGAGTTTGCTGGCGGCGAGGCTGCAACAAGCCGAACGTGAGTTGATGTCCTGGGCGTTCCGCCACTGGAGTCAAGTCGAAAGTCCGCCCCAACAACAGGCCACCCATCCTCAGTGTCGTGGAGACGCTTCAGGGAAAGAAGATCTGGGCGATCATAGCACTGTTCGGCTGCTTCTTCAACATGACTGATCGTGATTCCGTTGAGAATGTGTGTAATCCGTCGTGTAAGTGTTGGCCGTTCCGGTACAAGCCGTGAGCTCTCCTGCTCGAAGCCGCCAAGCATGATGTCAAGTGCCAAAGAGGGTGATCTGACCGTCAGGGCGACGATTTCCGCCAATCGAGCGTAAGAAGATATGGAAAGGACGCGAGCTTTCCTCAAAACCTGTTTAAATGGTTCAACCATGATTTGATCGACGTCATTTGCGCAAATAATGATCGCCCGCAATATATCCTCGACACGGTTGTCCAGAACTTCTATCAACTGTGCCGGAAGTGTCGCCCAGTCTAATCGCGAGAAAGTAACAGCCAAAAACGGGGAATACCGCAGAAACGAAAGCATCTCAACCAGAACGAAGTCTGCTCTGACCGTGCTTGGATGTTCCTGCTGAAAGGTAGCAAAGAGGAAAGTAAAGCAGTCGAGAAGAGTGTCCTTTTCGTTGTGCTTAAGCAACCAGGAAAAAAGCTTTTCGTAGTGCTCTTTGTCATCCAGCGCCAGAAGCGCGGAAAACCTTCGATGTAGAACGACTTGAATGATGTAGTCGGGTACAGCCTTCCAGTCAACATCTTTAACTGTGGGCCTGTTGTACTCCTTTGCGTTGCGCCCAAAAAGTGGTATTTCTTCCCGTGTATCAACATACTCAAGCCAAAGATCCAGGTTTCGCAGGGAGTCGATGTCCTTGTTTGAGATTACATATATCTCCTATTGCGGGTTAGCCTGTTAGCAGTTCAGCAATCCATGTGCGACGAAACGCAGATACTTACTGCCCCTAGTACACCGTTCCTATTCACCCTCCCCACATGACTTTGCAACTTCTTACTGAACTTGTCGAGGGCGATACTTGCCCTAAAGTCGAAGTTCACGCCGCTGGTAACTGTAGCCTGCCTCGTGCGTCTTTTGCTACTCTCAGAATTGAGATTTCGGTAGGTAGAGTCATCCGAAGCACCTCGCCCGACGAAGATCCACGTGTTTTGTCTACGACCCTCGAAAAGCTGGAAGACGTTGCTGTCGCAGTAAACCTGGTAATTTGCCTTTGTTGGGAGGCTCAGTCGAGTCGAAGACTGTTTGTCCTGAGAATGCGGAAAGGCAAAAAGTCGAGCCACATTACCGATCCTGTGGTCTTTTGCCGGCTCTATTTGCTGTGGTATGTAAATGGCAATAGTCAATCTGTCATCCACACGGAGCACGACAAGTTTGCGATGGAAAAGGTGAAGCGCTGTAGTGGCCTTGTCGAGGAATGAGGCAGGGCGATCCCTCGACGATGTATACAAGCGCTTCCATCGGAGGCTTGGATGATTCAGCTT
This sequence comes from Colletotrichum brevisporum, assembly GCA_030770045.1. Lineage (NCBI taxonomy): Eukaryota > Fungi > Ascomycota > Sordariomycetes > Glomerellales > Glomerellaceae > Colletotrichum > Colletotrichum brevisporum. Next base: position 141,468 of record JAUGSI010000005.1, on the reverse strand, counting down.
GAAGTCAGATAGTTCTGACTCCTCGAGTAAGTCTGATTGACAGAGCGCATTCCGGACCAGGCTGGGATATCCCGACTCAACTGGTAGGTAAGCCAAGGCCCAAATTTTCTCCTCGGCGCTCAGAAGTGTGAAGTCGAAGAAATGAGCAAATTCCCCCAGGGATGCCCCGTTACAAACGCACCACCTGTAGGTAAGCTGCAGCAGCTCAAACTCAGAGACAGCCATGTCACCACGACATATGAGCATTTCCATGGCGTCTAGGCTGTAGCCGTGACAGCTAAGCCTAGAGGAGACAGCTTGGTGTTCCCGACTGCAGGCGTAAGCTTTTGCGGTGTCGTGAAGCAGGCTGAGGATGAATGGCGGTGCTTCAGGGGAAGGCTCCGGGGGGGCTTCAAGTCTCGGGGGGATCTTGATGCGGTTGCCGTCAACGCATGTTGAAAATAGGCGATTCAGCTCCTGGCACTGGGAACTCATGGGACCGACAGACGCGGCCCAACTGAGATAGAGATTCTTCACCTTGCCAAGTGAAGCGTTGGTATACCTGGCGAAGTAAATCAGACGGTCGTCGTCCGTGACGGGTTTGAAGGATATCGAGTCCTTGGCGGGGGGGTACTCGGCTGCCTGGGAGAGAGTAGATGGAATAATGTCCTGGTCCCAGCAAACAAAGACTGATTGGTGGATCAGCAAACAGTATCTTCAAAAGAACGGTATAGTGGGGGGGCGTACATTTGTCCCCGTCCAAGTCGCCTCCAGACATAAGATCAGTGGCCGCACGCCTTCCCTCCTAACCCCCAGTCCAGGGCGGTCCCAGTAGCTAGCGCGTCCCGGGGGCAGGGGCTAACTAGAGGGCAGTAGACTGGAAAAGTAAAGCGGAGCGGAACAGTAGAACTAAGCCAGTAGAGCCAGCAAAGACAATAGAGATAGTACGGATAATAAAGATAGTAGAGATAGCTGGGATAGTAGGAACAGTAGAGACAATAGAGACAGTAAAGAGTAGTAGTATAATAATAGAAATAGTAAAAATAATAATAATAAATAGTAGGAATAATAAGGATAATAGAGACTAATAGTATAGTAGGAATAGTAAAAACAGTAGGGATAGTAGGGATAGTAGGGACAATAGGGATAGTTAGAATAGTAGAGACTAGTAGTATAGTAGAAATAGTAAAGATAGTAGAGATAATAGAGATAGGATAATAGAAACAGTAGAGACTACTAGTATAGTAGAGATAGTAGAGATAGTAGGAACAACTAGGATAGCTAGAATAGTAGGGACTACTAGTATAGTAGGGATAGTAAAGATAATAGTAATAATAAAAATAAAATAGTAAAGATAGTAGAAATAGTAGGAATAATAAGTATAGTAGGGATAATAGAAATAGTAAAAACTACTAATATAATAAAAATAAAAAGAATAATAGGAATAGTAAGTATAGTAGAGATAGTAAGATACTATAAAATAGTTTTAGTAGAGTATACTTAGTTAAGTTAAAAGCTAGTAAAGTAGGGCTACTAGTTTAGTAGACTACTAAGACCCTTTTATATTGACTCTTTTTAAAACTAATACTTTTATAAAAAACTAATATTAACCTAGAATTAATAGTATATTAAACTAATAGTTAAGTTTTAATTTAATAATACCCTATTTTATTCTATTTAGTATCTTAACCCTTTTTAATTTTAATAAAAAAATTAAAAAGTAGCTTTTATACTTAAGTATACTTAAGCCTATACTTTATAGTTAATAACTATATAGTAATAAATACTCTATCCCCTTATAAGTACTTATTTTTTCTAGACCTCCTTTTTATTATTTTTATACTTAGCACCCCTCTTTACTATATTTTATTTACTAAAGTAATAAAAAATAAAAATAAAGTAAAATAAAGTTAATTAAAAGAAATATAATAATGGACTTACTTTACTAAGTATATACTACTAATTAACTTACTCCCTTCCTTTAAAAGAGAAAAAAATAAAATAAAGTTTAAATAAAAAAAATTTAGAACCAGACTTACCTAGTTAGGGAACAGCACTAGTAGCCCCTCCTTCCTTAAAATAAAAAAAAAAATAAAGTATAAATAATAATATAAAAAAAATATAAACTAAAACTTACTTAGTTAAAGAGCCCCTAAAACAGCCTAGAACTTATTAATACGTAGAATTAAAAGCACAGCACTAGTAAGTCTCTTAAAAACTAAGGTATAAAGAATTAGTATTAGGACTCCGTTCTATTTATAGAGTAGTATAGTATAGTAAGAGAGGGGTTTAATAGAAGGAAAAGAACGCTAAGGTAAGGTATAATAGCCTTTAGTTAACTTACTAAATAGTAGAGTAAGGGCCCTTAAGGGCCCTATAAAGTACGTTTAAAATAACCTAGTATAAGTATAGACTCGGCCCTACTTAGTAGTAAAAGTAGTAAAAAGAACTCTATAAACTAAAAAGGCCCCTAAAAGACTACTAAGGGCTAAATATAGTAAAAGTGAATTATAAAAAATTAGAATAAAGTTATTACTCTAAGGCCCATATTTAGTAGTAAACACTCGTTAGAAAACACCGCTTTTAAAAGTATTATTAAAATTATTATTTTACTTATAGGTTGTTTTTACTCTACCCCTATAATGTACTTCTAAGTCTTTGTCTAAGGCTCTAGGCTAGGGGTCCCCTAGTAGGAGAAAAAGGGTATAAGTACCCTAGGGGGGACTAAGCTATCTGCTCTCCTTATAATACTACCTGTTTTAGAACACCTGGGTATAAATAGAGTAGGCTAAGGTTTAATATAGAATAGTAGTTTATTTATGGGTGCCTCTTACTAATAGACTTACTATAAATACCCTAGCCCCCTTAAGGTTTCCTCCTTAGGGCCTTAAAAGTAAATAATATTAGCTATAACTTCTTTTTTAAAGAATAATTTATAAGGATATTTCCTGTAGTTTAGTAAAGTACTAAAGACGCACGATTTAGGGCCTAGGCCAGTCCTTTAGAAAGGTGTAGTAGCTGTTCTATAGTAGCCCATAGCCTACTACTAAGGCCCTTATAGTAGAGTTTTTAGTAAGGGCCACTAGTAGGCTAGAGATTAAAAATAAACTTCTTACTACTATAGGTAGTAGGTTCTAAAGTAAAAGAGTACACTATTAGTAACTTAAAAGAAACGTTGTTAAAAACTAAATTTAGTAGTCTAAAAATACTCTAAGCTAAGGCCCTTTAGAACCTACTCTACCTTTTAGTGCTTTTAAGTATTGGTTTAGGCCTAAAGGCTATCTTTTTAGTAGGTTAGTAGTAAAGTTTAGCCTTACTTTAGGGAGTATAGTAGTACCTTATTCCCTTAAAACAGTGTTAGGTTGGGCCTAAAGGCCCTCTTATTGATATATAAGTAGTTAAGTAGATAATTAAAGCCTTAGTTATAGCCTTAGTAGGTACGGGTAGGGTCCCCCTGTATTCTATAATAACTGTAGTCCCCTACCTAGAGTATTAAAGCCCTCTTTAGTAAGGTAGTAACTAGCTTTTTAGAATAGTTAAATATAAAAAAAAAATAAACTAAAATTTAATAAATACTTTAAAGTTTAAATATAGTAAAGTTAATTCTTACCTAATTGTATTCTACTATAATAAATAATAAACTACCTATAAGGAGTAGCTATTAACCCCTTTTTGTATAATTAAAGGCTATAACCTAGCTCTTTTTACCCTATTGCCCCTATAGTCTACTAAGTAAATAAAATATACTAAATTAAAAAGCTATTTAAAAAAACGTTTACCCTTTTATTAAAATAATTCTAAAAGTAGAGCCCGTCTCTTTAAAAGTAGACCTAGTTATATTAACTTTTACTAAATAGTTTAAATAACTAAGTACTTATAGTTCTTTACTTAAGTTAAGTAAACACGTTTACTAACTCCTAAAAAGGCTAAGAGCCCTATACTATTAACGCGTAGTAGACGCTATTACTAGCGCTTATTACTAAACTAAGTTTTAAGTTCTCTATAACTCTAGCCCTAACCCTAGAACTAGATTTTAAAGGGTAGTACTTAGTATATTTTCTCTACTACTAAGCTTTAAACGAGAGTCTTAGGGACTAATATATTAACCTATTTCTTTTACTATTAAGTATAAGCCTATAATTTAAGTACTAAGGCGGTTCTTAGCTTTTTTCTATTGTCTACTGTAAAGTATTAGTGGGTAAGGCCGCCTACTATTATCCTACTTAACTACTAAAGTAGTTTAGTAAAACTTAAATAAATAGACCCCTAAGGCGGGTACTTAAGGGGCGCTATATACGTTCTAGTGTCCGTTCTAGGTACCTATATACACTAGAGTATAAGTCCGTTCTTACTTAGCCGCTGCTAAAATATAGTAGTACTAAGGGTTAGGGAGTACTCTTTTAGATTAAGCCGGGCCCTCTTTGTACTATACCTCTAAATAGGTAGTCTCTTATTAACTACTCTAATAGCTAGCCCTTAATTAATAAAAACATTTTTAATAAATACTTTTATAAATAAAATTCTTTAAAAAAATTAATAGTTATATTACTCCTTTTTACTCTTAAGTAATCTTACTTCTAACTGTCCCTATAAACTATAAAACCCCTTTTAGGGCTAGTAAAACCTATTTTTCGCTGTAATACTACCCCTAAAGGGGCTATACTAGGCTTTAAAAAAGGGTATAATCCTAGCGGATATATACTGTTTAACTATAAACTGGCTTTATTAATACTACTATTACCCCTACTATAGCCTTACCTTTAACTACTTTTCTTTTAAACTCTTTATTACCTACTATAGCCTTACTTTTAACTACTTTTTTTTTAAGTTCTTTATTATTCTTTTAGAGTTAAGTTCTAACCCGTAGTTACTTATTATAACTATACTAGAGTATTAAACTTGTATTAAAAGCTAATAAAAAAGAAATTTAAATAAACTATTGCCGGTATAGAGCCTTGCGATGTAGAGAATCACTTAGAATCATAAATCTACTCCTAGAAGTAGTAGTATTTAACCTAAGTACTACTATTGTCCTACTAATAAAACTAATAATAAGTATTAATTTAAAGCTACTATAATAATCTGCATAGTTTAGTACTTTTAAAATTAATAATAACCTTTATAGTGGGAGATTTATAGTTCTATTATATATTTTAATTCCTAGATTAAGTACTTAAAGTTTTTAAGTACTACTCTTTACTATACTGCGCCCCTAGAAGGGCTAGATAAACTAGAAAACCTTAAAGGGGTAGTATACTCTAGTAGTTTAACTATGTTAGTATCCCTACTAAGGGCCTCTCCCCTATTACTCCTTATAAGTATAGCCTATAATAAGCCTATTAAACTAGACGTTAGAAGTATAGAGCTTTTTGTTTTTCTCTTAGTATCCTTAGTTTAAAAGTCTACTAGAGTAGCCTCCTTTATAGGGGAGTAATACTTCTTAACCTTACCCTAAGTCTAAGACTAATTAATTCTATAGCCCCTAAAGTATAACTCTATTAAAATATAAGGGCCTTGGCCTAGTAGAACTAAGCTTTAGAAAGCACTAGAACTAGTCTATAAGGGTATTCTAATAATATAGAACGTTAGTTTTTTATTTTATTATAATACTTAGTATATTAAAGTAGACTAGAAAGTATACTTTACTAACTATAACTTAAGTCCCTACTAAAAGAATTATAATTTTAAAGTTACGTTATTACTACTTTAACTACTACTACTAAAGTAATCTTTATTTATTTTAGTTACTTTTTACTTATTTACTAGTTAACTTAGTACTAGTAAGTACCTTAACTCTTGTTTCTTTATAGAGCTAACTAACTAAAGTTAATTTTATTTAATAACTAGGCCCGCCCTTAAACTACTTAAGTAAGCCTAGGTGCTTTAGAGGGATACTTACTACTACTTTTTAAAGTGTATAAAAGCTATAGTACCCTAATACTAAGTAGTACTTAAAGGTTAAGCTGCCTCGGCCTACTAGTATGCCTACTAGTAGGCGTTTTATATATTTTAAGAGCTAAGGTTTCTATAGGGGACCCTTTTTTTTAAATATATATTCCTATAGTTTATTTTTATAGTAGTACTGCCCTTAAGCTGGTTTATACTTAGGGGAGTTAATAGACTTTAAGTACAAAATACCCCTATAGGTCCCCTTATTAATCTATAGGTCTCCTTACTATACAGGCATAGTAGGTAGTTAGTATAGTACGACCTTTATTTTAAACTAATAGAGTCCCTAACTTAGTAAGGGCGGGTAGTTAAAACTAATATCTTAGTACTACTGTTTCTATCTCCTTATAGGCCCTACAACACCTTTTTAAACTAAAATCTATAGTACTTAATTTTCCCTTAATTTTTTATTTCCTAAAAAATAAATTAGTATAGAGAAATAAAAAAATTAACTTATAAAACTTTTTTCCTCTCTATAAATTAATCTCGCTTTATAGTAACCCGGCTAATATATAGAGGGTAAAAGAGGACCTAAAAAACCCCTAAAAACCTTCTCCGGGCACCCCGGGCCCTTCCTAGCGCCGTAGGGCATAATATAAGTTCACTTTAGAGTAAGTTTCCTAGACTTAGTAGTTAAAATTTAGATTTTAAAAAACCTATATAGTTCTTTACTTAAAGGAGGGCTATAGAAAGTAGGGGGACTAGTAGGGGGTAAAAGAGGGCTTAAAATACCCCTAGGGACCTTTTCCAGGCGCCCTAAGTCTCTCTCTAGTGCTATAGTACCAGCTTTAGTTCTACTTTAGAGTAAGTTTTATAAGCTAGGCCCGGCTTAGTACCCTAGAAGGCTAGCTAGTAGGGGTAAATAACTTATAGTAGGTAAAGAGTAGCCTAAAGTACTACTAAAAACCTTCCCTAGACGCTCTAAGCTTCTTTCTAGTACTATAGTACTAACTTTAGTTCTACTTTAGAGTAAGTTTTATAAATTAAGCCTAGTTTAGTAGCCCGGGAGGCCTTTTACTAGGGGTAAATAACTATTAGTAAGTAAAGTACGGTATAAAATACTCCTAAAAACCTTTTCTAGGCACTCTAGGTTTCTCCCTAGCACTATAGTACTAACTTTAGTTCTACTTTAAAATAAGTTTTATAAATTAAACCCAGTTTAGTAACTCAAAAAGCTATTTACTAAAAGTTAATAACTAGTAGTAAATAAAGTACAGCCTAGAATACCCCTAAAAACCTTTTCTGGGCGATTTAGGCCTAACTCTAGTACTATAAACTATAATATAAGTTTACTTTAGGGTAAGTTTCTTAAACTTAGTAGTAAGATTTCCGATCTTAGTTAGCCACTAGGGCTACTAAGCTAGGGGGAGTATAGAGACTATAAGTAACTAGTAGGGAGTAAAAAAGAACTTAAAAAACACTAGGAGACCTTTTCTAAGTACTCTAGGCCTTTCCCTAGTACTATATTACAGACTTTAGTTTTACTTTAAAGTAAATTATATAAGCTAGGCCCAGCTTAGCGCCCTAGAATAATAACTACTAAGGGCTAATAACTAGTAGTAGGTAAAAAGTAGTATAAAATACTACTAAAAACCTTCTCCAGAAGCTTTAGGTCTTTCTTTAGTACTATAGTACTAGCTTTAGTTCCACTTTAGAGTAAGTTTTATAAGTTAGGCCCAGCTTAGCACCCCGAGAGGCTAGTTAGTGGGGGTAAATAACTTATAGTAGGTAAAGAGCAGTGTAAAATACTACTAGAAACCTTCCCTAGAAACTCTAGGCCTCTTTCTAGCACTATAGCGCTAATTTTAGTCTTACTTTAGAGTAAGTTTAATAACTTAAGTCTAACCTAAACTTAAAGTTACTCTTAAATAGAATTTACTTATATATAAGAAATAGTTAACTAAAGTACTCTTTTTTTATTAAGTTATATTATAAAAGAAGTAAATAATAAGAAATATATTTAGTAACTTAATAAATTAAACTTTTCCCTTTAAAATTCACTTACTACGTATAAAACCTACTTTAAAGTAAAGTTTACTTTATAGTAAAAATAGTTATTTTAAAAAGACTTTACTATAGACTAATAAAATTAAAAAAAAACCAGACGGTAGGGTAAAAAGAGCTGCAATTTACTTGTCCCTAGTTACCTTTTTCTTAGAACCCCCCCCCAGGCTAGGAAACTTACCCTTAAGCTAAACTTACCCTAAAGTAAAAACTACTATTTTAGAAAATCCCCACTATAGACTAGTAGGGTTAAAAAGAAACCGGATAGTAGAGTAAAAAGGGCCGTAGTTTACCCGTCCCTAGTTACCTTTTTCTCAGAACCCCCCCCCTAGGCCGGGAAACTTACTCTTAAACTAAACTTACTCTAAAGTAAAAACCGCTATTTTAGAAAATCCCCGCTACGGACCGGTAGGGTTAAAAAGAAACCGGATAGTAGGGTAAAGAGGGCCGCGGTTTATCCGTCCCTAGTTGCCTTTTTCTCGGAACCCCCCCCCCGGGCTAGGAAACTTACCCTTAAGCTAAACTTACCCTAAAGTAAAAATAATTATTTCAAAAAAACTCTACTATAGCCTAGCTAAAGTAAAAAAAAAACATATAAAGGGTTTTAAACTAGTAAATATTACCTATATATACCTATTTCCTTCCTAAAACCCCCCCCCCTAGTTATAAAACTTATCCTTAAGTAAGTAAAAATCTCATAAGTTAATTTTTTTATTTTTCTATATAAATTTATTTTTTAAGAAATAAAAAATTAAAGGAAAATTTAGTATAACGGATTTTAACCCTAAAAAGTGTTAGGAAGTATATAAAAAGGATAAAACAGCGCCTAAACAGCAACACTAAAACTTAAGTCTAACTATTTAAACTACTATAGTAGCTCTTAGTAGGTACACCCGTAACACTACTATAGGTTAAAGTCTTTAAATATAAAGATTCTACTCTATACCCTACCTAAACTCTCTAATAGTATTAAAATATTCTATACTTAAACTAAGTAAAATAAAGTATAAAAAAAAGCTAGGTATTATATACTACTACACACACATACTACCTAACTAAACCTATTAAAGGGACTAGTATTCCTGAAGTAGAGTTAACTTATAGTAATATACTCTCTATACCCAACTACACAAATAAGTATAGAGGGAAACTAATACACCCTATAAAATAATCTCTCTACTAATCTTTACTTTAAAGCCCCTAGAGTATATTAAAAAGGGCCTATAGAGAGTAGTTAAGTACTTAATAACTAGTAGCAAAGAAAACAAAGTATAATAACTAGTTCTAAGTACTAAAGACCTATATATTTATAGTACAGAGCGGGTACAGCTAGCTATAAGTATTGTATTATCGTAAGTTAATTTTTTTATTTCCCTATATAAATCTTTTTTTCAGAAAATAAAAAATTAAAAAAAATTTAGTATAGAGGATTTAGGGCCTAAAAAGTATTAATAAGTTACTAAAAAAGGCTAATACAGCACTAAAAAGTAACACTAAGGCCCAACTCCCTCTACTTAGAGTCCCTACAGGCCCAATACAGAGGATACATACACTAAAGTACTACTTAGCCCTAATAAAAAAAAACCCATAGTAAAAAAAAAGCGCCCCACAGTGTACTTAAACTACTATAAAAAACTTTTACCCTACTAATCTTTACCCTAAAGTCCCTAAAGTATACTAAAAAGGGCTTAAAAGGATAGCTAGGCACCTATTACCTAGTAGTTAGTAAAATAAGTTGTTATACTTATTGTTAAGTACTAAGAGCCTTTAGGTTCGTAGTACCGGGCAGGTATAGCTAGCTATAAGCGTTACGCTGTTATAAGTCGATTTTTTTATTTCTCTATACAAATCTTTTTTTTAGAAAATAAAAAATCAAGAAAAAATCTAGTACAGTGGATTTAGGGCTTAAAAAGTATTAGTAGGCCTTTAAAAAAAGAGCAGCTCTACTATAACTAACTCCCTATTAAAACTACCTAAGCAGTACTTAGTAAGTAAACTACTATAGTAATATAGTAAAAATCGTTCTATATCATCTAAACTACTACATTATATATCCCTAGCAATCTTTTAAAGCCTTAGTAGCTTTAGTCTAGGGGAAATTATAGTAATAATCGCCCCCCTTAAAGGAGGCCGCTATAGTAGACTACTAACTTAAGGATACTAAGTAGGTCTATAGGGCTTTAGAGTTCTATAAATCAACCTAAAGCACTTTATAAAAAAGCCCTATACTAACCTAAAAGAATTAAAAAAGAAAAACGCCTAAAAGTAGATACTAAATAACTAAAACCTTAAAGTTAATTTTTTTTAATAATAAAAACCCTAAATAGTAGTACCTAAGTAAGTACATAGTAGTAAACGTTAAGTAAGTAAAATTTTAATAAACTATTAAAACTCACTCTATTAGTTTTATACTATCTATTATAGCATAAAGCATAACCTAATAACTACTATTTTAATAGCCTCCTACTATAATAGTACATAGTAGTACAAATAGCGTCTTAAATATATAAGTATTTACTAGAATAAGTAGAGCTAATTCCCTACTACTAAAGTACTAAAGATCTAACTTACTAAATCGTTAAAAGTCTTAAGTTGAATAAAAAACTAACTTTTAAGTAGTATTAGTATTTTTAAACTTTAATTTATCTTAATAAACTTTAATTTAAATTATAGTTACTAATAAAGTATTATTAAAGTTAACCCTTAGTGGGTATAAAACCTATCCTTAAGTAGCTACTAAGTTATTAAGTTTTAATCTTTCTTAATAACTTATAATTTAGTATTAAATCTACCCTTAAATAATTACTATCTTAATAAGTCTTAGTTTATTTTAATAAATCTTAACTTAGTATAAAACCTACCCTTAAGTAAATAGGAAACTTACTCTAAAGTAAATAAGAAACTTACTTTAAAGTAACTAAAAAACCTACTTTAAAGTAGATAAAAAACCTACCTTAAAGTAACTAAGAAACCTACCCTCAAGTAGTCGTCAAACCTACCCTAAAGTAACTAAAAAACTTACCCTAAAGTAAATAAGAAACTTACTCTTAAGTAGTCGTTAAACCTACCTTAAAGTAACTAAAAAACCTACTCTAAAGTAGATAGGAAACCTACCCTAAAGTAAATACGAAACTTACCCTTAAGTAGTTGTTAAACCTACCCTAAAGTAAATAAAAAACCTACCCTAAAGTAAATAAAAAACTTACCCTTAAGTAGTCGTTAAACCTACCCTTAAGTAGTCGTTAAACCTACCCTAAAGTAACTAAAAAACCTACCCTAAAGTAAATAAAAAACTTACCCTTAAGTAGTCGTCAAACCTACCCTAAAGTAACTAGGAAACCTACCCTAAAGTAAATAAAAAACCTACCCTAAAGTAAATAAAAAACTTACCCTCAAGGAGTCGTTAAACCTACCCTAAAGTAAATAAAAAACCTACTATAAAGTAGATAAAAAACCTACTCTAAAGTAGTTATTAAATCTACCCTAAAGTAAATAGGAAACCTACCCTTAAGTAGTCGTTAAACCTACCCTAAAGTGACTAGGAAACCTACTCTAAAGTAGATAGGAAACCTACTCTAAAGTGACTAGGAAACCTACCCTAAAGTAGATAAGAAACTTACCCTTAAGTAGTTGTTAAATCTACCCTAAAGTAGATAGGAAACCTACCCTAAAGTAAATAGGAAATTTACCCTAAAGTAAATAAGAAACCTACCCTTAAGTAGTTATTAAACTTACTCTAAAGTGACTCCTAAACCTACCCTTAAGTGTCTATTTAGCCAGAAACTTACCCTTAAGTAACTAGGTGGTAATACGGGGTAGGTATAAGAAGTTTTAAGGTTTTAGTTATTATAAGTTAATTTTTTTATTTTACTATATAAATTTATTTTTTAAGAAATAAACAATTAGGGGAAAATTAAGTATAATGGATTTTAGCCTAAAAAAGTGTTAAGAGGTTTATAAGGAGGAAAAGGGAACGCTTAAATAGTAGCGCTAAAACTCAAATCCCCCTACTATAAGTACTATAGTAGCTACTAGTAGGGTATATACTATAGTAATGCATACTTAGTTCTTTATTTTTTAAACTATTACGTAGTGTCTTTCTAGTAACTTCTTAAGGCCTTAGTAGTCTTGGTTTAGGGGAGTTTATAGTAGTAGTTGCTCCCTATGGAAGAGGCCGCCTAGGTGGACCGCTAAACTAGGGATACTAAGTAGGACTCTAGGGCCTTATACCTTTATAGTCTAGCTGGATGGGCTTTATAAAAGGGCTTATGCCCCCCTAAAAGAGTAATAGACGCGAAAAACTTAATAGTGGACGCTAAATAGTTAAAGCTTTAGGGTAAGTAACCCCTATTTAAGTTGGGTTAGAATAGTATATTTATAATTTTAGACGTTGTTATTAAAAATACTTAAAAAGAGAAACTTATAAACTTATAGAACTAAATAAGAGTAAAAAGGCTAGTAAAAAGGCTTTAGGGTAAGTAACTTTTATTTAGGTTAGGTTGGGATAGTATATTTATAGTCTTAAACGTTATTATTAAAAACACTCAAAAGAAGAAACTTATAAGCTTATAGGACTAAATAAGAGTAAAAAAACTAGTAAAAGTAAAGCTTTTCCCCCTGGAAGGGAGCTAGAACACTAAGCTAAGAGTAAAGGTAGTGGAGTAAGGTGTTACTACTAACTATATAAAATACTAGCCCCTATAGCTAGTTAGTGTGCCCTACTAAGCTGCGATTTTTAGTAGTAAGAAGAGACTTTAGAGTAACTCTAGGGTTTTTATTAAGGTAATATATACTTTAAGTCTTTTAGAATAAAAGTACTATAACTAAGTGATAGAGGAGTAAACCCTTTATATTTGCTGTAGTAAATCTATGTGCTAGAGTTATTAGTAGAAAGATATTAGCTTTCCGTAAAAAACTTTACAAAAACCTTATAGAATAAAGTTAACTAGTAGTACTAATATAGTAGTTAGTATTATAGTAAGTAGAGGGAGCTATAAACTCTAGTTATAAGTTAAATTAGTTAAATAAGGTACTTTTACTTTTTAGAATACTAAAAGTAAGTCTTTAATAGAGTACAGGGGGTGTGACGAACTAGTGGCTTATAGTCTAGCCTGGGTTAAGAATTAAAGTTAAATAGTAGAGTAAAGGCGGTAAATTCCTTTTAAGCGCTTATTCTAGTACTTGAAATTAGGGACTAAATACCCCTAAGCGCTTTTAATAAGCCTAGGCCTTTTCTAAATTAAATTTAGGAAACACTGTTATAATAAACTACTAACCCGGGCCATACAATATATTTCGAGGGGCTAAGCTAGTAGTGGAGTATATTTAAGTTTTATAGTTTTATAAATAGCACTAAACGCGTATAAAGCTGGGGTAGTTATAGTAGTACTACGCTACTAATATAGTATATAAGCTTTTTAACTATAGGACTATATTTCCTTACTGCCCCCTAGACTTTAGTAAGATACCTTACTACTTAATATTTGTATAGTTAGTTATGGGAGATTTATACTCTAAAGCGAGATACTAAATTACTTACTCTAATAGTGTTAAGTAATTTAAGTTAAGTAGGAGACTATATATATATAAAGGCCTATTTAATACTTCTTTATAAGGGCTAGTGTGTTTAATAGGTGGTACGGGTAAGTAAGAGGCTAGGCAAAGACTTAGATAGGCGTTGCTTTAAATACTACTCTACTATATAGTAAGACCTTAGGGTATATATCCCTATAATACTGTTTTACTTTAGTACAGAAGGTAATAATCTAAACTAATTAAGTTTATTAATAACCCCTAGTTAATCTACTTAATACCCCTACAAAGCGTAGTAAAACTTTGAGTTAAATAGTCCTATAGTACTATTTTACTCTAGTACGGAAAGTAATAAATATAAATAATTAAGCTTATTAATACTACTTAGTACCTAAACTCTTAACTTTTAAGTTATACCAGTAGTAGTTACTACGAAAATAGTAGTAAATAATTCTATTATAAACTACTACTCCGGCGTTTAAGCAGTAAACTTCTTAGTTATACTAGTAGTAGCCACTACTAGGATAGTAGTAGATAATTCTATTATAAACTACTACTACGGGTATAGTTAGTAAGACTTTTAGTTATACTAGTTAACCCCCCTATAGAGTTTATTATATTAACTTTAATTAATTAACTTAAAATAAGAGGTAAGCGTTTTAAAGTATATTAGTATTAATAAAGTTATAAGTTAATTTTTTTATTTTTTTATATAAATCTTTTTTTTAAAAAATAAAAAATTAAAAAAAAATTAAGTACTATAGTGTTAAAGTACAAAAGGTATTAAATAGTATATAAAAAAGTATTTAAGTAATTAAGTTAAAGAGAAACTTTAGTTTTTTAGAGAGTAATATATATGGGTATATGTGTATTGAGGCGTCTAGTAATTTACCTATAGTAGTTATTTAGTAGAGCCGGGCACTAAAAGAAATATACCTAGTAGTAAACCTATAGAATACTATACTAGTTACTTAGCTACTGTACCGAGCGTACAGGCTAGAAAATCGGTCCCTTAGTAGCTTTATACCACCTAGGGCTAAACCGCACTATAGTAATATAGAGTAAAACGTCCCGTATTTTTTAAACTACTACGTAGTATCTCTCTAGTAATCTTTTAAAGCCCCTATAGCCTTAGTTTAAAAGAGTTTATAGTAGTAGTCGCCCCTATAGAAGAAACTACTCTAGTGGATCTTTAAACTAAAGTTACTTAACAAAGTAAGTACTATAAGTATTTGTTTAACTAGATAGGTTTATTTTAGTAAGTATCCCTAGTAGGTATATAGCTAGGTAGATAATAAAAAAAGGACAGTTAGTATAAATACTAAATAGCTAAAGTGCTACTTAAGTCGCTTTTCTAAAACGCAAAAGGGTTAATAACTAGGAGTCAACCTAATAAGGGGGCAGTCATTAGAAAAAGGTAATTACTAATACTCAACTAGAGTAACTAACCACTACGTTGTTAAGTAGAAGTTTTTATATAAAAGTATAGTAGTAATAGCTATGGCTAATAAGTACCTAGTATATAGAAGTTAGTATCTATATAGTATTAAAGAGGTTAATAAAAAGTTAGTACTATAAGTCGTTAGTAAATTAAAAGTAAATAATAAAGAAAGAAAAAAAGAAAAGAATTAAAATCTGTATATTTATAGGGTATTATAAAGTTATACCTAAAGGCCCTATGCGTTAGGACACTAAGTTAGTAGTATACGGGTCTAAGCCACTCCAACGGAAGCTTTCCCCTTACTACGAATACAGAGCGAAATAATTAACTAATAGTAAACCTTAGAGTTATATACTACTTACCTAGTTATAACTAAGCAGCTTTATAAGGGAAATTAGAGGTTATTTATAGCGTACGTAGTTCTTAATAGCATTAACTAAATAGACTATAAGAGTAGCAATAAGTAATTATAGTCTTACCCTTAAGGGCCGTACTAAAGGGGCTTTTATAACTTAGTAACTATAATAGCGGGGCTTTATTTAGAGTTTCCAGACCTTATAGTAATAAAAACTTATAGTAGAAAAAGTAAAGTTAATTATAAGTTATTATAACAGTAGGGCTATAAAATAAATAGTAATTAGCGACTAGGTAGGTAGTTAGGTATAGGAAGTAGTATTAGTTACGTTACTAGCTAAATCCGTATAGTAAGGAGTACTATTTAATAGGTAAATAAAGGGTATATATAATTATATAGGCCCTAGGGAAGTAAAGTTCTTACTAAAGAGTCTTAAATATATATATACACACGTTAGAAACGATCCTTTAATAAAGCTATTTGTATTTATATAAGTAATTATTTTAACTAATTATAAACTACCTACACACGCACTTAATAATACTATAATTAGCCCTACCTTATTAATACTATAAAGCTATTTACTTTTTATTATAACTTTAGAGTCGTTATTTATTTAGTTTACTACTATAGCGTTATACTTATAGGTATTACTAAGTACTTATAAAAAAGGTACGGCTAATAAAAGGGGTCTATAGTAGTTAAGAAGCTAGTTAAATAATAATACCTAACTATTTTTAAGATAAAGGACGACCTTATAGCCGCCTTTAGGCCCCCGCCTCTAACTAATCCACCAATTAACTTACTTAATACCACTTTATATAATAGCTTTAGCTATAACTCTAACAGTTATACTTTTATTACTAAAACTAAGCGTACTATTTAAAAGTACTAAGCTAAACTATACCCCTCTAATACTAATCCCTACCCCTATAATATCTACTTAAGTATCTATTTATAGTACTTAATTAAAACTAGTAGTACTAGTAATAGTAGTAGATTAACTTTTAAGGTTAACTACTAGGATTAGGATATTAGTAGAGGGATTCTATAGTTTCTTTTTTTAGAGTAGTATAACTGGCGTAGGAAGGAAGAGATTAAAGTATAGAATAGTGTTGTTTAGCTGTATAATCTTTATAAATCCCTTAACCTTTAACTATAGTAAATTAGTTAAGTAGAGTATTTTAAGGGGTTTTAGATAGAACGTATTTTTAAGTTTATTAAAAAAGCTAGCTCTAGTGAACCTTTTGTTAACTTTATTATTATATAGCTAAAGGCGTTAGTAGGGAAGGCACGCGAGCTCGCCTTTACTAGCTATAAGTACAAAGTAATATTTAACCTAGTTAGGCTCTATATAGATAAAAAATAGTATAAGTTGTTCTAGCTGTTTATACTAGACAGGACGTTTACTAGGTACTTTAGATACTAGACGAAAGTAGTTTTATACGTTATTAAAGTATTTAAAATAATAGAGCTTAATAAACTAACTTTTTACTTAATAGGTAACTAGTAGGTAGCTTTTAAAAAGTTTATAGTTTATTATAGTTTATAAATAGAGAGTAAGGAGGATAGTAAACTTGAGTTTATAAAAGTAGTAACTAAGTTTATAAAAAAAGTCTGTATTGAACTTATTGTTTTATTAATATAGTAAAACTTTATAAGTGATCTTTATAAGAATATACTTTTTAGTAAACTTATAGTTTAAGGTATATATATAGTAAAAGGTTAGGTGTTTCTACTTAACTATACTACTATTTACTCTAGTATTCTTAAGATTAGCTAGCTGTTTTTTTTTTTATAGTGTTAAAAGAGAAATAAAAGGAAGAAGAGAAATTAGAGTTTAGGTTTATTAGTAATCCTAGACCCGACTTTATTATTATATAGCTTTAGAACTGGGTGAGGGTATATATGTTTAGTTTAGTCCTTTTAAATAGTATTATTTATTCTTTACTTATTTAGATACACTATATATAAGCTTATAGTATAGTTATTTAGTACTAAATAATTATTAAGGGCTTTGTTATTTAGTTAGGTGATAGGTTTAGTATTAGTAGTACTTTCTTTTTTTTAAAAGAGTATAAAAGGATGATTTATAAGGTTTTGAAAGAAATAGAGACTACCTTTAGGCGTTTTTACTTCCTAGAGAACTAGAACATTTAACACCTCTTACTAATTCTATAGACTACTATTAAGGATAACTAGAGTAATAAGGACTTAAGTTACTTTTTTTTAAAAAACTAGTATAATAGAGAATAAACTAGTTAATATAATAACTACCTATTAAGGTATATTATTAGGCTTAATAGTATAGTAGTTAAAGGCTAGGGTAGGAACGTAGGGGATAGGGATAATATAACCTTTATTAAATAGAATAGTATAATAGTACGTAACTATAATTAGTAAGTTAATAACTTTTTAGAGGGCCTTTTGTTCTTTGTTTATTTTACTGGTAGTGGGCTAGTACAGGGTACCGAAATTATACCTATCTGCGTTTAAAATATAGTAAAAGGATTTTTTTATAACGTTCTAGTTTAAGCTGGTATAATATACGTTATAATAAAGTATTATAAGGGCTATATATAGTTAGAGTAGTATAAAACCACTATATACTTCCTCTTATAGGAAGTAGGGCAGCTATTAGTATAGTACCTATAGCTCGTCCGGCCCTTTTAGACCTTTATTAACCTACTAAAGCCCGAGGTTAAGGTAACGGCTTAAATAAACCCTTTTTTTTTTTTAAAAGTATTATAGTACTATATACTAATAAGGGTAGGCCTTAGGTAAGTACTTACTTTAGTATAATCCTTAAGTTAAAGTTAATTAAGATACTTGGGGTTGTATTAGGGATACTATAAGTCTAGTATGTATTTATAGTTATTACTAACTATTATTTTAGATATTAATTATATATAGGGCCTTAGGGTAAAGGAAAAAAAGATATAGTAGAGGATTATGATTTAGAAGAGGACGATAATGCCCCGTAGTAGAAGGACGATGTATTTTATAAATAGGTAAACTACTTTGTTGATATAGAAGATAAGATTTATAGGTGTTAAAGTAAGATAGGCGAGATTTTGGGCGAGAATATGCTTATAATATAGTGGTAAGTAAGTATTAAGTGGTATGGGTTTATTGGAATGACCCTTGTAGTGGTATATAAGTACCTGGAATATAGTGATTTATATACTAAGTAGGATAAGTTTGGCTTTTAGTTGTAGTAGTTAAAGTAGAAGTAGCTAAAGGAAGCTAAATTTAAAAAGGTCCTTTAGCTACTACTAGGTAAGTAGGATGTAAAACTCTTTAAGTATTAGGGCGTTATATTTAGAACTATTACTAAACGGGCGTTACTAGTAGTTTTTATTTCTAGTACTAGTATAGGCAAGAGTTTTATGTTTATGCTACTAGTAATAGTAGCACTAGTAGGTACTACTATTATTATAGTATCCTTCTTTACTTTATAGAAAAACCTTATAAAATACTGTATAGATGCCGGGATTAGTACTACTACTTAGATTAGAGTAAATACACTAATAGCTATACTTATTCTTATTACTCCTAAATCTACAGTAATTCCTAGCTTTATAGTAATAGCTAGGTGTTTTTAGGTGTTATATATACTTAACCGGGTTATTATTAATAAGTATAATATTTTTATAAAAGGCTATGATGTATTCTGTTTTGCGCTTTTAAGGGTAGGTTAAGAGATAATAGAGTTTAGAATATAGTTTATATATCTTATAGCTACCCTACCGCCCTCAAAAAAGGAAGAATTCTTTTCTATACTTAGCCTTATAGAAGTACTAAAGTATAGGGCCCTAGTCCAAAGTCCTACGGAGTATATAAATATAGTTTATTTTTATAAAGGTATTAACTTAAAAGAGAAAAAAGCTATAGTTTTTGTAGTATAGAGGCTAATTAGTTTTATTAAAATAAATATAAAGAGTAGTTTTAGAACTATAGTTTATATAAAATTATAGAACGAAGTAAAGACCCTAGGAGTAGAGCTTGGAGTATTAGTATACTACTCGTCGTTAAGTACCTCTATAGAAAAAGAGCTTATTCTTTTAACTTAGATTAAGTATAGTAGTACGATTATAGTAATTAGTGCCCTTAGCTGGGGCCTAGATATTATAGATATATAGCTTATAGTATATATTAGTATCCCCTAGACCCTTATAAACTACGTATAGAAGAGTAGATAAGTAGGTTGTAGAAAGGGAGCTTATAGGTAGGCTATTATACTATATAACGTTAACTTAAAAAAGACTTAGGACTAGTAGAAGCGTTGTATCCTAGTAGAGGTCTTGGACTATATTATAACTATAGGGTGCTACTACGTCATTCTCAACTAGTACTTAGACGGAAAAAAGGACCTAAAGAGGAAGGACAAGGTATAGGCCTGTGCTAGTTATTTTAGTATTGAAAAGTGTGATAAGTGTTTAGTACTTAAGAAGCTTTTAATAATTAGCAAGCCCTTAACGCCTAATAGCAATAAGGAAACGATTTGGAGTTAAGAGTTTATTAAGTATAATAGTAGTCTTTTAGTGTCGGGAGGGAAAAACTAAAGTAGTGGCTTGTAAGTATTATATAGACCTTTTTAGGAGTTATAACTAAGCCGCAAGCGGGCCTAAGTATCGCTACTAAGTATACCGCTATTTGTAAAAAAGGTTAGTACTAGGAAATAAAAACTAGTTACTATATTTAAACAAGTACTAATAGACCTTACTTAGTAGATTTAGGCTTAAGTTTTAAAAAAGGCCTAGTACTTTAGAGGATTTTAATTTATTGTATTATAAATATAAGTAAAGCCGGCCCAGAGTCTACTACTATAAAGCTCCTTTATGCTAGTAAGACGGGACCTAAGTGTATATAAGTAGATATACCTTCATGTTTTATATAGTAGGGCCAAACTAGCAGTAGGAGCTTCGGGTTAGGCCTAGAATAGAGTAAGAAGGTAGGTAGGTATAAATATTTCTATTATAGATAGTTAACTATCTAAACTAAAGATTTAATAAATTATAAAAAAAAAAAATCAACTAATAAGTATAAGTCCTACTATCATTTCTTACTTTAGTATCTAAGTAGTAGACTTCTTAGTCTTATGACCCTTTTGTAGCTTATGGGTATTTACCTAGGTTGTTATTTATGGTAAACTTATAAATATATAATCTACTATAGCTATTATAGCTACTAATAAATATAATATAAACATTCAAGTATATAGTATTAAATAACGTCCTAGGTAAAATACACTCGGGATTATAGATAATAGGAATAGCAGATAGTAAAATAAAGAAATTATAATTTAGGTATAGTAAGTAAAATAGTTTTATTAAGTCTTAATCTTAAGTAACTACTACTATTATAAAATATCAATATACTACACCTAAAACTAAAACTAATTCTTTTAATCCAATACATCCATATACTATAGTAGTATATAATTATGCCCCTTATAGGCTGGGTAAGTGACCGAATAAATTAATACTTCTTACTAAGGTAAAGATATAACCCCTTAAAGCGTACTCCTCCTCCAGCAAACAACACTAAGGGTAATAAATAATAAAAATAGTAGATAATAAAAATAGGATATTAAGTATAGTATTAAATAGAAAAAAGTACTACCTTTAACCCGTGTATATAAGGGCATTAACTTAAATAATAAAAACGTCCTTTAGTACTTAAGCTCTAGCCCACTAGATAACACGTCTAGTAAAGGAAAGTACTATATCCTTCCTTTGCATTTAACCCGTATTTAGTAGAGGAAGGATAGGATTATAAGTAAGGTAGGTACTATACTTAGATATACTAATAGAAGTATTAGTTTAGTATTACTCTATACATAAATATATTATAGTAAATTTAATTACTAATTACTATTACTATTACTTATTATTACTATAGCCCTATAAGTAAACACTAACTACTAATAAGCCAAGCTAAACTAGGGAACAGAATAATAAGTAGTACTTAGTACCCGTAGTTATATCCTTTTTCTAAGTTCCCTTTTAAGTCTAGTTAATATCTATATATACATTTATTACTACTACTTAATTTAAATAAATAAGCTTTTAAGGGTTTTTAAAAAGGGGTTTTTATATTATACGTGCGTACTATAGTAGTTAGTAAGTTAATTAAAGGATAGGTACTACTTTACACCCGCTTTTAGTAAAGTAAAGTATAGTATTAAACCTGCGTTTAGTAAAAAAAAGTACTACCTTAGACCTATATTTAGTAAAAGAAAGTACTATACTAAACCCGCGTTTAGCAAAAAAAAGCACTACCTCCTTCCTCTATACTAAACCCGCGTTCAGTAGAGAAAGGCACTACCTTAGACCCGTATTTAGTAAAGGAAAGTACTATACTAAACCCGCATTCAGCAAAGAAAAGCACTACTTTAGACCTATATTTAGCAAAGAAAAGTACTACGTTAAATCCGCGTTTAGTAGAGAAAGGTACTACTTTAGATTTACGTTTAATAAAAGAAGGTACTATATTAAACTAGTGTTTAATAGAAAAAAGTACTACTTCCTTTCTCTATACTAAACCTATATTTAGTAAAGGAAGGTACTACTTTAGATTTGTATTTAATAAAGGAAAGTACTGTGCTAAACTCGTGTTTAGTAAAGAAAGGTACTACTTTAGACCCGTATTTAGTAAAGGAAAGTACTACGTTAAACCCGTATTTAGCAAAAAAAAGCACTACTTTAAATCCGTATTTAATAAAGAAAAGTACTATATTAAACCTACGTTTAACTAAAAAAGGTACTACTTCTTTTCTTTATACTAAACCCGCGTTTAATAGAGAAAAGTACTGCCTTAAATCCGCGTTTAGTAAAAGAAGGTACTGTATTAAACCCGCGTTTAGTAGAGGAAGGTACTACCTTCTTCTTTTGTACTAAACCTGTATTTAGTAGAAGAAAGTACTACTTTAGATCCCCGTATAGTAAAGGAAAGTACTATATTAAACCCGCATTTAGTAAAAAAAAGCACTACTTCTTTTCCCTATACTAAACCCGCGTTTAATAAAAAAAAGCACTACTTTAAATCCCTATACAACAAAAAAAAGTACTATGTTAAACTAGCGTTTAGCAGAAAAAAGCACTACTTCTTTCTCCTATACTAAACCCGTATTTAATAAAAAAAAGTACTATTTTAAATTTACGTTTAGTAAAAAAAAATACTATATTAAACTAGCGTTTAGTAAAGAAAGGTACTACTTCTTTTCTCTATACTAAACCCGTATTTAGTAAAGAAAGGCACTACTTTAGATCCGTATTTAGTAAAAGAAAGTACTATATTAAACCCATATTTAATAAAAAAAAGTACTACTTCTTTCTTTTATACTAAACCCACGTTTAGTAGAGAAAAGCACTACCTTAAATCCCTATTTAATAAAAAAAAGTACTATATTAAACTAGTATTTAGTAAAAAGAAATACTATACTAAACCCGCGTTCAGTAGAAAAAAGTACTACTTCCTTTTTCTATACTAAACCCGCGTTTAGTAGAAGAAAGTACTACCTTAAATCTGTATTTAATAAAGAAAAGTACTACGTTAAACCCGCGTTTAATAAAAAAAGGCACTACCTTTTTTCTCTATACTAAACCTACGTTTAATAAAAGAAAGTACTACTTTAAACCTATATTTAGTAAAAAAAAGTACTACTTTAGACCCGTATTTAGTAAAAAAAAGTACTATATTAAACCCACGTTTAGTAAAGAAAAGTACTACCTTAGATCCCTATTTAGTAAAGGAAAGTACTATATTAAACTAGTATTTAGTAAAGGAAAGTACTATACTAAACCCGTATTTAGTAAAGAAAGACACTACCTCCTTCCTTTATACTAAACCCGTATTTAATAAAAAAAAGTACTACCTTAAATCTATATTTAGTAAAAAAAAGTACTATATTAAACCTATATTTAGTAGAGAAAGGCACTACCTCCTTCCTTTATACTAAACCCGCGTTTAGTAAAGAAAGGCACTACTTTAGATTTATATTTAGTAAAGGAAAGTACTATACTAAACCCGTATTTAGTAGAGAAAAGTACTACCTCTTTTTTCTATACTAAACCCGCGTTCAGCAAAAAAAAGCACTACCTTAAACCCGCGTTTAGTAAAAAAAAGTACTATACTAAACCCGTGTTTAGTAGAAAAAAGTACTACCTCCTTCCTTTATACTAAAACCGTGTTTAGCAGAAAAAGCCACTACCTTAAATCTATATTTAGTAAAAGAAAGTACTATATTAAACCCACGTTTAATAAAAGAAGGTACTACTTTAAACCCGTATTTAGTAAAGAAAAGTACTGTATTAAACCTATATTTAATAGAGAAAGGCACTACCTTAGACTAGTGTTTAGTAGAAGAAAGTACTACCTCCTTCCTCCGTAATAAACCCGCGTCTAATAGAGGAAGGCACTACCTTAAATCTACATTTAGCAAAGTAAAGTACTATATTAAACCTAATACCTTAATCACTCTAAAGTTATAAACTACTTATAAAAAGAAAATACTAAAAAAAATAAGTAACTTATTAACTAGTATTACTAACCTATAGCGCTTTTAAAGTTATATAGTATTATTACAGTCTACTACTATGCCCCGTAGTTATATCCATATACCACAGTCTACTACTATGTTATAAGTTGCGTTTACGTACTACAGTCTACTACTGTATTCTATAGTCGCGTCCACCCACTACTACGCCAGTATTATAACAAGTTAAATATAAAATTAATAGCTTTTAGTTAATAATAAAAAAAATACTAATAATATATAAAAAGCTTATATAAGAATAGCTATAGTACTTTATTATTAATATAAATAGAAAAAAAGAAAAAATAAAAAATAATATATTATAAAAAAAATAAAAGGAAAGGCGTAGTAAAACGTAATAAAACTAGCTAGTATATACTAATTAAATAAAAAAAAAATTAACTAATCTACTAAAACTACTAGTAAAGTATAAACACAGTAAATAAATAGCAGCTAATTAAGTAATCTAGGGTAGATATTAAGTACTATAAAGCGTAAAATAGTAAAGCTAGCTAAGTCTAGGACTAGAGTATAAGTCTATATACCTAAACTAAAAGGCTAATAAAAACTATACTAATAAATAGAAAGGTAGTAAGTTAGCTATAGATTCTAAAAAAGGGCTACCCTAAGTTATCTAATAAACTAAAACCCTCTCTAAACCTATTTAAAATCTAAAAATATAGAACCCTAATACTTTATTATACACAAAGAGCAACTTTACCTACTCGTTTATTAAAAAAGTATATACCTCTCTTAAGTAATCTTACTATACTAGTAGTTCTACAAATAAATAACATAATATTATTAATTTATTTATAGTAAAGTTATACCCTAAGTACTAACTACTATTTAAATTAAATAACTTATCCTCTAAATAGTATCCTTTATCCTTTTTAAATAGTATTTTTATTCCTTTAAAATACATTATTACTACATAGCTATTATATAGTAATAAATATTCCTAACTCTAAAACTATATTCTAAACTTCTTTATTAATTATTTAAAGTAATTATTATTTCTATTTATAATAGTAGTCTTTAACTACTATAGCCTATAGTATACCCACCTCTATAAACTAACTATAAAGATAGTAAAGTATATTAACTAAAGTAGTTAACTAAAAATTAAAAATAAAATATTTAATTCTAAGTAGTATAATAGTAAACAAACTATAACCCAAACACTTTAGTACTATACTAATAGTAATAAGTATAATAGCTAACACTATAAACAAAACTATATAGTCACCTTTTTTTAGAACTAATTTAATTATATTTTTTTAAAATAAAAAAAATAAAAATTCTTTTTAAGTTTAAAAAATATTTAAAAAAGTTAGTAGTAGTCCTTACGAGTTATTTCTCTTAACTAAAGTAAGTACTAAAGCTATTTATATTACCCTTAGTTTAATAAATAGAATTATTACTAAACTTAGTACTAACCCTTTATAAAAGTCCTAATAGTTACTAGTAATTAAATAGGCTATTAGAATAGGTATTACTAAAGATACTAGTAAACTTAATAAACCTATAGATAAAAACAAAATAGGCCCTATAATAACCCTAAT
Source organism: Colletotrichum brevisporum (assembly GCA_030770045.1). NCBI lineage: Eukaryota > Fungi > Ascomycota > Sordariomycetes > Glomerellales > Glomerellaceae > Colletotrichum > Colletotrichum brevisporum. The sequence continues at coordinate 116,104 of JAUGSI010000005.1, read as the reverse complement.
AGTAAATAGTAGTAGTACCTATAAAAGGGGAGCTATACTACTACTTCAGTATACTCTACTTACTAAGGACTCACCCGCACTAACCTATAGTATTATAAAGCTAATTCTAAACCACAGTACTAGCACTCTAGAGTAGACCCTATAGTACTAAGCTATTATTATTAATAGTAAGGGTATAAATACCACATTTACTATATAGTAAACTAATAACTAGGTTATAGTAATTAATTAAAAAATAACTAAAGTTAGTATAAAAAGGGGGGTCTAAATTAATATTAATAAGGCCCTACTATTAAATACACTAAAGGCCTTTAAAATAATAAAAGCTACTAGCTATACCTATATTAGTCTTATAGTTAGCCTAATATCCTTAACTATAGTAAATAGTAGGTAGACTAAAATAATAGTAGTAGTTATAACTATAAATAAAGAGTAGGAGTAAAGAAAGTAGGAGTTTAAATAAAGGGAGCTTCTTAAAATATATTCCACCTTTATAAACTATATCAAAAAAACCTATAGGTCATTTTACACTAATAGGTAGGCACTAAGTAATCTACTAGTAGCGCTAGAATATTGTATTACTTAGTATAAATTTTAAATAAAAGAAAAAAATAGTTAGGATAATAATAAGTCCCTAGCCCGTTAATTAAGTATAAAGTAGTATAGTATAAGTTTACTCTAGTTCTAGGCTTCTATACTATAAATAATATAGCAAGAATTTTACTTAAAGTATATTTATACCTACCCTAATAAGTCTATAGTCCCTAGTAGTCTAATATTAAACCCAAACTAAATAAGTATCTATAATTATAAAGTATAATTTATATAATATACTTAACTAAATCTATAAGTAGAAATAAGTATAGCTCTATAGTAAACTATGTCTTTAAGTAAAAAGCTCTACTTAAACCCGGGTTTAAGCTTATAAAAAGTAGTAAATTAAATACATCTAAGTACTTAGTAGCTTAAACGTAGGTTTAAAAAAAAACCCGCGTTTAACAAAGAAAGGCACTGCCTTAAATCTATATTTAGTAAAGTAAAGTACTATATTAAACCCCCGTTCAGCAGAGAAAGGCACTACTTTAGATCTATATTTAGTAAAGTAAAGTACTATATTAAACCTGTATTTAGTAGTAAAAGGTACTATATATAGGTAATATAAGTAGATTAGGGATTAAAATCTCTTAAAAAGCAGCTAGCTTTTTAAAACCTTCTAGTATTAATACAACTTCTTCCAACCTCCTTATCTTTAATTCTTATAGCCCTTTTATAAAGTCCTATTTATTCTAACTACCTATAGTATAAAGTTAATTATAGTTAAACTATAATAAAGTTATTTATAGTTACTACTATTTTTCAGTACTATTCTTAATACCACTACTAATAACCTAAAGTCGTTACAGGCCTACTCCTTCTACTATAAGTATAAAATTCTATAGTTAATTAAAGCTATTATAAACTACTCTAAAAACTAATTCTACCTACCTACCTACTACTACCTAGTAAAATTCTAAGACTTAAAATTCTAAATTAAGTATTTACCTAGAATAATTCTAAACACAACTACCTCTATTACTACTAAATTAAGTACTACTTATAAGTACTATAGTTTATTAAAACCTTTTTTAAAATACACAGTATCACTAAAAAAAGGCATTTAAAATTCTAAAATCAATAGCCTACTATAGACTATTCTTACTTTAATCTATAAGCCCAAACTATAATTACTAAATAACACAATATAACTATAGTCTTTAAAGTATACTATAAAAGTAATTTAGGGGGTAGAGTAGTATTCTGTGTTTATATAGGGGGATTCTAAAGTCTAGGAATAAAAGTATAATTAGTTTTTAAGGTATTTAGAATTATTATAATATTATTCTAGAATTAGAATTACTACTAACAAGGGCGTTACTTTAAGGAGGAAAGTATAGGTAATATAAGTAGATTAGGAATTAAAAACTTATATAGAGTAGTTAGCTTTTTAAAACCTTCTAGTATTAATATAATTTCTTCTAACCCCCTTATTTTTAATTCTTATAGCCCTTTTATAAGGTTCTATTTATTCTTTATATCCTTTTTTTATATTAAACCTCTGTTTAGTAAAAAAAAGTACTACTTTAGATTTATATTTAGTAAAGTAAAGTACTGTGTTAAACCCGCGTTTAGTAGAAAAAGGTACTACGTCCTTCCTTCTTAATTTAAGTACAACTAAAGTTAAATACAGGCTTAAAGTAAAAAGTAGTACTTAAAAAGAAAGATATTTAGTTTTAACTAAAATATAACTTTACTAAGTAAATAAGTTTAACTAGACAGGACTAACGTAAGTGGGCGCCTAAGTATATTTCCTGCGTTAAAAACCTATAAAGCGCTCTACTACACCTAGTTTAATAATATATTCTAAGTACTTTAAAAACCTAGAGTAGTTATTATAAGTAAAATACTATAGAGTAGTAGATACAAAATAGGCAAAAAAAAAGGTTAAAATACTACATCTTTCCTTCTATCTACCCAGCTAAAAAGGACCTAAAACCTAAAATATAAAAAGTTATACCTTCTTTTAATAAATAAGTTATTTTAAGTATTATAACTTTCTATTTAGTAGTTAAGGGTATACTTACTTTTTAAAAAAAAAGGGTATATATATAATAGCCCTTACTTATTTTCTTAAAAAAAAACTTCTTTTTTTTTTTATCCTTAACCTAGGTAATTAACAGAATCTCCTCTTCATTACAATAACTACTTAAGTTTCTAAAAAAAAAAACAGTAAGCAACTAACATATTCACAGTAGTACTATAATAGTTACCTAATATTAAAACTAAATAAAAGAAGATAAAACGTAGAAGTCTCTATATAGTAAATATAATAGTAGCTACCTAAGTCTACCTAGATAGACGTAGATTAAAGCTAAGAAAGAGGCCTAGGTTAATCTAAAATTAGATATAATAATAACTAATAATAGAGCTAGGAATAGATTATAAAAAAATATTTATAAAAAAAGCAAAAATATAAACTATACTTTAAGGCTTATTAGTTAAGTTAAAGACTATAATTATAAAAAAAGTTAATAAAAATAATCTATAAGTCCTTTTATAGCTAATATAATATAACTAAGAGTAGTATATAATTAAAACTAAGATTCTTTAAAAAGAAGTTCTTATTAAGGCTGTAGTTAGCTTAATTATAGACTAAAAGTAATTAAAAGTAGTTATAAAAATAATTAAAATAATTTTTTTTAATAGTTATAAATATATTAATAAGTAATAAAGTCTATAAAAGTATATTAACTTAATAGCTACTATAAAGTTTTTAAAGGGTTTAGACTTTAAAAAACTTATATGTTTCTTTAAAGTAATAGTAGATAAGGTATTTAATAACTTAATTATATCTCTCTTAGTATAATAACTACAAGTTAAGTTAATAAGTATCTAACTTAAAGTTTTAAAAAAGTATACTATATACCCCTAAGTATTAAGGGTTAGTAGTAGTATAATTAGTATTATAGTTAATACAAAGTACCTTAAAGTACTTATATTTAACTATACTAACTAAGTTAATAATACAAAACTTAAAGTACTAGCTAAAGTTAAATAGTTAAAGCTTAAAATTATTAACTTTAATAAGGCCTATAAAAGTAATAAGTATTTTATACTACTACTTAGCGCCTTTTTAAAAAAGTTAATAGAGTCCTTAATTAAATATTTTGCGTTCTAAATATAAATAAAGTTGTTAATTTTTAAGATTATAAGTAGTAGAAAAGTATTTAGCTATTTAATAACCCTCATAATTATAGTATCTATTTAACTTAATATTAAGGAACTCTAGTAAATCCCAAATCTTAACACCCTTATAATTAACTTTATACTAAATATAAATTTAAATATACTCTTTTATTTAAAAAATATTATAGAACTTAAAACCCTTTAAATCTTACTGTTTAATAAGGGGTAGTTTAATAATAGTAACTTGATTTCGGACTAACTAGTAGATATAGTATTCTATATAATATAAAAAATAAAAAAGCTCTACTATTTTAGATTTAATTTTATAGAAGTTAGCTTTTTAAACTCTAAGGACTTTTTTTTAAATATTATTACTAATAATTTAGAGTTACTAAGTCTAAACGTTTTATTTAGTATAGTAATAAATATAATTATAAGAAATAAGGCTATTAAGCTTAAGTTTAACTACTTAGTAGCTGGTTCTTTAGTGGTAAATAGAGGCTATAGCTTTAAGAGACGTATTAGAAAGTAAAACACAACTAATTAAAAGGCGGCTTAGGAGGTAATTATAGAGGTATTTTTAGACCTAATAAATATTAAGTTTAGAAATAGGAATAGGCGTTTATTAAGGGAGGTAGTTATAAATGGAGTTAATAAGAATAACTAGGATTTAGACTTAAATTTAAACTTAGACTTAAACTTAGAATATTAAAAGTATAGATTTAGCTATAGTAGGTATATATAAAGAGAAGAGTATAACTAAAAACTAATAAAATAAGGTTAATAGATAAATATATAACTAAAATAGTATATTATAGTAGAATAAAATATTACTTTTATAGTAATAATAAGCTACTAATAATAAGAATATAAACTAAGTTCTAGTTAATAAGTCCTAGGTAATATACTTAGTTACTATTCTAACCTATAGGACCCCTATAAACTAATTCCGTTCTTTTATTTAGTATATATATAACTTAAATTACTCTACTATCTGCGTTTCCTACTTCTATTTATCTTTAAACTTCTATACTTTAGCCTTACTTACTAGTTAAAACTATAACTTAATAAACTACAAACTAAAAATAATAGACTATAAGTAATAAAGGAGTTTAACGTTTAGTAAAAGTAGTACCCTACCTAAGCTACTAACTAAAAAACCCTACTACTTATTTAAAGATATATTATTAATCTATAAGTAAGTACAGCTATACTTTATTACTACTACGCGCGTGCCCCTTAACGCCCTTTTAATTAAATAGAGTATTAGAAATAACTAACTAGTTAATACTATTTATATTTAGTACCTATAGAATATATTCCTTAAGGGCGCCTTTAATTGTATAATAAAAAAAAACTACTTTTTTATACTAAGTATATAGAAGGAAGTAGAAAAGTGTTACGGCTAGTCTTTTAATAGTAAGGTTTGTGTTAATAGAAGCTGAGGCTTGACACTAATAATAGTACTAGTGATTACTGGAGGGATCTTAAGGGTTTAAGGTACTTAGGTGATTAGTTTAGGTGTTTAATAAGAGGGTTGTAGTATTTACTACTAGAGGGCTAAAAGTATTTAAAGATTAATATAAGGTTAATAGTTAAAGAACTATAAGAGGGAGGACTTAAGGGTACTTAAGTTCTATTTATATATAAGTTCTGTTCCTTTATTTTTACTATAATAGTAAGTGCGATACTAGTTAGGTAAGTGCTTAGTAATTACTAGTGAGCGCTTAGTGATTACTAGTGAGCACTTAGTAATTACTACTAAGTACTTAGTTTTAGTTGTAGGTGCTTAGTACTTTATTTTATTTTTATATAACTTATATTATAGTTTTTCTTTTTCTAGGAAGTCTATTTATATCCTGTGTTAGTTATGTTTTTTATTTTTTTTTTAATTATTAATTCCCTATGTGTAGGGTACTTATTAGTTTATAACTAATGAGTTATAATATTAAGTCTCCCCTTAAAGGTTTTATCCTTAAGACTTAGTATAAGTAAGTTGTAGTTCTCTAGGTTAAAGGATCTATAAACCTGCATCCTGATTATTTAATATTAATATGTTAGGTTACGCACTAAAGTAGAAAGCGTTTTCTTTTTTGCGTTATTATTATCGTTACTTAAAAATTACTAAAAAGGGTTTTGAGGTTATGCTTTACTTTTGTTATTATACTAAGGGGTTTTGTTATAAAATATTACTGGGTTTTTTAATTTATAGTAAGTATATTGTAGTAAGTAGTATATAGAAATTCTATAATATATTGGAGAATATAATTTATACTTGTAAATTAAGTATTCCCTTTATTTAATAACTTTATATATTAATTATTTTTTTAGTTAAGTGACTTATAGTAGAGTCCTATTGTTTAGATAATAAGGAGGAAGAGTTTAAAGAACTATTTTAAAAACGAATGGAGGCTTTAAAAAAAGTATAAAATAATATGAATAAAGTTTTAGCTTACTTAGATTGTGTGTAGTGGTAGAAGTAAATAGTATTTTAAAAGGGTTGGAATTTAATGGATGTTGTAGCTAAGGAGCCTATTAGTTTTTCTAAAGCTATCTAAAAAGCCTAATCTATTAGTACTTTTAGTATAGTTAATTTTAATAAAGTATTAGTGGACTAGAATCCTAGTACTTCTAGTTTTTTATTAGGGAAAACTTTTAAAGCTACTGTAGAGGGTTTTTAATTTATTCTAGGCTAGGCGTTTTTAGGTAAAGAAATGTTTAATTTGTTTTTAAAAGTTTAGCTAGTTGAATTTTAGACTATAGGTATATAATACGTAACTTATTTATTAGTATTTTTATAGCTGGGGTGCGTTGTCTTTTTTACTACTAGGTTTAATACTTCTATAGTTTATTTTATGCGTTTGCGAGGTTTAATATAGGTTCTTAAGTGTTGTCTTTGTAACTATAATTTTTTTATTTAATTAGGTACTTGATTTCTGTATTGTTTTGTTAGTTAATATAGTTAATAATCCTTTTAACTTTATAATTTTATTTTAGGTTGACTTTGATATAGTTTGTAGTATGTAAACTTTGTAGTATTAGTTTAAGAAGTAAAATATAAAAGACTAGGTGGTATTTTATAGTGTTTGGTAGTACGAGTTTGAAGTTGATTTTTGAGATTTTTTTAATAATTTTAAAGGGTCTGAGTTTTTTATAGTTTAATTTATTGCTTAGTTGTTTAGTTTTAATGTTTTGTTGTATAAGGTATATACTATTTCTTTTTTTAAAGGATGGTTCCTTTATTCTTAAAGTGTTAGTGTATTTGTGTATGCGTTGTTTAATAAATTCTAGGTTGTTTTGGAGTTGCTTGTGGATTCTTTTAATTTAATTAACGTAAGTAACTACTTTAATTCCTATAGGTCTTATTTATAGTTCTTTATAGGTAGTTAGTTTAAATTTATAATTAAGGTAAAAAGGTAAGTGCTGTGTACTTTTTTTTACTGTACTGTTATAGGTGAATTAAGTTATTAGTAATAGAATAACTTAATTATTTTACTAGTAGTTAATATAATATTTTAAGTATATTTTAAAGATTTAGTTAATTCTTTTTATTTGTTTATTAGTTTATGGGTAGAAAGTAGTAAATAGTTGTAGTTTAGATCTAAGCTATAAAATTAGAGATTTCTAAAACTTTAAAGTAAACTGTATTCCTTTATTGGATATAATGTCTTTTAGTAGACCGTGTTAGTTAAGGATGTATTTATTAAAAATATATATAAGCTTTTCTATTGTGCTTGCTTTGATTTATAGGATAAAATATATATACTTAGTAAGTTAATTTACTATAATTAAGATATTATTAAACTATTTTTTGGTAAGAGGTTTTTTTAATTGTAGTAATTTAATAATAAAATTAAGGGAAATTAATTACTATACTTTATTAGGTACTAAAAAAAGTTAAATTTCTTTGTATAGTTTATAGTGTTTTAGTTTACTTTTATTACAAACTTTATAATCCTTAATAACTTTAGTTACTTATTTTTGTATAACTCTATTACTATAATATTATTAGATGTGTTTCTATATTTTAGTGACTCTTTAGTATCTATATACTCTAGTACTGTAAATCGTTTTAATTATCTTGTTAATTATTTATCTAGTTGTACTAGTACTAATCTGTTTAGTGATTATAAGGAAGTAAATAGTTAGTATAAGGTTTCTGTCTAAATCCTTTTTAAGGATTACTTAAGTTTTATCTAAAACTATTAATTCTAGGTTTAATTATTTACTAAGAGTATTTATTCTTCTGTTTTTTAATTCTTTTTTATAAATAATTTAGAAGTTACATTCTAAAAGGAATTCTAACTATTTAATTTGTTGTTTATTAAGGTCTTTGGACGTAGTAAAGTGTGCGAGGTTTTTGTGATCTGTATATACCATAACTTTATAATTTATTTTTAAAAGGTATAGTCTTTATTTCTTAAATACTTTAATAATAGCTATAAGTTTTTTATTATAGATTTAGTAATTAAGTTTTGGTTTACTGAGCTTTTTTAAGTAGAAGGTGTATAGGTGTAGGCGTCCTTTTTTGTTGTGTTAACTGAGTTATTTACTAATAGTGTAGTTTGAAGCGTTAGTTTTAACTTTGAATAGTAGGTTTGGGTTAGGTATTAAAAGTATAGGTTTACTAGTGACTTAATCCTTAATTTTCTAGAATATATCTTCTTTTCTTTTTATTTATTTTTATTTAGTGTTTTTTTTAGTAAGGTCCGTAAGTACAGAAATGTTTCTTAAGTATCCTTTAAGGAATTATTAATAAAAGTTAATAAATTTAAGGAATAATTAGATGTTTTTAATATTCTAGGGTATTAGCTAGTCTTTAACTACGGTAAATTTTTTGTTTAATATTTTAATAACTCTAGGTGTAATTGTAAATTTAAGGTAGTTTACTTTTTAGGTATAGAATTTACTTTTTTCTAGTTTGATGAGTAGTTTAGCTTTTTATAGCTTTTAAAGTACTTAATATACGTGTTTTTTATGTTCTTTAAGGGTTTTTGAAAAAATAAGGATGTTATTAAAGTAAGCTATGACGAAAACGTCGAGTTTTCTTTATAGGATATAGTTAATTATATTTTAGAATATTACGGGGGTATTAATAAGTCTAAAAAGTATTATAAAATATTTAAAATATTTTTAATAAAAGTAGAATACGGTTTTTTATTCTTTTCTTTTTTTAATTCTAATTAAGTTATAAGCTCTTTTAAGGTTAAGGGCTATAAACTAGTTAACTCTATAGAGTAAATTTTATAGTTTGGAGATAAGTAGTAGTAGGTATTTATTCTTAATTATAATGTTGTTTAGTTATTAATAATTGATATATAGTTGTAGTTTACTGTTTTTTTTTAGTATAAATAGGATCGAGTATCTTATGGGTAATATTAATTCCTTAATATAGCTCTTAGCTAAGTATTTATTAATATATTTATTAAGTACTTTTATTTTCTATTAGTTTAACTAATAGTAGGGCCAAACTAGTAGTAGGAGCTTTGGGTTAGGTCTAGAATAGGGTGAGAAGGTAGGTAGGTATAGATATTTCTATTATAGATAGTTAGCTATTTAAGCTAAAGATTTAATAGATTATAAAAAAAGAAGAATCGACTAATAAGTATAAGTCCTACTATTATTTTTTACTTTAGTATCTAAGTAGTAGACTTCTTAGTCTTATAACCCTTTTATAACTTGTGGGTATTTACCTAGGTTGTTATTTGTGGTGAACTTATAAATATATAATCTGCTGTGGCTGTTGTAGCTACTAATAAATATAATATGAATATTTAAGTATATAGTATTAAATAACGTTTTGGGTAAAATATATTTAGGATTATAGACGATGGGAATGGTGGATAGTAAAGTAAGGAAATTGTAATTTAGGTGTAGTAAGTAGAATAGCTTTATTAAGTTTTAATCTTAGGTAACTACTACTGTTATAAAATATTAATATACTATACTTAAGACTAAGACTAATTCTTTTAATTTAGTATGTCTGTATACTATAGTGGTATATAATTATGCCCTTTATAGGCTAAGTAAGTGATTAAATAAGTTAATACTTTTTACTAAGGTAAAAATATAACCCCTTAGAGTGTATTCCTCCTTTAGTAGATGATACTAAGGGTAATAAATAATAAAAATAGTAAATAATAAAAATAGAATATTAAGTATAGTATTAAATAAAAGAAGGTACTACTTTTAACCTATGTGTATAAGGGTATTAATTTAAATAATAGAGACGTTTTTTAGTACTTAGGCTTTAGTCTATTAAATAATATATTTAGTAGAGGAAGGTACTATGTCCTTTTTTTGTATTTAACTTATATTTAGTAGAGAAAGGATAGGATTATAAGTAAGGTAGGTACTGTACTTAGATATACTAATAGAAGTATTAGTTTAGTATTATTCTATATATAAATATATTATAGTAGGTTTAGTTACTAGTTACTATTACTATTACTTATTATTACTGTGGCTCTGTGGGTGAGTATTAACTACTAATAAGTTAAGTTAAACTAGGGAATAGAATAATAAGTAGTACTTAGTATCTATAGTTATGTTCTTTTTCTAGGTTTCCTTTTGGGTTTAGTTAACGTTTATGTGTATGTTTGTTACTACTACTTAACTTAGATAAGTAAGCTTCTAAGGGTCTTTAGAGAGGGGTTCCTGTATTGTGTATGCGTACTATAGTAGTTAATAAGTTAGTTAAGGGATAGGTACTACTTTATACCCACTTTTAGTAAAGTAAGGTATAGTATTAAACCCGTGTTTAGTAGAAAAAGGTACTACTTTAAACCCGTATTTAGTAAAGGAAAGTACTATACTAAACCCGCGTTTAGTAAAAAAAAGTACTACTTTCTTTTTCTATACTAAACTCGCGTTTAGTAAAGAAAGGTACTACCTTAGACTTGCGTTTAGTAAAGGAAAGTACTGTATTAAACTTACGTTTAGTAGAGGAAGGCACTGCCTTAGATTTATATTTAGTAAAGGAAGGTACTGTGTTAAATTAGTGTTTAGTAGAGGAAGGTACTGCCTCCTTCCCCTATGCTAAACCCGCATTTAGTAGAGAAAAATACTACTTTAAATCTATATTTAGTAAAGGAAGGTACTATATTAAACCCGTATTTAGTAGAGAAAGGTACTGTCTTTTTTTTTTATATTGAACCTGCGTTTAGTAGAGGAAGGTACTGCTTTAGATCTCTGTTTAGTAAAGGAAGGTACTGTGTTAAACTAGTGTTTAGTAAAAGAAAGTACTGTGCTAAACTCGCGTTTAGTAAAAGAAAGTACTACCTCCTTCCTCTATACTAAACCCACGTTTAATAAAGAAAGGCACTACTTTAGATTTGTGTTTAGTAAAGGAAAGTACTGTATTAAACCCGCGTTTAGTAGAGGAAAGTACTACCTCCTTTTTTTATACTAAACCCGTATTGAGTAGAGAAAGGTACTACTTTAGACTTGCGTTTAGTAGAGGAAAGTACTACTTTAGATCTGCGTTTAGTAAAAGAAAGTACTGTGTTGAACCTGTATTTAGTAGAGGAAGGCACTACTTTAGATTTCTGTTTAGTAAAAAAAGGTATTATATTAAACTAGTATTTAGTAAAGGAAAGTACTATACTAAACCTGTGTTTAGTAGAGAAAGGTACTGCCTCTTTTCTTTGTGCTAAACTTGTATTTAGTAGAGGAAGGTACTACTTTAAATTTATATTTAGTAAAAAAAAGTACTGTATTAAACCCGTATTTAGTAAAAGAAGGTACTACCTCCTTTCTTTATACTAAACCTATATTTAGTAGAGGAAGGTACTACTTTAGATCTGTGTTTAGTAAAGGAAAGTACTATGCTAAACTTGTGTTTAGTAAAGGAAGGTACTACTTCCTTCCTTTATACTAAACTTATATTTAGTAAAAAAAAGTACTATTTTAGACTTATGTTTAGTAAAGGAAAGTACTGTGTTGAACCTGTATTTAGTAAAGGAAGGCACTGCCTCCTTCCTCTGTACTAAACTTATATTTAGTAGAGGAAGCTACTACCTTAAATCTGTATTTAGTAAAAAAAAGTACTGTATTAAACTCGTGTTTAGTAGAGGAAGGTACTACTTTAGACCCGCATTTAGTAAAGGAAAGTACTACGTTAAATCCGCATTTAGTAGAGAAAGGTACTACTTTAAACTAGTATTTAGTAAAGGAAGGCACTACTCCTTTCCTTTATAATAAACCCACGTCTAGTAGAGGAAGGTACTACCTTAGATTTGCGTTTAGTAAAGTAAAGTACTGCATTAAACTTAATACTTTAATTACTTTAAAGTTATAAGCTACTTATAAAAAAAAATACTAAAAAAAATAAGTAACTTATTAACTAGTATTACTAACCTATAGCGCTTTTAAAGTTATATAGTATTATTATAGTTTACTACTATACTCTATAGTTATATCTATATACTACAGTCTACTACCGTGTCGTAAGTCGCGTCTACGTACTACAGTCTACTACTATATTCTATAGTTACGTCTACTTACTACTGCACTAGTATTATAATAAATTAAATATAAAATTAATAACTTTTAGTTAGTAATAAAAAAAATGCTAATAATATATAAAAGGCTTATATAGGAATAGTTATAGTACTTTATTATTAATATAAATAGAAAAAGAAAAAAGATAAAAAATAATATGTTATAGAAAAAATAAAAGGAAAGGCGTAGTAAAATGCAACAAAACTAGTTAGTATGTACTAATTAAATAAAGAGATAATTAGCTAATCTACTAAAGCTACTAATAAAGTATAGATATAGTAAATAAATAGTAGTTAATTAAGTAATTTAGGGTAGATATTAGGCACTATAAAGTATAAAATAGTAAAGCCAACTAAGTCTAGAACTAGAGTATAAGTTTGTGTACTTAAGTTAAAAGGCTAATAAAAACTATACTAATAAATAAAAAAGTAGTAAATTAACTATAGATTCTAAGAAGGAGCTACTCTAAGTTATTTAATAGACTAAAACCCTCTCTAGACCTATTTAAAATCTAAAAATATAAAACCCTAATACTTTATTATATATAAAGAGCAACTTTACTTACTCGTTTATTAAAAAAGTATATACTTCTCTTAAGTAACTTTACTATACTAGTAGTTCTATAGATAAGTAATATAATATTATTTATTTATTTATAGTAAGGTTATACCCTAAGTACTAGCTACTATTTAAATTAAATAGCTTATTCTTTAAATAGTATCCTCTATCCTTTTTAAATAGTATTTTTATCCCTTTAAAATATATTATTACTATATAGCTATTATATAGTAGTAAATATTCTTAATTCTAAAACTATATTTTAAGCTTTTTTATTAATTATTTAAAGTAGTTATTATTCCTATTTATAATAGTAGTTTTTAACTACTATAGCCTATAGTATACCTACTTCTATAAACTAGCTATAAGGATAGTAAGGTATATTAGTTAAGGTAATTAACTAGAGATTAAAAATAAAATATTTAGTTCTAAGTAGTATAATAGTAAATAAACTATAACCTAGACACCCTAGCACTACACTAGTAGTAGTAAGCACAATAGCTAACACTATAAATAAAGCTATATAGTCACCTTTTTCTAGCACTAATTTAATTATATTCTTTTAGAATAAAAAGGATAAGGATTCTTTTTAAGTCTAGGAAATATCTAAAAAGGTTAGTAGTAGTCCTTACAAGTCATTCCTCCTAACTAAAGTAGGCGCTAAAGCTATTTATATTACCCTTAGCCTAATAAATAGGATTATTACTAAGCTTAGTACTAACCCTTTATAAAAGTCCTAGTAGTTACTAGTAATTAAATAGGCTATTAGAATAGGTATTACTAAAGATACTAATAAGCTTAGTAAGTTTATAAATAAAGACTAGATGGGCCCTATAGCGACCCTAATAGTAAATAGTAGTAGTACTTATAAAAGGGGAGCTATACTACTACTTTAGTATACTCTACTTACTAAGGGCTTACCCGCGCTAACCTATAGTATTATAAGGCTAACCCTAGACTATAGTACTAGCGCCCTAGAGTAGACTCTATAGTACTAGGCTATTATTATTAATAGTAAGGGCATAAACACTACATTTACTATATAGTAAACTAATAACTAAATTATAGTAATTAACTAAAGAATAACTAAAGTTAGTATAAAAAGGGGGGTCTAAATTAATATTAATAAAGCTCTACTATTAAATATACTAAAGGCCTTTAGAATAATAAAAGCTACTAGCTGTACCTATATTAGTTTTATAGTTAGTCTAATATTCTTAGCTATAGTAAGTAGTAAGTAGACTAAAATAATAGTAGTAGTTATAATTATAGATAAAGAGTAGGAGTAAAGGGGGTAGGAGTTTAAGTAGGGGGAGCTTTTTAAAATATATTCTACTTTTGTGGACTATATTAAGGGAACCTATAGGTTATCTTACACTAGTAAGTAAGTACTAAGTAATCTACTAGTAGTACTAGGATGTTGTATTGCCTAGTATAAGTTTTAAATAAAAGAAAAAAATAGTTAAAATAATAATAAGTCCCTAGCCCATTAATTAAGTATAAAGTAGTATAGTATAAGTTTACTCTAGTTCTAGGCTTCTATACTATAGATAATTTAGTAAGAATTTTACTTAAAGTGTATTTGTACTTACTCTAGTAGGTTTATAGTCCCTAGTAGTCCAGTATTAAACCTAAACTAAATAAGTATTTATAATTATAAAGTATAATTTATATAATATACCTAGCTAGATTTATAGGTAGAAATAGGTATAGCTCTATAGTAAACTATATTTTTAAGTAAGAAGCTTTACTTAAACCCAGGTTTAAGTTTATAAAAAGTAGTAGATTGAATATATTTAAGTACTTAGTAGCCTAAACATAGGTTTAAAGAAAAACCTGCGTTTAGTAGAGAAAGGTACTACTTTAGATTTACGTTTAGTAAAGTAAAGTACTATATTAAACCCCTATTTAGTAAAGGAAGGCACTACTTTAAACCCGTATTTAGTAAAGTAAGGTACTATATTAAACCTACGTTTAGTAGTAGAAGGTACTGTGCGTGGGTAATGTAAGTAGATTAGGGATTAAAATCTCTTAAAGGGCAGCTAGCCTTTTAAAACCTTTTAGTATTAATATAACTTCTTTTAACTTCCCTATCTTTAATTCTTATAGCCCTTTTATAAGGTCCTATTTATTCTAACTACCTATAGTACAAAGTTAACTATAGTTAAACTATAACAAAGTTATTTATAGTTACTACCGTTTTTTAATACTATTCTTAATACTACTACTAATAACCTAAGGTTATTACAGGCCTACTTCTTCTACTATAGGTATAAAATTCTATAGTTAATTAAAGCTATTATAAGCTACTCTAAGAACCAATTCTACCTACTTACCTACTACTACCTAGTAAAATTCCAAGACTTAAGATTTTAAATTAAGCGTTTACTTAAAATAATTCTAAATACAGCTACCTCTATCGCTACTAAATTAAGTACTACCTATAAGTACTATAGTTTATTAAAACCTTTTTTAAAATACATAGTATTACTAAAAAAAAGTATTTAAAATTCTAAAATTAGTAGCCTACTACAGGCTATTCCTACCTCAATCTATAAACCTAAGTTATAATTACTAAATAATACAATATAACTATAGCCTTTAAGGTATACTATAAGGGTAATCTAGGGGGTAGAATAGTATTTTATACCTATATAGAGAGATTCTAAGGTTTAAGAATAAAGGTATAGTTAGTTTTTAAAGTATTTAAAATTATTATAATATTATTCTAAAATTAGAATTACTACTAATAAAAGCGTTACTTTAAAGGGAAAAGTATAAGTAATATAAGTAAATTAGGAATTAAAAACTTATACAGAGTAGCTAGCTTTTTAAAACCTTTTAGTATTAATATAACTTTTTTTAACCCCCCTATTTTTAATTCTTATAACCCTTTTATAAAGTCCTATTTATTTTTTATGTCCTTCCTTTATATTAAACCCCCGTTTAGTAGAGGAAGACACTACCTTAGGTTTATATTTAGTAAAGTAAAGTACTGTATTAAACCCGCGTTTAGTAAAGAAAGGTACTACATCCTTCTTCTTTAATTTAGGCATAGCTAAAGTTAAATACGGACCTAAGGTAGGAAGTAGTACTTAAAAGGAAAGATATTTAATATTAATTAAAATATAACTTTATTAAGTAAATAAATTTAACTAAATAGAACTAATATAAGTAGGCACCTAAGTGCATTTCCTACGTTAGAAACCTATAAGGCACTCTACTATACCTAGCCTAATAATATATTCTAAGTGCTTTAGAGACCTAGAGTGGCTATTATAAGTAAAGTACTATAGGGCAGTAAATACAAAATAGGTAAAAAAAAAAGTTAAAACACTATATTTCTCCTTTTATTTACTTAGCTAAGGAGGACCTAAAACCTAAAATACAAATAGTTATACCTTTTTTTAATAAGTAAGTTATTTTAAGTATTACGACTTCCTATTTAGTAGTTAAGGGTATACTTACCTTCTAAAAAAAAAAAGTATATATATAGTAGCCCTTACTCATTTCTTTAAAAAAAAAACTTTTTTTTTTTTATTTTTAACTTAAGTAATTAATAGGATCTCCTTTTTATTATAATAGCTACTTAGGTTTTTAAAAAAAAGAATAGTAAGTAACTAATATATTTATAGTAGTACTATAATAGTTACTTAACATTAAAACTAAGTAAAAAAAAATAAGACGTAGAAACCTTTATATAGTAAATACAATAGTAGCTACTTAAGTTTACTTAAATAAACGTAGGTTAGAGTTAAGAAAGAGGCCTAGGTTAATTTAAAATTAAATATAATAATAACTAATAACGGGGCTAGGAATAAATTATAAGAAAATATTTATAAAGGAAGTAGAGATATAAATTATACTTTAAGGCTTATTAGTTAAGTTAAAGGCTATAATTATAAAAGAGGTTAATAAAAACAATCTACGGGCCCTTTTATAGTTAATATAATATAACTAAGAGTAGTATGTAATTAGAACTAAGATTCTTTAAAAAGAAGTCCCTATTAAGGCTATAGTTAGCCCAATTATAGACTAAGAGCAGCTAAAGGTAGCTATAAAAACAATTAAAATAATTTTTTTTAATAGTTATAAATATACTAATAAGTAATAAAGTTTATAAAAGTATATTAATTTAATAACTACTATAAAGTCTCTAAAGGGTTTAGACTTTAAAAGACTTATATGTCTTTCTAAAGTAATAGCAGATAGAGTATTTAATAACTTAATTATATTTCTTCTAGTACAACAGCTATAAATTAAGTTAATAAGTATTTAACTTAGAGTCTTAAAGGAGTATACTATATACCCCTAAGTATTAAGAGTTAGCGGTAGTATAATTAGCATTATAACTAATATAAAGTACCTTAAAGTACTTATATTTAACTATACTAACTAGGTTAATAATACAGAGCTTAAAGCACTAACTAAGGCTAAATAACTAAAGCTTAAGATTATTAACTTTAGCAAGGCCTATAGAGGTAATAAGTATTTTATACTACTATTTAGTGCCCTTTTAAAAAAGTTAGTAGAGTCCCTAATTAAATATTTTGTATTTTAAGTATAAATAAAGCTATTAATTTTTAAAATTATAGGTAGTAAAGGAGTATTTAGCTATCTAACGACCCTTATAATTATAGTATTTATTTAGTCTAATATTAAGGAACTCTAGTAAATCCTAAATTTTAATACCCTTATAATTAACTTTATACTAAATATAGATTTAAATATATTCTTCTATTTAGAAAACGTTATAGGACTTAAAACTCTTTAAATCTTACTTTTTAATAAGGGGTAGTTTAACAATAGTAACCTAATTTTAAACTAGCTAGTAGATATAGTATCCTATATAATACAAAAAATAAAAAAGCTCTATTATTTTAAATTCAATTTTATAAAAATTAGCTTTTTAAACTTTAAAAACTTTTTTTTAAATATTATTACTAATAATCTAAAGTTATTAAGCCTAAACGTTTTATTTAGTATAGTAATAAATATAATTATAAAAAATAAAGCTATTAAGCCTAAGCTTAACTACTTAGTAACTAGCTCTTTAGTAGTAAATAAAGGCTATAGCTTTAAGAGACGTATTAAAAAGTAAAACACAGTTAATTAAAAGGCGGCTTAGGAGGTAATTATAGAGGTATTTCTAGACTTAATAAATATTAAGTTTAGAAGTAGAAATAGGCGTTTATTAAGGAAGGTAGTTATAAATAGAGTTAATAAGGATAACTAGGATTTAAACTTAAACTTAGACTTAGACTTAGACTCGGAATATTAAGGGTATAGATTTAACTATAGTAGGTATATATAAAGGAAAGAGTATAACTAAAAACTAATAAGATAAGGTTAATAAATAAATATATAACTAAAATAGTATATTATAGTAGGATAAAATATCGCTTTTATAGTAATAATAAACTATTAATAATAAGAATATAAACTAAGTCTTAGTTAATAAACCCTAGGTAATATACTTAATTATTATCCTAACCTACAAAACCCTTATAGACTAATTCCGTCCTCTTACCTAGTATATATATAACCTAAATTACCCCACTATCCGCGTTTCCTACCTCTATCTATCCTTAAACCTCTATACCTTAACCTTACTTACTAGTTAAAACTATAGTTTAATAAACTACAAACTAAAAATAATAAACTATAAGTAATAAAGGAGTTTAATATTTAGTAAAAGTAGCACCCCGCCTAAGCCACTAACTAAAAAACCCTACTACTTATTTAAAGATATATTATTAGCCCGCAAGCAAGCACAGCCGTACTTTATTACTACTACGCGCATACCCCTTAAGGCCCTCTTAACTAAATAAAGTATTAAAGATAACTAGCTAGTTAATACTATCTACGTTTAGTACCTATAGAATATGTTCCTTAGGGGCACCCTTAATTACATAATAAAAAAAAACCACTTTTTTATACTAAGTATATAAAAAGAAGTAAAAAAGATACTCTAAGTAGTTATAGTATCTAGACCTAGTAACTAAGGAGATAATAACGCTAGTAGTAAGGATAACTATCTCCCTAGTACTAGCTACAATAGGTAGCTATTTTTATTAAACTAGTACTTATTATTCTAGAATTAGTTATTAGTAAACAAAGAGTAGACAATAGAAGTTATAGCTAAGTAGTACTAAATTAAAGCTTTAGAAGTATACACTAGAACTACTAAAGCTAATAATAGTAAGCTTTAGTAGACTTATAAAATCTATAACTATAGTAAGTAAAGCTATAAAGACTTTTACTAGTTAATACTTTTATTAACTATAACTAAAAAATAAGTCTACTATATAGTAGTAAAACTACTTTTTAGTATACTAAATACTCTTCCCTTTAATTTTAATATTAAGTTTTAGATTAACTAATAAAAGTCTTTTATAGTTAATAGTTATAAATAGATTTAGTTTTAGGTTATAGTAGTAGTTAATAACGATCTATACTTATTTAAGGCTAAGGGTAAAGAACTAGAGAAGTAGTTAAAAATAGTCCTTAACCTTAGTATTAAAGTTAAGTTCCCCCTACACCGCCTTACTAAAATATAAAAGAATAAAGTTTAAAGGGAGTTTACTACTTTTTAGTACGTAATACTTATTAACTATAAAACATTTTACATTTTAATATAAAACTAAATAATTAGTAATAAAATTAATAATATATATACTAAGCTAACTATAGTAGTTAATAATATTCTAATAAACTATAGTTCTAGTTAGGGACCTTTAATATAATTCTTTATACTTTCTCTAGTCTCTTAAGCGATACTACTAAGTATGTCTGCGTAGTCGACTAGGTATATATAGTAGCTGCTTTTTTAAAAGGATATAGTAATAAGTAAATTTATAACTTCTTTTTTTCTTTAGTAAATACCCCTAAGTTAGTAAAGTAGTAGACTTAGTTCCTACCCTTTTTTAAACTTAATAAGTATATAGAAATTACTAAAGCTATTTAAGAATATACTCCCTACCTCTACTTCTTAGACTTTACTTATATCCTTTAACTAACTAAAAAGAATAGCTGTATTTTATTGTTTATTATAAACTATATTATACTATAGGCTAGTATTAAACTAACCACTATTTTAAATACTAGAATTAATAATAAATAATAGATTTAAAAAGACTTTATCCCTATTTTTAACTAAATAATATACTACTTTATTATAAGTATAAAGCTTATAAGTAGGAGTATTAATAATAAATAGTTTAATAATATACCCTTTATCTTTTTCTAGTAAAAAGTCCTTAATACAGCACTAAAGTATATAGCCTAGTTTAAGAGCCCTAAGAGTAAAGTATCCCTAGAGTAGAGACTATAGGCTATAGGCCCTATAGCTGCGTACACTAGCTGCTTTTTATAGTAAGGGCTATAGATAGACCTACTTTAAACTACCCGGGGTTTCTTAGGAATAGACCTATGTCCCGGGTAAGGAGTAATAATAGTAGACACAGCTACTACTAATAATAGTAATAACTACTAACAGAACTAAAAAATTTTAATTCTACCTAGACTTACTCCTATAGCCCTTACTACTTCTATCTATAATTTCCTTACTACCCTTTTAGCTATTATAAAGAATACTATTATTATTTATAAGTTAAATTTTAAAGGTACTTATATTACTCTAAGCTCCTATATCTCTAAGTTATAGTAGTAGGGGCGGTTAATAAACGGCCTACTATAGTAAGGACCCCTAGACGTGGACCTAGAAGACAAATATACGCAGAATAACTAGGGCAGTAAGTAGTAAACCACAATTACTTATACTAGTCTAGTCTAGTAGTACTATATACTGCCCCCCCCCTCCTACTAACCACAACTAAATAATAATAAGCCTCCTAGTTCTCTTATAAAAAGGAGCTAAATAGCTAGGAATAAGTATAAAAAAAGGATACTACTAAAGTCTATATAAATAAAGTATCTTAGTATATTATATAAATACTAACTAGTTATTATTTACCCCTTACTCTTTAGATAGTATTATCTTTTTATAGCCCAGTTAATATACAAAGTAGGTAATTTTATTAGTATTTTTTTTAACTATTCTTACTAGTTTATGAGTTTTAGTAAGTATAACTAGATAGTTAATGTGTTATTTAGTATAATAACTTGGTATAGTAGTAATAAGGATTATGTTAGTATAGTAATACTAAGAGAAGATTTTACTTACTTAGCTTTACTTACTCTTTTTTTATTTTTATTTTATAAGTTATTAATAAAGTCTTTTAACCTTATTAGTAGTTAACTTTAAGGTATTTTTAAACTTTTTTTTTATATTTTTAATTTTGTACTAGTATATAGTAGATACTGTAAATGTAGCTTAAACTGTATTAAAATGTATAAGTTTTGCCTTTACTATTAAGTTATTAAGATAAAGAGAAAAAAGAAAAGGTAATAAGTAAATATATAAAGCTACCCCCTCTACTACTATAACCCTTAGTTTTTACGGCCTAGCTATTCTAGCTAGCGTAATAATATAATTTATAAACTAAATATAATTAGCTAGTTTTATACTTCTATTACTAACCTATATAGTTTATAAGTTAAATACAGGGTTATATAACTAAATATATACAAAATAAAGCCATATACTAATTAGTATTAATTTACTATTATACTAATAGCTATAGGTCTAAGGAGGGGCGCCTATTTAAATACACGTTTAAGAGTCCTAACCTAACCTTTAGCATAATAAGCTAAAAATAGTACTTAGAACTTAAGTTAGCTATTCTAATTATAAAACAAATAAAGAAGGTTATATAGTTATATTTTAACTAAGTAAAAAAACTAATTTATATTCCTTCTATGGCCTTTACCTAAAGGTAGTAGTAGCTACCTAGCTTTAAAACTAGTAGAGCTGTATTTAGTATAGTCTTAGGACTAAGCTATAGCCCTAGAATAGAAATGCTATAGTATATATACTAAATAATATAATTGGCCCTTACTATAATATATATACTAAATAATATAGCTAGCTCCTTGTAGCTAGGGGTATTTTAGTTTAGGTAAAGCTATAGACTACTACTATAGTGGCTCGTAACTCTAGTTTTAATAAATATAAGTAGTACTAGAATATTTAATTAAAAATAAAAGTATTTTAAAATAGTTTTTATATAACTTTCTTTTTTTAATTTTAGTAAAGATAGTAAAATGGTACTAGAGAAATAATAATAGTATAGACGAGTTATAACTCTAAAAGTACTATTTATAAATATTTAAGGAGGGAGAGTTATTTTAAGAATAGGTACGCTTATACTTTATTACTATTGTATAGGTGCTAATTAAGCTCTTTATAACTGAGTGGAGTATAGGGATAAACCGGCTAGTTGATAAGAAGTATATATAGTAACTATGTGACGTATTCCTTTAGGGTAGTCTTAGTTATATAGTAAAGGAGAACTACTTTTTTATTTTATATACTTAAATAGTAGTTAAGAATATAATAGTTTAAAACGTAATTTAGAGTTTAGTTAAGAATAGTATTAATTAAGATAGTACTACTTAAGCTACTAAGAGTAGGAGTAATGGTAATAGTATCCTAGGTGGAGTAACCTAGTTTAGTTAAGGACCCTCCTTTAAAGACTAGTATAGGGTAAACTAAGGCTTAAAGATAGAGGTTATAGTAGGCTAGTACTATATTAGAGTACTAGAGGCCTATATTAAACTTACTAAAGCTTCTTCTAATAAGCTTTAGTGGATCTGTAAAATTTATAACTAAGGTAAGGCTTTACTTATTTACGAGCTAGTTTAGTAGTAGCTAACTACAAGACGCGCCCGCGGCTGCTAACCTCTATAAATATACTCCCTACTACCCTTAAAATAAAAATATAAACTAATAGATAGAAGCCCTTTATACTTAATAGCTATGGCTAGGTTTAGACTTAGGTTGTAGTAGTTATAAAAGTTAATTTAGGACTTTTTTAGTTGTGAGGTATTAAGTTAGAGGAGGGACTTAAGACTGTCCTTAACTTTAGTATAGATATAAAGTTCCTTTTTTAAAGGCTTATAATAATTTAGAGAAATAATAGGTAGAGGTAAGTTACTATGGAATAGTATAATACTTTTGTTAGTTGATAGACTTTTTAGATTTTTACTTAGGACTAGATAATTAGTAATAGGATTAACTATATAAGTTCCTTTAAAACTTACTTAAAGTTAAAAAGGTATATAAATTAACTACTTTTTTATAGTTTTAGCTAGTAACCTTTTATGCTATTACTTATACTCTTACTTACTTTTTTTATAAAACTAATGTATATATTTATACTACTAACTAGGTCCGTCTGTCTTTTGCTTTTTTAAAGGGCTATACTACTAAAGATATTAATAACTTATTTTATAAAATAATTAGTTTTAAAGTTGTGGATAAGAAACGACGGTAGCTTAAATTCCTATCTTTCTTTAACGATAATTTATATAATAAGATTTATAGTTTTATTCGTTACTATAATAGAGCCCTTTTGTTCCTACTTTTAAACTATATTATATTTTTAATAAAGGATAATAGTTAAGTATTATTAACTATTATAAGCTACGTTATTATTTAAATAAATACTAAGCTAATAGTTACCCTAAACTTTAGAACTAATAATAAGCCCTAATTATAAAAGGACCTAAATACTTTTTTAAAAAATAAAGTAAATAAGATTATAAAAGAGTAGTAGGATATATATAGCTAGGTCACTAGTAATACTAGACTAAAAAAATACTTATAACTCGATCTTTTATTTACTATACTATAGCAAGCTATACTAGATATTGTAGTTAATAATATAGTGTGGTTTAGAAGTACTAAGGGTAAAAGGTTCCTAGAGCCCGTACTACTATAGCTAATCCTAGTACAATATACTTATTACTTTTTATACTAGGGACCCTAGGTAGATATTCTCTATACTACCCAGAAGTTTTTAGGGGATACCCTATAGCCTAAGTAGGAAGTTATAGTAGAGACTAACAGAGTAGTAGCTAATACTAATAGAGTAGTAGTTAATACTAACTATAATAGTAGTAATAAAAAGAGTAGTAGTTGGGAATAAGAGCTAAGTACCCTTACTAATAAGGTTTATAAGTTACTTACCTTCCTCCTAGCCCTCTTATAGAGCACTAACCTATACAAGAAAATTAAATTAAAACTTATTTATTTAGTTTTAGCTACTTAGTTTATTAAGTAGGGATAAAAGGGACCTTAGGGGTAAAAGGGTAATAGTTTATTAAAAAAAATACTCCCTAAAAGAACTAAGTAGTTCTAGTATAAGTAGGCCCCTAGTTAGTAGAATATAAATAGAACTTATTAGGTAGTATAGCTAAATAAGAAAGACATAAACCTACTCTTACTCCCTAGGCTCTAGTTAATAAAAGAAAAAGGGACTATTCCTTTATTAGACTATAATAGTACTTTATTAAAAAAAGTCCCTAGATCCTAAAGACTATAACTATCGCCTAGATCTAGAGAGAGGACAGCACCTCCTAAGCTATTATTTATAAAAGGGCCTAGGGTATCCTAAGTATAAACTATTAAACTAAAACGTATTTACTATAGTTTATACTATATACTATATAGTTATAAATATTTTTACTTTTTTAAGTTTTTATATTACTTAGTATTCTAAAATAAACTATCTTAAGTAAACTAAAAAGTATAAGGGCTAAGTACTAAAATACTATAAACTACCACCTACCAAAAGTAATATACTTTTTCCTTTTACCACTTATTTAGTACTACCTTCTAGAATTCTACAACTAGACTAAATAGATTATAAATACAGAGTTAGTTAAAGTTAAGATAGAAACGTAAATAGAGTACTAGTATTTAGACCTAACCCTAAAGTAGCTAGGGCTAGTAGGTATCCTAGGCCCGTATTCTAGCTAGGGAGTATAGAGGGAGAGAGGTATAATAAGGAATAAATAAGAGAGGGAAAGGTCCTAAAAAGAAAAAGAAAAAGGCTTCTTAACTAAAAGCATCTCCTACTAAGTAGCCTATAAACTAAATACAGTATCTAAGTAGTAAGTAGTAAACTACCGTATAATATTATCCCTATTAGCGCCCACCCTTAATCTACTTAGTTAAAGTAATAAAAATAGTAATACTAGTAGTAAAGTTTTTAGTAATACTAAGGAGACGCCTAGCATCTAGGACAAGTACCTTAACTAGTATAAAAACCTAAAGTCGGTTAACTTAAAATAAAAAGGGTTATAGAGCTAATATTCTACTAAAGCTAGTACTAATAAAAATAAAGGTACTAATAAAGAAAAAGAGGCCAGTAGGGCGGCTTATAAGAACCTATCTATTAACTACAACTTTAATAAGTATAAAATATTAAGTAGGTTAGGCAATAGGCCGTATTAGTACCATTCCTCTACTAACTAGTTTTATAGTTAGGAATTTAATATTTAAGACTAAGAGTAGTAGCTTTAGTAACTAGAATACTCTTAACTTAATCTATAAAAACTATACAATAAACTATAGTAACTAAATATATAGATTAAGGCTAGTAAGTATAGAGGAGGATTTAGTTTTCTAGCCTAAGTTTTACTTTAATATAATCAGTATTATAGGCCTCTTAATAAAGTCTATAACTCTTATAGAATAGCTTAACAATAATATCACCTTCTCCCTATAGTACTAATTAGCTCTTTATAGCTCTAAATACATAGTCACGAGTCTACTATTTAAGATCTAGTACTATACCTTCTATATTAGAGTAGCTAGTTCCCACAAACTTTAGTTTATTATTATATACCCAATAGGTAGTCTAATTAATAAACTTAAGCTATTAGCCGGCTAGTAGTAGAAACGTAGGGTCTAGTCCTACTAGTTAAGCGTAATAAAGAGGTACTATATAGAGCTAGTTATAGAGTACTTAAAGGAACTCTTCTTCGAGGAGGGACTTACTAGCCTAAGTATTAAGCTCTAGTGGTCCTTAAATAGCCTATAGTCCTAGACTATTAACTACTATACCTAGAGTATTTTTTAGTAGTAGTTTATAAACAAGTAACTAGCCTTTATTAACTAGTACGCTTATAACGAGTTCTAGATAAAGAACTAACTAGTATTCTATACTTATAACTATAGTATAAACTAAAAAATTATAGTAGGAAATATACTTAATAATATACTTAAGGAAATATAGATCCGGGATAACAAAGAAGAGGGGCTGTAAGAAGGAGACACTAATATAAGTAATAGTAGGAGTAGTTATAGTCCTAGTAACGGGAGTTAATAGGGGGTACTTAATAATAGCTGCTAGTTATAGAATGAGGTAGACGTAGTCTTATAGTTTAAATACCCCTTTAGTCTTAAGTAGCTCTGTTTTACTCTATAGTATAAGTTTATTTTTAATAATATTAGCTATATATTCTATACTATTACTACTAATATTAATAGTGGTAAAGATAAAATACTTACTATAGATACTAAAATTTATAGCCTTTTAGTTAATAAAACTATAGTAGTAGAGTAGTACTTATTTATAAGTAGCTTTACTTTCTTCCCTTTTACTTTTTACTTATAATATAGTAACTTTTTTTTACTAAAGCCCCCTTAGTTTTTTAATAACGTTACTATTATTATAAGTTATAATATAAGCTACTAAAACGAGGGTATAGATATCCTCTTCTTTAGCTTTTTTTAGGGGTATTCTATTATTAAGTAAATAATACACCCCCGGGCTAATAACCTCCTTATGTTTAGGGGCCTTACTACTACTACTCTTATACTTTTACTAGCTAAAACTTAGTATAGTATATTAGTAAGGACCTAGTAGGATAAGTTACTAAAGTATATTTGTAGGGGGTGTATTCTGTATATACTAGTAGCTTTTAAGCTGTTTGTTTATAAACGGGAGTGTATTAATACAGCTATTAATACTAGCTTTATTACTTTTTAGATAGAGTAGGTTATTACTATAAATGTATTACAGCTCCTTTTAAGAAGGCGCTGTGCTAACACTATAGTATAGTCTATCCTCAGGCGTATTATCTTTTTTATAAAGCAGTAGGCCTTATACGTATAAGTACTGTACTACTTTAAGCTATTTATTTTTTTTAAGGTACTTTACTTATTTACGATAATTTTTAAAAAGGCCCTTAATAAAATAGAATAGCGCTTTTATACCCGGGGTAATAAGGGTATTAGCCTAGCTCTAGTTAAGGGTATTACTATTCTTAACTACTTAGGCTACTTTTACTTTACTAGTAACTAGAGGGTTTTACTTACCTGTACTATTTAGTAACTATAAATAATAGAGTTATTTAAGAAAGTAGTATAGTTATTTATTTTAGATACGATCCTTAACTTCTATAGTTTAAATAGTAATATTAATATAAAAGTGTGACTATAGTAAGCTAACGGGCACCCAGCCCTACTCTATATTCCGGCCCTTACTTTTTACTATAAACCCACTATTACCTTAGCCTACTTTAGCCGGCTTTACTTTAGTAAAATAAGGGGTAAATATATTAACTATATAACTATAGTAATAAGTTTTATTAAGGGTATTTTTTACGACCTATAAGTACATAAAATAGTTATCTTTATAGCCTATTAACTCTAATACTAATTAAATAAAGGCCTTTAAACTAGAGATATAATAGAGGAGTGGTGCTAGAACTTAGTACTATAAAACGCTTTAGTAGATAAGTAGGAGGTATTTAAAAACCCCTTTACTAAGAGGTATATATCCTACCCCTAGAGTTAGTTAGTCTAAGCTAATACTTATGTGGCTGTTATAGTACTCTTAGGCACTTTAAGATACTCTTTTTAAACGCGTCTAGGCCTACTATTAATAATAGACTAACTACCCTAGGTATATTTTAACTTACTAAGGTAAATATTACTACTAAGGCTTAGAATAACTATATATAGGAGGTATTTAACGTAACCTACTATAGGAACGATTCTCTAATTAGTAATAGTTTTATACTTTATAATAGTACTTAGATAGTAATACTTAGAAGCACTATAAAGGCTACGCTTTCCAATATTACTAGTAACTAAGACTGAATAAGTATAATTTAAATAGTAATTACTACTATAAGTATTAATTAACTACTAGGGACCTATATAAAGAAGATTACTACTTAGTGTATTGTGCTTTTTGTTAGGTGCTTAGAGTTTTATTTAGTTCCTATAGTATTACACAGTACTTAAAAAAGGGTAGTTATAAAAGCTAAGATTAAGATTACTAACTCAGTACTTAGGACCCAGTAGTATAAAATCTACTTTTACTATTTACTCTTTTTTAAAAAAATCTTTTTTATAATTAAGGAGGGTTTAGTTGTACTATAGAATGAGTTTAAAAATAGTAACTAAAGCGTTTAGGGATACTATATCTTAGTTTACTTATACTTTATTATAAATCTATAGGACTCCCTTTTTTAATTAATACTTATATTTATAATTACTATTTTATTATTATTAGTAATACTAAATATTAAGGAAGGATATACTAGTTTTAGTACTACTACTAAGTAAAGAGACTCTGCTTAGATAGTTATTATTTTTGTTACTTGAATGTTGTGGTTTTTAAAGTTAGAGGTTTTTAAGATAAAGAATTAAATAGGGGTCTATAATATTATAAAGATAATAAAAAAGATTAATAAGGTCCTTAGTAGTTTTACTTATTAATAGAGTTTAATATATATTTCTAGAGTATAAGGGCCCTAATAACTGTATTCTACTTAAAATAGGTTAGATTTATACTTTAAAAAAGCAGCTAATACTATAGAACTTTAAGTTTAAACTAGAACCTATAGATAAGTTAATAGCACTACACAAAGAACTAGTTAACCTATAGTAGAATACTAGGAGGTTTATTAAATAAGTATTTTAAAGTTAGGATAAGATATAAGTAAATAAGTATAATTTAATTACTATATTAAATAATTAAACTTAGTAAAAAAGAAAAATATAGAAGTATTATGTTTTTTAACTACTAGATTTAAAGTATAGAAATAGGTTTAAAGTAAGGAGACTGCGGCCTTAATAAAAGCACTAGTTTAAACATAGATTCAACCTATTATTTTAAATATAGGTTAGACGAATTAGCTTAAATATGGGTTAGATAAATTAGTTTAAACGCGGGTTTAATAAATTAGTTTAAACGTGGGTTTAATAAATTAGCTTGAACGTGGGTTTAATAAATTAGCTTAAATATGGGTTTAATAAATTAACTTAAATATAAATTTAATAAATTATTTTAAATACGGGTTTAATAAATTAACTTAAATGCGGAATTAATAAACTGGATTTAATATAGATTCGATAAATTAGTTTAAACGCGGGTTTAATAAATTAGTTTAAATGTAGATTTAATGAATTATTTTAAACATAGGTTTAATAAATTAGCTTAAACGTGGGTTTAATAAATTAGTTTAAATATAGATTTAATAAATTATTTTAAATGCGGGTTTAATAAATTAGCTTAAACGCAGAATTGATGAAATAGGTTTAATGTGGATTTAATAGATTAGCTTAAATATGGATTTAATAAATTAGCTTAAACGTGGGTTTAATAAATTAGCTTAGACGCGGGTTTAATAAATTAACTTAAACGTTAGTTTAACAAAAGTAAGTAAGTAGTAAAGAGCAAACCTTAAAAAGAAACTAAGAGGGGCAGTATTATATATTTAAAGAAGGAGAATATTTTAAAGTAAGATATAGGGATACTATTTAAAACCTACTAGAGTATACTATAGAGTGTAAAAGAGTAAGGCCGAGGCTATAGGGCGGACTAGGAACCTAAGTAAAAAAGCGGATATACCTTAATTATATAGTATTTACTAAACTCTAAACTATATAACTATATACTTAATAGCTATAGGAGTCTTTTTTTAGTTATGGATATTCTATTCTATAAGTACCTTACTACTAAGGAGTTTGTTTTCTTTATACTTATAGTAGGTCTTTTTAAGAACAAAAACAACGAATCTACTAGACTATAAAACGTTAACTAGCTAAATAGAGGCTTAGATGTAAAGAATATGAGTATCTATTATTTATTAATAACTATTACTTAACTAGGGTAGAAGTCTAGTTAGTTGGATAAGGAAAATATAGAACTAATGTACTTCTGTAGTTTACTTTAAGTTAAGAAGTAGGTTTACTAAATATAGATAAAAAGTGGAAAGTATAGGAATAAAAGGTGGTAGAAGAGTGGTATAGACTAACCTACTATAGTGTTAGACGGAAGTTATAGTGTGCTGGCTATTTAATAATATAGGGTCCCTATATAAGAATAAATACTTATTTAGAAAGTTAAATTAAAATACTATTATTAATACAGTATCCTCTTTTTTTCTATATATAAAAGTAGTAACCTATAGTTATACTAACTTACTAGCTTATTAGTAATAGTATTATTCTACTAAGTATAGAAAAGGTGGGAATAAGTTGTATATAATATAGTATAGAGCCTTAGTTACTAAGTACCCTTTAGCTAGGTATATAGTATCACAGTGCCGGTCTGGCTACCCTAACTCTAGTGCCTAAAGGCGCTAAAGGCTCTGTGGCCTTAGGCACTAGCTAAGTTATTATAAGTTACGTAACTACTAAAATCTCTAAGCCTTCAGGGCTCCACAGCAATAACCCATAGCACTAAATTTCTTCCTTTTTTTAAGTATAGATTATAGTTAATAAAGCCTCCTAGTAGCGCACTAGCCTACCCTCAGGACCCTTCTGTAATATTATTTATACTTCTCCTTAACTCTTTTTCCCTAGTAACAAGTAGTATAATATCACTAAATTAATCCCTTGTTAATTAATAATCCCTATACTAAAAATAATACTAAGTAATAACTAATACACGCCTCCTAGTACTCTAATTATAATCAACACACTCCCTCTATCTCTACTATATCTAAGCTACTATACTAAAAATAGCTCATAACTCTAGTCACTCCTATAGTTGTAGCTCTAAGAATAGAGTAGTTATTAATATAAATAATATAGTTAAACCCCTAAAGCATCAGAGTAACCACTACGCCACGTACACACCCCCTAAGAGCACTAAGCCCGTCCTAATTAATTTCTTTAAAACTAAACGTTCCCTTACAAAGCAGCCTTTTAATACCCTTGCCCTAAACACTACTACAGAGTAGCACTATACTAAAATTTATATATACTTTAACAGCCTATATAAACGCAATATCCACCTTATAAATAACCCTCTTTTTAGTAATAACTACTAGGTTCTATAGAACTAAGAAGCCTTTAAAAGCCTCTATTAGAAAAACCTAAAGAAGCTCTTTAAGTAGGTTAATATATAAGTTAAAGCTTGTAGTGTTTAAAGTTAAAAAGCCTAGTTACTTTATACCTAGTATATTGCTATATATAAAAACTTCTATAAAGTTTATAACTATGCTCTCTAACTAAAGACTAACAACCAAAAGCTTTAAAAGGATATCTAAGCCCTTTAAGCTAAAAAGACTAAAATAGCTTATAGCTAAGAACTCTCCTTCACTACTAATAAAGCCCTTCAGCAGCACCTCGCCTAACTAAAAAATACCTTACTTAGTACAGCCTCCTAGTAAAGCAATCCCCTAAAACTAAATATTAATAACACCCTTACTACTATTATTAACTATATTAAGCACCTAAAAACAAGCCACTAACCCTCTATCACCTCCTCTACTACTATAGGAATAGAATACGGCTCTAAAAAGCCTAAGATCTCTATTTATATTAGTATAGAAGATAGTAAAGATAGAAAGAACCCCCCGTTTAGTATTTAGTACTACCACATCACTAACCGCTTCTAGTTCTAGAAAAACAACATCACCAATACCCAAAAGCTTAACTACATTATTAGCCACCTTAGAAGTAATACTCTTAAGCTAATATCACCTCTAGTAGAAAACAAAGTTATAAAGACTTTAAAAGCTATACTTTAAGAGTACTATTCTTCCTTTACTAGCTATATATAGGTTAAAAATACTAAATAAAAAATCAAAGCTATAAAAATTACCTTTACTAACGTACAAACGCAGTATACTAAATTTACTAAACTTACTCACAAAACTAACCTCCCTAACCACTAGTAGCACCATAAGTTCCACTATAAACTACCTCTTACCCTTCGGACCTAAGCCACCACAGCCTACCTAGATACCTCTCTTAACTTCTAAAAATACACTAAAATAGTTATTACTATCGCTAATGTTATAGACCCCTATAGTACTAGTAAGGCCGCGGAGAAGTAGTCTTGTAGGGTAACTCTAGGCCGTTCCAGTATATTAACCTCTACTATACCGTTTTACAGCAACTCTATAACTCCCCACAATACCCAGAACCACACTAAACTCCCCTTAGCCCTATACCAGTACCTAAAGAACACTAGCGCCTACTTTACTTATAGTAAGTCTAGTCACAATACCCATAAGTACCCGCACTCTAAGGCAGCTAAAAAAAAAGCTACTCTAGCTATCGCAGAGCCGCAGACCCCTACTAAAGACACTAATATAGCAGAAAACTAAAGCCCCTAGTAAAAAAAGTCTCCTAACTAGAAGAAAAATTGTATAAAGATTAATACTTAGCTTTAATATCTATTAACCTAAAAAGAATTATTAAGGAACAACCCCTAGAAATAAAGTTAGTACTAGCTTTCAATAAATACAAATTATATATACGCACCCTTCTTAATACTAAAATAAATAAATACACCTTCATAAATACCTTCCTAGTTAACCCCCTATAGGATTTTTACCACACTCCCTTATACAAGTTATAGCGCCCTATTCTAGCCATAGGATTTAATAGTAAATAATTAAACAACGTCGATATAGTATAAACTACTAATATACAAATTAACCACCAAATCCTACTACAAACACCCCTCTTACAACTAAACACCAAGCACTATAACCTAATACTAAGAAGAGCCTAGTTTAAATACCACAACGTTTTACTAAACGTACACCACAAGTGCCTACAGTAGCCTAAGGACCTACTACTAGTCAGAGATTTACCTTCTACCATCATCCACAACCCAGTAAAGTATCATAAGCCTAATAAAATTAACCTAAAATACTAAATAAATACTAATAAAAGGTAGACTACTTTTAAAACTAACATAATATCCTATAACTATAAGTTTTAATAAAACCAGTATAAACTTTAAGTACCCTAGCAAATCCTAAAGTACCTAACACTAACCACACCCTCTAGCACCTAAAAAATTAATAATACTAAAGGCCTGTATAAAATAAAACGCGTACTCTATAGCACTAAAGCTCTACCAAAGCCGACCTAGAGCCCTAGAAGGCGCCGGCCTACGCTAAAAAAGACCTAGAAGCTATAGCAAAACATAGAATTAGCGTTTATTAGTACTATTAGGTTTAAAATAAACCTAAAACGCCTAGACGTTAAACTAGAATTAATTACCCTTAACAACCTAAATTAACTAATTAAATTAAAAAAAATTAACATAGCTAGAACTAACAACTCCCTCTAAAACGATATAAAAAAAACAAAGCATTTAATTAAAAAAAAGCTCCCTACCAAACTCTAATAATTTACTAATATCTTTAGTAAAACTACTAGTAATACCCTCTTACCACACCACTAGTATAATTATAAAATAAAGCTTAAAAAGGAAAGTCACAACAAACTTACCTACTACCCCCTCTACAAGCAGTTACTACTTAAGCTAAAAGTAACCTATAAATATCTTCTAAAACACCTACACAAAGGATTTATCACCCCTAGTAACACTCCATAGGCCTCCCCTATACTATTTATTTATAAAGCTAATAAGGGCCTTTACTTCTATATTAATTTCTACAAATTAAATAAAATTACTAAGAAGGACTAATACCCCCTACTACTAATTAACAAAACACTAACATAAATTAACTACTTAAAAATCTTTACTAAAATAAATATCTAATAAACCTTCTATAAAATTCAAATACACCCAAACCACAAAAACTTAATAACCTTTAAAACCTAATACAGCACTTATAAGTATAAAGTCCTCCCATTCAGCCTCTACAACAGCCCCGCAACGTACTAGCAGTACATAAACAACGTCCTAATAAAATACTTAAATAACTTCTATATAGTATACCTCAACAACATCCTAATATTCTTAAAAAACCCCCTCTAGTACTAAAAATACGTTACTAAAGTACTAACACACCTAAGGAACACTAATTTACAAACTAATATTAAAAAGTACAAGTTTAGTATTACTACTACTAAATACCTAGGATTTATCATCTCTACTAATAGTATCTAGTCTAACCCTAAAAAGGTTAGTATAATAAAAAACTAGCACACCCCTATATCTATTAAAAGTATCCAGTCCTTTCTAGGGTTCTACAACTTCTACTAGTAGTTTATTAAAAACTATAATAGAGTCGCTTATCCCCTAGTACACCTTATAACTAAAGGAGTCCCTTTCTACTTTAACAATAACTACAAGGCCGCGTTTAGCTAACTAAAAAACCTACTAACGTTAGTACCTATCCTCTGCTACTAGCGCCCCAAATTACCCACGCAGCTTAAAATAGACGCCTCTAACTCTATCTATACTAGCGCTATATTATAACTATAGCCTAATAATAATACCTAGCACCCCATAGCCTTCTTTTCTAAAACAATAGCACCCACTAAAATAAACTACCCTATCTATAATAAAGAGTTACTTACTATTATATAAACTATAAAAAAATAAAAAGTAAACTTAGTAGCCCTCTATAAACATTTCAAAGTTATTATAAACCACCAAACCCTCTTATACTTTATAACCAAGCATAAACTTAACTCCTAGCAAGCCTATTAGTTAAGCCTCCTAGTAGACTTTAACTTTATGATTCAGTACCACCCTAGCTAAGAAAACGTACTAACCAATACCCTTTTATAAAAGTCTAAAGATATTACTATATAAAAGGCCCTTAAGGCCGCTAGCTGTACCTAAGTCCTTTTAACACTAAACCTCCTCTCACCCAAGATCGCCACAGAGCTCTACTAACTTCTAAAAGACACTAAAACAACAGAGACCATTATAGTTAGCGCTACAGAACCTACTAATAAGCTCCAAAGCTACCTACTAGTTAAACGAATCCTTACCCTAAACCAAGAACCTATAACTAAATCCCTTTACCCTCTATAAGAAATAGCTACTACTAATAAAAAACATTAAAAAATACAAAAAAATACGGACCTACTCATAATAAATAACAAACTAGTTATACC
The DNA here is from genome assembly GCA_030770045.1 of Colletotrichum brevisporum. Classification (NCBI taxonomy): domain Eukaryota; kingdom Fungi; phylum Ascomycota; class Sordariomycetes; order Glomerellales; family Glomerellaceae; genus Colletotrichum; species Colletotrichum brevisporum. The sequence goes on along the minus strand of JAUGSI010000005.1, from coordinate 81,114 downwards.
TAAAGAAGAGTTCTTATATACCTAAGTAATATAAAAAGCCTATAAGTAAAAGCTATTAATACACCCCGACTAAAACAAAATACTAAAGATAATTAAAAAGAGGTACTACTAGCCCTAACTTATAGTAAACGTAGAACGCTATATTCTTAACTATCATATATATTACTAAGTTTATAAGCCCCGAGACCGGGTACTGGGCGAGCTCTAGCCCCTTCTAGTACCTAACTAGCCCTAGTAATACATCTCTATAGACTTTATAGTACTACTACCTAATAAAAAGGAATTTATAGTAGTTTAAGTAGTAGTTAACCGCCTAAATAAACGCACTATCTTAACACTATATTACAAAGAGGTTATAACTAGGGACCTAGTATAGATATTTTATAAAAGGATACTACTAATCTTTAGCCTCCTAAAGACAATTACCTTTAACTAAGGCCCCTAGTTTATTTCTAACTTTTAGTTAAAACTCTATAAAATCTATAACATTAAAATACAACTATCTATAGCGCACTACCCCTAAACTAATAAATAAACTAAAATCCTAAACTAGTATATTACACAACAACTCCGTCCCCTTATTAACTACTACTAGAATAATTAAAGTAAAATACTCCCTACTATAGACTTCGCCCATACTACTTTACTTAGTAAAACCACTAGACTTTCACTATATAAAATTAAGTTTAAGTAACTACCGTACCTTAACTTTAACTAAAAATAATAAACTATAGTATTTAGCACTACCTATAAAAAGCTAAACTACTTAAAAGCTTAATAAATAGTAAAGCAGATTTATAGTGCCTAGGATATTGTAAAAAGAAAGATAGTAAAAGCTTAAGTATAATAAAAACGCACTACCAACCACCAGCACCACCTAAATAACCTTACTATAAGTAACCGCGTCTAGGTCTCTATAAAGGACTAGTACTAAAGTAATCCTTTTAAGCTCGTAATACCCTAGGACGACCTATACTAGATCACAAAAGCAGGCCCCGGTAGCACTTAGGTACTAGACTTACCCAAGAGCTACTAATACTACTTAGTCTTTTACCCTAGTAAACTCTAAAAAGCTACTAACAACCCACTACTAGGATAGGTCACAGAGCCGCCCCTACCCGTACAGTACACTAATAAGCTAGAATACAAGGTTTAAAAAGTCCTAGTATCCCAGCCATAGCGCCATGTCCGAGACAGGGTAGACTAAGTAAACTATAATTACTTAGGTTAGGGGTTAGGTTAGGGTTAGGGTTAGGGTTAGGTTAGGTTAGGGTTAGGGTTAGGTTAGGGTTAGGGTTAGGGTTAGGGTTAGGTTAGGGTACGTTTGATTCTGAAGTATCTGACGTATGCACGCCCTGAGTACGAGCTGGAACGGCAAAACCGGGAATGGATCCATGGTCTGGAAAAAAACGCAAGGGTCGTACATGATCATGGGTGGGAGTGTGGCCATTGCATCACGGGAGCGGGAGGCCGCCACATGTTTGGGGCACGCTGCAATCCTCGACGGGGAGGACAAGACCGCGCCATTAGTTAGAATTGTCTTTCGTGCGCATTCCGGTGGTAGATGCTGTACTTTCTGAATACAAAACTTCTTTCGCACTCTTCTTGCCTACGACTTGAGGCTTGCGTTATTCGTCTAGAATTGTGTCTGATGCTGGAGTTGTGTCTGTCGGTTCATGGTGCCTATTGTATCCTAGGTCTGCCAAGACGGCCTGACACGCTTCTCAAATGCTTGTATCATGACACCGGCAACCTTTTCCGAGAGACGCAGGCGCTGACGGCCGAGTACAAGGGATTTGCGAACTGGAACCTGATGACCAGGTCCACCCCGGTGCCGGTGCCGGACGTCAGCGGCCGGAGCTGCCACTTCGTCACCAAGCTCCGGAACACCGCGCCGCCCTCCCCGCCGTTTCCGGGGCTGGCGCCCGCGACGTCGGCGCCGCTGACGGCCTCGACGCTCTTCCCCGGCACGCAGTGCAGCTCGTGCCCGTAAACGTCTCCTCGAAAGCGGCCCAGCCGACGCGCAGGGTCATTTCCAGCGGGCGACCTGCGGCCGTTCTCGTCGGGGCGGTCCACCGCGTGACGCGGGACTGGGCGCAGTAGGGGACGAAGGAGGAGTACGAGTCGATTGTCGGAGATGACTCAGAGCTGGGACGAGGGGTACGGCAGCGTGCGCGAGGCCGTGAGGACCTGCGGCTCGGAGGAGGGGAGGTTCGGGAGGTTGAAGAAGTGTCGCCGGGCCTGCGGGGGGGAGAGGGGCCGTCGGAGGTTCCTGAGCGGCGAGAGGAGGCGGCTTGCCGGGCGTGCGTCGCCATTGGGGAGGGAGCGGAGTTGTTGAATTTGAAAGTCGGTCGGGGATTTCGAGGTTCGTGACGTGCGGTCTAAGGAGTGGAAGCTCGAAGCTCAACAAGCCATAGTCGCAAGATAATACAGTTGGAGAACGAGAGTGGGGTAGTGCGTACACAGGACCAATCTGAAAAGTTCTCTTCCCTGCCGCCGGGTTTGCTCTTTCGGAGTCGTCGCGTTATCGCGGAGCCGGTGCGATGACGATTAGAAGTTCCGCTGTCGAGGAAGAAGTCGGTATAGTGGGCTGCTCTCGCCGTACAGCAGCTCGACACCCCACACGGTGACGAATCTACAGTAAGCCACACGCGCAGCGGACATCGTCCTGTGGTGGTGGGGTGGATGAGGCAGCAGGAGCACAGCCCCGCTGCCAAGCTCAAGCCACAGCAGCACCAGCAGCAGCCGCTGCCCGCATCACAGTTCCCAACTCGAACATCCCTTCGACGCAGCGGACGAAAGCCCACGAATGCCAGCGCTGCGCGGCCAGCCATCGGGGTTAAACCACTTCAAGATGTGCCTGTAGGACTCGGAAGATTCTGCACCTTTATAAATAACCCGGAACGTTCCATTCGAAAGCACGAAACACCCAAGACCGCTCACCGAGTTCTGGTTCGAAGCCCCCTGTCGCGGGGCTCTGTCACCGTCAAGATGTGTGGAATAGAGCGCAACCCCCTCGAGACCGAGCGAAGAAGAGGAGACGAAGGACGTAAGGGAGAAACGCCCGGACGCTGACGACCGTCACGCTGCAGGTTCGAGAAATCTCTCTACGACCTCATTCGAGGCCTGCGAAACCACAAAGGCAAATTGTTGTGAGTACATCCAGAACAGCTTGAAAAAGAATGCCGCGCCGAGGTGCGCGGGCAGGGACATGGGTGAGCCAAGCCCTCCTCCTCGGCGAACGCGAGGTCTACCGAACTGCCCGCAGATGTCAAGGCGACGGCGCTGCTGAAGCTGGTACCTGGAGATGGTCGGCCATGACATGTCGTGGGCGTCCTTCCACGTCCTCGAGGTCATGTCGTCGCCGAAGTACCACCAGAAGAGGGTCGGCTACCTGGCCGCCGCGCAGAGCTTCCGGCCCGACACCGAGGCAGTCTATGCTGGCCACAGCTGAACCTGCTCAAGAAGGTATGCCGATGCGCCGGTTCGATTAGTGGAGACGGATGCGTTGCTGACGATGCGGCGAAACGCCAGGACCTGACATCGACACAAGCGCGACGACCATCTCCCCCTGCCGATTTCCACCCCGCCACACATCATCACCCTGTCCTCGCCCTTCCTCGACCTCTCCGACCTCCTCCCCCGCCTTAGAGCCACTCAACCCCGCCATCCGAAGGAAGACCATCGTGACGCCACCGCCTGGCGCTGTACCCGGCGTCGCCCGCGCGGCGTGGCCCAAGATCAAAGAGCGCCGATGACAAGACGATGGTGAACTGGCGTAACGGCGGCGATAGTGAACGTTGTGTGGTGACGTAGCCGAGGAGGCCGTATTGTTCCTTGCCGTTGGCGCCCAGGTTGTCGGCTGGTTGACGGATGTGAACAACCCACGGCTAAATGCTGATCAAACCGGTATGCGACATCCCGACTTTTTGTGGCGGGAACATTGCTGACCCTGAGCTCAGCCTATGCACCTTGACGCCATTGGAGCCTCGACTCGTCCGGAAGCGTTGCCGCCCCTCACCGAGCGATCGGATCACACTCATGTCCTTTACGGCATGAGTGTATCAATGGAATCATCCAGGGTGGTATTCTGGCAGCGCGGACTACATTCTGGGACGGGAGGATTGCTACCCTCTGTGTGAATAAGCTACGAGGTGCGATCATGGTGGATGGCGATCCTAACTGTACGAGTCCCGCGTCCAAAGCACCTTCTCAGCTGACCGAATCCAGTGAAATACGTCGCACTGCTTGCCTTCAACAAGATTGTCCTGACTCACCCGTTCCTTGTCGCGCAACAGGAGGATGTCACCCGGAGCACGATGTTTCCGACATCACTATCCGACCAAGGCTCTGGACCGTCCAGGTGAGCGTCAGCAGCGACACCCAGGTCGACGGAGCCGTCCTCATGGAAGCGGTGCCCGTCCTCTTCCCAGCGGGACTGCCTGGGGTTCTTCCGGACCGACAGTTGAACGACCTCGACGAGGAGTGGCAAGTCAATATCCATACGCGACCAAGGATAGGTGAGGCAAACCGCCGCTGCCCGATGACCAGAGCGACGGTCACGCAGCGGATCTTGACGATGTGCGCGCAGAACAACTACAGCAGCTTCGACGACCTTGACTGGTACATCGATGTGCTCATCCAGCTGGCCCGCATGGCACCCACACCGCGGGCGATCGAGACGGAACTCGACCTGCGGTCGCGTCCTGGTGGTCACCGCAGGCGACGTATCGGGGCGGATCACTGGCGCTGAGGAACGCCGTCGTCAAGGTCCACGCACTGCGAGGCGCTCACCAGCCGCGGACCTCATCATCCAGCAGCTCAACACCGATACTCCCGCCAAGCCACCCCTTCTTCGGCATCACTAAATTACGACTTCCATGTAGCTATATGCCAACCAACTGGCTTTCCCCGAGGATACCGAACATCCCGCGTACTATCTCCTGACAGATCTTCCTGATATCCTCACCATCGTGTTGTGATGAAGATATTCGCCTATATCGCCGGCAACGAGTCGCAACCCTGACCCCCGAATGGAAGACGAAGATCACGCTTCTTATGGCGCGCGTGATCCACACTCTGGAACTCGCCCAAATCTGACCCGGAGGCGCAGGAGAGGTCGGGTGAGTTCATCGAGCTCTGCTGACGGCCGAGGCGCTCAGGGCAAGCGCCGCCTCTGAGGACACCCACCAAGGACGCCCGCTCCTGAATGGTATTATTCTTGTTCCAAGGATGGGAGCTCAACTCAGTTGCCATCGGAGCGCAGAGAACGCCAGACCAGAAGGTCTCAACTTCGACGAGCTCATTCATCCGAACTCCGGGCCACCTGCCATCCCAGGCAGACATCATACCAATGGAGGCCGGCGAAGCAGACGACTGAGGGGGTTTACTACCACCCAGCGCCCTGCGCCCATCAGCAGGTCTTTCTTTCTTCGGCCGAACCGGCCATCAACAAGTCATTGCCGACGCACCCGAGGAAGTCGCGAGCCCGTATCAGCAAGCCATTGAGCACAGCTATCTGGACGCATTGTGGCCGAGAAAGGCAGAGCGGATGGAGCGCACCCGCGACGACCTGCTCGAGCATTGGTGGCGCCGACAGCGGGTCTGATCCGACACCGATCTACAGCAACCTCCAAAAAGAGAAATGGCCCGGACCTCGACATAGACTCCATACCAATAATGCAGCTGGACCTCGACAAGCTGGGCAGCTCCGCACCCGCCGACGTCCTCAACAGCCACGCCGCAGCCGCGCCCGAGGGCAGAGGGTCGTCATCGCGGCGGACGAGACGCTCGCCGGCGCGGCGAAGGCCCCACGTCGCGCAACTACGAGTCGGAGAACAACTCCGACAGCTTCACCACCGTGGCCGGGTTGCGCCAGGGCCTCCTGCACGTCGACTCGTCCACGCTGGGCTCCCTCAGCCTGGACGACAACGGCGGCCCGGCGGCGGCGGCGCGGCCGACGAGCGCGCCTCGACTGGCCGAGAGCAGCAGCGCGAGGAGGTGATGGCGCAGGCGATGAAGGAGGTGGAGCGGCTCCGGCTCGAGATGCAGCGCGCCAACGAGCGCATCCAGGTCGCGCAGGGCGTCGACGCCGCGGGCACGGTGGTCAAGAAGAAGGCCAAGAAGGCCAAGAAAGAGGGGGGACGGGCGGCGGCTAAGAAGAAGAAGAAGAAACAGCCGGCGGCGGCAGCATCGGCCGAGGACGCGGAGACGGCGGCGGGTATTCCGGCCCCGTCGGCGCCCCCCGAAGACGACGGGGCCGGAGACGCGGGGCCCGCGGTCGTGGCGTCCAAGAAGAAGAAAAAGAAGAAGACGACCAAGATGGCCGAGATTGCGGGCGACGACACCCTGTTCAGACCGGGTTGAGAGGGGGTGGGCGTTTGGCAGTACAGATCGATCCATCCTGTGCTAGTTTCTCTTTTCTTCTTGACGACTTGCATGGAAAACGGTAGTAGCAGCAGGAGCATCATCATATAGACAAAAAGAACTCCCTGAAGAAAAACGAATGCGCGTGATGATCACTTCTGGGGACCATTTCGTGTGGCGATCTGTTGCGGAAACCAACGAGGATTCCTATTCGACCATGGATTCTCGGACTGTCGACGAACGTCACATGTAATCATATATCACTTCGGAAGAATTTGGTGGGAATCTTTCTCTCTTCTCTCGCCCTCTCTCCTCGCCATCTCCACCCCCTCTCCCTCGCTCTTCTCTCGTGGTTTACGTACAGACATGATACAAAGGGGACATGAGGAATCGCTTCCAGACGTCACCGTCGTTAAGGTAGTCGACCGCCAGCCAAGCCAGATAAGTAAATGAAAAAAAGAAAAAAGACCGTCTCTCTCTCTTTTGTTTTTCCTGTACCCGCGCACGTTCTTCCGGCGTCACACATGACCAAAATAATTTGGGTGTTTGAAGAAATAGACATTAAGAAAGGAAAAAAAGGAACAAATCGCACTTGGAGTCAGCCCTCAGACGCTTTAGTCATCCATCGGCTTGTCCTCGAGCGTCACTCCTCGCCGGGGAGTCGAGGGGTGCTGTCGTTTCCAACACACGGGCACGCGGCGCTCCAGGGAATATCTTGACGTGGGCGGCCTGTTGCTGCGCTTCTCGACCTGGCGCGACTCGAGAGCCCGATTCTGGCCGCGACTTTCCAGCAGCCGGGGCTGCCGAGGGGCCGCTGCCACGTGCCGTTGGCTGGCTCTGCGGGGAGCTCGAGTCGCCGGAACCTCAAGACTCGAGCGCTTGGCGCCGACGACGCCGCCGAGGAGGCACGTTGACGGTCGACAGCGCTGCGGGGGGCTAGTTCCGATCGGGAAGCGGGTTTCGGGGTTGCCAACGCTGCGGTCATTGCCCGTGGCCGCGGGGGCTCGGGGCGGGGCTGGTGGCACGACCCGCGCTACCGCAGCCTTCTCGAGCAGAGCTCTATTCCGCTCCTCCATGTTGGCTCTCCGGTTGCTTTCGTCGGTGCTGATGGCACGCGGCGGCTTGGACCGATCCAGTGTGGTTCAGGGTAGACATGCGCTTGAGCTCGCTGAAGATGGCGTCTCAGAGCAAAGAGATCCCGGATCAGGCGGTAGGCGTGCCTCTCTCCTCCATCGTGAGAGACGTCTCGGCGCGAGGGCGCAGGATGCGAGGCGCCAGGGCGGAGGCCAGGGTCGAGATGTAAGTCTCATCGGCCGACGTGAGATCAATTAGGCGGGTAAAGTGGTTCATGCAGGCGTCGAGCGTTGCGATATTAGTAAGTCTCAGCTGCGAGAGCGTTTGTTGAAGAACAGGCACGCGGCAGTAATTATCCTGGGTCTGGGTCTGGTAGATGGTTCGGATGATCTCGTACACGTGAGATGAGACCAGAGAATCTGCTTGTTGTTAGAGCATGTCCCAAATCAAGTGCCAATTCACAACTAACCAGGGAGTTCAAGGAGGTACAGCTTGAGCAGGCTTGCGACGGTCGGGATGTCAAAGTCGTCAAAGACCTCGGGCGAGATGGGCTTGCCGTCGTTGATTCTGGCCCGCAGCTTGTGGACTTGCTGGAGGGGCACGTCGACCAGCCAGACACCACGCCGGGCTTCGTCGCCCTCAAGATCGGGGTAGTGGTTGTCGAGGTATGTCAGGATGGTGGTGACGATGACGGGCACGCGCTTCTTATCCGCGCGCGCTCTCGCCTCGAGATCCACTCCGAACGTCTGCTCGTCAACCTTGTTGTAGTAGTTCTCATAGACCACGACCTTGGGAATGAAACTTCCGGTCCGGTAGTTCTCGAGGAGGTATCTCAGATCTCCCGCAGGCTGCACCGTCTCTTGGAAGAGCATCATGTTGTCGACGGCAGACTGCAGGCTGGGAATGACGTTGCTGATAGTGCCCGAGAAGTCCAGAATGACGGTCTTGATGGCCTTGAGGCGGTCCAGCTCGCAGCGCTCCAAGAAACGGAGGTGGAGGAAGATGGTCTCCTCGAGCTCGCAGCGCATCTCGTCCAGCTTGCGCACGCCACTCTTGTACTTGTCGTCGGCCTCGCGGGCCTCGCGGCGCAGTCGCTCGGCAGGGGTCTCGTTGGGGTGGGCGTTGTTGAGGACGTTCCAGTTGGCGAGGTACTCGCTAACGGTGCCGACGACGGGGGAATCCGACGACTCGGAGACGGGCATGGAGAAGGTGCGGCCGAGGGGCTGCTTCTTTTCGGGGACGCCGGCAGCCTTGAAGGCCTTTGGCCGCCACTGGTAAAACATCTTGGAGCTGTTCGCGAAGGTGCTGCCGACGTTGCCAATGAGTCTGAGGAATCCGTTGGTGATGAGGTCCTGTCCGATTCTCTCTGCATAGCTGACGCTGCTCGTGTTCATGTGCTTCTGCAGATACTCGACGATATCGGCGCCAGAAGTGGTGTTCTGGTAGGTTCCGATGATGGGGACCTTGGTCTCTCCGAGCTTGACCGTGCTCAGAATGTGCTCCAGCATCTTCTTGACCTGCTCCGGGGGGTAGAACTCGTCGCCAATCTCAATCATCTCGTCGTCCTCCTCGGCTTCGTGCTTCTCGGGGACGGGCTCCTTGTTCTCAGAGACCTTGATTTCGGGGATGTTGTTCTTGGGGCTGCTCTCGGGATCCTGGAATGCCAGCTTGGTCTCTTCTTCGATGTCTTCGACCAGGCGGCACTTGTTGAAGTAGGTGCTCCTCAGCTTCTTGACCAGCTCCGCCTGTCTATCATGCGCCTTGATGCGAGCCTGCAACTCATCCTGGGAGTCTTGAATGCGCGACTCGTGGGCATCGCACCAGCGAGTGAAGGGGTTGACGACGAGGTCTCGAATGCTCTGGGCGATCTTCTTGTGGTTCTTGGCACCTTCCTCCATCTCGATGCGAACGCCATCGTATGCCTGCAGTGGGAGTTAGCAAACATACGTCTTCTGGCAGTCGGCTGCCGAGTCGAGTAAACAAACCTTGCGCACGCTGGCACCGTCGTCTCTTGAGAATCCACCTTGCACCTTGTCTGCGGCTGGCGTGATGTCTCCTAACCGCTGGCTGTAGACCTCCTCGGCTTCGGCACGCATTCGGGCGACGGTCAGAACTTGACGGTTCTCGAGCACGCCCTGCTGCAGCTTGCCGAACAGGACGCCCAGTCCTGGCGCACAGGTTTAGCATCCGAGCGAGGCGGTGGACGAGCGAGCGCATTGTGCGATCGCATGCGGGCAACTTACCTGCGGCATAGTCGCTGGACCAAAAGGACTCTTCGAAGCCCGGCATGGTGGAAAAAAGAAGCTCAAATCAGTCGTAACGATGTTTGCGGGGCGTTGCTGCAATTCGAGGCTCGCGGAAAAAGAGAAGATGGAAAAGGAGGCCGCAAGAAATGTTTCGTTTCGTCGTTAAGGCAGGCAGGAGGTGGCAGGCGAGGAGAATCCTGCAATCGTCCGCTACAGTTCAAGGTAGAGAGGCTTTTGCCGAGAGCGGAAGCGAACGAATACGTCAACGGCGATTGGGGCCGCGGTGCAGAAAGAAAGGCGACGACAGACGCAAAGAAGGCGAGACGGGGTTAGAGGCTGCAAGATCAAGCAGCGAGGCAAGACGTGAAGAGGTCGTGGACAGTGTCTTTGGTCAGGGGCACATGCCAGTTGGAGGAAATTTTGGAGGAGGAAAGCCTGGATGCTGACAGGTTGGTCCAAGGTTCAAGGTTGGAGTTTGGGGCAAGAGGAGGAGGAGCAGGAGGAGGATGCTTGCTGGCTGGCCTGGTCAGTGGTGCCCTCGGTCTCCGCAGGCGTCAGTGAAGCTCTGCTATGCGACGGGCGCCCACCTTTCCATGACTGACAGTGACACGGGCTGGGGACCTGTCACCTACCAACCTCAGACGGCACATCAAAGCCCGGAAGCATGGAAGCAAACCACGCACGCAGTCAGAGGGGCAGGGCTGGCCAGGGCCGGGCTGGGGCTGGGCTGGTAGCCAACGCCCACATGCATCAATCCAATCCATTCACTTTCAGCACAAGCCAGGCGGTGATGGTCTCAAAGACAGCGGCACTTACCAAGTGTAGTGCGCTGTACGGATAATAGTAAGTACCTACATACACCACCAGCTGTGTTGGAAGTTGGAACTGACGGGTTGGCGACGGCGACAGCGACAGCGACAGCGGTTGCCCGTTCACCCCTCACTGTGCCCATTGGTGGCAGGGTAAGAAAAGACCAGCGTCGCTACGTACCACCCGGCTGCAGACGTGGCCTTGCTCGGGTTCCATGCCTCCAATGACGAACGCAGGTCTCTCAGGCTCTCAGCCCGGCGCAGAAGGCGACCCGAGTAATGGTGGAAGGAGGAGCCCAGGAGCTGGAACCCAACTGGGGCATCTGAAGCCAAAAATACTCACCAGCCAGTGGCCTCCTCCAGCCACTGCCAGTATCCCCTCCCACTGACCCCACTTTGCCCTTAGTCGCCCTTCTGACTGGACCGCTGCTCGCAGGCGACCCCGAGTGACCCCCCATGTGCTCCACACAAAGCAAATGACCCTGAACGAAGCAGCCAAGCAAAGGAAAGCAGGTACACCCAGCAATCCAGATTCCAGAGCTGTGCGAGCCCCCTGCATTCGTATCTGTTGCAGAATTCTGGGGCCTTTTTTTTCCAGCCGTGCAAGACCTTTGGGAAAGAACAGCCCAGTTTACTAGCCCGGTGTGGGCAAGTTCCTGCTGGAGGTAGGTACACAGTGTATCACCTCCACGTCCTCTCTGGTGCTGTCCAGACTCCAGAGTCACAGTGACTCCTGTTGCTGGGCCATGAGCAGCGCCCACCGCCCCAGAGCCTACAGGGCTGACCGCTAGAGCATCTCCCGCCGCCAATTTGGCGCTGTATTAAGGAGCACTTTCACAAATTATACACCCCAGGATCATGTTTCATCCTCTCTCTTGCTTGACGTTTGACGTTGATCCTCGATTCAGTCCTTTGTTCTTTGTTACCTGACTGAGTACGGAGGACCCAGTCGACCAGCTTGGGAGCGCCTGTATCCCCTCAGTCGCTGCCGATCAGAGCTCCCCTATTACCACTGAGCCATCGTCACAGCCCAACCAGTTCCCCAGACGACGAGAAGCTTTATTAATGAATGGTCCTGTATCCCTCGTGTCCTCTGATCGGCGGCCACGGGGGGCCTCCGAACCATTGGTTCCTTCGAGCCTGAGTGCCCAAAGTCCTCTCTCGACTCTCTCGAGTCCCCAACCCAAGCACTTGGATAGGTAGAGAGCTGGGGCGGGGCCGATGTAAAAAGCCAGCCATCATCCGAAGTTCTGTCCAACTGGAGGTTCCCGTCTGCATGGCCCGTTCCCGAAATTCTAAATCCGCGCTCGGCACGGATGTGCTCTGCCATTCCTCGCCGTCTCAACTGTTCCTTGACAGCGCATGTTCCCTGCGTGGAGAGAGGGGGGGTCGTGCTTTGTTCGGTGGGTTCTGAGATGGAACTCGTGAAGGCTCTGTAACCGGTGTTCAACTACATCAGTGATTTCAATGCCTCGGTGAGACCTTTCCACATGGGCTCGTGCAAGATGAAGCGCAGCAGGATTTGGGACTGAGGATCCTTCGCAATCTCGACCATATCAAGAATCAGTGATTTTCACCTTCCCGATGTGGCCTCTTGCGCCAGCTTCTAGAGCCCAAATCATCTAACACTTTGTCCAGGTCTGCCGTTTCGTTTCGTCGGAAGTACAAAGTCGGGCCTGAATAACACTTTTCCCATTGACAATCATCAGTGATCACAGTGTTTTCAGTCCGAATTCAGCCTGAAGCATCAACCCCTCTGAGTTCCCAGGCTGTTTCGAATCGAGAGCTGTTGCTTATCAGCTTGACTCGCAGATAAGAGTATCGCGCAATCGCATCTGAAGCTTGGACCCTGGCCGGCAACAGTGACGTGCTTAGGAATCAGCCAGGAAGCGGCTCCCACATCAGGAGCCACCCAACTTAGAACTTCGCAATTGCGCCTTTGTCCTAAAGAATCTTTGGAAACTACATTCTGAATACATTCTATTGTCTGCTGAGGATAGTTCGGACGGTAGGGGTTGAGCCTCTCGTGCTGGTCCTGAGCTCTCGACGCTAACTCGATTTAGAACTGTTGGAACACAAAACCAGCGAGCCTTTGATTGAAGAGGATTGCTCCCACCATCAACTCGTTGTTCGCCATGGACGAGAAACATCGCACCTCCGATGAGGAGGCCTCCCGGCCCTTCCGAAGGGCGCCATCGCCGGCAAAGAGGCTGGCGGTCAGCGTTACCCTGCTGCTCCTTGTGTCCTGGATGCTCGTGGGACAGAAGGTGAAGTCGTGTACTCACCGGCCCGGAAAGCCTTGGGGAGCGCCCCTTACAGTCGAGGAGCGGGCTCATAATATTCTTTCCCAGACTCCATTGATCGGTATGACGATGCCCTGCAGCCAGCAGATAAGTCCTGGAAGAGTTACCATTGACACCGGATGCAGATGGTCACAATGACCTCCCTATTCTTGTGCGAGGGCTCTACAAGAATCGCATCTATGACAAGAACTTCACCGAGCCCTTTGAGAACGGTGGTCTTGCCGGCCACGTGGATCTTCCGAGGCTCCGCGCGGGCCAAAACGGCGGCGCTTTCTGGAGCGTCTACACGCCGTGCCCGGCCAACGGCAGTGACTTTTCCGACAAGAACTATGCCGAGAGTAAGCCAAGCCCACGAGCAAACAGCCCGCCATGGCATCTGACCAGTTCTTCTAGGTGTTCAGTGGACGCTTGACCAGATCGATGTCATGACCCGTATCAAGGAGGCCTACCCCAAGGATTTCTCCCCCAGCCAGAGCAGTGATGCCGCTTTGGCTGCGTTTCATAAGGGCCAGCTTGTTTCTCCCCTCGGAGTCGAGGGCCTCCATCAGATCGGCAACTATGTCGCTAACCTTCGCCGATACCATGCCCTGGGCGTGCGCTATTCGACTCTCACGCACAACTGCCACAACAAGTTCGCCGACGCTGCGCTCCTCGAGAGCCCCTTTCGCAAGGCAGAGCCTCTCTGGGATGGCCTCAGCCCCGCTGGTCGCCATCTCATCCATGAGATGAACCGCATCGGCATGATTGTCGATCTCTCCCACACAAGGTGCGTTGCAAACCCAAGAGCTCTTCAACTAATTCCTTCGCTGACCATTTCGCAACTTGCTCAGTGCGGACACTCAAAGAGACGTCCTCGGCGGCAAGGGCTGGGAGGGCAGCAAGGCACCCGTTATGTACTCCCACAGCTCCGCATTTAGCGTCTGCCCGCACCCTCGCAACGTCAAGGACGACGTCCTGCAGCTCGTCAAAGAGCGCAACTCGGTCGTCATGGTCAACTTTGCCCCTGACTTCATTTCTTGCGTCGACACCGGCAAGGAGAACGGCGTTCCCGAGTTCTATCCCGCCAACTCCACGCTGAACCAGGTCGTCAGGCATGTCCTTCACATTGGCAACCTCATCGGTTTCGACCACGTTGGCTTCGGCTCTGACTTTGACGGCATTGGTTCGGTGCCCAAGGGGCTGGAGGATGTCTCCAAGTACCCTGACCTCGTCGCCGAGCTGCTTAGACAGGGAGTGAGCGACGAGGATGTGTCCAAGGTCGTCGGAGGTAACGTCCTTCGCGTCTGGAAGGAGGTTGAGGCTGTTGCTGCGAAGCTCCAGAAGGAGGGTCAGCCCGTTCTTGAGGATGACCTCCCGGCGCTCAAGTTCGACTAAGTGTAGATGACAATCTCGGTCGGCACGCACCGGCATCGCCATCTTGACTAGGTGCTGTGTATGTCACTTTCGGCACTAGAGCCATCCGGCCTTGCTAGCACAAGTGGTATAGTTCATATTCATACAATTCTAAGCGCACATGCGCATCCGTCTCTATCTTGTACAGTCGAGAGTTTCGCTCGTAAATCCCCACCATAAAGCCCAGCAACATGCGTGCCAGAACGTGCGCCGCATAGCCTCACCACGTTCTGTTGGCGCGGTTCATCTTCTTCGCCGTCTCGATCTGGGTCCTCGTGCGCTGTCCTCTTACGGGCAGACCCATGGCGTGTCGTCTTCCTCGGTACGTTCCCATGTCCTTTAGTCTCATGACGTTCTGCTGGATGATTTTCCTCGCGTCGCTCTCTATCGTCATCGTCGACAGCTCTGCCGTGAGGGCCGTGACGGTTCTGGGGGCGAGGGTGCCGACCTTGGCGAGGGGGTGGATCGAGTACTTGGCCAGGATGCGCTGCGAGGTGGTAGGTCCGAGGGCGTAGAAAGACTCGAGCGCTTTCTGCGAGGCGTCAGCATCGTCGGATCGTGGGTTGCAGGCATTCGTGCGTCGGCTGGGGTCGAGGAAGGGGCCTTACCTTGACGAGCTTCTGCTCGGAGAAGTTGACTCCCAGGATGAAAACCTAGACAATTCGATTAGCGTTAGACCATGAAGTCGAATTCTGGTGATTTCCATACCATTTTGCCGGTTTTGCAATTGCGACGTCTGGAATATTGGTGCTCTGCCGCCAAAAAAAGTGACCAACCTGCTCGAACGCCTCACGATCGAATCGCGAACTTTCGAAATCGAGCGACGGAGAGTCGGCGCCGGAAAATAGTGGATCCAAGTCGCGGCCGCTGTGGCTGCATTGACAGGCATTGGACCCTTGAGCCGGCGGTTCTTTGTGCTGTTTCTTGATCCACCTCGGTCGGATTGCGTCTCCTCATTGGGTAGCGCGGCTACAAGGGTCCGAGCTGGAGTTCCTCATTCGGTGCTTCAGAGAGGGGAGTTTGAAACGTAGCTTCCCTTGGATCCCGTGGGTGTTGCTCGCTGAACCGGACCCATTTCAACACACCCGTCCTCTGGTGATAACCTCCTCATCCAGACGACCATCTGCATCAATCTTCCCAAACCCAATTGATCGACTCTGGTGCCAGCAACTCCGGATCGTTCGCCCACCATGTTCAACCTGCGGAAGCTCTTCTCCGCCCTCTTCATCTTCGCCGGAGCGGCTCCTGGTCTTCTGCCCAGACCGCCGAGGCCGTCAAGGGCCCCAAGATCACCCACAAGGTTCACTTCGATATCACCCACGGCGATGAGCCCCTCGGCCGCATCGTTATGGGTCTCTACGGCAAGACCGTCCCCAAGCATTGGCTGAGAACTTCCGTGCCTTCGCCACCGGCGAGAAGGGCTTCGGCTACGAGGGCTCTACCTTCCACCGTGTTATCAAGGTGTTCATGATCCAGGGTGGCGACTTCACCATGGGCGACGGCACCGGTGGCAAGTCCAGTGAGTATCTTCAACCGCACAGATAATTGCTGGGAGGCGCTGACACCAGATTCCTCAGTCTACGGCGAGAAGTTCGCCGACGAGAACTTCAAGCTCAAGCACTCCAAGAAGGGTCTCCTCTCCATGGCCAACGCCGGCAAGGACACCAACGGCTCCCAGTTCTTCATCACCACCGTTATCACTTCGTAAGATTAGCCTTTCCGACGACCGCAAACCCCAGAACTGCCCAGCTAACCCCATCCCAACAGTTGGCTCGACGGCCGCCACGTTGTCTTCGGCGAGGTCCTCGAGGGCTTCGACATCGTCGAGAAGATCGAGCAGGCCGAGACTCAGCCCGGCGACCGCCCCGTCAAGACGATCAAGATTGCCAAGAGCGGAGAGCTGGAGGTTCCCCCTGAAGGTATCCACGTGGAACTCTAAGCACGCATTGTGACGCCCATCGCCTTCCCACGCACATAAACGCATGTTGCTCACACCAACATTCACACCCGCTGTCGTTCTTTTTTGCGATAAAACAAGAAACCAAGAGTCTTGATTTGCTGATGGCTACGCCCCTGGCGCTGCAGGCGAATACGGCAACAGCCAGTGGGCGGCAGGCTACTCCAACGAGGACAGCCCTCTGGAGGTTGGTTCTGGCGAGGGCTGGTCCCTTCTCCAGAAGGCTTTCCTCCTCGGCGTTGTTGTTGCTGCCATCGCTGCCTACCTCAAGATCAGCAAGAACAGGGCGGCGCGGGACGACGTCGGCTACGAGAAGACGATGGCCTAAGTGCCAGTGGGTTGGGGTGGCGATGCGGGAAGAGTTTACCACAGGCAATAGAAGACAACACAAATATGCCGAAAAGAAACTGGCAATAATCAGTCGCTCCGAGGAAAATGTGAAGTGCATGTGTTCACAGCATTGAAATGTTATTTTTCATGTCGGTTGGTCTAAGTCTGAGAGTACAGTCCAATCGCCGCAACGCCCACTTCTGAAAAGTGCATCACGTGTGGGGTCGACACCCAAAAAATTTCCCGTGATGGGTAAACCTCGACACCGTCAACCACGTCGATAATACCCAGAAAGCCCCAGCCGCCGCCCGAAAAAAGAAAGAAAAAATGAAGATTCTCAGCCTGAACTTTTTGACCTGCGCGGTCAAGGCCTGCAAGAGCTCGGCCGCCTCGTTCCCCCTCCACCCCAAGGACGCAGAGCTGGCGCAGGACGACATCGAGGTCAACCCCCAGCTGCTGCTCAACGTCCTGCCCCGCTTAGACTGGGCAGCCCTGAGGACAAACGCCACCGAGGTATGTCGATGTCTGCACTTGTTCTCGATGTCTACTGCCGTCACACTTCTTTTTGTCTCTTATGTCAGAGTTTCCGATTCTTTCTCGAGCGGTTCTTATCTGTTTCGTCTGTGGCGTTGCTTGTCTCAAGGATGTGTGTACACACACATGAGAGCGCACACGGCCGAGGACCATGTTTCACAATGTCTACGCAGAGAGAACAAACGTGTCTCAAGATGAGAAGAATAAACAAGATCGAGAGAACCAAAACAGTTAAAGGGGGAAAAGACGCTGACAATACAACAAAGCTGGGCTTCCCGGAACTCCCCTCGGAGGCCCCCTCCGCCGAGCAGCTCGAGTCCGACGACAAGATGCTCAAGGACCTGCACCACCTCCTCATGGAGACGCAGATCATGGAGGGCAAGCTGGTCTGCGGCAACTGCGGCCACGAGTACGCCATCCGCGAGGGCATCGCCAACTTCCTGCTGCCGAGCCACCTCGTCTGATTCGAGGGAAACGGTTCTGCAGGGCGGGATGAGAGTCACGGAGAGGTTTACGAGGGCTGGCTCGTCTGTCCTCTCGGTTTGGGTAGCAGACGATCAGAGGAAAGGGGGAGGGGGCCACTGGGCGTTACGGAGTTTTTCACATCAAGACTTGGGAGGGGCGGCGGCTCAGAAAAAAAAGATCTCACTTTTATAGAATACATTCATGCCATTCGCGAATCACTACAGAGGGGGGCCTGTGAAAGGTCCCCCAGCCACATCCTATGATCTAAACCGTCGATCCAGTTTTGGACCTACAACGTCCCTCCTCCCTTGGTTGAAACATGCCCATGCAAAGCCAGCCGGTAAACTCCCATGTTCTCAAACGAAAATACACACGTCGCTTGCGTGAGGACCTCAAGAAGCGCGGTTGGTATACATTTAGTTGCTCTTCTTCTGGGCGGCCGGACCCATCTCCTTCTCGAAGGCGCCGTACGGGATGTCGACGCTGGCGACGGCCCTGATGCCGACGCCGAGGATGATGAAGAGGATGATGACGACGACCAGGGCGTGGAAGATGCCTATTTCTGTTAGTTACCGCTACCATCACCTTTTCGTCTTCGACGGAGCAAACGTACCCGGCGAGAAGAAGATGTACTTCTCAAAGAGAGGGAGCTTCTTCCACTCGGTCTCGTTGTCGGCCCTCGCGACGTGCTGCAGGCTCGCCTGGTGGCGCTTCAGCTCCGCGTGCAGGGGCTCGGTCGCGAACTCGGCCTGGTACGTCGGCTCGGAGGGGCTGGAGAGGTAGATGAAGGTGTACGAGTCGGACCCGGAGCGCAGCTTCTCCAGGCTCTGGAAGATGTCGTCGTCGTTGGCGCTGAGCGTGCTGGCCCGCACGGCGGCGTCGCGGCCGAGCGGTCGAGGCCCTCCGGTCGACGCGGACCTTGGGCGGTGACTGGCGGCTAGACGACGAGCAGGACTTCCTGATGTGCTCCACGGCGTCGACGGAAGACCCTCGCCGACGACCTCGGCGACGCTGTAGGTGCCGCGCACGTCCTTGCCCGAGATGGCCTGGCAGAGGGTCGGGACGCGGTGCATTCGCTGCCGGAGCGGATGTCGGCGGCGTTGGCGGCGGCCGGGGTGATGATGAGGTAGCGGTCCGTCGGGCACGAGGAGAGGAGGCCTCGACGGAGGACAGGACCGAGTCGGTCTGGAGCTGGGCGGGGGCTGGAGGTCGACAGCCTGGCGGATGGCGAGTTAGCATCATGACGGATGGCAGCCTCAAAGGGGGGCGCGCGACGTACTCTGCGGTCGAGAGCATGACGAAGGGCGACGAGTCGGTAAAGGCATGCGCCGTGGCGCAGAAGGCCATCAGGCCCGTTGTTCTTGACAGACGCATGGCTGGCTGGATTGTGAGGATTCTGTTAGAAGCTGGCCCGGCTCGGCGTGATGGCCCGGCTTCGCAATGCTGCTGGGAGTTCGTCGATTACCTTAGCTTCCAGGGACGACGTAGCTTGGATGCATGTATCTAAGCAGAGTACTACGTAATCAGAGGCTGCACGTCCTGTCGCTTAAATGCATGTGTCTACTTGAAGTACTAAGGTACTTACCCTGCCTGAGATTATGCCGTTTGGCGTGTATCAAGGAACCCGTACGGATACCAGGTGGGAATTCAAACTATAGAGAGCATCATGTCGCAGACTTTTCCAATGAAAACGTTTATATTGACAGACCTGCCAGCAGGTAAAGAAACATAAGGCAGAGTGAGCAGTGGTTTGATGTACAGTTTGCAAGGTGTCGAATCGGTTGGCAAAATGCTGTCTTACCTCATCTTGAACTTATCTGGTCGATGCTCCCAGAATCAGAACTGAGTGCCGCATGCAGCGGGCTGTAATACGGCGCAGGGGTAGCAAAGTCCAGTGGTAAAATGCTGCCAATTTTACCAGGTCGGTGCCGCTGGCAGGCGCACGAGAGGTCCGTCCAGCGCATTTAGCTCCTCGGCTTGGCCCGCGCCAGTGGAGTGGACCGACCCTACAGAGGCCGCAGCAGCAGGGTCCTTACCGCAGCCACCCCCAGTAAGGCAACCAGACACGCTGCAAGGCTACCTGCGGCACCGCGTGGTCCCCCCAGAGGCGGCCGTCCTAAAAATTTCAAAAGTCGCGGCCGCAGAAAAACCACCGCCACGAACCAATCGCGTCTACAACCCCCCAACGACCACGATTGACCGACGACCAAGATGTTCGCCAGACCCCGGCCAAAGAAGATCCTCTTGCCTCCTTCGTCCAACAAGAAGAGGAAGGCAACCTCGGCGGTGGAGGAGGTCAACTTCGACTTCGACGCCCGCCAGGACTACCTGACGGGGTTCCACAAGCGCAAGCTGCAGCGCATCAAGTGGGCGCAGGAACAGGCGGCCAAGAAGGCCAGGGAAGAAAAGATCGAGATCGGCAAAACAGAAGCGCAGTCTCTTCCAATCTCTTCCGCACGGCCGGACTCGACTGACACCGCCGAAGATCAGGCAAGAACGACAACGAGAGGTCGAGGAGCACGTCCAGACGGTCAACGCCTTGCTCAAAGAAGCGCAAGCCGCAGACTCGGACAACGACCAGGAGATCCAGGCGGAAGACTTTGAGGAATGGGACGGCATTGAGGAGCAGGAAAAGGCACAGGAGCAGGCAGACATTGTGGACTACGAAGACGAGTACGTAGACGAGGACCGGTACACGACGGTCAAGGTCGAGGCCATAGCCGTGACGCGAGACGGCCTCGAAAAGCTGCACCGAGACGGCGACGAGGAAGCAGCGGACAGCCAAGACGAGGACAAGCAACGAGGCGAAGACGAAGACGCAAAAGCGGCAAAGGCGAAAGCCAAAGCCCGCAAGGAGAAGCCCAAGAAGCCCAAATTTCGGTACGAGTCGAAGGTGGAGCGGGAACTCAGCGGCAGGAAGGCCAGTGCCAAAAAGAAGGCCAGGTTCAAGAAATGAAGCTGGGTATAATAATATCTCACTTGCATTCAAGCTGCTGCATCTTCCTAAGGTAGCTAGAGGGTGCCTCACGCCCGGCGTGGTTCGACCAGCGGTTCGTTTAGATGTCCTAGATGTCGAAGAAGAGAACTCGACGCATTTCAGGCACAAAAGGACTCTTGTTGACGGGGGTTACAAAAAAAGGAGTAAAAACAAGGCTGCTATAGCTCGGTCGTGCACCGTACCGTCACCTGCAATCCACCGCTGTCGGGATAGCTTGGTCAGGTCCCCCAACATCCAACGAGATGTTCCAGGCCAGAAATCTATCATGAAAGGCCTTGCACGAAATGACTCCTCAATCGAAACAGCGTTAGATGTTGCCAATCTCGTTCTGGAAGTCCTCGAGCTCCTTCTGGACCTGGGTGTACTTCTTGGACATCTCCTCGTACTTGGACTCCCACTGGTCGCGCTCCGCCTCCAGAGCCTGGACCTTGCGCTCGAAGTGGCCGGCCTTGACGTCGGTTTGTCTGAGCCTGTGGTAAAAAGACGGTGTAAGTAGCGGTTTGGAGCGGTGGGGCGAAATTTTAATGAGCACGAAGGGGTGATGGATGGAAGGGGGGAAAAAGGGGTCGTGTTCGATGGCTCGACGACAGGGTCCAGAACGTACTTCTCGTTGGCTTCCCGAAGGGTCTTGTCCGCCTCCTCGGCCTCCTCCTCGAGCAGTTGAAGTCTGCGCTGGAGAGTCTCGTTTTGTGTGCCGGTGCTGGTGCTCTCGTCGGCAGCCTTCTTGAAGTCCTTAACTGCAGTCTCAAGCTTCTCGACCTCACCCTCGAGCAGGCCGTCTTTGTGCTGGAGCGAGTGATTCTCCTGCTCTCATGGAGAGGTTCTCCTGCTCCAAGGTCTGACCTTGGCCTGGAGCCTCAACCTTGGCGGCAGACTCGTCGGCCTCCAGACGGAGCTGGTTCATTTCTGGTGAAAGAAAAGTCGCTGTCAGCATTGATCCTACGATAGTTTCCTGGATGTCTGACTCCTCCAGACCGCCGGTAGCACAGTGGGGCTAGCGGACGAGAAGGGATGGCTTACCTCCTTAATGTTGATCCTGCATATGATGACTTTCGAAGAACTCTTGAGTGATTTGGGCGGCAAAAGCTGGTGCAAGTGAGTGCGATAAGCAAAGTGTTTGCGTTGGGATCAGGACGATCGTGGAACGTAATCGCAACTGTCGGGGATGGAATGGAAGCGGGAGTGAAAGGGTGTGAGGTGTTGAAATAACTGCCTCTGGACATGCAAGTCCGGGCTCCAGTTGCGACCCCGTGGCGGACCACTGGACCTCACCCCAGCATGCCACCCAGCCAGGCCTGACCTCGTGCCTGCTGGGAGTGGTGCTGCAACGGGATTAGCTCTGGCAGTGGTGGTGGGGGTTGGATCAAGCGGGGTTTCGTGGCACGGTGCAGCACGGCGGCTCGCACTCCAGCGCGTGCTGAGGATGGCACGGGATTGCCGCAGGTCCGAGCTTCGCTGTTGTTCAGCCAACGAAGCCTCAAACAGACGGGTCCCTCTTGAAGCAGCCCCTTCGCGGGTTTCACGACGCGATGGCAAGCCACAGAGCCGGAAAAGTCAGTAATAACACTGTCCAACGACTGACGACAACCACCGACAAAAACAACAACAACCACACTGATCACGACACAACACCTGACAGCAACCACGATCACCAAACGAACTGCCGTTTCGCCCGAGGCACGATGCTCGCGATCCGCGACGAGAGAACGCTGTCAACGCGCCCGCTCCAGGCTGCTCGGCTCGCCCCGGGAAAGCCGCAGATGGGGCCCCCAAGACCCCGGAGCCCGCTATCCGAAGACGCTCCTCGAAGGTTCCCTCAATGATGAGAATGCAGTCGGGGCAGGCAAGACGGCGCTCTCCACTCGAAAGTCGAATGCGAAAGGAACAATCAGGGCACCGCCAAGAAGCGAACCTCGTTACACCTTCCGGTGCGACTCTGACACGGCTGTCTGGGAAAGGGGAAAAGGAAACTGACGTGACTCGCAGAGACACGTGCCCGCGCGCCACTCGGAAACAAGACCACCAACGCAAAGGCCAGAAGCGAACTAACATGGTCAGTGAAGGATATCGTCAAGAATTTGAGAAGACCCAGACGAAGCCTACCACCACCAAGAAGCTGAAGCAGCGTTCACCCAGCGCGGGTCCCCTCAGGCCGAGAACGTAATGACCAGGCCGGTCCTGGCAGGCCGAGCCCGACGTTGAATATGCGCCGCCCCCTGCCAAGGAGCTACCTCCTACGAGTCGGACGTCTTTCCTGATGGGGAGTTGACGTTTGAAGGGCTCAAGCCTGAGAACATGTTTAAGGGCTACTACAACCACTTCTACAACCCCGTGGGAGAAGATGGCGTCCGACTCCAGGATAGACAGCATCAGGAGAAGCTTAAGAAGGCCCTGAAGAAGAGCGATGACCGCATTCTCCGGGACATCCAAGAGATGGATTGGTCCGTCTCTGACGTTCCGGAGACTGCCGCCTTTGGCCAAAGAAAGGCTGCTGCCCCAGCACCCAACCCCGCCGTCGCCAAGAAGACGATCGGAGGTGCCGTGAAGTACCCTCCCACCATCGCGTCCCGCAGGGCAGCGTCGGCCCTGGCAATGTCCACGGGTTCTAGCCTCCGCCAGAAGAAGCCTGTCGAGCAGGGCGTCACGGCCAGGAGGCCCATCTCGTCTTTGCTTCCTCGCACTCGGCCTGCTAGAGCTCCTTTGGCGTCCAAGTCTACAGGAGCTGAGAGTGCGGTGGCTGCGGCGGCATCCAGGAGCACTATTGGTTACACAAAGGGTCGCTCGGCATCGTCACTCGTCAGCGGACGAGCCCAGCCACTCGCGACGGCCAAACCTGCATCCGCAGATGTTTCAACAGTCGTCTCTAAGAAGACTGTTGTCGGACGTGAAGCGTCTCCCCGTAAGGCAGTAACTCCCACCGAAGACGCCCAGGAGCTTGGTCGTCTGCAGTTCCTGTCCATCTTCGATCCCGCTGGCGAGGATGAGAATGACCTCGGCAGTGCCGGCCCGAGCACCGAAGATTTCGAGGACGATGAGTTTGAAATGAAGATCAGCTTCTAAACCTGAGCATACTTGGATGGCGTTCGGACAGGATTACCCTCATTTGTAAAACTCATGGGACGGCTATGGATTAGAAGGCGTTAGGATGGCGTCGTGAGCCTACAATTTCACGCTACAGGAAGCCGGGGCTACCGCGACCAAGGCTCGCACGATTGTATTTATTATGTCAAGACTTGTATGACTTTTCAAGCCAGGAGGCTGCCATTGAGGATCATACCGGGCTTTGTCCCTTGGTGACACCACAACTTCTTCCAAATTAGCTTGTGGGATCTTTGGCCTTGACAAGTGCAACAAATGTTTGACGCGCTTCTAGGCGTCTTGAGTTCCTCGCTGGGACCCAGGTGTAAACAAAGGGAAAACCCACCTAGGTAGGTAGTGCGAGGTTGAGGTTGATGTGGTCTTTGAAAGCACTGTTTTTGAGCCCCTTATTGGCCCAAAAAATGACGGGGTAATAGCAGCTCTCGGTCACCCCCCTGTCTGCACGTCCTGTCAAGAACGCGAAAATTAGAGGTTGGAAGGTCTGACGCGACTCCGTCACGTGCCAGCTGTCAGTAGAGGGCCCCACTGTGAGTACCTCTCACTCAAACTTTTATGAGGCGCTACCTCAACGACCATAGAGGTGCCCATGCGCGGAAGTTACGTCCCTCACCTTGTTCCGTGGTTGCTCCGCTAAATCGCATCCCTGAAAGAGTTTGGACACTCTTCATCCTCCAACTTTCTGACCTCACTGCCAATTTTCCCCAGCCTCACCATCCGTCGGTCGCATCGCACGGCATACTTGTCCTCATCCACGACTCTTTCGATTGATTGCATCGGTCTAGAGCCTTTCGCGACTGCGTACCTAGCTTCCTTGGATGACGGAGTTCGGCTCTTGCCCTTTGCCAGCTACCCAACGTAGCAAGCCAACCGCCCGCGTCGGTGTCGACTCTTCGGTCGCGTGGACCGCTTGATCTCGCGCACTTTCCTCCCGCCACGCTTCTGCCGCTATTATCTCCGGCGATGCCCTCGACTCTCTGAAACAAACTAAGGAATGCAAGAGATGACATGGGTGAAGTTATGGGAGTGGCAGAAGCACATACACCTCACGATGACCCGCTAATCGTCGGCGAGCTTCTCGCAATTCTTCCCACCGCCCGCGTGCAGCGAGGGACAGAGCTACGGAGCGAGAAAAAGGCGAAAGCTAAGACTAAGAACCTTCAAGCGTCTAGCGGCCTGAAGAGCACCAATAGCTCTTCGCTCAACGGCACAAGCGCCCGAGCGGCCACTGCACTGATGGCCTTCCTCCGACTCCTCACAACAGCCCGATGGCCATGAGTCTCCAATAGAGACACACTCAACGCCGTTGGATCTGCGAGCTCCCTACGCGAGTACTGGCTCTTCCGTCTTCAGTTCGTCCGCACGACCAGCTGTCCCCAACGGCTCAACGCATATCCCTACATCCAGCGGCACGTTGAACCGCCTCCATAGAGTCCCCTCACTCGGGCGTCTCGGGCCTGCCGGGAAGACGACGACAGGTTCACGCACAAGCTATCGATCTAAGTGAGTACTCGGCCTCTCGGGCACTCCAACATCCGGCCTTCACAACTCACTCCCGGAGCCTTCACCTCATATTGAGCTGCATACCTGCGCGAGATCCCACCCCGATCGCGACAAGGCATCAAATGCATATAGCGATCCTTCTAACGACCGGAACTCTGTCGAAGCACGAGAAGAGAGACCACAAGCCGAAGTATAAGGATTTTGGATCGGTACGTACAACTATAATATACCCGCTCATGGAGGGGGCGTCATCTTTGGTGCGGGAGAGCGCGGCTAACAGCCATACAGGAAGATGACGCCCCTCCGATCCTCGCCGCCAGGCGCGGCGTTTGGGGTATATCAACACCGATTTTCACCTCACAAATCCGCCTGCGGCAATCACCATATAACCTGAGGCCGTAATTATGCGACCTGAAGACCTCGATCGTCAGGGCCACCAACACAGGTTGTCGTAATCGGTTTCAATCCTCTCATCACGTCTTTGGGTCACTGCGGTGTTCGCGACCTTTGGCGACATCGCCGAGAGTAGCAATAAGATGCACCCGGAGACAGGCAGCTACTTAGGTTTCGCAACGTTTCGGTACAAGGATGCGTATCCGCCGTCACGCCCAACCTGATCAAGGCAATTGATGCCGCGCGCCACGCTGTCAAAGCCATGCATGGGCAACGAATCGAGGCGAATCAGATCCGCGTCGAGTACGACCCCGAAGGCAAGCAGTGTCGCAGCATGCTAGAGGAGGCCCTGAGAAAGGAGCGTCTTCCTCAAGATGCATCTATTGTAAAACCACCTCCGACTGGGGCCGCGCGCCACTACCGACAAGGTCCCAGGGCCACCACCGCTGGCGCCGAAAGGCCCCCATTTTACAGGCAAGCAGTGGCCGGTGTCCCCCATGGGTCCCGAGCCAACCAAAAGGGCACATCGCAATTGAGGACAGCGGAATTGCGCAAAAGCAGCTCGCGAGCGAGCCGTACATATTCGTTGCGCACGAGCACGTTCCTGTCATGGTCACGACGATCCCACATATGAAAAAGCGACTTAAGGCGTTCGCATTTGAGGATATTCGCATTGATCGAATCAGTCACTTTATTGTTCTTTCCAACACATACCACGGGCGCAATGAGGCAATGAAGTGCTACAGGGCTGCCAACCACACAGACTTGTTCATCGGAGCAACATGGTCATGCAGCTTTACCTCCCGCAGAACTCGAGTCGAATTCCGGTCCGCAGCCCTCCATCGCCCGAGGCGCACGCCAAGCCCCGAACGGAAACGTCGAGCCGACATACGATTGCGAGAAGATAAAGACCGCCTCCGCCGTGAGGAAGAAGCAGACATTGAGGAGGAGAAGCGACAGAGGGCTAAGAACTTTGATCCTGTCTTGAGGCATGCGACGTTGTCGCGCGGAGAGCTAGCAGAGCACCTTATCACCATACATTAGGACAAGGCGCTGCGGTTCCTGCTCTTACAGCTTCTCCTGGATCCAGCCAAGCATGCCGCGAAACGACGCGAGCTCAATCTCGAGGACCCGGCTGGGTCAGTGCCCTCTGTCACTGTCGATGCCGGCGACGAGAGCCCTGGTGTGGGCACACCCAACTCAGGAGCGGACCCTACGGAGCGTCACACTGGCTGACGGAGATCTCGTTCTACCCCGCATCCGGCAAAGCCAAGGCTACCGGGCAAGGAGCGCGTAACTTCGGCTTTACGGATCCATTCTCACGAAAGCGGCAGCATCGCAAGGCCGGAGTGCATTCCGATCGTTGCACCATCGCCCCAAGACCTACGACAGCGATGTTGAGTCTGATGAGGAGGAGGTGAGATCAGGGAATCCGTGGCAAGAGACACGGAAGAGCCCGATTCGCGGCCACGCAGTCGCATGAGCACCGACGATGATGTCTCCAAGGACGATTTTGCTTCATGGGGGCCTGCAGAGGAGAGATTCCATGCATCGAGGCAAGCTTTGCTGTCGGAGAAACACTGACGGCGACAAAGAAGAGGAAGCTGGATCTCGAGCCACAGTCAGCTGCGAAGCGCCAGAAACCGACGAGGAGCTTTTTCGGGAGTAACGTTGGATAACATCCAGCCGGACTTGCCAGTTCAGATGACTTCCGAGGACGCCACTCCCGACATTGACATGGCCGACGCACGCAGCGAGACTCGCTCTGAAACCCCCGCACTCTCAACGACCAAGGGGCCGAGGACGAAGGCGGGTAAACTGTGAAGAAGACGTGAAGAAGCAGCTGTTCGAGGAACGCGAGGCACTCAAGGAAACAACAAACGCAAGAGCAAGAAGAGGTCAAAGACGAGGAGGATTTGGCTCCGCGAAACCTCGCCAGACGAAGCTGAGTCGCCGTCAGCAAATAGCGGTAAGAAGAGCCAGTGCCAAAGCCAGCACCAGTGGATCTGTCCTTGTTCTCGACCACAAGACGTCCGCACTCGACCTGCCGACCGACTTCAAGCTCGACATCGCGTCTCTGCAAAAACTGTCACTTCGCCGCCGACTGCCCGGATGTCACTAAGCTTAAGAAGAGGTTTGGCGGGGCCGATCTTGGCATCCGCCTCCGGCCGGAAGCAACAAGGTCCGCGAGCTCAACTCAAAGACGGCTCTGTTCAACAGCCGGGCATTTGGCGGATATTATGCTCAACTCGACTGGGTCGGCGATAACCGTCAATGGCGTCAAGAAAATCCTTAACGCCGAGAAGTCCAAGTACCTGCCTCATCACATCAAAGTCCAGAAAGCCTGGAGGCGCTACGCGGCATGCTGCTGATGGCGCTGACCGGCAGCGGAGGCCAGCAGACTCGCAGTTGCGGAAAAGGTCGTCGCCAAGGGCAACTCAGGTCAACTGCGCCAACAACCCGTCGACACGTTCCCGCTCTTCACCGGAGAAGAAGATGCCAGCACCGGACGCCTTCAAGTTCAACCAACTGGAAGAAGCGGAAGAAGCTGTCAAGTTTGCCCGATCTGCATATCCAGCCAACTGGGGACTCTACACTGAGGAGAGTATCAACATGGACGACATGATTATCGAGTATGTCGGCGAGCAAGTCAGACAGTCCATCTCGGAGATTCGCGAGAAGCGCTACCTCAAGAGCGGCATGGGCAGCAGTTACCTATTCCGCATTGACGACAACACGGTGATTGATGCTACGAAGAAGGGCGGCATTGCTCGGTTTATCAACCACAGCTGCATGCCCAACTGCACGGCCAAGATCATCAAGGTGGACGGGAGCAGGCGGATTGTGATCTACGCTCTCCGAGACATTGCACAGCGTACGTGTTATCATGCAACCTTGGTTTGACTTCTCACGCTAACATTTTTTGCAGACGAAGAGTTGACATACGACTACAAATTCGAGCGTGAAATCGGAAGCTTGGACCGAATCCCCTGTCTCTGCGGCGTACTGCAGCGTGTAAGGACTTTCAATCCACTATGGTCGCCTTCCTGGTCGCTACTGGTGTTTGCGACAGGCGGTTTGTCTGTATTACGCTGATGTTTACGATACTGGTTGGAAAGGGAGCATGAAATTCAACTTCAGATAATGTTTTTGTGGCAGTCAGTTGTCGGCGGAGGGATATTTCGTCGTCTCCTCATTTGTTCGGACGGAGAATAATTCCTGATCCATCCACCTTGTAGGCTCATATTGTTGGCGTACAACAACCGGAGGCCGGGCAAGGGAAAGGGAGATGAAACTTTTCGCGCGGCAGGGAAAAAGTGTACTATGAAATACTCTCCGCGAATGCGGCGTTTGGCGTTCTTTTTGGGGCGGCGGGTTTCTTTTTTGACTCCACGTCAGGGTTATGTTGCCAGAGACACGCGAGATCGCTTGGGCGATGGAGCCTCGGGGGTCGAGAGCCTGTGGGCGAGTTCTGCCCTTATGCTTTGTGCTTGATGAGGATCAGCGCACCATTTCTTGGGAATCTGGGCGTATATCACCACAATGTACACATGGGCGAGGGACTTCGATGCCGGGAAATCAATGCCGCCCGGTCCGTATCGGGGACTCTGGTCACTAATATCAACGGCGCGTGGCATCTAATCTCGTTGCGTTTATCGCAAGTCGTTGCTGATGAGGCCACGCTGGCGGTATCGATGCTCGACAAAGGAGCTGAGGGGTACAGCGGTCCGCTGAATTCCAGCGTCGGCACCATGTGCAGATGGGTTGCAGGTCGGTCAGCCGTGATCTGACCGCTATGGGGACGGCTCACCAGTAGTTGACCGCCAGGATGAAGCCCTCGCCGTCCCTCGGGTAATGACTGCGCAGGACCTGGGAAGATTGCGGGCTGGAGGTAGAGCATGTCGCCGGCTCCAGGTGA
Source organism: Colletotrichum brevisporum (assembly GCA_030770045.1). NCBI lineage: Eukaryota > Fungi > Ascomycota > Sordariomycetes > Glomerellales > Glomerellaceae > Colletotrichum > Colletotrichum brevisporum. The sequence continues at coordinate 51,729 of JAUGSI010000005.1, read as the reverse complement.
CGCGGAGGGCCCGGCGAGGTGCGAGTAGGGCGTGGCGTTGGCTCCCCGGCGAGCCGGGGTCCCACGTCACGTGAAGGGGACGTCGTCGTCCGAGACCGCGGTGCTCTCGTCCCTGCTCTTCTCCTGGTCCTCCTCCTGGTTGGTCGCGGTCGAGCTCGAGGGCGGCATGCCGTCCACTCGTTGGCGTAGGTTGCAGGGACCAGGCCCTTCTCGTTGACGCAGGGGTGGCAGGCGGGCGGGAGGAGGCGAAGTGCTTGCGGCCGCGGACCTGGACGTAGAGGTTCTCGTAGTTGTCCTTGCGGAGGGCGTACGGAGCGGGAGCTGCCGATCCAGAGGTTGATCGCGTCGGGCTCGCGGTCGAGGGCGATGCGGGGCGAAGGCACGGAGGGGGGCACGTGGCGAAAGAGGGAGGTACTCGTTGTGAGGCTGGCCGTTTCGAGGCCCTTGGTCATGCCCGTGAAGGGCGGGCGGGGTGGTGGGTTCGTGTTGTGAGATGTGAGGATGGAGATTAGTCGATACGGTCTGGTGCAGCGGACTTCTGAGTCGTGTCTTTGGATCGCTCTTGGTTGATTACATAGGTGAGAAATTTTTCAAAGTCTTGTCCTTTCGTGATACTGCGAATATCACGGAGCCGTCGGTGTATTGGTGGGTGCGTTTACGTTGCTGTGAACCGTGTTAGTTGTGTTGGTGAGAGTGAGTGAGAGGAGTGTGATGAGATGAGTGATCTCTGTTCTCACCCGTACGGTGTCACGGCAACGTTGACGGTCTGGTCCTTGAAGACGTCCAGGAGAGAACTTCTGTCCCAGGTCCTGTTGGACTTCCACGAGGCGGCGCCGCGGACGACGAACGGGGGTGTTGCGTGGGCGACGTAGCGCATGAACTCGAGGGGGCTCATTCCTCGTCCAGCTCACTAGCGTGAGCGCTGCTGAGCCTGTAGGTGGTGATCAGCCGGCCAGGGTCCCCTGGCGACGCGGGCGCTTCTCCTTTCCATGGTCTCGGATCCGGTATTGAATACGAGGTGGTAGTACCACACGGGCAGCGGTGGTGGTGATGGGGGAGGGCGAGGGCGGGATGGAGTTGTAGTGGTCGTGACACATCGGTACAGGGGTATGATGAGTGAAGTTTTTTTGTGCGGTGAGCGAGAACTACAGCGATGAGAGGTCTTCTGAGATGTCGACGTGGTGCACTGTGATGTGCCAGCTGTCAGGGTGAATAACGCCATTCAAATATATTTTGCCCTATTTGACCCCCATGAATGGCGGTAATAATTATCTGAAGTGCCGCGAGAGTCTATCAACAATGTTTTCACTGCTCAAAGTCAGCGCCGTGACCTGGACCCCAGCGGTTCGCGCCATCCCGCAGGTGCGCTCGCGTGTGGCGTCCCAAGCCCTCCTCCCCGAGACGGCAACATCCCGGCAAGACCAACCAGCAAAGGACCCTGAAAAAAGGCAGGGAAAGAATAAGAAACAATGCAGCACTGGCGACACGCGAGCGCGTGCGATATTGATCAGGATGAGGGAACACCGAAGTTCCTGCCTCTCAGAGAAAATCGTGGCAATGGAAGGTACCTTTAGTCGCGCCGCTCATAGTACGGCAGGGTGAGATCGTTGTGATGGGGGTGGATGGACTGGGGCGCGAGGTCTCAGTCTGCTAATTGGTAGCGCGAGGCCGCACAGGCGGCGCGGGAGCCAATCAGATGGGGGACCAGGCAGAAATGGCCTGACCAGCATCAACTGGCTGATTATGATGGAAGCATTAGTGATTTGGCAGACCACACCGCACCCTGCAACCCGCGCAATCACGGTAATTTTACGGTCATGACCATGGACCTGCGCAACTGGTGAGTACAGTCGGTAGCCAGCCTCTGCAGATTGCCGCGTCTATCCGGATTAATTTATGATTAAGCGAACATCTCTTTGGGTGTGTTGTGAAATTATTTATCAAGTCCGACTCGCCCATCTTTTGACATGTTGGGGTCTTTCCCCCCTTCCAAGACTGCCTTCCCCGACTTTTTTTTTTTGTGAGGGGATATTCGTATTCGGCGCACACCGAGCAATCCCGATTACTACCGCCGGAGAGGTCAACACAATTACGATCAAAGATGGGAACAACAGCCTCAATGCTAAAAAGCACACGAATAGCGCGTCCGGTATCGGTTGGAGAAAGCAATGAATTATTCAGCCGGCAACGTCGAGGTTTACCGACCATTGCAGAACAGGCGTTAATGCATTAGGCTGATTACAGCCATGGTGTTACACACACCATCACTGGCGCTTTTGCGGACTTTAATCCAGTTCGTTGAGTCAACGAATCGAACCGAGAACTGGCAGCAGGTCCGGCAGCCACCAAAACGTTTTCGCGAATTGAACTTTAATTGAGATGGTCAATAACACCGTCATCTTTTGCCATCGATCAGACGTAACGTCGACCCTGCTCACCATACATCTCGGTCCGTCCACAGTGACAGCATCAAGAGTCCGGACTCGTCAGCCCTCAAAGACAATGTTCATACGTCGCTTTCAGCCGCGCAGCAACCTAGCCCGTCAGTTCAGGCAAGGTCTTCGCCCCGCGTCACTGGGACCGAGAGCACGTTGGCACGTTCAGACCAGGCTGGTGACTGCGACTTTGAGGGCCATCACTGACGTCGGCATTCTCACCGAACCGGGTTGTGGCCCTTCCATTCGCTCCCTCGTATCCGTCCTGTCCTACCGCCATGCGCCATCGGAATAAGCAACTGCTCCATCGTAGGAGGCAGTCTGCACTGACGTCCGTGGTTTTTCGGATTACCGCCGTCGGTCAAGACCCTGGACGCACACTGGATGCACACGCCCACCACGCATGCGCTTGTGCAGACCTTCGTTGTAGTCGAGAGAGGCTACACAGGATTATCAAAGGTGGAGGAGGGGGAAGTGAGTGATGGAGGGAGAGAGGCTGCTGTCGACTCAGAACCGCCGAATCAGTCAGGGAACTGTGCGCCAATGCTTCCCGTCTGTTGCGAATGGAATGGTGCCGGCTGGGGAGGGTCTCCTTGTTCTCCCCCTGCCAGCACTGTTCGACACGTGCGCAGCAAGTGCAGCCACCACACGCTGTCCGATCGGTTCTCCCTGTAAGGTCGCCGCCGCCTTCTCCTGCTTCGGCAGGTCGACCGGTCCTAGTGGGCGCCAAGAACGCCGACTCGAGCGCGACGTCCGTCCCCATGGCTTCCAAAATGTGGAAGGCAAGGGAGGAAACGACGCAAAGTTGTCACTGGATGTTTCCCACCTTCAACTTCTGGAATGCCCCAGAAAATCTTTCAAGGTTTGATCCTACTGTTTGAGACTTGCACATCGCCGTTGGTTTTCGGCAGCTAGCTCGAAGCGTACGTACGCCGCCTCCTCTCCCCGAAGATGTTGCCGGGCGGGGAAGAAGGGGGTGTGCGCCTGAGCGTGAGAGATGTGAGAGATGGGGCAGCAGGCGGGGGGCGCGCGAGACGAGACGGAAAAGGACAAACACGAGCCAGGCGCTTGTGTCTCCAGAGTCTGGTGGTCTCGTGCGTGTCTTGCGTCGCTCGCTTCCTTGAACCATCTCAGCTCGGCAATCAGGATTTCCCCAAGTCGGGGTGTCGACATTACTATGGTACACTTCAGTACCTTTGGTATGTGTGTCGACTGTCTAACCTTGCTTGGCCCCCGAAAATAGGCCATTCCCAAACTACCCCTCAATTTCCAACCTTATTTTCTCCCTCTCCCCACAATCACAATCACAGACGCTTCGCATCTGATTCACCCTGGAGGCGTACCAGCTGGGCCCTTGTTTTTTATTTGCCTTCTTCCGATGGTCCTGCCATGTGTCTGAGCAGCATCTTATCGCCTCGTGTCGCATCTGGAACGATTGGAGAAGGCAGGGAAGCATGGGTTGCTGGGCAGACATTTGGTGGTGGTGGTGGTGGTGGTGGTGGGCGGCTCCTTTTTTTCCTTTCCCATCGTCCAGTCCCCATTCCCCTCAATTATTCGTCAGTCTGAAAGAAGCCTTTCAGGCATTGTCTCAGTATCGGACTCTGGCAACCCTCCCCGGCCGCTCCGGGGTAGCAGTGCAGAGCAAGCGACCTGCAGTCTGCAGACGTCAGCGTCAAGTGTCAGCCTCTGCCGCAAAAGGGGGGGGGAGGGCCTTGCTCTAGTGGGCGATCCCCTATTAGACACTCACACAAACGACGTCTCCAGCTTGGCGGCAGCGCCAAAACGCCCCTGGCTTGGCTTGGCTTCTCGCGGCGTAGGTACCTGACCTTTCCTTGCGGCGGTCGTCTCGAGAGAAAAAAGACCTCAGCCGGAGGTGTCGCGACCCAAGTCTCGCAGGCGCGACGCAATGCAATCGCAAGTCCCCGAGTCTGAGTCTCGTGCTGCCACCCTCCAAGCTCCAAGCGTCCAGGGCCCAGTCCAAGTCCGTCGACTTGTCGAGTATTGCTATCACCAACGAACCTAGCGAAGGTACATTGGCCCCTCGTTGGCGCGTTACGGCGGTACAGGGGGGCCAAGGTCTCACTCAGTTTTCTGCCCACACTCACAGGGAAGTCGTCCCATGTTCCCCGACACACCACGCCATGGGCGTCGGCAGGTTCCACCACCCACCAAATGCCCACTGCTGCTGCGGCAGGTACCTCTTACTACAACTGCCATACTATGTAGTACCTATGGAAGGTAGACACTGGGCAATGGCACGGAGCACGGAGCACGGAGCACCCCGCTGCTGCTGTTGCTGCTGCTGCCGCTGGAAAGGTGGTCGTCCCCCTCCACAAACACTCACAACACACCACACCCACGCTGAGTGGTCTGGAAGGGTGCCTCTTACCACACAATTACCTAGGTGTACCGTACCTACCTGAGGGAAACGCCTTGCAGAACGGCGACTGACTGGTGAGGGGAGGGGAGGGGGTACCTAGGTACGCTACTATAGTACGCTATCTATGGGTGCGGTACCTGCCTCCATGGCCTTACACTCCGCTGCGGCAGCCCCTCTGCACTCTGCACACTGCACCCTGCAACATCCTGTCAGGTCGCCGCTACATCTCCACGCCTATCTCTACATCGCTACCGCATCGCACCGCACCGCCGCACCGATCGATGCTCGCTAGCCTCCATCACCCACGCCAATCCAAAGGGTACGTCGTCGTCCTTTTTCGAGTTTGTTGCAACGCTACCTACGGATACCGGTACACCATTTTGCAGGTCCCCTTTTCCGGATCTGACTCTGGCTCTGGTTTTTACACCCTTCACACAAGTATTCCACGCCAAACCATCTCAGGGTCGCCCGGGAACTTACCGTATCTTGTTCTGCCTGGCCGCATATTATTCTCCGCATCTCCCGCCGAACTCCCTTGGTGTTTGGTTGATCGACTGCCCGGACTGCAAAGTTGCAACCTGCAATCTGCGACTTGCACCGCCCGCAACGCACCGCTACCGCTACCGCTACCACCCCGAACAAAACCACCATCGCACGCCGCTAAGTTCCAACCAGCTCGAGATTGCTCTCTCGCCCCAATTGTTTCGCCTCTCTTCCTGCGGCTGGTACAATCTCCACAACGTCGACCCAAGCCTCGCCGACATTCTGCGCCGCCTAGCGTTCTGGTCTTGTCTAGTGCTGCTGGTCTTTTCCTGGCCCCATCGCAGGTGCCCGCCGTGTCGTCCCACTTCAAACCTCTCCCGACACCCGATCGACCGACGGACGTGGACCCGACCGGCTACGCCCCATCCCCGTCTGCGCCCATCCCATACAAAGCACCGCTGTCTCTGCTCTGCTTTATTCTGCTCCGCGTCCTGCACCCGGCTGAGAACTTTCGTGCTCCACATCCTCCTGCCAGAGCGCATTGATTTCAAGAGCGTCTACCCGCCCCCAATCACCCCCAGTGTCGACACCTCCCGACCAGCGATTCCCCGGCCCAGCTCCATGTTCGACCTCGCCGGCTCAAAGACCTAGCCCCAAGTCTTCGAGTCGAACAATGAGTGCAACGACCCTCTCCTGCAGGCCTTCAACATCATATTGTGCAGATCACCGCTGGATGGATTGCTCGCTCGACTGAGCCGCGTCCGCTCCTGCATCTACGTGTACCTCGTCCTCTGCCGCTGTCGCTGCAAGTCAACTTGCAACCGTCGCCGCAGATGATCTGGTACCTGTTGTATCCTTTGCGAGGGTATGAATCGTCTCCACTCCGCTCCTTCCGCATCTTCTGACCTGCTTCTCTTCTTAGAACGACGGAAGCGCCTGTCCTTGCCTCGACCCATCCTCTCCGCCGAGCCTTTGCGCGATACGGTCGATACGCCGCGAGACACGTCGTCACCACCCTCATCGTTTCCGTCGCTGTCGCCGCCATCCTGATATATCCTTTCCCGTATCTCTACACTTCGGACCTGAGCAATGGCGCCTCAAACCTACCCCATCACGTGTGGACCGCCGCACAGCCGCTCAACGAGAACGCTACCGAGCCCGACGTTATAATGCGATCAATATGGGTCCACGGCAGTTACATGAAGGCCTTAGAACGTGATGTTTTGCTCGGCGCCCTCGAACTGCAAGATGAAATCCTTGGTCCTACTAAGGACTTCAGTCCGCGCCGGCCCGCCGCCACGACGCTCCGAGTCCACGACCCGCACGCGGATCTCGCACCAGGTGAACGAGACGCCTTCCACGTCGTCAATGGCCTGACGAATCAGGCCTGGTTCTTCCACTCGCCTCTGCAGTATTGGTCGTGCTCCTCCGAGCGCATCGCATCCGATGCCGATATCCTATCTACCGTAAACGAACGGAAAACTCAGCCGACGTCGGTCAACGTCACCCTGCGGCATTCCATCGTCTTCAGCGGCAAGCGATTTGAAGACCGCAAGCTCATGGCCGCCGATGCTTTGGTCATCACCCTCATCCACCTCCGCGACTCCCCGGTTGGCCGGCAGTGGGAGAGGAAGGCCGAGGCGCTGGCCACTCGGATGAGACACAAGTGGACTGCTTATCCAGCCGACGGCAAGAGCATGACCAGCCAGCTGTACGAGTTCCAGTTCATGCCCATCTCAGTCCAGGACACAGTAATTCTGGCCCTCGCATACGGGCTGGTTTTCATCTACTTCCTGTTCAGCCTATCCAAGTTGAGGGCAGTCAAGTCCAGGATCGGTTTGATTATCACGGTCTTCTCCCAAATTATCGTCTCTATAATGTCCAGTTTTACAGTATGCGCCGTGTTCCGGGTCGACCTATCCGGCATTCCGCAGGCGGCATACCCTGTCGTGGTTCTTTCCATGAGCCTCGAAAACATCTTCAGACTTATCAATGCCGTTATAATGACGCCCTCGGAAAACAGCACGAGTAGTCGTATCAGTCGCGCTTTTGGCGAGACGGCTCACATTGCCCTGGCCAGCTCAGCCCAAAACGTCTTCATCCTCTGGGGCCTCGCCAAGATCGTTTCGCCTGGTGTCTCCGCATTCTGCACATTTGTGGCCGTCGCCATCGTGTTCGACTTCTTCTACCTGTCCACCTTGTTCCTAGCCGTTCTCAGTGTTGATGTGCGCAGAACCGAACTAAGTGATGCTCTTGCGAAGGCGTCCTTGAAGAACAATAGGTACGGCCAGGAGCAGCCTCTCGAGAGCAGCTGGTTTGAAGCCATGCTGCAGGGGAAAATTGCCCTTTCTACCCGTATTGCCGGTACCGTCATCATGATCACCTTCGTCCTGATCGCCCAGTGGCACTTTTTCGAGAACGATACCCTCCTCCGACTACTGCGCGGGTTCTTCAGGATTTCGAGAGACACCGTCAACTTCGGCCAGAAAAACAACTCCATACTGGTTGACATCCACCAAGCCCGTAGTCCGACATCGTGGCTTCGGCTGCAAGACCACGAAAGCGCCCGTGAGGTCATCAACGTCATCAAGCCCAAGGCCCACAGTTATATCGCGCGAGTTTACGACCCGCTGGTATTCGTCCTCAATGGCGCCGATCGGACGCCCCGCATGCCCGAACGGCTGCTGCTCCCAGCGCTGTACGACTTTATCGACCACCACTTGAAGCATTTTCTCGTCGTTGTCCTCTTCATCGTCTCGGCAGTCCGACTGCTTATGAATTACCTTCTATGGGGAGACGATGCCGAGTCAAGGCGGAACGATGACATCGGGGATCAACCTCTGCTGGCCATCGAAACCCTACCCGAAGAGCACTCCCTCGACGTTGTCCTCATGTCTTCTTCGTACGATGGACATATCATCTCGGTCGGCCTCGACCGTTCAGTTCGAGTGTGGGACGTCCGATCCGGCGTTAGGGGCTACTCATTGGCTGACATGGACCCGCCACCCGAGAACCCCTTTCCCGTATTGGCCGTCGCGACCGACAAGAGGTCCAACTGGTTGGCTCTCTTGACGTCTCGCAGGGTGCTCTTGTGGAATTTGCTAGAGCATCGATGGGGCCAGTCTGTGCCGGTAGAACTGAACGGCCACAAACCCGAGGGTTTCTTCTTCGGCACCCCAACCTTCGACTACTCCAGCCCGCTCGTAATCGTGCGACGCAATGGCACGATGACACAAATCATCCCAGGGGCGAGACAGCCTATGGAATTTACGATTTGCAAGAGCCCCCTCATCTCCGTCCGGCCTCTTGTGCAAAAGAACATGCCGCAAGGGACTTCACAGCTGTCAATTCTGACTGCTTCGAGGAAGGGCTGCATTCACGTCGCTACCCGTCATGAGGACGACACATGGTCATCGCAAAGCCTGGACGTTCACTCTGTCGAAGATCGAGACGCCTACCAAGTCGTCCCGCTCTCGGCGCTCAGCTCGTTTCTAGTTGCCAGGTCTGAGACGGTAGATCTCATCGACGCGAAGACGAAGAACCTGCTCCACACGTTTGAAACAGAGCCCATCCAGCCCCGGTCGCTGAGGTGTTTCCACTCTTCACGTCGCAAGCCTCAATGCGGATCCATCGGGCTCGTATCGTTCGGCATTGCCTACAACCACGCGGACTCGGGCGATTGCATCATTCAAACTTACACATGTAAGGAAGAGGGGAATGTCATCTGCTTCCGAAATACGAGCATGCCGCCGAGTCGAAGTTGCTCGCTGTGGCACGACACGCTCGAGTCGAAGCGGCACATCGCCAACCCGGGCACCTGGGAAGCACTGCCGAATGGGTTCCTGGTGGGCGTTCGACGCGAGTCCTACGATAGCGGATCTAGTAGCGGCGAGTCCTCGCCGACCACCACCGGCGGACTTCTGCGATGGCCGCCTCAGAGACTGAGAAGCGGACCAGCAGGGTCTCACGACAACTGGGAGGTGTGGGTTGCTTCCCAGCTAGGGCTGGAGGAGACCTACGAGACGAGGCCGCTTCACTCGGAGAATGAGGACGGCTCTCATCTCATCATCTCGGAACTCGGCCCCATGGTCAAAGTGGGCACGGCGTCGGTGGCCGTGGGGTTCGGAAACATCATCAAACTCATCACCGTAGGGCACCAGCATTTCGAGGACCTGGAGAAGGTGTGAGAACGGAGGACTCTTTGAATCTTGGCAGCCGGCGGAGGAAACCCGGAGGCGTTGCGCACCCGCGAATGAAGGTTCCCTCTTGGATTTGAACATAAGCGGGGGCCGCCTTGCAACCTTGGGGTCTTCTGCGAGCGGAGAGGAATACCTCGGTGCTTTGCTTTTTCTTTTTTTTCTTTTCTTTATATACCCAGGATCAAGGCGAGTTGGGGACAATTATCTTTATTTTATTTCTTTGGGTTGCATACTGTATACTTAGGTCGATACCCCTATCATGGCTAGGTCGGGGTGGGATTTTTAGATTCCAATGAACCGTTTTACTGTACATGTCTGTGCCAGTGGCTTGTGGATCATGCTGCATGCGACGTCCGTCCAAAGCATGCGATCCCTCCACTATACCATGACGATGGAGATGCCAACACATGAAGGGCCATCATATTAGCTGTGGGAGAAGCTGCGCAAGCAGACGATTCCGCCACCCACAACAGGAGCAACGCTTGCCGGGATCCGTAATCTATCTACAGGTACGTGTACTTTACATATCCTGAGACTTGCAAGCTTGAGGCTGCAGTGCCCCACGTATTGTTCGAGGCAACCAGACGGGAAGAAGCCTCGTTATCTGGTTCAAACGACGTATATAGACAGCTCGTGGCCGGTGCCGGGGTGAAGAGCCACCAGAAGGTGTGCTGAAGGGCACGTGCCGTGTAGCTACGCCTCGGGTTCTTCGAGAGACGTCCACATGTAGGCAGATGGGAGGCTTACAACGATCAGAAGGGTTTGTGAATGCTCGTGTCCGGAGCAGATGGGTTTTCTGAGATGCCAGAGGGCGCTGCTGACTTTCACGGCAACCTCACACTGCCTGGACTTGCCAGCTTTGGTAGACCAGTGCCAGGGCACTCGGCAGCGAGGAACAGAGTCGGTGACTTGGGTGGATGGTTCGATGCCGTTGTAGCTACCCCGTCCGGTATCATTATCCGTGATGTATTGCGTTGATGATACCCCGGAAACAACACACGGAAGAGACGGGTGGGTTGATCTGATACGACTGCTGTCGTTGGCCATATCTTGGGAGCATCAAGTTCAGGCTCGAGCAACGGGAGAAGGAGGTCAAATGCCAGGAAAGAGCTCCGTGTTGGAGGTTTGTCTTGACAGGGTGGTGCGCGAGACACTGCCCGACACATCAGCAGTAGACTCTGTTTGAAGAATGATATCGACTTTATACCCATCCCTATTGGATCGTGCCTTTTGATGTTGACATATGGTTGGCTGGTAACTACGCTAGCCTGCTGGCTCCTTCTCTATCGATCATTTAACGTGATGATTAGTTATTCCACTTCTATCGGCAAGACGTGTAATAGGGGCATGCGAGTAGGATCGCTTGCAGGAGCTGGCTGGTGCTGTGCAGAAGAAGAAGATACCGACGAGGGTTAATGACATAGTTTATTTGTGGGCGCGATCTTTTCCCGCCTGCCTCGCCGCCGTCCGCGGTCTTATGTCTATTCAGGTAGGAATACAATAATGAGCGCAGAGATGTCTTTGCGCAGTACAATATCGATGAACCCTGGATATGAATGCATGTTGCTGTTATGGGGCCAATCGCCGCAACAGAGCCAAATAGTCAACTCAGGGATTCACCCGCCTGGTCAGCCAGCAAGAGGTTGCCCCATGGTGGCCTATTGCCAATCTCTAGAGATTCGTAGCGAATTCCAGGGCCGGTGCAGCACTTGCAACGTCTGTGACTATTCCCACTTCGTCATAGAAGCAAACCCAGCGATGGTGATGCAACTGTCTGTCCTCTTGATCACGCATGACAACGCTCCGGATGGCGACTGTATCTCAGAGATGCAGTGGTGATATAGGCACTAAGACAGAGAGGGGCGGGCACTTGCCCTTCAGATTCAAGTTGTCTGGAATCAGGTATGTTGATAACTTCGGGTGTGATGCGGCTTTGGGTTTTGGCAAGCCTGCGAGCTGAGGCGAATATGGACTACCTCACCGGCAGTTGCCTGAGAGCGGACCGCCATATATCATCGCTTTCAATATGACTCGGGGTCTTGTTAGACTGCTTGATCCATTCGAACTTGACGGCTAGTCCTGATGGTAAGTCGGTCATTATGGTCAAGCCACCGAGCTTCCAACCATGGCAATTCAACAGACAGTTTCCGTTGCAAACAGAGACACGTCCAGAATGTGACGTGGACGTACCAACTTGTATTGGCTACTCGTGTCTCGCGGCTGGCCAAAGGTAGCCAAACTATTTGGAAACTCTTGACCGAGTGCAAGCCCTTCTTCCAAGGACTTGCCACTTACCGACGCAGAGAGGTTAGAGTCTGGAGCTCTAGCGATCGTTCAACCAATACTAAGTCTACATCAGTCTACATGCAGTTCACTGGAAATGAACGAGATTTATGCGAACCTGTGCCCAATACCTCCTGGACGTCACACGTACGCTCCAGCAGACAAGCAAGTCTGGATAACCGATACTCGTATTAACCACAGCTACCGAGTGACTGTTTATTTCGATACCAGAATCTACTGATGCTCAAACTCCCACAACTCTCTGTCAGCGTTCCGTGCGACTCCCATCGTAAGCTACGGTGGGTGGATTCAGCCTGACACGAGAGGTCCAGAGAGTTAATGTTATTTACCAAGCGGCTCTGCTCTTATGTCATTGTAAGCCCGTAGGATTTACGCAACACAGATAGCTCCCTTGCTCGTCGGTAACAGTGATACGCCACACACATTCAGCCTTGACACTTTTCTGACTTCTGATGCCCCTGAAAGCGTAGGGTGGGCCGGAGGTACATTCGAATAGCCCCTTGCTAGTTGGTTTGGACCAACCTCGTTTATCTCCAGAGGCCCTGATGACTCTCCGCTCGCAATGACGGCTTGAGGCGGCACACCCTATTGTCGGTATTGTGAAGAAAGCCATCATACAAGGCAATGCTACCTTCCCGCAATGACAAGAAGTTGACGTTAACAGCGGTCCCGGGATGTTCTGACGGATGACTGATGCCGTCTCAAAAGGTCTCACAAAGAGTGACCATCAAGCCCCGACAAGTCGAGTTTCCACCGACTACCGTCGACGGTGTTTGTCTTGCCTGAATTCCCCAGGGCAGATGTCACACACAGATCAGCCGTGGACTCGGCTTCCCATACGACCACAAGCAACCTCGAGGCTGCGGCTCTCTTCAGTCAACTGGCGTACGTCAATGACTCTCGGGTGCTAAGTTTATTCTCGACTACATGTTTCCCCTGCTGGCATTTCCCGGCCCACCGAGTCTATCCCCAAATCTATCCCTTTTCTCTATCTTCTCAGTAACGGATGCCAGTTCCCAAAATAGCAAACTGGCAGCAGAAAAAACAAGCACCAAAGAAGTCGTTCATTCATCATCAACCGGAGCCCGCCGGCTGTTAGACCCAGACGCCTGTCCCGAAACTGCCATCGACTCGTAATATCCCAACCACAACTGTTGTCACATTTCGTTGATGTCCATCGACCAGGAGACGGGAACGAAGGCCTCGAAGATGTCAGAAACGCCCAAAACCCCTTAGACTGTGACGCCGGCGAAAAGCATGGCCACCTCGACAGATCGCGTTCCGTTATCCGCGCAGTCTTCCCACCCTGCCTTCCGCGCTCACTGGTACCGCGGCCGGCGGCAGGGGTAGCGGTCCGGGAACCAGGTCAGGCACTCCTCGCAGGCGTCGTCCAGGCGGATGGTCTGCCAGACCTGGCGCTTGGCGCAGGGCTTCTGGATCAGGCCGGCGGGCTGGCAGAAGCGGGCGAAGGAGTACGACTGGTGCTTGCAGGTGAACGAGTGGGCGTAGTACTGGCACATGTTGGCGGGCTTCTAGTGTTGGAAAGACGGTATCGTACAAGCGAGTAGGTTGGGAAAGCCGCGGACGTAGAGATGGTAAGCGGCTGAGAGTGATTGTAGTTGGTGTTCTGGCCGGCTCTGCCCGGGGGAGTTGTGATGGCCACTGTCACGTGGAGGTTGGTGACTGTCTTTGATACAGAGAGTGTGTGATGTTTGGTATGGAAGAGCAGAACAGTCCAGATTCAGGACGAAAATGAGCGTGCTAGTTCGAGGTAGTGAGCGAAGATAGTAGATGCTAATATGGGGAGTGATACGTTAGATCAAGCACTTCTCACAAGAACGGACACGAGGTCAAACGGTGGTATTTGTAGCATCGCCCTGGACACGGTCACCGTGGCGTCTTCCATCCGCGTCGGGCATCAAGGTGAGAGATGGAGGAAGCCGGCGTCACTTCGCTGACACGGGCAACATGCCGTCGGGGAGGCTGTGGGAAGCCTCCCTCCCCTTCGCGACACTCAGACCTGGTGCCAGGGGCGACGTGGGAAGAAGCCCAATGGGATGCATGCCATGCCGAGAGGACCGAGATCTGGCAATCTGCCAGGGCCGGGTCTGCAGCGTCCCGTTCCGGCGACAAACGCCGAACCGCCCGGGACGAAAGCCAGAGCGAAGCTGTGAGATGTTGGGCGCCCTGTCTTGAATAGAGAGTTCAGAGAGACCGGAGACAGGGGAAGCCGCTGAAGATGCACCTCATCCAGGCCCCAAGATTTGACAGTTGTCGTTTGGTGTGTTGCACTGGATGTTCGTTGCGTCCACGTGCCCGCAGCGAGCAGCACGCAGAGTGCCCGACATCGTCATGATGTCTTGGGAGGAAACTCGGGCAGTCACCGGGCAAGTCGACCCGAGCGAGCGGCAGCTCTGTGGCTGAATCACTCTCGAGGGAAGATGTTACTCCTTACTGAGGCTTGATTGTGGCAGATAGGGCTGCAGTCCATGATCTCGGTCATGTCGTGTGACCGGTGAGGGCGCCCCGGTGAGGGCGCCCGACTCTAGGCCTGAGCAATGACGAAGAAGGTGGCTTCGTGCGGTGCCATACGGTGGCGTGCCGCAACGTTGGGACCCCTGGGATAGATAGGTGGCTGCCTCCCTCTGACAACGCATACCTAGTGAGGCTGTGTGTACTGCGACCTCGACGACTTCGTTGGTCGTGACATGTGCCTGCAGTCATGTTGGCGGGACGTGTTACGAGGACCTGGACTTGTCATCGGGGGCGGATACCTCTCAACTGACCAGGCCCGGATTTCCCCAGAAGTTTCTTCGGCACATCTCTAGATCGAAAATGCCCTGGCACGCCGCAGAGGCCTGCTCCACGGCAAGACAAGGAAATGTTTGCGCAGACATAGGTATGATGAAGAGTCGGGTACCGGATAACGGGGTTCTTCACCTGCTTCAACACCTGTTTGTGGCCACTGCCCACTCTTTGCATACGTCAGGCCGTGCTTCGAAAGCGACAATGATGACCGGAAAGGCAGAAACGAGGGCCGAGATCAGTGATGAGTCGATTGGCCCTTAATCGAGTAGGATGGGATGGAGGAAGGCCGCAGATATGACGGCCAAGTGCAAGGCTGGTATGGGTTGCGTGTCTACAGCAGAGCAGTCGGCCCACCAAATGTCAAGGGGCATCTCAGAAGACGCTCAGGTCACTGATAAAGGAGCGTCGTGTTGAGTGATCACGATTGTACTTTACCAGCGGAGATTGCGGGAGGCATCTGAGAGAGAAGCACTGGCAAGATGTTGGCTGGTGAGTCGCCTTATGACGATGTCGCCGAGACGGACACAGACAGCTGCAGGACAAAGGTGGCCTTAGAGGAACAGGGCGCTGATGCTGATGCGCTGGCGGCGATCGCGACTGAGATCAGAGGACCAGGGACTTCTCGGAGCTTGGAGAGAGAGGCAAGCAGCTCTCAGGTTAAAAATCGGGTGGCTGGGATGGTGAGAGTTTGGCGTAGAGGGAGGTTCCCTGCTTTGAGAAGTCGCGCCGCGTCCCGTTGGCCAGAGCAGAGGATGGTCGGCGCTAGAGCCAGATTGGCCTAGACGCGGCCGGGTCGCCGCGAAACAGGGACTACGGCGAGACGTGAGTGGGTCTTCTGACGGTACGTACCGGCAGGTGCGGGAACACCGAGAAGCACAACTTGGTCCTCGACGGGCAACTTGTGCTCTCGTCCTCGTACAAGAGCGACTTGTGCAACCTGCATCGGTGAATACACCACGCTGTTCAAGAAGCGTTTGTTTCGGAAGGTGGGCTCAGTAATTCTGGAAACCCTCCACCCTGTCCCCAGATGGGGGCTCGGGCACGTATCGGGCTATCCGTTTCGCTGCTGCTCGAAGGTGACGGGGAGGGGAGGGGATCGATACGGATAAGGTACTCGAGCGTCGACGGCGCCGTTCAAGTCCCTGGATTATTCTTATTCTGCCCAGATGTTTGCCCGCTGCCTTCGAGGGCAACGCCGGACGGACGCACAGAGTCTGCGCAGGTGGCAGATGATCGTTATCAGTTCATCAGCAGGCCGCGAGAGTCTGTGTGGGTGCATCGTCGACGACGTCCAGGCTCGTGCGAGAAACATGTTTGACGAGGGAGGGAAAAGCAAGCTTGCCTGTCAGCAGCCGAGGCGGAAACGTGTGCATGAAGCGAAATGGCACATCTCTTCGTGTCTCAGCCGTGAGTGAGATGGGTTGCCGTTGGACGGCGCGCGAGGTGGACTTTTCATGAAACCGATTCGCATGCAGGCGTGTTGTCCGTCTACATCTTGGCTGTCGCCTCAAGGGCCGCCAAAACCACCATGTGCTGGAGCAGATTCGTTAGTGTGGTCTCCGGCCGATACGCCTCAGTCGTGAAGAGGGAGAAGAGAGGCCGGCAGTCGGCTTGTCTCGGGCGCGATCCCGCGCGTCAAAAACGAAGGCGCCGCGCCGTCGTGTCTCGGCGTCGACTCTGCGCAAGACACTCCAGTCTCCATCCCATCCCGTCCCAGGGTTTAGACGAACGAGGCCAAGACCTGGCGCTGGCGGGGGCATGTGCGCGAGTTGAGATGGCAAGCGGCAATCGAGCGGCTGGCGGTTGTCTTCTGCAGGTGAATGAACGACTGTATATTCGCCGAGGTCATGTCAGCGAGGCTTCCGTTTGCTCGGCGCGCAGTCTTGAAAAGGGCAGAATGCCGACCAAGGTTGGAAGTGAAGTGGGAGCTGGCCAAGTTGCTGTCAGTGACACCTCGTTGGTTGTTTCTCTGCGACCCCTCCTTGCCCTCCCTAGCTGGGTAAGTACTTTACTTGGGCAGGCGCTCTCGGGTAGGGTACCTGACTTCCTTCCTCCTGCTGGAGGCTGGGGCAATTGGACAACCATGACCCACGAAGCGGGTCCTAGGGTCCCATTCTGAATCTAGCGTGCCCGAGTCTCTTTACCCCCGTGCCTGCCGTCCAAGTTCGCGGGAGAGAGTCGCGGCGTTCCTGCCCGTGCTTGCTTGCAATTCCAGTGCTGCTGCCAGCATAAGCTCAAGCTCCAGCTCCAGCTCCAGCTCTCAGCTTCAAACCCAAACCTACCTATCCCTACCTACCTACCTAGAGTCGCAGGCAGGAAGGTACGATCTAATAAGCTCCCTTGCCAGCTCTGGCCAAGCTTCCGTACCAATTTTTCTCGAAAAGATACTATTCGTGCCTATTTCCTTCCGGTCCATTTTGTCGCTGGCCATCTCGCCCTTCTTTCCCTCCCAGCCCCAGCCTTTCCAAGCTGATGTCACTCGCTACCTTGCCAGCCTGCCTAGATCTACTTGTACTTTATGTACCTTGGGTAGCCACGCCACTTAGGTAGGCTCCTCCATCCTTTCCACGCACCCGACTCTCTCTCGACACAGCGCGCGCGTGTGTAGTTTCCCGAAAGTTGAACAACTCATCTTGCAGCATCTTCCCCCCCTTCAGCCAACCTCAACGCCTGACTTAATTCGTTGTCTTGCCACCCGGTGCCACCTCAAAGACGGCCGCCGTCATCTCATCTCATCCCATCTACACCCGGCCCAAATACCTACAGCGTATCGTATCGTACCTACTGTACCTACATACTCGCCAGTGCCAGTACCAGTGCCCAAGAAGCGCCTCGCCTCTATTCCCAGCCGCTCGCCCTGCCAGGCTCCACGTCCGGACCGCACCAGCTCTCGCAGTGGCCCACAATCGTTCATGCACAATACGACCGCACGCCCCAGTCCTCCTGCGTCCGGCTCTGCACCTCTCCTTTAGGGCACATATAACCTGCAGCTACCTACATTACCTTACATTACATCGCCTGAATCCGTCTTAATCCTGCCCGCGTCGTTGCTGCCCGTCGACACGTCTTTTGCTCGTGCCTTCTCGAGATGTCTCATGAAGCAGCACCTCCACCGCACCTCGTCACACCTCAATTCGGCGATTCGCACTCATCGTCCGTCCAGTCCGTCGACTTGCTCTTTGCCCCCCACACTACCTAACTTGCCGTCCGGCTCCTAATTCCGCTCCCCGCCGCCACCTACGCCGGGCTCTCACCGCTTTCTTCTGACCGGCTTGTCCCTTCTTACGCTCGTTTATCACCTCCAGGGATCGCCCTCGTAATTCATTCAATTGACGCCCTCAACTTCCGGCTGCCTTTGACAAGGCTTCGCGACGACGCCTCAATCTTCGCATCAACGACGCCGCCATGCTACCACAGAGAACAGCTCATTCCGTAACCGTTTCCCCTGTTCGAGTCTCAGCCTATCCCGTCGCTTTTCTCTAGTCGCCGTCTGCTGCGAGGTGCCCTTATATTGGCCTTTTTATCACACTGCCTGAATCGCCTCTTGTAGCCATTGTACCCGTAGGGAGGCCGTCTTACATGGCATTTCTTGCCAAAAGCGCTCCCAAACTGACATCTTTAGCCTTGTAATCAAGTGAAGCGCAACGGAACCCAGTGCTAGGTTGGATTCGCGCCTTCAACACCAACCTTTCGCATTCACCAATTTTGGACCACCACCACCACTTCATCCCGCCTCACTGCCAACTGGCACCCGTCGCTTCGCGCTCAGGACACCGCCCACTTCTTTGTCCAGGACCTGCCTTCTCCCCTCCGGAGCCGGCATCTTAAGCCAGCGGCGACATAGCAGCCCCAGCTTCGCCTTCCGAGGACCGTTTTGCATCACTCTTCAGGCCCGCCCAATCGGGAAGGCGCAACCCTATCAAATCGTCCCTCACCTCACAGCAGCCTCAATGGCTTCTTCCGAAGTTGACCAGAAGTTCCTTGGCAAGTGGGCGAAATCCGTCGAGACGGACAATCCCCTCGCTCGTCGTCTATGCGCGTACAAGACTCTCGGCCTCTCACTCAGCCTAGCGGAGCAAGCTCGTTGTTGCGAAAAAGAAAGCGCCGCCTGGATCTGCCTCACGCCCCAGTCGCCCGACCTCATTTTCCACATAGTATGGTCTAGGGAGGGTCTCGTCGCCCATAATATGGTCATCCTCACGGTCGGCAACCATACAGAACTTCGCGTTCTGGCACTGAAGCTGCGAGCCTCGTTTTACCACATCTTTGTCCTGTTCCACAACAGTCTGCTGTTTCACAATCGGCATCTCGACTCCTGACACCATGGCCGGCCTCACGCCGCCTCGATTGGACAAAGGCGGAATGTGGCGGGAGACTGGAACTCGTCACAAGGCTCCATACAGCCGACGTATGCTCGAGGGCGGCCCGGTAAAACCCACTGCCTGGATTCGCTCCTCGAAACACCTCGGACTCTTCCAGCCGCCTTCCTTGAGCCGCCGAGAGATTTCCTCCCCCGAAGCCCACAAGTATTTCAAAGAACATCGCGTTGGCCGACGACAACTCTGGGCTCAAGCACTCGTTACGGCCGTCAAGACGGAGTACGCCGCATTTCTGTACGACCGCGTCCACGATGCCGACGCGAGCCGCAAGCTATTGGTGACACCATTTCCAAGCTTCTACGAAGCCACCGAGGGCATATCGACGACATGCTTCAAGCGATGTCAGCATTCGTCACCGTCTTGGGAAAGATGATGAAGCGTGGATTGGGGTCCAGTAACAACACATTGAAGGGTCCCAGCCCCAGCCCGGCGCCACCAGCACCAGGCACTACCATGGCACCTGGCATGGAAAACCCGATTTGAAGAGCCGCAGACGTCTCCCGCTTACTCTTGCCGACGAAGACACGACAACGTTACTTCAAAAGGCTGCCTGGCCAGGTCGAACACGCAGCCGATATCGCTGAAGATGTTTACTGGAGAGACGGGCCTAGGAACGAGCACACGAACAACACGAAACTGGCTTTGAAGCAAAGGTACTGCCTCGAGCGCCTGGTCCTCGGGACATGGGCGTCTCGTTTTCTCCCACCTCTGATGCGCAAAGCCCTGGCCTATGGTGGACTAGGCACTTTCTGCCGATGGTCTGCTTCGGGGCGACAGGAGATATCCGGTGACAAACCCCTCTCCCACTGGCGCGATGATTACTTTCAGTTCTCCGTCTGCATATTTAGCGGCGCATGGGGCTACACATTGTTGGCATAGCGAGCTCTCAGAGCTCCATCTTGTACTTAAAAACTTGGATACGGAAAGATATTTTCGAGGATGATTGAAAAGCAAGGCGGGGAGGTTTCCAGACCAACATGTCGGTCTTTGTGTGTGTTGTAATAGCTGATCCCATTGATACCTGTCTGTACAGTACTGTACTTTTCTTCGTTGCTATGAAGCTGGAAATCTAGCGGATTCTCAAAAGCCTCCTATCTCATCCCTTGTGACGCTTCATTACTTTCACACCGAGACCAATTTACAAGAGTCACACAGAATAGATCAAGGGGGTGATGCATTTGGTGTGGTATCTTGATATCAAGCTTTTGGCTGAGAAGACTGCTTATGAGAACACAGGCTCAGAGAACTCTGTGAAAAGTCCCACAGAGAAGAGAGAAGAAGAAAGGGGGAAAAGCAAAAAGAAATCTATCCCATTGTGTTCCCGTTTTTTGTGATTCCGTTCCCAAAGAGTCGTAGCGTTTTTTTTTTTTCAACCTTGTTGTCCCCCAAAGAAAACAGCTGTGTATAAAAAGCTCAATCTCAAAAACCCTTTCCCAGATTTCCGCTCTGCTTGGACTCCAAAAACTCCCCCCTCACCCCCAAAAAGATTATGTAGAAAGAAAGTCCTCCATAGCGGAGGGTTTTTACTTCCCAAGGACGTTCGTGGTCATCGTTGTTATTGTTGGTATCCCAGACACCCCCAACAGAAAGAAAAAAGAGAAGAGAAGCAGAAGAAAGGGGCGGTAGATGTAGGTAGGACCAGCGTCATCAGTCCTTGTCGCCAACAAGTGCATCCTCGGGAACTTCAGCACACTCGTGGGGATCCAGAAGCTCATCACTTCCTGCCACGGAAGAAGCCCAATTGCGTACACCTGCGGCTCTGCCCTGAACCTTTCGGCCTCGCACCTCGCCTTTGATGAGGTGGAGGGGAACATGCGTCCTGAGCCTGAAGAAGTTGGCCTGCATCTCCAGCCAGCGCGCGTCGCCTCCCGTCTCGAGGCCACGCAGGCAAGGAGGGACCCGCGTCGTCGCGGCGCGGGTCGCCGCTTGTCCGCCGGGCCTGGGGAGCGCGCCGCGGGCGGGTAGAGCGCGGGGTGGACGTGGACGCGGATGTAGCGGTCTTGGCGCGCGAGCTCGCGCTCGTAGTAGCCCTGGGCGTCGGCGTCGTCGCCGCTGGTAGCGGAGGATGCGGACTCGGACGCCGAGGACGTGTCGTGGAGGAGGGCGAGGCGGGCGCGGTAGGACGACGAGCTCGCGGCGTCGTCCGACTCGGAGGATACCGACTCTGGGACGGGCTTCTTCTTCTTCTGCTTGGCTTCCTTGGCCTTGGCCTTTTTCTCCTCCTTGGCCTTCTTCTCCTCCTCCGCAGCCTTTTCTGCCTCTGCTTTTTCGGCCTCGGCCTTTTCCTTGTCGGCCTTCTCCTGTGCGGCCTTCTCCTCCTTTGCCTTCTTCTCCTCTCTCGCCTTCTGCTTCCTCTCGGCCTTTGTCAACTTCTTCTCCTCGGCCGGCTGGTCCTCGGATGGTTTTTCTTCGGCTGGCTTATCCTCGGCCGGCTTGTCTGAGTCTGCCGTCTTGTCGGTCTGCGTGTCGCTGGAGCTGGCGCTGTTTACCTCGTAGATCATAATGCCAGCGCTTCTTGACCCCGTTCTTGCCTCTGTTGATAGCGTTGCCAATACTCGCCCAGGTCTCACCGCCCTCCTTCATGCTTAGGATGAGGGCGTCCTCCGAATCAGTCCAGTCGCCCCGGTTGGACGACGCCGCGCTGCTCGTCTCATTTGACAGCGTCTCTCCTGACGTCGTGGATGCGGCGGCATCGGCGCACTTTCAGCCTCGGACGATGCGCACTCGTGATGAGGCAACCCTCGAGGAAGCGGCCCAGATACTGCCAGGTAACGGCGGACTCGCTCGAGGATTCCGTCGCGTTTGCGTCCTCTCCTCACCGCCAGCGTCGGTGGACTTCGTCGCCGCTGCTGACCTGAGAGGCCGGCGTTCGCGGACTCAGCAGAGGTGCCGCCGATGGCGTCGGCGACGATTGCGGCCAGGTCCTGGAACACGCTCACCAGAGTGACTGTGGTGCTGGCGTCGGAGTCGGAGTCAACGGTTACGGCGGTAACTTCGAGGACGCATCATCGCTGTCCATGACGGCGACTTTGGCCTTGAGCTGCCTTTCTCACGGGGCTTCATTGCTGCGTGGCTCAATGAATATTGTGGTTGCTGGTGGTAAAAATGAATTCGGCTGGTAATGGAGGTGAGAGCGATCTGGAGGATTGTTAGTGACATGAGGAAGGTGCGGTGTGGTTAACCTGCCGGTTGGCCGCAGGAATGTTGTCGGTACCCAGGGTAATGACCGCGGTACCCAGAAGTTTTCGTCGCGAAAATAGTTTTCCAGTTTGCGTTGGCCCAGTTTGTAAGTAATGCAACGCAGGGCTTATTTGTCGAGGTAGGATGTTGCTGAGTGAGGGAAGAAGTATGTTTGTGAGGCTGCGGAAGGAGTTCACGTTCAGTAAGGGTAGGATTTCAATCCGATAATGCCAAAGGCGGACGCTCCTTCCAAGTCGGAGTCGGGGTCATTTTCCCTCTTCAGAAATAATTATTTGGCATAGACGACAGACCAGACGACGGGCCAAAAAAGATAAGCGACCTTGGCAGCAGTGAATACCTACCATAGAGGCAAACGACGACATCCACATGAAGCTTGTCATGACTGCTAAAACAGGGGATGTGAGGGCAGCCCCTGGCAGAGCTGAATATTTAATATGGCGGTGCTAAGACCGCGGGAACGTGTCGAACCTCAGTCGATCACAAAATCGCAGGATACCATGGCACCATCCAGCCGGGTGAGGGGAAGCAGTCGGCAGTGTCAGACCACCAGGCGATACAGCAAATGCAGCACTCACATGTCAGTACTATGTAGACGGGATGTTGCTACATGGTTTGGAGGAGCCATACACAAACCTGTTTTCACCAAAGTCTGGCAGAGTTCAGAGCAGGCGAGACCAGTGGTTTGACGCAGCCGATGGCGTCAACCATCGACGGTCGTGTACATTGTACGGGGTGTGCCAGAAATAGGCAGCATCAGTGACGTGCTGAGTGTGACATTTAGTGAATTCGAGAAGGCAGCGTTCCGGAGCCACTATCAGAGTTGATGTTAACGACAAGGTCAGGGCGCCAGCCGAGGCTCGTCTGGCTGCGGGAGGCCCAGCCAATGGACCGACCGGCTTTACTCATCATCTAGGGTCGTGCGGGATGGAGTGGGTATTTGGGGGCCCGGGGTTGTTGGCTGTCACCGATTTGCGGCAGCGGCAGCCTGTTAGTGGCTTGATCGTCGTCGGCCTTTGCTCGGAAGACCTGACTTCCCTCGAGCTTCCATTTTTGAAACAAGACCGTCGACCTGTTTCCACCCAGTTATTGCGTCTCGAAAAAAAAAAGAAAAAAG
The DNA here is from genome assembly GCA_030770045.1 of Colletotrichum brevisporum. Lineage (NCBI taxonomy): Eukaryota > Fungi > Ascomycota > Sordariomycetes > Glomerellales > Glomerellaceae > Colletotrichum > Colletotrichum brevisporum. Next base: position 28,426 of record JAUGSI010000005.1, on the reverse strand, counting down.
AAACCACACAACCATAAAAAATAGCAGCAAAAATGGCAACGCCCGCCGTTTCCGCTTATCGACCTGCCGCCCAATTACCTCAAGGCCCTTGAGCTCATTGACGAGGCCCACAGTAAGATCCCAGACCACCGGCCTGTCTCCACGCCGACCCGGTCCCTTACGAGCTTCATTATGCCTGGAAAATGACGCGATGGCTCGCGGTGCGATGTCCGACGGCGCCGCCCGCTTTGCAGCCGCTGGCCTGCCGTGCTCAGCATTTCAGGAGGTAGACATTCTCCATCTGCTTTTACACCCTTCGTCGTCGACGGGAATTCAGACGTGAAGCATCTCACACACAGAAATGGCCACAACGTCTGACTCAACCCCTGGGGAGCGGAGATCCCCCGCAACACCTACCCCATGACCCGGCCGGGCTACCCACCTGGCGGGCGGCTCAAGTCGCAGGCGGCGGCGCAGGTGGCCGAGCTGCTCTCCGCGTCCCCGGAGATCCAGCCGCCCATCTCAGCGCGAGGACGTCGACGCGTCGCGGCCCCGATGCAAGGAGAACCTGAGCCGCGACGAGGAGACGCAGGTGCTCGAGGACGTGCGCCTGGTGTTCCTCGACGACCAGTTCGATGACTTCGAGAGCAAGGAGGAGATCGACGAGGCCAAGATCATCAGCATCCTGCAGAAGACGTGGGCCAAGATGAGCGATCCCGGCCGCCAGATCTGCCTAGTAATAACCCATGAGCGAGAGGCCAAGAGCCCCATCGGCAAGGCCCTGAGTGGGTGATTCATCTAGAAGGTATATAGAGGGAAGAGGAAAGGGCAATAATAAGATTACAGGCTCTCGCTCACACTCACGCACTCTCACACACATACACACTTCTCACCTCACACACACGCACAAATGCGGCAAGACCAACCAACAAACCAAACAACCAACATTTGCTTCAGCAATGACCTATTTGTGGTGGTGACAGGATGAGCCGTCCGTGCCGACTAAGCGAGCACGACACCCCCTGGGGAACTTCAGAACCTGCGTATAGGTAACCTTACCCCGTACGACCTCCCCACACCGATTGCTCTCGGCGTAATGCCGCCCGAACGCAACTTCTCTCGGTGCCGTTGCTGCACCTCAACGCCCTCTCCGGCCTTCGTCCGGGCCGACGGTCGGCATACAAAGACAGCCACCACCATCGCACTCGTTTCGTCGCGAGCGTCTCTCCCTTTCCCTGGTACGACTAACTGCTTCAGCAAAAGGGACCGCACCATGCCGCCGACGGCAACGCTGACGCCCGACGAGATCACCAAGCACAACCGGCTCGACGACCTCTGGCTCGTCAGACGGCAAAGGCTCGCCATCACCGAATTCGTCCGCGAGCACCCGGGCGGCATCGCCGTGATCCCTCAAGTGCCGGCAAGGACGCGACGCGTGTTCACTGAGGTCCACGGGCCCAACTCTCGTCGCCAAGTCGACGCTCTCCTCCGCCACTCACCACAAAGGCGTCCTCGCCCCAGGAAGCGTCATGCCGGAATCGAGGCTTACTCTGTGCCTTCCAGGCCACAAGAACGGAGAAAAGCAGCCACAGGCACAAGCACAGTCATCACCACCACCACCACCACCCTCCAAACCGCCCCCGGACACCCCTCATAAGCGCCCACGACCGAGGACGCCGCCTCGACCTCCTTCTCCCCAAGGCCTGGGCCTTCGTCTCCTCCGCCGCGACGGACCTGCACACCAAGACCCGCAACGCCTCGGCCTACCTTCTTCATCGGCCTCCGCCCGCGCGTGCTCGTCGACGTCGCCAGCGTCGACACCTCGACCGCGATGCTCGGCAGCCGCATGCGCTCGCCCGTCTTCTGCCCGCCCACGGCGATGGCCCGCCTCGTCCACCCGGAGGGCGAGAAGGAGCTCGGCCGCGGGTGCAGGGCCGCCGGCATCCTCCAGCGCGTCTCCGTCAGCGCGTCCTTCCCGCTGGACGAGATCCTCGCCGCGCGCGCCGGCCGCGCCGCTCTCGCCCCTTCGACCCGCCCGTCTTCTTCCAGCTGTACGTCGACAAGAAACCGCGCCAACTCGAGCGCCTGATCAGGTCCGCCCAGGCGCAGGGCGCCAAGGCCCTCTTCTTCCTCACCGTCGACGCGCCGATCCCGGGCAGCCAGGCCGACGAGCGGGTGCGCGGCCGCGATCGAGTCCTCGGTCGCCTGATCTCGGGCGCCCGGGCCGTCAACGACGCCAAGGGCGGCGCGCTGGGCCGCATCATGGGGAGCTACATCGACGCCTCGGTGAGCTGGTCCGACATCGCCTGGCTGCGGCGCACCGGTGCCCGGATGCCGATCGTGCTCTGCGCGGATCTCAGACGTGGATGGACGCCGAGCGGGCGGCCGCGGGCGTCGAGGCCGTCGCTCGAACCACCGCGGGCGCAGCCTCGACACGAGCCCCGCGAGCGTCATGGCTTGCTGGAGCTGCAGAAGAACTGTCCGCATCGCCTCGACAAGCTCGAGGTGCGCGTCGACGGCGGCGTCTCCGCGGCACCGACGTCTTCAAGGCGCTCTGCCTCGGCGCCAAGGCCGTCGCCGTCGGGCAGGGGTCTGCTGTACGCGTTGAATTACGGTGCTGACGGGGTGGAGCATTACTTGAAAGCGAGTTTCACTCTTCTGGGTCGTCCTTGGCGCCTTGTCACGACCTCAATAGAAACTGACCGTAATCTTTAGCAATATTGTGAGACGAATCCAGAGACGACGATGAAAATGTGTGGTGTCACGAGCTCGACCAAGTCCATCCCGCTTCCTCAACACCCTGGCCGTGGACCACCTTCGTCCCGGGCCGCGAGGAGAACCTGAACACCTCTTGGCGTCGCGACAGGAAGAGCCGTCTGTGAGAAAGGCACGCTCGCTAATGGCAATATTGATGGACACGTATGTATAATCCAGACGATTCAGATTTCGCATTGCATTATAGGGAGGGTTGCGGCCTCCGTTGGAGCCGTGCCACAAAAAAAGAAAAGATCTTGGGTATACATATATACATAATGCGATAGTTAGTCCTCGGTATCCGGATTGTATGCCCTCCGTTGAGCCATCTCGTCTCATCAACCTAATCGTTGCCATAGCAGTACTCATCACACGGCGAATTGAGTCCTTCGTCAGCTACTTTACTTTTCTTCACCGGTTGACCAGCACCACCGCCGTGAGCCACCACACCAGATACAGATATCGATTCACGCCAGCTCGCGAAAGCCTGCCGCGCCCCGCGTGGCAGGCAGCCTGGAAGCAAAGCTCTGATGGTGGGAGTGGTGGGTTGTCGTTGTAGTAGACGTCTGTGGCTGATGGGAGTGGGTGGTGTGGTAAGGGGCTGATTGCTGCTGCTGCTGATACGTCTGCTGTTGCTGCTGATACGGCTGCTGAGGCAGAGGGTAGCCCCCTTGGGTGGGTCTGTTGCTAGACACCTGGGATGGAACATACCCAGGGATGCCGGACTGATACGTCGGAGACGGGCTCACGGGCGGCGGGCTCACGGAAGGGCTGATGCCGTTGCCGTTCTGGTCGTAGGAGCCGGTCGTGACGTCGTACGACTGCTTGAGCATGCTCTGCCTGTTGTCGACTACGCGAAGCCGGGCGGGAAGGGGCGCCTCCGGGGGTGCTCGGGGCGTATCCTCCCGGCGACGTCGGCTGCGTCTGGTACATCTGGGGCGGCGCCCCGGTCTGCGGGCCGCCCTGCTGCTGAGGGTCGTACAGGCGGCGGAAGGGAGCTCGGTTACCGCTGTTTTGACCGTCCTTCTTCTTCTTGCGGAGGAAGACGACGCCGAGGAGATGATGGCGATGAGGGCCAGGCCTCCGACAACACCGCCGACGATCGCACTGATGGGGGCGGAAGAGCCGCTGCCACCGCCGCCACCGCCTCCACCGGTGCTTGTTGCTGGGCCTGGAGTGATGGTGCGCGTGGTGGGAATGCTGGGGAGAGTGGTCGACTCGTCCACAGGAAAAGAACTGATGATGGGGTCGTCGGTGGTAAATCCAACGGGTTTGCGTACACCACGATACTGGCCTTGGCGGTGTTACAAGCGTAAAGCGTGAAGTCGTTGAACAAGGAGCCGGTGTAGACGTGCAGGGTGACGCACTCAGGTGCTGTGGAGAAGGCGCTATTCGTCCGTTGTGTCAGGCAATGGCTTCTTTGTCTCGAGACGCGGTATGAGAGCTTACCAAAACCTCCATCAGAGTGTCGGTTGACCTGTACAACGCGCTCGAGCTTGATGGCACGCAGGTAGTCATGATATTACAGTTGGACACGAAGGATTCGGTGTCGAACAGCCGACCACGGAGTGAAGCTGTTGATCACGCAAGAACCGACGCCGCAGTAGATGCGGAGCTGGCCGATGGTGTTAGCAGCGATAAGTGATACAGAGTTTGCGGTAACCCCACTGATATGCCCGAGATGTAACCGCAGGTGTCGTCGCCCCTGACCCGCTTGGCCAACTTCAGCTCAACATTGGCCGGGTCTGGCGCTGCTGTCGGCGCGGGACTGAAGCCGAGCTTCTCCATATCCATGGCAGCAATGGTCTCCTTCGGGGGAGACCAGTTTGGGGTGTCGTCTTGCCATCTCAAAGCTTTGGACTCGGCGCCCATGTACAGGCAAGCGAGGGCTCCAAGGTGCAAAAAGTCTACCCATATCGACTGTTGTATGATACCTGTATGCAGTTCTAACGGAGAAGGATGGGAAAGGGAGAAAACGAGGACGGGCTTGGGGGGAGAACGGGAGAAAAGGGCTCGAGAAGGCCATGCGGGAGGAAAGGGAGCCAGAGACAACCATTAAAGCATCCCGGCTCGGGCTGAATGCAAGAGTGACAGGATACCGCGCCAGGCGGGCGAAGCGATTGACCATGGCTTCCCAGCACCAATGAGGCTCTCCAGTGTTGCGGGAAAGTACACCATGGGTCCAGCTCTGCTTTGCTGCGATTGACCGTTCGCAAAATAGTGTCGCGGTGTTGATTGGACCAGGTGGATGATCCGCCTCGTGAACTGCGGGTATGGACTGATGGCTGCGATAGCGCTGGCAGACGGGCCTGGCAAGGCAGACAAGCTCGGGAAGATCAATTCCAGTGTCGTTTGTTTCCGAGACCAACCACATTCGTGATGATCAGGCTGAAGCCAGGGGTCGAAGAACCCGGGCCGTCAGAACACGTGAATGACTCCAATGCCTCCTTGCCCATCTCCCTGCCTTACTCTTCAAGTCCGCTCATTTACTGGAACGTGCTCGAGTAGATGTCCTGCTCCCCATACGCGTAGGACGGCCTCAGAGATTCACGCGAGTCTCTTCGGAAATAAGACCCATCGTCAAGAGCCATCAGATAACAAAGCGCCAACCACCAAAGACGATAACTCAGTCGTGGTGTTTCTTCGTTTGGCATCCAATGTCGGCGGTGTGTGGTGGAGTCTAGCGGTGCCCAAGATGAGACTATTCAAGGCTTTAAGCCCAAACCGGACAATGTGGCTTGGAGCTGAAGGCAGGCTCTCTCCAGCTCCTTGTCAACTCGCCAAAATCGTCCAATTGAAGCGAAACAACCGAAAATCACCAATTCGAGGACGAATGGCGATCTCGCACGCTTCCGCCGAGCGGACCGGCCAGCAGTCAGGTGTTGTCGCGGTTCGGCCAGCCTCGAACCCTTCCATTGCGCCTTTTTGCAGTTTGAGGCAACATCCCCAGCCCACCCACAGCGGAAACCGGAGACTCCGCGCGGAATTTTCAGAGAAACAGAACGATTCGGGTAACCAGTGCGGACCAAACACCTTCCCTCTATGGAGTAGACTTGCCGTCTCGTGGGCCGGGGCATGCTCGGCCGAGTCTATGGCATTCGCAGGGCGGCCAACGTCCTCGGGTGGCATTGCGGGGGAGGAACTGGGCAGGCACAACGGTGAGCGTCTGACTCGCACTGCATGCATCTCCATACCTAGCGAGAGTGCTTGTAGATATTGTCTTGAACACGAATGAAGGCATCTGAAATCGCTGCCTCAAGAGTCATTGCGGTAGTCAGCGATCGTGGTGCGGGACTGCACATCCCGTCACGCCGCCGTGATAAAACCTCTGATCATAGACCGAGGCTGGAAATACCCGAGATGAGGCCAAATCAGAAATGACGTTGAAATCGAGTTTTCAAATGCCTACGCGACGAAGACTGGGTTTTCGATTTCCGATTTACGATAGTGAGGTTTGAACGGCGACTCAAACATCAGGTACAACCTGTTGCCTTTCCCTGTCAGACCTCTCAGGTTGCACACAAGCTCTGGTCCTGATCGAGTTGTCGTCATACTCGTACGTCCGAACAAGGCTGAAGAAAAGCCGGGATGAATCATGGCACTCTCGTGGCAACCAATTTATCGGAGATTTATAACCGTGGTAACATTATCGCGAGGCGATGCGGGAGCGTGTGCCCAGCTCGGTGAAATCGACGTTGTACTCGTGGCGTCGGGCGACTCTGGTGACGCGTTCTGAACGAAGCCACGATCCCGCCGAGTCATGATCTGCGAGAATCACTGGTTTGAATCGCTGAAGGCTTCTCCGATATCGTCTGGCTTTCCTGTCTTCTACCGGGCGAGAAGTCTTCGCATGGCTACGCGGCATTCCCATATTCAACCGACGTTCGAGTAACAACCCGGGCTGTACCGCACACCTCTTCGCTTCAGTTTCTCGAGATATCGACATGAATTAAGAGGCAACCAGATCGACACCTCCGTTCGATTCTAAGACATGTTGTTCGAGTCGATAAATCGGCATTTCGGATCCCGCCTTGCCGCAAATGAAGAATCTGGGTACTTCATACTTTGGCTTGCTGTGGGACATTTGCAAGTTAGTTATGGATGTAACAGTGACGTTCAGGAAGAAGTCTGACTTCACCTACTCATAGTATCTTCAACGTCCCGGCGGCACCCTCCAACAACACTCACCCAAGTCATGACCGGCGTGGATATGCATGGCGGCCGACGCACTCCATCACAAGCCAAGCGCTTTCTAACCTGCAAGGCCGACAGGGATGTCGTTTATTCCTCGATTGGTCGTTCGTCCAAAGAGTCACGAGAATGTACGACCTCCAGAGACCTGTGGGCATCTTCACCTTCGAGATGTTGAGGCAGAGGGGTGAACACTCCAGCCGCTTCCGACACAAGGAGAACCAACCGACGGGCATCGCTGATATCGTTTGTGTATTCCACGCACCAGAGCTTTTCGTCCGCACTCCGTGGAACCTTTGTGGAATGGTCTGCGCCTTCCTAACGAGGTCTGATGACGGGCTGTGGTACCTTAAGGACACGACTGAGCGCTGCGCGAAAGACAATGGTTAGCCCGACCAGGCTTCACTGGGATAGAACAAGCCCTTGATACCTCCTCACAACTGGTATCGAGCCATGCCGATTGTCCTCATTGGTTAAAGCAGTGAGCTCTATATGCCGACAAGACGAGTCTTGTTTTGTAGTGTGGACTGTTAGTTTCTCTGAACGCGGCGTACGGCTTTCCGTAGATGCTTTGTTGCAAAGGTGATACCCAATTGTCGTTCTACCGCACCTCAGGTTATCATTTCGACAGCATGTCGACATAAATGCGAGTTGAAACTGCCTCGAGATATTCTCACCAGCCCTAAGCGTTCCTTACAGAAGAACGAATATGTCCCGCGGAAGCAAAGTCGACCAAGTCAAAGGCCGAGTCGATACTTTGCGATTGCTGGTCCAGTGTAACAACTCTGTTCCTAATGCCACGGTTGTTGTGTCCGCGTGGAGACCCGGTTCTGCCGACAGCTGTTACATTGCAGCCCTCTGACGAGAATAGGTGGTTCCATGTTGCGAACTTCGGCACCGGCCTGTAAGCCATGCGTCAGCTGTGCGACATTATGCTTGTAAAATGATCAGAGGTTAACTTGCTGGAAGTGTGTATGGTTTTCACAAAGGTTTTACGTAGCAGACGCGGTTTTGGTCCACCCGATGTCGTGGTAATGTGGGCGTCAACGGCTGTGTTTCTGTCCAGCTTCGTCCACTCAACCGTGCCTTGTTCCCGACCGTTTTAGCAACGAAGACTGTTACGATAGACCATGACCATGTCTTCGGATCTTTGGGAACCCGTGGACCGAGGCAGACCCGAAAAGTCCAGCTAGCCAGTCAAGTACTCCGTGTTCATCGAGTATGTGGTTCGCTGCCATGTGCATGGTCCTGGGGTATTGACGATGAACTTGGCCATCGTAATCCGTAGCCTGGTGACTCTAATCTTCCCCTTATCGTTGCAAGGGTGTTTTCGGGGGCTTTCACCTTTCCTAGGGCTCAAGCCAGTATTGTGTTAGATAAGGCACCCACGGAAACCGACGCAAGATTGGTAGATCCAGAGGGGTACCGTCCGACTGGAACGATGCGGTGATCAGATTCGGGACCCCGAGATCTCACCGGCGCCACCATCTCAGCAATGCATGCCGCCTCCATAGCCAATGGCTAGCAACCAGGTTAGCTAGTCAAAGGGGGGCAACTCGGTCAGGACTGGCAGCTGCTGCAAGTGAATACTGTACACCTCGAAACTTTGATTGGAGCAACCTGGCGGCTGCCTGCATGCTATCCTCGAGTCACCACTACCCCGTCACAGTCTGGTTTATCGTTTGTGGGGAGGCGGGCAGCAATCCAAGCAGTGGGGTGGCTCTAAGGCGACGACGCGGGGTGGCTGGCGAGGGTTAAGATCTTAGGTCGAACGATTTTGCGCCGGGATCCGGCAACACAGAGCCAGGCGATGACGAACAGCGTTACGGGTCTATTGAAATCTGTTTAGTCTCTCAAAAAGTGCTGGACAAAAGTTCTCACCTGTGAGAACCTTGCCGCCGAACTGCCTCTGGTCTAATGCGGGCCGGTCAGCATCACTTGGGAGTCTTGGCAGTACGTATCTCGAGTCGTTGCAAACGAGGAAATATATAAGCCAAGACGCCCCCTGTGCCGTGCCACTTGAGGCAGACAAGGTCAACAGTACGGAATACCCGCATGTTGAGCTGAATAGTTAATCTGCAAGGCCGCTGTTCGGATGTCCCTGAAGATCGTCCTCGTGGTGCTGGGCTGCTCTGACCCGTGGCGCCGTGCCATGGTGTGCGGTCAAGAATTTGTGAATTTTCTTGTCTCAGACGACCGTTTGTGTGGCTATCGTTGCCAATGTCCTCTACCTGTCTTCGTGGCGTTGGGGTATTTGGCGAAAGGCAGTTGACCAGGAGGCGCCTATAGCACTTGCGGACACCATCACCCCATGTTGTCGAGCCAAGTACGTCAGTTAGCTTTGGCCCTCCACAGTCGGTCGATTCGACGGCTGCGAACTGACGCCAGCGAACTTTGGCAGAACTGGGTCAGTGAGCCGCCAGGCGTTAGCTGAATCGAGATTTAAATCGGGAAGCGCGCCGCACAACCGGAGCGCCGCGCCTGTTTCGAACGTATGGCGGCAATGAAGAGGCAAACATGCCGCACAGGTGTTTGATTGGATTGTCACGATTTGCCGGTAGTCATTGACCTCCGATAGGCGATGGGCTTAGTCTGGGCGACGCCTGCCAGTCCACCCAGTAATGAAGGCAGTTCTTGCTCGCGCCTGCAGGGATGGCATTTAATGACGATCATCTCGAACCTGACTGAGACGGCAAAGAGTCTTAGTACGGCGAAACGTGATGACATCGTCAGTGCGGGAAGTAATGCGAGCTGCATTAAACTCTTCGTCAGGTGTGTCCAAGTCGAACTGAACTCAACTTATAATATGGTGGAATGGGAAACATGGTGGCCGGAAGAGATGAATCAGGCATCGCAGGAGGATATGGTCTCGGAGGAATTGCATGAAGGCGTGGTCCGCGCGTCCACGAACGGCGACGATGTTGACAATGTCTCGGTTGACCGAGCCACCAGTTCATCCCCTTTCCTTTCCGTCCAATGGGGGCCAAATGTCTCCGATCTGGAATTCCAGAGATGCAGGACGGGCCAGACCAGAGGGACAAAATGGGTGACGAGGCGTAGCGTTGTAGCCTTGATCTAAAACCAGGCACAGGCAGCAGGCAAGTGTTGATCGGAGGTCGGTGGTCGGTGGTCAAGACTCGCGAAGTGACGGTCAGGTCGGGTGGTCTCGATGTTCGGTTTTCGGCCGGAACATAGGGTCTGATCCCTGCTTATTGCACCGACCACTCGTACATACGGCTGATCGTGGGAGAGACCCTGATTCCCGTCGCTGCGTCAGAGAGGGAAAGTGACTGGACGAGAATCGGTGGTGTTGTGTTACACAATACTTGCGTAGGCGAGCTTTTCCACATGAAAATGCTGTTGGGACAATTGATTGCGCTCGTTGAGAGTGAGCCAACGCGAGCCGGAGTTGAACGCCAGCCAATGTAGCCGGCAAGCTGGTGATTGATTGCGTCTGTAGTGTATAGAATCGATCGCGTTGATTACCGAAGATTCATCGCAGCTTGACAACCAGCTTTGTGGTAAGAGTCGACTTGGATAATGATGCACAGGCTGGTAATCATCAGATGGATCGTTCGTTCCTACCTTCCTAGGTAGCAGTTTGTACTGATGATACGGTCATCCAGGTACCTTGCAAAGCGCCACACCTGCCCTTGGTTTGTTAGCGCTGATAGGGTTCCTGCGAGGCTTAGGTAAGCTCTGGTCAGGCACATGGATGTCGACCTAGGGACCCGAAAACTTCCCCACAAAGTGTCTCTGAGCATGCCGTTAATACGGGTGGCAACGATAACCTGGACACCAACCGCCCGACGTCCCGTCTCGAGCGCCTGGCCTCATCGATTTGGCACCCGAAAATTATCCTTCAAGTTCTTTCCTTACCTTCTCCTTGATGTCCCGATCTCCGCAGGCCGTGAGCTGGACGCGGTCTCGAGTACAGATCACGGGGCCATTTCGTTGATTGAATCAACTGTCAGCTTTCCTTGACTGTCGAGCGCGCCAAAGCCGACCAAGACTGCTGTCCTCATTGGAGAGCCTAACCCGTCTTCCGGTGTGCATCGTCTCCGAGTCTCGAATCTCGCAAGCTGGAGCCTTATAAGTCGGAGAATGTGACCAGTTGCGTCCGCAGAGAAGGGGGAGACAGTTGTGGGCTGCCACATCGAGGTTGTATGATTGATGGAGAGAGGGCACGATGGAAAAGAAAGCAACGCGCCAGCCAGGACGATGCCACTGGTGCAAGCCAGAAAAGCCACCACAGACGTCCACGTCTCATGCCAAGGTACTGAGTGTCGTCGCGTACTACCTGGGGTCGTCACTTGACCCTGATTGCCGGACGGCCTGGCCGTCCAGCGCCTGCCAGGTGGAAGAAGAAACGATGGCCAAAAATCGCTTTCGCTCCGGCCGACGTATTGGCAGCGGGTGCAAAAAGAACGCAGACTCTACCTTCAACACAATCCCTTTTATAGCCTATACAACCACAGTAGTATAATTTCTGTAACAACAAAATAATACTTATAAAAATTCTTAAACTTAGGAGAATTTTTATAAGTATTATTTTGTTATTTTCGACCTAATAGTGGCAGAAGAACGTGGTGTGAGATGAAGGTTGGGTTCCTAATTTTTTGCACCCACTTGGTTGGGCAGTACCTAGGAACATGGGAGGCAAAGAACCAGGATCCGAGCCGGAGATTTGCGTCGGTCCCCAAATATGTTCTGCCGTAGCCGATACACTACCTACGCAGCGAACCCCCGGTATGGCATCGTACGCATAAGCATACCTAGTCGGTAATACGGATACGCTATTACACGAGCAACGAGCATGGCAATCTGCAATGACGGACGACGACGACAAGTATCTGGACATGGTGGCGACGATGATCCGTGACGGCTGCATTAACGGCCAATGACGATGGATCCGTCTCGATTTTTCTTCAAATTTCTTTTCTTTTTCCTTTCTTTTCTCTATTGCAACCGAGATGTTGTCCAGGTGGCAGGCAGGGGCCCGAGGCAGGGACATGCAAGACGGACTACTCCCGGAGGCCTGGCCGAGCGAAGGCTGGAAGGGCTAGGTCTCCTCGGAATCCCCTCGACTTTTGCCTTTCCTGGCCTCTGCTTGCTTTGGTGCAGAAGGCATTTTCCGCGACTTTTTCGCAGACACGACGGCAGCGCGAGGCATGCATGCTCCACCTTCAAAACTTACACCAAGTAATAGTACTCCGTACGTTACCTCCGCGGACTGGCCCCGTCTCATCAGCACACTCTCTCCGGAAAAGTGTTTACCCACAGGCAGGTCGCGTATCGAGCATCTGTACCTGACGGAACACTGCAACCAACTCCCTTAGCTTGAGTAGGCATCTTATTGCTTACACAGGGCTACCTTTGTTCCTTTAGCATCGCGGCACCTCGATCTTGCAGCCTTTCCCTCCGCCACAACTTCCGGCCGACTGGTTAGGTGCTGACCGATTTGGAACTTGACCGCGCTGCAGCTCAGGAGGCCTCCGTCAGGCTCTAGGTGATTCAACACATCCAACCCAGGGGCCTGCAGGGTGGTAGTATGTTCCGTTGCCGACCTGTTAGACTGAAGCACACTCCCATCCACCACATGTGCTGAGTCCTGACGACACGGATTCACCCCTGTCGAGCCGCCCAATGGCCATGTTCCCGGTGTTAGCCTGACCAGTGCCGCTGCTGCCGCGGCGCACGGCATCCACGCCCGCCACACACCTGTTCTTGTCCTGCACCTTGGCAAGGTAGGAAGCCAGACACATCGCACTCGAGATGCTTTTACCTTGGAGTCTTTGGACTCAGGCCCAGTTTGGTCCAGTCCGGTCCAGCTCCGTCATCCATGGCAACGTCAGCCAGGCACAGGTGCGGCCACGGCCACGGCCCTTTCCTCACGAGCAAACAAGCTAGGGCCAGCTGGTGCCCATGCCCATGCACAAGAGGACACGGAGGATTCACGCAACACCACAGACATACTCGAGGTCGATGTGGAGCTTGACATCCATGGATGATGGAAGGGGTTGATAACACACCGTATCCGTACCTACTCAGCATCCACTTCGGACTTTGACGGCAATGCAATGTCACTGCCCAGAACCCTTTCCCGGCTGCGGGATTGTTCTGCCCGCGAATTCGCATGCTCTGGCCCGGCTGTGTCTGACTCGGCCCTCCCACCACCCCCTCCCCTCTCATCGGAATCCCCTGCCACCTTGTCTACGATCTCTCTCGTCCTGTCCGTCCGTCTTGTCTCTCATTCCTCGCCCCTCTCCATCACCCGCGGCGGTGTCAGATCCTCAGGTCCGCCTGCCATCCGCTGCGCTATCCGTACTATAATAGTGTACTCTTAGGTGTAGGTACTGAACCGTGCCCTCGTTCTTGTCCACCGTTGGACTCGACCCTTACCGCCCTGTACCAGCCTGTGCGGTCCCACCTCTAGACTAACTACCCAGGTACTTGACTATCCGTCCGTACCTTTTCCATCCCATCTCAATCTCAATCTCATCCCATGCCCATCCCATCCCACCTCATCCGACGTTGGGTTGCGCGACGGTCCAGCCGGCGCAAACGCTATTTACACACTCTCACCAACACCACCTCAGATCAGACCCTGAGAATGGCGGCGCCGCCCTAGGTCCTCGCCAATCACTGTGCCGTCACCCCCAGATACCTTACCCAGTACGCCTCTGCCGTCACTCTGTCCTCCTCGTCTACGGAGTAACACACTACACTACCATCTTCTCAATCGCACTCCCGGCGAAACATCCATCGCGCCACGGCACACAGTCATCAGCCACGAAGAAGCTCTACCCACCTGCGCCGGCCGGCCAGCTTACCTTCCTACCATCTCACTTTCAGCCACTTTCCACTTATTTAGCTACGCTATCAACGGGATGGCAACGCACTATTCTAAACCTGCCGGACAAGCTAGGTAAGGTACCGACCCAGCTGCCGCGCCTTATTGATCGATGCCTATCAGCTATCTACTACCTACGTAGGCAGGTACCTTCTTACCGTGCCTGCTTCAGTGTCTGATTGTGTTTTCGCTTTGCTGGGCTGTTGTCAAGCCTAAATCTTGACTACACGCCCTACGTCTCCAACTGACCGCCAATCTTGTTTACATGTACACCTGTCAAGCTCGATTACGCACTACACAGACTAGGTAGGTGAGAGTGAGAGAGAGGTCGGCAAAGAGCAGGTAGCGGTACACGCGCACACGCTCGTCGACCACCAGATTTTTTTCTTTCTCTCTCACTTGGAGGGTGTGTCTGAGTGCATGTAGAGGTGTGTGTGTGTGTGTGTGTGCGTGTGTCCTCTGCCCTCTTGCCTCACCGGACTGGCGTGCCGTGGGTGCAGGCGCGATCTTGCACCAGAAGGACTGTGGCCATGGTCCCAGTGTCACTTTCTGATGGTGCCCTCTCTCGGCTCTGCCCCTGCTGCAGCAAGTATGTACCTGACCTCTCATTCCGCTTCTCTAGTTTTTTTTTTTTCTTTCCTTTCCCCCTTCCTCCCTTCCTTTCCCATCAACAAGTACCATACCCTAGGGGAGGGTGCCCCGTCCTTTTTTTTTTTTTTTTTTTTTTTCCAGCGTCAAGGAGACGTGGAGAGAGTGAAGGAAATCAAGGGACGATTTACACACATACATGTGTTACAGTACACGCCTTCGTCTACACCTGTGCATGCATGTACCATCGGGCCAACATATTAAACCCAGCCATCATCCCGTCAACATCTCGTTGTCGATTGCCCTGCTGATTCCGCTCACCTCCTACCGGTCTCCAGAAGGACCCTTAGCCGCCCCTGGTACGCCGCACCCTGCCACCTGTTCAGTTGCCGTCGTTGCTTCTCTGACCTATCTCTCCATGCAGGTCGGCTCCGCAGGCGGTCCTGCTCCTCCTTCTCCTCCTTACGTCCCGCATGTCGCTCTTGTCCGATCAGCGTCAGATCTGTGCCTTTGACCACACTTCCTGCAAATTCTCTTGAACACCGGGTCGCTTCAGGTCCAGAAGACGCACACCGTGAACCAGCTGGTCCTCATCGGACATCGTGTTAGACACTTCCATACATGAGGTTGTCTTGTCTGGCTGCTCTTGTTGTCGTCCCAACTAAATATCGTTCGCTTTATTTTATTTTTAGTACTTGCTCCGTCGAGGCGTCGCTGCTCACCTCCTGCACTCGCCGGGTCGGCATCCCTGCCCCCCCGATACGGTTCGACTCGCCCACGTCGCCATCGACGTTGACCAGCGAACACAGAGTTCGTCCCCGTCGTCTTCTCCGGTGCTTGCTCAAACCTCCACCTGCCGAGGACTCATGGCATATCATCATGCCGGCGGCTCCTCCGCCGGGTCGGCCTTTCAGTATGCGCAGGTAGGCTACTCTTCACCGGCCTTCCCGGTCCTCCTGAGCTCAACGGCCCTCTTGCGCTGTCCCAAGAGTCGCAGTTCGACATCTTCGAATGGTATCCAAAGTTCCAGTCATGCCCAGCGCTATTTTCTGGACCATGCCCAGTACACCGGCCCGATTCAAGCGGTTGCAGCCTTTGTCAACATCCAGCTGCCCTTCCAGAAGGCCCACAACCCCGCCTTGTCTTCCAAGCCGCAACCGGCTCCGCCTCTGCCGGGGCGGGCCCCTCAACACTGTCCACCGCGAGAGCCGCCGGAAAGCTTCCCGATCGGTGCTCCGAAGCCGTCGTCCTGCCCACACCACTCTCACGCCCTACATCTGCCGCTTGGTCGCTACCGGCTTCGACTACCCATCCGTACAGCACGGCTTCTTCGGCGACGACTGATGGCCGGCATCGGCCCATGCATGAGGGCCGAACGCCAACCATGTTCGCGGCCAAGAGCGAGACGTGGCTCAAGGTCAAGACCCATTACGACATGTGGACGTGCGGCGAGCAGCAAGTACCCTCCTCAGACCGCAGAATGTCACCGAGAAGGAGATCCAGGGTGCCGAGACCCGGGCTGGAGCGAGGCCGGCCATGCAGGACTGATGTTGTACCGAGCCCCGACTCGCCGAGGGTGGATCAGGGACCGAGGATCAAGCAGGAGCGCGACTGAGGCATCTACAGGATGTACGAACACCGACGACCGATAGGCACGCACCGCGGAGTGACCTGCGACGGAGAGGCAGCTTTTGATTAATGATCTGCTCGCTGGGTAAGCAACGGCGTTCTTGGGCATCTTTGCGGACAGCGGGTACATACGCACGGCGCTGAACACTTGTACGATGCCAGAGTGGAGGAACGCCCCGAGCGATGGTTTATCGACGACGACCACGCGGGGTCCTCGCAAAGAAGGGAGGTTTGCGTTTGGTTTCTTGCGCGCGTCATCCATCCATCTGGTTCAAGATGTTGTACAAGTGACGAATTTCCGGTGTCCGGCCAGAGGTGCTTTGATGTTTTCGGGATCTGGCGAAGGCATCTTTATCATCATCATGACCCCCTTCCTCGTGGAGTGGATAGAGGCAGCGCTTACTAGAGCGAAGGGGCGGACGAAGCTATTTATGTTCAAGACTTAACGATAACGTACCGTACACGTCACGCTCTTGTCCCTCGTGGGCATGAAAATGATTCAGACCATCAGACATGCCAGTGCTCTCCATTGCGTCCCCAAGCCTCGTGGCAGCCACGAGTGGCTGGCTGACCTGCAAATGCTTGCTTTGCTTGCACACAACAGATTCTATCTCCCTTCGCCATCTAAATCTGGGGGTATGATCAACGATACGACTATTTCTTCTTCTTGGCTAACCTCTTTGAGCTCTCAGGTCCTTCTTCTGCCTTCGAGTCCACAATCGTGTAGCGGCCCTTGACGCCTTGAGACTCCTGGACACCGCGGTTAGACGCCTGTAGCTCGCCGTCAGTTTCTTCCGTTCACATGTCCTGGCAGCAGTAGTCGGGGACTCACCCTTGGCGACGACGAGAGTAGGCTTGGGCCTCCTCTTGACCTTGCCGGCCTTGGCCATCATCTTGCTGATGTTGTCGGCCTTCTCCTTCTCCGTCATGCCCTCCTCGTTGGCGAGCATGTCCGACTTCTTCTTGAGCTTCTCGAGGCGCTGGGCGGCCTTGAACTTCTTGCGCGCCTTGGCCTCGCGCACCTTCTTGATGGGGCGGGCGTTGTAGGCGCGCAGCTTCTCGCGGATCGCCGCGGCGGCGGCCTTGGTGATGGGCTTCTGGGGCTTGTCGTGCTTGGTCTCGTCGTCGATGAACCAGTCCGGGAGGCCGTCGCGGTCCTTGAGAGCGTGCTTGTTGAACCCTCGTCGACGAGGTCGTGCTTCGTCTTCTGGCCCGTGGCGCAGGTTGGTGCGCGAGTCATCGCCTCGGCGGTGGTGATGATGTCGATGTCTGCGGGTGGTCAGTCCAGATGAACTAGGAAAACAAAGAAGAATGGGGAGCTTACCTAGTCTGCCGTCCGGCCTGCGCTTCTCCTGGTTCTCCCAGTCCTCCGTTGGTGTCCTTGACGACCTCGAAGCCGGCGTTCTCTTCGTCGCTCTCGGACTGGAAACACGCCCCTGGCGGGCTCCTTCTGTCCTCCTTGGCCTTCTTCTTGTCTTCCTTGATCTTCTTGGCCTTCTCCTTCTTCGCGGCTTGGGCTCCTGGCCGCCGCCGCCTTCTTCCGTGTACTCGACGTCCATGGCGTCGTCCTCGTCGAGCACGCCGGGGATGTGTCCTTGAAGATGTCCTGGCTGAAGAAATTCCTCGCCCGCTTGGAGAGGTCGCCCTCCTCGGCCGTGTTGTCCAGGTCGGTCACGAGGGGCTTCCCGCTCCGTCGCCGCCCCTGCCCCTCCTCGTCCGAGTCCTCGTCGCTGTCCGAGTCCATCAGGCCCCGTCGCCGTCGCTGTGCTCTCGCTGGCCGAGACGCCCCACTCGCCGTCCTCGTGCCCGCGCGCGCTTGGCGCGCCACTTGGCGTCCGCGGCCGCCTTGCGCTCCTTGTACTGGTCGTACATGCCGTCCAGCTCGCGCTCGAGGCGGTCCTCGGCCTCGTCCTCGCTCTCGTCCCCGGAGCCGTACGAGATGCCGTGGTCCTTCTCCTTCGTCTTCTCGTTCTCCTGAGCAGTGCTGTTCCGCCGCGGGCGATCTTGTTCGCGCCGCCGGCCTTGTCGACCGTCTTGAGGGGCGAACATGGCGTCCGGCCGAGGGGCCGGACTGCTCCATGCCGATGTCCATGGGCGCTACCATGTTGGAGAGCTGCATGCGCATCGATCTCCTTCTGCTTCCGCTCGTTCTCTTTCCTCCTCTCCTTCTTGCGCTTGGTGTCGTCCTTGTTCTTGAGCGCCTCCAGCTCCGTCTGGATCCTCAGCTCCTCGTCCATCGACTCGACCTCGGCCACCTCCTCGCCGACCTGGTCCTGGAGCGACTTCTTCTCCTTCTCCGTCTTCTTGGTGGGGAAGCCGAAGATCTCGCGACCTTGAGGCGCCACTTGAGCAGCATCTTGAACTTCCTTCCGCCGAGCACCTTCAGGTCGCCGCAGCACCTGCGGATCTCGTCCGTCGTCTCGGGGAGTTGTCCAGCGCCGCGAGCGCGACGTCGCCGTTGTTGGGCTGGTCGAACGACAGCTGGTTCGCCGTGCCGAGGATGGCGATCGGGTCGACGGTGTGGATGAACTCTTCGCGAGGACCGACTTGAACTGCGTCCAGTCGCCCTCCTCGTAACCCTCTCACGCTTACTTCTTGACCTCGGGTTGTACACCTTGGCCTCGTTGTTGGGCGTCGCGTCCTTGAGCTCGGCGAAGACGGCGCGGGGGTCGAGGAAGCGCGGGTCGATGCGCTTGGGCGCCTTGTAGCCCTTGCAGACGACGAAGATCTCGGCCGACACGTTTCTCGACGACGGGGGCTTGGTGGCCTCGACCTTGGTGAAGAGCTGGTTGAACACCCACATGAGGGGGTTGTAGTCCTTGGAGCGGAAGACCTTGGTCACGAACGTGCCGCCCTCGACGAGGAACTCGGTCGCCAGCTTCATCGACTGCAGCACCAGCTCGGCCTGGTTGAAGGAATCCTGGTTCCACGCGGTACCGACGTTGGGCGCACCATCGTGGAGCACGCAGTCGGCCTTCCACGTCTTGAGGTGCTGGCGGATCGTGGCTCGGCACTTGTCGGTCGTGATGTCGCTCTGGAAGGTGATGACCTTGGGAATCGGCTTGATGGGGGCGAGATCGACACCGACAATCAGGGCGCCGACGGGACACGTCTCGGCCGCGACCTGGCACCAGGACTGTGATCGTGTACGGTTAGAATGCGCTTCGGCAGGATTGGGCGGTCACTCCTCTCTCGGGGGTGGGTGGGAAGCAAACTTACGCCTGGTGCGGCGCAAAGATCGACGACGACCTTGCTCTTCTCCAAAAAGCCATACTTCTTGTTCAGCTGGATCAGCTTGAACGCTGCTCTTGCACGGTATCCCTTCTCCTTGGCAAGCTTGTACCACTTGTCCAAACGCCCCTTTCCGTGCTTCTTCTGGATCGCCATCGTGTCGGACGGCGCGGCGGCAGCAGGTCTGTAGGGAAAAAAGTACTGCGACCGTCCGCTGTAGGATGCGAGATATGTCGACTTTCCGGCGCCCAGCGAGAGGCCCCGCCGCCTCTCCAGACAAAACGCCTTCCAATTTTTCAGAAATTTTTAGGGACCGATAAGGGTCACGTGAAGATAAAGTGGCGGATCCCTGTCCCCGTCCGGGGGTCCACGTCCCTGCAGGGGTGGGCTGGGACGTTGCCAGCCCACGAGGTGATTGGACCACTCACACGGGACAAAATTCCATTAAACACAGAGTGGGTCCCCGCGCGTTCCCAACGCGCCGGGGCGCGACGAGCATCGCGTAGCTTTAGGGTGGTGAGGTACCCTCGTCCAGTGAAGACGTCAGCCACGAGCCCGCTTCCTCCCTCCCGGCTGCCGGGGCCCTGACATTCACCAAACCCAGCACACGACCAACCTCACCCTCGAAACCGCCTCGGCAGTTCGACTTGACGATATAAAATCACCTTTCTATTCGGAGGTTTTTTTCTTGCTGTTTTGTGTGTATAATTACATATTACGTATAAAAAAACAGCAACCGAAATTCGTTACTCATCATGGTCTATCACGGCGGCATGGCCAGCCCGCCGCCGAGCGACGGGCTTGTCCCAGCGTCCTCGCCGACGCTCCCCTCGTCGCCGCCGCAGCGAAGTGTCAGAAAGGAGAGGCGCAAGGCCGTCCTGACACCCAGAAAGTTCACGCGGTTCTTCACCCCTCGCGGGGGGGCATCGTCCTCCCGGAGCTCTAGGCCGGCCCTCGCCGAGATGGGCGGCCCTGCGATCAACGCTCAGCCCACGCCTCCGCGATCGAACCGGGAAACGACGGAGCCGATGTCGCCGGCATCGAACGCGAGCTTGCTGTCGCCGTTTGGGAGCGAGGATGTGCCGAAGAAGAGGAAGCGGGGCGTCGTGAACGCCATACCGATGAAGTTACCACAGCCGCCGGCGCGCGGATCGAACACGAAGCGTTCGAGGACACAATTGGAAGAGTTGGAGGAGGACGAGTCGCCATTGGGTCGAAGCCCCATCGCCAGGTCGCCTCTGGGCCGGAGTGAGAATGCGGAGGACTGTGCCATTGGATCTCCCGAGCTGCACTCCCCTACGGCCCTTCCGCCCCTTGGAAGGAGGTACCCCGTCGGCCCTCGGGAGCCGTCGGACGAGTTTGCAGAAGCTCAGTTCTCTGACGGCCAGCAACTTTGCGTCAATGGGTTACGACGGTCTCCGACCGAGGTCTACTCTGGTTGGTCCCAAGCGTCGTTCTTGCGAGTTGAAACCGTCTAACCAGCGTCAGATCGATTATTTTAAGTGCAATCGCGCGGGTGTTCAGACTTTGGACAAGGCAAAGCCCGCTTCGTCTCTTGTCAAACCTCTTCGGGCTTCCAGAGAGGAATCAGTATGTCTGGGTCGTTCTGGTGTTTTCACTTTAAGCTGACTGGAACCCAGCCTGTAGCGCAATATCAACCGCAGCCCGTTTTGAAGCTTCGCAACCGCGGGTTCGGTGCCCAGCTTCTCCTTCGGGAACAGGGCAGTACTCCTCGGCCGGGGCGTGAGCGCCTCGAATATCCCGCTTTCGGTAGGAGCTCTCGATGGACCCCTCGCGAGGATGCGTCTTCTAACTGCTCGCAGACTCGAGAGCAAGCACTGCTTCGTTTTGGAGCAGAAGCACTGATACTCACATGTGCAACGCGCACCTGACTCAGTCGACTACTATTCCTTTCAGTCTTGCAAGTTGTCACAGTACGTTCCGTTTCTGTTCGTGTGTTGGGGGGCTTGACTAAATCTTGGCAGACGCACCTCTCACAGCAATCGGAGATGAAGAAGGCTTCATCCGCTTCTTCGACACGACCATCACACCCTGGGGCGCGCCCCCTCGGTCAAAAGTGGACATTGTCATCCAGGCTCACCAAAACGCCATCATGGACGTCGCCTTCTCAGACGACGACCTTCGTCTCGCGAGCGCCTGCGGCGACCGGTCAGGCAAGATTTTCGACGTCATGTCGCAGTCCGTGGCGGCGGAGCTGAACGGCGGCCACTTCCAGTCCATGCGCCGCGTCGAGTTCCAGCCCGGCCAGGCGAACGGTAACATCGTGGCAACCTCGGACCGCGACGGAAAGATCCAGATCTGGGATCTGCGGTGTTGCGCCTCGCCGGCCAACGCGTTCTCAACACGCGGACCCGAGGGCGTCGTACACCGAGATCGGAACCTGCCTCCCTTGTGGGCGAGGCATTCATCAACACGATCGACAACGCCCACGCTCGCACCGTCGAGGGCATCACCTCCCCGGCGTCAGTCACCGCTCTGCAATATATGCCCGCCGGCCGCGAGCACCTCCTCCTCTCCGCCTCTGAGGCGAACGCCTGCATCAAGCTCTGGGATACCCGGTACATCACTCCACGGAACAGGCCCGACGCCACTCCACTCGCCGTCACCGCTGAGCCGGCGACACACCGCTGGCGTCCGTACGGCCTCACGTCCCTCGCCCTGGGCAGCGACGGGGCCCGCCTCTACGCCGTATGCAAGGACAACACCGTGTACGCCTACTCGACGTCGCACCTCATGCTCGGCAGCGCGCCCGAGCTCTCCAGCCAACCCCCGCGGCAGAGGGCCGGCTCGGCCGTCCAAGGCCTGGGGCCCCTGTACGGCTTCAAGCACGACATGTTCCACGTTAAGTCGTTTTACGTCCGCTGCGCCGTGCGCCCTGCTCGTCTCCGGCACGGAGCTCCTGGCCGTCGGGAGCACCGGATATGCCGCTCTTCCCGACGGACGAGCGCGCGATGAGAGAGCACGGAGGACACGCAGAGCCGCCTCCCAGAGCTGCCGCCGCAACACCTTCCACATCTGACTCGACAGGCGCGCCCGACCAACAAAAGGCAGCAGCCGCCGCCGCCGCCGGCAGCCAGGTCCCCATCGTCCGCAACGGCACGCCCCTGGTCCGCGGCCACCAGCGGGAGGTGACGGGCGTCAGCTGGTCCAGCGAGGGCAAGCTCGTGACCATCTCGGACGACTACATGGCGCGGCACTGGCAGGAGGGCGACGACGGGTCGGCCGCCAACGGCGCGGCGTGGGACCTGCGGACGGGAGGCGAGTTCGGCGGGAGGCGGCACCTGTCGGGCTGGGCCGACGTCGCGGACGGCTGGGACGAGGACGACGACGACGACAGTCACTCTGAATGCTGATACACACACACACGACAAAGAAAAAAAAGAAGAAGATGTGGGGTCTTCCTCGCTACATTGGGAACTTGTTTTTGGCGCATTCGGGTCGATTCTAGGGTTGAGAATGGCTTGGTTGAGAACTGGGAAAACACAATGGCTGGATCGGGGAAGGACATGAACCATGGAAGATGGCAGCAACAAAAAGTAATTGGTTTGGACTGGTTTTTGGTGGCACGGCATTGCATTGCATTGGGCGGTTTGTACTAGATACCATGGTTTTCATCGGACGCGGGAGTCCTTTAGTCGCAAGCATGACGAATCGCATCGAAGATCAGAAATCACTTTGACGGGTCATGCGTGAGGAGACATCAGGTTTGTTCGTTATTCCATGGAGTCCATGCCCATTTATACAGACATTAAGCTACTGCGAAAGTATATAGAAAGGAAATCAAGCACCCAGAGTGCAACGTGGGGGGTATCGTGTATCTATCCCATGTGGTATCCTGAATGCAACCGCCCCTGAACGCCAAGCTTGCCATGCTATGCAACCCCATAACAACGCCCTCTACGCTTCCTGCAACAGTCTGCCGTCGTGCTTGGAGCGTCTCCCGAAGAAAACCATGCCTGCAACAGCCATAAGTCCCACCACCAGGAGGAAGTTCAAGAGCAAAGCGGCAACGGGTGTCGACGCCGCAGGCGACGGCGAAGGGTCGTTAGCCGCACCGTCAGTCGACATCGGCTTGCCATCCTCGCTTCTGTCTGGCACAGGGAGGTTTGGCTCAAATCTCATAGAGGAGGCCGGGCAACATGCGGGGTGGGTGGCCATCAGCATCGACTGGGGTCGACGGCTCTTGTGGTGTTCCGGACCGTTGTTGTCTCCGGTGTTTGCAGAGCCACGAGCTTCTCCTCGAGCCGGTTCCCGATTCTCTCGACGACCCCTTTGTTCTTCTTTCTCGTGTAACAACGACGCTGTCACGCAATCGACCTCCGGAGCCTAGAGATGCCCAGGGATCCGCGAAAGAGGATCCATCCTCGGAGGTTGATTCGCAGACCATGTCGAGCTGGCCCACAAGCAGCAACATGTAGTCAAAAATGCGGGCCGCTTCTTGGACAATGTCATGCCTCTCTCGCGCCGTCAAAAGGCCCTCGGAATCCGTCAGGCGTTTCTTGAATTCCTTCTTCAGATCCTCGCCGTCGAGGACGGTAGCAAAGTGGAAAAAGCTCAAGGGCAGAGCATGCCGAGTATGCCTCAAACCGAGCTCGACAGTCCCGGGCTCACCCCGCATCAAATCAGCAGGCTGGGTGGCAGCTGCCGCGGGCTCTTCCTCCTTTCGCGGGCGTGGTTGGCACGGTGTTTCTGAAGGCAGAATCGGCGACGGTATCCGCTCCCAAAAGTCCGAACCGGCAGACTCGAGTGTGGCCCTGATGAATCTGCCGCCGGCGAAGAGTGCCATAAAGAGGATGTAAGAGTACGCCACCAGGATGGCTTCTTTTCGATCGTGCGCTTCACGTGCTTCGTGAAATCGGCCAGTCGTCTAGACTCGACACGACTTGCAGCCGCTCGGACAACCAGGGGACCATCCCGTAAGGGAGCCAATATCGGACTTGAGTCTTTCTGAGCGCATGAGCCCCGGGAGATATAGAAGATCCAAGATCGAGCGAGTACGGTCGCAGAGATTAGCCTGGTGCTTCAAGGCAGGCTCGGTGCTGGCCGGCAGTGAAAGGCTGTCCGGGTTGCAGCCGTCACCCTTGACCTCACCAGAAGACAACCGGGGATCTTCCACGATAGACTGCCATAGTGTTTCAAAGGTGATGTAGATGGGAGTGATGTGAAGCAGGCCGGAGACGTAGGTGGAGGGGTCCTCAGAGCGGGGAGGGATGGCCAACGGCAGGCGGGCGATGATCAGCTTGTTAAGCTTCTGGCATGGGCGGACCTGGCCGCAGCGGCGATGGACTTGACAATGAACGTTGAGTGGCTCGGCCGGCGGCGCAGCTGTCGAAGCCATAGTCACGGCGTCGGCGAGGCGTGTCCGTTGTCAAGCCTCCCAGTGATGGTGCCGAGGAGGCGGCGACTTCAGGAAGTGCAAGTAATGAGCCTGTGGCGCAGGTGGCGAGTTGGCCTCGGGAGACAGAATAGATTCTTTCGGAGCCTGGGCCTACGGTTGTCCAGGAAGAAGTATGTTCATGGAGGTGAAAATAGTCGATTTTGTCTAGTTTGATGAAAGTTTGACTTCAAGGTGTGTCGTGGTATGAGTGACGAGTTGAGGTGGAAGATCCGAGGCAGGCGATGTGGCTTGTGCTCGGTGCGTGATAATGGGGAGTCCAACAGCCCTAGAAGACGTGCTCGCTACTCCCTACGCCTCTGGAAGAATTTGGGAGGTGCAATGCAAGGAAATAAGGTCGAGAGGAAAGGACAGACTAGATAGGAGCCAGACAGAAGTAGCGGTGGCATCGATCCTCAGTAGTCGGTGCAGTGCAGTGATCGGATGCTCTTGCACGGTAGGTACGCCGCTAAGATACGGATGGAATATCCCAACGGACGAATTGCCTAGTAGGAGCCGCCGCTCCCCGCGGACGGTAACATCGGCCGGTGTTTTGCAAGGCAAGGACGTGTGGAGGGAAGCAAGGAGGAGGGAACACCGGCAGAGCAAGAGCTACACTAAAGAAGAAGAAGGGTCACCTCGGACCCGGAGCTCGAGATCGAGGGCGGCGATGTGGATGGGTCCCTCCCCAGGACTTATCCGGTTCTGTTGTCTCTGGGTCTGCGTCTGGGTCTGCGTCTGCTCTGCGCCGAGGCGGGGTCTCAAAGAAAGAGCCAGGACTGGACTCCGGGAGATTCCACATGGATTTGACAAAGGGGAAGAAAAAGAAAGCTAAATAGGCCAGAAAGAAGCGGGAGGACAGGCTACTCTGGGTGGGAAAGAAGAAGCAAGGGGAGCAGCTGTTGCATGAGATGGACTTTCCACCTCCCAACTACCATCCCATGGAGATTCCCACAGCCGGGATTCACGCACAAAAAAGGCAAATAAAGAAATGACCTGGAGAGCTGATGTTGGTCCTGTCGGACCACCAACCTGGATTTGATGTGTCAGATGGAATAAATCCCTCAAAGGTCTACTTCTCGTTGCCTCTTCTGGTCCGGCGTTGTCGTCATGTTATAAAGCGCAGATGCATATGTGTAGATTGCACGGATGAAATCATAGGCACATGACCTCACAACGCTCGTTGCAGAGAATTGTGCGAGAGGCCATCCATCCCTCTCGCCTCTCATTCTCTCGCCCTCTGTCACGGCGGCGAATTCCATCGCCCACAGCTCGTCGCAAAAGAGAAAAAGATCAGAGTCTGAAGGAATAAAATAGAACAGCGCGGCAAGAGTACCCTACCCTCTCCCCTGCGTGCGTGGAGTGAGGCTCCACGTCCAGGGAACCTTGAAGAGGGGGCGGGGGGAGGTGTGGAAACAAGAGAGGGGTACGTACCTTGTACGTACAAAAGGTACCTCCTGTCCTACCGAGTCCCCGCCAAGTGCTGTAAGTTAGGTAGTGTGTAGCCTGTGATAGGCTACCTGTAGGCTATACTGGCACCTCAGTAGGCTGTTCAGCAGCGGGCAGCGGAGGTATAGGTACCTAGTGCCTGGTGCAGGTCAGGGTAGGTATGTGCTTGTGTGGCCCGTGGAATGGGAACAGAGGGAGTGCAAGACCTGGGTTCAGGTTCAGGGGTCTTGGGGCATCCTGCGGTCTTGCCCCGTAGGGCCACTTTTCCCATCGGGCTGGGCTCAATGGAACACTTTAAGCACTGCAACACTGCAACACTGCACCTACGCCGCAACAACACGGGCTTGTCCGCCATTGTCAGTTGAGACTGGACTGAGGCATCATGGATAATGAAGGCAAAAACAGAAAAATCAAAACTCAAAAAAAGGGCCTGCTCGGGAGTGCGCGCTATTGCTGCAGAAAAGCAAGCCCTTCCCGGTCTCCAGAGATCGGCCTTTTGGCGGGCCATCACTGACATCAGATCCCACCATCAAGCCACTTTTTTCGACCGGACCGCGGGCCACTCACTAAATACCCCTCCCTTCCTTCCATCTTATCTCCAGTGAAAGGTCTTTGGTGTTTGTTTGCCTCGACGAGAGGGGTTAGTATCTCTCTCGGCATCCCACCCATGGTGCGAATGGTGTTCGACTTTGCTCTGAATCCTGGTGCTTTTGGATGGCCAACGTCGTATTGTGTGTTTTTTTCTCTCGTCCTCTGTTTCTTTTCTGCCCACCGATCAAATATGACAAGATGACAAGCTGCTTTTAGACTCGTAAACTCTCTGGAATTCCCGCAACTCTATCAAAGCAGGGGAGCCCAGCACTCCCAGGATGACAGCGACGGAGAACACCAACATGGCCAATCCGAAAGAGAAAAAAAAAGAAAAAAAAAACGCAAACAACAATGCGATTCTCGTGTCCCCGGTGGAGTGAGTTCACACACACGGCAGGAACAAAAGGACCGCGGAGGAGGAGGAGGAGGAGGATGGAGGGAGCTCCAGCGTCGAGGGAGAGGGGCCCGGGCGGCGGCGAATCCGATTGCGCGGCTATAGCCTGACCTATAAAGCCATCCCCCCAGGCAGGCCCTTCCTCCTGCTTCGCGACGCATCGACGATCCCATCCCGAAATGAGCAAACATGGCCTTTTGCCAAAACTCGACCATGGAATTCTCTGGGGAAACCTTGCCCGCCCAACACACACACACCTCTCCCCGGCTTTTTTTTGCGCCCGCCCCAAAACCCCTTCCTGCTAGCCAATTGATTCGCCATTCCTAACTTTTCAACATTTTGCTCCCCCGGACCGACAGCACCTGCAGATTACCCGCCTTTCATCGTGTGACAGCTTCTCCGAATCTCCCGCTGCTCGAGGATGCTCGGCTCGGTTCTCGGCCGCCACGATATGTGGCGGCTGGCAGACCGTTACCCAGCTGCAAATGCCGATAATAATCGGACATCCACCAGAGGAACTACGTGAGCGATGTCGCCAAGACCTGCCGCCTGCCAGCAAGCCACACACCGCCGTTGCATAACTCGAGAGGAACGGAGTGTCGCAATTCATATAGTATTGATATTGCCAATCAGCAGGGCAGATGCCCTCGCTCTCTATTCGATATTTCTAGGTGAATCTCCCCGAAAACACCATGCCAACGCCTGGGTCCATGCATACGCGTGCCGCCGCCGGGGCGGGCTCAAACCAGAGCCTCCGCCCGTTT
Organism: Colletotrichum brevisporum; assembly: GCA_030770045.1. Classification (NCBI taxonomy): domain Eukaryota; kingdom Fungi; phylum Ascomycota; class Sordariomycetes; order Glomerellales; family Glomerellaceae; genus Colletotrichum; species Colletotrichum brevisporum. The sequence goes on along the minus strand of JAUGSI010000005.1, from coordinate 608 downwards.
ACTGGAAACTGTCTACGACCTCTATTAGTGAGCTGCCTGGATCCGCCTCGGGGGCCTTGTCGCCCGACTCGTCTTCGTGGCTCTCGTGGTTGATGAACAGGAAGGAGATGAGCACCACCGCCGCCCCGACCCAGTACACCCAGCCGAGTACTGGGAGTACTGGATCATCTCGCTGATGAGCGACAGCGGGATCGTCAGCGACAAGGCCCACCGTCACCACCAGCGGCGTCGTCAGCAGCATCGCGTACGCCCACGACATGTCGCTGATGAACGACGACACCGGAGTTGCCGATGACGATGGCCCAGGATCTTGCCTGTCGGCGGGATTTGAAATCAGACGCTGTCAGAACATTTTTCGACCTCAAATTGGGTAGCGGGTCCAACTTACCGGCTCAAGCCCCGTAAAGTGCAGGATGAAAAACACAGGCCACAGGAGCAGGACGTTGAACAGCCCGACAGCCCGAAGAAGAGCGGCATGTTCACCCGGTCCTCGTTGCCCACCTGCCGCTTCATCACCGTCACGTACAGTCCGTAGATAAATGCGCTGAAGATGGCCATGGCGTCTCCTATCGCGATCTGCGCCGTGGTTTTGTGGGGAACGACCCGCG